>OY804581.1:87773155-89225563 GCA_963680875.1 Bathymodiolus brooksi | reverse complement strand
AGGTTAGGTATATTATACTACCATTTCTGTCTGAGGTATGACCGAGAGTGGTTCGTCTTATTGAGGTTTAGCTATATTATCTACCATTATTGTCTGAGGGTATGACCGAGGAGTGGTTCGTCTTATTGAGGTTAGCTATATTATCTACCATTATTTGTCTGGAGGTATGACCAGGAGTGTTCGTCTTATTTGAGGTTATGCTATATTTATCTACCATTATTGTCTGAGGTATGATTGAGGAGTGGGTTCGTCTTATGAGGTTAGCCTATATTATATCTACCATTATTGTCTGAGGTATGACCGAGGAGTGGTTCGTCTTATTGAGGTTAGCTATATTATCTACCATTATTGTCTGAGGTATGATTGAGGAGTGGTTCGTCTTATTGAGGTTAGCTATATTATATCTACCATTATTGTCTGAGGTATGACCGAGGAGTGGTTCGTCTTATTGAGGTTAGCTATATTATCTACCATTATTGTCTGAGGTATGACCGAGGAGTGGTTCGTCTTATTGAGGTTAGCTATATATATCTACCATTATTGTCTGAGGTATGACCGAGGAGTGGTTCGTCTTATTGAGGTTAGCTATATATATCTACCATTATTGTCTGAGGTATGACCGAGGAGTGGTTCGTCTTATTGAGGTTAGCTATATTATCTACCAATATTGTCTGAGGTATGACCGAGGGAGTGGTTGTCGTCTTATTGAGGTTAGCTATATTATCTACCATTATTGTCTGAGGTATGACCGAGGAGTGGTTCGTCTTATTGAGGTTAGCTATATTATCTAACCATTATTGTCTGAGGTATGACCGAGGAGTGGTTCGTCTTATTGAGGTTAGCTATATTATCTACCATTATTGTCTGAGGTATGACCGAGGAGTGGTTCGTCTTATTGAGGTTAGCTATATTATCTACCATTATTGTCTGAGGTATGACCGAGGAGGGTTCGTCTTATTGAGGTTAGCTATATTATATCTACCATTATTGTCTGAGGTATGACCGAGGAGTGGTTCGTCTATTGAGGTTAGCTATTTATATCTACCATTATTGTCTGAGGTATGACCGAGGAGTGGTTCGTCTTATTGAGGTTAGCTATATTATATCTACCCATTATTGTCTGAGGTATGACCGAGGAGTGGTTCGTCTTATTGAGGTTAGCTATATTATCTACCATTATTGTCTGAGGTATGACCGAGGAGTGGTTCGTCTTATTGAGGTTAGCTATATTATCTACCATTATTGTCTGAGGTATGACCGAGGAGTGGTTCGTCTTATTGAGGTTAGCTATATTATCTACCATTATTGTCTGAGGTATGACCGAGGAGTGGTTCGTCTTATTGAGGTTAGGCTATATTATCTACCATTATTTGTCTGAGGTATGACCGAGGAGTGGTCTCGTTCTTATGAGGTTAGCTATATTATCTACCCATTATTTGTCTGAGGTATGACCGAGGAGTGGTTCGTCTTATTGAGGTTAGCTATATTATATCTACCATTATTGTCTGAGGTATGACCGAGGAGTGGTTCGTCTTATTGAGGTTAGCTATATTATATCTACCATTATTGTCTGAGGTATGACCCAGGAGTGGTTTCGTCTTATTGAGGTTAGCTATTATCTACCATTATTGTCTGAGGTATGACCCGAGGAGTGGTTCGTCTTATTGAGGTTAGCTATATTATCTACCATTATTTGTCTGAGGTATGACCCAGGAGTGGTTGTCTTATTGAGGTTAGCTATATTATATCTACCATTATTTGTCTGAGGTATGACCGAGGAGTGGTTCGTCTTATTGAGGTTAGCTATATTATATCTACCATTATTGTCTGAGGTATGACCGAGGAGTGGTTCGTCTTATTGAGGTTAGCTATATTATCTACCATTATTGTCTGAGGTATGACCGAGGAGTGGTTCGTCTTATTGAGGTTAGCTATATTATCTACCATTATTGTCTGAGGTATGACCCAGGAGTGGTTCGTCTTATTGAGGTTAGCTATATTATCTACCATTATTTGTCTGAGGTATGACCGAGGAGTGGTTCGTCTTATTGAGGTTAGCTATATTATCTACCATTATTGTCTGAGGTATGACCGAGGAGTGGTTCGTCTTATTGAGGTTAGCTATATTATATCTACCATTATTGTCTGAGGTATGACCGAGGAGTGGTTCGTCTTATTGAGGTTAGCTATATTATCTACCATTATTGTCTGAGGTATGACCGAGGAGTGGTTCGTCTTATTGAGGTTAGCTATATTATCTACCATTATTGTCTGAGGTATGACCGAGGAGTGGTTCGTCTTATTGAGGTTAGCTATATTATCTACCATTA
The DNA here is from genome assembly GCA_963680875.1 of Bathymodiolus brooksi. Classification (NCBI taxonomy): domain Eukaryota; kingdom Metazoa; phylum Mollusca; class Bivalvia; order Mytilida; family Modiolidae; genus Bathymodiolus; species Bathymodiolus brooksi. Next base: position 89,223,233 of record OY804581.1, on the reverse strand, counting down.
TTGTCTGAGGTATGACCGAGGAGTGGTTCGTCTTATTGAGGTTAGCTATATTATATCTACCATTATTGTCTGAGGTATGACCGAGGAGTGGTTCGTCTTATTGAGGTTAGCTATATTATATCTACCATTATTGTCTGAGGTATGACCGAGGAGTGGTTCGTCTTATTGAGGTTAGCTATATTATATCTACCATTATTGTCTGAGGTATGACCGAGGAGTGGTTCGTCTTATTGAGGTTAGCTATATTATCTACCATTATTGTCTGAGGTATGACCGAGGAGTGGTTCGTCTTATTGAGGTTAGCTATATTATCTACCATTATTGTCTGAGGTATGACCCAGGAGTGGTTCGTCTTATTGAGGTTAGCTATATTATCTACCATTATTGTCTGAGGTATGACCGAGGAGTGGTTCGTCTTATTGAGGTTAGCTATATTATCTACCATTATTGTCTGAGGTATGACCGAGGAGTGGTTCGTCTTATTGAGGTTAGCTATATTATCTACCATTATTGTCTGAGGTATGACCGAGGAGTGGTTCGTCTTATTGAGGTTAGCTATATTATATCTACCATTATTGTCTGAGGTATGACCGAGGAGTGGTTCGTCTTATTGAGGTAGCTATATTATATCTACCATTATTGTCTGAGGTATGACCGAGGAGTGGTTCGTCTTATTGAGGTTAGCTATATTATCTACCATTATTGTCTGAGGTATGACCCAGGAGTGGTTCGTCTTATTGAGGTTAGCTATATTATCTACCATTATTGTCTGAGGTATGACCCAGGAGTGGTTCGTCTTATTGAGGTTAGCTATATTATATCTACCATTATTGTCTGAGGTATGACCGAGGAGTGGTTCGTCTTATTGAGGTTAGCTATATATATCTACCATTATTGTCTGAGGTATGACCGAGGAGTGGTTCGTCTTATTGAGGTTAGCTATATTATCTACCATTATTGTCTGAGGTATGACCGAGGAGTGGTTCGTCTTATTGAGGTTAGCTATATTATATCTACCATTATTGTCTGAGGTATGACCGAGGAGTGGTTCGTCTTATTGAGGTTAGCTATATTATATCTACCATTATTGTCTGAGGTATGACCGAGGAGTGGTTCGTCTTATTGAGGTTAGCTATATTATCTACCATTATTGTCTGAGGTATGACCGAGGAGTGGTTCGTCTTATTGAGGTTAGCTATATTATCTACCATTATTGTCTGAGGTATGACCGAGGAGTGGTTCGTCTTATTGAGGTTAGCTATATTATCTACCATTATTGTCTGAGGTATGACCGAGGAGTGGTTCGTCTTATTGAGGTTAGCTATATTATCTACCATTATTGTCTGAGGTATGACCGAGGAGTGGTTCGTCTTATTGAGGTTAGCTATATTATATCTACCATTATTGTCTGAGGTATGACCGAGGAGTGGTTCGTCTTATTGAGGTTAGCTATATTATCTACCATTATTGTCTGAGGTATGACCCGAGGAGTGGTTCGTCTTATTGAGGTTAGCTATATTATCTACCATTATTGTCTGAGGTATGACCGAGGAGTGGTTCGTCTTATTGAGGTTAGCTATATTATATCTACCATTATTGTCTGAGGTATGACCGAGGAGTGGTTCGTCTTATTGAGGTTAGCTATATTATCTACCATTATTGTCTGAGGTATGACCGAGGAGTGGTTCGTCTTATTGAGGTTAGCTATATTATCTACCATTATTGTCTGAGGTATGACCAGGAGTGGTTCGTCTTATTGAGGTTAGCTATATTATCTACCATTATTGTCTGAGGTATGACCCAGGAGTGGTTCGTCTTATTGAGGTTAGCTATATTATCTACCATTATTGTCTGAGGTATGACCGAGGAGTGGTTCGTCTTATTGAGGTTAGCTATATTATCTACCATTATTGTCTGAGGTATGACCGAGGAGTGGTTCGTCTTATTGAGGTTAGCTATATTATCTACCATTATTGTCTGAGGTATGACCGAGGAGTGGTTCGTCTTATTGAGGTTAGCTATATTATATCTACCATTATTGTCTGAGGTATGACCGAGGAGTGGTTCGTCTTATTGAGGTTAGCTATATTATCTACCATTATTGTCTGAGGTATGACCGAGGAGTGGTTCGTCTTATTGAGGTTAGCTATATTATCTACCATTATTGTCTGAGGTATGACCCGAGGAGTGGTTCGTCTTATTGAGGTTAGCTATATTATCTACCATTATTGTCTGAGGTATGACCGAGGAGTGGTTCGTCTTATTGAGGTTAGCTATATTATCTACCATTATTGTCTGAGGTATGACCGAGGAGTGGTTCGTCTTATTGAGGTTAGCTATATTATATCTACCATTATTGTCTGAGGTATGACCGAGGAGTGGTTCGGCCTTATTGAGGTTAGCTATATTATCTACCATTATTTGTCTGAGGTATGACCGAGGAGTGGTTCGTCTTATTGAGGTTAGCTATATTATATCTACCATTATTGTCTGAGGTATGACCCGGGAGTGGTTCGTCTTATTGAGGTTAACTATATTATATCTACCATTATTGTCTGAGGTATGACCCAGGAGTGGTTCGTCTTATTGAGGTTAGCTATATTATCTACCATTATTGTCTGAGGTATGATTGAGGAGTGATTCGTCTTATTGAGGTTAGCTATATTATATCTACCATTATTGTCTGAGGTATGACCGAGGAGTGGTTCGTCTTATTGAGGTTAGCTATATTATCTACCATTATTTGTCTGAGGTATGACCGAGGAGTGGTTCGTCTTATTGAGGTTAGCTATATTATATCTACCATTATTGTCTGAGGTATGACCGGGGAGTGGTTCGTCTTATTGAGGTTAGCTATATTATATCTACCATTATTGTCTGAGGTATGACCGAGGAGTGGTTCGTCTTATTGAGGTTAGCTATATTATCTACCATTATTGTCTGAGGTATGACCGAGGAGTGGTTCGTCTTATTGAGGTTAGCTATATTATCTACCATTATTGTCTGAGGTATGACCCAGGAGTGGTTCGTCTTATTGAGGTTAGCTATATTATCTACCATTATTGTCTGAGGTATGACCGAGGAGTGGTTCGTCTTATTGAGGTTAGCTATATTGTCTACCATTATTGTCTGAGGTATGACCGAGGAGTGGTTCGTCTTATTGAGGTTAGCTATATTATATCTACCATTATTGTCTGAGGTATGACCGAGGAGTGGTTCGTCTTATTGAGGTTAGCTATATTATATCTACCATTATTGTCTGAGGTATGACCGAGGAGTGGTTCGTCTTATTGAGGTTAGCTATATTATATCTACCATTATTGTCTGAGGTATGACCCAGGAGTGGTTCCTCTTATTGAGGTTAGCTATATTATCTACCATTATTGTCTGAGGTATGACCCAGGAGTGATTCGTCTTATTGAGGTTAGCTATATTATCTACCATTATTGTCTGAGGTATGACCCAGGAGTGGTTCGTCTTATTGAGGTTAGCTATATTATCTACCATTATTGTCTGAGGTATGACCGAGGAGTGGTTCGTCTTATTGAGGTTAGCTATATTATCTACCATTATTGTCTGAGGTATGACCCAGGAGTGGCTCGTCTTATTGAGGTTAGCTATATTATCTACCATTATTTGTCTGAGGTATGACCGAGGAGTGGTTCGTCTTATTGAGGTTAGCTATATTATATCTACCATTATTGTCTGAGGTATGACCGAGGAGTGGTTCGTCTTATTGAGGTTAGCTATATTATATCTACCATTATTGTCTGAGGTATGACCGAGGAGTGGTTCGTCTTATTGAGGTTAGCTATATTATATCTACCATTATTGTCTGAGGTATGACCCAGGAGTGGTTCGTCTTATTGAGGTTAGCTATATTATCTACCATTATTTGTCTGAGGTATGACCAGGAGTGGTTCATCTTATTGAGGTTAGCTATATTATCTACCATTATTGTCTGAGGTATGACCCAGGAGTGGTTCGTCTTATTGAGGTTAGCTATATTATATCTACCATTATTGTCTGAGGTATGACCGAGGAGTGGTTCGTCTTATTGAGGTTAGCTATATTATCTACCATTATTGTCTGAGGTATGACCGAGGAGTGGTTCGTCTTATTGAGGTTAGCTATATTATATCTACCATTATTGTCTGAGGTATGACCGAGGAGTGGTTCGTCTTATTGAGGTTAGCTATATTATATCTACCATTATTGTCTGAGGTATGACCCAGGAGTGGTTCGTCTTATTGAGGTTAGCTATATTATCTACCATTATTGTCTGAGGTATGACCCAGGAGTGATTCGTCTTATTGAGGTTAGCTATATTATCTACCATTATTGTCTGAGGTATGACCCAGGAGTGGTTCGTCTTATTGAGGTTAGCTATATTATCTACCATTATTGTCTGAGGTATGACCGAGGAGTGGTTCGTCTTATTGAGGTTAGCTATATTATCTACCATTATTGTCTGAGGTATGACCGAGGAGTGGTTCGTCTTATTGAGGTTAGCTTTATTGTCTACCATTATTGTCTGAGGTATGACCGAGGAGTGGTTCGTCTTATTGAGGTTAGCTATATTATATCTACCATTATTGTCTGAGGTATGACCGAGGAGTGGCTCGTCTTATTGAGGTTAGCTATATTATATCTACCATTATTGTCTGAGGTATGACCGAGGAGTGGTTCGTCTTATTGAGGTTAGCTATATTATATCTACCATTATTGTCTGAGGTATGACCCAGGAGTGGTTCCTCTTATTGAGGTTAGCTATATTATCTACCATTATTGTCTGAGGTATGACCCAGGAGTGATTCGTCTTATTGAGGTTAGCTATATTATCTACCATTATTGTCTGAGGTATGACCCAGGAGTGGTTCGTCTTATTGAGGTTAGCTATATTATCTACCATTATTGTCTGAGGTATGACCGAGGAGTGGTTCGTCTTATTGAGGTTAGCTATATTATCTACCATTATTGTCTGAGGTATGACCCAGGAGTGGCTCGTCTTATTGAGGTTAGCTATATTATCTACCATTATTTGTCTGAGGTATGACCGAGGAGTGGTTCGTCTTATTGAGGTTAGCTATATTATATCTACCATTATTGTCTGAGGTATGACCGAGGAGTGGTTCGTCTTATTGAGGTTAGCTATATTATATCTACCATTATTGTCTGAGGTATGACCGAGGAGTGGTTCGTCTTATTGAGGTTAGCTATATTATATCTACCATTATTGTCTGAGGTATGACCGAGGAGTGGTTCGTCTTATTGAGGTTAGCTATATTATCTACCATTATTGTCTGAGGTATGACCCAGGAGTGGTTCATCTTATTGAGGTTAGCTATATTATCTACCATTATTGTCTGAGGTATGACCCAGGAGTGGTTCGTCTTATTGAGGTTAGCTATATTATATCTACCATTATTGTCTGAGGTATGACCGAGGAGTGGTTCGTCTTATTGAGGTTAGCTATATTATCTACCATTATTGTCTGAGGTATGACCGAGGAGTGGTTCGTCTTATTGAGGTTAGCTATATTATATCTACCATTATTGTCTGAGGTATGACCGAGGAGTGGTTCGTCTTATTGAGGTTAGCTATATTATATCTACCATTATTGTCTGAGGTATGACCCAGGAGTGGTTCCTCTTATTGAGGTTAGCTATATTATCTACCATTATTGTCTGAGGTATGACCCAGGAGTGATTCGTCTTATTGAGGTTAGCTATATTATCTACCATTATTGTCTGAGGTATGACCCAGGAGTGGTTCGTCTTATTGAGGTTAGCTATATTATCTACCATTATTGTCTGAGGTATGACCGAGGAGTGGTTCGTCTTATTGAGGTTAGCTATATTATCTACCATTATTGTCTGAGGTATGACCCAGGAGTGGCTCGTCTTATTGAGGTTAGCTATATTATCTACCATTATTTGTCTGAGGTATGACCGAGGAGTGGTTCGTCTTATTGAGGTTAGCTATATTATATCTACCATTATTGTCTGAGGTATGACCGAGGAGTGGTTCGTCTTATTGAGGTTAGCTATATTATATCTACCATTATTGTCTGAGGTATGACCGAGGAGTGGTTCGTCTTATTGAGGTTAGCTATATTATATCTACCATTATTGTCTGAGGTATGACCCAGGAGTGGTTCGTCTTATTGAGGTTAGCTATATTATCTACCATTATTGTCTGAGGTATGATTGAGGAGTGATTCGTCTTATTGAGGTTAGCTATATTATATCTACCATTATTGTCTGAGGTATGACCGAGGAGTGGTTCGTCTTATTGAGGTTAGCTATATTATCTACCATTATTTGTCTGAGGTATGACCGAGGAGTGGTTCGTCTTATTGAGGTTAGCTATATTATATCTACCATTATTGTCTGAGGTATGACCGGGGAGTGGTTCGTCTTATTGAGGTTAGCTATATTATATCTACCATTATTGTCTGAGGTATGACCGAGGAGTGGTTCGTCTTATTGAGGATAGCTATATTATCTACCATTATTGTCTGAGGTATGACCGAGGAGTGGTTCGTCTTATTGAGGTTAGCTATATTATCTACCATTATTGTCTGAGGTATGACCCAGGAGTGGTTCGTCTTATTGAGGTTAGCTATATTATCTACCATTATTGTCTGAGGTATGACCGAGGAGTGGTTCGTCTTATTGAGGTTAGCTATATTGTCTACCATTATTGTCTGAGGTATGACCGAGGAGTGGTTCGTCTTATTGAGGTTAGCTATATTATATCTACCATTATTGTCTGATGTATGACCCAGGAGTGGTTCGTCTTATTGAGGTTAGCTATATTATCTACCATTATTGTCTGAGGTATGACCCAGGAGTGGTTCGTCTTATTGAGGTTAGCTATATTATCTACCATTATTGTCTGAGGTATGACCGAGGAGTGGTTCGTCTTATTGAGGTTAGCTATATTATATCTACCATTATTGTCTGAGGTATGACCGAGGAGTGGTTTGTCTTATTGAGGTTAGCTATATTGTCTACCATTATTGTCTGAGGTATGACAGAGGAGTGGTTCGTCTTATTGAGGTTAGCTATATTATCTACCATTATTGTCTGAGGTATGACCCAGGAGTGGTTCGTCTTATTGAGGTTAGCTATATTATCTACCATTATTGTCTGAGGTATGACTGAGGAGTGGTTCGTCTTATTGAGGTTAGCTATATTATCTACCATTATTGTCTGAGGTATGACCGAGGAGTGGTTTGTCTTATTGAGGTTAGCTATATTATCTACCATTATTGTCTGAGGTATGACCGAGGAGTGGTTCGTCTTATTGAGGTTAGCTATATTATCTACCATTATTGTCTGAGGTATGACCGAGGAGTGGTTCGTCTTATTGAGGTTAGCTATATTATCTACCATTATTGTCTGAGGTATGACCGAGGAGTGGTTCGTCTTATTGAGGTTAGCTATATTATCTACCATTATTTGTCTGAGGTATGACCGAGGAGTGGTTCGTCTTATTGAGGTTAGCTATATTATATCTACCATTATTGTCTGAGGTATGACCGGGGAGTGGTTCGTCTTATTGAGGTTAACTATATTATATCTACCATTATTGTCTGAGGTATGACCCAGGAGTGGTTCGTCTTATTGAGGTTAGCTATATTATCTACCATTATTGTCTGAGGTATGATTGAGGAGTGATTCGTCTTATTGAGGTTAGCTATATTATATCTACCATTATTGTCTGAGGTATGACCGAGGAGTGGTTCGTCTTATTGAGGTTAGCTATATTATCTACCATTATTTGTCTGAGGTATGACCGAGGAGTGGTTCGTCTTATTGAGGTTAGCTATATTATATCTACCATTATTGTCTGAGGTATGACCGGGGAGTGGTTCGTCTTATTGAGGTTAGCTATATTATATCTACCATTATTGTCTGAGGTATGACCGAGGAGTGGTTCGTCTTATTGAGGTTAGCTATATTATCTACCATTATTGTCTGAGGTATGACCGAGGAGTGGTTCGTCTTATTGAGGTTAGCTATATTATCTACCATTATTGTCTGAGGTATGACCCAGGAGTGGTTCGTCTTATTGAGGTTAGCTATATTATCTACCATTATTGTCTGAGGTATGACCGAGGAGTGGTTCGTCTTATTGAGGTTAGCTTTATTGTCTACCATTATTGTCTGAGGTATGACCGAGGAGTGGTTCGTCTTATTGAGGTTAGCTATATTATATCTACCATTATTGTCTGAGGTATGACCGAGGAGTGGCTCGTCTTATTGAGGTTAGCTATATTATATCTACCATTATTGTCTGAGGTATGACCGAGGAGTGGTTCGTCTTATTGAGGTTAGCTATATTATATCTACCATTATTGTCTGAGGTATGACCCAGGAGTGGTTCCTCTTATTGAGGTTAGCTATATTATCTACCATTATTGTCTGAGGTATGACCCAGGAGTGATTCGTCTTATTGAGGTTAGCTATATTATCTACCATTATTGTCTGAGGTATGACCCAGGAGTGGTTCGTCTTATTGAGGTTAGCTATATTATCTACCATTATTGTCTGAGGTATGACCGAGGAGTGGTTCGTCTTATTGAGGTTAGCTATATTATCTACCATTATTGTCTGAGGTATGACCCAGGAGTGGCTCGTCTTATTGAGGTTAGCTATATTATCTACCATTATTTGTCTGAGGTATGACCGAGGAGTGGTTCGTCTTATTGAGGTTAGCTATATTATATCTACCATTATTGTCTGAGGTATGACCGAGGAGTGGTTCGTCTTATTGAGGTTAGCTATATTATATCTACCATTATTGTCTGAGGTATGACCGAGGAGTGGTTCGTCTTATTGAGGTTAGCTATATTATCTACCATTATTGTCTGAGGTATGACCGAGGAGTGGTTCGTCTTATTGAGGTTAGCTATATTATCTACCATTATTGTCTGAGGTATGACCGAGGAGTGGTTCGTCTTATTGAGGTTAGCTATATTATCTACCATTATTGTCTGAGGTATGACCGAGGAGTGGTTCGTCTTATTGAGGTTAGCTATATTGTCTACCATTATTGTCTGAGGTATGACCGAGGAGTGGTTCGTCTTATTGAGGTTAGCTATATTATATCTACCATTATTGTCTGAGGTATGACCGAGGAGTGGCTCGTCTTATTGAGGTTAGCTATATTATATCTACCATTATTGTCTGAGGTATGACCGAGGAGTGGTTCGTCTTATTGAGGTTAGCTATATTATCTACCATTATTTGTCTGAGGTATGACCCAGGAGTGGTTCGTCTTATTGAGGTTAGCTATATTATCTACCATTATTGTCTGAGGTATGACCCAGGAGTGGTTCGTCTTATTGAGGTTAGCTATATTATTTACCATTATTGTCTGAGGTATGACCCAGGAGTGGTTCGTCTTATTGAGGTTAGCTATATTATATCTACCATTATTGTCTGAGGTATGACCGAGGAGTGGTTCGTCTTATTGAGGTTAGCTATATTATCTACCATTATTGTCTGAGGTATGACCGAGGAGTGGTTCGTCTTATTGAGGTTAGCTATATTATATCTACCATTATTGTCTGAGGTATGACCGAGGAGTGGTTCGTCTTATTGAGGTTAGCTATATTATATCTACCATTATTGTCTGAGGTATGACCCAGGAGTGGTTCGTCTTATTGAGGTTAGCTATATTATCTACCATTATTGTCTGAGGTATGACCCAGGAGTGGTTCGTCTTATTGAGGTTAGCTATATTATCTACCATTATTGTCTGAGGTATGACCGAGGAGTGGTTCGTCTTATTGAGGTTAGCTATATTATATCTACCATTATTGTCTGAGGTATGACCGAGGAGTGGTTCGTCTTATTGAGGTTAGCTATATTATATCTACCATTATTGTCTGAGGTATGACCGAGGAGTGGTTCGTCTTATTGAGGTTAGCTATATTATCTACCATTATTGTCTGAGGTATGACCGAGGAGTGGTTCGTCTTATTGAGGTTAGCTATATTATCTACCATTATTGTCTGAGGTATGACCAAGGAGTGGCTCGTCTTATTGAGGTTAGCTATATTATCTACCATTATTTGTCTGAGGTATGACCGAGGAGTGGTTCGTCTTATTGAGGTTAGCTATATTATATCTACCATTATTGTCTGAGGTATGACCGAGGAGTGGTTCGTCTTATTGAGGTTAGCTATATTATCTACCATTATTGTCTGAGGTATGATTGAGGAGTGATTCGTCTTATTGAGGTTAGCTATATTATATCTACCATTATTGTCTGAGGTATGACCGAGGAGTGGTTCGTCTTATTGAGGTTAGCTATATTATCTACCATTATTTGTCTGAGGTATGACCGAGGAGTGGTTCGTCTTATTGAGGTTAGCTATATTATATCTACCATTATTGTCTGAGGTATGACCGGGGAGTGGTTCGTCTTATTGAGGTTAGCTATATCATATCTACCATTATTGTCTGAGGTATGACCGAGGAGTGGTTCGTCTTATTGAGGTTAGCTATATTATATACCATTATTGTCTGAGGTATGACCGAGGAGTGGTTCGTCTTATTGAGGTTAGCTATATTATCTACCATTATTGTCTGAGGTATGACCCAGGAGTGGTTCGTCTTATTGAGGTTAGCTATATTATCTACCATTATTGTCTGAGGTATGACCGAGGAGTGGTTCGTCTTATTGAGGTTAGCTATATTGTCTACCATTTTTGTGTGAGGTATGACCGAGGAGTGGTTCGTCTTATTGAGGTTAGCTATATTATATCTACCATTATTGTCTGAGGTATGACCGAGGAGTGGCTCGTCTTATTGAGGTTAGCTATATTATATCTACCATTATTGTCTGAGGTATGACCGAGGAGTGGTTCGTCTTATTGAGGTTAGCTATATTATCTACCATTATTGTCTGAGGTATGACCCAGGAGTGGTTCGTCTTATTGAGGTTAGCTATATTATATCTACCATTATTGTCTGAGGTATGACCGAGGAGTGGTTCGTCTTATTGAGGTTAGCTATATTATCTACCATTATTGTCTGAGGTATGACCGAGGAGTGGTTCGTCTTATTGAGGTTAGCTATATTATCTACCATTATTGTCTGAGGTATGACCGAGGAGTGGTTCGTCTTATTGAGGTTAGCTATATTATCTACCATTATTGTCTGAGGTATGACCGAGGAGTGGTTCGTCTTATTGAGGTTAGCTATATTATCTACCATTATTGTCTGAGGTATGACCGAGGAGTGGTTCGTCTTATTGAGGTTAGCTATATTATATCTACCATTATTGTCTGAGGTATGACCGAGGAGTGGTTCGTCTTATTGAGGTTAGCTATATTATATCTACCATTATTGTCTGAGGTATGACCGAGGAGTGGTTCGTCTTATTGAGGTTAGCTATATTATCTACCATTATTGTCTGAGGTATGACCGAGGAGTGGTTCGTCTTATTGAGGTTAGCTATATTATCTACCATTATTGTCTGAGGTATGACCGAGGAGTGGTTCGTCTTATTGAGGTTAGCTATATTATATCTACCATTATTGTCTGAGGTATGACCGAGGAGTGGTTCGTCTTATTGAGGTTAGCTATATTATATCTACCATTATTGTCTGAGGTATGACCGAGGAGTGGTTCGTCTTATTGAGGTTAGCTATATTATCTACCATTATTGTCTAAGGTATGACCGAGGAGTGGTTCGTCTTATTGAGGTTAGCTATATTATCTACCATTATTGTCTGAGGTATGACCCAGGAGTGGTTCGTCTTATTGAGGTTAGCTATATTATATCTACCATTATTGTCTGAGGTATGACCGAGGAGTGGTTCGTCTTATTGAGGTTAGCTATATTATCTACCATTATTGTCTGAGGTATGACCCAGGAGTGGCTCGTCTTATTGAGGTTAGCTATATTATCTACCATTATTTGTCTGAGGTATGACCGAGGAGTGGTTCGTCTTATTGAGGTTAGCTATATTATATCTACCATTATTGTCTGAGGTATGACCGAGGAGTGGTTCGTCTTATTGATGTTAGCTATATTATATCTACCATTATTGTCTGAGGTATGACCGAGGAGTGGTTCGTCTTATTGAGGTTAGCTATATTGTCTACCATTATTGTCTGAGGTATGACCCAGGAGTGGTTCGTCTTATTGAGGTTAGCTATATTATCTACCATTATTTGTCTGAGGTATGACCGAGGAGTGGCTCGTCTTATTGAGGTTAGCTATATTATATCTACCATTATTGTCTGAGGTATGACCGAGGAGTGGTTCGTCTTATTGAGGTTAGCTATATTATCTACCATTATTGTCTGAGGTATGACCGAGGAGTGGTTCGTCTTATTGAGGTTAGCTATATTATCTACCATTATTGTCTGAGGTATGACCGAGGAGTGGTTCGTCTTATTGAGGTTAGCTATATTATCTACCATTATTGTCTGAGGTATGACCAGGAGTGGTTCGTCTTATTGAGATTAGCTATATTATCTACCATTATTGTCTGAGGTATGACCGAGGAGTGGTTCGTCTTATTGAGGTTAGCTATATTGTCTACCATTATTGTCTGAGGTATGACCGAGGAGTGGTTCGTCTTATTGAGGTTAGCTATATTATATCTACCATTATTGTCTGAGGTATGACCGAGGAGTGGTTCGTCTTATTGAGGTTAGCTATATTATATCTACCATTATTGTCTGAGGTATGACCGAGGAGTGGTTCGTCTTATTGAGGTTAGCTATATTATCTACCATTATTGTCTGAGGTATGACCGAGGAGTGGTTCGTCTTATTGAGGTTAGCTATATTGTCTACCATTATTGTCTGAGGTATGACCGAGGAGTGGTTCGTCTTATTGAGGTTAGCTATATTATATCTACCATTATTGTCTGAGGTATGACCGAGGAGTGGTTCGTCTTATTGAGGTTAGCTATATTATATCTACCATTATTGTCTGAGGTATGACCGAGGAGTGGTTCGTCTTATTGAGGTTAGCTATATTATATCTACCATTATTGTCTGAGGTATGACCGAGGAGTGGTTCGTCTTATTGAGGTTAGCTATATTATCTACCATTATTGTCTGAGGTATGACCCAGGAGTGGTTCATCTTATTGAGGTTAGCTATATTATCTACCATTATTGTCTGAGGTATGACCCAGGAGTGGTTCGTCTTATTGAGGTTAGCTATATTATATCTACCATTATTGTCTGAGGTATGACCGAGGAGTGGTTCGTCTTATTGAGGTTAGCTATATTATCTACCATTATTGTCTGAGGTATGACCGAGGAGTGGTTCGTCTTATTGAGGTTAGCTATATTATATCTACCATTATTGTCTGAGGTATGACCGAGGAGTGGTTCGTCTTATTGAGGTTAGCTATATTATATCTACCATTATTGTCTGAGGTATGACCCAGGAGTGGTTCGTCTTATTGAGGTTAGCTATATTATCTACCATTATTGTCTGAGGTATGACCCAGGAGTGGTTCGTCTTATTGAGGTTAGCTATATTATCTACCATTATTGTCTGAGGTATGATTGAGGAGTGATTCGTCTTATTGAGGTTAGCTATATTATATCTACCATTATTGTCTGAGGTATGACCGAGGAGTGGTTCGTCTTATTGAGGTTAGCTATATTATCTACCATTATTTGTCTGAGGTATGACCGAGGAGTGGTTCGTCTTATTGAGGTTAGCTATATTATATCTACCATTATTGTCTGAGGTATGACCGGGGAGTGGTTCGTCTTATTGAGGTTAGCTATATTATATCTACCATTATTGTCTGAGGTATGACCGAGGAGTGGTTCGTCTTATTGAGGTTAGCTATATTATCTACCATTATTGTCTGAGGTATGACCCAGGAGTGGTTCGTCTTATTGAGGTTAGCTATATTATCTACCATTATTGTCTGAGGTATGACCGAGGAGTGGTTCGTCTTATTGAGGTTAGCTATATTGTCTACCATTTTTGTGTGAGGTATGACCGAGGAGTGGTTCGTCTTATTGAGGTTAGCTATATTATATCTACCATTATTGTCTGAGGTATGACCGAGGAGTGGCTCGTCTTATTGAGGTTAGCTATATTATATCTACCATTATTGTCTGAGGTATGACCGAGGAGTGGTTCGTCTTATTGAGGTTAGCTATATTATCTACCATTATTGTCTGAGGTATGACCCAGGAGTGGTTCGTCTTATTGAGGTTAGCTATATTATATCTACCATTATTGTCTGAGGTATGACCGAGGAGTGGTTCGTCTTATTGAGGTTAGCTATATTATCTACCATTATTGTCTGAGGTATGACCGAGGAGTGGTTCGTCTTATTGAGGTTAGCTATATTATCTACCATTATTGTCTGAGGTATGACCGAGGAGTGGTTCGTCTTATTGAGGTTAGCTATATTGTCTACCATTATTGTCTGAGGTATGACCGAGGAGTGGTTCGTCTTATTGAGGTTAGCTATATTATCTACCATTATTGTCTGAGGTATGACCGAGGAGTGGTTCGTCTTATTGAGGTTAGCTATATTATATCTACCATTATTGTCTGAGGTATGACCGAGGAGTGGTTCGTCTTATTGAGGTTAGCTATATTATATCTACCATTATTGTCTGAGGTATGACCGAGGAGTGGTTCGTCTTATTGAGGTTAGCTATATTATCTACCATTATTGTCTGAGGTATGACCGAGGAGTGGTTCGTCTTATTGAGGTTAGCTATATTATCTACCATTATTGTCTGAGGTATGACCGAGGAGTGGTTCGTCTTATTGAGGTTAGCTATATTATATCTACCATTATTGTCTGAGGTATGACCGAGGAGTGGTTCGTCTTATTGAGGTTAGCTATATTATATCTACCATTATTGTCTGAGGTATGACCGAGGAGTGGTTCGTCTTATTGAGGTTAGCTATATTATCTACCATTATTGTCTAAGGTATGACCGAGGAGTGGTTCGTCTTATTGAGGTTAGCTATATTATCTACCATTATTGTCTGAGGTATGACCCAGGAGTGGTTCGTCTTATTGAGGTTAGCTATATTATATCTACCATTATTGTCTGAGGTATGACCGAGGAGTGGTTCGTCTTATTGAGGTTAGCTATATTATCTACCATTATTGTCTGAGGTATGACCCAGGAGTGGCTCGTCTTATTGAGGTTAGCTATATTATCTACCATTATTTGTCTGAGGTATGACCGAGGAGTGGTTCGTCTTATTGAGGTTAGCTATATTATATCTACCATTATTGTCTGAGGTATGACCGAGGAGTGGTTCGTCTTATTGATGTTAGCTATATTATATCTACCATTATTGTCTGAGGTATGACCGAGGAGTGGTTCGTCTTATTGAGGTTAGCTATATTGTCTACCATTATTGTCTGAGGTATGACCCAGGAGTGGTTCGTCTTATTGAGGTTAGCTATATTATCTACCATTATTTGTCTGAGGTATGACCGAGGAGTGGCTCGTCTTATTGAGGTTAGCTATATTATATCTACCATTATTGTCTGAGGTATGACCGAGGAGTGGTTCGTCTTATTGAGGTTAGCTATATTATCTACCATTATTGTCTGAGGTATGACCGAGGAGTGGTTCGTCTTATTGAGGTTAGCTATATTATCTACCATTATTGTCTGAGGTATGACCGAGGAGTGGTTCGTCTTATTGAGGTTAGCTATATTATCTACCATTATTGTCTGAGGTATGACCCAGGAGTGGTTCGTCTTATTGAGGTTAGCTATATTATCTACCATTATTGTCTGAGGTATGACCGAGGAGTGGTTCGTCTTATTGAGGTTAGCTATATTGTCTACCATTATTGTCTGAGGTATGACCGAGGAGTGGTTCGTCTTATTGAGGTTAGCTATATTATATCTACCATTATTGTCTGAGGTATGACCGAGGAGTGGCTCGTCTTATTGAGGTTAGCTATATTATATCTACCATTATTGTCTGAGGTATGACCGAGGAGTGGTTCGTCTTATTGAGGTTAGCTATATTATCTACCATTATTGTCTGAGGTATGACCCAGGAGTGGTTCGTCTTATTGAGGTTAGCTATATTATCTACCATTATTGTCTGAGGTATGACCCAGGAGTGGTTCGTCTTATTGAGGTTAGCTATATTATCTACCATTATTGTCTGAGGTATGACCGAGGAGTGGTTCGTCTTATTGAGGTTAGCTATATTGTCTACCATTATTGTCTGAGGTATGACCGAGGAGTGGTTCGTCTTATTGAGGTTAGCTATATTATATCTACCATTATTGTCTGAGGTATGACCGAGGAGTGGCTCGTCTTATTGAGGTTAGCTATATTATATCTACCATTATTGTCTGAGGTATGACCGAGGAGTGGTTCGTCTTATTGAGGTTAGCTATATTATATCTACCATTATTGTCTGAGGTATGACCGAGGAGTGGTTCGTCTTATTGAGGTTAGCTATATTATCTACCATTATTGTCTGAGGTATGACCCCGGAGTGGTTCATCTTATTGAGGTTAGCTATATTATCTACCATTATTGTCTGAGGTATGACCCAGGAGTGGTTCGTCTTATTGAGGTTAGCTATATTATATCTACCATTATTGTCTGAGGTATGACCGAGGAGTGGTTCGTCTTATTGAGGTTAGCTATATTATCTACCATTATTGTCTGAGGTATGACCGAGGAGTGGTTCGTCTTATTGAGGTTAGCTATATTATATCTACCATTATTGTCTGAGGTATGACCGAGGAGTGGTTCGTCTTATTGAGGTTAGCTATATTATATCTACCATTATTGTCTGAGGTATGACCCAGGAGTGGTTCGTCTTATTGAGGTTAGCTATATTATCTACCATTATTGTCTGAGGTATGACCCAGGAGTGGTTCGTCTTATTGAGGTTAGCTATATTATCTACCATTATTGTCTGAGGTATGATTGAGGAGTGATTCGTCTTATTGAGGTTAGCTATATTATATCTACCATTATTGTCTGAGGTATGACCGAGGAGTGGTTCGTCTTATTGAGGTTAGCTATATTATCTACCATTATTTGTCTGAGGTATGACCGAGGAGTGGTTCGTCTTATTGAGGTTAGCTATATTATATCTACCATTATTGTCTGAGGTATGACCGGGGAGTGGTTCGTCTTATTGAGGTTAGCTATATTATATCTACCATTATTGTCTGAGGTATGACCGAGGAGTGGTTCGTCTTATTGAGGATAGCTATATTATCTACCATTATTGTCTGAGGTATGACCGAGGAGTGGTTCGTCTTATTGAGGTTAGCTATATTATCTACCATTATTGTCTGAGGTATGACCCAGGAGTGGTTCGTCTTATTGAGGTTAGCTATATTATCTACCATTATTGTCTGAGGTATGACCGAGGAGTGGTTCGTCTTATTGAGGTTAGCTATATTGTCTACCATTATTGTCTGAGGTATGACCGAGGAGTGGTTCGTCTTATTGAGGTTAGCTATATTATATCTACCATTATTGTCTGATGTATGACCCAGGAGTGGTTCGTCTTATTGAGGTTAGCTATATTATCTACCATTATTGTCTGAGGTATGACCCAGGAGTGGTTCGTCTTATTGAGGTTAGCTATATTATCTACCATTATTGTCTGAGGTATGACCGAGGAGTGGTTCGTCTTATTGAGGTTAGCTATATTATATCTACCATTATTGTCTGAGGTATGACCGAGGAGTGGTTTGTCTTATTGAGGTTAGCTATATTGTCTACCATTATTGTCTGAGGTATGACAGAGGAGTGGTTCGTCTTATTGAGGTTAGCTATATTATCTACCATTATTGTCTGAGGTATGACCCAGGAGTGGTTCGTCTTATTGAGGTTAGCTATATTATCTACCATTATTGTCTGAGGTATGACTGAGGAGTGGTTCGTCTTATTGAGGTTAGCTATATTATCTACCATTATTGTCTGAGGTATGACCGAGGAGTGGTTTGTCTTATTGAGGTTAGCTATATTATCTACCATTATTGTCTGAGGTATGACCGAGGAGTGGTTCGTCTTATTGAGGTTAGCTATATTATCTACCATTATTGTCTGAGGTATGACCGAGGAGTGGTTCGTCTTATTGAGGTTAGCTATATTATCTACCTGTATTCTGTATTCTGTATTCTGTAATCACCTCCTGCTTAGGAGATTTGTATGTTCAATGGAAGTCAAATACATTATCTACCAATAAAATCCTCCATTATAATATTTACACTCTGCATAATATATACATGTATATTTCTGCGGAATTTCATCAGCAATATTTACCTCACTATTTTATTGTTAAAATCTAAAAATAGAATTCTATAATATAGATTTGGTACTATCGTTTCCCTGTCTCTACATTTTCCAATAGTCTATATCTCCTGCTGTGTAACATCTATATCTCGTGCTGTGTAACATATAAATTAGTCTTCTGCAATGAAATTCAAGCATTTCAAGCTCAATAATATTAATTTTCTTGTGTGTTATATTATTTCTTTGACATAATATTGAACAGTTTATGGTGATTCTTAGTTGATCATTTTTCATTAATTGTGAAAGATTGGTTTTGCAGATATTATATGATTCTTTCGTTATCTCTGCTATTATTGGTTTTCTAGCAAGCAACAATTTAATACAAAATGTTCTATATCTTCAGCATCCAATCCACATATCATACATGTTGGATCTACTTTATTTTTGTTGAAATTTGCTCGGTTTGACTGTAATAATACGTAGGCACTACTCATGACCTTAAGTTTAATTGCAATTCTGTTCAATTCTCTAGATGATATTATTGGTATTTGTAATAGGGGGCGAATTTTTCCTGGTGTGTATATATCTGGATTGAGATATGTCAAGAATCTGTAGTAATTTGAAATGTTGATTATTTCATCTTGCCAGTATCTGTAAACGTGTCTATATACTAATGTCTTCCATTTTTCTTTTTTGTGTGGATTGTCTAATAATTGAATAATATCTGGCAGATCATACTTTATTAATATTTTCTTCATTTCTATAAACCAACTGGCACTGTCTACATCTTTAATGGATAACTGTCTTCTTGCAATTCTCTTTTCTGTACTTTCCCCTGGCAACAGAATTGTGCTATTTAAAAATGTAAGAGCTTTCATGTGTATTTGACCTTCTATTGGTATTAGTCCTGATAGTATGTAAGGTACAGGATCTGGAGTATTAGTTGGCAGAGAAAATATTTGCTTTAATAGTTTCTTGATAAAGGTCTCTGCTTACTACTGTTAAATGGGTGTTGGATGGTAATAACATTTCTAGGCTATATAGTAATGTTGGTATTACAAAGGTTTTTTATTAGATGTATGGGGGTTTTTTTTCGCTCAGAATTTTTTTTTCGGACAACAGGAGAGTTAGAATATTTATTTTTTTGTTGCGCAAAGCACGATTTTTTCCCCAGAATTTGACATTAGGTTATATGACAAAAACTCTGAATCAGATTATTTTTCTTTTCCTCCACCAAAATCAGAATATTTTTTCAGCAACATTAGGAATCAGAATATTTTTTTTTAGAAAAAAAACCATATTATTTTACAGACCACTGGAAGTACTTTTATTCCATGGTAATTTTTCATGTTGATATTATCTCCTTTATTTTAAAACACTGGGGATAGTATTCCTGTTTTTACGCTATCTGGAACTTTTCCTGCTTTAAATATTGCACATATTATGCTGTGGATGAAGGATGTTAATTCATTTCCCCCATATATAAAATTCTTTACTGTTAGCCCAAATATGTCTGCTGCTTTCCCTTTCTTAATACCATTTATTGCTGTTTCAACTTCTTTCAAAGTGGGATCTTTTATTTTATTTTTACTAACCAATTCACAAATTATATCAATTTCATAATCCACTGTGTAGTCATAATCAAACTCTGGATCCTTTTGTTGGGTAGCTAGATTTTGGAAGTGAGTTCTGAATCCCTCCATTATATTTTGGTCTCCAGTATGTATTTCACCATTTACATTAAGGTCTTGTATGTACCCCTTGAGCGATCCTCTTTGTTTTTTTTTATATTAAAAAGTGAAATGTTTTACAGTCTCTTGTTCTCGTAGACATAATATTTTCTCTCAACTGTTGCTCTCTTCTAGCTATTTCACATCTGTATGTTTTTCTAAAGTACATTTTCTGTTCTTTTCTGTTTTGGAATATTGGGTTATCAGTTTTTCTAGGTTTTCCTGCTTGATACCATTCTTCATTAGCATTACACATACATTTATATACATTTGAGATATCACTGTTCCACACCTGTAGTTTTCCCTTTCGTTGTTTATTTCTTGTTGGATTTGGAGGTGTGCATTGTTTAATATCTGCTATAAGGATGTTACTGACTTTTGAAATAGCATTTTCTACATTTGCGTTAGAGTCTAAGTTAATATTTTTCAGCTCATTGACAATTGATTGGTTTACCAGGAGTTGGTACCTTTCTTTATCAACTTTCTCCCATTTGATTTTATTGTTTATGTTTTGGTCTTTTTTAATTATTCTTCGTGTAAATTCAGAATTACATTCTATGGTTATTCTTCGTGTAAATTCAGAATTACATTCTATGGATATTCTTCGTGTAAATTCAGAATTACATTCTATGGATATTGGATAATGGTCCAAAACAATCTGGTTTAGTTCTTTAAGTACTGTTTTGTTGGAAAATTGTCTAAAAGTTGACGAGTTAAACAGAAAATAGTCTATTTCAGTGCATTCTTCGCCCTTTGGATTAATGTATGTATTTCCTGAGAATGATGCTGTCAGCTGGCAGTCAGTTATGAAAGTTCTTAGGTATTTACCTCTTTTATCAGGAGATGATTTGTTTAGATCCTCATTCAGGTTACCTCCTATCAGTATGTCATGCATATCTTTAAACTTTTGGAATATCTGGTATAATTGCTCAATGCAGTCCATAAATACATCTACTTCATAATTTCTTCTAGTGGGTAAATAAGCAGATATTATAAGTGTAATAATTTTTTGATTAGAAAACGGAAAATCTAAGTTTTTTCGAAAACAATACATTTTTTTAACACACAGTAAACGAGTTTTGTGCAGAATTTTACTACCATTTTTAAAAGATGCATTTCATCTAACCATATCCTTTCATTATTGCTGCACTCATCTGAAATTTGACATTTTCCTCGATTTTTACCTCCAAAATAGAGGTGGGAGTAAACTACATTTAACTAGCAGCCTTGTAAATCTTACCTTGATAGAGTAAGAGACACGTGTACAGGCATATTTTGCCACTCCATTTTTAAACTTTAAATTCTTTCTAAAAGTTCACATCAAATTTCTTCATAAACCTATTTTTTGACATCTTAACATATATAAACATCGCAAGAATGGGTAAAACAAAGGACTTGTCAAAAGATAGTAAAAACATTGTGTTAAATCTATTCAAGTTTTTTCAGCTTGAGAAGGCCAGGGGAAGACTACTTTATTCCCCAGATAATTTGATTAAAAGAACATGCAAGGCTGCTGGCATATCTTACAGTTCTGTGTATAGAGTTGTAAATGGTAAAAGTCCCCCTGAATCCAACAGACCGAAAGAAAGAAAGAAAACTCTTGATGATTTTGACCGTTTCGTTAAACATAGCATGTACAACAGGAAAATTGCCCCAACAGTCTCAAAAATTAAGAAAGAAATTGAAGATACAATTAAAATCTCGAAATCAACGCTTACTTTAACTTTATTAGATCTTGGTTATAAGTACAAAACAATCCGGCGATAATAGGAGGCTTTTATATGATCAGAGGTCAGTAATAAATGATCGGTGTAATTACCTCCGAAAAATCAGGAAGTTTCGAGAGGATGGGTATGAAATTGTATATTTGGATGAGACCTGGGTTAATACCAAATCATGCCACTGACTACATGTGGTTACCAGTTGATGGTTCTGATGCCCCAAAGATCCATGCAGTAAAAGGTTGATAGTTTTGCACGCTGGTAATCGTGAGGAGGGTTTGATTGATAGGTGTGATATGGTTTTTCTTGCCAAAGCTAAAGATGGGGATTATCACCAAGAAATGAACGTGCCCACCTTTCTAAACTGGTTAGAAAATCAGCTTATGCCAGCATTAAAAAGCCCAAGTGTTATCGTTTTAGATAATGCCAGTTATCACAACATCAAGACTGAAGAAACTGTTGTGTCAAACTTTAATCAGGTTAGCTATATTATCTACCATTATTGTCTGAGGTATGACCGAGGAGTGGTTTGTCTTATTGAGGTTGATTGCATTGCTTACCGTTATTGTTTGCGGAATCACAGGGGAGTTATTTGTCTCATTGAGGTTGATTAAATTGTCTACCTTTAATGTTTCAGGAATAACAGAGGGGTGGTTCGTCTTAGAGAGGTTGGTTAACTTGTTTACCGTTAATGTGTTTGAGGAATGACGGGAGTTATTTGTCTCATTGAGGTTGGTTAAGTTGTCTACCTTTAATGTTTCAGGAATCACAGGGGAGTTATTTGTCTCATTGAAGTTGGTTAAGTTGTCTACCTTTAATGTTTCAGGAATCACAGGGGAGTTATTTGTCTCATTGAGGTTGGTTAAGTTGTCTAGGTTTGACAGAGGAGTGATTCGTCTTGAGGTTAGTTATACTGTTTATTATAACTATCTATTATAAAATATACATTGTATCTAAAACGGTGTACTACATGTAATATGAACGCAAGATAACATATTTCATATGTAAACATGCACATGTTCCGCGATTGCACTAGAACAAACAGGACAGTGTGCTAGCTGTAGTCCACATTCTAAACAACACACTAGATGTCCACAAGGCTTAAATACAACATTCACATGTCGTTGTTCACATATCTTACACATTGTCTTCAACTTCAATACTTCATTTTCTCTGGCTAACGATCCCACATCTTTAAATATAGATAAAAGTTTAAAAAATAAATGTCTACAATTGTATACATTTGTATATGTAAACATATATTCATGCAACTTCACAGACTTTAATATATTTGTCTTAAGATCTGTAGAAACAAATAGTCATATGCATTATTGAAATTAACAGTTCCTAAATAATATGATTATTATTAAAACTAAGGTTCTCCTCCCTCAAGCATAGCTGACGTTTGCCGATTTTGACTGTCCTATGTATGCCCTTAGTTTTTCTTGCTTCCAAAGACTTTTAAATTATTTGGTTTTCCCATCTTTTGACCTTGAGCGTACCGGATGAAGGTTATTCTAGAAACGTGTTGCGTGCACTAAATTAGATATCAACATTTTTATTTTATAGTATGTCGCAACACCCTGAGTGAGACTCTACTGCAATTTGACAAACGTTTCTGTATTTTGCAAATGCGTCATTCGTGAATTCGCAATGAAATTTCCCTAAACCAGCGTAAAGTGTAAACATAGCAAAATGGAAACAAAACCCGAAAGTGACAATCCAATTTGTTTTATTAGAGACCTTTAGTACGAAAATGTATGGCTCTGAAGCATTGTACACCCGACTGAATATATATATTTTGCATCTTGAGTTGTGCTTATTGTGCTTAACCGTTAACGCAGTTTTCAGCAATATTTCAGTTATATCATGGCGACCAGTTTTAGTGGTGGAAGAAACCGGAGTACCCGGAAAGAACCACCGACCATGGGCAAGCAAGCAATTTTTTTTTCCATCTGCGCCTGCGAGTCGAGTTCACCCTTTTTTGGAATTTACAAAGCCGGGCACGAACCCACGCCGTATTGTAGAAGTCGTTAGGTAATCCAACTACCTAACTCATTCAACCACCCGGGCCCCTTTTGCATCTTGAAGAAAACTGCATGATAAAATCAGTGATTTAGTTGTTGTTTATTAATCGATGCATACAAACATATTTTGCAGTACCTTCAAATTACTGTATTGCCTCGAAGATATGCACTTTCGAACTATCGAATCTTCAGACACGTGGACCTTCGGACTACAGTTACATTCAGTGCCAGATTTACCTATAGGCTCGATAGGCTGAAGCCTAGGGCCTCAAAATTTAGGGGGCCTCCGTCCCAGGTATATAATATTTCTAACTTTGTTATTGGACTTTCACACTTGTGCTGTCATAGCGTACTGTACTTTCTAAACAACCCTTCAGTAATTTTCCTTACACAGTTGCACTCCATTTTAGAATATTGTAGAATTTTATTGAAATTGATTAAACACGCTTCCACCTTCCTCCAATCGTGAAGGTGGGGAATTGGGAGGGGCCTCACATGTGGATTAGCCTAGGGCCTCTCTTTATCTAAATCCGGCACTGGTTACATTTAATATATATAAGCGTTCACTCTTTAAAAATTATCATCAATTACTTCTTTATGAAAAGAAAACAATTTTATATTCCTTTCATTGACGACTGGTAAGTATATATATATGCTCTTTTATGTTAATGACTGAATCAATGGTTGACAATGAAAATGGAGTTTGTCTGATCTGAGTATGAATATACTCTTTCAAGAAACATTATTGTGTGATCAAACAATTAACATACTAACCATACACATTATTTAAAGCCTTATAATCTGATATTACCAAATGAAGAACTATCGCACAGATCTATTATCCCGATTCCGAGCCAACCAGTATGTGTTCTTACTCCTTAAATTTGTGTACTTAGCCGAGAAGCAACAAATACACATTTTATAGTCCTTCATTGAACCAGACCGGGGCTCGAACCCACGATCTACCACACACGACGTGAGCACACTAACCATAACACCACTGATGCGGTTTGTCGTCCTTATTTGGGCCAATTTTTTAAATATGTTTTGACCTTCGTTTGGGTTTCTGTATCACCTTTGCAGTTTTGGCCTTTAAATCTTTTAATATTGGTACTATTGGTAAGATATTAATATCAAAATGTACACCTGGTGTAGGTAAATTTATTGATACATTTCCTGTAATTTACTTTTTTAGAGTAGAACCGTAGCTCTTTTGACCCTGTGTCTTTCTTGGTAACCATAAGAGCTACGATTACGCATCTACTCATATTGCACAGTCGTAGCATTTTCCTACCTATATTGTTTGGTGAATAACCACTAGCTTGACCATGCTGTATTTCCAAAATAGCCTGCACCAAAGACTGCACATTTATAGTGTCTGAATCTATAGGAAATAAAAATAAATATGTCTAAATATGTGTGTTAAGATTTCAGAATAGAAACGATGTTCGGTTCGTCTTTACCTCTAGTTGTTTGTAGGAGGGCTCATGTCTTATTTATGTTATCTGTGTTTGTTTGCGTATAGTGGTGTCCAACACATATTGTGCTGTGTTTCTGTTTTGCTTGTCTTCGTCTTGTGTACGTCTATGTTGCCAGTTTCTCTAGATGTCAATTTTTGATTACCTCTTCAGTATTCTCTAACCTGTATTTGCTCCAAAAGACTTTTAAATAATTCGTCATCCCAAACTATTGACTGAGAGTATCTGATGAGGGTTATTCCAGAAACACATTGTGTGCACTAAATTAGATATCTACGTTTTTATATGATATGATATGTGCTTCAAATGTAAAAAAAAAAATACACTGTTCAAAGATATATTCAAAGTTTATATAAAAAATTAATTAAGATGGCACAACATAATTTGTCCTCTCTTGTCACATTTAAAATGTATTATTTTGAGAAGATTTCCAAACAGGTTTTCACAGATGAATTGTAAAATGATTTGTGTGAAAGATTCCTCCAAGTGTTAAAAATAAAAATTACTACAATTTTCGATTAGCTCAAAACGTTGGGCTTTATCCAATCAAAATTAACGTTGAATCTCTGTTTACATATTTAATTAAAATTTGTTTCAAATGCAATCCAAATTAAGGATTTGTCGATAATATTGAATCACGTACCTAAACGTTTGGAGGCTTCGTTGATAACCAGTGCATCAAATCCCATCCTTAGTAATTCTTCTTGAACTGCACGAGCTTGACACGATGGATTTGCTTCTGTCGGTGCTGCCTGGGCCGACGATACGTTTACGGTATCTGTTAGTAACAATGGAATGTTGACATACTAATATTTCTATCAGAACAACAAGATAAATGAATACAAAGTCATTTACACATTACTTATTCGATAAAGGATTGCTACAATATTTTCTGGTAGCGTGTGTTGCGTCATTTTAGAATGGGATGTGCTCTTATACGTTCTAGTACTATTGCTACAAGGGTATATGCATATTTTTGAAAGGCAGACTACATGAAGAGTTTAAAGATACCAAAACGTTAATCGAATAAGAACAAACACCACAATGGGCAAAATAACAGGTCTATATATAGGAATAACGAGCTACATAACACATTCTATATATAGGAATAACGAGCTACATAACACATTCTATTTTTACAGTCGCATGTATGAATAGCAGCTACATGACACTGGTGTTATATGAAAGAACTGATACCACTGGGAACGAATTGTGCTCCTCTCATTGCAGATTTGTTTCCATATTGCTATGAACCTCAATTTATACCTAACACCAATACGAACTTTCTAAGCGCTACCTCACTAGTTAATTTATTTAACAATAATTGCAGATACTGAGACGATGTCTGAACTAAAAATAATCCCAATTTCTTATGCTTGTAAAACAAATTTATACTCAGGAACCTACGTTGAATAAGGCTAAATGACATAATTAGCTACTCATGCATTATTTGTTTTGGATTTAGATATATTCCTTTTTCTAGGTATTTCCAATCTGTTTCTATGGTGACTTAATGTTACATGGCTAAAAAGTTCGAACTTAACACTTTTATTCTGTAAGAAATACGTACCAGTAATGCCATTTAACCAATAGATCCAAACTTTGTAGCTAGTAGTCAATTAATTACGAGTATTCGCTGACGCTGCTATTTTACTGTATGTGTTTATGTTGTCATTCATTTTTTGTGATCGATAACGAGTGACATTTTTTAGTGGAAGTGAATATTATGTGCAGGTTTTTTCTGTTTTAGCAGATGGGAATTGGCATCCAATTAATAGGTTTAACCTCGCCACATTGTTGTGCCTGCCCCAAGCCAAATTCTGGATTTCTAGAGTTTTTTTTGTGTTCAATGGTTTGAAGCGAGGTGATGTTGTTCGCTTTGTTGATATTGATGAAATTGTTGACCATCACTGCTTAAATATTTTTCCCATAATACCACATGCTATTATTACATGTTTATAAATGAATAGCAATATCGCATTATCTATTTTACATGTTTGAATATCAGACTACATGAAACATGTAAGACTAAGCAAGATAGATATCTCTAAGAAAAGTTTGAAGACACCAAATGGGTATTTAGAAGCCATCAATCGAAGGACAGAAAATACAAAAACAACGATTTATAAAACACTATTACACAGAAAGATCGAGTTACAGGAACCCCACTACAAACCACCGGTGAACCCAGGTGCTCCGGAAGAATAAACAGTTCATGCCTCCACTTAAATCATGAATGAGGAAAGGACCGGATTGTGATTACGACAAACGGAACATATCCGTGGTCATTTGTGAGAGGGACATTCCGTAACGGTTAATCAGGTCATGGTAACGACCATAAAACGTAACGGTTAATCAGGTCATGGTGACGACCGTAAACTATTTGAAATAAATAAATAAATAAATAATAAATAAATAAGCTTTATTTAGAGTCGGCATGGTTAAAACAACATACAACATAAGCTCTGTTGAGCTTTTAACCGACATACACAGACACATAATAAATAACAAATAACAAGCATGCAACATACAGCTAAAATACAAGACTAAGTAAGCACTACATGTAAAATACTAACAGTTATAAGATAAGCAAAAAAGCAGATTAAAAGCTGATGTTATAAGCTAAGCATACCAAGAGCTAATGTAGCAAACTATGAACAACTAAAAGCTGATATTATGAGCAAAGCATAAAATTTTTATAAGCACAATAAATAAAAACTGGATATGACCTAGATGGTAGAAATTTAAACAAATTTAAAAGTCAGCACAAGCTGAACATTTACATACATTTCCATTCCAAGATTTTAAAATATTCTTAAACTGATTAAAATTGGAAATTTTTCTAAAATCATCAGGTAGGTCATTCCATAAAACAGCTGCTGCATATTTAAAACTATTCTTACCGTAGGTAGATGTTCGTACCCTAGGTATATCTACAATATTGGAATATCTAAAATTATATTTACAATCTTTAAAAACAACTAAATCATGTAAACAAGATGGTGAAAGTTTGTTTAAAATCTTAAAACATTCAATAGCCATGGTACGCATTCTTCTAACTTTCAGAGATGGAACTTTAGCTTTTTCTAATAACTCATCATATGTGCTCTC
The DNA here is from genome assembly GCA_963680875.1 of Bathymodiolus brooksi. Taxonomy (NCBI): domain Eukaryota; kingdom Metazoa; phylum Mollusca; class Bivalvia; order Mytilida; family Modiolidae; genus Bathymodiolus; species Bathymodiolus brooksi. The sequence goes on along the minus strand of OY804581.1, from coordinate 89,194,905 downwards.
ATAGTCCTCGTATATAAATCGTAAAGCCCTCGCCTGGATTTTTTCTAATTTAGAGGTATTACTTTTATTGCAAAAATGCCACGCCAAAGGACAAAAATTAAAATTAGACAAAATGAAAGTATGAAAAATTGTTAATTTATTTAATTTTGAAAGGAAACAACCAATGCGCTTTAAAACATTCAACTGTTGAGAAGCTTTACGACATATATTTTTAATATGATAATTGAAATTAAGTTGGTAATCAATATCTATTCCTAGTAATTTTACCACTTCATCACAAGTAATTTCAACTGAATCTATTTTAAATACTGGTGTCTTGGCATGTGTCTTATTGCCAACTGCAATGGCTTGAAACTTATCTGGATTAGCCTGCATACAATTGAATTTGAACCAGTCTATCAATACTGAGCTTTCTTTTTCAAGTATATCAATTAATTTCTCATAATTATCATTTACATAAGACAAGGTGTTATCATCAGCATAATTATACAATGTACCATATTCAATAAAATAAAAGATGTCGTTAATAAAAATATTAAATAACAAGGGGCCAAGTATAGAGCCTTGAGGTACCCCTTTTTGTATATCAGCCCAACTGCTGAGATCTCCCTGAAGTTTGATTTGTTGCTTACGACCAGTTAAATAATTTCTAAGTAATTCCACAGATTTTGGAGATAGGCCGTATGCAGACAGCTTACAAAGAAGTGATAACTTCAACTTAGCCACTAGCTATAGGAATCCATGGCTCAGTAGCTTTTTTCTAAGAAGCACCCCTCTATCAAAGAAAACTTGATAAGAATCACAATCTCTGGAATATCGTATCAATTGAGCGATATCTACTCCATATGCATGCGTTTTTGGAATGTTGCTACGTGTAAATTGACAGTTCAAAATGGGAAATTGAAATGATCGCTTTTCTCGGAATTTTCGTTCTTAACCTGCCTTCACTGTAAATTTCTAGAAAGTCCCTGTATGGTATTTGCTTCCTACGAATAAAAGAGCAAGTCGACGAGAAGAAGATCATATAGTTGGTATCCATAGGGATGTCTGTTGAAAAACACGTCTGTCAATGAACAACTCGAACATTTTGATGATTTTAGCTTCAAGTGGGATACGTAGGCATGCTATGTGGATGATTTAAGGATATCACCACATAAAAATTGGAAATTTACATCATAAGCAGTATTGCGAATTGTTCCTGACCTGTGGTCTGCACTCTAATTAGTTGTTGACGATTCAAGTTTTCGAACACCTAAACGTGCTTGAAAAATCTATGATCGTGTCAAATTAAAGATCCAATTTCGTTTTTGGTGCTTCACCCTTAGCAGGAATCATTAGGGTCCATTAAGAAGCAAGATAAAATACTGGTCGTGCGCGGATTCCGGATAATGTGCCAGAATTGAGTAATACGTCACGGACTGTTGTGTCAGAATTGAGTAATACGCCACGGACTGTTGTGTCAGAGAGTACTATATATAAAATTACTATTCAATTGCGTTGATCTACTAAAAAGTAGACATCATAATCAACAATTACTGATCTTCCAATGATATAGTTGAAAAATTGCTCAAATGGCACGAACAACCATCGTTCACTCTCTCTCTGGTATACGCATTACGATATTATAGGATTCGGTTCGTCTGTCCGTTTCCTCGGTTAAACGCGTTCCTCCATTTAGAAAAATAAATGATTTTGTATTAATCAGTTCAAGCTTGAAATCGCACAATACATATATTCGTGTACAAAGATACCCCCAATGAGTCTATTGATAAAGATAAATCATATACGATGACCTTGTGGAAAATAAAGGTGAAAATAAACGGGTTGTTCAATATTACATGTGCATTTAATTGAGAAGTCAGTGGCCGATATATATAGCTAGCATGTTTTTAAAAAGGGTAATCTGGACTATTTCTCGTAATTTCTACTAGACCTATGCCGCCTAAGTTTCATCAAAACCATAGTAGATCTTATTATTAACGTGTTAATTCACCATTATATTAGATAATTTCATCAAGGCCACTTTCAACAATATTTCAGTTATATCGTGGCGGTCAGTTTTATTGGTGGAGGAAACTGGAGTACGAGGAGGAAACCACCAACCTGTCACAAGTCACTGACAAACGTTATCACATAAAGTGGTATCGAGTACACCTCGCCATGAGCGGGATTCGAACTCACAACTTTAGTGGTGATAGGCACCGATTGCATAGATAGTTATAAATTCAACTACCATACGAACACGACCACCACCAAAAGAAGTGGCATGCATTTGAACAGAACATTTGCTTTTCCGCATTCATACACAAGCAAGCGTCTCAGATTCTTTGCTATGGTACTCGTAAAAAACCCAACCCCAAGCCTCTATTGTTCAATACAGGCTACTTTTTTGCTCTCAATAACATACATCAATCCAATACCCTTAACCTAGATGTTTGATAATAAAATTTCTATAGGTTATATTAATAAAGCTAAAACTACCGATACCATCAAACAAACAAAAACCTCTTTCTAATCTATAACTTTAAACATAACTTATTCTCAGTAACCAGTAACTAAAATTAGATGTTTGTGTGATATATTTTGTATCCAGTGATTCATTAACATCATCCCATATTGGGTTTCGTTTGGGTTTGGATTATTGTGCTTAAAACACCACTTTCAAAAATATTTCAGTTATCAGAGGCGGATTTAGAGGGGGCGTGCGCCCCCCTAAAATTCGCAAAGCATATGTTATGCAACGTTAATTAAGCAGTTCAGCAAACAATCTTTTCATGAATGGTCAGTAGTTCAAAGATTATTCCATTCCGATTGGTTCCGAGGTACCAGACATCAACTATTTTCTCACGCTAATTAAGCATTATTTCTTCAGTCAATTTTACAACTATAAGAAAAACAAATCTTTACAGATCAAAGCATTTAGTAAACTTAAACCTGATACTGATGTTCTTTCAACATCAGTATCATTCATAACCAGATACAAATTGATGAATTACACGCAGAAGACATCTTCATGTATTTCAAGGTTGGAATTCCCCGCACACATTTACAATATGTTAACATTAATGCTGCATGAAACGATTCTGATCATCTAATTTAGTTACGTTAGCTAATCAGAAATCAACAACAAGTTGATGTACTGACAATTTTCGCTTTTGTTTGTCTAAGCAAGAACGGTCGAATCGTACGTTTTCAATGAATGAATCAAACGACGAAAAGAAAAACTCCATCCGGACGGGCAGTATTAACTAGAACCACCCGAAAGGACAAGCACCGAAAGTACAGACCAATTAATGAAATGATGAATGCGTTAAAACTAAACCAATAGTTCTTTGAAGGGTTAAAATATCGTGATTGATCAGTCATGAGTTGAACAATTCGCATCACGGTTGTTCAAAAAAAGTTTTACTTTAGGTTCTTATAATCTTACAAAAACATACTATTAACAATTATCCGACAAAATTAAGACTCAAAGTCAAGTTTATTTGGTCTGATAAAAATGGTGTGGTTGGTTCAAAATTGTCGTTCAAATAAATGTCTGTAATTCCTCAAACCCCCAAAGGTTCCCCCCCCCCCCTGTGCCCCCTACCAGGGCTCTACCCTCGACCCGCTGGGGACCTAAAAGCGGTCCCCAGACCCCTCGCCTACTCACGCCCCACCTAACCACAAATCCTGGATCCGTCCCTGGTTATATCATGGCAGTCAGTTTTATTAGTGCAGGTAACAGGAATAACGGGAGAAAACCACCGACTGGTCGCAAATTATTGACAAACGAAAGTCCGCCCCATATTGAGTCAATTCAGAGGTTACATTTCAAACTAATCAGCCATAAGACTACACAAATCTTTAGGTACTAAATTACATATTGCGCAATTGGTTTTATGATAGGAATATATATCTTGATTGATGTAATACAGGATGATGTTAGAAAATTGCTTGATAAAACAAAATAATAAAAAGATCTCCATAACATTAACTTTTAACCAGAGGCTCTCAAGAGCCTGTATCGTTCACCTGGTTATAAAAAAACCCAATTGGTCCTATGTAAAAACTATGTCCTGCAGTGGTAGTCATCTTGGAATTACGATCAACATAAAAAACACAAAGTTTGTAAAGGACCTTCCAATGATTGATGCATAGTTTAGGTTCAATCAGTGCAATAGCTTCAGAGAAGAAGATATTTCTGTATTTTCCCCGATATGGTCCTGTGTTAATACTATGACCTGTGGTGGCAGCCATCTTGGATTTCCGATCGGCATAAAAAACAGAGGACCTTCCAATGATCATTCCTGGGCAGTTTGGTTTCAGAGAAGAAGCGTTTTGAAACACTTTTCCCATAGGGTCCAATTTTAAACAAGTCCTGCCGTAGCCGCCATTTTGAATTTCATATCAGAACAAAAAACGTAAAGTTTGTAGAGGACCATCCAATGAACATTCATGTACAGTTTGGCTTTAATCATATTTGTAGTTTCTGAGAAGAAGGCATTTGAACATTTTCCCATAGGGTCCAATGCTAATCTATGTCCTGCGGTGGTGGCCATCTTGGATATCCGATCGGCATAAAAAACACACACCTTGTAGAGGACCTTCCAATGATCATTCCTGGGCAGTTTGGTTTCAATTATCCAAGATGTTTCAGAGAAGAAGCGTTTTGAAACATTTTTCCCATAGGGTCCAATGTTAAACTAAGTCCTGCCGTAGCCGCCATTTTGAATTTCATATCGGAACAAAAAACGTAAAGTTTGTAGAGGACCATCTAATGAACATTCATGTACAGTTTGGCTTTAATAATATTTGTAGTTTCTGAGAAGAAGGCATTTGAACATTTTCCCATAGGGTCCAATGTTAATCTATGTATTGCGGTGGCGGCCATCTTGCATTTCCGATCGACATAAAAAACATAAACTTTATAGAGGACCTTCCAATGATCATTCCTGGGCAGTTTGGTTTCAATTGTCCAAGTGGTTTCAGAGAAGAAGCGTTTTGAAACATTTTCCCCATAGGGTCCAATGTTAAACTAAGTCCTGCCGTAGCCGCCATTTTGAATTTCATATCGGAACAAAAAACGTAAAGTTTGTAGAGGACCATCCAATGAACATTCATGTACAGTTTGGTTTTAATCATATTTGTAGTTTCTGAGAAGAAGGCATTTGAATATTTTCCCATAGGGTCCAATGTTAATCTATGTATTGCAGTGGCGGCCATCTTGGATTTCCGATCGACATAAAAAACATAAACTTTGTAGAGGACCTTCCAATGATCATTCCTGGGCAGTTTGGTTTCAATTGTCCAAGTGGTTTCAGAGAAGAAGCGTTTTGAAACATTTTTCCCATAGGGTCCAATGTTAAACTAAGTCCTGCCGTAGCCGCCATTTTGAATTTCATATCGGAACAAAAAACGTAAAGTTTGTAGAGGACCATCCAATGAACATTCATGTACAGTTTGGCTTTAATAATATTTGTAGTTTCTGAGAAGAAGGCATTTGAACATTTTCCCATAGGGTCCAATGTTAATCTATGTATTACGGTGGCGGCCATCTTGGATTTCCGATCGGCATAAAAAACATAAAATTTGTAGAGAACCTTCCAATGATCATTCATGGGCAGTTTGGTTTCAACTGTCCTAGTGGTTTCAGAGAAGAAGCGTTTTGAAACATTTTCCCCATAGGGTCCAATGTTAAACTAAGTCCTGCCGTAGCCGCCATTTTGAATTTCATATCGGAACAAAAAACGTAAAGTTTGTAGAGGACCATCCAATGAACATTCATGTACAGTTTGGCTTTAATAATATTTGTAGTTTCTGAGAAGAAGGCATTTGAACATTTTCCCATAGGGTCCAATGTTAATCTATGGATTGCAGTGGCGGCCATCTTGGATTTCCGATCGACATAAAAAAACATAAACTTTGTAGAGGACCTTCCAATGATCATTCCTGGGCAGTTTGGTTTCAATTGTCCAAGTGGTTTCAGAGAAGAAGCGTTTTGAAACATTTTTCCCATAGGGTCCAATGTTAAACTAAGTCCTGCCGTAGCCGCCATTTTGAATTTCATATCGGAACAAAAAACGTAAAGTTTGTAGAGGACCATCCAATGAACATTCATGTACAGTTTGGCTTTAATAATATTTGTAGTTTCTGAGAAGAAGGCATTTGAATATTTTCCCATAGGGTCCAATGTTAATCTATGTATTGCGGTGGCGGCCATCTTGCATTTCCGATTGACTTAAAAAACAAACTTTGTAGAGGACCTTCCAATGATCATTCCTGGGCAGTTTGGTTTCAATTGTCCAAGTGGTTTCAGAGAAGAAGCGTTTTGAAACATTTTTCCCATAGGGTCCAATGTTAAACTAAGTCCTGCCGTAGCCGCCATTTTGAATTTCATACCGGAACAAAAAACGTAATGTTTGTAGAGGACCATCTAATGAACATTCATGTACAGTTTGGCTTTAATCATATTTGTAGTTTCTGAGAAGAAGGCATTTGAACATTTTCCCATAGGGTCCAATGTTAATCTATGTATTGCGGTGGCGGCCATCTTGCATTTCCGATTGACTTAAAAAACAAACTTTGTAGAGGACCTTCCAATGATCATTCCTGGGCAGTTTGGTTTCAACTGTCCTAGTGGTTTCAGAGAAGAAGCGTTTTGAAACATTTTCCCCATAGGGTCCAATGTTAAACTAAGTCCTGCCGTAGCTGCCATTTTGAATTTCATATCGGAACAAAAAACATAAAGTTTGTAGATGACCATCCAATGAACATTCATGTACAGTTTGGCTTTAATAATATTTGTAGTTTCTGAGAAGAAGGCATTTGAACATTTTCCCATAGGGTCCAATGTTAATCTATGTATTGCGGTGGCGGCCATCTTGCATTTCCGATTGACTTAAAAAACAAACTTTGTAGAGGACCTTCCAATGATCATTCCTGGGCAGTTTGGTTTCAATTGTCCAAGTGGTTTCAGAGAAGAAGCGTTTTGAAACATTTTTCCCATAGGGTCCAATGCTAAACTAAGTCCTGCCGTAGCCGCCATTTTGAATTTCATACCGGAACAAAAAACGTAATGTTTGTAGAGGACCATCTAATGAACATTCATGTACAGTTTGGCTTTAATCATATTTGTAGTTTCTGAGAAGAAGGCATTTGAATATTTTCCCATAGGGTCCAATGTTAATCTATGTCCTGCGGTGGCGGCCATCTTGAATTTCCGATCAGCATAAAAAAACCATAAACTTTGTAGAGGACCTTCCAATGACTATTCCTGGGCAGTTTGGTTTCAATTGTCCAAGTGGTTTCAGAGAAGAAGCGTTTTGAAACATTTTTCCCATAGGGTCCAATGTTAAACTAAGTCCTGCCGTAGCCGCCATTTTGAATTTCATACCGGAACAAAAAACGTAATGTTTGTAGAGGACCATCTAATGAACATTCATGTACAGTTTGGCTTTAATCATATTTGTAGTTTCTGAGAAGAAGGCATTTGAATATTTTCCCATAGGGTCCAATGTTAATCTATGTCCTGCGGTGGCGGCCATCTTGAATTTCCGATCGGCATAAAAAAAACATAAACTTTGTAGAGGACCTTCCAATGACTATTCCTGGGCAGTTTGGTTTCAATTGTCCAAGTGGTTTCAGAGAAGAAGCGTTTTGAAACATTTTTCCCATAGGGTCCAATGTTAAACTAAGTCCTGCCGTAGCCGCCATTTTGAATGTCATACCGGAACAAAAAACGTACAGTTTGTAGAGGACCATCCAATGAACATTCATGTACAGTTTGGCTTTAATAATATTTGTAGTTTCTGAGAAGGCATTTGAACATTTTCCCATAGGGTCCAATGTTAATCTATGTATTGCGGTGGCGGCCATCTTGGATTTCCGATCGGCATAAAAAACATAAATTTGTAGAGGACCTTCCAATGATCATTCCTGGGCAGTTTGGTTTCAACTGTCCTAGTGGTTTCAGAGAAGAAGCGTTCTGAAACATTTTCCCATAGGGTCCAATGTTAAACTAAGTCCTGCCGTAGCCGCCATTTTGAATTTCATATCGGAACAAAAAACATAAAGTTTGTAGATGACCATCCAATGAACATTCATGTACAGTTTGGCTTTAATAATATTTGTAGTTTCTGAGAAGAAGGCATTTGAACATTTTCCCATAGGGTCCAATGTTAATCTATGTATTGCGGTGGCGGCCATCTTGCATTTCCGATTGACTTAAAAAACAAACTTTGTAGAGGACCTTCCAATGATCATTCCTGGGCAGTTTGGTTTCAATTGTCCAAGTGGTTTCAGAGAAGCGTTTTGAAACATTTTTCCCATAGGGTCCAATGTTAAACTAAGTCCTGCCGTAGCCGCCATTTTGAATTTCATACCGGAACAAAAAACGTAAAGTTTGTAGAGGACCATCTAATGAACATTCATGTACAGTTTGGCTTTAATCATATTTGTAGTTTCTGAGAAGGCATTTGAACATTTTCCCATAAGGTCCAATGTTAATCTATGTCCTGCGGTGGTGGCCATCTTGGATTTCCGATCGACATAAAAAACATAAATTTGTAGAGGACCTTCCAATGATCATTCCTGGGCAGTTTGGTTTCAACTGTCCTAGTGGTTTCAGAGAAGAAGCGTTCTGAAACATTTTCCCCATAGGGTCCAATGTTAAACTAAGTCCTGCCGTAGCCACCATTTTGAATTTCATATCGGAACAAAAAACATAAAGTTTGTAGAGGACCATCCAATGAACATTCATGTACAGTTTGGCTTTAATCATATTTGTAGTTTCTGAGAAGAAGGCATTTGAATATTTTCCCATAGGGTCCAATGTTAATCTATGTATTGCAGTGGCGGCCATCTTGGATTTCCGATCGACATAAAAAACATAAAATTTGTAGAGGACCTTCCAATGATCATTCCTGGGCAGTTTGGTTTCAATTGTCCAAGTGGTTTCAGAGAAGAAGCGTTTTGAAACATTTTCCCCATAGGGTCCAATGTTAAACTAAGTCCTGCCGTAGCCGCCATTTTGAATTTCATACCGGAACAAAAAACGTAAAGTTTGTAGAGGACCATCTAATGAACATTCATGTACAGTTTTGCTTTAATCATATTTGTAGTTTCTGAGAAGGCATTTGAATATTTTCCCATAGGGTCCAATGTTAATCTATGTCCTGCGGTGGTGGCCATCTTGAATTTCCGATCGGCATAAAAAAAACATAAACTTTGTAGAGGACCTTCCAATGATCATTCCTGGGCAGTTTGGTTTCAATTGTCCAAGTGGTTTCAGAGAAGAAGCGTTTTGAAACATTTTTCCCATAGGGTCCAATGTTAAACTAAGTCCTGCCGTAGCCGCCATTTTGAATGTCATACCGGAACAAAAAACGTAAAGTTTGTAGAGGACCATCCAATGAACATTCATGTACAGTTTGGCTTTAATAATATTTGTAGTTTCTGAGAAGGCATTTGAACATTTTCCCATAAGGTCCAATGTTAATCTATGTCCTGCGGTGGCGGCCATCTTGGATTTCCGATCGACATAAAAAACATAAATTTGTAGAGGACCTTCCAATGATCATTCCTGGGCAGTTTGGTTTCAACTGTCCTAGTGGTTTCAGAGAAGAAGCGTTCTGAAACATTTTCCCCATAGGGTCCAATGTTAAACTAAGTCCTGCCGTAGCCGCCATTTTGAATTTCATATCGGAACAAAAAACGTAAAGTTTGTAGAGGACCATCCAATGAACATTCATGTACAGTTTGGCTTTAATCATATTTGTAGTTTCTGAGAAGAAGGCATTTGAATATTTTCCCATAGGGTCCAATGTTAATCTATGTATTGCAGTGGCGGCCATCTTGGATTTCCGATCGACATAAAAAACATAAACTTTGCAGAGGACCTTCCAATGATCATTCCTGGGCAGTTTGGTTTCAATTGTCCAAGTGGTTTCAGAGAAGAAGCGTTTTGAAACATTTTTCCCATAGGGTCCAATGTTAAACTAAGTCCTGCCGTAGCCGCCATTTTGAATTTCATATCGGAACAAAAAACATAAAGTTTGTAGATGACCATCCAATGAACATTCATGTACAGTTTGGCTTTAATAATATTTGTAGTTTCTGAGAAGAAGGCATTTGAACATTTTCCCATAGGGTCCAATGTTAATCTATGTATTGCGGTGGCGGCCATCTTGGATTTCCGATCGACATAAAAAACATAAAATTTGTAGAGGACCTTCCAATGATCATTCCTGGGCAGTTTGGTTTCAATTGTCCAAGTGGTTTCAGAGAAGAAGCGTTTTGAAACATTTTTCCCATAGGGTCCAATGTTAAACTAAGTCCTGCCGTAGCCGCCATTTTGAATTTCATACCGGAACAAAAAACGTAAAGTTTGTAGAGGACCATCTAATGAACATTCATGTACAGTTTGGCTTTAATCATATTTGTAGTTTCTGAGAAGAAGGCATTTGAATATTTTCCCATAGGGTCCAATGTTAATCTATGTATTGCGGTGGCAGCCATCTTGAATTTCCGATCGGCATAAAAAAAACATAAACTTTGTAGAGGACCTTCCAATGACTATTCCTGGGCAGTTTGGTTTCAATTGTCCAAGTGGTTTCAGAGAAGAAGCGTTTTGAAACATTTTCCCCATAGGGTCCAATGTTAAACTAAGTCCTGTCGTAGCCGCCATTTTGAATTTCATACCGGAACAAAAAACGTAAAGTTTGTAGATGACCATCCAATGAACATTCATGTACAGTTTGGCTTTAATAATATTTGTAGTTTCTGAGAAGAAGGCATTTGAACATTTTCCCATAGGGTCCAATGTTAATCTATGTATTGCGGTGGCGGCCATCTTGCATTTCCGATTGACTTAAAAAACAAACTTTGTAGAGGACCTTCCAATGATCATTCCTGGGCAGTTTGGTTTCAATTGTCCAAGTGGTTTCAGAGAAGAAGCGTTTTGAAACATTTTTCGCATAGGGTCCAATGTTAAACTAAGTCCTGCCGTAGCCGCCATTTTGAATTTCATACCGGAACAAAAAACGTAATGTTTGTAGAGGACCATCTAATGAACATTCATGTACAGTTTTGCTTTAATCATATTTGTAGTTTCTGAGAAGGCATTTGAATATTTTCCCATAGGGTCCAATGTTAATCTATGTCCTGCGGTGGTGGCCATCTTGAATTTCCGATCGGCATAAAAAAAACATAAACTTTGTAGAGGACCTTCCAATGACTATTCCTGGGCAGTTTGGTTTCAATTGTCCAAGTGGTTTCAGAGAAGAAGCGTTTTGAAACATTTTTCCCATAGGGTCCAATGTTAAACTAAGTCCTGCCGTAGCCGCCATTTTGAATGTCATACCGGAACAAAAAACGTAAAGTTTGTAGAGGACCATCCAATGAACATTCATGTACAGTTTGGCTTTAATAATATTTGTAGTTTCTGAGAAGGCATTTGAACATTTTCCCATAAGGTCCAATGTTAATCTATGTCCTGCGGTGGCGGCCATCTTGGATTTCCGATCGACATAAAAAACATAAATTTGTAGAAGACCTTCCAATGATCATTCCTGGGCAGTTTGGTTTCAACTGTCCTAGTGGTTTCAGAGAAGAAGCGTTCTGAAACATTTTCCCCATAGGGTCCAATGTTAAACTAAGTCCTGCCGTAGCCGCCATTTTGAATTTCATATCGGAACAAAAAACGTAAAGTTTGTAGAGGACCATCCAATGAACATTCATGTACAGTTTGGCTTTAATCATATTTGTAGTTTCTGAGAAGAAGGCATTTGAATATTTTCCCATAGGGTCCAATGTTAATCTATGTATTGCAGTGGCGGCCATCTTGGATTTCCGATCGACATAAAAAACATAAACTTTGCAGAGGACCTTCCAATGATCATTCCTGGGCAGTTTGGTTTCAATTGTCCAAGTGGTTTCAGAGAAGAAGCGTTTTGAAACATTTTTCCCATAGGGTCCAATGTTAAACTAAGTCCTGCCGTAGCCGCCATTTTGAATTTCATATCGGAACAAAAAACATAAAGTTTGTAGATGACCATCCAATGAACATTCATGTACAGTTTGGCTTTAATAATATTTGTAGTTTCTGAGAAGAAGGCATTTGAACATTTTCCCATAGGGTCCAATGTTAATCTATGTATTGCGGTGGCGGCCATCTTGGATTTCCGATCGACATAAAAAACATAAAATTTGTAGAGGACCTTCCAATGATCATTCCTGGGCAGTTTGGTTTCAATTGTCCAAGTGGTTTCAGAGAAGAAGCGTTTTGAAACATTTTCCCCATAGGGTCCAATGTTAAACTAAGTCCTGCCGTAGCCGCCATTTTGAATTTCATACCGGAACAAAAAACGTAAAGTTTGTAGAGGACCATCTAATGAACATTCATGTACAGTTTGGCTTTAATCATATTTGTAGTTTCTGAGAAGAAGGCATTTGAATATTTTCCCATAGGGTCCAATGTTAATCTATGTATTGCGGTGGCAGCCATCTTGAATTTCCGATCGGCATAAAAAAAACATAAACTTTGTAGAGGACCTTCCAATGACTATTCCTGGGCAGTTTGGTTTCAATTGTCCAAGTGGTTTCAGAGAAGAAGCGTTTTGAAACATTTTCCCCATAGGGTCCAATGTTAAACTAAGTCCTGTCGTAGCCGCCATTTTGAATTTCATACCGGAACAAAAAACGTAAAGTTTGTAGATGACCATCCAATGAACATTCATGTACAGTTTGGCTTTAATAATATTTGTAGTTTCTGAGAAGAAGGCATTTGAACATTTTCCCATAGGGTCCAATGTTAATCTATGTATTGCGGTGGCGGCCATCTTGCATTTCCGATTGACTTAAAAAACAAACTTTGTAGAGGACCTTCCAATGATCATTCCTGGGCAGTTTGGTTTCAATTGTCCAAGTGGTTTCAGAGAAGAAGCGTTTTGAAACATTTTTCGCATAGGGTCCAATGTTAAACTAAGTCCTGCCGTAGCCGCCATTTTGAATTTCATACCGGAACAAAAAACGTAATGTTTGTAGAGGACCATCTAATGAACATTCATGTACAGTTTTGCTTTAATCATATTTGTAGTTTCTGAGAAGGCATTTGAATATTTTCCCATAGGGTCCAATGTTAATCTATGTCCTGCGGTGGTGGCCATCTTGAATTTCCGATCGGCATAAAAAAAACATAAACTTTGTAGAGGACCTTCCAATGACTATTCCTGGGCAGTTTGGTTTCAATTGTCCAAGTGGTTTCAGAGAAGAAGCGTTTTGAAACATTTTTCCCATAGGGTCCAATGTTAAACTAAGTCCTGCCGTAGCCGCCATTTTGAATATCATACCGGAACAAAAAACGTAAAGTTTGTAGAGGACCATCCAATGAACATTCATGTACAGTTTGGCTTTAATAATATTTGTAGTTTCTGAGAAGGCATTTGAACATTTTCCCATAAGGTCCAATGTTAATCTATGTCCTGCGGTGGCGGCCATCTTGGATTTCCGATCGACATAAAAAACATAAATTTGTAGAGGACCTTCCAATGATCATTCCTGGGCAGTTTGGTTTCAACTGTCCTAGTGGTTTCAGAGAAGAAGCGTTCTGAAACATTTTCCCCATAGGGTCCAATGTTAAACTAAGTCCTGCCGTAGCCGCCATTTTGAATTTCATATCGGAACAAAAAACGTAAAGTTTGTAGAGGACCATCCAATGAACATTCATGTACAGTTTGGCTTTAATCATATTTGTAGTTTCTGAGAAGAAGGCATTTGAATATTTTCCCATAGGGTCCAATGTTAATCTATGTATTGCAGTGGCGGCCATCTTGGATTTCCGATCGACATAAAAAACATAAACTTTGCAGAGGACCTTCCAATGATCATTCCTGGGCAGTTTGGTTTCAATTGTCCAAGTGGTTTCAGAGAAGAAGCGTTTTGAAACATTTTTCCCATAGGGTCCAATGTTAAACTAAGTCCTGCCGTAGCCGCCATTTTGAATTTCATATCGGAACAAAAAACATAAAGTTTGTAGATGACCATCCAATGAACATTCATGTACAGTTTGGCTTTAATCATATTTGTAGTTTCTGAGAAGAAGGCATTTGAACATTTTCCCATAGGGTCCAATGTTAATCTATGTATTGCGGTGGCGGCCATCTTGGATTTCCGATCGACATAAAAAACATAAAATTTGTAGAGGACCTTCCAATGATCATTCCTGGGCAGTTTGGTTTCAATTGTCCAAGTGGTTTCAGAGAAGAAGCGTTTTGAAACATTTTTCCCATAGGGTCCAATGTTAAACTAAGTCCTGCCGTAGCCGCCATTTTGAATTTCATACCGGAACAAAAAACGTAAAGTTTGTAGAGGACCATCTAATGAACATTCATGTACAGTTTGGCTTTAATCATATTTGTAGTTTCTGAGAAGAAGGCATTTGAATATTTTCCCATAGGGTCCAATGTTAATCTATGTATTGCGGTGGCAGCCATCTTGAATTTCCGATCGGCATAAAAAAAACATAAACTTTGTAGAGGACCTTCCAATGACTATTCCTGGGCAGTTTGGTTTCAATTGTCCAAGTGGTTTCAGAGAAGAAGCGTTTTGAAACATTTTCCCCATAGGGTCCAATGTTAAACTAAGTCCTGTCGTAGCCGCCATTTTGAATTTCATACCGGAACAAAAAACGTAAAGTTTGTAGATGACCATCCAATGAACATTCATGTACAGTTTGGCTTTAATAATATTTGTAGTTTCTGAGAAGAAGGCATTTGAACATTTTCCCATAGGGTCCAATGTTAATCTATGTATTGCGGTGGCGGCCATCTTGCATTTCCGATTGACTTAAAAAACAAACTTTGTAGAGGACCTTCCAATGATCATTCCTGGGCAGTTTGGTTTCAATTGTCCAAGTGGTTTCAGAGAAGAAGCGTTTTGAAACATTTTTCGCATAGGGTCCAATGTTAAACTAAGTCCTGCCGTAGCCGCCATTTTGAATTTCATACCGGAACAAAAAACGTAATGTTTGTAGAGGACCATCTAATGAACATTCATGTACAGTTTTGCTTTAATCATATTTGTAGTTTCTGAGAAGGCATTTGAATATTTTCCCATAGGGTCCAATGTTAATCTATGTCCTGCGGTGGTGGCCATCTTGAATTTCCGATCGGCATAAAAAAAACATAAACTTTGTAGAGGACCTTCCAATGACTATTCCTGGGCAGTTTGGTTTCAATTGTCCAAGTGGTTTCAGAGAAGAAGCGTTTTGAAACATTTTTCCCATAGGGTCCAATGTTAAACTAAGTCCTGCCGTAGCCGCCATTTTGAATGTCATACCGGAACAAAAAACGTAAAGTTTGTAGAGGACCATCCAATGAACATTCATGTACAGTTTGGCTTTAATAATATTTGTAGTTTCTGAGAAGGCATTTGAACATTTTCCCATAAGGTCCAATGTTAATCTATGTCCTGCGGTGGCGGCCATCTTGGATTTCCGATCGACATAAAAAACATAAATTTGTAGAGGACCTTCCAATGATCATTCCTGGGCAGTTTGGTTTCAACTGTCCTAGTGGTTTCAGAGAAGAAGCGTTCTGAAACATTTTCCCCATAGGGTCCAATGTTAAACTAAGTCCTGCCGTAGCCGCCATTTTGAATTTCATATCGGAACAAAAAACGTAAAGTTTGTAGAGGACCATCCAATGAACATTCATGTACAGTTTGGCTTTAATCATATTTGTAGTTTCTGAGAAGAAGGCATTTGAATATTTTCCCATAGGGTCCAATGTTAATCTATGTATTGCAGTGGCGGCCATCTTGGATTTCCGATCGACATAAAAAACATAAACTTTGCAGAGGACCTTCCAATGATCATTCCTGGGCAGTTTGGTTTCAATTGTCCAAGTGGTTTCAGAGAAGAAGCGTTTTGAAACATTTTTCCCATAGGGTCCAATGTTAAACTAAGTCCTGCCGTAGCCGCCATTTTGAATTTCATATCGGAACAAAAAACATAAAGTTTGTAGATGACCATCCAATGAACATTCATGTACAGTTTGGCTTTAATAATATTTGTAGTTTCTGAGAAGAAGGCATTTGAACATTTTCCCATAGGGTCCAATGTTAATCTATGTATTGCGGTGGCGGCCATCTTGGATTTCCGATCGACATAAAAAACATAAAATTTGTAGAGGACCTTCCAATGATCATTCCTGGGCAGTTTGGTTTCAATTGTCCAAGTGGTTTCAGAGAAGAAGCGTTTTGAAACATTTTTCCCATAGGGTCCAATGTTAAACTAAGTCCTGCCGTAGCCGCCATTTTGAATTTCATACCGGAACAAAAAACGTAAAGTTTGTAGAGGACCATCCAATGAACATTCATGTACAGTTTGGCTTTAATCATATTTGTAGTTTCTGAGAAGAAGGCATTTGAATATTTTCCCATAGGGTCCAATGTTAATCTATGTATTGCGGTGGCAGCCATCTTGAATTTCCGATCGGCATAAAAAAAACATAAACTTTGTAGAGGACCTTCCAATGACTATTCCTGGGCAGTTTGGTTTCAATTGTCCAAGTGGTTTCAGAGAAGAAGCGTTTTGAAACATTTTCCCCATAGGGTCCAATGTTAAACTAAGTCCTGTCGTAGCCGCCATTTTGAATTTCATACCGGAACAAAAAACGTAAAGTTTGTAGATGACCATCCAATGAACATTCATGTACAGTTTGGCTTTAATAATATTTGTAGTTTCTGAGAAGAAGGCATTTGAACATTTTCCCATAGGGTCCAATGTTAATCTATGTATTGCGGTGGCGGCCATCTTGCATTTCCGATCGACATAAAAAACATAAACTTTGCAGAGGACCTTCCAATGATCATTCCTGGGCAGTTTGGTTTCAATTGTCCAAGTGGTTTCAGAGAAGAAGCGTTTTGAAACATTTTTCCCATAGGGTCCAATGTTAAACTAAGTCCTGCCGTAGCCGCCATTTTGAATTTCATATCGGAACAAAAAACATAAAGTTTGTAGATGACCATCCAATGAACATTCATGTACAGTTTGGCTTTAATAATATTTGTAGTTTCTGAGAAGAAGGCATTTGAACATTTTCCCATAGGGTCCAATGTTAATCTATGTATTGCGGTGGCGGCCATCTTGGATTTCCGATCGACATAAAAAACATAAAATTTGTAGAGGACCTTCCAATGACTATTCCTGGGCAGTTTGGTTTCAATTGTCCAAGTGGTTTCAGAGAAGAAGCGTTTTGAAACATTTTCCCCATAGGGTCCAATGTTAAACTAAGTCCTGTCGTAGCCGCCATTTTGAATTTCATACCGGAACAAAAAACGTAAAGTTTGTAGATGACCATCCAATGAACATTCATGTACAGTTTGGCTTTAATAATATTTGTAGTTTCTGAGAAGAAGGCATTTGAACATTTTCCCATAGGGTCCAATGTTAATCTATGTATTGCGGTGGCGGCCATCTTGCATTTCCGATTGACTTAAAAAACAAACTTTGTAGAGGACCTTCCAATGATCATTCCTGGGCAGTTTGGTTTCAATTGTCCAAGTGGTTTCAGAGAAGAAGCGTTTTGAAACATTTTTCGCATAGGGTCCAATGTTAAACTAAGTCCTGCCGTAGCCGCCATTTTGAATTTCATACCGGAACAAAAAACGTAATGTTTGTAGAGGACCATCTAATGAACATTCATGTACAGTTTTGCTTTAATCATATTTGTAGTTTCTGAGAAGGCATTTGAATATTTTCCCATAGGGTCCAATGTTAATCTATGTCCTGCGGTGGTGGCCATCTTGAATTTCCGATCGGCATAAAAAAAACATAAACTTTGTAGAGGACCTTCCAATGACTATTCCTGGGCAGTTTGGTTTCAATTGTCCAAGTGGTTTCAGAGAAGAAGCGTTTTGAAACATTTTTCCCATAGGGTCCAATGTTAAACTAAGTCCTGCCGTAGCCGCCATTTTGAATGTCATACCGGAACAAAAAACGTAAAGTTTGTAGAGGACCATCCAATGAACATTCATGTACAGTTTGGCTTTAATAATATTTGTAGTTTCTGAGAAGGCATTTGAACATTTTCCCATAAGGTCCAATGTTAATCTATGTCCTGCGGTGGCGGCCATCTTGGATTTCCGATCGACATAAAAAACATAAATTTGTAGAGGACCTTCCAATGATCATTCCTGGGCAGTTTGGTTTCAACTGTCCTAGTGGTTTCAGAGAAGAAGCGTTCTGAAACATTTTCCCCATAGGGTCCAATGTTAAACTAAGTCCTGCCGTAGCCGCCATTTTGAATTTCATATCGGAACAAAAAACGTAAAGTTTGTAGAGGACCATCCAATGAACATTCATGTACAGTTTGGCTTTAATCATATTTGTAGTTTCTGAGAAGAAGGCATTTGAATATTTTCCCATAGGGTCCAATGTTAATCTATGTATTGCAGTGGCGGCCATCTTGGATTTCCGATCGACATAAAAAACATAAACTTTGCAGAGGACCTTCCAATGATCATTCCTGGGCAGTTTGGTTTCAATTGTCCAAGTGGTTTCAGAGAAGAAGCGTTTTGAAACATTTTTCCCATAGGGTCCAATGTTAAACTAAGTCCTGCCGTAGCCGCCATTTTGAATTTCATATCGGAACAAAAAACATAAAGTTTGTAGATGACCATCCAATGAACATTCATGTACAGTTTGGCTTTAATAATATTTGTAGTTTCTGAGAAGAAGGCATTTGAACATTTTCCCATAGGGTCCAATGTTAATCTATGTATTGCGGTGGCGGCCATCTTGGATTTCCGATCGACATAAAAAACATAAAATTTGTAGAGGACCTTCCAATGATCATTCCTGGGCAGTTTGGTTTCAATTGTCCAAGTGGTTTCAGAGAAGAAGCGTTTTGAAACATTTTTCCCATAGGGTCCAATGTTAAACTAAGTCCTGCCGTAGCCGCCATTTTGAATTTCATACCGGAACAAAAAACGTAAAGTTTGTAGAGGACCATCCAATGAACATTCATGTACAGTTTGGCTTTAATCATATTTGTAGTTTCTGAGAAGAAGGCATTTGAATATTTTCCCATAGGGTCCAATGTTAATCTATGTATTGCGGTGGCAGCCATCTTGAATTTCCGATCGGCATAAAAAAAACATAAACTTTGTAGAGGACCTTCCAATGACTATTCCTGGGCA
The DNA here is from genome assembly GCA_963680875.1 of Bathymodiolus brooksi. Classification (NCBI taxonomy): domain Eukaryota; kingdom Metazoa; phylum Mollusca; class Bivalvia; order Mytilida; family Modiolidae; genus Bathymodiolus; species Bathymodiolus brooksi. Next base: position 89,175,726 of record OY804581.1, on the reverse strand, counting down.
GTTTGGTTTCAATTGTCCAAGTGGTTTCAGAGAAGAAGCGTTTTGAAACATTTTCCCCATAGGGTCCAATGTTAAACTAAGTCCTGTCGTAGCCGCCATTTTGAATTTCATACCGGAACAAAAAACGTAAAGTTTGTAGATGACCATCCAATGAACATTCATGTACAGTTTGGCTTTAATAATATTTGTAGTTTCTGAGAAGAAGGCATTTGAACATTTTCCCATAGGGTCCAATGTTAATCTATGTATTGCGGTGGCGGCCATCTTGCATTTCCGATCGACATAAAAAACATAAACTTTGCAGAGGACCTTCCAATGATCATTCCTGGGCAGTTTGGTTTCAATTGTCCAAGTGGTTTCAGAGAAGAAGCGTTTTGAAACATTTTTCCCATAGGGTCCAATGTTAAACTAAGTCCTGCCGTAGCCGCCATTTTGAATTTCATATCGGAACAAAAAACATAAAGTTTGTAGATGACCATCCAATGAACATTCATGTACAGTTTGGCTTTAATAATATTTGTAGTTTCTGAGAAGAAGGCATTTGAACATTTTCCCATAGGGTCCAATGTTAATCTATGTATTGCGGTGGCGGCCATCTTGGATTTCCGATCGACATAAAAAACATAAAATTTGTAGAGGACCTTCCAATGATCATTCCTGGGCAGTTTGGTTTCAATTGTCCAAGTGGTTTCAGAGAAGAAGCGTTTTGAAACATTTTTCCCATAGGGTCCAATGTTAAACTAAGTCCTGCCGTAGCCGCCATTTTGAATTTCATACCGGAACAAAAAACGTAAAGTTTGTAGAGGACCATCCAATGAACATTCATGTACAGTTTGGCTTTAATCATATTTGTAGTTTCTGAGAAGAAGGCATTTGAATATTTTCCCATAGGGTCCAATGTTAATCTATGTATTGCGGTGGCAGCCATCTTGAATTTCCGATCGGCATAAAAAAAACATAAACTTTGTAGAGGACCTTCCAATGACTATTCCTGGGCAGTTTGGTTTCAATTGTCCAAGTGGTTTCAGAGAAGAAGCGTTTTGAAACATTTTCCCCATAGGGTCCAATGTTAAACTAAGTCCTGTCGTAGCCGCCATTTTGAATTTCATACCGAAACAAAAAACGTAAAGTTTGTAGATGACCATCCAATGAACATTCATGTACAGTTTGGCTTTAATAATATTTGTAGTTTCTGAGAAGAAGGCATTTGAACATTTTCCCATAGGGTCCAATGTTAATCTATGTATTGCGGTGGCGGCCATCTTGCATTTCCGATTGACTTAAAAAACAAACTTTGTAGAGGACCTTCCAATGATCATTCCTGGGCAGTTTGGTTTCAATTGTCCAAGTGGTTTCAGAGAAGAAGCGTTTTGAAACATTTTCCCCATAGGGTCCAATGTTAAACTAAGTCCTGCCGTAGCCGCCATTTTGAATTTCATACCGGAACAAAAAACGTAAAGTTTGTAGAGGACCATCTAATGAACATTCATGTACAGTTTGGCTTTAATCATATTTGTAGTTTCTGAGAAGGCATTTGAATATTTTCCCATAGGGTCCAATGTTAATCTATGTCCTGCGGTGGTGGCCATCTTGAATTTCCGATCGGCATAAAAAAAACATAAACTTTGTAGAGGACCTTCCAATGACTATTCCTGGGCAGTTTGGTTTCAATTGTCCAAGTGGTTTCAGAGAAGAAGCGTTTTGAAACATTTTTCCCATAGGGTCCAATGTTAAACTAAGTCCTGCCGTAGCCGCCATTTTGAATGTCATACCGGAACAAAAAACGTAAAGTTTGTAGAGGACCATCCAATGAACATTCATGTACAGTTTGGCTTTAATAATATTTGTAGTTTCTGAGAAGGCATTTGAACATTTTCCCATAAGGTCCAATGTTAATCTATGTCCTGCGGTGGCGGCCATCTTGGATTTCCGATCGACATAAAAAACATAAATTTGTAGAGGACCTTCCAATGATCATTCCTGGGCAGTTTGGTTTCAACTGTCCTAGTGGTTTCAGAGAAGAAGCGTTCTGAAACATTTTCCCCATAGGGTCCAATGTTAAACTAAGTCCTGCCGTAGCCGCCATTTTGAATTTCATATCGGAACAAAAAACGTAAAGTTTGTAGAGGACCATCCAATGAACATTCATGTACAGTTTGGCTTTAATCATATTTGTAGTTTCTGAGAAGAAGGCATTTGAATATTTTCCCATAGGGTCCAATGTTAATCTATGTATTGCAGTGGCGGCCATCTTGGATTTCCGATCGACATAAAAAACATAAACTTTGTAGAGGACCTTCCAATGATCATTCCTGGGCAGTTTGGTTTCAATTGTCCAAGTGGTTTCAGAGAAGAAGCGTTTTGAAACATTTTTCCCATAGGGTCCAATGTTAAACTAAGTCCTGCCGTAGCCGCCATTTTGAATTTCATATCGGAACAAAAAACATAAAGTTTGTAGATGACCATCCAATGAACATTCATGTACAGTTTGGCTTTAATAATATTTGTAGTTTCTGAGAAGAAGGCATTTGAACATTTTCCCATAGGGTCCAATGTTAATCTATGTATTGCGGTGGCGGCCATCTTGGATTTCCGATCGACATAAAAAACATAAAATTTGTAGAGGACCTTCCAATGATCATTCCTGGGCAGTTTGGTTTCAATTGTCCAAGTGGTTTCAGAGAAGAAGCGTTTTGAAACATTTTTCCCATAGGGTCCAATGTTAAACTAAGTCCTGCCGTAGCCGCCATTTTGAATTTCATACCGGAACAAAAAACGTAAAGTTTGTAGAGGACCATCCAATGAACATTCATGTACAGTTTGGCTTTAATCATATTTGTAGTTTCTGAGAAGAAGGCATTTGAATATTTTCCCATAGGGTCCAATGTTAATCTATGTATTGCGGTGGCAGCCATCTTGAATTTCCTATCGGCATAAAAAAAACATAAACTTTGTAGAGGACCTTCCAATGACTATTCCTGGGCAGTTTGGTTTCAATTGTCCAAGTGGTTTCAGAGAAGAAGCGTTTTGAAACATTTTCCCCATAGGGTCCAATGTTAAACTAAGTCCTGTCGTAGCCGCCATTTTGAATTTCATACCGGAACAAAAAACGTAAAGTTTGTAGATGACCATCCAATGAACATTCATGTACAGTTTGGCTTTAATAATATTTGTAGTTTCTGAGAAGAAGGCATTTGAACATTTTCCCATAGGGTCCAATGTTAATCTATGTATTGCGGTGGCGGCCATCTTGCATTTCCGATTGACTTAAAAAACAAACTTTGTAGAGGACCTTCCAATGATCATTCCTGGGCAGTTTGGTTTCAATTGTCCAAGTGGTTTCAGAGAAGAAGCGTTTTGAAACATTTTTCGCATAGGGTCCAATGTTAAACTAAGTCCTGCCGTAGCTGCCATTTTGAATTTCATACCGGAACAAAAAACGTAATGTTTGTAGAGGACCATCTAATGAACATTCATGTACAGTTTGGCTTTAATCATATTTGTAGTTTCTGAGAAGAAGGCATTTGAATATTTTCCCATAGGATCCAATGTTAATCTATGTCCTGCGGTGGCGGCCATCTTGAATTTTCGATTGGCATAAAAAAAACATAAACTTTGTAGAGGACCTTCCAATGACTATTCCTGGGCAGTTTGGTTTCAATTGTCCAAGTGGTTTCAGAGAAGAAGCGTTTTGAAACATTTTCCCCATAGGGTCCAATGTTAAACTAAGTCCTGCCGTAGCCGCCATTTTGAATTTCATACCGGAACAAAAAACGTAAAGTTTGTAGAGGACCATCTAATGAACATTCATGTACAGTTTGGCTTTAATCATATTTGTAGTTTCTGAGAAGGCATTTGAATATTTTCCCATAGGGTCCAATGTTAATCTATGTCCTGCGGTGGTGGCCATCTTGAATTTCCGATCGGCATAAAAAAAACATAAACTTTGTAGAGGACCTTCCAATGACTATTCCTGGGCAGTTTGGTTTCAATTGTCCAAGTGGTTTCAGAGAAGAAGCGTTTTGAAACATTTTTCCCATAGGGTCCAATGTTAAACTAAGTCCTGCCGTAGCCGCCATTTTGAATGTCATACCGGAACAAAAAACGTAAAGTTTGTAGAGGACCATCCAATGAACATTCATGTACAGTTTGGCTTTAATAATATTTGTAGTTTCTGAGAAGGCATTTGAACATTTTCCCATAAGGTCCAATGTTAATCTATGTCCTGCGGTGGCGGCCATCTTGGATTTCCGATCGACATAAAAAACATAAATTTGTAGAGGACCTTCCAATGATCATTCCTGGGCAGTTTGGTTTCAACTGTCCTAGTGGTTTCAGAGAAGAAGCGTTCTGAAACATTTTCCCCATAGGGTCCAATGTTAAACTAAGTCCTGCCGTAGCCGCCATTTTGAATTTCATATCGGAACAAAAAACGTAAAGTTTGTAGAGGACCATCCAATGAACATTCATGTACAGTTTGGCTTTAATCATATTTGTAGTTTCTGAGAAGAAGGCATTTGAATATTTTCCCATAGGGTCCAATGTTAATCTATGTATTGCAGTGGCGGCCATCTTGGATTTCCGATCGACATAAAAAACATAAACTTTGTAGAGGACCTTCCAATGATCATTCCTGGGCAGTTTGGTTTCAATTGTCCAAGTGGTTTCAGAGAAGAAGCGTTTTGAAACATTTTTCCCATAGGGTCCAATGTTAAACTAAGTCCTGCCGTAGCCGCCATTTTGAATTTCATATCGGAACAAAAAACATAAAGTTTGTAGATGACCATCCAATGAACATTCATGTACAGTTTGGCTTTAATAATATTTGTAGTTTCTGAGAAGAAGGCATTTGAACATTTTCCCATAGGGTCCAATGTTAATCTATGTATTGCGGTGGCGGCCATCTTGGATTTCCGATCGACATAAAAAACATAAATTTGTAGAGGACCTTCCAATGATCATTCCTGGGCAGTTTGGTTTCAATTGTCCAAGTGGTTTCAGAGAAGAAGCGTTTTGAAACATTTTTCCCATAGGGTCCAATGTTAAACTAAGTCCTGCCGTAGCCGCCATTTTGAATTTCACACCGGAACAAAAAACGTAAAGTTTGTAGAGGACCATCTAATGAACATTCATGTACAGTTTGGCTTTAATCATATTTGTAGTTTCTGAGAAGAAGGCATTTGAATATTTTCCCGTAGGGTCCAATGTTAATCTATGTATTGCGGTGGCAGCCATCTTGAATTTCCGATCGGCATAAAAAAAACATAAACTTTGTAGAGGACCTTCCAATGACTATTCCTGGGCAGTTTGGTTTCAATTGTCCAAGTGGTTTCAGAGAAGAAGCGTTTTGAAACATTTTCCCCATAGGGTCCAATGTTAAACTAAGTCCTGTCGTAGCCGCCATTTTGAATTTCATACCGGAACAAAAAACGTAAAGTTTGTAGATGACCATCCAATGAACATTCATGTACAGTTTGGCTTTAATAATATTTGTAGTTTCTGAGAAGAAGGCATTTGAACATTTTCCCATAGGGTCCAATGTTAATCTATGTATTGCGGTGGCGGCCATCTTGCATTTCCGATTGACTTAAAAAACAAACTTTGTAGAGGACCTTCCAATGATCATTCCTGGGCAGTTTGGTTTCAATTGTCCAAGTGGTTTCAGAGAAGAAGCGTTTTGAAACATTTTTCGCATAGGGTCCAATGTTAAACTAAGTCCTGCCGTAGCCGCCATTTTGAATTTCATACCGGAACAAAAAACGTAATGTTTGTAGAGGACCATCTAATGAACATTCATGTACAGTTTGGCTTTAATCATATTTGTAGTTTCTGAGAAGAAGGCATTTGAATATTTTCCCATAGGATCCAATGTTAATCTATGTCCTGCGGTGGCGGCCATCTTGAATTTTCGATTGGCATAAAAAAAACATAAACTTTGTAGAGGACCTTCCAATGACTATTCCTGGGCAGTTTGGTTTCAATTGTCCAAGTGGTTTCAGAGAAGAAGCGTTTTGAAACATTTTTCCCATAGGGTCCAATGTTAAACTAAGTCCTGCCGTAGCCGCCATTTTGAATGTCATACCGGAACAAAAAACGTAAAGTTTGTAGAGGACCATCCAATGAACATTCATGTACAGTTTGGCTTTAATAATATTTGTAGTTTCTGAGAAGGCATTTGAACATTTTCCCATAAGGTCCAATGTTAATCTATGTCCTGCGGTGGCGGCCATCTTGGATTTCCGATCGACATAAAAAACATAAATTTGTAGAGGACCTTCCAATGATCATTCCTGGGCAGTTTGGTTTCAACTGTCCTAGTGGTTTCAGAGAAGAAGCGTTCTGAAACATTTTCCCCATAGGGTCCAATGTTAAACTAAGTCCTGCCGTAGCCACCATTTTGAATTTCATATCGGAACAAAAAACGTAAAGTTTGTAGAGGACCATCCAATGAACATTCATGTACAGTTTGGCTTTAATCATATTTGTAGTTTCTGAGAAGAAGGCATTTGAATATTTTCCCATAGGGTCCAATGTTAATCTATGTATTGCAGTGGCGGCCATCTTGGATTTCCGATCGACATAAAAAACATAAAATTTGTAGAGGACCTTCCAATGATCATTCCTGGGCAGTTTGGTTTCAATTGTCCTAGTGGTTTCAGAGAAGAAGCGTTTTGAAACATTTTTCCCATAGGGTCCAATGTTAAACTAAGTCCTGCCGTAGCCGCCATTTTGAATTTCATATCGGAACAAAAAACATAAAGTTTGTAGATGACCATCCAATGAACATTCATGTACAGTTTGGCTTTAATAATATTTGTAGTTTCTGAGAAGAAGGCATTTGAACATTTTCCCATAGGGTCCAATGTTAATCTATGTATTGCGGTGGCGGCCATCTTGGATTTCCGATCGACATAAAAAACATAAAATTTGTAGAGGACCTTCCAATGATCATTCCTGGGCAGTTTGGTTTCAATTGTCCAAGTGGTTTCAGAGAAGAAGCGTTTTGAAACATTTTTCCCATAGGGTCCAATGTTAAACTAAGTCCTGCTGTAGCCGCCATTTTGAATTTCATACCGGAACAAAAAACGTAAAGTTTGTAGAGGACCATCTAATGAACATTCATGTACAGTTTGGCTTTAATCATATTTGTAGTTTCTGAGAAGAAGGCATTTGAACATTTTCCCATAGGGTCGAATGTTAATCTATGTATTGCGGTGGCGGCCATCTTGGATTTCCGATCGGCATAAAAAACATAAAATTTGTAGAGAACCTTCCAATGATCATTCCTGGGCAGTTTGGTTTCAACTGTCCAAGTGGTTTCAGAGAAGAAGCGTTTTGAAACATTTTCCCCATAGGGTCCAATGTTAAACTAAGTCCTGCCGTAGCCACCATTTTGAATTTCATACTGGAACAAAAAACGTAAAGTTTGTAGAGGACCATCTAATGAACATTCATGTACAGTTTGGCTTTAATCATATTTGTAGTTTCTGAGAAGAAGACATTTGAATATTTTCCCATAGGGTCCAATGTTAATCTATGTCCTGCGGTGGCGGCCATCTTGGATTTTCGATCGGCATAAAAATAACATAAACTTTGTAGAGGACCTTCCAATGACTATTCCTGGGCAGTTTGGTTTCTATTGTCTAAGTGGTTTCAGAGAAGAAGCGTTTTGAAACATTTTCCCCATAGGGTCCAATGTTAAACTAAGTCCTGCCGTAGCCGCCATTTTGAATTTCATATGTCCTGCGATGGCGGCCATCTTGGATTTCCGATCGGCATAAATAACAGAAACTTGGTAAAGGACATTCCAATGATTATTCATTTACAGTTTGGGTTCAGTCAGTTCATTAGTTTCAGAGAAGAAGATCTTTGAAATTTCAGCCAATCAGAGCATATTATTGGCCCTGGCAGCCATATTGAATATTCGACTGGAACGAAAAACAGTAACTTTGTAGAGGACCATCCAAGGAACATTCCTGCTAAATTTGGTTCCAATCGGCCCAGTGGTTTCGGAGAAGAAGCTTGAAATGTGAAAAGTTTACAGACGACAGACAACAGACGACAGACGACGGACGCCAAGTGATGGCAATAGTTCACCTGGACCTTTGGTCCAGGTGAACTAATAAGATTGTATCATATAATACAATTGAATATCCTAATCTTAAAGTCGGATAAGGTGCACGGAAAACTTGAAATTAAAAAATGACCCATTCATAGTAACAGTGGGTTACTTTTTTCTGCCATGACTTAAATACTCAGTGAATTTGTACTAAAATAGTTTTTCTCTTTGATGTCAACACCCCCCCCCTCCCCCCCCCCCCCTTTCCCAGATTCGAATGTACATTTGTATATTTAGTGTTGAAATTTGATCCTTCCATTAAGGCATTATATAAGCAAAGTAAATGATTTTTCTTAATAAACCCATAAAAGTATACACTAATCAGTGTAGAAAAGAAGGCAAGCTAGTGCATGTATATTAATTGAATGCTATTATGGAATGTCAAAGCAAAAACACTATTATAAAAAGATTATTGTATTCAATTATAACTTACATTCTTCAATTGGTGTTCCTTGTTGTACATGCTGAAATATAAATATATCCTGTTGTTCATTTATTTAATGTACACTGATATGCAGGAAAGTTTTATGAATATATTTTTGAAATATCAAGGACTCCAAAATCTTTTTTTAAATTTTTTATTAACAATAGCATGTCATTTTGTAATAGAATTTGGAAAAGCTTATTCCAATTCTACAATTAGTAAGAAAGGACGTAAATGAACATGAGAGACTATCAGCATTACACTTGGACACAAATTAAAGGACCAGCTTGTAGTACAAGAAAGGATATGGGTGTAAATGAACAAGAGGCTATCCAACATTACACTTAAGACATAAATTAAAGTAAAGGACCAGCTTGTAGTAACAAAAGATATGGGTGTAAATGAACATGAGAGTCTATCCAACATTACACTTAGATATAAATTAAAGTAAATGAACATCTCTTTGATAACTGGTTACTATGGTATATAATAAGACAGGTAGACAATATTGTTGTACAACCAGTCCCCCCAATGAGCACCTGTCCTAATGGCCCAAGACCAGTAAAACTTTGTTTGGACCAGTAATTTTTTCAGTTTTTATTTAGAACAATTTTAAAATAACTTAAAAGAATTTGATTCGGACAGTAACTTCAAATTTTCGTTTCAAGGAATGAACAACTACTTATGATCTATACTGACAATAGGTATTCGAGAAGGTATAGAGTGCTAGTTACAGCTAGCCCATGGCCAGCTAACATAAAAGTACTTAATTCATAATTATTATTATGATTTTAATAATTGCATAAACATCATAAAATCAACGATATCAATAAAAAGGTCAACATGAATGTTTGTCTCAGCATGTGTGGATGGACACTGACATTAGTGATCATATTAAATATCTACATTTAAGAGTCATGAATAAATTATGGCCAATCAATAAATATGGGAGATTTAAATTAAAAACAACACTGAATGTAATTATTTATTATTATAAATGAAAATTTAAAATATACACACAACAACAATTGATTTATGCTTGTAGCAAAATATACAGACTTTAATTGGTCATTAAAAAGAATTACATATAATAACAACAAATATTGCATGAAAATATGCTACAAATTTCATACATGTAATTCTTGTGTTGGATTATCTTCTCTATATAATGAATTGATTCTTGTGACATTTCCAAAATTACAATCTATATTAACCTGGTTTTGGTTGGGATTGAAAAAAGGATATCATTAGTTAAAAAGTAAATAATACTAATTTTCTGGATAAGACCCTTTAACAACATGTTCAATAATATTTCAACTATATTGGACAATCAGTTTTATTGGTGGAGCAAACCAGAGTAACAGAGAAAAACCACCAACTGCCAGGGAGCTTCTATTTACATGTACATGAAAAGATATCATATGTAATTTTTCAATCTTAGAATTTGAAAATGCAATATACATGTATGTGAACCAGGGTGCTACATTTGGTCCAAAATCAATGCAGATGGACTACTGCAAGCTAAGGTTGCACTTTTAGTGGCCACTTAGGGTGAAAAATGAAACATCTTTAATCTTTCCAAATTTTAATTGTTTTTGAACACAAACATCATACCTACAAGATTCCAACTGATCATAAGAACTTATCTTATTCCCCATTTCTGCAAACAAAATAAGAAGGTCACAGGGGCCTGTATCTCTCACCAAGTAAAGAAGTTTCCTTGCCTATTGTAGCAGGGCCCATTGTGGTAGTGATGGTATGGTAGTTAGATTTACAACTACTTATGCAATGAGAATCTATCATCACTACCATTGTGAGTTCGAATCCCACTCAGATGAGATGTATTCAATACAACATAATGTGATAAAGTGTGTCAGTGACTTGTGGCAAGTCAGTGGTTTTCTCCAGGTACACAGGTTTCCTCCACCAATAAAACTGACTGCCACGATATAACTGAAATATTGCTCAAAGAGGTGTTAAACATCATAAACCCCCTATTGTAGCCTTTATTGCATTTCCATAACTGGTTCTGCAGAATTTTTTTTACATTTTCCCTAATACAGCCTTTGCTAAAATTTGGACCAACAGGGGCTTTGTCACCATAGCATGTATATATTTCCATGATGCAGTGCAAAAAATATTGTAGCATTTTCATTTCTAGTTCTTGCGAAGAAATTTTACCTATTAGTATTATAAGGTAATAGATCCTCTACTTGCCCACCCCCATGAATTTGCATTTTTTGTATACAATTAAATCTTCTCTTTACAGGGAACACCTTTGCAGAGTTTGGTTCAATTTAGTTGAGTAGTTTTGAAGAAGATTAAAGGGTGAAAAAGCTAACCCATCAGACAATTGATTGATAGATTGATTTTGATTTAATGCCAACTTTAGTAGTATTTCAGTTATATCGTGGCACCCAACAGAGACAACACAGCAAGTGATGCCAAAAGAACTTTAATATGTGGCAAGCTTTTTTTTAAAGAATCTAAAAGTCTACATATAAAAGGCTCTACATTTTTGCATAAAGGCATGTGAGGTACCGTCTATAAACACAAATTCATCACACCTGTTGTATTCTTTCTACAAATTCTTTTCCTTTTGATGCTATTAGCCACTGACATTGGGAGAAAAACTTAGCATGTTCTACAATAGGAATGTCATTTGGTTCCCATTCTGATAACATTCCAGAACACCAAAAACATTTGGTCTTGTCACCCTGACCTACAAAATAAACAAAAATTAAACTATTGGTATTTTTGCAACAATTTCATTTTGAGATCTTATAATAAGAGTTTGAAGATACCAAAGGGGGTAATCAGAATCCGTACATCGAAGGAGAACAGACAACACAATGTCAATGGCCAAAAGAAAAAGTACAAAACAATGATCTACAAAAGTAAGTTTGTGAGAGAGAGAGTCAATACATATATAGAATAACAGCAGTTATGAAGGTTGAGACAGACATTATGGCTAGTATCCAAGCGAGTCCCAAAGCCAAGGTACTCAGGATTCCTCCAACAATAAAACTGACCGCCACGATATAACTGAAATATTGTTGAAAGTGGCATTAAACACCATAAACCAAACCAAACCAAACCAATTAGGAAATACTAACTTCAACATTGACTGAGGAAATAACACAGTTATGTTTCTTTGAATATGACAAATAGATAACCATACACATGCTACTTATATGTAGTGGTTACATAAGAAACTCATTTGATAAATCTGCTGTATTGTGTAAAGATACAAACAAAATATACAGATTTGAAAATCTGGTCATGACAGCCTTCTTGGATAGTGGAATAGATCAACACTAGCAAACATTATTTTCTGATGAAATCACCAAAGGAATATTTGGATCAAATCTGGTTTCCTTCCAGCAAGTGGTTCTGAAGCAAAACATTTTTTTTAGCATTTTTCCTTTTTCAACGAATTAGAAACCTTAACAGCCATCTTGGATAGTGGGGAATGTTACTGGACACAATTTTGATAGAAGATCATACAAAATGTCCAAGGAGTATATATCATAGCCAAGTTTAGTCTAGTTGTCTCAGAGGAGATGTAGAAACTATAAAAGTTAACGGACAGCTGTGATGGCAATAGTGATAGCTCACATGATCCTTTAGGTCGAATGAGCTAGAAATGACCTTACCTAAATAAAATAGACCAGCTTCAGCAAGATCATCAGGTGTCTGTGTCATCTGTGGAGGCCATCCATGAAAACTTAATTTACGTGTAGATAAATCTCTATACGAAGGATTTTTCATTTTTTTTTTCATTAACGGACATTGTGGGAAATTACGTCTGTGTTCAGTCTCTATATCGTCACCTGCTTCCCATTGACTAAGTACTCCCGCACAATATACACATTGTACTCGGTCACCGTTCCCTACACCAAGAAAATAAAATCCCTGGTTCACAAATGTATCTATTGATAAGAAGTTTTTATCTGCAGGCCAACCATTCTCAAATGTTTCTTTCCTTAATTTAGATTCATTTCTAAGTGGGGCAAGTCTATTTCTAGGATGGTCCATTTCTGGAATAATTTCTCATGTATGGTATACTCCATGTTCCACATCTACACATGCATATCTAACTGAAAAATATTAAAAATGTAAACAAACTGGCATGGAGAATGTGTGGTAATCCCTGGTTGGTTGGTTTATGGAGTTTAATGCCACTTTCAACAATATTTCATTTATATCGTGATGTCAGTTTTATTGGTGGAGGAAACCAGAGTACCCGGAGAAAACCACCGACCTGTCGCAAGTCACTGACAAATTTGATCATATAATGTTGCATCGAGTACATCTCGCCATGAACAGGGTTCGAACTCACAACTTTAGTAATCCCTTAGAGGTATACAAGGTTTTTAGAATTTATCGTACTCCATTAGAGGAAACAATTAGTTTTTAGAATTTATAGTATTTCATGAGAGGTAAACAATGTTATTAGAATTTATAGCACTCCCTTATAATTAGAGGTAAACGATTTGTTGTAGAATTGAAGCTTTTGAACAAGAATTGGTATATTAATTCAACATCATTTATGACAGGAATATATTTACAAAGAATAATGCAGATAAACTAGAGGCTCACCTGGGCCTTTGGCCTGTCATAACTACATGTAAATGAGGTATCTGTGTACAGGCCTAGGACAAACCTGTGTTTCCGCTAATCATACCAGCCTTAATTTTTAATTTCTAAACTAAACAAGTTGTTATTCTCATTTTTGGATGAGCACTGTTCATGTTAGATCCTTGTTTTGTAAAACCCAGTCCTCGCAATGAAAATTTGATGTTAATGGTACAAATAAAATTCTTGAATTTATTTTTATATAGTTCTAAATAAAAACTGAAAAATTTACTGGTCCGAACAAACTTCTACTTATCTTGGGCCAGAAGGCCGGTGCTCATCGTGAGGACGTTTTGTCTATATTTAACTGCCTATCCTACTTTTTTAAAGAATGCTAGCAGAAACATAGGCCTTTTATTCTTGGCCGATGCAAGCCATCTTGATCCAAGTTGTTGATTTACATGTTAAAATCACATGCAGAATAAAGGATAACAGATAATACATGTACAAGTACAAATATAATTTACTTACTTTTTGTTAACACTACACATAGAGTGCCAGAAAATATTGACATTTTTGTGTTCCCTTTTTTCAGCTTGGCTATCGTCTCTATACTGTATGATGTTGAAATGTCTAGGCCTAAAAAATAACATACACAAATGTATATAAAATTATATCTATTGCTTGGTTATGGCAATCAGTTTAATATTCTAGATCTGTAACTACAGTCTTCCAATTGTATATTGTTATTTGACATGGAGCAAATCTCTATGTACACGGAATTCATTCTGACATTGTTTAAATTTTATCTGGTCTTTGAAAGTAAAAGTAGCTCACGGTACCGTTGCAAAATTTCGAGCTATCCAAAATTTAACTTAAGGCAATTAAGGGATTAAGTGAGATAAGTAACTCTGTCAGTCAGGTAAGTTGGCAAATGTGGATGCAAACTTTTATTGTCGGTCATTTACAATACATTGATCATAATATACGTAAATGTGTACATATTCGTAAGTATTGAGTTTCTTTTGTTTTGAAAATAATAAATCTAAATTTTCTTTGATGTGTTATTATCTGAATTTTACCAGGTTTAGATTGAATAATTGTCAGGAAACTTTGAGAAAAAAAGAAACCCATACTAGTATTTGATTACATCAATGATCATGTTCATACAATATGTTATACGGCAATACACAATCGTGTACTTTTAAAATTACAAAACGAACTTTCATAGAAATCTATAAAGAGAATCTACCACTTAACTGAACACTAATAATATATATATTTCATTATTCTGTTGTAAAAGCTGATATACAGTAGGTAACCTGACACAATGTTGAAATGCTATTCTGAACAGTGTGGAGAAGACCTCGTAAGTGTATAACTTGTGTCTGATCCATTGTCTGTATAATTGCTTGACAGTAAAAAAAAAGTAACAATGCATGCAACATTTTAATGAACACTGTTTCACAAAAGAAGAGTGATACTGCTGTACACAACCAGCTGTTTCATGGTTTCGATTTTTCACTAAAACCAAGATGTCGCGACATCGAACGTTTTGAAATTTATCATAAATAATATCATACAATTATTGACTTTGGAATAGGTTGCTATCTGGATTTATCAACCTGAAAAAATTTAATATTCACTGAGCCGCAGGCGATGTGAATATACGTTTTTAAAGGTTGATAAACCAGATAGCAACCTATTCCAAAGTCAATAATTGTTTTATTTCATGAAAATGTTTTATTGTTTTCTACTTACAAATTCATTGTCATACCAATAAAATATCACAATTTTGGAGCGTTTGTTTATGATTAAGCCGAAAAAGAAATGTTAAACACAATCTCATTGGTTATTGAACATCGGAAGAACGAATTTGATAGGATAGCAAAAGTCTGTTTTTTTCCCCATCTATTTTTATACCTTGCGAGGGTGATAAAACTTTCCAGACACCTGCCAGGATCTATTTTTAGCCACGAGGGTGATATTGCAAGTACTCAAAACCTCTTTTTTAGCCAATCATATGCAAGCTAAATTACAGTCATGTAATAATTATTAATATCTTATTATCACTTCAATGCTTCAATTAAGAAATCCAATTGTTTTCTTCACAAATGATAAATAACAATTGACATCTTAACTAACAGAATTTGAATATTAGGGACTGAAAAGTTACTTCGAGAGATTTGAAATTTCGACACAAAGAAATCTAATATAAGAGGAGTAAATTAAGTTGAAAAGCACTAAGTTTTAAAACAGTATCGTGGCGTTATCAGTTCTCGATAGTAATCTACTCTCGATAGTTTTGCGCGTTTGCAATTTGACAGATTTCACGAAATCGCAAGTGTCTTCTGTTCACTTGGATTTTACCTACAAAACACCACCTTGCTTGATCAAAGCAAAAAAAATCACCATGTTACATATTAAGTTATGTAAATAAACATAGTTTCCTTCTATCCCAAGTTTACGGCCTTTCTCTTATTCCCAAAACTAGACCAACGTCTCCATTTTCCCTCAGAAAATCCCGGTTATTAATGTAAACAAAAGGTGAATTGAAATGAAGGTCAAGTACACGCAAGTCATGTATAATGGAAGTATAGCTGAAAAATGCACACCATTTATACAAATGCACAATTATCGAGAACAGATGACGTAGTTCTCAAAATGTCAGAAATTAGCACATGATATGAAAATCATTGATCTGGAGTGAAACATTATTGAGGCATACATGTACATAGGGATACATAATAATAATAATAAATAATAAAGTTTTATTTAAAGTCGATATAATCATATATATCATAACATACATAAAAAAACATAGTATGTAAATGAAGAAAAATGTATGATAAAATAATGTAAACAAAATCATATGTTTATTGTGCATACAGGAAAGTGGACAAAGAAGTCTGTTATGTTATCGAGAACCGATAACACTGGGATACTTCAGAATTTTTTTGACATATAACCAAATTTTCGAGTAAAGCGATTTTGACATAACAAGATTCAACTGTACTTATCGTCACGGTATGTGTTTTCGTATGTCATGTGTTTTCGCATCATCCATTTTATTTTGATTTCCACAGCACACACATTATTTTTGACGTGTCTTCCGGTTTCTATTTATGAAACGTAAACAGGACTACAACGCAACATCTGTAAATAATGTTAAAGTTTGCTTTTAAAGACGCAAGTACCAAAAACAGTGAACCTACCTACTGAACCATACCTTTTGTAATGCTAAAAATTTACTTCATTTATAAAGTAGCTGGGAAAAAATCCAGAAGGGCTATATAAAATTGAACTATGTCGTCTGCCTCTCAGACATCGGCTCTTCCTGTCATGTAACTGTCATGGGGTCACTATCGTACTTGTAAACAAAAGAGTTGACTGAAATGTGCCTGTTTCTTATATAAAATACATGTCACTTTGCAGTGCATTGTGGTTTCAGCACTAAAAAAAACATCAAAAGTAAACACAATTTTGAAAGTGGTCATTTTCAAACATTCTGTTATTTTATTTAGATACGTAGTATGATTTGGTAGATGGCCAGAACCATGAAATTTTAAAACCAGCCATTTCCGGATTTTATATTCGTTTCCATCCCGTATATCGGCCCTGTTTTTACTTCAAACGAAAACAGATGACGCCATTCTACTGACAGCAAAAGTTGCCAGATAATCGAGAGTATATTAAAATACAAGAATGGCTTTAAAAACAATCTTATGTACAAAGAAATATTTAACTAGCCATTCTTTGAAAATTCCAATCGTCATATGAATGAAGGGTTAGCACCACAGGCACTTGTTTCTGGTAAAAAAAATATACCTAGATACTATATATACCACAAGGTACGTAACCGTTCATTTGTAAAAAACCTAGGTCATCGCGATTTTCGCGTTTTTTCAACTCGACGGACGCCAGCATGGAGGAATGGCCTACATCATCTGAAACTACGATAATTTATCTACAAAATGATGTATAAAACACCTACCTTTGCTGAACCTCAACAATACAACAGACCTTTTTCCACGGGTCAGTTATCAGCTTTCATCATCCAGTTGGTCATCTGGCATGTTCTACCCCACAGTGAATGAAAAGTTCAAGGTCGAACTCAGGTAAAGTATCTGATTGGTCGAAGTTTCTCATTACATTTAGCAAGCTGGAATTCTGAAGTTTATTTTTAGAATTTTTCATCAAAATGGAGAAGATGCAAAAAGAAATTAAAACACTTTTATTAATTTTTTTTATTGGAATGCAATATATATAATTTTCTAACATCTCAGTATTTTTTATAGCATTTTTATTACAACTTATCTTATTTTTTCTTTCACTGCGGGGTAGAACATGCCAGATGACCAACTGGATGATGAAAGCTGATAACTGACCCGTGGAAAAAGGTCTGTTGTATTGTTGAGGTTCAGCAAAGGTAGGTGTTTTATACATCATTTTGTAGATAAATTATAGTAGTTTCAGATGATGCACAGGCACTTGTGTAGAGTCAAAAATATGCTCGCTATGTACCTAAAATACCACAAGGCCGGACTCACTCCTATTTCCCCTGTCAAAATGTCGATAGGATGCAAATCGCTTACTAATTTGCATAGTGAAATGATTTTTCTTCAAGGAAAACCTGTTTTTTATATCTTCCTACCATCTACACCCCCATACTGACAGATAATCCTCAGATTTTGTTGACAATGGACACCTAAGTGGCAGCAAAACGAAAGTAGGTCACGTGCGACATATTTCCGCCTTTCGCTCGTTCTCGGGTTTTATCATTGCCTTACGAAACATACCTGAGAAGTTCAGAAAGAAAAGTTCCGGAAACGTAATTATATATCAGTATTGTTACTATATGTTATTCAGCTATCAGACAGGGTATATAATGTGACATTCTCGGCTTAGGATCTATATTCCCTGAGGCGCAGCCGAAGGGAATATATATCATAAGCCGGGAATGTCACATTATATACCGTCTGATAGCTGAATAACAGATATATTACGGATTTAACCATTGTTTTTTTTTAGATACAACATCCAACTGTATTAAATATTTGCGTCTTATATTTTCATTTTTCGTATCTCTAGATGTCCGTTTCTGTACCTTTGACGTCATTCTTCAATGACGTCAAAATATGTGACACGTCATATTTCATGTATGGGGTGTCTCATGATGGAAAATACTGTACTACATTTCTAAATCAATACAGTTTCATATGTAGTAAATTTTATAAACTTTATAAATATAATATTAATATATCACATAACAAAACAACGGGTTTGCGAAACAGTTTCAATAATTTAAATGTTAGCAACATGTAAATAAAACCTTGGTGTGGCCCCATGACGTCGAAAGTTTTCAAGGCTCAACGTTTTGTTTATTTGTTATGGTACAGCAGTGGAACATAGGAGTTTGCTGAATCGATCAGGTAATTGTGACGGAATTAACCGTTGTAATATTTTTTGTTCATGCAGCCGTTTTGAGTAAAAAAACAGCATTTAATTTGGTAAAAATACATTTATTATTCCGTATTATACCATTGATTCAGTGAAGCGTAATGTTTTGTCGTCCATGTTTTAATCGTTTTTGGGGACTGAAATATATACCCCGTCTGTTTTCCGAATATATGCTGACATTCAGGATTGAAGAACCAATGAAAATATGTGTAACAAACTAAATCCGTAATATTGTATAATTATGTTTTTTAAATACAATTATTTCCTATGCCTTATTTTTAGTATTATTTGCATACCAAGAAGCACTGAAGTTTTCATTCATTGTCAGTCATATTTTGGCGCCTTGTAATGTTTCTAGTGTTTAGTAATTATATATGATAAAACCCGAGAACGACCGAAAGGCGGAAATATGTCGCACGTGACCTACTTTCGCTTTGCTGCCACTTAGGTGTCCACTGTCAACAAAATCTGAGGATTATCTGTCAGTATGGGGGTGTAGATGGTAGGAAGATATAAAAAACGGGTTTTCCTTGAAGAAAAATCATTTCACTATGCAAATTAGTAAGCGATTTGCATCCTATCGACATTTTGACAGGGGAAATAGCGATTGAAGTGACAGGGGTAGTAGGAGTGAGTCCGGCCTTGTGGTATTTTAGGTACATAGCGAGCATATTTTTGACTCTACACAAGTGCCTGTGGATGATGTAGGCCATTCCTCCATGCTGGCGTCCATCGAGTTGAAAAAACGCGAAAATCCTGATGACCTAGATTTTTTTTACAAATGAACGGTTACGTACCTTGTGGTATATATAGTATCTAGGTATGTTTTTTTTACCAGAAACAAGTGCCTGTGGCTAGCACTGTTAATCGCTATATCGGAAAATCGATAATAGTACGAAAACCCACAACACGATGCTAAAATTTTGTTTATGCTATAGTGTACTCATTTTCATGATCTACTACAAAAAAGCATACGTGGATAGTCAACAAGACCCTGTGCGGACTAATCCGTCCCCGGTTACACTGTCACTGACATGCCGGAAAGTAAACATCAGTAAGTTGATGGTTTTCCGTAACCAAAGAAGAAGAGCAGAGCAGAGGAGTCAAAGAAAACTGAACCAAAAGAGAGAAAAGTAGAAGATATAGCAATAGTAAATGAATTATGTAAAATAACTGGTACAAATAAACAGACGGTAAAGAATGTAACGAGACTAGGCAAAAAGGATGTAGATTCTGATAATCCAAGACCAATGAGGGTCATTTTTGAGGATGAAAAGGCAAAGGGGTCACTCATGGCTAATATGAAGAATTTAGCAACCGCAGAAGATAAGTTCAAGCAGCTAAGTATAACCCATGACATGACAAAAAAAGAAAGGTTACAAAATAAAGAAAAACTTGCAGAAGCTAAGAAAAAAAATGAGGTATTGGAGGATGATAACCAGTCGGTAAACTATAAATACCTGGTAAAAGGACCCCCCGGAGACAGGAGGGTGGTAAAGGTCAAAAAGAAGGAGTAAGACGCTCCAAAAACACTGTAAATAGTCAAATTTTAACAGAAACCAATGTAAATAAGGTGATGGATTTTAATGGCATACAATGTTTTTATACAAATGCAGACAGTTTGCCAAACAAACTGGGTGAATTGATGACAAGAATACAGGATGGAAAAAATAGCTACGAAGTGATTGGGATAACAGAAATTTACATCAAGAATTGCAGATATATGCCGGGGAAAGCAGAATTACAAATAGAAGGTTATGAACTATTCCTAAGTGAATCCACAAGTTTTAGCAAACGAGGTGCAGCATTATATATTAATAAGAAGCTGAAATCAGAAGAAATAAAATTCAAGGAGAAATTTGAAGAAAGTGTATGGGCACAGATTAAGCTAAACAACAACGATATGTTGTTACTGGGATGTATATATAAAAGTCCAAGTAGTAGTCCAGAGAACCTAGATGAACTTAACAAGCTATTAATTACGGTATCAAAGGAAAAGAAGTTCTCACATATCATGGTAATGGGGGATTTTAACTTCCCTAAAATTGACTGGAAAAACTGGTTAACCAAGGGTGACAAAATTAGTGAAAACTTCGTAGAAAGTATCAGAGATAGCTATATGTTCCAACATGCTACGGAAAACACTAGAATGAGTGAAAATTGTGAACCAAGCACACTGGACCTAATACTGACAAATGATGAGAATATGATAGAAGAGCTAAATTACACTAGCCCACTTGGAAACAGTGATCATTGTAGCCTTGAATTTATACTCAAATGCTATTGTGAGGAAAAATCATGTAAAACGGAGAGATGGAACTACTTCAAAGGGGATTACACTAGTATGAATACCTTTCTTCAGTGTGACTGGAATGATATATTAAAAGGAAAAAATGCTGGGCAACAGTTTGACATTTTTATGACCAAGTTCAATGAGGCAAAAAACAAATATATACCACATATGAATACAAAAGCCAACAACAAAGCTAAGAAACACAACTATATTCCTCTGGATGCTAAAACCGTACAGAAGATTAAAAAGAAACATAGATGTTGGACTAGATACAGAGAAACTGGGGACAAAAAAAAAGTACCAGGAATATGCCAAAACAAGAAATCAAGTTAAAAGCGCAATCAGAAAAGCAAAAGCTAATATGGAGAAAGAAATTGCACAAAATGCTAAAAGCAATCCCAAGATTTTTTGGAAATATGCTAACTCCAAAAGAAAAACTAACACTGGTATATCAGAGCTAAAATTTAAGTCAGAAGAAGGGGAAGAAAGGAAAACGACAACAGATAAGGAAAAAGCGGAAGTCCTGGCTAGTTTCTTCAGTAGCGTATTCACAATTGAACCAGAGGGCGATCTACCATTGATGCATCCTATAGAGGTCAAACAGGAATGCATAGAGAAAACTTACAAAGAAAGTGAAACATTAAAATTACTACAAAATCTGGATGTAAACAAATCATGTGGCCCAGATGGTCTTCACCCTAAAATGCTAAAGGAGCTTAGTGCAACAATATCAAAGCCTATAACAACTATATTTAATTCGTCTATGTGCCAAGGTTTGGTTCCTAAACTCTGGAAAGAAGGGAACATCACTGCACTATTCAAAAAAGGAGACAAGACAGAACCAGGAAATTATAGACCAGTCAGTCTGACCAGTGTAATCTGCAAAACCATGGAAAAACTAGTAAGGGAAACTATAGTAAAGCACATGTCAACTAATAAGCTCTTCAGCAACAAGCAGTTTGGCTTCATCTCTGGGAGATTAACAACCCTACAACTCCTAAAAGTTATGGATGAGTGGACCAAAATTCTTGACAAGGGTGGGAAAATTGACTCAGTATATATGGATTTTATGAAAGCTTTTGACAAAGTACCACATAGAAGACTTCTGCATAAGATGCATAGGTATAAAATAAGTGAGAAAGTAATTAAGTGGGTAGAAAGTTTTCTTAACAACAGAACACAAAAAGTAATTGTAAATGGCACTGAGTCCAAATGCCATCATGTCACAAGTGGGATACCACAAGGTAGTGTCCTGGGCCCTATACTCTTCGTTATATATATCAACGACATGCCAGAGATGGTAGAGTCATCCACCTATCTGTTTGCTGATGATACAAAATTTTTCAGAGAAATTAGAGAGGAAAAAGATGAGAAAATGCTTCAAGCAGATTTAGATAACTTACAAAGCTGGTCAGATACATGGCTATTAAAATTCCACCCTAACAAATGCAAAGTGATGTCAGTTGCCAATAAAAGCGTGGACAAAGGAACAAAACACTATCACCTATATAATAACGATGGCAACAGAATTGAGTTAAAACAATCTGACGGAGAAAAAGACATAGGGGTATTTGTAGATGAAAATTTGTCCTTTAATAAGCACATACAAAATCAGGTGAACAAAGCAAACAGCATCATGGGATTAATCAGAAGAACTTATACATATTTAGATGAACAAAGCTTCAAATATTTATTCCAAGCTTTGGTTAGACCTCATATTGAATACGCCGAAGCAGTCTGGTCTCCATTTAAAGTGGGGGATATTGAAAAAATAGAAAACGTACAAAGAAGAGCCACCAAACAAGTACCTACTTTAAAAAACATGGAATATAACGAAAGACTAAAGAAACTCAAGATGCCCACTCTGAAGTATAGAAGAATGCAAGGAGATATGATAAAAGTATTTAAAATAATAAATGATATTTATGATCCTCTAACAACAGTTGATATGTTTGAACTAAACACAACTTCAAACACAAGGGGACATAGCAAGAAGATGAAGATAAAAACAAGTAGGCTGAATGTGAGAAAATATACCTTCGTCGTTAGAATTGTCGAAATATGGAATAGCCTCCCAGAATCAGTTATACAGGCAAAAACAGTTAAAAATGTTGAAATCGGCCTAGATGAGCACTGGAAGCACCAAGAGTGCAAATATGACTTTACGGCAAACATAAACACAAGATCAAATTCCGGAAGTGACGTAAAGTCGCGCATCAATGATGTGGATTTAGAGGCAGACATAGAGGCAACAAGCCAGCGTCCACTGTAGTTCCTATGGTATCCTATGGTAAGAGGATCAGATAAAGCAGAAAATCCAGTTGTCACTGCAATTAAAAGATAGTTTCTGCTTGGCTCATTTAACATAATAATGTTTCCATATGAATTGTGTAATGCATAACTTACTTTCATTTGAAACGTTGGACAATAATACATGTAAATAAAAAATATTTTTGCGCAAAATCCACAATTTATAACAGGAAGCAGGAGATGTCATAGGGAAAAGGGATGGAATCAGCAAATAATGATGCTAGAAAATGGCCGATTTTAACATTCGATGTATCTCGGGATTTTATAATAAGTAAGGTAATTCTCGTCTAGTTCTCGTATATCGAGAAACTTTTCATTGGATAATTTTTTGACGTTTTGAAGTGTCTATGCAAATTTATAATCGAAAGAAATAAATCGGAAAATACCGAAGTATAATTGTAATATATGGAAAATATCGAAGGAAATTCAGCAATATATTTATAATAAAGTGGGCGTTGATTATATAAATAAATCAAAAGTTCTTCAAGGTAGGTATATTTAATTTAAATAATTGCAACTATAATATTCATATAAATATGAACATAAAAAAAAAATAATTATTGTTTAATATTGATAACAATTTCAAAATATAACAATTAAATGCAAAAAGTTGAATTAACAATAATTATTGGGGAAAATGCTTTTTTAAGGAATATAAATAAAGGGAGATAATCATAGTACTGTATAGTATTATAAAATTACTACTGAAAAACTTTTTGTAAAAAAAATTTGAACCAATAGTGATTAACACAGTTTGTCTATAAGCTTATATTTAAAAAAAAATGAAATAAATATTTTACAATACTGTCTGTACTCCTGTAGGATTGTGAAGCCCATCTATGATCTAAATAGATCCTCTGTTTTTAATAACAATTTATATTCATAAAATACAATAATCAAAATGCATATATGTATGCTAAATAAAATTTGGATTAAGTGTTAATTATGTTAGATACAATGTATCTACGTACCATTAGTTGTTTACAAAATACACTTATAAAGGACGAAGTCCTTCTAACGGTAAGCTGTTCGATTTTTCCTTCTATATTGATAGCTAAAAATCTGCTCACCGGAAGTTTAAAAAATAGATCAATTGATAATTTAGAAACGCAAAAGAAATCTATTTCAATGAAAAATTCCCAATTCTTTGATTATTTACTCTATGCAAAATCGAAATAAACTTTTAATAAAATTCTAATAAAAAAATCTCTTTCTTTGTCTTTGTCTTTGTACAGGTAAAATTCCTCCGGGATTCGGAGCACTCCAATTAAGGATACAATTATAAAACCTAACTTAACGGGCACATACTTAAAAAGATACGTATTTACAGTTAAGATCAAATATACGTAGTAGTTAAAAGTTCATCATTTCCATGTTGTATAAATTTGGTTAGTGGCATAAAAACGTATTTACATCAATTACTAAAAAGTATAAAACGTGTGTTGTAAAATAGTCGTTTCAGTAGTATTATAATTGATAGCGTTGTTAAAAGTCCATTCTGTTGTTTAATTATTCATATTAGTAAAAACGTATATACACACAGCACTAAAAGATAAAAGCGCAATCGTAATTTATACAATGTTCTTTCCTTCACGCACTCTCCGAATACAGCAATTCTTCCGTTGTTAAAACAAATTGACTCATAAAAGGTAAAATCATCATTTAAGTATGCGTATAGACTTTAAAAGGTAAAACGATCTCTTTAATGAACGGATCGGGTGCTGGACACAGTAAGAAAAATATTATACCAATAGTTGGGGGTGATTTTAACGAAACTCTTATGCCAATTGATAGGAAAAGTAAAGGTAAAAATGGTACATTTATACAACCAGTAGCAAGTTTAAAAACGTTTATAAAAACAAATAATTTAACAGATATTTGGAGAAAATTTAATCAAGATAAACAACAATTTACTTGGCGACGGAAGGATAAAACACAGGCCAGTCGTATAGAGTTTGTTAATACCTTTGATATTCTTTGCTTTGTTGAATCAAAAACTGACGATTTAGATGAAATTGTTTTACCGGGATTTTTGATAAAGATGAAAAATCGTAAAAGTTTTTCAAATAGAAAATCAGGGGGAATTGTATTGGGTTTTAAGGAAGAATATGATAGTTTTATACATCCCATTCCTACTGATAGTCCGTATGTATTCTGGTTTAGAATATCTAGAGAGCTACTTGGGTTAGATGAGGATGTTGTTTGTGGTATAGTTTATATTCCACCGGAGTATACGGTTTATTCCTCTGTAGACGCGTTTAGTGAATTAGAAAATGAATATTTGGCTTTGCAGAGGAATTATAAATATATATTTCTAAACGGGGATTTTAATAGCAGAACAGCGAAAGACCCTGATTTCATCTATATTGAAAACAATAATGATAATATAGATTTTTTCGAATTATCAGATGTAAATAGTGTAAATATATTAGAGTCATTAAATATACCTGTAGGTAGGATTAATAAAGATAGTGTCAAAAATCATTATGGTAGTAGATTGTTAGATTTATGTAAAGGTAATGACTTATTTATCATAAATGGAAGGATTGGAAATGACAAAGGTATTGGTAAACTGACTTGTAAGAATAGTAGTGTTGTTGATTATGTTATTTCGTCCGTTGATTTTTTGAAACATATTGTAAATTTTAGTATTTGTGAATTTAGTAAACTATTTTCCGATGTACATTCACCAATATCGCTGTCATTGACATGTGAAAATAAAGATGAGATAATGGTCACTGAAAATGTAAGTAATAATGCAGAAGCTTGTCGTGAGAAACCTAAAAAATGGGATGAGACATATAAGGTAGATTTTGTAAATAACATTGATGTAGATAGTATACAAAACTTGAAAATACAATTGGAAAACTTAAATATTGAGAACGTTGTACAGTCCGACATAGATACTCTTGTAGGTAAGCTAGGAGAAATATTTGTATCATCTGCGAAGGAAACATTTGGAATAGCCAGTAAACCATTTAAGAATAAGAAAAGAAAGGTATGTATTAGCTCAAAACCATGGTTTGGAGCTGATTGCAAATTTGCGAGGCAACATTACCGCAAACTTAAACGGAGAAGTAAAACTAACAATACTGAGGAAACACGAGAATTAATGAAAAAAGCTGAGAAATATTATAAGAAACAAATGGATGTAAGTATAAAAAAACATAGAAAGGAAATGACGAAAAAGATTAAAAATTTAAGATCTAACAACAGCAAGGAGTTTTGGAAGCTGATGAGAAAAGGTACATATCGAAAACAGCCAAATATATCTATCGACACTCTATTTGATTTTTTTAAGACCCTGAATCAAAACCCAACAAATGATGGCGATGGTGCAACTGTACTACCGGAAATAAACGAAAATTTGGTTAACAATCTAAACATAGAAATTAATGGGCATATTACAAGTGAAGAAATACTACATTGTGTTAAAAATTTGAAAAATGAGAAAGCTTGTGGCGATGATATTATTAAAAATGAGTATATCAAATCATCAATTGATGTCTTTTTACCCGTTTATTTAAAGTTGTTCAATTGTATATTTGACTCAGGTATTATCCCTGAGAGCTGGTTAACTGGTAATGTTAAGCCCATTTACAAGAACAAAGGAAATCATTTAGACCCGAAAAATTTTCGTCCGATCACGATTTTGAGCTGTTTTGGCAAATTATTTACAGCAGTATTGCTGACAAGATTAAATGCTTTTTCTGAAAATTTTTCTATCTTGAATGAAAACCAGAGTGGTTTCAGGAAGGGTTATTCGACAATTGATAATATTTTTGTTCTATATGCCTTCTTTGAATTGTTAAAATTAAAAAAGAAAAAGTTATTTGTTACATTTGTGGACTTTGAAAAAGCCTTTGATAAGGTATGGAGGGATGGTTTATGGTGTAAATTACTTTTAAATAATATAAATGGGAAGATGTATAAAGTTATTCAGATTTTTTCGATTGTAATAATGGTGTGCGACAAGGGGAAAATTTTCCCCCTTTCCTTTTTTCGATATATTTAAATGATCTGGAACAGTTTTTAAACGATCGAAATGTCAACTGTCTAACATCTATTACTGAGGATTTTGAAATTGAACTAGATGTATATTTAAAACTTTTTGTACTTTTATATGCCGACGATACTGTTATTATGTCGGAACCAAAAGAAGATATGCAAAACCAGCTAAATGTTTTTAATGATTTTTGCAAAAAATGGAAACTCAAAGTAAATGCTGAAAAGTCGAAAGTTCTTGTGTTTAGTAATGGTAGATTACCTGCAAATTTAAAATTTACTTATAACAATAGAGACTTGGAAATTGTTCCAAATTTTTCTTATCTTGGTATAACATTTTCAAAGTCTGGATCATTCAACGCAGCAAAAAAAGATCTTGTAAATAAAGGTACGAAAGCTATGTATAAAGTATTGAAGAAAGGTAGACTTCATAATTTGTCAATACAATGTCAACTGGATATTTTCGATAAAACAGTAAAACCTATACTATTATATGGTTGTGAAACTTGGGGCTTTGGGAAAAACGATATTATTGAGAGAGTTCATCTAAAATTTTGTAAGCTTCTTTTGCATGTAAAAACATCCACACCAAATTTTATGGTCTATGGGGAATTGGGTCGATATCCAATTGACATTGACATTAAAGTTCGTATGATTTCATATTGGTCAAAACTCATTTTAGGAAATCAGTCAAAAATTTCATCATTATCATACAAACTATTGTATATAAAAGATTTTCAAAATAAAAATGTTACATGTGCTTGGTTAAATAGAATTCGTTGTATTTTGAATGATTGTGGTATGTCATATATTTGGAACATGCAGAATTGTATTTCTGATAAATGGTTGAAATTAGTAGTTAAAAATAATTTAGTGGATCAATTTAAACAAACATGGACTTCAGTGATTGAACATTCATCAAAAGGGGATAATTATAAGTTATTTAAGCATGATTTAAAATTTGAAGATTATTTGGATGTATTAGATGATAAGGACAAATTCTTACTTGTTAAATTTAGGACTTCAAACCATAGGCTACCGATAGAAGTTGGGCGTTGGCGTAATATAAAAAGGGAAAATCGGATTTGTAACCTATGCATCGGAAGAAACTTAGGTGATGAATTTCACTATCTATTTGAATGTTCATCTTTGTCAAATGAACGTAAGAAGTATTTTGAACCACACTTTATAAATAGACCAACTATACTTAAGTTTTGTAATCTGATGAATTCAAAATCAGTTAGCGTTTTATGTAATATGTGTAAATATATCAGAATTGTAAATATGAGGGTATGTCCTCCAGGTTGATCCACCTTCTATCTTTCTTTAAATGTAATAATATGTGTTATATTGTTGTTATCTCTGTACCTTTGTAAAATTGGTTATGAGAAATAAAGATATATATTTTCTAGATATGATATTTATTGGGACAGATTTTTGTTCTCTTGTAGAAACATGTAAAATTAAACCTGTAACCATACAATCTACCGATCACCAAAGTGTATATATAAATTTTATACCAGGGGTTTCAGAAAAGGGTAGGGGTTATTGGAAAATCAATAATTCAATACTACAGGAAGTAGAGTACCAACTATTGATTAATAATCTGATTAATAAATATATTTACGATAAGATAAACAATAACGTAGATTGTCGGCTTTTATGGGACGTTCTAAAAATAGAAATTAGAGAAGCAACTATTATATATTGTAAAAGTAAATCAAAATTTAAACGAGAAGCTAGAAGATATTTAGAAAAAGAACTACAAGATTTATCATCACATCGGGACTCTTTAGATATCACAGACGAAAGTTTAGATAAACGAATTAATGATATTGAGAAAGAACTAGAACAAATTTATAACCAAAAGGCAAAAGGGGCGCAAATTAGGTCGAGAGAAAAATGGGTAGAATTGGGTGAAAAAAATAATTCATACTTTTTGGGTTTAGAAAAGCAAAGACAAGTTAAAAAATCTATAAGTAAGTTACTAGATGAAAACAATAAAGTTATTAAAGAACAAGGGGAAATACTTAACACAATTAAGGACTACTATGAAAAACTTTATACATCGAAAAAACAGATGAAATTTCATCAAAAGAATATATTTTTGATACAAAATTAGATAAGATTTTAAACGACAAAGAAAAATTAGATTGTGATGGGGAGGTAACTGATACCGAATGTTCTGAGGCTATAGGAAACATGAAATTGAATAAATCTCCAGGGTTAGATGGGTTAACCGTAGAATTTTACAGAGCATTTTGGGGGAAGTTAAAAATTGTTCTTACGGATATCTATAATAAGAGTTACAATGAAGCTTTAATGTCTTATTCACAACGGTCAAGTATTTTATCGTTACTATTTAAAAAGGGGGATCCTTTATGTCTCGATAACTATCGTCCGATTTCTCTTTTGAATGTAGATCTTAAACTGATTTCACATGTTTTAGCACAACGTTTGAAAAAAGTTTTACCAAAAATAATTAACGTAGATCAAACAGGGTATGTAAAAAATAGATTTATTGGTTTTAATCTTAGACAAATACAGGATATCATAGACTATGCAGACATATATAAAATAGAAGGGGCTATAATTTTCGTTGACTTTACAAAGGCTTTTGATTCTTTGGAATGGAATTTCATGCTAAATACTCTTAAGCATTTTGGATTCAATGAATCTTTCATTAACTGGGTAAAAACTTTATATACAGACATACAAACGTGTGTAATGAACAATGGGTGGGTCTCAGAAATGTTTAAGAATACAAGAGGAATTCGTCAAGGGTGTCCTTTATCAGCTTTGTTGTTTGTCTTGTCAGTGGAAATCATGGCTTCAAGACTTAGAAGCAATAAAGATATTAAGGGATTACAAATAAAAATAGACGAAAAAACTCATAGCATTAAGATATCGCAACTCACTGATGACACAACTTTATGTTGTACGTCTAAAGAAGAAATATATATAGCATTTAATGAAATAGAAACTTTCGGGTCTTTTTCTGGATTATTAATGAACAAAAATAAAACTAGGGGAATTTGGGTAGGGAAACTTAAGCACAGTAAAGATAAAATAGAGGGCATTAAATGGTATGAAAAACCTATTAAAACATTGGGTGTATATTTTGGTAACAATAAAGAAGAGTGTGAAAAATTAAACTGGGAAAATAAAATAGATAAAATGAATACTTTATTCTTCTCTTGGGGAAAACGAAATTTAACTATTCTTGGGAAAATTATGATTATTAAAGCGTTAGTCATACCTATATTTACTTTTGTTGCTAGTGCATGTGTCGTGCCAGACAAATATAGAAAAGAAATTGAAAGTAAATGTTTCAAATTCATATGGGATGGTAAACCAGACAAAGTTAAAAGAAACACTATGATAGGTAATTTTGAAATGGGGGGTTTAAATATGATAGACATTGGAAGTTACTTTGCATCACTGAGAGCATCATGGGTAAGTAGATTTGTTAGTGGAGAAATGGACAATTGGAAATTGATACCATATAAATACTTTAGACAATTTGGTAAGAATTGGTTGATATTTTCAATGAATATCGAATACAAAAAAATGAAAGATTATTTAAGATATATTCCTGATTTTTATAAAGAAATATTGCAAACCTGGATAAAAATGGGTGGGGGTCAAACAAAAACGCTATCACATTTTGCAGAGATTAGAAAACAGCTTATATGGGGAAATAAATTTATAATGTTTAAAAATAAAAGTTTAATGTTTGATAATTGGATAAATAGTGATTTAATTTATATCAACGATATTTTAAATGAAAACGGGGAAATAAGTCAGAATTTAATTTTAGATAAATTAAAATAAAAGAATAATTGGATATCTGAATTTATCAGCCTAAAAAAAGCGATACCTAATGAATGGTATCATACATTACAGGCTCAAAACTCTATTAAAAGTGTTGTAAATTTTCAAAAAGATAAGCTTATAGTAAATGGAAAATGTATAGACCCGTCACAACTGTCCAACAAATATTTTTATAATGAATATATTAATGTAAAATTTTTGAAACCAATAGGTATAAATACATGGTTAAGGTACTTGTCTATAAATGAAAAACCAAACATGAGTCAGCTTTACTCTTTCATTTTTCATTATCTAGAAGAAAATAAGCTAAAAATATTCAGATGGAAATTATTGCAATATATAATTCCTACAAAGAAACTATTAATGAAATGGAGAATTGCTATTAATATCCAATGTAATTTCTGTGGTCAAGATGAAGACTATCTACATTACTTTATGTCTTGTCCCTACCTGAAAGAATTTTGGGTGAAAATACAACAAATATTGAAAAAATCTAATATAGAAAATTTTGTCACATTAAAACATATTGTTTTTGGGTACAAGATATTTGATAAAGATTATTTTGATTTCAACTATTTTTTAACAATTTTAGGATTTTCTATATACAAAGCATATTATGTATCTGAACAAAAGACCAAACAAGTAAACATATATTCATTATTTGTGAGAGAATATATTACGAGAATAAGCCAGGTGCAAAAACTCCAAAATAGTAAACTGTTAGCAAAAATAAGGGAAAATATTGAAATGTAAATATGTAGGCATTGTATATACATGTATGTATATGTATATGTATGCATGCATATGTATGTGTGTATATGCATGGATGTATGTGTGTAGATGTAGGTGCGTATGTATAGGTATATTTAATTAAAGTCTGATACTCATCAGTTATATTATATTATTTGAAAGTATTTTAATTATATAAGAAAATATTAATATGAAATACTTCATAAGTAGCTTGGGCTTTTGAAGTAAGAATGTAACAAGCATTTTGAATAAAAATATATTGTTGTTAAAAAAAAAAAAAAAAAAAATTATATTAGCTTACTTATAAAAGGAAACAGTTCTATAAAAGTACTATCAGCTATTGACTATCTGTCTTCCTTTCTACATAATGTTCTTCAATATATCAGTTCTCTTTTGGTGTAGCACAAAGCAATAGTGTTGCGTGGCTCTTTCGATTTGCACTAAATCCTGGTTTGAATATGGAATCAGTTGGTTTATTTTATATGAGGTGCAGTCCACGATGATTTGCATAAGCAGCCCATTTTGTTCTATAGTCCGTGTACCACCCCCCCCCCCCCCCCCCCCCCTTGCCTCTTCTAGAGCTTCACCGAGTTTCACCATTTGTGTTTTTCTGTTTTCTTCTAGAGTTTTACATTCTAGTAAAAAATGCACTCTATCTTCATCTTCCTCCCCACATAGTTTACAGATCGGAGATATTTTGTTACGGTTGAACTTAGCGTGGTGGTATTGTAGCATATAAGTATCAGTAATTAATCGTAATTTGATTTCTGCTTTTTGTATGTCGTACTTTCGATTTTTCACACTTCGTAATATGTTATGTGGTGTTCCTATTGGATTTTGTTGAATTTCTAGATATTCTAATGTAGATTTTATTTGCTTTTCGTTTGTCTACGAAACTCCCGATGGAATAAACTGACTAATCTGTCTCAATCTAGCCGAGGTACGAGCCAGGGGACAGAACTCGTCAGTTTACCGATGGAAGAGCGGCGTAGGTAAAATGAACGCCATAACAAATCGGCTACACAATTCATTCAAAATAAAAGATAATAGCCTCACCGGACGCAATTACGAACGAAATAAGAAGTATGTCCCTTAATTGTTCCTTCAAAACATGAATTAAAAAAATGCTTTTATAAATAGATACCCCGCTAAATTACTCGTGTTTTGGGAGAAAATTATTCATGCGCAGTTGTTGAATGTTGCAGACGACGGGTTTTCATATTTGTAAACAGAAAACGATCGACAATTGCACTTGGAATCTATCGCTAAATTTCATTGAGGTACGCATATTTTGTTATCTTATGCCTGTAATTGGAAAGAATATGATCTCCTGGTTCTATGCATATGTAGAACACATTGAAATTAAAACAAAAACAGTAAATATAATACATTTTCCTTACCTTGATCTATCCCAAAATGTCAAAATCCGTGATGTACCTTATTCATTGAAGAGTCCAAGGAATTCCGAATGCAAACTGTCACACATTTATGGTATGAATAAAGGAAAGGTTTTTATGTCATGTATATTATATACAAATAGATATGTGAACGTAAATGAATGAATGCTCTTTCAATTTTAACAGTTGTCATTAAATAATTTACACTAGAAAGGTTATTATGATGTCGTTCGAAATTGTGTCCGGATCTAGGTCACAGAGTGACTAGAACGGGGTCATGAAAATCTGTTCCAAGTTAAAACTCGTAACAATGCATTGAATAATATATGGGCTATGATTCAAAAGGAATATTGGTGTTTAATCTGAAATATGAAGATGTTCATATGCATGTATGCAATCAGCTTCATCAATTTGGTCAAATTTATAAATTATTATCAAATGCCACGGTCAATATCATCGAAATTGTTCATAATTGCGTCCGGTGGCGGTGAGGCTAACGTGTACGGATCATCGTATTATTGAAATTTTAAGACTTCGTCCTTCAAACAGGTTGCCTGTCTCATATTAAAGGACGAGGTCCTTCTAACGGTGAGCTCTCCGATTTTTCCTTCTATTTTGATAGCCAAAAATCTGCTCACCGGAAGTTTAAAAAATAGATCAATTGATAATTTAGAAACGCAAAAGAAATCTATTTCAATGAAAAATTCCCAATTCTTTGATTATTTACTCTATGCAAAATCGAAATAAACTTTTATTAAAATTCTAATAAAAAAATATCTTTCTACGAAACTCCCGATGGAATAGACTGACTCAATCTGTCTCAATCTAGCCGAGATACGAGCCAGGGGACAGAACTCGTCAGTTTACCGATGGAAGAGCGGCGTAGGTAAAATGAACGCCATAACAAATCGGCTACACAATTCATTCAAAATAAAAGATAATAGCCTCACCGGACGCAATTACGATCGAAATAAAAAGTATGTCCCCTAATTGTTCCTTCAAAACATGAATTAAAAAAATGCTTTTATAAATAGATACCCCGCTAAATTACTCGTGCTTTGGGAGAAAATTATTCATTATTCATGCGCAGTTGTTGAATGTTGCAGACGACGGGTTTTCATATTTGTAAACAGAAAACGATCGACAATTGCACTTGGAATCGATCGCTAAAATTCATTGAGGTTCGCATATTTTGTTATCTTATGCCTGTAATTGGAAAGAATATGATCTCCTGGTTCTATGCATATGTAGAACACATTGAAATTAAAACAAAAACAGTAAATATAATACATTTTCCTTACCTTGATCTATGTCAAAATCCGTGATGTACCTTATTCATTGAAGAGTCCAAGGAATTCCGAATGCAAACTGGCAGACATTTATGGTATGAATAAAGGAAAGGTTTTTATGTCATGTGTATTATATACAAATAGATATGTGAACGTAAATGAATGAATGCTCTTTCAATTTTAACAGTTGTCATTAAATAATTTACACTAGAAAGGTTATTATGATGTTCGAAATTGTGTCTGGATCTAGGTCACAGAGTGACTAGAACGGGGTCATGAAAATCTGTTCCAAGTTAAAAGCCGTAACAATGCATTGAATAATATATGGGCTATGATTCAAAAGGAATATTGGTGTTTAATCTGAAATATGAAGATGTTCATATGCATGTATGCAATCAGCTTCATCAATTTGGTCAAATTTATAAATTATTATCAAATGCCACGGTCAATATCATCGAAATTGTTCGTAATTGCGTCCGGTGGCGGTGAGGCTAACGTGTACGGATCATCGTATTATTGAAATTTTAGTACTTCGTCCTTCAAACAGGTTGCCTGTCTCATATTATATATAATTATTGTTTGTAAACAAACATCTGCTTTGCATATCATAAATCCTCGGATTTACCATATTCTAAGAAAACACGTGTTTTTTTTAATTAATTTATTTCATAAAAATATATAACCTATATTTTCTGTTTTTATATATAATTATTAAGGTAAAAATACCTTACAAAAGAGCAAAAAGCCATTCAGAAAAATTTGTCAAACTAAAAATCTTCCTGATTCTGATCCTGATCTTACCAGCAGCTTGCTGGTACCATTTGGCCCAAATTTTGATTGTATTTCACTTCACATCCAAAATTTTACATGAAGACGTATGTTGAATGTAAAATAATACAAACCTCCGTGGGAAATATATATTTCAAACAATTACATCCATATTTTGTCACAATATATCCATAAATAAATGTCTGGCAAACTCATTTACCTAACACGATACACACATTAGCACCCCCCTTTTGGTTGTAATGGCTGAGTATATAGCCAAGGGAGATAATCATTTCTGTAGCCTGCAGGAAGTTTACACAGGGGATGTCATATGCAAA
Organism: Bathymodiolus brooksi; assembly: GCA_963680875.1. Lineage (NCBI taxonomy): Eukaryota > Metazoa > Mollusca > Bivalvia > Mytilida > Modiolidae > Bathymodiolus > Bathymodiolus brooksi. The sequence goes on along the minus strand of OY804581.1, from coordinate 89,140,161 downwards.
GGGGATGGAATCGGCAAATAATGATGCTAGAAAATGGCCGATTATACCATTCGATGTATCTCGGGATTTTATAATAAGTAAGGCGTGGCATTTTTGCAATAAAAGTAATACCTCTAAATTAGAAAAAAAATCCAGGATAGGGCTTTACGATTTATATACGAGGATTATGAGAGCACATATGATGAGTTATTAGAAAAAGCTAAAGTTCCATCTCTGAAAGTTAGAAGAATGCGTACCATGGCCATTGAATGTTTTAAGATTTTAAACAAACTTTCACCATCTTGTGTACATGATTTAGTTGTTTTTAAAGATTGTAAATATAATTTTAGATATTCTAATTTTGTAGATATACCTAGGGTGCGAACATCTACCTACGGTAAGAATAGTTCTAAATATGCAGCAGCTGTTTTATGGAATGACCTACCTGATGATTTTAGAAAAATTTCCAATTTTAATCAGTTTAAGAATATTTTAAAATCTTGGAATGGAAATGTAGGTAAATGTTCAGTTTGTGCTGACTTTTAAATTTGTTTAAATTTCTACCATCTAGGTCTTATCCAGTTTTTATTTATCGTGCTTATAAAATGTTTATGTTTTGCTCATAATATCAGCTTTTAGTTGTTCATTGTTTGCTCTTAGTATGCTTAGCTTATAACATCAGCTTTTAATCTGCTTTTTTGCTTATCTTGTAACTGTTAGTATTTTACACGTAGTGTTAACTTAGTCTTGTACTTTAGTTGTATGTTGCATGCTTGTTATCACTGGTATTAAACTGATGTTCGTAACTTTAGTTACCTACCTCCCAACATGGCGGACACGGAAAATGGTAAATTAGAATATCCTTGTTTTCTCTTTGTTTTTAGTTTATTTTCAAATATTGTCATTTCAAATGTATAGATATTTTAACAATTAACTGTAGTGATATGCTTAAATCAACTGTAAGTTCTCCTATGTGACACAAAACCTACTTTAAGAAATACAAATGATGTAAGTAACTGTAGAATTATTTTTGAACGATGTTCGTAACTTTCAAATATGATGTTGGTAACTTTAAAGTTTGGTGTTTCTAAAATCATGTTTAAAACATTTAAAGAACAACGCTTTTGTAATAAATAAAATTTGAAAACAAAGAAAAACATCCCTGAAGTGATAGAGAGGGTAATAGAGGTGGGAGAGATTAAATAATGCACGAGAGAAAAAAAATACAGAGCGGAGGATGAGAGGGTTATGAATGAGTGAGATGAACGAAAGATGAGGGTAGCGGGAGAAGAACACCTTGTCCAGCGCTCGTTTCCAATTAGCAATAATAAACACGTGGCTTTGCGTTTCCTGTAATCTTTTATAATCAATAGTGCTGAGGCCGATGCGGCAGTCGATACAACATATGTAGTTGTTTAGTATTATATTGATATTTCTATTTGGTCTTGGACTGTGTGCTCTAGAAGCAACATCTAAAAAAAAAGAAAAAAAAGGGGGCGCATCATAGGGTCCTGTCCACACGTACCTGTGGTACAGATACATTGCTTTCAGCAGCAAACTTATTAAAGGGGTACGCACATGATACACATAGGTTAGAAAGGGACTTATTGTAGCAAGTCTATAGTTGTTTACATTGACATGATTACGATGTTTCATGGATCAACAAGTCTTCAATTGTCAATAAGTCGCATGTGACGCTAAAACAAATCAACATCCTAAAAATGTGAGAAAGGTAGAATACTGTACATGTATGTGACCCTGAATTTTTTTTTCTTCTTAATACTCGTTCTATATGCTTTCGTTTCGTTGTTTGTTGTTCTTTTTACTTTTAAGTTGTTTGCATGCTTAATTTTGCTTTTAAATTGAAACCAAGAGTTTCTTAACGAGCAATTAAACACCTTCTTATTATTTAACAGTTATGGAAATCTGCAGTTACGGACATCTCTTTTATTATTATCTTTCTAACGTTACGAACATCACTTCATAGAGTTACGTACATCCTTCAATTTTTTTCAAGTTAATATTTCAATGTTCTCATAAGAGTTTCGTCATTTTTATGTATGCATTCGAGTATCTAATATTCCCACCTGTAATCATACCGTATGGACTTACTAATAAACACTACTGATAAAGAGAAAACAAGGATATTCTAATTTACCATTTTCCGTGTCCGCCATGTTGGGATGTAGGTAACTAAAGTTACGAACATCAGTTTAATACCAGTGTTATTTGTTATTTATTCTGTGTCTGTGTATGTCGGTTAAAACCTCAATGTTCAGAGCTTATGTTGTATGTTGTTTTAACCATGCCGACTCTAAATAAAGCTTATTTATTTATTTATTATTTAAGGAAATTCTCGTCTAGTTCTCGTATATCGAGAAACTTTTCATTAGATAATTTTTTGACGTATTTGAAGTGTGTATGCAAATTTAGAATCGACCGAAATAATTCGGAAAATACCGAAGTATAATTGTAATATACAGAAAATATCTAAGGAAATTCGGCAATATATTTATTAGTATGTGGGCGTTGATTATATAAATAAATCTAAAAGTTCTTCAAGGTAGGTATATTTAATTTAAATAATTTCAACTATAATATTCATATAAATATGAACTTTAAAAAAATTAAATGCAAAAAGTTGAATTAACAATGATTATTGGGGAAAAAGCTTTTCAAGGAATTTGAATAAAGGGAGATAATCATAGTACTGTGTATTATAAAATTAGTACTGAAAAAGTTTTTGAGTAAAAAAAAATTGAACCTATAGTGATTTACACAGTTTGTCTATAAGCTAGTAATAAGTATCCTTATATTTAAAAAAATGAAATAAATATTTTACAATACTGTCTGTAGGAGTGGGAAGCCCATCTAAATAGATCCTCTGTTTTTAATAACAATTTATATATTCATAAAATAAAATAATCTAAAATGCATATGTATGCTAAATAAAATTTGGGTTAGATATCTATATACCATTAGTTGTTTACAAAATACACTTATAATTATTGTTTGCAAACAAACATCTGCTTTGCATATCATAAATCCTCGGATTTATCATATTGTCGTAGATCGCTCCCCGTTGGATACCTCATATTTTACGATTTCCCACGGATATGAACGAAATCCACCTATTGCCTTACGAAGTATACAGAAGACACCCTGAGACCCCAGATTAGCACCCCATAGCTGGCAGATTTATACCAAGCCACCAACCCTACCTGACGTACTTAACTTGTGCTGAGCTGAAAGCTGCTACTTGTATCGTACTTGTGTGAGATTACTCATGTTGTTGGTAAGTTCTATGTAAATCATTATTCTATTGCTTTAATCATTCTACCACAATGGCGTCGTCGACAGGATCTGCAACTAACGGTATCAATTATTAGGATGATACAATAACTGGAAATCCAATTAAAGTCTGTAAAAGTTGATGGTGTTCTGATTAACAATTGTCATGAGAAAGGACAATGGAATATTTCTTAGTTTGGCCACAAATTTGGCAGTGTACATGACAGTCCAGGGATGGTTGATCCTCATGTCATTCTCGGGAGGTAAATATGGTGAGTCTGTTTCCAACAACAGTTGATTATCAGGAATTTTAGGTATAAGGTTTTCTAGAATGTTGTAATCCGCTCTTAGTCCAAAAGTTATGCCAAATACAACTCTGGGCAATAGTCTCCAATTTTCTAATTCTTTCAAAGTTCTCGAAAAGCAATGACGATGAAACTTTAAATTTGTAAAGTAATGTTGATGAATACGTTGGAGCACTCTAGCTGCAGCTGTGCCATCTCCATGATCCCTGCAATGTAGCACAACTGGTTTGTCAAATCTGGCAGCCAATTGCAGATGATTTAAAAAGGCTTCTTCCTGATTTGCCTGATTCCTCTCCTTACATTGGACTATGGAGTGGCAAGTCCTCCCTTGCTTAACACATTCGCAGTCAGATGTACAATCAAGACCCGTTTCACCAACCGCCACACATATTGGTTCTTGTATCAATTGATGCAGATCTCTCCACATTCTAGATGAAACGCCAGATACTGTCATATGAGGATGAATGCCAAAAGTTAGCCTAATTCGAGAATTTCCATTAACCTGTTCTCTCCAACACTGCCACGAAGATGGATATACATAGTTGGCAATTCCAAAAAGTAAGTAGTGTTGATGGAAAGGTCCCAACATGCCTTCTACTTCATCACAATTTAATTCTTTACATATAGTTTTGAGTCTGCGAATGAGTACATCTAAATGGAAGTGGGTATCTATAAATTCGAATAACTCTGGAAATTCAAGATCAGAAAGTGGCATAATTTCACTGCCTGTTGAAGTTAAGCGTCGACATGTTCTAGTAAATTGATGTAATCGATTTGGTGTTTGACATCTCTGTAGCAATCTGGTGATGATTTCACAATGGAATACTGTTATTAAATGATTTGGAGGATTTATACTGAATTGAAACTGTGGGTGTATACTATAGTTCATAGCATAACATTCCATGCATCTTTTTTCATTGGATGTAAATGTACCATGGGCTTTAATTTCCCGACTATGTAAATGTTGATATAAATCCAGTCCAACAATAAATAAAAAGCTCTATTCATCAATTGGCACCACCGATGTAAGTTGTTTTCGTCGAAGGTGTTATTGTCATTATGGGCATGTAGGACTGAATGATGATAAATTAGACTGGACTCGTAACATGACTGTTCTTCACAGGCCCAACAAGCAGTGGTTGGTGACCAAAACCATGGCAGATGTGTCCGTAAAATATGTCGCTTAATATGCGACTTCTTTGGAATATTACACAATGGGCAACATTTCATGTTTGCAGGTAACAATTCTGCTGGTAATCTCTCACGAAGGTATACCCCTTGGAGGTTTGTTGTCTGTTGGAACGAGTACATGAAACATTGTGTGGTCTGCTTGCTCCTCCCGATCACCACTTGGTCCTGCCGGGGCCTTTGACCTGGATTTCAGCCGTACGTCTGAAGTAAGGCGTGAAGCTTTTACAGTTCTTATCAAAGAATTTGGTCCCACCGTGACTGTCAAACCATCCAAGTGTTCAATCTGTTGATCTATGCTGTTCATTCACGGATTGATCTCCAATCTCTCCAATTTCCTGTTCAAGACCCTCCTCCTCAACGAGGCGTGAAGCCTCAAAAGAAGGATCATCTTATGACGGTCCATCACTGTCTCCCACTTCATCTATCACCTCCCAATTTCCCTCCATATCTTCCATTTCATCCACTGTTTCACAACCGTCTGTCTTCTCCGCGTTGTCACCCTCAGACCAAGTTGACGCCACTACCTACAGAATATCCTCCTCTATTTCCGACATTTGTCTGTCACTCTGTAAGGTTATAAAAGAAAAATAGTCTTAAAATTATGTACAACTGACATTACATATTATATTACAAAAATCTCGCAAATGTCTAGGTTTCTGTACATCTCTACCTAATCTTGTTGTTGTTTTTTGCTTATGTTAAGGTGTGATAACCTCTAGAGAATTATTTTGAACATTCACATAGGGAGAGCTATTTTCATCCACTTGTTCTAAACCTAGACTATTAAAAAAAATCCTCTGTATATGGCAACATTTCATCCATCTGATCATTTTCCTTTGTTTCTAATATCAAGTATTCCTGTGACACTATGTCTTGGTTGAAAAGTTCATGACGCATTCGTTTAATCCATAATGGTATATGTCTGTCATTACAACGTTTCATCCTATCATGATGAACTACCTTTTCTGATTTTGTACTTTTAATTTTGTACAGAGGTGGCCTACTTTCTACAACCAAATATGGTCCTGTCCATGGTGGTTTCAACTTTTTACTAAGACCTATTTTAGTGGAGGAATCACGCAAGAAAATCAAATCTCCAATATTGTAGCTATGTTCCAACATTCGCATGTCATAGTCTCTTTTCTGTCTCATTTGTGCAGCTTTTAAACTTTGTCGTGCATACCTATGAACAGTTTTAAGATTTTCAGCCAATTCCAGTATCCACGGGTCATGCTCCCGGCGTTGGGCCGAGGTATTAGGTAATCCTAACAAAAGATGAATAGGTTGTGTAGTTTCTCTCCCTAGCATCAACTTATTAGCTGTAAACCCAATATTTTTGTTTACAGTGGAATGTAAAGCCATTGCTAGTAGGGGTAGATCCCTATCCCATGCTCTGTTTTTATTTTCTATAAAACAACGGATCATTGCTAAAACCATGGTGTTATACTTTTCAACTTGTCCATTTGAAGATGGCCTATAAGGTGTTGTGCGTGTTTTAGCTATTTCCAACAACTCACACAGTAATCCAAATAATTTACTCTCAAAATTTCTTCCCTGGTCAGTGTGGATTTCCAAGGGACACCCAAAAGTTGGAATAAAATGTACTAGTACCTTCTTGGCGGTAAGCAGTGCTGATTGTTCTGGAATAGCAGCCATTTTGATTTCCACCGACTTAGTGAATTGATCTATCATCATAAGAACATAACAGTTTTTGTCATTACTTTGATTAAAAGGTCCCAATATGTCAATATGCAATCTTTCCATTGGAGACCCAGCATGATAAGCTTGTAAAGCATGTCTTGGGTTTACATGAGCATTTTTATATCTGTTGCAGATGTTGCAAGTCAGCACATAGTTTATAATATCACTTCCCATCTGATGCCAAATAAAATATTGTTTAATCCTCTGAATGGTTTTATCTTTTCCCAAGTGACTAGCTACTTTATCATCATGACAATGTTTAAAAATTTCATTCTTTAACTTTTCAGGTACAACCAAGCATAGTTCTTTATCTATCCTATCCAAATATTTATAAAATAGAATGTTATTGTGAAATTCTAGTCAAAATTGACCAAGCCATAAGAATCTAGTTGCTGGACTACTCAGACGTAGTGTTGCCATGGATGGATCTTCACCCGTCTCTAACCATTGTATTATTGGTGATATATCATTGTCCTCTTCCTGCATCTGTCTTAGTTCCATAGAGGAGTATTCTGGCAACCAGTTGTTAAATGTCAGTCCTTCATTTTCACCATAGGGCTTAGTTGTATCTAGATCATCTTCATTTTCTATATATGGCCATGTAGCATCTAAGTCAACTTCCGATTATAAAGTAGATTCATCTTGCTCTTGAGAATTATCTGATCTAGTGTGATCTGGGTCCAAACTCTGGGATGCCCGTATTTCCTGTTCAAGACCCTCCTCCTCAACGAGGCGTGAAGCCTCAAATGAAGGATCCTCCCGTATTTCTTGTTTAGGGACTACTGTAGTAACACTTACTTTCTTTGACAAAGGTATGACATCATCAACGTCGGCTTCAAATCTGGCCCATTGATTGTGAGCTCTTGTACAATACCTACATCTATCACAAGGTAACTTTTCAAGTTCTGCACCTGCCGAATAACAGTCACATTCTATTAACGTATCAGGAACTCTACTCATTCCATCACTATTTCCATGTAGCTTACCAGGACGATGTATTATTTCCATGTCGAATTGAGCTAACTCTTCTAGCCAACGAGCTAGTTGTCCTTCTATGTGTTTAAAACGCATAAGCCAATCTAAGGAATATTCCATTGTCCTTTCTCATGACAATTGTTAATCAGAACGCCATCAACTTTTACAGACTTTAATTGGATTTCCAGTCATTGTATCATCCTAATAATTGATACCGTTAGTTGCAGATCTGAATGTTCCGATCATCTAATAATTCTAGCATTTATATTGTCTCCATAAGGCTTCACGCCTCTGTTGTTGCTCTACACTCAGGAGTGGTTGTTGAGGTGCTTGACATGTTGTACCATTGCTGTTCGCCTCCACTCTGTTATAGTGTTTGCATAGCTGCTAGTCCCTTATCTCTGGCTATTACTCTTAATGTTGCATGTCTCCTATCTCTGGCTATAATCCTTGATGTGGACCTCTTCTGCATTTGGAAATCGAGGATTAATCAACTCGTGTTGGGACCACAGTTGATGTTTGATTTTCCTATCTACGGCTCTTCCTCGGTTTTCTCGTCCAAATCCCCCAGAGGTCATTCTGAGGTAGAAATTTGCAATATCACATTGTACTATGGGACGAGAGTTGTAAGGCTTCACGCCTATTTTTAGCTATAGTCCATGATGTAAATCTCTACTGCATTTGGAAATCGAGGATAAATCAACTCGTGTTGGGACCACAGTTGATGTTTGATTTTCCTCTCTATGGCTCTTCCTCAGTTTTCTCGCCCAAATCCCCCAGAGGTCATTCTGAGGTAGAAATCTGCAATATCACATTGTACTATGGGACGAGAGTTGTAAGGCTTCACGCCTATTTTTAGCTATAGTCCATGATGTAAATCTCTACTGCATTTGGAAATCGAGGATAAATCAACTCGTGTTGGGACCACAGTTGATGTTTGCTTTTCCTCTCTATGGCTCTTCCTCAGTTTTCTCGCCCAAATCCCCCAGAGGTCATTCTGAGGTAGAAATCTGCAATATCACATTGTACTATGGGACGAGAGTTGTAAGGCTTCACGCCTATTCTTAGCTATAGTCCATGATGTAAATCTCTACTGCATTTGGAAATCGAGGATAAATCAACTCGTGTTGGGACCACAGTTGATGTTTGCTTTTCCTCTCTACGGCTCTTCCTCAGTTTTCTCGCCCAAATCCCCCAGAGGTCATTCTGAGGTAGAAATCTGCAATATCACATTGTACTATGGGACGAGAGTTGTAAGGCTTCACGCCTATTTTTAGCTATAGTCCATGATGTAAATCTCTACTGCATTTGGAAATCGAGGATAAATCAACTCGTGTTGGGACCACAGTTGATGTTTGCTTTTCCTCTCTACGGCTCTTTCCTCAGTTTTCTCGTCCGAATCTCCCAGAGGCCATTTTGCATGAGTGAATCTCCACTTTAGCGCCAGACTTTTGGACATGAAAATTAAGGCTTCACGCCTTAATGAATGTTTATAATGATTTTGTTGTTCTGTAATATACTATATATAATATATGAATGGAATTTCATATCTTGTTTTATTGATTCAATCAGAGGCAGTTCCTTTGAGGCATATCAAGTGTGTGATATGTATTTTGTGATTCTGTATCCAGATGATACCTGGATATCATTCTGAGTTTTGTTATGTTGAATTGTGTGACTTTGATATTTCGGAGTTTTATGTGTATACGTTTTACGGTGTGCTATTTAGCGGACCACACTTTTACTGTACAGAATAATTAATTATTCTGGGTTGATTTTGATAATTGAATTGTGTAATTAGGTTATATTTCGCACCTTGAATTTTAGTTGCGTCATTTTTGCTGTATAATAGTGGTAATCATTTTTTGTGGCTTTATTCTGTTATTGAGGAAATGACATGATGGGGGGTTTTTGTTATTAATTGTGATTATATTGGAGTTGCTAGGAAGCAAGTTGTTGTCTATGGTCAACGCCGATCGATCTATGGTCTGTTCACTACACTACTGCTTACCACAGGATCACAGCTTTACTGGATAGGGAGGAGTGTCGTAGATCGCTCCCCGTTGGATTCCTCATATTTTACGATCTCCCACGGATATGAACGAAGTCCACCTATTGCCTTACGAAGTATACCGTAGACACCCTGAGACCCCAGATTAGCACCCCATAGCAGGCAGATTTATACCGAACCACCAACCCTACCTGACGTACTTAACTTGTGCTGAGCTGAAAGCTGCTACTTGTATCGTACTTGTGTGAGATTACTCCACAGTTAGTGTTGTTGGTAAGTTTTATTACTGTGTACAAACTGACCCGGCAAAAAATGTTTGGACTCGTGCATATCTAATTCCGGTACGGAACCGGACTGTAAGAAGGCAAGAAGAAGGTAATAATTCTGTTTATTTATTTGTTTTTTGCATGAACTTGGGGGAAATAAATGCTTTATTAACCATTTCCTGCTGTCAGATGAAACATTTTGGCTATGTCATCGTTTATTAATTGAGAAATAAGCGATAATGTGCCGCAAAATGACGATCAGCTTGACCCCAACCCCGAATTTCGCTCAGTTTGTCTTTGAATTGCTCACATTGAATGGAACGAAATATATTGAAGGAACGATTGATGAATAAAGATGACAAGAATCGTCACTTTGTGCTTTTAATCATTGATATAAGTAAGCACGGGGCGAAAGAAATGGGTCATGACAAAATGACAGGACCCGGTTTCGTGAATGATGTTACAGCATGATGACCCGGTTTTGTTCCAAAAAAATTTACGAACAAACAGGAACCAAAACAACAGAAATACACAGCCACCATTGTTTATAATGTGATACAACATTTCCACAATTCGATGACCCAATAAAACATTCTAGAGAAAATCATCCGTATCATTGTTATTACTGCAAAACAACCTTCGTCCTATTTGAAGAAGTAGCATATAAAACACTCGACGGAAAACCACGGCTCAGTGACGGGCTCACTATTGTTGAAAGTTTAATACCTTGAACTGAATCCATCTAGTGGACATTATGGTTACAAAAGCCATAATTGCAATGTTATTCCAGAGAAAATAAAGGCTTTGGTTTCTATTTGTTCGTAATTCTTTTTGGAACAAAACCGGGTCATCATGCTGTAACATCATTCACGAAACCGGGTCCTGCCATTTTGACATGACCCATTTCTTTCGCCCCGTGCTTACTTTTATCAATAATTGAAAGCACAAAGTGACGATTATTGTCATCTTTATTCATCAATCGTCCCTTCAATACATTTCGTTCCATTCAATGTGAGCAATTCAAAGAGAAACTGAGCAAAATTCGGGGTTGGGGTCAAGCTGATCGTCATTTTGCGGCACATTATCGCTTATTTCTCAATTAATATACGATGACATAGCCAAAATGTTTCATCTGACAGCAGGAAATGATTAATAAAGCATTTATTTCCCCCAAGTTCATGCAAAAAAACAAATAAATAAACATAATTCTTACCTTCTTCTTGCCTTCTTACAGTCCGGTTCCGTACCGGAATTAGATATGCACGAGTCCAAACATTTTTTGCCAGGTCAGTTTGTACACAGTGTTTATGTAAATCATTATTCTATTGCTTTAATCATTCTACCACAATATTCTAAGTAGACACGTGTTTTTTTTTATTAATTTATTTTTATAAAAATATATAACCTATATTTTCTGTTTTTATATATAATTATTAAGGTAAAATTACCATACAAAAGAACAAAAAAACATTCAGAAAAATTTGTCAAACTAAAAATCGTCCTGATTCTGATCCTGATCTTACCAGCAGCTCGCTGGTAAAATTTGACCTAACATTTGATTATATTTTACATAACATCCAAAATTTTACAAGAAGGCGTATGTTGAATGTAAAATAATACAAACCTCCTTGGGAAATTATATATTTCAAACAACTACATCCATATTTTGTCACAATATATCCATAAATAAATGTCTAGCAAACTCATTTACCCAACACGATACACACTTTAGCACCCCCTATATTTTGTAATGGCTGAGTATATAGCCCAGGGAGATCATCATTTCCGCGACCTGGTTTAGATCAACAATAAAGCTAGTCCGTTTCAGCAGAGAATTATTTCCGGAAAGGGATATATTGACAAAGGGTTTAATTAACATAAGATATCTTATTAGTGATACCAAGCATTTGTATAGTATACTATACTGATATATCTTTTGTTATAATTAATCTATTTACTTACTTTCTTGTGTGTTTTGGGTAATAGCAAGCAACACTCTAAATACAGAAAAAAAAATGAACATAAATTAAACAGAACAAAAGATATATATATCCATATCATCAAAACGCCACATTTTACTGCAAAAATTCCCCCATTATATTACCAAAAACACCCACAATATATGTATTTTACAAAAAGACCCCTATTTTTAACTAAAGTAAAAATCATTTAACCAAAACGTCCCCATATTTACTGAGCGTTACCCATTGTAGTGCGTAATCAACATTAATTTTCATTTGAAATCTTTTGAGATCTTTAATTCTATCATGGTAAACTGACCCCCCCCCCCCCCCCCTCATTTTTACCAAAAGAGGGTGTTCATAATACCATAAGGACAAGGGGGTTCCATATACAATGGGTGGGTGGGGTACAGGGGAGGTCAAAGTTCCATGGCAGTTTTACTTGACACGCAATTTAAGACAAGAGAGGGGGTCGATATACCATAGGTAGGGAGTCAAAATACCATAGGCAGGGGTCAAACGAGATCCGACATTAAACCGATTGGACCAATTGCTCCCAATTGGGCCCCACGCTGGAGTTATTTACTACTCTCGGCTGTTCAAGTACGCACAGTAACACACTGCAGGTTTTACAGAGAACAATTGGGCCCCGTACTTAAGTCCTGCCCTGGTACCATGTACAGATAAACGTATTTGTATAACTGATAATGCAGTCAAACCACAACACAATTAGCACACGTTGATGGGGTTAATGTTTAACATTTCTTGGTCTGTCCATATTTTAAATACCAATTTCAGATAGAATATTAACCGCATCGGTTCAAGTGTGGTAGATCGTGGGTTCGAGCCCCGATTGGGTCAAATCAAAGACTATACAATTGGTATTTGTTGCTTCTCCGCTAAGCACGCATTATTAAGGAGAAAGAGCGAAGACTGATTAGCTCGGAATCAGGATAATGTGTTCGAGTGGGGCGATATGTCTATCCGTTGACTGTTGTTTCACTATAAAAATCCAACTCAGCGTATTGGTCTAATGCAAAGCGGACCTCATCATCATTTCAATGAAAATGAACTTGTTCTCGCCTTGATTTAGCTGAAAAATTGCTGAGTCGGCGCTAAGCAACACTCGATCACTCAGATAGATTATTAAAGTCCTAATAATATATTTCCTATCGAACCCTCAGTTATACAATGATTATCTTTTATATTATCTACACCTTACCGGAAAGTGTATGGAAGATTTTTTTTAGAAATCATAATAAACTAAACCAAAATGAATAAAAAAAAAAAAAAATTCTCTCTTCTATTAGGGCGTCAATCAATAACATGTTTGAAATTTCATAAATATCTTCGTGGGTGCATTTTAATCTGATCTAATCTTTGACATGCAAAATTGCTAGTATTATTCAAACTTTAAATTCCACACATTCTTGTAAAGAATATACTGCTTACGTCATTTTAATTGATAATTAGTTAAGTATTTTAAGCACTTCAAGGGTATTTAAATATTAAACATAATAAATAAATGTGTCCTGAACATACAAGTACAATTTGGAAATATATCTGACATGCCCTAAACTAGTGAATATATAAACGAATTGGAAATACCCCATTTTGTCCCGAGTATCTAAACACATATGGAAAAAACATTCACAAAGTACTATTATAGCATGAGAAATTTCAAAGTCACTTTTAAATCAATCTTAAATGGGGGCAAATTAATTGGGAATACAGATTTGGTAAAACTGATCTGAAATATGATTGCTAATAGAACCCTATTATGAAAAGAAATTTAAACAGTGATGGCCAACAATTCCATCCACTTACAATCAGATCTCATCTCAAATCATTGAACGTAAAAACACTAAGACATTTGACGTAGGAAATCTAGATCAGAGCTTGGGTCAGACACACAAAGGTGGAGTTGTTAAACCGATAAATGGGATTCAACCCTCCATTCTTGACAATTGGATCTCCAACGGTAATACAGATACAAACGATAGAAAACCTTAAACAGAATCGTTTCCACTAAAAAAGACCACATACTATCACAAAAATGAATGACAACATAGACATGGACGACAGTATAGCAGGGTGAATGAATGAATGCTGCCGACTACTAGCACTGGACAAATCATATATAGCCAGACTACAATCAGTGTACATTACGGAAATACATTTTATGTGTAAGCAGGATATAAATAAAGAAAAACAACAATATTTTGTTATTCGTCTTCCTCGTGATAAGTTTATCGAAACATAAACAATAGTGTTGAATTAGTGGACGTGTAAGGGCGGTGGGCGGTATTACAATAATATTTTTACACAATGCATTCAACTAAACAGTCAATAAGAAGTTAATATTTTCAGATATACAAACATAAGCTAAATAAATTGACCACATTGAAGAAATAACAACTATGTCAAACAAGATGCTGCACTCTGCTCTATTACCCCCCCCCCCCCCCCCACCCCCACCCCCACCCCCCCCCTCCACTAAGCACGCATCATTAAGGAGAAAGAGCGAAGACTGATTAGCTCGAAATCAGGATAATGTGTTCGAGTGGGGCGATATGTCTATCCGTTGACTGTTGTTTCACTATAAAAATCCAACTCAGCGTGTTGGTCTAATGCAAAGCGGACCTCATCATTTCAATGAAAATGAACTTGTTCTCGCCTTGATTTAGCTGAAAAATTGCTGAGTCGGCGCTAAGCAACACTCTATCACGCAGATAGATTATTAAAGTCCTAATAATATATTTCCTATCGAACCCTCAGTTATACAATGATCATCTTTTATATTATCTACACCTTACCTGAAAGTGTATGGAAGATTTTTTTTTAGAAATCATAATAAACTAAACCAAAATGAACATAAAACAAAAAAAAATGTCTCTCTTCTATTAGAGCGTCAATCAATAACATGTTTGGAATTTCATAAATATCTTCGTGGGTGCATTTTAATCTGATCTAATCTTTGACATGTAAAATTACTAGTAGTATTCAAACTTTAAATTCCACAAATTCTTGTAAAGAATATACTGCTTACGTCATTTTAATTGATAATTAGTTAAGTATTTTAAGCACTTCAAGGGTATTTAAATATTAAACATAATAAATAAATGTGTCCTGAACATACAAGTACAATTTGGAAATATATCTGACATGCCCGAAACTATTGAATATATAAACGAATTGAAAATACCCTATTTTGTCCCGAGTATCTAAACACATATGGAAAAAACATTCACAAAGTACTATTATAGCATGAGAAATTTCAAAGTCACTTTTAAATTAATCCTAAATGGGGGCAAATTAATTGGGAATACAGATTTGGTAAAACTGATCTGAAATATGATTGCTAATAGAACCCTATTATGAAAAGAAATTTAAACAGTGATGGCCAACAATTCCATCCACTTACAATCAGATCTCATCTCAAATCATTGAACGTAAAAACACTAAGACATTTGACGTAGGAAATCTAGATCAGAGCTTGGGTCAGACACACAAAGGTGGAGTTGTTAAAACGGTAAATGGGATTCAACCCTCCATTCTTGACAATTGGATATCCAACGGTAATACAGATACAAACGATAGAAAACCTTAAACAGAATCGTTTCCACTAAAAAAGACCACATACTATCACAAAAATGAATGACAACATAGACATGGACGACAGTATAGCAGGGTGAATGAATGAATGCTGCCGACTACTAGCACTGGACAAATCATATATAGCCAGACTACAATCAGTGTACATTACGGAAATACATTTTATGTGTAAGCAGGATATACATAAAGAAAAACAACAATATTTTGTTATTCGTCTTCCTCGTGATAAGTTTATCGAAACATAAACAATAGTGTTGAATTAGTGGACGTGTAAGGGCGGTGGGCGGTATTACAATAATATTTTTACACAATGCATTCAACTAAACAGTCAATAAGAAGTTAATATTTTCAGATATACAAACATAAGCTAAATAAATTGACCACATTGAAGAAATAACAACTATGTCAAACAGGATGCTGCACTTCTGCTCTATCCCCCCCCCCCCTCCACTGCAGGTTTAACACCACGATATAATATAGCTGAAATACTGCTCAAATTTGCGTTAAACACCAATCATTCAATCAAACAACGCAGTTTTACAAAGTGATAAGCAATGATAAACGTAAATTAAACCAAAATGATAAAACAATAGATAAACAAATATAATAAAAAAAAAAAGAAACAAAAAAGATAAATTAAACCTTTTGGCATTAGACCGTGCAATGGGACGGTATATAGTAGCATACTAAAATGATCACTTGTACCTTGTTACAATTGTTCAATGTAAAAATAGAAATGATAAATTGAACATTACAATCAACAAACACGGAATTCAACTTACCCCCTTTACACAATTTTTGGAGAAGGATAGTTTCGTTTTCTGTAGTATTATTTGTTATGTCTTTTTATCATTACTATCATTTTGACTTATTTCAATAAATCAGCCCCTTATAATTGATTTAAACCAGTATACATTTGCCCTCAGGGGTATAGGCGTCTATACGACAATCGAGATCTAAAAAGAATATATATAATTGACAAGGTATGCACTAAACTAAAGTATAATATCCAATGAATTGTTTTATGTTACATTACGGACGTGACAATTTGCTATATATTTTAGAAAATAAGGAACATAACTATTGTATTGTCTAATTATGATATACAATGCATCTCCCAATAAGGGCATCACGAGAACATGATCAACTTATATCAAGCAATATGATAAACACAAGCTTAAGAAGAGTTTGAAGATAGGGGTAATCAGAATCCGTATATCGAAGAAGAACTGACAACACAATGGCCAAAAGAAAAAGGACAAAAGGACAAACAATTATCTACAAAGCATACACATAAAATTAAATATCGAGTAACACGAACCCCACTTAAAACCGGGGGTGAACTCGGGTGCTCCGGAAGGGTAAGTAGTTCCTGCTCCACTAGTGGCACCCGTCGGGTTAATCTAGTTACAAACCCGGTGATAAGTCATGAATGAGGAAAGGACCGGGAAATGTTTACGACAAGTGGAACATATCCGTGGTCATTTGTGACACAGATTTTCATAGTGGTCAACCAAGTCATGGTGGCGACCGTAAAACTTTCGAAGTGATGACTTCAACTTATCCAGGAGGAACCCTTGGTTCAGTAGCTTCCTTGTTAGCAGCAACCCTCTATCAACAATTTTCTGATAGGAACAACAAGCTCTGGAATATCGTATCAACTGAGAGATATATACTCCATATGCAGGTTCTGCTGGAATGTTGCTACATATAAAGGGAAAGTTCACAATGGGAAAATTGAAATCATCTCTTTTGTTGTAAGGTTTCGTTCTTAACCGCCTCTCACTGTCAATTTCGAGGTGTAGGTCAAGGTATGAAGCAGACCTATCTGTATCTGTGGTATCCTTTATTTCAAGTTTAATGGGATAGATGCGATCAACGAAATCACCAAACCAATTTGTTCTAATTAATCTATTTACTTACATGACATGACACAGATTTCCATTACGGTCAACCAAGTCATGGTGGCGACCGTAAAACTTTCGAAGTGATGACTTCAACTTATCCAGGATGCCGACCTGCATCCCAAATATAATTATTGGCACTTTTAAAAGTGCCGACCAATTATACGGACAATTTCTTTAATTGCCAACCTCTGAATATTTTTTAATCACTAAAAGACCGAATCACTCATTTAATTCCTCACGCAGGAACTATATATCCGTTCTCTCCAATTGACCCTAATTATTTAGTGAAAGGACATCATCTACATAGCGGAACGTGAAATTAAAGGATCGGGCTAGTTTCATTTCGTTTTTCCTGTGAAGCCCCTGTATAAAGTCTGCCTCGTACGAATAAAGGAAACTTTTTGGTAGAATCAGAGTGGTTTTATTTTATAAAATAAAATCTGTCCCTTCCTAGCACAAGGTATTTGTATCTACGTTGGCCATTCTTTTTTTTTTCATGAAACACAGTTGGGCCAAATCCCTTAATATGTCCTTCAGCTTAGAGTGAGGAATAGTTGTGTAGAGGGTAGATAAGTCAAATGTTTTAATGCTATTGCAGGATGAGAGGGACATAGATTGTATGTACAGATCTTTATAGTTCTTCAGAATCCACATCTGATTCACACCAAGTTCTAATTTCCTATTCTTCTTAGTGGTGTCTCATTCACTCCTACACCCACTCTTGCAAAGATTGATATAAACTTGTAAAGACATTAAACAAAATGATCGAAATAACAGTCTATTATTGACTACATATGTGTCGGTACAACATACATATGTCTTTAAAGTGTACATTGTACATGTACTTTCAGAAATATCCAGTTTCTGTTTTATTATGGTTTCTTCGTTGAGAATGTTGACACATTCGATGCAAATTTGCTTAAGAAATAAATCATCATGGAAGCCAGAATGTGTTGGAGTTTTAACATGGATTGGCGGATATTAGTATTTTATCCCGAGCCAGAAACGACGGATAAAATTTACTAATATCCGCCAATCCATGTTAAAACTCAAACACATTCTGGATTCCATGATTTATTTCGATTCTGATATGTCTAAGAGTACAAATACGGTAGTATACTTTGATTGGAAGACGGTAATTTATATTTACGTTTGCGGAAAATGTCGCACACAATTTATGCTGCCAATGGAAAAGTCAGTTACATTCACCGGCGCATGTGCTAATGAGATTATACCGAATGGATAACTCGCTCGTTTGTTAACAAAGCGAAAGAAGGAGGTCATGTTAGAATTCTAGATAATCCAATGTCCTTGTGTAATATTTCATTCTCAGATGATGGTTAAGGTCATCATCTCTCTGTTAGAGAACTGATATTATACATATACCAACTTCTGTGGCACGATATTAGATGTACGGGTATTGTATAAAATCCAACATTATGACTCGACGTTCTTTACAAGAACTCTGCTTATCCAGTTATATGAGAGGGTTAGGCATTTTACTTACATATGGAAAACACTTGCATATGGTCAAATCATTTCACTAAGAGGGAAAGTTTGGGTCCATAAAACTAGCTTAACCCCGCCATATTTTATTGGAGTGTCTCTGTACCAATCTAGAAACCTAGTTGCTTGCCCATGGTCGGCGGTTCTCTTCGGGTACTCCGGTTTCTTCCACCACTAAGACTGGTCACCATGATATAGCTGAAATATTGCTGAAAGTGGCGTTAAAACACAAAAAATCAAAAATCATCAACCACCTAGAAAAAACATAATATAGTTTGTGTTAATGGTATTGATTTTGTCTCGGTTTCTGCGATTTTCCAATCAGATTTTGGAAGGGTTCAGACGGTGTGTTATTTTGGAAGGGTTCAGACAGTGTGTTATTTTGGAAGGGTTCAGACGGTGTGTTATTTTGGAAGGGTTCAGATAGTGTGTTATTTTAGAAGGGTTCAGACGGTGTGTTATTTTAGAAGGGTTCAGACGGTGTGTTATTTTGGAAGTGTTCAGACGGTGTTATTTTAGAAGGGTTCAGACGGTGTGTTATTTTAGAAGGGTTCAGACGGTGTGTTATTTTAGAAGGGTTCAGACGGTGTGTTATTTTAGAAGGGTTCAGACGGTGTGTTATTTTAGAAGGGTTCAGACGGTGTGTTATTTTAGAAGGGTTCAGACGGTGTGTTATTTTGGAAGGGTTCAGACAGTGTGTTATTTTGGAAGTGTTCAGACGGTGTGTTATTTTGGAAGGGTTCAGACGGTGTGTTGTTTTGGAAGGGTTCAGACGGTGTGTTATTTTAGAAGGGTTCAGACGGTGTATTATTTTAGAAGGGTTCAGACGGTGTGTTATTTTAGAAGGGTTCAGACGGTGTGTTATTTTCCAATCAGACTTATGAAGGGTTCAGACGGTGTATTATTTTAGAAGGGTTCAGACGGTGTGTTATTTTAGAAGGGTTCAGACGGTGTGTTATTTTAGAAAGGTTCAGACGGTGTGTTATTTTAGAAGGGTTCAGATGGTGTTATTTTAGAAGGGTTCAGACGGTGTGTTATTTTGGAAGGGTTCAGAGGGTGTGTTATTTTAGAAGGGTTCAGACGGTGTGTTATCTTAGAAGGGTTCAGACGATGTGTTATTTTAGAAGGGTTCAGACGGTGTATTATTTTAGAAGGGTTCAGACGGTGTGTTATTTTAGAAGGGTACAGACGGTGTGTTATTTTAGAAGGGTTCAGACGGTGTGTTATTTTAGAAGGGTTCAGACGGTGTGTTATTTTGGAAGGGTTCAGACAGTGTGTTGTTTTGGAAGGGTTCAGACGGTGTGTTATTTTAGAAGGGTTCAGACGGTGTATTATTTTAGAAGGGTTCAGACGGTATGTTATGTTAGAAGGGTTCAGACGGTGTGTTATTTTCCAATCAGACTTATGAAGGGTTCAGACGGTGTATTATTTTAGAAGGGTTCAGACGGTGTGTTATTTTAGAAGGGTTCAGACGGTGTGTTATTTTAGAAAGGTTCAGACGGTGTGTTATTTTAGAAGGGTTCAGATGGTGTTATTTTAGAAGGGTTCAGACGGTGTGTTATTTTGGAAGGGTTCAGAGGGTGTGTTATTTCAGAAGGGTTCAGACGGTGTGTTATCTTAGAAGGGTTCAGACGATGTGTTATTTTAGAAGGGTTCAGACGGTGTATTATTTTAGAAGGGTTCAGACGGTGTGTTATTTTAGAAGGGTACAGACGGTGTGTTATTTTAGAAGGGTTCAGACGGTGTGTTATTTTAGAAGGGTTCAGACGGTGTGTTATTTTGGAAGGGTTCAGACAGTGTGTTATTTTGGAAGTGTTCAGACGGTGTGTTATTTTGGAAGGGTTCAGACGGTGTGTTGTTTTGGAAGGGTTCAGACGGTGTGTTATTTTAGAAGGGTTCAGACGGTGTATTATTTTAGAAGGGTTCAGACGGTGTGTTATGTTAGAAGGGTTCAGACGGTGTGTTATTTTCCAATCGGACTTATGAAGGGTTCAGACGGTGTATTATTTTAGAAGGGTTCAGACGGTGTGTTATTTTAGAAGGGTTCAGACGGTGTGTTATTTTAGAAAGGTTCAGACGGTGTGTTATTTTAGAAGGGTTCAGATGGTGTTATTTTAGAAGGGTTCAGACGGTGTGTTATTTTGGAAGGGTTCAGAGGGTGTGTTATTTTAGAAGGGTTCAGACGGTGTGTTATCTTAGAAGGGTTCAGACGATGTGTTATTTTAGAAGGGTTCAGACGGTGTATTATTTTAGAAGGGTTCAGACGGTGTGTTATTTTAGAAGGGTACAGACGGTGTGTTATTTTAGAAGGGTTCAGACGGTGTGTTATTTTAGAAGGGTTCAGACGGTGTGTTATTTCTTGTTTTTCATTTTATTGATACAATATGGAAACGAAATTAATAGGTAAACTTTAACATGATATAGATTTGATTTTTGATTTTTGGTGTTTTAACGCCACTTTCAGCAATATTTCAGCTATATCATGGCGACCAGTTTTAGTGGTGGAAGAAGCCGGAGTACCCGGAGAGAACCACCGACCATGGGCAAGCAACTGGTAAGCTTTATCACTTGCGGCTGCGACTCGAGTGCACCTTTTTTTGTAATTAATAAAGCCGGGTGCGAACCCACGCCGTATTAGTGATAGGCTTGTATGAGTTGTTAGGTAATCCAACTCATTGAGCTACCCGGGCCCTAACATGACATAGACGAATGTAGCTGTATCAGCTATGATTGTTTTTATTTACCTAAGAGTAATTGGCTTTAATCAACAGACTCTACCTTCCTATCTAGTAGTCAGTTAACTACGAGCACTTACTGATCCTGTTATTGTACTGTAGATGGTGTCTTTCATTTTTGTGATAGTAATACCGCCACATTTTTGTGCATGTCCAAAGCCAAGTCCTCGATTCCAACGTCCCTATGTCCTGGTCTATTTTTGTGATCAGTCAGTTAAAATGAGAGGTAATTGTTCGTTTTTGTTGCTATTGGTGAAATAGTTGACCATCACTGTTTAAACTTTCTTTTCATAATGAATCACATAAAAACTCAGAACATGACATAAAAGACAAAACACAAACACAAAACAAAACAAAAGTGACTTGTGATGTATCATTTAAGTTTCATTGAAACCGTTGTTGATTTATCAATGAACAGCTAAAATTAATCTGTAGGCGCCCATGTATCATATACTTCACTGAGTTAGATCGATTTCAAACCTTTTATCATACATAATTATATTTGATTTATTGTGTCTTTAATAGAAAAAGGTTTCAATTTTCTGTTGACAATTGATACAATTCAATGGAAGCAGATCTGTGTTTAAGTGCCTGCAATGCATTTACAATTTCAGCCATATCAAATATAAACCAATTGTTCTAGCCTTCAACAACTGCCGTACAAACTGTTGATAAATATTACATAAATACTGTTATTGTAGGGGTTAATGTTGTGAAACAGTATTTAATTGTCCAGTCGATATTTATATGCTTTATCTAAGATTATCACGACAAAACGTTTTACAATACCATTAGACTATGGATGTTCAGAGATAATAGCTCATAGACGAGCGTCAACTGTCACCCAGAACAACCACATAGGAATTAATACACTTAAGCACGTAGACATAACCAGTATTATAAACGTGTGGAATACAGAGTAAAAACCCCGAGATCAGACAATAGTTATTTCTCTCACAGCGTTTTCTAAATGTATTATAATAAAGCTTCAAAATAACACTCGTTCAAGGTACCTGATCGATATTTGCAAGTGCCAAAATAGAGACAGGACTGGGACCTAATTACATTATCACACAAATGCACAAATATGGAGGTACCAGCTCGACATTTGTTTTTAGATTAAATCTTATGTATCAGTGCATAAAGCATGACACAGATAACATGTCAACTGCTACACTGGGAGACAAAACGAACATTAGTAGAAGGTGCTGGATTTTTAACGTCATATGTCGTGGTTCCTTTTGTATGTTCAATGATTTGCGGCGAGGCGTGCTTGCTGATTTTGTTGATATTGGTGGAATTGTTGACATTACTGTTTACACTTTTTTGCATAATACAGGTATTGCTATGCAACAATGTAATGACATACAGATTATGACATGCCTAAGACATAACATACAACAACCATGTAATGACATACAGGTTATGACATGCCTAAGACATAACATGACAACAACCATGTAATGACATACAAGTTATGACATGCCTAAGACATAACATGACAACAACCATGTAATGACATACAGATTATGACATGCCTAATACATAACATGACAACAACAATGTAATGACATACAGGTTATGACATGCCTAAGACATAACATGACAACAACCATGTAATGACATACAGATTATGACATGCCTAA
This sequence comes from Bathymodiolus brooksi, assembly GCA_963680875.1. NCBI lineage: Eukaryota > Metazoa > Mollusca > Bivalvia > Mytilida > Modiolidae > Bathymodiolus > Bathymodiolus brooksi. The sequence continues at coordinate 89,117,072 of OY804581.1, read as the reverse complement.
GACATAACATGACAACAACCATGTAATGACATACAGGTTATGACATGCCTAAGACATAACATGACAACAACCATGTAATGACATACAGATTATGACATGCCTAAGACATAACATGACAACAACCGTTTAATGACATACAGGTTATGACATGCCTAAGACATAACATGATAACAACCATGTAATGACATATAAGTTATGACATGCCTAAGACATAACATGACAACAACCATGTAATGACATACAGATTATGACATGCCTAAGACATAACATGACAACAACCGTTTAATGACATACGGGTTATGACATGCCTAAGACATAACATGACAACAACCATGTAATGACATACAAGTTATGACATGCCTAAGACATAACATACAACAACCATGTAATGACATACAGGTTATGACATGCCTAAGACATAACATGACAACAACCATGTAATGACATACAAGTTATGACATGCCTAAGACATAACATGACAACAACCATGTAATGACATACAGATTATAACATGCCTAATACATAACATGACAACAACCATGTAATGACATACAGGTTATGACATGCCTAAGACATAACATGACAACAACCATGTAATGACATACAGATTATGACATGCCTAAGACATAACATGACAACAACCATGTAATGACATACAGGTTATGACATGCCAAAGACATAACATACAACAACCATGTAATGACATACAGGTTATGACATGCCTAAGACATAACATGACAACAACCATGTAATGACATACAGGTTATGACATGCCTAAGACATAACATGACAACAACCATGTAATGACATACAGGTTATGACATGCCTAAGACATAACATGACAACAACCATGTAATGACATACAGGTTATGACATGCCTAAGACATAACATGACAACAACCATGTAATGACATACAGATTATGACATGCCTAAGACATAACATGACAACAACCATGTAATGACATACAGGTTATGACATGCCTAAGACATAACATACAACAACCATGTAGTGACATACAGGTTATGACATGCCTAAGACATAACATGACAACAACCATGTAATGACATACAGATTATGACATGCCTAAGACATAACATGACAACAACCATGTAATGACATACAGATTATGACATGCCTAATACATAACATGACAACAACAATGTAATGACATACAGGTTATGACATGCCTAAGACATAACATGACAACAACCATGTAATGACATACAGATTATGACATGCCTAAGACATAACATGACAACAACCGTTTAATGACATACAGGTTATGACATGTCTAAGACATAACATACAACAACCATGTAATGACATACAGGTTATGACATGCCTAAGACATAACATGACAACAACCGTGTAATGACATACAGGTTATGACATGCCTAAGACATAACATACAACAACCATGTAGTGACATACAGGTTATGACATGCCTAAGACATAACATGACAACAACCGTGTAATGACATACAAGTTATGACATGACTTTACTCTAACATAAGTTAACCACGCAATCAAGACATACGGCTAATGATTTAATATGGTAGCATAGCAAATTTAATCAAATTGTCTTAAATGGTACCATTTCCTATGAAATAAGTTTTAGCAATTTACTAATGGTAAATACCTGATTATTTCCACTCGATTACCTGTAAAGCACATCTATTTTACATTAAAGAATTAAAGCTTCAGGCAAATCCTATAACATAAAACACAGTCGTTGGCTCCAATCCAACACATCTTTAACCAATATAAACGCAATATATCTTTTTTTTTGTCCTTTTTCTATTGGCTCTAATCCAACACATCTCTAACCAAATATTAGCTCAATATGCCCTTTTGTCCTTTTTTTTGGCCATTGTGTTGTCTGTTCTTCTTCGATTTACGGCTTCTGATTACTTCTTTGATATCTTCAAATTTTTCATGTGACAGAACAAATCTACAGAATGGAAATAATGCAACATTTGAATGAGGATAATAGTCTAATTTACAACGTATGCATTCTATGTAGTCACAGTTAATTTTGATGACGAGGAAAATTTTTGAAATTTGAGGACATCGTATGATTCAACATGTTATCTATGCTACATGTATTTGGGCCTTTTGGCTTTTTTGCTCCCATAAATTTTTATATTATTTGACATTCAAATATTTTGCACTAAATTTGATATCTATGTTTTTATTAATCCGAGTGTTAGCGACTAATGCATAAACATATCATGAATAAGTTAAATTCTATTGTGGTTATGAAACAATAACAAAAACCTTGGCTGATACAAAAACAAAAAAAATAAATAAAAGTACAAATACAATTGATTTCTTTACCCGTTTCCCACAATTAAAAATCATGGCGTGGGAATCGACCAAAACCAAAAAAGAAAGATAGCTTGTAAGCTTTTTATTTAATTTTTTTTTTTTTTAGCGAATTATTGGTTTTCTTTATTTATAATGAGACTAAAACACATTATTTATATTTTAATAAATAATATGTGCATTTCGATAACTTGCAATTTATATCTCTTTAGTGCCGTGGTTCTAATGTAAACTGTTGGAAACCAAAAACTTTCTCAATATCTCATCACTAGTTCTTATGTGAACTATTGGAAATCAAAAGCCCTCTCTAGATTTGAGAGCTTAAAATCGAAACCATCACATTACTTAATTAATACGGAAACTAAATGGGTACGCATATGGGGCGATTTATAAAAAAGCATAACAATATAAACGGTGCCTATCATCTACTTATAGGGTTAGCTAATGGTGTTTATATCCACTTTCAAAAATATTTCAGTTATATCGTGGTGGTCAGTTTTATTGGTGGAGGAAACCGGAGTACACGGAGAAAACCACAGACCTGTTGCAAGTCACTGACAAACTTGATCACATAGCGTTGTATCAAGTACACCTCACCATGAGCGGGATTCGAACTCACGACGTTAGTGGTGATAGGCACTGATTGTACAGGTAGTTGTAAATCCAACTACCATACGACAACGACCACGATGACCCCTGCTGATGATATAAATAAGAGAGGTATTGACCAAACTGTAGTATAATAACCATGCATTACAAATACATTTACAGTCTGGTGTTAATTGAATGCTTGTCTGTAATATTCGTGTTATCTTTTGTTCGTTTCTCTCATTTTATATTGGTACCAGAATTGGACTAAGATTTCTATTAAAATGTTATTTGATATAGTCGTTGTTAATATGTTTCTTTTTTTTCTTTTCATAATACACTTGCTACACATCTGTAACGTTGGCTTATACATTGAAAATAACTATCCATTTAACAAAAAATGTATCATATCGAGATTTATATACCTATCTTCTGCACATATTGCCTGGGGTGACATATCCATCGTCCACTGCACATATTTCCTGGGGTGACATATCTATCGTCCACTGCGCATATTGCCTGTTATATTGTCCTTCTTTCTTTCTTTGTTGTAAAACCAATCAAACCAATCAATATGAAATAAAATGTATGTAATTCACTTAATTGTTCTGCTCAATATATTGGGCGTCATGATTGACAATAAAAGATTTGTATTTGTATTTGTATTTGTATCCATCGTCCACTGCACATATTAACTGGGGTGACATATCCATCGTCCACTGTACATATTGACTGGGGTGACACATCCATCGTCCACTGCACATATTGCCTGGGGTGACATACCCATCGTCCACTGCACATATTGCCTGGGGTGACATATCCATCGTCCACTGCACATATTGCCTGGGGTGACATATCCATCGTCCACTGCACATATTGCCTGGGGTGACATATCCATCGTCCACTGCACATATTGCCTGGGGTGACATATCCATCGTCCACTACACATATTGCCTGGGGTGACATATCCATCGTCCACTGCACATATTGCCTGGGGTGATATATCCATCGTTCACTGCACATATTGCCTGGGGTGACATATCCATCGTCCACTGCACATATTGCCTGGGGTGACATATCTATCGTCCACTGCACATATTGCCTGGGTTGACATATCCATCGTCCACTGCACATATTGCCTGGGGCGACATATTCATCGTCCAATCACATTAACCGGTTTAACCCTGTCACATTTTTGTGTCTGTCCCAAGCTAGGACCTGGATTTCCAACATCATATGCCGTGATCTTTTTTTGTGTTCAGTGCGTTAAGATGAGAGGTGGTTGTTCGTTTTGTTGATATTGGTAGAACTGTAGACCATCACTGTTTAAATTTTCTTGTCATAGGATAAAATTTGTAATTCAGATATCGAGGAGCCAAGTTGTTAACATGATAAATGATATCTTAGCTAATTATAATACTGATTTTGAAAGTGATCTGGGGTCTGTTGTAGTCGTGATCGTATGGTAGTTGGATTTATAACTACCTATGCAATCAGTGCCTATCACCAATAACGTTGTGAGTTCGAATCCCGCTCATGGCGAGGTGTACTCGATGGAACATTATGTGATAAAGTTTGTCAGTGACTTGCAGCTGTTCGGTGGTTTTCACCGGGTACTCCGGTTTCCTCCACCAATAAAACTGATCGCCACGATATAACTGAAATAGTGTTGAAAGTGGCGTCAGACACCATAACCCTAACCCTTAAAATGAGTTACGGACAATTATCAGAACGGATCGACTTTACAAAATGTACCAGTGATTCACGTCAAAATATTTATGTCAATAAATCTGTCTCTCAAGATACATATGCAGAGGAAGAAAGGGGGGTAAGCCCAATAAAAATTCCCCAATTTGGTACAGCAACATTTCCTCCAATTAGTATAATTTTAATCATCACAATTTCAGAATTTCCAAATAACATTGAGCACCTGAGTTCACCACCGGTTTTTAGTGGAATTCGCGTTACTCCATCTTTAGTTTTATGGGTAATGTTTTGTAGATCTTTGTTTGTCTTTTTTCTTGTGGTCATTGTGTTGTCTGTCCTTCTTTGGATTGACGGATTATGATTAACACTTTAGTATCTCAAAACCCTTCTTACATTAGAAATGTCGCTGTCATACTGTATTTGAAAAAAAGAGTATGATTGTATTGTATATTGTCTTAGTAAGATTTGAACGAAGTCGATTTCATGATGAACATAAAATTGTTTATACAATTGATTCAATTTCAGGTCTACAAATCACAATATTTGTATATTTGTCAACACGATTTTAACGAACCAATCCCGTGCATTGATTAAACACAGAGAACACTAGTGGACTACTTCTAATAATGCATCTAAATTCATCACTGATATTTAGCAAGTAGGCTATTTATACTGTTCTCAATACAAATATTTGCAGACAAAATGTAACAAAATCAGTAGTCTGGTATTGAAGTATCTCCTGTAGCAAGTTGTTCAATTATTTTCAACAAACGATTCTATAATGTATTTTGTCAACAGTTATTGACTAAGCCATTGTATTTTATTGAATTGGGAGATTAAAATAGTCCTGAAAGTGATTTAGTGATTCTAGACCCCGTGATTTACATGAATGAATTAATAAGATTTTATCACTAAACTAATACTGAACAATTCTGTTAATACCTGTGAAATGCTACTCCAAACATTTAACATGTTTGTCAATAAAGATATCACAATGATATATATTACAACACTTTAAGGCTATAATTATTATGAAGTAAAATATGAACTGATTTCTATATTGAACAGTAACTGCAAACGAATACTGGCACATGATCTAATATGCTTGTCAGGTGGACAATTGCGAATGAATATTAAAATTTCATGTGCGGTGATGTTTTCTGTCATGATAGTTCAGTGTCCAAGACCCCCTTTATTCAGAAATTCTTTTAAATACGCACAATTCGATGCAAATAAATTAAATATTGAACATAGAATAGTAATATGAAATGGAATGAAATATAAATGTACTGATTTAATTGCTAGTTGGATCTACTACTTGCAGGGGCGGATCCAGGATTTCAAGTTAGGGGGGGGGGGGGGGGGGGGGGGGCGCACTTATACATATGTAGTTGTTAAATCATATCCTTTACTAATATGATTTTTCAAGGATCTTACAAGTTTAGATATTTCAAATTTAAATTTCTAGGTTTGTTAATAACCGACACGACGCCATAACAACATGGACAGAAAGATCTCAGAATGTAGAATTCTATTTATGTAAATCTTTATATCGTTAGCAAAATTGAGTGAAATGTTCAATAGTTTATGAAAACTGGATCCTTGGTATAAAACATTATTTTATCACGAGATAACAGTCATCAAAGTTATTATAAATACGTGCCAAACGAACCAACTGTAAATGTAAACACCATTTGATCGGGGAATGGAACGTCACCACAAAAAAAAAAGAAAAAAAGAAAAGAAGGAAACTTGACTATAGGGAGAGAAAACTCGTTTCTTTTATCGTAAACGCGTGTGCTAAATTTCTTCTCGCCGACGTATGAGGCAGATTTCATACATGGGCTTCTCCAGAAAAACGAAAAGAAGCTAGCCCAATCCTTTAATTTCATGTTCCGCTATATAGATGATGTCGTTGATCGCATCTATCCCATTGAGCTTGAAATAAAGGATACCACAGATACAGATAGGTCTGGTTCTTACCTTGGAACAGGAACTGCTAACCCTTCCGGAGCACCTGAGTTCACACCCGGTGTTTAGTGGGGTTTGTGTTACTCGATCTTTAGTTTTATGTGTATGTTTTGTAGATCGTGGTGTGTCCTTTTGTCCTTTTTCTTTTGGCCATTGTGTTGTCTGTTCTTCTTCGAAATACGAATTCTGATTACCTTTTTGGTATCTTCAAACTATTCTTACCATGGTGAAGGGATATGTCTAAATACTAAAATTGATACGATTCGCTTCTAATGCAAGCCTTATTCAACTAAGAAAAAAATCGAACCATTATACATTCTTGGAATATTTTTAGAACCTCCTATCTGAAAAAGGTTTACTAGGAGATTCATGAGAGTGTAAGTTTGTTTTCCAACCATTATTGAAAAAAGTTTTGTTCAGTCTATGTGATCATATATAGAAATAAAGGCGTGGGGTTCATTGTTGGGAAATTTGTTGAAAATGTGGCTTCAAACGTTATTTCTCTATATATATTATCCTGGTACATATGATGGCATGACCTACAAAATGTTCTTTAATTATTCTAGCTTTAATTGTTTTTAATTTTCTTTTTATAATAGAGTCTACAAGGTCCATCGACAAGTATAATTATGTTTTCAATAGCATCATCAAACGCATCAAACGGCTATCTTTCAAACTAACGTGTTAAATGTTTTTGGATAATATTTATGGACTTCATCACTTCATCACTACAAAAACACACCAGTATCTTTAATAAATCTTTTAAACATTTAGAAATATGGTACAAATTGTTTCATCTGACAGGATTTTTTTTTTTTTTACAAAATAATGACACATCGATATATAGACCTACCACATTTATATCAAATACAATCAACAGTAAGACTATTTTTGTACTAGATGCTATATATATAAAACAAAAGAATAATATAATTCCATATTAGTAGGTCGGTGGTTTTCTCTGTGTACTTCACCAATGAAACTGTCTACCACGATATAAATGAATATTGTTGAAAGTGACGTTAAACACCACAACCAGAACCCCTTATTCCATATTAAGAAATAAACTTGGAAAACACCGAAGTAGCAGTGGCGTAGCTTGGGTCTTTTTTCTAATGAGGCAATTCGCTAGGGGGGTCCGGAAATTAAAAAAAAATGGGCGATTGAAACGCATTTTCCCGAGTTTAAATGGATATTTTATGATTTCAATAATAACCGAAATAACACGCAGAAAACTATTTCGATAAGCGTCAAATGACTGTGTTTGTGAATTTATTTCAGAACCTTGGGAGTGGCTACATGAAGCTTCATCCCGAGTTTCAGATAGAATCTATATCTGCAATCGAAAAAAAACCCCGAGAAGATAAAATAAGCTTGTATCTAAGAGCGGATTTAAGCCCGGCGCACCGGGCGTGCTCCCCCTCCCCCCGTTTGATAATAGTTTTCTCAAATAATTGAAGAAAACAATTGTAGCGTGCCTTCCTGTTTGAAAAATTCTAGGGCCGTCCCTGGTATCAGCTTCCTAATTTGTTGACTGATTAATTATAATATAATGGTTTTTTTTATTCATGGCAGAGTCATGATTTTCGACTGTCGTCTGACTCGAATGCCATTATGAGGTAACCCACTGTAGACTAGTTTAATTTTACCTGGTACTGTCTTAGTGTCCGTGGACTCTGTAGTCTTCCTTTTTTTTAATTAGGAACTTTTCCTTTTCCACTTTCAAACTTTGGCACACGGCAACAAACTATACTAAATTATGTAACATGACGGAGCCAAAAGTTTCCGTAAACGATTTCAATTAATGATGTAGAATATATTTTTATTACAAACTTTGACAAAGGTTTATATTTCTCGTATTTTAATCAACTTTTATAATATTAATCACATTAATTTTTTTACTGCAAAAAAAAATCTAGTGAGGCAGTTGCCTCATTGCCTCAATGGAAGCTACGCCACTGAGTAGAAACAACGAATGGGCAATTCAGAGACAAAGGACACTCTGAACACAAGACAAAGAACGAAAACAAAACACAACACGGAAAAATAGAGAGATGAGAAATACGGACATATAAAAAATATCCACCCAGAAACAAGGTTGTTCAGATAGAAACTGACTCCTCGTTAAATTCTTTGGCATAAACCAAAGTGCCAAGCTGTCAGAAAATATTTAGTTAAAGAGGCATGTAAAACGGGACACATATCTGTTCTGAAAGTTCATCTTTTACTACAATAAACATATTATTACATTCCACTTTTTATTTTCCCAAGCCAGAAAGATGACCTTTTAGGGGTATCGATTTTGTCTCTTTTTACGATTTCCAATGGATTTTAGAACTGTACCGACAGCATGGTATTTGTTTCTATTTTTCTTCCTGCAAATATCTCGTCATAAAGTGACACGGCAGGTGCAACTAGTGAAGAAAGAACTGCTTACCCGGTCGGAGCAGCCAAGTTCATACCGAGTTTTAGAGGGGTTCGTGTTATTCAATCTTTAGTCTTTAACCGTTGTTTGTCATTCTTGTCCCTTTTCTTTATCCCAATTTCATTTTCTTGTCTTTTGAATTGAGGCTTCTGATTACTCATTTGGCATCTTCAAACTTTTCGTACACTCATGATATGGGTTAGGGTTATGGTGTTTAGCGCCACTTTCAACAATATTTAAGTTATATCTTGGCGGTCACTCATGATGTGAAGTGTTCCTGTTGAGAATTTCAGATGTAGAACAGCATCAATTGTTTACATCATTGTCTAGTGTGAAATAGGATTTCCTTGCGATTATTTGCCTATAAATTCTGTGTTGATACAAAGCAAAGGAAAATAGAGCAGAGTTTCGATAATGGTTTGATATCAATTTCTATTTTTTACCTATGAAACATTTTTAAAATCTGGCCAACAAATAATGTACCCGACACTGCTTAGTAACATTTTTATTATATACTATTAATATATACATCTTAATAAGTATATTCCATAATATTATTAACAGTCTGAAAGTGTTTACAAAGTCTAAAACTATGACGACATTTCCTTGACAGCTCTTTCCAGGCTATCTACCTCGTTCTGCAGGGATAGGTGTAAATATTGCATCGAATCCTCCTTATTAAGTTCCTGTATAGTCTGTGTGTACGGATCGTAACGCACCTCACATCGTCTTTTAATGGACGAGGCATAATTTCTATTAAAGAGTAATCAAAACAATTAGCAAATAAATTACACTCGCAACGAAAATAATGTTACCCATGTTAAAATGTTATGCAAACTATGGCTTCCTTGTGCGAATTAAAATATATCAGGAGTTTTTTCACGGTATTATTTATATGGTCAATGAAGGACACGATGTTAGAATAAGGAAATAAATTACACTTGCAGTCTGTGCTAGATATATTCATACGCTATATTCATCTCTTTCACGGGATTTTATAGTCACATCCATGAACAGTGGTTTCCGGTGTTTGTAAGAACTTCTCGTTTAAAAGCCAAGAAAGACTATTACAGTCGAGAGGTTGGTTGAACTATGACCAATATTTTCTGTTTTTTCTTTTAATTTTGAATGATTATAATTCGAAAGGAGATTTTGATTCTTCATTATTCGACGAAATCTGTATGAATTACACCACTCAACCTGCAACTGTTTGTCTTCCAGATTGTTGTCCTATCATTATCATTGTATAATACCTATTATTGTTGAAGTGATAGAACACTCCCATCCGGAGCACATGAGTTCACCTCCGATGTTTTGTAGGGCTGGTGTTGCTCAATCGTTTAGTTTTCTGTGTATTGCTTTGTTGATCACTGTTTGTCCTTTTTCTTTTGGCCATCGTACTGGCTATATATCTTCCGTTTACCACTTCTGTTTACCCCGTTTGGTATCATCAAACTTTTCTTACCATCTAAATGATTATTCCGGAAGAAATATAGCTTCGTGCATATCTTATTAACGTTATTTGTGTTTGCTTGCCCATAGTGGTGTCCAACTTATATTGTGTTGTGTTTTTGTTTTGTTTTTCCTCGTCTTGTGGTACCCATGTTGCCAGTTTCTACTAATTGTCCTTTCTGATTACCCCTTCGGTATTCTCTAACGTCTATTTCGCAAATTAAATTACCTCATTTTCTGCATCATGTCATCAAATGATTCTACAATGAAATATATGGGCTGTATATCTTCATCAGTGTATTCTTGAACTGCTGTTTTCTCTGGGTCAAACGGCAATTTTTTCGGAGCATCTGACAATGCGTGACGTAACTCGCCATAGGATGACAGTGTACCAGCACCATAAGCTCTAACATTTCCATGTTCCTTACACAAACCAAACTCAACAGTAAACCAGTACAACTGTAAATAAAACAGTTTTATGTTTTTTATTAGTTCTTATATAAAAAGCGTTTAAGATGACAAAATAAATTCGTTCGTTTGTTAATGCTAAAATGCTAAGAGTCTTTATTGTCATTTATGTGTTAGTGGCATCGAATTTACATATTTTCACAGTGTTCCGACAGTGTTGTACATATTGTTCTCCGTTGTATTAATTATAAAACGTAGATATCAAATTTAGTGCGCACAACACGTTTCAAGAATAATCTTCATCAGGTACGCTCAAAATGGACATATTGGAAAGCAAAATAATTTAAAGTTTGGGTATTAAGACACCCGTTAGGTATTTACATTGAGTTGAGACACCAAGAAGCGTATTAGGTCGTTCAATTCATGATGGCGAGAATACATATTTGAAGAGATGACTTAATTAGATTTCTCATAACCAAGATCAAGGGGAATGTTGGGGGAACACGAAAAGTATAGAAGGTTTTATGAACTGGTATACAAATATCGCGTACAAAAATGCAAAGATATTTCCATTAGTCTGTTATTTCTTACAAATTACATATTCTAGACACGCCCATTAGCTCAGTTTATGGGTACTACTATCACAATAGCTAAAATGTAAATATTAATTTCATAATATTCCAGTATGCCCAGCTAGCCTACCAATGAACATGCATATATACAATGACATTTAGTTGGGTTGTGTTGGCCAATCTTTAGTTTTTCGTGTCGTGTTATGTGGAACATTGCTTGTCTATTTGTTATGTTTCTTTTGACTATTGTATTGTCTGCCCTTTGATTTACTATTTCTGACTTTGGTATCTTAAAAAACGTTCCGATAACATATTCCTCTTCAACTTTGCTCGACATTCTTGAAAGCCAAAACATTCACAAATATGGGTTGCATACAAAAATTGCCACGACACCAAAAACATATCAAACCTACTTGGTTCCAGTACAATACAAAGTATAAATCATAAGCGGTTTAATGTTTTAGCTATTTGATACTGTAAATAGCTGCAAATTTAGGGAATAGTATAAAGTATAAAGTCATATCCATATAAATATATATAAATATATACGTCCTTAATAAATGCATTTTGTTTCGTTTAGATTGTTATTTCCAAGGTAGATTATACCACAATTAACTAATAAATTAAGCTTTCATTATGTTTGCATTGAAATATAGGCATAAAACATATCAAGATAGTGTTGACAAAAAAGTGGTTTAAATCTATCAAAAACTTTCTATGAATGTTAAAATTTTACGTTAAAGGACAATGCAATTGTCGTTGTTTACAACTCGCCTTTGAATCCGCTTTTAGATGGATTTTCTTTCATGTTTATTTTCATCCATATCTTTTCACGTTACACATTATATCAACTACAAAAATCTAAATTACGACCACAAAGTTAATGTAAACAAAAACGGTATGGAAACAAAAAGAACAATAACGTTGTTTTAATATAGAACATCGATTGTCAAAGTTAAATTCTAGGAAAACAATCGATGATGTCAAATAACTTACATTTAACTAACTTTATATCAAATTTAAATATTCTATATTTGTTACCAACAGGCAACTTACTGTAGCAAATTTTTCAATATCAGCGTCCGCTGCTCCAAGTGATGCCAAACCAATTTCCTGTGAAAACTGTGCAAACTTAGGGTCAGCTAACATTGGCACGTGTCCCAGTAATTCATGAATACAGTCTCTGTTGGGAAATAAATTCAGTTTCATTATTTTATTTGTTTTTAAAAATTTGTGATATACAATCAATATTATTAGCGGTAAATATAAAAGGGTAGATACAGACATTCCATAACCGCATTGGTGGTGTAATGTTTGGCGTGTTAACCTCGTGGGCGGTATATTGTCGGTTCCATTACTGTCCGGATAATATCAAGACAATAGTGCAAACATGAAAATATCAACGGGGTAATCAGAAGCCGTAGACCAAAGGACAGACAATACGATGGTCAAAAGATGAAGGACAGACAATACGATGGTCAAAAGATGACGGACAGACAATACGATGGTCAAAAGATGAAGGACAGACAATACGATGGTCAAAAGATGAAGGACAGACAATACGATGGTCAAAAGATGAAGGACAGACAATATGATGGTCAAAAGATGACGGACAGACAATACGATGGTCAAAAGATGAAGGACAGACAATACGATGGTCAAAAGATGAAGGACAGACAATACGATGGTCAAAAGATGAAGGACAGACAATACGATTGTCAAAAGATGAAGGACAGACAATACGATGGTCAAAAGATGACGGACAGACAATACGATGGTCAAAAGATGAAGGACAGACAATACGATGGTCAAAAGATGAAGGACAGACAATACGATGGTCAAAAGATGAAGGACAGACAATACGATGGTCAAAAGATGAAGGACAGACAATACGATGATCAAAAGATGAAGGACAGACAATACGATGGTCAAAAGATGAAGGACAGACAATACGATGGTCAAAAGATGAAGGACAGACAATACGATGGTCAAAAGATGAAGGACAGACAATACGATGGTCAAAAGAAGGACATACAATACGATGGTCAAAAGATGAAGGACAGACAATACGATGGTCAAAAGATGAAGGACAGACAATACGATGGTCAAAAGATGAAGGACAGACAATACGATGGTCAAAAGATGAAGGACAGACAATACGATGGTCAAAAGATGACGGACAGACAATACGATGGTCAAAAGATGAAGGACAGACAATACGATGGTCAAAAGATGAAGGACAGACAATACGATGGTCAAAAGATGAAGGACAGACAATACGATGGTCAAGAGATGAAGGACAGACAATACGATGGTCAAAAGATGAAGGACAGACAATACGATGGTCAAAAGATGAAGGACAGACAATACGATGGTCAAAAGATGAAGGACAGACAATACGATGGTCAAAAGATGAAGGACAGACAATACGATGGTCAAAAGATGAAGGACAGACAATACGATGGTCAAAAGATGAAGGACAGACAATACGATGGTCAAAAGATGAAGGACAGACAATACGATGGTCAAAAGAAGGACATACAATACGATGGTCAAAAGATGAAGGACAGACAATACGATGGTCAAAAGATGAAGGACAGACAATACGATGGTCAAAAGATGAAGGACAGACAATACGATGGTCAAAAGATGAAGGACAGACAATACGATGATCAAAAGATGACGGACAGACAATACGATGGTCAAAAGATGAAGGACAGACAATACGATGGTCAAAAGATGAAGGACAGACAATACGATGGTCAAAAGATGAAGGGCAGACAATACGATGGTCAAAAGAAAAAGTACAAGAAGACAAACAATGGTCAACAAAACACAACACAGAAAACGAAAGATTGAGTAAAACTAACCCTAATTAAAAAACCCGGCTGTAAACTCAAAGACACCGAAAGGGGAAGCAGTGCCTGCTCCACTAGTGGCACACATCGAGTTACTGTTAAACCATACGAAAATCGTCTGATTTGGAATCATGTCATATATCAATACATGTAAAATAAATACAAAAAAAAAATAAGCAAAACATGAACCCCCTACAAAGCAAGTGGGATAAAGACGTACCGTACATACATCGTAGTTACGCAGAATTCTCATCGGACGTTACATCAAGGTACTTAATTTGTAATAATTGTAAATGGGTATATTGGTACAGAGCACCTAGCATTAAGAAGTAACATCAATGCCTGGTTTTTTCGGAGTAAACATAATATGTCTCGAATGGAGTAATGTCTATTTATAGACCTTTTATTTCAGTGAGCTGGTACTATAAAAATCAAGCTCAGTGTGATTGCTTTATACACAACAGACATCATCATCACTTCTTAAAAAAGAAACCATTTCTCGCCATGAAATAGTTGATAAAATGTTTATGTGGCGTTAATAAAAATATTTCAAAACCATATATTTTTAATTTATATATTAGAGAATAGAGTGAGTGATATATGTAGTTTAATATCAACTCAACAATTTTGCAGCTATATCATGGCAAAAACAAGTTAATTTTCAATGAAATGATGATGAGGTCAGCTTTGTACTAGACCATCACGATTAGTTAGATTTTTATAATGCTACCTCCCTGAATTGTGACAAAAAGTATTTGTGTGTGTATAGAGAATAAGATATTAAATATATCTGGATAGTATATATCATCAACAAATATAAAGAAATATATCAAAACTTATAGTTTAAAGAACAAAACACTAATATCAGACAAAAGTGATCATGTAATTCAAAATAATAGCCGAAATGGACACAATGACATATGGATACATGCTATATATATCTTAGGAAACTTTCGATTTATTTTAACCGCGCCGTCCCCCTTGATCAATATAGGTCATGTTGAATACAAAACTTAACTTACGGTTCAGGTGAATGGTCCGGTTTTGATCCATGCCTTACATATTGCGTACACTGGAAAACTCGAAACGCCAAACTGGCTAGGAAGTCACGTGCAGACAGCAGACCAGATACCGGACGTAATTGAAACCCTGTTTTACCTAAATACAAAAAGCAAAGTCAACATAAATTAGCCGATTTAATGCCTGTATTTTTCGGTGTTCAATGATTTGAGATAACTGGTGTTTGTTCATTTTGTTGTTTTTGGTGGAATTGGTGACCACCCCCTGTTTAAACTTTCTTTTCATATTGTATTGTATTAGTGGAATTTATATTCTCATTATTGAAATCTACAGGTGCCAAATACTGATATTTGTATCAAAACGAAGGTTCTCCTCCCTCGGTAATAGGCTACTAGCAGCCTGTGTAGCCTATTTGTTTTTTTTGCCCGCAAAGACTTTTAAAAGTATTTGGTTTTTCAATCTTCTGATTTTGAGAGTACCTGATGAAGGTTTTTCCAGATACGAATCGTGCGTACTAAATTAGATATCTACGTTTTTATGAATTATATTATCACATTACAATGCTTATAAACAAGACTTACGCTTTAAGAAGTTAGAGACGTCTTCTAGTTGTGGAATGTTGAATTCACTGTATCCACTTTCTGTTTCTAATATTTGGAAGTTCTCAATATGTTTTTGACACGCGTGAGTTGGAAACAACTCTTTCAGATGACGAAAGATGTGACCCCTATGTAGAATATAAATGAACACGTTATATAACAACTTAAATGTGAAGTATTTTCCTATAAATAAAATGGCATATTGATGTACATGAACATGAAAGTCGACACAAGTCAAGGGTTATGGGTTATGGTGTTTAACGACACTTTCAACAATATCTCAGTTATATCGTAGCGGCCAAATCACAAATCAAAGTAAATTAACAAAACCTTTATTGTAGTTCTACATTTCACAGTAACGTACGTGAATCACGTCTCAGATAATATCGATGTATTATGTTGGCACTACATTTAATATTGCGATAACGTCATGCCATAGATGACTGTGTGACATACCGTAGGAAAATTACCATGATCAATCAAACAGTACATATTCAATAATAGGTAGTGTACCATACATGGTAAATTCTTCAATGAAATAAACGTTAGAGAAACCGACGGGGCAATCAGGAATAGACAACACAAGATACACTGACAACAAGATACAGAACGAAGAGAAAAAACATACATACACAGCCAGAAAACTAAGAAGATCAACAAGTTTAATCCAACCCCAGATGCTCGCGAAGAGAAAGCAAAGCAGCCACATACTGTTAATAGAGGAAAAACAATCCACATGAAAGGGAGAAGATATATTGCCATTTGTAAAATGGATCTTTCATAGCCAACAATCAGTTTGTGATGACGCCAGTGAAAGTTTGTACCTTTAGCTTCACCCAACGAGGAACGTAGCCTTGCTTGAGTAGCTTTTGAAAATAAAACCCCATTCATTGTTCATTCTTCCAACGGTAGTAGTAGTAAAAATCAATCAAGCTCTTCTCATGTACAATGTGTAAATCGTTTCTTTCAGTGACTAATATTTCACTTAGTTATTCTATGTTACATTATCGCTCTAACAGTTGTCAAATCCAAAACATAAATCTTTGTTACGTAAATTATAACCATGGTCAAGCATATCTCCTTACTGAGACAATTTGATTTAATGTGGGGTTTTATCGCCATTCTATATCACGAATACGTCACAATGTTTCCACCCTTCCGTTCTAGTTTACAATACATCACAATTACAGCCCCGCTATCATATTCATAAAATTAATTATAACTGTAAAATGTGATATTGTTCTATATTGAAAATATAGCACAATTTCTCATTATTGCAATTAATCTGATTATGATTTATTTGACCATTGTTATTGGTTTTTTCTATATTAAGGGATTTTGTTTCTAAATAATATGAAATAAAAAATGTATTGTACTATCATATGTTATCATCATGGATGCTCTAATACAACTGTCGTATAGAACAAATGTTTGATATCAATCAGAGGAAACTGTATCCAAAATCCGAATCTAGACAAACAAACACTATTAAAACACAAAGAAAAAGTAAATTAACAAAAGAAGAGGTCAACATGAAATCTTACAAACAAATAGAAGTAAGATCAGGTACTTCAAAATTATACGTATTCTTGTTCTGTATATGTTTGCTCATTCGCTAAACGAATATCATACGACGGTCATTGGTAGCTTTTTGACGTCAGAGTGGTCGATCAAAAATCAGCGTTTTTTTCAGATTATTTAGTTGCCTGCGACCAATGTTTAGCGAATGCGTTAATATCTTGTTTTTATTTCGTATCAAGGTATGATATATGAGGCACTGGTGACAGTGTGTTTAATTTGTTTATTACACTTTAATTTGATCTTATATGTCATTATGTTGGTTGGTCTATCCGGATTGTGAGTTTCTCTTTTTCCTCAGACATAGGAATTTTATTATTCTGCTTAGGCTATTTGGTTTTACTGCTCTCAACATCTTTTAATTTATTAGGTTTTCCAATCAGTTTTTTGAGCGCACATGAAGAAAGTTATTCAAGAAACGCGCAATGCGCAGTAAAGTAGATATCCACGTTTGTATTTGTACAAATCCATGACAACGGCGTTTTATTTTTGTATTCCCTAATACAATTAAGTAAGGTCGGTGGGTTCCTTCTGGTACTCCAGTTACCTCTACATGTAGCCATAATACCTACCGTCATGATAAAGTTAATATCATTGTTGAAAATGCTGCTAAACAGCATATACTCATAACTTTGTCTTATATTCATTACCATGGCTACACACATTGATGAATTTATACTAAAAAATTCTTACCATGTAGCAATTTCATCTTCTGTATATTCTACTCTAGGTATAGACTGACCACTGTAAAACGTTATGTTAGAGTTACATAATATATAGATTTTGAAAACAAATACATTACTATGGTAACTTGAAATTAATAATTGAATTCACTACGGTTAAATATGACAACTAATACCATCGATTTACCCTAGCAAAGTAAAACAGCTAAAACACTAGTTTTAGTGACGAAAAGTGTGACAGCGAAATCACAAATTCCCGACTACAATGCATGACAGTCAAATCTCAAAGTTTCCGTACCTATGCACCCAAATTACTGGATACGTTGTTTTGATATTGATATCAATGCTTTTTTGTTAGCACAGCAAATAAAAACGAGGCATTGTACATACTGCTAGAAATTGTAAAATATTTACAATAAGTTATTGATATTTCAGATCATTTCTATGTAATGTGACAGGATATTAGATGAACCCAGAGTATTAAATTCCGAAATATTTTTCCAGTCACATAAAGTATTTGATCGTTCGAAAGAACGTGCTAAATTTAAATACATAGAACAACACTACCAAGGGTTTATGAGTGAGTAAGTGATTGTTTTTTAACGCCAACCCAGCAATTTGTCAGATATATCAAGGCCAGAACAATTTAATTTTCAATGAGATGATGATGAGGTCCGCTTTGTACTAGACCAACATGCTTAGTTGGATTGTTAATAGTGCTAGCTCACAGAAACAACAGTTCGCGATAGATATGTCGCCCCACTCGGACACATTATCTTGATTCCGAGCCAACAAGTCTTTGCTCTTTCTCCTTAATGCTGTGTGCTTAGCGGAAAAGCAACAAATATAAATTTTATAGTATTTGGTGTAACCTGATCGGGACTCGAACCCACGATCTAACCATTACACCACCGATGCAGTTTTTATGGGTTTACGAATAAGGTAGAAGACACAACTTGTGTGTATCATATTAGTTTGTCATAAATTATGAATATTTTGTTTTAAGTTGTATTTGAGTAGGTATGTAATTAGTTACTAAATAAATTGCTTATTTGACGGTCAATCGTTCATTTATAACCACCACCAACCTCACAGCTACAAACCACAACATGTGATCACAAAGCTGTCCAATCATAACAACGCTATAATCGTCTTCATCTGTATACCATCTTCACATGTTGCGACAAATCGGGTGATTTTAGCCGGGCACTCTGGTTTCCTCCACCAATAAATCTAACCGCCACGATATAACTAAAATATTTTTGAAAGTTGGGTTAGACGCCATAACCCTAACCCTTACCATATTCGCAGGTTGCATAGTTCAGATATCACATTATTGTTACCTGATTAGTTAATGAATCATCTGTTGTTTTTTTTAATCACATGATATCATCTTATTTTTGCTTCCATATCATGTTATCTTGGTTCATGTCATAATCATGTACCTATAATTTCGCCCGACATTCCTAGGCCGCAGCAAGACGCAAATGGTAAACAAAAATTGTGAACATTATTATCATATGTCTTAATTCAATATAATATATCACACGAACCATAGACTTATTTGTGCAATTCTATCTAGCGCAAAACAGAATATAAAAATACCCAGAGCAAATATATCAACTCATTTTAAGTATAAATTTGTTTTCTTACTGTCTGTAGTCAAATGCGATATCAGCAATCATCTTTCGTCTTTCTCTGTATTTTTTGTCTGTAAAGCCCTGTAAAATGTCAATTATCTTTAAGGCGTTTCTTTTTTAAATTCAGGTGAAGTAAAAGGGCATGTGCACCTTTGCATCATTGTAAAAAAGGGAAACCTATAGGATATATTGTTAAAACTATGTATTGCACAGACAACTTTGTAAATCCAACTACTATACGATTACGAACACGACGGCCCCCATTAATGCAAATGGCTTAGAGCAACTCAGTTTATATTTCATTACATTTCACTGAAGGATGAAATATTGATTTAATTAACAGTAGGCAAAATATAATAAACATTTAGACAAATAGAAGGTACTATTTGGAAATTACAAATGGTATGCTTCAATAAAATAAGGTTAAAATCTCGATATCTCAGCATTTCTTGATTGCCATACAGTTTTCATAGACTATTGTGTTCAAATATGAAAACTGTAAATTTGTCTCTGAACATTATTATGCTAAGGCCAAAAATGCTATGATGCTTAATGCGTAAATACTATTTTTGCTTTTTTATTATTTTTTGTTGTCATGCACAGGTTTGTTCCCAACAAATCATAATAAGTCCATTTCTATGGGAACAAATCATAATAAGTCCATTTCTATTTGTTTCACTTAAATATTACGACATCATTTATTGATGATTTCGTTAGATAACGCTATACATACTTGGATCTATTATTTCATTAACAATGTATTAACAAACATTTTTAAGTTTTAAAGTGGGCAATATTAATATATGAAAAACAAAATCTAAACCTAATTCTCAATCACATACAACAATGTGTAGACGTTTCATAGCATGATTTCCTTGATAGAAAATTGCTGCTAACAAGGACGCTATTGAGCTAAGGGTTCCCAGTGGTTAAATTAAAGTCATCACTTCGCGAGTTAGCCTTTACAGAGTATCTGTGTCACAAATGATCAAGATATCTTCCGTTTGTTGTAATCACAATCTGATCCTTTCCTCATTCATGTCTTATCACAGGGTTTGTAACAAATGTAACACGAGGTGTCCCACATGTGGAGGAGGAACTGTTTACCTATCCGGAGCACCTGAGTTCACCCCTGTTTTTGGTGGGGTTCGTGTTGCTCGATCTTTAGCTTTCTATGGTATATATCGTTGTATGTCCTTTTGTCCCTTTTCTTTTGACCATTGTGTTGTCTGTCCGTCTTCGATCAAAGGCTTATGATTACCCCTTTGATATCTTCAAACTTTTCAGAAACATTTTCCACAGGTAGACCTGTTTTCACTTTTTCACAACGGTTTTCCAACTGGGAAACACATACACAATTACATCACTGTTTTATTTCAAATATGTTATCATGAATTATGCTGTCATATATTCCCAGACGAGTCTCTATTAATTAAATTCTACATAGGCACATTAAAATTGCTATTATCAATACAGAGCATATATTTAATGTATATATCACTTTACAAGTCAAAGAGTGTATATATAAATAAATTTATTTTTCGTGGCAATGTTCTGGTATACATACCGGATGATCGCTATCTAACTCTGGTTCAAATTTCGTCACAAGATGTGTACAATTATCCAAATCAGAAATATGTCTAGGAAACCAGACATCTAGAATTCAAAAATACAATAAATAAATTCAGGAGCTGAAATATGAAACAATTTTATGTATTCATGTCTGTCTGTGCATTTATACTTGTTGTGGTGTTGGGTTTAGGTTCAATAGTGATGTAATGATAATGTCATTCATGTGGTATCAACGACAGTCTTGTGCAGAAGTGATATACCTAGCAGTAACAATATGCTTATTTCATGCCGACAATGGAGTGTTTTTCCAATTGTTTTTTTTTGCAACACAACGAGTGTGAATCATACCCTGCCATGGTGTTCATCCTTTTTATTACTATATTAGAACTATCAGTCAAAACAATGAATTCATATAATAGATGCATTCATCAACTTTTTCCTGTCGCAAGTCACTGACACACTTTATTATATAATGTTGTATCGAGTACACCTCGCATGAATGAGACAAAGAAATCAGAGATTGTAATAAACATCCTGTGACAATTATGTCACATGCTTAGAACTTCAAAAAGACATTGGAGTGTGATCAAATGCTTGAAGATGGCCACTATATCTTCCGTTCATTACCCAGATATTTTATGCAGAAATGGCTTTGTGCTTGAAAATACTATACGGATACTTTGCACCTCCGTTTATCCATCAATTGATGAACTAAAAGGAAGGAATACTATTTCCCTATGTACATTTATATTTACACTGTTACCTTTGGTATCTGCCTCTATGTCTGATACTGTTGTGACATCTATGATAGAAGTGAGCATGCGTATTGAGTTGACATGCGAAGTAATTCTGTCGCGTGACCCAAAACATTTTATCAGTATTTCAAACTGTGCTCCGGATTTCTTAGACTTCCGTGATTCAATATGTTCTATGATCACTTTTGATGACTGAAATATTAAAGTCTTACAATAAATGTCAATATAGATAATCTATTTAAGTTCCTCCTTACTTAAGATAATGTCGGATAAGCAGAGCCATTCAGTCATCGGTTCAATAGACATAAAATGATTTTAAAATTCCATAGCGGAGGAAATACTGTTTAAGTTTTAATTTGATAAACAATGGTAAATCGTGTATTTGACGCAGCGGACAGGTGCATTTAAAACATTGTATGTTGTTTTAAATATATTGATCGACATTTAAATTAAAATAATGTCCCTAAGACATGAACTTCAAAGATCGTTCTATAAACGGTTACGAGGTCGCGATCTAGTATATATACTGTTATACATGGCATTGGCTACTTAAAAGGTTATACATGTGTGTACTCAAGAGAAAACGGCCTTTTGAATCTGATAGACTTCTTATGTTTTGTGTCGCTCTCCATTCGGTGTTTTAAGTTCTTCTGCATAAGTATGAAACGAGTTTAAACTGGGATGGTCAACAATTCCACCAATATCAACAAAACGAACAATCACCTCTCATCTTAACTGAACTCACTGGACACAAAAAGATCACGTGATATGATATTAGAAATCCAGAAATGTGGCAGGGTTACGCCGTGTAATGGGGTCCCAAATGCATGATAGTGGTGGTCCCTCCGAAATATACATTTAGAGTGTATTTAAGTTTCACAAATTTATTTTTATGTAATCTGTAGGTCTATTTCCTTTTATTTCTTATTTCATTTCTAAGGATTTGATTTCTTTTTGTTATCATGCATTTTATATAGTAAAGTGCGAAGTAAACCAGTCGCGTGACACAAAGAATGTTATAAGTATTTCAAATTGTACTCCGGATTTTCTTAGACTTCCGTGATTCAATGTGTTCTATGATCAATTTTGATGACTGAAATATCTAAAGTGTTTATAGTAAATGTCAATATAGATAATCTATTTAAGTTCCTCATAGCATGAGGTAAACCAAGTCATTCACTCACCCGTTATTAAAAAAGTCAAATGGCAAAATATGCGATTGTGGTGTTTAACTATTTAAGTTTGAATTTGCTTTTAGAAAACGTGATTCGTTTTTTTCTTCTGAATGTTACATGAAAGTGTTCTCGTCGGAATACGTTGCAGATTGTATTTAATTTTCAGAATTATTTTTGTGTCTGTAAGAAGAGTTTTAAGATACCGAAGGGGTAATCAGAATCCGTATATCGAAAAAGAACAGACAACACAATGACCAAAAGAAAAAATACAAAAGGACAAACAGCGATCTACAAAAGACATATATACATAGGAGTCTAGAAGATTGTGCAACGATACCGATAAAGATGTTGCAAAAAATATATTGACAAAATTTTTGATCAACAAATGACCTTCTTCAATGTCTTTCAAATTTAGAGTTTGTAAAGATTAGATGGTATAATTTTGTAACATTTTTATCGGTATCGTTGCACAATCTTCTAGACTTCTATAATTTATTTTGTTTGTGCTGCATCGTCATGTGACGATGCAGCACAAACAAAATAAATTATATATATATATATATATATACGTCTGAAAATTAAACCAAACAGTGTTAGAATTAGATTTTAGAGCTGTCAAATTTTTGTTCTTCCCTCGACGGGATTTGAACCCACACCATTGATACACTGCAGCACCATTCGACCACATCCACTCCCTTATATATATAAAACTAAAGATCGAGTAACACGAACCTCACTAAAAACCGGGGGTAAACTCAGGTGCTTCGGAAGGGTAGGCAGTTCCTGCTCCACTAGTGACACCTGTCGTGTTAATCTAATTACAAACCCGTAATATGTATTTCTTAGAATATCTATGTAGTTTCTATGGATTGACATTTGTTGTTGAACGAAGTAGTTCATTGTATATAGTAGTATTATGAAAAGAAAGTTTAAAAAGTGATGGTCAACAATTCCATCAATATCAACAATATGTACAACCAGTGAGAGTGATTGTTGTTTAACGCCAAATGAGCAATGTTTCATATATATCATGACGAGAAAAATTGACTTTTGATGAGATGATGATGTCTGCTTTGTACTAAACCAACGGGCTTAATTTGGGATTTTATTGCGATAGTTGAACCCACGATTTGCCGCATTCGAGGCGAGCACGCTAACTATTAAACATCTGATGCGGTTACGAACAACTATCGCTCACCTCAAACTATTAAACACAAAAAGACCACGACAAAAAAAAATGGCGTTGGAATCCCAGTTCATGGTTTGAGACAGGCACAACATGTGGAGGGTGTAAATCGGTTATTTGGATTACAACCCTCCGCTCTTGATAATTGGATATCCAACCACAAAACATATATACACACACAATTAAAAAACTGCATAGATTCTCTTCCACTCCAAAAGGCCATACAATAGCATAAAAATGGAGAAAACAAACTTTCTCACCTCAAAAATCCTAAGGATCCTGGACAAACTAGAAATACCCTCTTTGATGGTGATGATGAGTAAAATAAGATGTGGTTGCTCAGTTTCTACTGGTGAAATAAGTTCACCATTCTGTGTAAATACTTCCTCTTCCTCTTCACTAATGGAGTTCCTACTACTAAGTGTCCTCTCCCGCTTTTCAAATTCTAAATTTGTAACTGTTTCAAACTTTGCATCTTCTATCAAACTTCTTCGACGCCATGATCCGCCATGCTACAAATGACAAAAATATGTTAAATAGAGGTGGACGGAAGTTTGAAATATTTGATTATTTTTTGTTCTACGTGTGTCATGGCAACAATAGCTATCATATCACAACAAACATCATTATCTGGTGTGTCGTTTTCTAGTTAAATAACAAATATGTTGCCCTTTAGTTTTCATGCTGTATATGCGAGGGGTTACTTCCAAGGTTACGGTTGACGACTGTGCTACAATGTAGCACATTTATGTTGAAATTGATTTAAAAACAAACAAAATTATATATAAAAAAGAATCACCTTAAATGTGAATCAAAATTAAGAGGGAAATTTAATTTAAAAGATGGTACTTCATCAGAAAGGCTTTGGAATATGACATTCATTGTATATTCACGACATCCAATATTAGATGTAGCATTTATCCTATTGTATCCTTTTGTAACATTAGAATACAATGTGTAGGAAGAAGGTATTCCAGAAAAGTGTGTACGCACCATATTTTAGATAAAATATGTCATATTTAAGAAAAAAAACAATAGTGGTCCCTTATTTATTTTGATAGTACTTACTAAATACCTCTTCATAAGGTTGGTATATAAATAAACGTTAGCGAACACCGAGAAAATCAAGAATGGACAATCCAGAGAAACTGGGAATCTTGGGCATACCTGACGAAGACAACCCCCCCAACCCCCCCAACCCCCACCCCCACAGTACAATATATGTTGGAAACACCATACGCAAGCAAACACAAATAACGTAAATACGACATGGGCCCTCCTACACACAACTGGAGGTAAAGACGAACCGAACATCAAACACAACAAATAACGTAAATAAGACATGGGCCCTCCTACACACAACTGGAGGTAAAGACGAACCGAACATCGTTTTCATGCGAAGTGTAAGCTGTTCCTGCTTCTTATAAGACACCCGCCGTGTTACTCTTATATACAATCAAGTCCGGTCAAAGTATTGTCAGTGATACTCTGTTGCCTATGGTTATTTGTCATGGGCTATATGAATTATTATGTAAAGGTTCTTTAATAAGTCATTCATTTCCTAAAAAGTAACAATCTTCTGACAACAAAACATTGAAAGATTTTTATTTACATTTTACATTTGTGGTTTATGTCTTTATTACAGATTTGTCTTCCCTTTATTTAATATTGTACAATGCAGTAGAACATTAAAATATAATAGTCATCTTGTTGAGAGCGGTCAGTATTTGGTAGATGTAACAGAAATTATTTTGATTTTGACCAGGTTGTCATCATCATATGGTGGCTTTTAATCTACATCTATATATGCAGTATCTATCATTACTGAGGTTTGGAAGTTCATCCCCATCCTTGTTGACCTTATATGATGGCTTTCCCCAGCTATTCTGGTTTCTTCCACTATTAAAACTGACTGTCACGTGACATCGTATTCTACCTCAATAAAAATGTAGATGTCTAATTTAGTGCACATATAACCTGCACCAGGTACGCTCAAAGTGGAAAGATTGGAAAGCCAATGTCAGTATGACAAAGCTTACAAAATCCCATATCAACACACAACATTTGTATCTACATTAGTCAAACCCTGAATCATTCACAGATTTACGAACATTCATAACATATAGCTCTGACGATGGGAAAATTGTGCTTATAAAGCATTTTCCTGAAAAGGTATAGGTAAAGAAAAAGTTTGAAATCCAATATGAACGATTTTAATGGTGAGCTTCCGTAGTTGTGTTTTAAGGTTTTGTTCATGCTTCAGTATTTAGCTGCATGTTATAAATGATTCGCTAAATGATCAAATGGTGATTTAATATCACACGACGTAACTTTTGAATGCTCTATCGTTCATTTATTCGATAACGTAAATTTAATTTAAAATAGCGGTAAAACGGGATTGAAAAGCTTTTTACATATTGCTAGGTTGGACAGGTAGAAAAGCAATGTTTTATTTCATTGTGCCAGGCAATGCTTTTCTCGTTATCCTGGGTCAGGTAATAATTTTCTCATTACCGCAATTTCCTTTTGTCTCGGTTTTGCGGATGGAGAATTTTGTAACAACTAAAGCCACTCTATACCAAAATATACATCTTGATCAACTTTAATCAAATAAGTCGTCGATATCAAATAATAGGAGTGTGCTTTATGAGTAAAGTGCTAAACCCTTAAACGCAACATGAGTTTGCTATTAGAAATCAATGGGCCATCGGAAGTGCGAATGGTATCGAATTTTCTAAATTTAACGAATGGTTATTCATAAAACATGCCTCTGCACTACAATACATGTTAATGATTTACATAAGATCATTCTAGCATACGTATACATGTGATGTTTTTTCTTATTTTCATTTGGAAACCAACTACTAAGTATATTAAAATTTGATATGAGAAACTGATATTGTTTTCATTCTTTCCGTGTTGTATGGAAACTTTCAAACGTTTTGCTGAAATCGTGAACACAAAATTATCAAAAGGAGAACGAGATCAACTGTATACATTGTATGATGTTTGATTTATAAACGTTAGAGAGTATCGAAGGGGCAATCAAAAATGGACAATTCAGAGAAACTGGCAACATAGGGTACACATGGCGAAGAAAAACAAAACAGAAACACAACACAATCTGTGTTGGACACCACTATACACAAAACAACACTAATAACGTACATAATAGACGACTCCTTCTATAAACAACTGGAAGCATAGGCGAACCGAACATCGTTTTTATCCTTATGGACAAAAATGATGGAATTACGACTGAGATTCATAATGAGTTTTTCACGTTATCTATTCAACGCACAGAGTAGTCGTCTGGTCAACATAAATGGCATTTAGTTTAAAATGGATATATCAATTTAAATTGTTACTTGTAGTAAAAACAACGGATATGATTCTAGAATAAGGAAAAGTGGAAAATAGTAAATCTTGCTATATTCTGAACCATCTGATGTTCGATGTAAAATTTCCGACGAGGGTTTGAAACCATTGATAAACATATTTTCTTGCATATTAGAAATACATTACGGGTAAAACCCCAAAATTAACAGCAAACATACATTACTT
Source organism: Bathymodiolus brooksi (assembly GCA_963680875.1). Classification (NCBI taxonomy): domain Eukaryota; kingdom Metazoa; phylum Mollusca; class Bivalvia; order Mytilida; family Modiolidae; genus Bathymodiolus; species Bathymodiolus brooksi. Next base: position 89,088,992 of record OY804581.1, on the reverse strand, counting down.
TAAGCTTGTTTATCCATACAATTTAGTTAGAATAAGGAATTAGCTATATTGTATTTAAAGACTGCCGGGATTTGATGATTCAAATTGAGTTTACTGGTGATGAATTAGTGAAGCCAATAGAGGGATATTTACAACAATGAAAACACATTTGATGACGACAAATCTTCACGACATTACAGTTATCTTCTTGTACATAATCAAATGCAATATTTTAACAGGGTTTATGTAATAAATAAGTTATATATGTGTTCTCTGTCCTTCGACATACTGCGTCTAAATACCCCTTGGTATCTTCACACTATTCTTATGTAATTTGTGTAGAAGTCAAATAAACAAAGGACGCTTTTGTGTTTTTGTTTCTTCTCATAGTACTATATGACATCATATATTTTATTGTAATTAACCAACTGCTTTTCTGAATATTAATACTGTACCACAAAAATATACCGGGTTAGCTTTCACAACAAATATGACAAGCCTTTCTAAAGTTATGGTTGTGGTACTTCACGCCACTTTCAACAATATGTCAGTTATATCGTGACGGTCAGTTTTATTGGTGGAAGAAACCGGAGTACCCAGAGAAAACCACCGACCTGCCGCAAGGCACTAACAAACTTCATCTTATAATGTTGTATCCCTTTCTAGGATAAACATCCACATGACAATCTCATATACAGGGATTGTTCGGTGATCTAGTTGACCCATGTTGATAAGAAAATATCGACGCAAACGATATGTAAAACGATTTTGTTCCTTTGGGATAAAAATAATAAATAAAATAACTGGATCAAATAAACATTTGCAATCAGCTTTTAACGTAGCATTGATTCCATATAATAAAACATTTCTATACAAAGTAGAATTTATAAAATAATAAGCACTAATATAAATGTTGAATGGAATGACCGTTATAGAGTGATCATTAAAACAAATTTATAGTGTCTTAACGACCATGTGGACAATCAAATATCATTGAGAAAAATACTCTCAATAATATCATTAGAAAATCAGCATTTAATTCCACTTATCAAAAGACAAATTGTTTTCATTGGTTTATATAGGATGACACTTATCTATTATGTAAACTAGGCTTTAATTATCTACCAAAAATCGACGACTGATGCTTTGTTTTTGTATGAGTTATGTACAACACTTAAAGTGCATTGTAAAAGGAACATTGTCTGCAATAGTGTTGACACAACATGATTTATACTAAAAGCGTATTGACAAGGTAATCATTATCGCAATAAGTGGTCTAGTTATTAAAGTTATTACATGAAAAAAATATCAAAACGAGACACGTTTTTACGTCATTCTATTTCAATGACAAACAAATTGATACAACAAATCTCTAAAACAAACATATGAATGTATCAAAGACATTTCTAAACAAATTATCTTGTAATGATCCCTACAGCAAGATTTATATATGAACATTATACGTACACTGAGGGAAATATAAGAGCTTAAGAAAAAGGAAGAGAAGCAAGCCTTTGGCGCGCTTTTCTGTCCCGTTTCTCAGCAAGTTAAGATGGATTTTATATATTCCGACAATGTACGTAAATTGTGTTTATCCTGCAACGTCAAAAATTCCAAAATAACTGTCAAATTGTCAGAAAAGAAGAGAAACAAGCGGAGTTCTAATCGTTTTTTGATAGTGTCCTTTGTGAAGTCCGCGCGTATACTGTTACCATTTCTCATCGTCGCTCAACACTGTGTATTTCTATCTAATCGTTGTCTATGTGGATTGAGGTTTGTGTATTGTTCTATAAACTTTGTCTATATGGAATGTTTTGTCTTGTGTGTAAAGTTCCAAAACTTTGTCTATATGCTTTGGGTTTTTGTGCATTGTTTCCTAATCTTTGCCTTTATGGATTGAGTTGTACTGCTACATCTACTTTGCATTTTTATCTCTGTCTTACACTTTAATATGAAATCACACAAGATTCGATCAAAACTACAAAATAAAATTGGAATACATTAATTGTCCATCTCGGATATTTATTATTCACAAAGCATTATGCTCTGCTTTTTCTCTCAAAAACCTTCCATCAAAGGTAAAACCCAAGAACTTATCTATACAGTCATTAGACCTGTTTACAATAAATATATCACCATTAACTTTTGATCGTCAATACAGTTTGCTTTGCTTATAAAAACGGATGCACATATAGTGAAGGAGAGAGGTGTTCTTTTCAATATTAATGCAGTATTTTCTAATCGTTGGTCCTGCCTTTATTTAGTTTAGAATTTCTATAGACGTTCTGATAGTGCTATTTCTATCATCTACATATATAGAATGTTTCATTAAGTCAGTATCTGTCGACTTCAACGCCATTAAATGAAAAACTATAACCCAATTGAAAATGCTAATGTTATAGCATAGCATTGATTCCCAATCTTGTTGCTATTCCAAAAGGTTAACTGCTTGGGTCTTTTGTCAAATGGACTTTTATGTTTTTACTACGTCTTTGTATAAGTGTATTGATAATTAACGTCAAGTAAAAGTTTCTATTTGAAAACAGAACTTGATATATGTAGAGTTTAGTCTACGCTAAAATCCATTAACACTATAGATCAACAACAAGTGTGTTGTATTTTCGCCACAGAGAATGTGTCTACTATTTTAATAATATTTCCCATAAAATTATATTGCATATTCTCTGTATTTTAATGAAAACCAGCTCCAGGGGTTTGCTATAATGTTAATTATTAAGAGTTAGCTAAGTGATAGATCATGATAACTTACACAACAACTATAACAAACAAACAAGAAAGAGCAAACGACTTTAATTCCAATCAAACGTGCCCTTTCCAACAGATGGTTTATGGTGTTTAATGCCACTTTCAAAAATATTTCAGTTATATCGTAGCGGTCAGGTTCATTGGTGGAGGAAACCGGAGTAACCGGAGAAAAACACCGACCTCTCGCAAGTCACTGACAAACTTTATCATATAATGTTGTATCGAGTACACGTCGCCATGAACAAGGGGTCGAACCCACAACTTAATGGTGATAGGCACAATCAAATACAATTTATTACCACGAATGAAATAATTAGAGCAATTGTGACATAGATATACATGCTATGACATAGACCAACATACGTACATTACTGGCAAATAGGAACATTTATTTGTACGAGATTTAGACACAGTTAAAAATCGAGCCTCTGGTGAGCCTTTTTCCTGTTTCAAATCGAGAATTTTATATTTGCTTACAATGTGAATTTGTTGTGTTTATACTGTAATATCCTGTATTAATACAAGTCTTACAATTACACACAAAAAGGCAAACACATTGCACAGTTTGATTGAATTTCATCATGTCTGTTTACAATGCGATCCGTATTCGACCATGCAGTGTCTATTGCGCTATTGCACATAAGGGTAATAACAAAATTACCGAACTCCGAACAATCTTACAAAGGGAAAGTCAAAACTCATAAGTACAAATACAGACAAAATCAGTCAACAACCTGAAAACTGTGAAAACCGTAATGACCCTGACTTGGTACAGGCATTTCTAAAGAAATGGTGGGTTGAATCAGATTTTAAAGCGCCAAGCCAAACATACGATACAGGATACCAGGAGAGTGTACGTATCTAGTAGACGTATAAAGCAAATGTTTATGCGTACACCTTTAAATAGGCAGTACACTGTATAATTAAACATACATGTAAAACACAGCAATTTATGCTCAGTGTACCAAACTGTTCGAGCAGAAGTAATTACACAATAGAACGGTAATACCTAGAGTTTAATTGGACACATATAATACTGTCTCATATGGATAGACACGTCACTATAATGTTATCGAGGGCCACAGGGAAGATTAGCTTTATGCTGAACGTGTTATCCTCTTAAAATAAAGCATTTATTATTATAATTATTATTAGTGTTATTACTGAAGTCGGTACCTTATGAACAGAAGAAGAGGTTTAAGATACCAAAGGGGTAATCAGAATTCGTATATCGAAGAAGAACAGACAATACAATGACCAAAAGACAGAAGAACAGACAATACAATGACCAACACAAAAAAAGACAAAAGGATAAACAACGATCTAAAAAACATATAGCTTTATAGGACACACTCATGAATGTCCTGTCAAATACGTAAATTCCAATGGATTTATATTATACACAAAAACAGTGAGTAAAAAAATGGTGATTAAAAACCCAGAAGTTCGAAACTTATATAATATTAGGAAATTACAGTTATTATTGAATACATTATGAATTTAGTTGTATTAATAATTCCTTTCATTGTTTACTGTGTAAAAATGTATGTTTATAAATTGAATATGAGAGATAAAATATGATTTATTTGCTTATGGTATTGTATTCTTACTACAACTGTACCAGTATTTATCTATTTAATCATAGTGTTCATTGTAAATATTTGTAAACCTTTGAGGTTTCCTGGCACCCACAGGTAAATTGTTCACAGGTGTAATATAGATATAATAAAAACAAAACAGTGAGTGATATGTTACATTAGTGTTCAGGTATATGCACAACATAGCCGTACATGGCACAGAACCATCTAGCTTAATTCATGACAACACAACAGCGTTCTACATAGCATGAAAAAGAGTATAACAGGATACATACAACATAGTTCTATAATGCCCAGAAACATCTAGCTTAAAACATGACAACAGAACAGTGAGTGTTCTACATTGCATAGAAACATCTAGAGTACAGCAGAACACATACAACATAGTTCTATAATGCCCAGAAACATCTAGCTTAAAACATGACAACAGAACAGTGAGTGTTCTACATTGCATAGAAACATCTAGAGTACAGCAGAACACATACAACATAGTTCTATAATGCACCGAAACATCTAAAACATAAAAGGACAAACACATGAGATCTCTATATTACACACAAACCTCTAGACAACTTGAACGCAGGAGACACAAAAAGACAGTAGGATATCGTATGTAACTACATGTATCATTACTTATTCTCATTCATGTTTAATTGTATGATTCTTCTGCTCTGTATTATATGCTCAACTAATGGATAGTTACATCTACAGATGATGTGATGCTATTTCATCAACCACCAATCTTTCGTGATCGTGATCGCATGGTAGTTGGATTTACAACTACCTATGCAATTGGTGCCGATCACTACTGATGTTGTGAGTTCGAAACCCGCTCAGGACGAGGTGTACAACATTATGTGATAAAGTTTGTCAGTGATTTGCGGCAGGTTGGTGGTTTTCTCTGGGTATTCTGCTTTCCTCCACCAATAAAACTGACCGCCACGATATAACAGAAACTGAAATATTGTTGAAGTGGCTTTAAACATCATAAACCAAACCAATTTTTACATTTGTAAATGATCACATCGTTTTTGAAGTTTTCCTTCAAAATAAAATAACCATCCTTTTTTTTATCGTTAAAAAACATATAATGATTTTATATTTAGTGACAAATTTAACTGTTTTGCACGTTGTGCATTAAATGATGGACAATAGAGTCGATAGGCAATAAGTAATGAATTTAAACAAATGTTCATCATGTTGACTGACTGTAAAAGACTTCAGTGCGTGACTAGGAAAACTGAATCCCAAGCAGTACATCAATTTGATTATGTTAGAATTTAAAGAGATCAAATATAAATTTACATTTGAAGCTAAAACATGGATCGATTTTATGTATCATTAATTAAACCTTAACTGAAAATATATCATTAACTATCCAGTAAAAGGCTCCTTTGAAAAATCTTTGGTAAGATGGCCAAATATGTTCTAAAAGTCGCTTCCTTCCGTACGCCATTTTCATTACGATAAACAGTTAATCTTTCAATCCCTAAATTACTTCATCTACTCAGAGGCTGATGTAGTAGATCTCATTTCCCCTTTACAAGCATCTTATTTTATTGAAAACAAAATAAATAACATGACACAAAGTGAAGCTTAGCCATCTAACAAAATCACAGAAATCCTTAACATCCATAAAACTCTATAATGAAAAGATATATCGAAGAAAATTCTTTAAGTCAATTTCCGTCTTAAACATGTCAACGATATTTCACTATATATAAATTAGATTAACTTTATAGTATAAGTACATGGTTTCTAATTCAAGCCCGTTATTTTAGAATAAGTATAATAACTCATTACCTATAACGATTTTTATCGCTTAAAATATATCGTCTAATATCTGTCTATTGACGTTACTAACAACTATATATTATTTCTCCCCTAAGAGGTCTGTCTATACATTTTACGTTTATTGTTTAAACTATTTGGAGAAACCACATCGATGGTGTAATGGCTATCGTGGTCGCCTCGAGTGCGGTAGATCGTGGATTCGAGCTCCGGTCGGGTCAAACCAAAGACTATAAAAATGGTATGTGTCGCTTTTCCGCTAAACACGCAGCATTAAGTAGAAAAAGCAAAGACTGGTTGGCTCGGAATCATAATAATGTGTCCGAGTGGAGCGACATGCATATCCTCGGACTGTTGTTTCAGTGAACTAGCACTATAAACATCCAACTCAGCGTGATTGTCTAGAACAAAGCGGATCTCTTCATCATAATGGAAAATTAACCTGTTCTCGCCATGATATAGCTGAACATCTCTGAATTGGAGTTGATCAACAATCACTCACTCACTCCCATTTGGAGAAATAAGCGAATTAATAAATACTAAAAAAGCTATCATCTTATGTCGTTTTCTTATAACCGAATGAGCTCTTTCAAACTATTATAAAACATTATTTATGTTGGGTTCCGAACATTTGTCTGGTGTTAAACGGAACAAACAATGTCTAAGTCGGAGAAGATTTTGAAGTAAAGGGGTGCTCCTAGTATGTATATAACAACATTACAAACACAAAGATAGAATGGAATGCAAGGACAAAATCTATAATACACCTTGTAAATATAGTCGTACAAACAACGCGGATTGATATCAGCTGATATGCATTTATCAGTGCCTCTTGTCTCATCGATGCCATATTAAGGTATATTGTTGATCTACTTTGGTTTGAAACTTAGTCTACAAACTATAAACTGCCGTGAAAGGCAAAACAAGTAGTTTTATTTGCAACCTTTCTTCTCGAATGACTAACAGATGCGCCTCGTAGTTTTCTAAAGGGGGTTTAAAATACAGAACACACTCTAAGTGAATGTATATAATGGTAACAATGTCAGTTTGATGGAACAATAAACAAAATCAAAATATATATAAAGAATGGGAAACCAGTCAAATACGAAATAACATAGCTCAAATGAAATATAAAACAATATAAATCTAGTCAAGCATAATATAATATAACAAAAGTCAAGCATACAATTATTCAGAGCTAGGTAAGATTAAAATAATACAACTTCAATCAAACTTATTTAGACAACACCAGTGAAGCACAAAATAATAGAACACCAGTCATGACTCATCACAATGATGTTTAACAAAAGTAACACAACAGGTGTATCTAGTCGAGCAGTAACCACTAACCCGTTCGGAACGTCCGAGTTCTCCTCCAGTTTGAGTGTTATTCGTGTTGCTCAGTCCTTAGTTTTCTTCATAGTGTTTCTGATCATTGTTTGTCTTTCTTATACTCGTTTTTTATTTTGACCATTTTGTTGTCTGTCCATCTCCGATTTACAGCTTCTGAATACCTCTTTGATATCTTCAAACGTTCTGGTGAATTGCAGAATACGTAACGGATACGTAACTAATTGCGTAAACGATTTTTCGAACAACTAAGAAGTCGGCATAACATTAAGCTTCTTAATGCTTGCATGTGATGTATAGCAATTAGAAATGTAACAAATGGCTGTATGATGTGTTCAAGATTAACAAGTCACAATTAAAAAGTGGTATTTACATAAACACGAGACAATTACATATGCTAGAATGAGGTCAATGAGGTGTTTATCTGACGTTCTGCTACATTAACTAGTTCCTTTGTAAACTTGTATTGGAATCAGGTTAGAGGGTTAAGGATTATGGTGTTTAACGTCACTTTCAACAATATTTCCGTTATATCGTTGTATTGGAATGAGGTTCGAGTGGAGGTATTGTATCTAAGTCATTTAAACAGAATTGAAACAGCTTACGACAGAAATAAAAAGGATGCAGTTTTGTAGTTTCATCTGTAGTTAATGCCTAATTGCGAACCGTTTGTGTTCTTCAAATATCAAAATATATGACAATTCTCTATTTATTCAATTTGAATAACTGGTGCTTATCTTTTATAAAGTACCTTTTTTATCTTTCAAAAGTCTTAGATATTAGCAGATATCAGTTTTCGAAGTACATGTACAAATGTACATATATTTATGAATCGATACTCTCTTTAGTTTAAACATATTTTATTTATTATAATTTCTTGTATAATATTTTACATGAAAAGCGATAAAAGCCGTCAATCGTTTCCTTAAGATAGAATAAGGTAACATTCCTATTCTATAGGCCTGTTTACACGAATAAAGTTTTCCATCAAAAACTTGGTCAAAGTCTTTGACGGAAACTTTGCTCAAAGAAAACAATGTCAAAGTTATCCCGTTTACATTATCAAAGTTGTTATCCCAAGTTACCTTTTGGTGGTAAATTCAAAGACGTCAAAGACAAACACAATGGCTGATTAAGACAATTCTGGAAAGATGTTTTGATTGGTCAATTCCCATAATTTTTTTAGAAAAATAGGATGGTTTTCTATTCCATCAAAGTTCTTTAACAAAGTTTTTGATGCAGGTTTACACAATCAAAGAACTTTGGCAAAGAAAACTTTGACTAAGTTTTTTAATGGAAAACTTTGATCGTGTAAATAGGCCTAAAAATCAAAACATGGTAAAGTGTAATATCTTACATTATCAAATCTCTACCACAAAGACACTGATCCTTATATACCCTTATTAACCTCTAATGGATACAAATTTAACATTGTTCGGATGCTATTATGTTCTGACTATTGGATGGTTTAGAATAATACAAATTTTAATGGCATACTCTAATGAAGTAGTGATTCCATATCATTTGTATGTTTGCATAATATAATATAGAAATATTAAATTATCAACAAACGCTTAATGACACTGATTCGATAACGGTTAGCAGACGTTTTTTGTTCCATAACAATGAATAAGGAAGAAAACATAGCTTAAAGAGTGGTACAGTATTAAACACAGCAAACGAACAATAATACATCACCTGCCAACTTTTATAGTTTATGTCAGAAAATCTTATATTGTGCAAAAAAGTACAACAACGAAAGCAAAAATATACCAAACATTGCGTAAAAAAAAACATGGAAGAGAGGTTGGTTGAGTAGATTCCTACCCCTAGAAATTTTAACTGTAGCTTCGCTTTGTTTGACAACGAATTTAACTGTATGCAAAGAGACATTTTCATTTAAAATAAACACTGTTTTGTTGTTGTGTTATTCCACCCAAATGTCATCGTATTCGTATGGCCTACAATGATGGACACCACTCGTAGTATCGCACAGTCAATGTGAAGTAATTTTACAAATACTGTCATTAATGTGCATATTATTATATCACGAAATAACTGGCATAAATTTTAATACATCTACGGGTTTCGTGTCGGGTAATTTGTACAAACGGTAACAGTTTAATACAATTTTAAGTTAGTAGATCATGCGGATGGACTTTGTATTAACCTTTCATCGTTTTGCTTTTTCTATAGTGATTAACAATATTTCAGTTATATTATGGCTGTCACTTTTATTGGTGGAGGAAACCGAAGAAGACCATCGATCTGTCGCAAGTCACTGGCAAACATTATTACATAATGTTGTACATCTCGCCCTGATCGAGATTCGAACTCACATCAGTGGTGATAGGCACTGATTGAATAGATAGTTGTAAATCCAACTACCATACGATCACGGCCACGACGGCCCCTATATTATTATTAACTTTTCATGATGACCTCGTTATTGAAAGCTGAGTGTAGCAATACAATATACAGAAAACCGGAAATGATATTCAGAATTAAAAAATACATGATAAAAGCATTCAAAGATATTTTGATTTTTTTGTCCGCCATTATGAAAAGAACAGTGGTGGTCAACACTCTACCAATAATAGCAAACTCTCATAGGAATCCATTAAATACTAACAAAAGCACGACATCTGGCGTTGGAAATCATGGTCCTGGAATGAGACAGGCACAAAAAAATGGCGGGTTTCTCTATATAGAAATTGCTTTATGTCAACAGACAAGACAAATGAAAATTACAACTGTATACTTTTATGTTTGCCTTGTTTTCAACATCACATACAAAACTGAAATTCCTTTGAACGTTTAATGTCCAAATAAGAAACTAAATAAAGAAACACACACCAACATTCCATATAACTTCAACATTATATTTTGTTTTTCTTAAGTAAAAGTTTATATTTAGTTTGCGGTTGTTTATGTGCTGCGGTATACACATTGATAATAATTAATAATCACAGCATCTTTTCTTTGATGCTAACAGTTTGTTAATAATAAGCTTGTTATATATATATACTGTGATATTTAATTAATCACTATTTATTTTTGTCAATTAGTTCCTTGAAATTAAATTAGTTATATAATAAAAAAAAATATCAATATAATTATTAATTACATAATTGGGAATAACTACGACAATTTATTAATAAATGAAAAAATCATATTGTAGTGGATCACGGTCTAAGTTCTAGCGAACCACTTTCCCCGGTCCGAGATCGTATGAAGGATTTTACTCGTTTTCTCTATACAGTTTGAGTTGTCCTTGTTCCGAATTGTCATTGTTCCGAGTTGTCCTATAATCTTAAGAGTAACCACAATAAAACATTTAATTTTGTAACTATGGCATCGTGTATAGTCTATTTCCTACGAAAATTACAGAAAAAGTGGGAAGATTAAATGAAAATGGACTCTTTCTGAAAACACTGAACAATAAATTACGATACACAAGTAAGCAATAAAAGATTCTGGACGTACTTCAGTGTTGTATAGTTTCCCTCTTTTATTTGTTCTTACTCTTGGTTGCAAGTGAGGGTTTTTCCTACCAAAATGTCGTATTTTTTTTTAATATAGAGTAAGGATATTAATTGTTCTTTTTTTGTTCATTAAGTGACATTGCTATTTTGTAAGGGCAAATACCTATAATATTGAAATATAATAAAATTGCAGATATGTCTTTAAATAAGTACTTACTTTATTTAATATTGTTTATGAAAGACAAGAATAAAACATTCGAAAAAGATGTGAAAAGAATGTACGAAATTTGTGACTTTTGAAAAACCGTTTTAATGAAAAAAGAAAACCCGCATAATTTATCAAAAACAAAAGGAAAAAAAGAATAAGAAAGAAAAAAAAAGCAGTTGAAAAAAACAAGTCCAAAATAACAAAGAGTAATTTATTTTACATAGTACCACCGACCAGATACAAGTTCTTACCTCTTGACTGTAACTTTTCTGGAAGGCAAGTCGTCTTTTTGCGGTTTGTGGATCTGATGGAACACGGTAAGTTGGTGAATACATTCCGACAATAACGATTCTTTTTTTTTCTAAAATTTAATAAAGATTCCAAATTATATTATAAACGATGAGAAATGTTATCACTTAACAATTTTATAAACGATGAGAAATGTTATCACTTAACAATTTTAACGAATTGATGTTAGAATTCTGAAACATGGTATTTAAATGAAGACTTATAGAATGGCAGCAATATAATCATACATTAAACGATCGATCCTGTAAGTAGCGAATTAGTTCTCAGTGATTTTTCATGGGGAGTAAATCAAATTGTATAACTTTCTTCTATTGAGGATAAAAACATTTTTATTCCTAATATGGACATTGGTACTAAAGTAACAATCATGAATACACCCACGTACGCTAATTTGTGGCTCAGAAAGGTTAACAAAAAATTCTATGAAAGAGAAAAACAACGTGATTTAAATCCATTAGCATTTTTATTTAAACTTGAAATGAGATCATTGACTATAAAGACTAAAAGTTGCCGACAAAGCCATATTGGTCAATACAAGTTCCAATTTAACTGTAAGCTATCTAGAGCAAAGTCATTAGGCTTTATATATGGGTTTCATTAATTTTAAAACAAGACCATATTACGTAAATGATTTTTTTTTTTAACATTAATGGATTTTTTTTTACAATATAAAGTGGTTTTTTTTATAATTTAAACCTGTTATGCTGTGTGAAAGTTGATGCTATTCAAAGTGACATGCAAAAATAAACAAAACAAAATAAAACAAACAAATTAACAAGCAAAAAAACCAAAACAACATAAAAATAAATAGAAAAATAAATATATTTTACAAAATAATAAGATTGAAAAAAAACCCGATATATATACATGTATATATATATTGAGATATATATGAAATCGATTTAAAGAAGGGTGATATTTGTAGCTGATGTTGATGATGGTGACGATAACTGCAATGTATTAGATCAAGACGCTGACCTGGTTTGTTATAGTTTTTATCACTGAAACAACAGTTAGCATGTAGACATGTCGCTCTAATCAGACATATCAGGGTTCAAAACCCACCAATTTGTACTGTTACTCTCCAATTCTTCAATACCAATTTAATAAGCTTGTGGTTTGAACCGATTGGGGATCGAACCCACGATCTAATCTTCCGCACGCGAGGCGAGCACATCAATCCTTATTCATAACTTCATAATCGCGTAGTGCGCACTAAATTTGATATTTACGTTTTTATTCATCTACATGTATAGACAAGGCAATCAACATAATTGGAATATGCTTTGTCTAACACCAGCACACATCTTATGTGGAGTTGTCCTGATATCTGGACAAATCCATTGTAAACAACAATACGACACAACATAAACAAATACTTATTAAAATATCTAGGCAAAAATTGCACATTTTTATTATTTAATTGGAGAGGGGGATGCGGGGTGTCGTGGTCGTAATCGTATGGTAGTTCGGTTTACAACTACCTATACAATCGGTGTCTATCCCCACTAACGTTGTGAGTTCGAATCCCGCTCAAGCGAGGTGTACTCGATACAACATTATGTGATAAAGTTTGTCAGTGACTTGCTGTAGGTCGGCGGTTTTCTCGGGGGTACTCTGGTTTTCTCCAACAATAAAACTGACCGCCACGATATAACTGAAATGTTGTTGAAAGTGGCGCCAAACACCATAACCTTAACCCTACATTATCTGCATAGGGTTCTATGATGTATACAGGACAATATATAATTGGCAAGATTATGTTTACCATGTCTGAGCCGAGTAATGCATATCAACAATATCCTTATATATAATTTGATATTTGGACGGAATTTCTCAAGCTGCTTTGTTAATCATAAAACAATTATAATGGCTGACGTTTTTCGTCATCATTTTAAATAACATCTCTTCGAAAACAAAATATTCAATGTGACCATTACTAAGCCAATTTGAGCAATCTAATTTTATGACAATAAATTTGACATAAGCTGCTATTTTAACACTGACAAGTTGGTTCAATACATACTTATATAATTAAAATGCATGTAAACTTCTAACACTAAGTTAATGCCGAGATTCATATTTTAGTCTCATTCCTGATGTTAATATGGAGAACACGTTGTATACGTTAAGACTCATTTCTTGCGTGGTGTTATTCCATGACACAAAGTTAAAAACCCTGATGATATGTGGTGCAAAATTTAAAACAGAAAAAGATTACGAAGTCTTCCGCCTTATAGACAAAGTGCGTTTGGAATTGTGAATAATTTCATCAAAAATTACTAATGAAATGTAAATAATTAATCTCTGTAATAAAAATGTCATTGACATTTTTCTGACAAAAAAGGCAACTCACTGACTGTAAAACAGACAACAAATATTGTAAAAATCTAAGAGGTTATTTCCTATTAATTCTGGACAAGTTTTTTTTTCTCATAGAATATCAGAGTCGATAATTGTACCAAGTGAAAATCGTTAACTCCCACAATGCAATCATGATGACGTCATTTCTGACCACCGGCTTTTAAATTATTTGGCTTTCCTATCTTTTGACAATGAGCGTACCTGATTAAGGTTATTCCAGAAACGCGTCGTGTGTACTAAATTAGATACTTATCAACGTTTATTTTCACTATCAGTAGATCGATACACTTGCTGGTGTTCTATTGGTTCCCCGGATGTATCATCCACCCAGTTGTCGGTTCTACGAAATTGACATGGTTTATTAGATATATTTATGATTGAAAACAGTTTCTGAATAATGTAATTGATGAAAACTAAGGTTAGTCTCTCTCTGCTTTGCAACTGGATTATAGCAAAATTAAAAAAGTGCATGAGCAAAGGCAGGAATTCCCATTATATTTTATGTTGAAAAAGAATTTCTAAGTTGTAATGCGATGCCTCAACATTGGGTTAGGGTTATGTTGTTTAACGCTACTTTCAGCAATATTTCATTTATATCGTGGCGGTCAGTTTTATTGGTGGAGGAAATCGAAGTAAAGGAGAAAACCACCGATCTGCAAGTCACTTACAAACTTTATCACATATAATGTTGTATCGAATACATCTCGCATAAGCGGTATTTGAACTTACAACTTAACGTAGATAGTTGTAATCCAACTGCCATACGATCATGACCACGACGGCTCCTTAGAATTGTATCAGAAGTGGAAACGAGGTCCGTTGTTGAACTTGTGATTAAGCTAATCATATGATTATCCCTAAATACATTTTTAATTCCTAATCACATACAATGTACTTAGCTAATGCAATGATTAAATTCTGTTGCTGAACTGTTTTTAATCAATGTATTAACTAATCATATTTAATCATTGCATTAGCTAATTATGTGATTAGGAATTAAAAATGTAATTAAGGCTAATCATATGATTAGCTTAATAGCTTAATCATAAGTTCAACAACGGACCCCAGTTTCCAAACCGTACACCATAATTACTATGAGGTACCTTTTTTAATTTGAAATTAAGTAACGCTATTCACTTACCGGGACTCCTTGATTTGATTAATTGTGTTTAACGTCACTTTCAGCAATATTTCAGCTATATCATGGCGACCAGTTTTAGTGGTGGAAGAAGACGGAGTATGCGGAAAGAACCACCGACCATGGGCAAGCAACTGGTAAACTTTCTCACTTGCGACTGTGAGTCGAGTGCACCCTTTTTGTAATTTACAAAGCCGGGCGCGAACCCACGCCGTATTGGTGATAGGCTTGTATGAGTTGTTATTTAATCGAACTAACTAATTCATTGAGCCACCCGGGCCCTTCGTGACTCCTTAGCTTGCACCATAAACAACATATTGCGGTATTATTTACAATCTAAAATTAAGATAAAATCCAGATTCTAGATAAAAAAGATGCTGCTTCATGAAAAACGAAAACTTTATAACTCATTAGTTTTAAGAAAACAGAATCCTATATTTATATCAATTGACTTTTGTTGCTTGTTGTTTTTTTTTTATCCCTTTTTACTTTGGAGTAAAATTTAGAATGACATATTGAAATTTTCGAAATCAAATTTAACATATCGACTGCACCCTTGATAATTTATAATGAACTTTAATTAATCAATACAGTTATCGTTGACCTTGACCTTGACCAATTTAAACACCTGTTAAATTTGACACATGTAGCATTTCTTTTCTATAAGTGAAAAGATCACATAACCTTAATTTATTGTGCGTTTTTTCAAAATTTCTGAAATGCTCCTAAAAGAGACTGGTGTTTTTGCTTAAAATGAGGTACGTTTTGAGACAATAACCATAGAAATAACGATATATATTTTGAAAAAAATTTAGTATTAAATCAAATATACCTGCACTGGTTTAATAAACTTACTCTTCATGGAAGAATGCAAATATCAAGACAAGATTGCATCATTTTTTTTTCAAACATAAATTACTGAACACTTTTCGAAAGATTATCAAGTCAAATAGACAAATAGATCATCATTAACCAATGTTCTCGATTTTAACGTACGAGTCTCTGAGTATCCATTCACCTCAAAGTCACATGATGTAAATATAAACCGCATCGGTGGTGTAATGATTAGCGTGCTCGTCACATTCCCGATTTGATTCTAACATACGTTTTAATAGCAACAATGCGAGTTATTACCCCTACGCAGAATAAGCTGGTACATTGGCTAGCAAGAGCAATAGAAAGGTCAACGAATTTGAAAATAATTTCCTCGTAATTTGTAGATATTTGAACCGTGCAAAAAAAAAAAAAAAAAAAAAAAAAAATCAAAAAAATCAAAGGATCATTTTATATCAAATAGAAAATTCACTAGTTATTACAATATTTAAATTTTTGACCAGATTATGGGAAAATATATTATTTTCATTGAACTTTACATGAAAGGGGACCAATTTTCCCGCCCTAATTCCTGTAAAAAGCATATTTTTAGAATGAAAGTAGCAAATGTGCAATAGATCTTTTGTTACATGGTCAAAAGAATAGCGACCATCAATTTTGTAGAACATTATATATTTACATAAAATTGAAAAAAAAAAAAATTGTGCTGCATTCAATTATCTTTAAATCGTTATTGACTGAGACAAGTTTTTCTTTAAATAGTGTTCTGCTTTAATTAATATAGAAATAGACGAGTTCAAACAATGAACATCGGAAAAAAACTTTGAAAGTTACAAAAAATAGATATTAGATTGTAACAAAATATACATATTCATGAGTAGAAATATAATATAGGAAATTAAAAAAACTCCAATAAACCATCAGATCCTGATAAGAAGAACATATTTTTATTCTATGCATCTAATAATAATAATAATTATAATAATTCTTTATTCCATAAGCAAATACAACTTATAGGATTTTACAATACATCTGTCATGTCAATAATGTATGTGATATCATTACTTTTGTTGGAGAGGGTTTCATAAGTTGTGATTAACTGTGCCCCACTCCGTTTCATATTTACCGACACGATATAACTGAAATATGTTTGAAAGTTGTGTTAAACACCACAACCCTAACCTGTTTCATGTTTATCTGAATAAAATATGCTTAAACTAAAAACCATTTTTACACCCAAAATTATGAAAAAACCGATAACAAAATGAATCGGCATAACCATTAGGCTTGGTAGGTGTGAACGTCCTTGTATAAATATTTTGTTTTCTAAAAATTTGAATCACACCTACATGTACTGATAGAACGTTTAAACATTTTCCGATTCACAATAAACCAAGGACTTTTAGAAATAAAATACTCTAAATTCTCCATCAACCATAGATATATTGATTCTGTCTTAATTACAATATAAACAGCTTTGGGATGGTTGACGTTTTATAATTTTGTTATTAATGATTTAAAAACATTAGCGCGAACGTAATTAAGTGATTGTATGATTGCATAATTTTAAAAAGGTACAAGTTAGATCAAATCTATATTAGATAAGTACTTTAGTTCTGACGAACAATGAGGGTACATGTAATATACCATATGGTAGGACCATATATATAATCAATTTTTCACTTTTTATTAAAATAATTTGATGTGATAAAGATTCTAAAATTTCCCCTAATTTTTCTAATGGTCAAGTCCACAAGAGCAATACCACATGTTGAAAAAATGGCATCAACTTAAAAGAACGGACGACATGAAAAAAAAGGAATTCTAAATGTGTTATTTGAAAGTGTAAATTTTAAGAATGCGTTCGGTTGTTCAATAATGCAACATTTTACTTTCGATTCAATTCAAATCTATATTTCTAAAACAACCAATGCATAGCACTGGTACAGAGATAACAAAACACAATAAACTATTTAAAATATATATAAGGTACGATGGAAATATTATGCGACCCCTAAAGTAGCGTTTTAAGCCTCTCATGTGGTTACTACGTAGTAAACCACCGATAGAAAATAGGAAGCTAGTGCGGAGATCTAATTTAATTAGATTGAAAAAAAATCATTTAAAATGTAGTATACTAAGAGGCTTTTTTTCTTCTTAAAAGATATATAAATATATAGCATGGGCATCTCTGTAACAGCTCAAGCTACAGGGCAGGGGGTCAGACTCTGCTTATTTACCCTCAGAGCCTAGGATTTTATTACGTTATACCATTCGAGGAACACACAATTTAAATTACAATTAATGACTAACCATACACCCGTACACACATACACAACTACACATCCCACACACATATATGTAAATATGTGTTACATTGGATGCAACTGAACTACGAATACACTGACCTAAAGTCAGAAGACAATATTGATGTAACAACTCTATTGAATTATTTAAAAGGAATATTTTGTCTGAGTTGGGGAATCGCCTGGAATAACCGAATTATTTTTGCTATGAAAATCTGTCAAATAATTACGTAATGATCTTCACTTCAAAAAGTTTGAACAACGCGAAATCCACAAACATTCGCTAAAAAGGTTTATATAAGTACTATTCAAACACATTGTCTATTTTCAGGTTAATGTTTGATATGGATGAAGAGAATACATGTCAAGCTATTATATACATTGAAGAACCGCTGATCTGTTTGACATCAAACATTCTTTTTCACTGATGTTTAAAAAATATGGATAATTAATTGTGGCAAAAATCGAAGAACAGTACGTGTACCCTCTTTCTACTGTCCCTCTTTAATCTGTTTACATTCACTTATCACCTTCAAATTTCAAAGTCCAAATTTTCATAAACTCATGTACTTTATATGTAAGCATTTCTCTCGATATATTAGCACCATGGCCGAGCAGTCACAATTGATTCTGTGGTGCTGCATCTAAACAGTTTGAAGACTAAATAGTTAAATCTATAATTCGGATTGAAAGACAACAACACATGCATGATTTAAAATATCAAAAAGGTATAAATAAGTCAGAAACAATAAGAAAATACGAACATACCACACAAATAATACAGACCAAAGATTGGCATGTAGAAAGATAATAAAAACATCGTCTTACCCGGAAATAGTTTTAGCACAATCAAATGTTTTATGACTTAACTCGTTGTTTCTTTTTTCTAGTATTTTTATAGATATCACTTGTTTTATTCATCATGTATGTTTGTATTCAACTATTGTCTGTATTTTACTTTAAGACATGTTTTATACATTATGTAGATTTTTGTAGTTTTATGTATAGGATGACTTTTTATGTATTGCCAATTTAATAGTATACTTGTATTGAAATACTAATTTCACACTATGAACATTTTATTCTACATATTTTCGCTTCTATACTATGTGTCATTTGTAAATATAACTTTGTATCTAATGGACGCAGCCACTATTACCCCGGTAGTGGTTGCCCCCGTTGTAAAGGAGTAGATTTCCAAATAAAATATATATATATATATATACTAAATTAACACACGAAATAAAGCCTCCCTAGAGAGTAATATAATAACATGAAATAAAACCTCCCTAGAGAGTAATATGATAACATGACAGAAATGAGTCTCCAATAATGTTATCTAATGTTTCAATGGATACAAAATTAAACAATTGCTGTATATACAGCAATAGTTTTTTATCCATTGAAACATTATGTTCATTATAGTATCGGACTTCATAGTTTTCCTCACTTCTCGTATTTAAATATGACCACATCGGTGGTGTAATTGTTACCGTGCTAGCCTCGAGTGCGGTAGATCGTGAGTTCATCGGTGGTGTAATTGTTACCGTGCTAGCCTCGAGTGCGGTAGATCGTGAGTTCATCGGTGGTGTAATTGTTACCGTGCTAGCTTCGAGTGCGGTAGATCGTGGGTTCATCGGTGGTGTAATTGTTACCGTGCTAGCTTCGAGTACGGTAGATCGTGGGTTCATCGGTGGTGTAATTGTTACCGTGCTAGCTTCGAGTGCGGTAGATCGTGAGTTCATCGGTGGTGTAATTGTTACCGTGCTAGCCTCGAGTGCGGTAGATCGTGAGTTCATCGGTGGTGTAATTGTTACCGTGCTAGCCTCGAGTGCGGTAGATCGTGAGTTCATCGGTGGTGTAATTGTTACCGTGCTAGCCTCGAGTGCGGTAGATCGTGAGTTCATCGGTGGTGTAATTGTTACCGTGCTAGCCTCGAGTGCGGTAGATCGTGAGTTCATCGGTGGTGTAATTGTTACCGTGCTAGCCTCGAGTGCGGTAGATCGTGAGTTCATCGGTGGTGTAATTGTTACCGTGCTAGCTTCGAGTGCGGTAGATCGTGGGTTCATCGGTGGTGTAATTGTTACCGTGCTAGCCTCGAGTGCGGTAGATCGTGGGTTCATCGGTGGTGTAATTGTTACCGTGCTAGCCTCGGGTGCGGTAGATCGTGAGTTCATCGGTGGTGTAATTGTTACCGTGCTAGCCTCGAGTGCGGTAGATCGTGAGTTCATCGGTGGTGTAATTGTTACCGTGCTAGCCTTGAGTGCGGTAGATCGTGAGTTCATCGATGGTGTAATTGTTACCGTGCTAGTCTCGAGTGCGGTAGATCGTGAGTTCATCGGTGGTGTAATTGTTACCGTGCTAGCTTCGAGTGCGGTAGATCGTGAGTTCATCGGTGGTGTAATTGCTACCGTGCTAGCCTCGAGTGCAGTAGATCGTGGGGTCATCGGTGGTGTAATTGTTACCGTGCTAGCTTCGAGTGCGGTAGATCGTGAGTTCATCGGTGGTGTAATTGTTACCGTGCTAGCCTCGAGTGCGGTAGATCGTGGGTTCATCGGTGGTGTAATTGTTACCGTGCTAGCCTCGAGTGCGGTAGATCGTGAGTTCATCGGTGGTGTAACTGTTACCGTGCTAGCCTCGAGTGCGGTAGATCGTGGGTTCATCGGTGGTGTAATTGTTACCGTGCTAGCCTCGAGTGCGGCAGATCGTGGGTTCTAGCCCCGATCGGGTCCAACCAAAAGCTATGAAATTGGTATGTGTTGCTTCTCTGCTTCTCATGTAGTATTAAGGAGAAAGTGCAAAGACTGGTGTCTATCCGCGGACTGTTGTTTCAGTGAGTTAGCACTATAAAAATCCAACTAACATTGTTGTCTAGTACGAGTGGACCTCATCATCATCTCATTGAAAATCTCGGGTTCAAGCTAGATAAACACCCTCGCCCGTGCATTGAGCACCTCGACCGCTACACGGTCTCGGCGCACAATTTGCACGTGTTCAGGTGTTCATCTAGCTTGAACACCTCGATCTCAGTCGGTAACTATTACTTATTATAGGCTTTCTGCTGGTGTTTATATATAAACATGTTGCTTTGATTATTTGAATGAAGTAGGACGGTTGTTGTTGCTATTCAACCTCATATTCATATTTTGATGTAATATATATCGAAACCGATATAAAATATATTTCAAGTAACTAATCAATTTGTTTTATCTTGTTTTTTTACTTTAATAAAATGTAACATTGCAACACTTATATGAATATATTTTTGGTACTCTAGTTGTTTTACAATGAACTCTATGTAACTTTCATGGGTCACAGAGCTATTTCTTAATGTCCTTTAGTAATAAATAGTCTCAGCTCGGATTGTCTACAAGATAAGCTACATTTTAGTCTTAGATGCGCTTGCCCGTTAAGTTAGACCCCTCATCCATAGAAAGTCTTACCTGGATTCGACTGTATGTTTACCTCACATATAGCATTATCTGGGTTCAGCGAAAGGGTTTTATTTTATATTCTTTCATATATTTTAACCTTATCTGGATTTAACAATAGGTTTATATCTCTCAGCCAGAGATACCCGTAGTTTGGTATGTAGGTGTCCCTTGCTATGGCATTGATAGAAGTAACAGTAGGCTAACCTCACTCAGCGGCATTTTACTAAGAGGAGAGGTTTGTTTGGCCTATACAACTACTTTAACCCCGCCAATTTTTACTGAAGTACCTGTAACAGGCTAGGAAAATAAGGGATCCTGTATTTGTGTTTTAGGGTAACCGGTTGTGTCTTTTTCTTCGATTTTTATATGTTCCGACAGTGGGGCCGGTTGTGTCTTTTTCTACGATTATTATATGTTCCGACAGTGGGGCCGGTTATGTCTTTTTCTACGATTTTTATATGTTCCGACAGTGGGGCCGGTTGTGTCTTTTTCTACGATTTGTATATGTTCCGACAGTGGTGCCGGTTGTGTCTTTTTCTACGATTTTTATATGTTCTGACAGTGGGGTATATTTTGTTTTTCTTTTTATTATAAGACATAGATATCATTGACTGTGTTTGACTTTATATTTATCTCCATCAGGTCTAGTTACGACTTAGCATGGTGCTGTAGATATATATTAGTGTTTTATAGCTCTCCAATATTTGATAATTATCATTGGTTTTCCAACTTAACAATTTAAATTTACAAAACTGCGCAATCGTTGCACTAAATTAATATTGAAATCTCTGTTGTTTTTACTTGCTATTTTAATAAGGGATGTTGCATATTTTTAATAAACCTGAAATTTTCCACGTCAATTTTGGAATGGTATTTAACTATTAAAGCAGCGTGTTAACAACATCCATTACATAAGAATATTAACACAATTAGAATATCAATCATCTATTGGAAATCTTTGACAAAACACATTAATGGAATCAATTAACAAACTGATTATATTGTACCACACCTTGTACAGGTCATTGGGTTAAATGTATGCTACTTAAAGGTATTTATTTTGTCATCTATTTAATCTATTTATTACCAAGGGCGGGATAAACTTAGAATGTCAGGCCATAAACAACAGAGAGAAATCACACACAAAGAAAATATTAAAGTATCTACATTGAACATTTTTCTAAATTGTTCTTAACAAACAATACTATCTAAATTAGCAATCAAAATATTACTGACTTGCGGCAATCCTACAACCCATAAAACGATATTAAAACTTTGGATATCAGCGCACAGTATATTATGAAAACGACAACACATAAATAGAACGACAGCACATTCATGACCAGGGATTATGTCTGTTAAAATTTCTGAAAACAATAAATAAAAGCTCAGAAATTATGTACTATTATTTGTACAGTCGGTCTTCAAGCAATGATGTTGTAATTAAGGAAAATGAATAAGAACAAATCAACTGATCAAGTCAGTTCTGAAATATATCCAAACGTGGTTATTATACTTTTCATATCATAAATTTCTCATTTTTAAATTGCAATGCTCCATATAAAGGACTATGCATCCATGTTGATGCGTTATTTTATAAAGACACCATAAACATGGGAGGGAACTACGAACTACGAAACGTTTAATAATGATGAGTTTGTCAATTATTATTGCATGTCTGCTTGTTACCAAATGAAACAATCAGAACATTTCAGTTCTTGATTTAATGTGTACTATGCTTATTCCCCGACCTGGTAAATATTGACTTTAACTTGGCTGCAATTCGTGGAGAAGGATAAACTGTATCCATAATATCGCTCCTAGTTTTCATTTTTGTAAGGAGTTCGAAGTGATTGTGATTTCCTTGTGAAATGATACTGAAGATGCTGATCAGTTGATTTAACAATGGTTTTCGAGTATAAATAATTTAAACACAAATTAAAATTCATAATTTACATTTAATATATAGACATTCATTGTTGTGGTTATTACAAACATACTTGTTAAATGTAAGAAGTAAAATATTTTTAAATTTAAAGTAACTGTAGAATATTCTGTCGTTTATCGAACAAGAAACAAACTCTTGGGCATTAAAAAAAGCAAAGTGTGTCTTTATATGAATGTATATGGAAATATTCAAAACTTGGGTCCTTTTGGCACCATACCGTATAAATGTTTTAAAAAATACCCCAGATCTATCTAGACCTGCTTCATACCTTTACCCAATCCTAGATATTAACAGGCAGGTCTTGTTAAGAACGAAACGATACGACTAAAGAGATTATTACATAAATATTCCACTTATGTGTAGCAATATTCAAAAACCCGCATATGAAGTATATATCTTCCAGCGCTGATAGTACGATATTTCAGAGCTTGCTATTGCTGCTGAAAATGGAATAATTGAACCACGGCTTCCTGGTGGGTACATTGAAGCAATAACTTCGACAATTTTACTGTCGGGATCATGACCTGGTTAATCGCTACTCAATATTAATATCATTAAAGATGATCACTAATATGTTCCATTGTCGTAATTATAATCCCGTTCTTTTTATTTTTTTTTTCATGACTAATCACTGGATTTGTAACAAGAGTAACATGACGGGTGCCACTAGTGGAGCACGACATTCTCACCCTAACACCAACCTCTGTCCTTCGATTTACAGCTTTAGATTAACTCTTTGGAATCTGGATTTTTTTTTCACATTGTCCCACATTGTCTCACATTGTCCCACATTGTCCCATAGCAATAAAACTTTTCAATTTCCATTCATTTGGATTCATTTTCATTATTTTTTTTTATATCAGAATTGTGGTAAAGCTCTGTATTACTTTATAAACGATTAATATACAACAATGTGGTCATATCTATTTATGTAATAGGTATTCACTGTTTGCACGGTTTTGCAGGATTCACAATCCTTTCCTTCGTATCGTTGTTTAAATACCATTATTTTAACATCAAATGGTTCATACTAGAGATAGTTAATTAATTGTAAATTTTAATTTGTTTCAGGATTAAGCGTATTAAGCGATTATTGTACAGCAGGGGATTCGTTAAAATATATCAAATTTGTCTTCCCTTCACCATGACATCACCTCCATTTGGATAAAGTCACAGTCAGAAACTGCGAGGAATTTTGACATGTCAAATTGATTTTTAAATAATGAAAACAATGCAGCTGACACGATGATTACTATAAATGCACGGATATACCCTCGATTAAGTACGTATGTACTGAGGAACCGTCGTGGTCGTCATTGTATTACAACTACTAATGAAATCAGGTACTTGCGGCAGGTAGGTGGGTTTTTGGGGTACTTCGATTTCCTCCACCAATAAAACTGACCGTCATGATATATAACTGAAATATCGTTGAAAAAGACGTTAAGCACAATAAGCGTAACCCTAACTCTATGTATGTGTTTATCTTTATTTTATTTTTAATTGTTAAAGGATGGGCATTACTTTTCTCTTTTGTAACTGTATATTTATGAGGTTTTGAAAACATGAGTACGTTTATTTAAATTTCGTTCAAACCCAAACTTCTGTTTATACCGAAATCACTGCATTTACTGTCTAGATATAAAAGTGTACATAGAAGGCTTTTCTGTAGACGTCGATTAGTCTCCGGTATCCTGCATCTCATATATAGGAACAAATCCCAAGAGACACTATTCTAACTCGGCCAGCACTGTAGACACCTACTGGGAAATTCAACATTGATTTTCATACATGTCCTTTTCTTTCAGTCATTGTATTCTCCGTCTCTCTTCGATTTACTGATTTATTGAAGCTCCTTTTCATAGGGAGTGGATGTGGTCGAGTGGTCTAGGGCGCTGGACGTAAGGCTAAGCGAATGGTGCTGAGTGTATCAATGGTGTGGGTTCAAATCCCGTCGAGGGAAGAACAAAACATTGACAGCTTTAAAATCTAATTCTAACTCTGTTTGGTTTAATTTTCAGACGTATATATATATATATATATATATATATATATTTATACATGTATATATATACTTACAAGTTTTGCACTACTGGTCTTTGTAGGTAATTATGCTGTATGAGTTTTGGTTGTACCATTGTTGTTATGTTTTCCAGTTGTTCCATCGCATGACTTATCACTGGGTTTGTAACAAGAGTCGCACGACGTGAGCCACATGTGGAGCAAGCACTACTTACCGGTCAGGAGAACCTGAGTTCGCCTCCGTTTTCTACTGGTATTAGTGGGTTTCGTGTTGTTCCATGTTGTAAAATGTCATGTCTTTACGTTTTGTAGTTCCGTGTTATGATGTCCGCTGTAATTCCGCGTAAAAACGACGTTTGAATAGTTTTGCTTTGTAGGGTGTTCCTGTTTCATTTCAGTTATTTGTATCTATTTACGTATACTGGTGTCAAATGCTGTTCGTATCTTTTTTACAGTCACACGACGGCTGTCGCATGTGAAACAGGAACTGCTAACCCTTCCGGAGTATTTGAGTTCACCCCCGGAATTTAGTGTAGTTCGTGTTGCTCAATCTTTAGTTTTGTGTGTTTGTTTTGTAGAACGTTCTTTGACCTTTTTCATTTGGCCATTGTGTTGTCTGTCCTTCTTCGATTGATGACTTCTGATTACCTTTTTGGATTATCAAACCTTTTTTTCTGCCTCCCTATATTCGTCTGAATAATTGAACACAACACAACATATACGACATAGACGGCAGTTTGGGCAGATATTACAGTTTCAATTGAATTACCATTATTTTTTTTTAACCAAAACTAATTCGTAAGAAATTTTATTCAACAGTAGGTATTTCCATCATTGCCAACTGTGCTCCTGTTTTGGCCGAATTGCTTTTTCATTCGTATGAAATAATCCTAGTTAAAAGGTTTCATCAAGAAAAAAGAAAAGAAACTAACACGTTAAGAACGAAAATCTACAACATAAAAGGTGATTTCAATTTTCTCATTATGAAATTTTCATTATATGTATCAGCGTTCCAGCAGCCCTTGTATAAGGGGCATATATGTCTCAGTTGATACAATATTCCAGAGCTTATTCTTATAAGGGTTTCCTGGTCAGAAATGGTAATGAGTATGTTCCTTTCCTCGTAGTAACAATCACATCCTTGTTTCCTCTTTCGTGATTTATCATCGGACGGGTGCTATTACTGGATCAGGAACCGCATACTCTTCTGGAAAATATGAGTTCACTCCCGGGTTGTTATTGTGGTTCGTGTTGCCCAATGTGTTTTGTGCAGTAGTTGTCGACCATTGCTTGTTGTTTTATCCTTTTTCTTTTGGCCATTGCGTTGTCTATCCCTTCTTCGATTTACTGCTTCTGATTACCGCTTTGGTTCTTCACAGTTTTTCACTATAATGCCACTATAAGTCCATTTTCGGGAAATATAGTATTTATTTGTGCTCGCGTCGAAACAGGAAAGAAAAGCTCGCCAGAGACTCACTTTTGATCTTGTTTTTAAAATTCCAATATATATAAATTTTATATTTGGCGATAATGTATGAATAATCTCTTTATTCCGAATCATACCCTTCTTCATATTTTATATGATTTTTAGAAGATTTTATTTAGACTACCAGGGCTATGTAATTGAAAGACCAGTGCAATCAATCACAAACCAGAAAAACAAAGCTGGTGGAACTAAAAGCTACAACAATATCAATGCCACCCATTACACAGACAACGGGAGATAAATCCATCACATCATCATCACAGAATATGCCATAACACCAATAGGAATGCATATAACTTGACTGGCTATTTGGTGGGAACATCCCCGTTGATTGAAAAAAAGAATGCGGGAGAAAACATACTTACATGTTAAAGGACAGGCATTGACCATATTAAATTCGGGAATGTAGAGGGTTCTATGAGTACGAATGCAATTCCAATATCTAAGGACGTTCCATTTCGGGTTGAGTAAGAATTAGCTAAACTTAATGAGGAAATTGTCATCTGTTCTTGGCGACTAAGCATGCAATTACTATGTAAAGAACACGTTAACATGGCTCTCTGATGAGAAGACAAACTCTAAATCAATTACATAGATAATATACCAACTTCATTGTTAAAATGTTATAGCACTATCTTATTATGAAAAGAAAGTCTTACCAGTGGTGGTCAACAATTACTTCAATATCAACAAAACGAACAATCACATTTAACTTCAATTCGTTGATCATAGAAAAGACCACGACATATGACGTTGGAAATCCAGATCATTTAATAATTATGCGAAGATCACGTTACCATAACTATGTGAAAAAAAAATCATTTACCCAGCTTGTTGTTCAAGAAGAGTTTGAAGATGCCAAAGGAGTAATCAGAATCCTTATATATATGTTGTGTACATGTTATTAGTTTGCACAAGTTAAAACCTGTACAAATATTTTGTACAGGTTATAACTTGTACAAAATTTTCTCAACAAAAGATAATAACTTGTACAAAGGCCTTAATTCTACTTTATTCTTTTCCTTTAGATACTAGGGATATTTTTTCTGTATTATTTGTGTTTTTGTTTACTAATGTGCCTGGAGTATTGTTTCGTGAAATATGCAATTCAGTCTTCATGTGTACTTAAAAAAAAAGTGCATAGACAGACGACGACAATAGCCCACATGACCCTTTGGGTCAGATGAGGTAAAGACTTTAGAAATAATCCTTTTAAGAAGAAGACATGCAGTTTGTACGAGGAAGGTCTAAATGAACAGTGGGATCCAAAGTGTAACATAGACTTCAATGATTTTTATAAGTTTTGTGTAAACCTCCATGACCAACTCCAGAATGGGCTGTTTTTATCAGTGGATAAAGTTCATCAACTGTACAATAATAGATAATTCCGTCTCCTTTGCGGTTTGAGATTTTCAATTCCTGCTACTTCCAACACATCATATTTTCTCAACAAATACCTTTGGAGAGGTGTCTTTGTGGTATTTAATTTAGCTTCCTTCACGTTACTTATAGTTTCTGCGTATCTTTCCCGTGTAAATATAGAATTATTGGAGAATCTGTTGTTATCCAACAAATTCATTATTGCTTCGTGAAATTTCTCTTCTACATTTGCCATATTTACCATCCAAATATACCAAACAAACTGAACTGTAGTGTTTAATATTATATATTAACTGAACACTACTCACTGCCTATATATGTTGAAATCTTATACCTTTAGGCTTAGCTATATAATTATTTGTTTCACATGAAAGATTATTTGTACACTTAATATTATATCTGGAAATCCTAATAGGTGTATGAGGGATAACAAAATCTTGAAGACAGTGAAGTACACATGAAGATTGAATTGTATATTTCATGAAACATCAGTAAACAAAAACAAAAATAATACAGAAAAATATCCCTAGTATCTAAAGGAAAAGAATAAAGTAGAATTAAGGCCTTTGTACAAGTTATTATCTTTTTTTGAGAAAATTTTGTACAAGTTATAACCTGTACAAATAATTTTGTACAGGTTATAACTTGTATGATGGCAACATACAAGCTATAACCTGTACACAATTTTTGTACAGGTTATAGCTTGCACAAAATAATAACATGTACACGACATATATATTACATATATTATTACAACCCTGTAATTATGAAATTCGAAAGTAGATTGCAGATTATGTGTCGGATGATATATTTGTGCAGTTGTGTTAGTTTATCATTATTCAAATTGGAACAATCTTTTCACTTCAACCTGTCAATGTTTGAATTCATAATAGACGATTTTTTCCACACTTAACAACTCTAGCTTTACATATAGCTTATCTCTTACAATATTCAAATGAATTTGATATTAAACATATAACATACAATTGAAGGTCTAACATATATCTAGACACGTACATATACATTGTTCGGGAAATGCACAAGATTATGGTGAATGGTGAATTTGAGTAATTACTTAAGTAAAATATATGATTATTATCATTAATTGTCTGGTACATTTGAAATCGCTGTGTCTCTGTACTTGCTGTATAAATCTTAATTGATTCCAATTAAAATTGTTAATGTATGTTTTCTACGCTATATGACACCGACACACGTCATATATAGGGAGTGGATGTGGTCGAGTGGTCTAGGGCGCTGGACGTAAGGCTAAGCGAATGGTGCTGCAGTGTATCAATGGTGTGGGTTCAAATCCAGTCGAGGGAAGAACAAAAATTTGACAGCTCTAAAATCTAATTCTAACACTGTTTGGTTTAATTTTCAGATATACATATATATATATATATATATATATATATATATACCATCTACACACGCTTATGCACATGTCTTACGTCTATCCCTAGATTTGCCTTACGAGAAAAGGTAACACTAGCATTATTGAAGCTCCTTTTCATAGGGAGTGGATGTGGTCGAGTGGTCTAGGGCGCTGGACGTAAGGCTAAGCGAATGGTGCTGAGTGTATCAATGGTGTGGGTTCAAATCCCGTCGAGGGAAGAACAAAACATTGACAGCTTTAAAATCTAATTCTAACTCTGTTTGGTTTAATTTTCAGACGTATATATATATATATATATATATATATATATATATTTATACATGTATATATATACTTACAAGTTTTGCACTACTGGTCTTTGTAGGTAATTATGCTGTATGAGTTTTGGTTGTACCATTGTTGTTATGTTTTCCAGTTGTTCCATCGCATGACTTATCACTGGGTTTGTAACAAGAGTCGCACGACGTGTGCCACATGTGGAGCAAGCACTACTTACCGGTCAGGAGAACCTGAGTTCGCCTCCGTTTTCTACTGGTATTAGTGGGTTTCGTGTTGTTCCATGTTGTAAAATGTCATGTCTTTACGTTTTGTAGTTCCGTGTTATGATGTCCGCTGTAATTCCGCGTAAAAACGACGTTTGAATAGTTTTGCTTTGTAGGGTGTTCCTGTTTCATTTCAGTTATTTGTATCTATTTACGTATACTGGTGTCAAATGCTGTTCGTATCTTTTTTACAGTCACACGACGGCTGTCGCATGTGAAACAGGAACTGCTAACCCTTCCGGAGTATTTGAGTTCACCCCCGGAATTTAGTGTAGTTCGTGTTGCTCAATCTTTAGTTTTGTGTGTTTGTTTTGTAGAACGTTCTTTGACCTTTTTCATTTGGCCATTGTGTTGTCTGTCCTTCTTCGATTGATGACTTCTGATTACCTTTTTGGATTATCAAACCTTTTTTTCTGCCTCCCTATATTCGTCTGAATAATTGAACACAACACAACATATACGACATAGACGGCAGTTTGGGCAGATATTACAGTTTCAATTGAATTACCATTATTTTTTTTTTACCAAAACTAATTCGTAAGAAATTTTATTCAACAGTAGGTATTTCCATCATTGCCAACTGTGCTCCTGTTTTGGCCGAATTGCTTTTTCATTCGTATGAAATAATCCTAGTTAAAAGGTTTCATCAAGAAAAAAGAAAAGAAACTAACACGTTAAGAACGAAAATCTACAACATAAAAGGTGATTTCAATTTTCTCATTATGAAATTTTCATTATATGTATCAGCGTTCCAGCAGCCCTTGTATAAGGGGCATATATGTCTCAGTTGATACAATATTCCAGAGCTTATTCTTATAAGGGTTTCCTGGTCAGAAATGGTAATGAGTATGTTCCTTTCCTCGTAGTAACAATCACATCCTTGTTTCCTCTTTCGTGATTTATCATCGGACGGGTGCTATTACTGGATCAGGAACCGCATACTCTTCTGGAAAATATGAGTTCACTCCCGGGTTGTTATTGTGGTTCGTGTTGCCCAATGTGTTTTGTGCAGTAGTTGTCGACCATTGCTTGTTGTTTTATCCTTTTTCTTTTGGCCATTGCGTTGTCTATCCCTTCTTCGATTTACGACTTCTGATTACTCGTTTGAGATCATCAAGCTTTTCTTCCTCATTTCATCTTAATATAGTAAGTAATGAAGTAAATACATAATATATATGTGTAGAAATAACAATATTTTGTTCTCCTTCACTATGTAACCGCATCGGTACGTTAGATCGTGGTTTCGAGCCGCGATCGAGTCAATCAAAAGATATTAAAATTGGCAGTGGTTGCTTCACCGCTAAGCATACATCATTAAGGAGAAAGAGCAAAGAATGGTTGGCTCGGAATCAGAATAATGTCTATCCGCGGACTGTTGTTTCAGTGAGTTAGCACTATACAAATTCAACTAATTGTATTGGTCTAGTAGAAAGCGACTTCATCATCATCTCATTGAAAATTAACTTCTTCACGCCATGATATAGCTGCAAAATTGCTGAGTTGGCGCTAAATAACAATCACTCACTCCGTCACTTCACTATGTTCCTTGGATTGTATTACAATTCTGAGAAACTACAGACACACGAGAATTGAGCTTAATACAGAAAATATGCAAAAAATGCAACCCGGGTTTTAGTAGGGTTCGTGTTACTCGATCTTTAGTTTTATGGGAAATATTTTGTAGATCGTTGTTTGTCCCTTTGTTCTTTTTCTTTTGGTCATTGTGTTGTCTGTTCTTCTTGGAAGTACGGATTCTGATTACCCCTTTGGTATCTTCAAACTCTTCTTACTTTAATGCGCACGACGAGTGATGTTATTTAATTTGGAATTGATGAAAAAGTAACGATAGGTGAAGCCGTAGTCAGTTTCAATTGAGCTGTCGGTCGATGTTTTTGTGTCTGTAGTCGTCTGTTGTAGTCGTCATGATTTTGCATTGTTCTTTGAACTTTGTGTTGGTCTAGAAACATGCAATGAATACATTTTTTAATTTGCAAAATTACCTTTTGTACATAGGAAAAGGGAGAATGGGTTGCAACCAATATCATATTTCATTGTATTCATGCAAGATACATGCGGGTAGACCAACATAATATACAAATCTTGAAAGAAAAATATTCCAGTCATACATATAAATAACTATCTATATAGTGAATTCTTAAGAGATATGTTTTTGTTGGTGTTCACTTTGCTCATCTTTTTAGTTTTCTGTGTTGTGTTTTTTGTTTTGTTTGAGTTCGTTCCGTGTCTTGTGCCCAATGTTGGCGGTGTCTCTGCCTGTACCAAGTCAGGGTCATTACGGTTTTCACAGTTTTCCAGTTGTTGACTGATTTTGTCTGTTTATATAATTATGAGTTTTGACTTTCCCTTTATAAGATTGTTCGGAGTTCGGTAATTTTGTTATTACCTTTATTGGTCATGTTTGATTGCCCTTTCCGTTTTCTCTAACTTTTATTTATTTTTAATATTTGTTTTAGATAAACACAGATATCGACCAATGTCAACAGATATGATAGAGGATGCTTTAAGACACTACCCTCCAAGTATTGTTGACAGCACAATACAGGGATTCGTTTTAGACAACGGTAGGTTGTTTTTATTTCTTTAGATATAAAGTAGCATATTAACATATTTAAGCAAAGTGACTATTTAACACATACTATACTCATCCATAATCATGATGTAATACATCAAATGAAAGCACACAGAAAGAACAGATTGGGAGAGATTACCCACACAGATGTGTAATAGTAATAGTAATATGCTATCACGTGACTTCAATGTTTGAATATTAAATAGAGGCAATGCGAAAGAAAAATCAAAATTAATAAATAAAAACAAGTAAATAAAAGTAAATGACACAACAGCTTCAAACAATACAGTATGATACAACAGTTACACACACACACACACACACACACACACACTTCTTCTTAATTAGTATAAAATACTGTTCGAAATATGAATAAGTGGAAATTACCTACATGGAAACGTTATGTTTTTTTGTTTTGTTTTTTGTTTTGTTTTTTGTTTTGTGTTTTGTTTGTTTTATCAAATATTGTATTTTCTTTAGGTTTTTAGGATTTTTCCCAGGTCTTCTTAAACTGAATATCAACAAATATACATTTTCATAAGCAACTAATTAATTATTATTATCATTATTATCTTGAACGAACTCGTTAGATAGTTACTGATTTTTTTCGACAACTGAAATGCGCGCCAAAATGCATTTAAATAATTTAAAGTCGAATTACTACTCAAGCAATTAATGCGCTATGTACGTCTTTACTACGAGGAAATATATTTACTTCAATATATATAAGTCATGTTGAATGTTCATGTTAAATTGAATAATTACTTCTGGTTTATGTCATCTTTTCACCAGATCAATTATTAATTAGACTTGTTACATGTATAAAGAACAATAGGAACAACCGAATGTAGATATACTAGCGAGCTGAAAAAAAGATACACGTTTATTTAAAAATATTAGATTTAATCATTTATTTGAAATGAAAAAAATAATAATACCACACTGTCAGAACAGTTCCAAAATTTAATAGGAAAATCGTAGAAAGAGTCAAAATCGAAACTCCATACACACAAATATATGACCGCACACTTTCCTGGCCTCCATACACACAAATATATGACCGCACACTTTCCTGGCCTCTATACACACAAATATATGACTGCACATTTTCCTGGCCTCCATACACACAAATATATGACCGCACACTTTCCTGGCCTCCATACACACAAATATATGACCGCACACTTTCCTGGCCTCCATACACACAAATATATGACCGCACACTTTCCTGGCCTCCATACACACACATATATGACTGCACACTTGCATGGCCTCCATACACACAAATATATGACCGCACACTTTCCTGGCCTCCATACACATAAATATATGACCGCACACTTTCCTGGCCTCCATGCACACAAATATATGACCGCACACTTTCCTGGCCTCCATACACACAAATATATGACCGCACACTTTCCTGGCCTCCATGCACACAAATATATGACCGCACACTTTCCTGGCCTCCATACACACAAATATATGACCGCACACTTTCCTGGCCTCCATACACACAAATATATGACCGCACACATTCCTGGCCTCCATACACACAAATATATGACCGCACACTTTCCTGGCTTTTGTAATGTATTAAAAGTACATCAGCAAATGCAGTTAATCAAGGAATATCGATTTTCACATATTGGGCAGTCATAGCGTGTTTGAATATTTAACATGTTTAATTGTGTTTGCCCCTGTAAATATTCTTGTGCACAATATTGAAAGGAAAACTTGAGATGTCACTGGAAAGCTAACACATTAGAAAACTTAATAAAAGACAACAAAATGTCACATCTCTCTCCAGATTTGGTAGAAGATGACTTAGGTATGCCCCAGACAGGCACAACTGTTGGAATACTATTAGCTATGGACATCGTTATGCTTCCCGTAGTGTTCGCTTCAGCAGAGTGGTTCTACATCATTCTAGCTGATGACAGGTTTATGACACTTACGGGATACGTTCCTAAGTCTTCTAACCATAGCCTAGAATAAGATTACATAAGACCTACGAACAATCTGTAGGAGGTTTCATGGGCAAATCGGATACATAGGAATGACGTGTTGCTCTCTGATGAATCTAGTTAGATTCATTATCGTTTATTCAGATGGTCGTGCTCGAGGTTATCGAAGATCATGCGAAATATTTATTGACTTCATGGTCAAGTTGGTGTCGGAAGTGTCATGTTGGGATCCGGCCTAATACGAGGACACATCTTGTTTTGATAGGTTGGTAGGCCACGGTTAACTGGTGGCAGCCACAGAAGTGATTAATTCCATACATCAGAATAATAAACTTGGGTTTACCTTTTAACAAGACAATGCACATGAAGACACGTTCAGGTATCTATGGTATTTGACAGTAGCAGGACAAATGTCATTCCTTTGTCGGTACTATCACCGAACTTGAATCCCATCGAACACATCTGGGACGAATAGAACTGAAGGGTCTGACGCAAACATAGCAATCAAGTGGTATATCAGATCTCCGAAAAGCATCACGGGAAGATTGAAACAACAGTTTCGCGCAATACCATGTCAACGAGACGTTCTTAAAATATGTCATCAATGTAAATGGTGGACACAGTTAGGTATTACTGTTCTAACACTAGTTGTAATTACTGATATAGGTCATGCTCTATTGTTAAACTACAGCTAAGTATGTTTAGATTGAAAAGTGACAAATTAACAATTTATTATTAATATCTTTATTTACCAATGTCATACAACATATAGACATACAAGATTGCATACAATAAATAATTCATCAGATCATGATACAATACAAATACAATAAATGGTTATTGAGTGTGTATACTTTCGATTGTCTCTTAGTATACTAAAATATCGAGAATGTTCTTATCACAAGATCAGAAATGAA
This sequence comes from Bathymodiolus brooksi, assembly GCA_963680875.1. Taxonomy (NCBI): domain Eukaryota; kingdom Metazoa; phylum Mollusca; class Bivalvia; order Mytilida; family Modiolidae; genus Bathymodiolus; species Bathymodiolus brooksi. The sequence continues at coordinate 89,053,179 of OY804581.1, read as the reverse complement.
GCATTCGGAACCACCGCTTTTTGCATTGCATTTGATAGGAACATAAGAGGTGATACGAAAGTTTTATATATATATACGCCTATAAAACCCCCACCAATACCAGTATCGGATTAGACATACCCCAGTACCAACCTCAATATAATTTATTAACAGGTCAGTTGATAATTAAACACAATGTTCTTATGGTTAATAGACAGCTAACATATGATTTTAAATGATTTTTTGTGAGTTTTTGTTTATTTATATATATATATATATTTATATTTATTTATTACAAATTAATGAGCCGATAAAGTGTCAACAATTACAAAAGTCAAAATAGAATTTTGAAGTTAACCGTATTGAACAGATGTATCATTTAATATGTGAATGAATCAGTTATATATGTTTATCAATGTGTTATGTTGAGTCATATTTGTTACTACATATAAAAATTTAGATTTGTAAATTCCCAGTGAAATCGAAAGTACAAATGACTCATAATTTTATGTTTAACACATTAACAAGAAATACAGAATTACATCATATTTGCCAATTGACAGGAAAGACATGATTAGTGAAAAAAGACATGAAAAATGATAAAAGTAACTTCCATAAAATAGCTGGTGGAATGAATAGATTGTCGTTCTTTATTTTGTATGGCGTATCATAACATAATGACCGGAAGCGAATCTGTACAGGGTTCATATCTGTATTGCCGTTAGAGATATAATTATCAGGAAAGGGGGATCCCATTATACAGTTTTAACCGTGGCATATATGTCGTGGTCTTTTTATTATTTGTATTTTGTGATTTGATGTAAGAGATGTGTGTTTGTTTTGTTGATACTGGTCAGATTGTTGGCCTTCACTGTTTTAACTTTCATTTCGTAATCAAAATAGTCATTAACAATCCTCATATTCTCTCGTCAGATAATACACAGTGAAACCTGCCATAAAGGGCACATCTTTTTAGCAAATCACTGTCTATAAAGGACAGTATGATTTGTCCCATTAATGGATGGTGCATATAATTTTGACTTGTATATAAAGGACAACTGTTTATAGATGTCATATTTTCAGGTTCCCTGGAGTGGCCTTTATATACAGGTTTGATTGTGTACATATATGTATTCATTCATGTTCACATTGTTTCTTGTAGGATTGTGATTCAAAACCAGTTTAATTCAATTTGCATTGATAAAATGGAAAATCGGATAACGAAATTTTCCAAATTAATTTCCATGTACAAAGAACAGAATAAAAATCTAAACGCCAAAGGAAAACATCGGTGTCTCTTCTTCAAATCATCATTCTATGTTTCCAACGATACAGGCCTGATTGATGATCAAATGAGAGAATGATTAGCAGTTTTAATGACCAATGAAAATATGCATACAACAACAGGTTTTAATTTTCAGAGTTTAACTTTTCCTTTTTTTATTTAAATAAACCGTTTGTTGTGATGAATGACAAAACAATGGAATCGAATTCCTCAAAATCTGAGTGGCCAGGAAAACAACATGTCGCTATGTTGGCGAACACAGGTTTCTACTATACAGGACAAGACAAGATTGTTGAATGTGTAGAATGTAAAGTATCTGTTAATATGAAAGAGATCGGTGTAATAACACTCAATGAACATCATTCAAATTGTAAAATGGCACAAAGACTACGAGATGTAATATCGTTAGAAAATGTCCAAGCGAATCAGAATGGTTCAAATGAACGAAAAATGAAGTCCAGCTTCTGCCCCGAAGTACATGAGTTATTGAAAAATTCTAGCTTAGACAGTACAAAGTTAGGGGATGAAACCATATCACAGACACAAAATCCACTAACACAAAATAGTACCTCATTAAGACAGCTAGGTGTTGATGATAGAGGGACAGATACATTGGTAGAGCAACGTTCATTTGGACAAAATAGTTCGTCTATAGAGCAAAGTCCATCCACAGAAGGGAGAGATGCCTCGGTACTGGAATGTTCTGTTGGACAGAATCTATTTGGAAAGAGTGTTGTACCGAAGCTAGAACATCCATTTGAACCAGAGAATACTTCTTCAGTACATGATAATTTGCTTGGACAGTGTGCCGAGTCCATAAACAGTCCTCTTGTAACAAATACTGAATCGAGGCAGCATAATCCATTGACACTGGAGAATGGTGTGTTGGAACAGGCACTTCAATTCAAACAGGATGGTTCAGTGGTACAACAAAGTACAATAAATGCGGGGGACATTTCACGACCAATTGCAAATACTTTTGGCGAGAATCATAGATCAACACATCTCCTAGAAAGTTTACTAGAAAATCAAAGCCCTAGTATAAAGAAAAATGTGAAAAAGGACTTGACACAATATACCACATATGAATCAATAATAAAAGCCCCGAGTAGTAGATATCACCCTTCTAGCAGACGTCGGTGCAATGAGTCCGGGTCTATACGAAATAGAAGACATGATATGTATGGATGTCCTATTATACCAGAAAAGACATTAGTTTTGAAGATGGAACAGAGGGTACAGTCGGGACCTTTACACCCAGAGTTCAATGTGGTGAAAGACAGAAACAGAAGTTTTGAGGAGAATGGAATGAACAATGGTAATACTGCTCTGCAAGCCGAGGCAGGATTCTATTGTACTGGTAAGTTAAATCTTTTGAATTTTATTGGCGCTATTACATTTGCATATATATATTTTCAGTAATTCATATAACATTCAGCAATATATTTAACAGCATTTACAAAGATACTTCCATCCCTACCCTCAAATCAATGTAATTAGTTTTTCCCCGACACTTGTTACTGAAGTGATTTTTGTGTCAAATAATATTTTCTTTCCCAACAACAAAAGAACACCTGATAATGTTATGCTACGTTTCAATTCAATGCGGAAATACCCTTTAAAGATAAATCATGGACTTCTTCAATGTCACGATGAGTCACTATGTCTCTTTCTATTTATAAACTACAGGTTATGTACACACATTTAAATTTTCTGTAGATATGTGTAATTGTACTGTAGAAGCACATAGTGAAATTATGAAAATTCCCATGAATACTACAGCACTATAATATATTCTTTATGTAAAGTTAACAGAACAAGCTATACATATGCAATTAGATACAGTGAGTGGAACGATAATTACGTTACGGTTCATCACCTTCATGTAAACGTCTCGAAAATGTATCGCCACGTTTCATATGGTTTAAACAGGAAATAAAAACTATTTGATATCAACTTCGAGACTCAAAATGTAAAAAATATACAAACTGGATTGACTTATCTTAATATTTAGTGATGTAATCTCGAGCTTTCCTTTGCGCATACGTTTTGGAATTGACGAGTACACATTTCTAATGTAATCTACTGAAATGATGGTCCATATATTTGCAAAAAGATTTCATAAAGTTGATTCCTAGAATCTACTGTTTTTTGAAATTTTCTGCAGCTCAATTTTAATTTTCAACCATACATTTTCAATGATTTTCGAGTCCGGACTTTTGGCCGGCCATTCCATGGTTTTTATTTCGTTTTCATCCATGGATGCTTTGTTAGGCGAGCCCTATGGACAGGAGCATTGTCATTCTTAAAACAATAATTACCATCTGGGAAATGACTGGCCACAAACAACTGTCCAGATTTGAAAGTATTTTGTTGCATTTATTGTTCCATCAACTTTATTTAGTCAAACTACCGACGTCATTGTATGAAATGCAAACCCAAATCATGACACTGATTTTTCTGATTACACCGGGACAAATAGTCAGATTGGAATGTTTCATCGCCTTTTCTGCAAATATAGACTCGATTGTCATTTCCAATCACAATCTTGCTCTCGTCCAAGACAATCACCTTTTTCCAATCATCAAATAGCCACCGTCGTTTTTTCCTTTCACCACGTGACTCGTTTTTTCCTGTTTACCTCCAGAATTCGTATTTTCGTACTGCATTCGCACCAATGATACCCTTTGCTTCGAATAAACCTTCACATTGTTTTTTTTTACACAGATTTATATTTTCAGAATTGTTAAATCTGTTTGTAATATCAGAAAATGAGGCTTTCATATCTGCTCTCAAACTTCGGATAATTTTTCGGCCAAGGCGATCGTCCAAACATTTTCTTCTCTTCGATTTGTTGACATTTTCTGTACTACTCCGTGAATCATACCTTTTGTACACTGTAGTTTTTGGTATTTTCAACAAACATGCAACATGTTAATATGAATGGCCTCCTCTAATTCTCTCTGCCCACCTGACAAATCTTTTAGTTTTAATCCTTCGTGGCATTTTACTTTCAGCTGTTTTTTTTATGTTTTTGGTACAGAGACGTTGATAATAAACTACTGACGTCATTTATGACATTTTCAGGTGTAGCTTAATAATAAAATAGACAGGGAAGACTATGTATGAAAACGCGGAAATTAATTCTCAAAAAGGACATACCGCTACGCAATATCACGACGGCATTATGTAGAACGAAAGTTTTCTGTCAATGTAAATTAACTAGATTAAAATACTTAGAAATTGAAAAAAAAATATATTGACTTGGTTTGTTTTGTTTTTCTTCATCTTGTGTACCATTTGTTGCCAGTTTCTCTGCCGGATTGTATTTTTTTGATTGCCCCTTCGGTGTTATCTAACGTTTATTTACATCCATGAAGGGTGCTATATGAACAGAACGGGATGAAACTATGTTTCTGTGTTCATTTCTTTTTCCCTTCTAACTTCATGTTTGTGATTTGTTTTGTTTTGCTTTCGTATCGTCCTGTTAATGAAAGAAGAGTTTGAAGACACCAAAGGGGTAATCAGAATCCGTATATCGAAGAAGAACAACAGACAACACAATGGTCTAAAGAAAAAGTACAAAAGGACAAACAAAGATCTACAAAACATACCCGTAAAAACTAAGGATCGAGTTACATGAACAGCACTAAGAATCGAGGGTGAACTCAGGTGCTCCGGACGGGTTAGCAGTAATGATTTCTGTCTTTGTTTTATACTATATAATACCCTAATTCTTGTTTTAAAATGATATTTCTATCATTTATTTAGGAGGAGGCAATGATACTATTTGTTGCTTTTATTGTGGCCTGGGGTTGCGAAAGGAACCTTTAGCATACTCCCCATGGAGGGAACACGCTAGGTGGTGTCCTGTATGTCCTCATGTGATAGAAAAGAAAGGATTTGAATTTATTGATAATGTGATTGATGTAAGTATAATGAAAACCGTAGATATATAAAGTAACTACACATACACAAAACGATGTACAGTAATATTAGAAAATACATTTGAAGATACCAAAGCGATAATCAGAAGCCGTAAATTGAAGAAGGGCATACAATGGGGTGGGTGGGTTATAGTGTTTAAAGCCACTTTCGATAATATATTTCAGTGACATCGTGCCGGTCAGTTTTATTGGAGGAGGGGGAGGGTACCGGAGTACTCAGAGAAAACCACAGACCTGCCGCAAGTCGCTGACAAACTTTATCGCATAATGTTGTACACCTCGCCTGGACGAAATTCGAAATCACAATGTTAGTGTTGATAGGCACTGATTGCATATGTAGTCATCAATCCAACTACCATACGATTACGACGGCGCCATCAATACAATGGTCACAAGAAATATTACAAAAGGACAAACAAACGATCTGTAAAACGTTACACAGAAAACTAAAGAATGGGCAATATGAACTCCACTTATATGTTTGTAAATTGAAAAGATAGTTGCACTGAATTTAAATGTTTAAACATATAATAAAGTAAAAATAAAAATTAAGATAAAACGTTATTACTGTTGTTCGTTCGCTCACAACCATAGTGATGACTTCAATCAGCAACGAGTATACTTCATATTCCCATGTGAGTCTGACACCAACGTGATTACTTGTTGGCATAGGTTAATTTATGTTGTTTTATTTATAAACAGAAAAATTGATACATACGGATAATAGCAATCATTCCCAACAAAGTTTTGTATTCAAACATGTATTATTAAAGACAGTACAGCTACACCATACCTGACTATTTGTTTGTATTGTAGGCAACCAGAATTCTGAAAGATTATTTACGAGGTAAGATGACTTGAACATGATAGTCTTAAATTATTTTGATTAATGTTAAGATGATTTTAAAAGCATATTATAATATATCGTCGCTAATCCACAACTGACCACATCTCGATTGAGCTGTCAAATTTGTCTCATTACTTGATTAGGTATTGTTGACCATCTTGTAAGGAATAATAATTCTTATAACACCCTGAACTTGTTTTAGAGGAGATATTTGCATACTGTTTCACTGTATTCATTTTAACACAAACCTTATTACATGTCATTTTTCACAATACACGCAAGAGAAAACCGAAGGGATAATCAAGAATGAACAACACAGAGACAGAGTTAACATTGTGTACAAGCTTGTTACATATTTATTTACATAATTTTGTGTTGGGCAAAATTGAAAATGGTGCAAAAGATAATATTCTTTGCATATTAAGATAGTTATGATTAGGTTAACAAGATAATTCCATTAGGAATGCACTCCTAGTCAAAACGCATTGTTCATACAGTTTTATTTTTAAATATAAGTTCGGCAATTATCATTAACACAGAATGCACTAGTCGGAACGTATTGTTCACCTAGTTTTTTAAAAACAAGTTCGGCAATTATCATTAAAACCGAGAATATTTCAGTGATCTCCCACACTGTCAGTAGAGATAAATCAATGACAAATTCAAATTTTATTTTACGTTATGTATTATATATTTGCCATAAGCATATTCAATGATATAGATGTTATATTTAATATTTGTTTTAGAAAAAGAAAGTTCACCAATGTCAACATATATGATAGAGGATGCTTTAAGACACTATCCTCCAAGTATTGTTGAAAGAACGATACAAGGATTCTTCTTAGACAACGGTAGGTTGTTTATTCCTGAGATAGAATTTGCATAGTATCATATTAATACACAGGTATTTGAACAATGTGACTATTTAACACATAATACAATCACCCACAATCAGTGTGTAATACAGCAAATGATATGGTTAGGGTTATGATGTCTGACACCACTTTCAACAATAGTTCAGTTATATCATAGCGGTCAGTTTTATTGGTGGAGGAAGCCAGAGGACCCGGAGAAAACCACCGACCTGTCGCAAGTGTCTGACAAACTTTATCACATAATGTTGTACACCTCGCCCTGATCGAGATTCGAACTCACAACATCACTGGTGATAGGCACTGATTGCATAGGTAGTTGTAAATCCAACTACCATACGGTCACAGCCACGATAGCCCCTGCCCAACCTGTGTGTAATACCCAATTGAAAGCACAGATAAAGAAGAGATCGGGAGAGAACACCCACACAATTAGAGATTAAGACCACGTGATCCACTGCTAAGATATAATCTGCCATCACGTGACTTCATTGTCCGAAAGTTAAATAGAGGCAATATGAAAGCACAATCAAAGTTAATAAATAAAAACAAGCAAATAAAAGTAAATGACACAACAGCTTCAAATAATACACAATAATACAAATTGCTGCTTAATATGTTTAAGATATCATACGAAAAATATGTATCGGTGGAAATTATATTATCTTTATGACCAAATATTGTATTGTCTTTATGTTTTTAGGATTTTTCCCAGGTCGTGGTGACCTATTTCACGCTTTAGAGACCATCACATTGTTGAAGACCTCAAAAACATATGAATATTGTATGGAGGAGTAACACACCATTTCAGGAGGACAGTAAATGGTGTAAAAAGATTGTCTTTGTTGACAAAGAATGCTCCATTGTATTACTGTACAAATAGTGTAAATAGTCCAGTCTTGGTGTAGTGCCGTCGTACTGTATAGTTATTTTTATCTGGGAACGTCTACATTTTCCACATAGTTAAGATTATGTGTCTGATATTGAGGCAAAGTGATCATGCCAAGGATTGTGTTGATCTAAAGTCCTGCTTTATATGTCGTAATATTTTTTGCACTGTTTGTATTATCGAGGAGATTTTGTAAATGAAGAATTTGTAAGAATTGATAATATATTAACAACATACAGCACAGTGGTCTTCAAAGCTATTTTTATTCTTGTATTTTATGTTTTTGTATATTGAGGCATAATTGTACAAATGGCTAATTTTGCTTATAAAGAATTACTAAATGCTACACAACACTATAAATTCTAATGAATTGTGTTGTAAGACAGATATATCTGTCGAATGCTTCTTTGATGTTTATCTATGTTATGCAGCATAAAGAATAAACGATAAATGTAGGTTATGATTGAGAAACATAATGAAGCTCATTGATAACCGAACCCATGAGGAACCACATTTCTAGTTAACTTTCTTTATGTTGCACGAACTGGAAAAAATCATCCCATTGAATTTTATGCATAGTAAACAGTATGATACACATCAGACTGTATATAGTTATCATTTGGTTCAATGTATTATTGTAAATTTATATTTTTCTGTAATTTCCTTTATTTTTAGGGAATCATTTGATTTACAAAGTTAGCCATTATATTTTGCTAACTTGTTTTTTTCACATGAAATCGTTGTTGACATCCAATATTCAAGGATTAATAAATGAAATCTTTTTAGTGGTCGTGATCTTATGGTAGTTGGATTTATAACTACATATGAAATCAATGCCTATCACTACTAACGTTGTGAGTACGAACCTCGTTCATGACGAGGTGTACTTGATACAACATTATGTGATAAAGGTGGTCAGTGACTTGTGGCAGGTCGGTGGTTTTCTCCGGTTACTCCGGTTTCATCCACCAATGAAAATGACCGCCACGAAATAACTGAAATATTGTTGAAAGTGGTATTAAACACCACAACCCTAACCTTAACCTTAGCATATTTATGTGGTTTGTAACAACTGACAATTGTAAGCGGAAGGTTATAGCGTAGTTATTTGGAATATATCACTTCCAACAATTACAAGTCAGTTACATAGCCACAAATGTGATGAGCGATATCCAGATAATAAAATGTAAAACAAAACTTACTGTCGGAGCAGTTCCAAAATCATAATGAAAAATCGTAAAAAGAGGCCCTATCGATCCCCCCTAACACACATTTAAATATTCTGAAAATAATATGGCTACGCTCCTGATTTAAAAAGAGGCACTATCGATACCCCCTAACACACATTTAAATATTCTGAAAATAATATGGCTACTCTCCTGAGTTAAGCTTCAAGACTTAAGCATGATGGCGATGGTGGAACAATCTCACCAATAACAAAAAATTATAAAACACCAATTAGAGAGATAAATAACAAAGATCCCTATCCGGATATACCAAATTACACCGGATTACATTAAATAAAACATAAATAACGTAGCAAAAGACCTAACGCATGCGCTTCTTGTTATAGCTGGACCTCCATGACCAGTGAGTGAGTGAGTGATTGTTATTTAAATAAAAATGTATGCGAGACCAAGTGGTTAATTTCCCTGACTTCTAACCACAACCCTAACACCACTAACCTTGTTGAAACATGGAACGGGATCAGGTACTCTTATCCTGTTCATTAATGGTACAAAATATGTGTAAATAGTTTGGCAATGTCAAATATCTGGCATTGACAAGATTAATGAAGACATTTGTATTAACCTTAAGGGATAACAACGATGTCACATGTGATAATATATTCTATATATTTGTATTTTTTATTTTATTTTTGTACTCACATGACCACTACTGTATATATAGATGTTAAATATTGTCAGACTGTTATGTATTTATTTAATACATATATGATGGTGGATATTGGATTTTAATATTTGTTGGTTTTTTTTTTAAATATAGAACTTTAATGATGACTACATTTTTATTAAAACATTGACGTTGTTATCTCCCTTATATCGAGGAGGAACAAATCAAATTAATATGCTTGCAGTTAGTTTTGTCGGTTTAATCCTGGTTTGCATACATTTAATTAGCATAAAAAATAGTTAAATAAACAAAAAAGACAATAGGTTTACATACCATCATGACCTATAGTCTATTTTGAATATGTTAAATTAAAGATGACTATATTTTGCAATATAATTATAAGTAAATTCTCATTGATGTTGGTTGAAATCTTTGTACATATGTCTCTTCTGAATATGTTAATCTACATAGATGTTTTATGTGTACATGTAACCATATATTTTAATGTTTTGAAGTTTCTTTCCCATTTAAGCTGGTTCAATATCTCTGATATTTATCTAACTTGTCTTGCATGATAAATAAATAAAAACTGATTTGTAATTTATATATTTATTCAATTATGGATATATTTTAAAGAAAATCACAACTTTGTAAGCAAGATAAATCTTTATTTATATTTAAAAGAAAATCAAAAGTTGTAAGCAAGATAAAATTTTACTATTATATTAAAGTGCAGCATATTACTATAATAATTCTTTAATTTTAATCATGTCTATATAAAGTTCATCAGATATTTACTTAGTTTAGAGCAAATGTTTTTTAACTTTAATATTTGTTTTAAGTTTTTTATTTATTTACTTGTAACATTACAATTAAAATCCAGGTGAAATTTGTGTGATTAATAAAGAACAGAATATTCTTGCTAAAACAACAATTTCATCAATGTTTAATTATACCTGTAATTAAGTGTATGTAAACCAGGATGAATCATTTTGTCTGATCATAAATCTAGGAAATTACAATGGTATAATAATAATGTTGATGATATAATAATAATATTGATGATATTTAGAGATACAGAATTGAATTATGGATGGTCATTTTCTAATACAATTTATGATAAAATTAAAAACAAAAGATACCATACAGTTTCAAATTCAAATTTCATGGATTTCAGTATGAAATTTAATATCAATCAATTAGACATAGAGAAAATAAATATTACAAGTTGGTAATTTTTTCACAAATGTTGAAAAACAAATGATTTTCCACAATCATGTCTGTAACTACATGGCTGATAGAATTGTAACTTGATAGGAATGTCCTTCTACAAAAATGGCAAAGATTGTTTTTCACGACTGGAAAACAAAAAACCCCAAATAACCGCACACATCAAGAACAAATGAAAAAAAAACCCCATAATAGCTGATCGAAGAACCCAAGCTCAAAGATCATCAGTGATGCATAGTTTTTGTGCTGAGTAGCAAGTTTAATTAGTTGTATTTTCCCCAAATTTTCCACTTTTTGCCTATTTTGATCAAAATTAAGTCACACTTAGTGAAATTATCTTAGGTGTGTCATCCAGTAAAGATATATCTTGAATGATTGGTATTAGTTAAAAGAAAACATAGTAACATATTATACACACTTAATGGGGAAAATAGTATGGTTACAACTTAATATATCGGAATACACTACATTTCAAGGATTATTATTGTACAGTCGCAATGTCCAAGATACAGAAAAAGAATCTGGAAAGGATTAAAATTTAAACACCATATTTAAGCTTATAACTTATAACATAAACCATGATGTCAGTTGCATCAATTGCAACTATAAGGATAAAGAAAAAAACAATTGTGAACTGTACTACATAACAAAAGTTATGAAGCCATTCCTAGTACCATTGCTGAGGTTAAGCAATCTGAAATTGTGGTCTTTTCACATATTTTAGAATCATGTAGGATAGGATGATATATATTGTGTTTGAATGTTTTGCTCTAACAATGTTTTCTTTTTATATTAATAAATATTAATAAAGTATTTTTAGAACTAAATTATCTTAGTTTTATTTTTGTATTGATTATCTCCCTTATAGCATACAGACACTTCAATAGGATTTTAGGTTCATGTTTAATTATTACTATAAATATTGATTGTGCTATGTTAAGTGTGAATACACATATCCTTCAACTGGACCTAAATTATCTGGAATTAAAGATTTGCTAATTGTTGCTCATTTGTGCAGAAAAAACCCAATACAACTAGTTTTAGTATGCAATTTACATTTTTGTATCTCTTTTGATTCAATGATGAAGGTTGAAGTTATTGCCATAAGATATAAGATGAAAAACGAATATGCCACACTATTGGAATAGTTCCAAAATCCAATGGATAATTTTAATCTAAAGAAAAGCCATAATTAAAAAAAAACCCGTAGATATCTAATTTAATGCACACGACGCATTTGTGGAATAACTTTCATCAGGTTCTCTCATACTCAAAAGATTGAATATTGAAAATAATGTACAAGTATTTTGGAGGAAGACAATCAAAGGGCCTAAACAGGATAGTCTACATCTTTTTAGGCTATCAAAGGGTCCAAACAGGATAGTCTGCATCTTCTTAGGCTATCAAAGGACCTACATAGTATAGTATACATCTTCTTAGGCTATCAAAGGGCATAAAAAGGATAGTCTAGATCTTCTTAGGCCTCTTGTTCCTTATGGAGATGAACCTTAATTATTAGTATAATTACACGATTTAGAAACTGTTTATTTCCATGTCAGTGTCGTAACATTGACAACTGAGCGGATGATACCCACAGGAACAAATTGTCCATCAACAGAGGTATCGACCCAGAGATAGCAATACATTTATATATATCTAATTTAATGCACGCACAACGCGTGTCTGGAATGACCTTCATCAAAGGCAAATAATCTTGGAGTAAAAAAAACCCCAACGGACTTGTACTAGTTCATCGATTTCCAAGACTATCGACGAAGATTGCTAAGAGTTTATAATTTGAAGTATCTCATTATCCGCACTTATTCTAGATTCATTGAAGGTGCTAGCTATAGGTTTGTCAATTCGTAACCAACCATAAGAAACTGAACAATTAATAGAAGCTTGAAGACGCCAAAGGGGAATCAGAAGTCTTAAATAGAAGAAAGGCAGATATTACAATAGCAAAACAAAAAGGACAAACGGAAAAACAATGATCTACAATACGATACACAGAAAACTAAAAATTGAGCAACAGACATTTTTTACAAATAGAATGCAGGATAGCAATTCAGAATATACTATCGATGAAGCGCACAATCATATAGTCTTTTGTTTGACATGACCCGGGTATCAAACTTATTAAAATTAATCATTATGGTAAAATGATATTGAAATTGATATATACATATTTTGCTACATATTGTGTCGTGTCGATGTTGCATATATCCCATGTTTAATCTCTTTGGATTTAGAAAATATGAACTCGTCTTATGCATTTTGTTTTGTATAATCACGATTTGTCATGTCATGAATATGAGTTATTATTTCATAATTACAAAATAATATATAATGACTATAAGATAATGAATAATAGCATTGAAAGAGCATAGCATAATTCTTAAGAGCCACAAAACCAATTCAAGCAAAAGCGTAAGATTATGGAGCAGGAACTGCTACCCTTCCAGAGCACCCGAGTTAACCCCGGTTTTAGAAGGGTTCGTGTTGTTCATTTTGTACAATTACAAGTCTTCACATTTGTGTCGTTCAATAGTAACACGACGGGTGTCACTCACTCTTCCGTAACACCGGTTTTGAAATGTTTCCAAATGTTCAAAATGCTAAATATATGATTTGAATATTCTATGTAATTGTTGGGGCATCACATTTATTTTTTCAATCGCACATATCATTTGATAGATGTTATGTTATACGCGAGTGTGTTCAGTAAAACTCAGTTTTGCTTTGTTTTGTTTAAATGACTTTTATCCTTGTATCAAACCAAGTAAGATTTTTTTTGTATATCTATTTATTGACGATGTCAAATTAATCTACTGTTTTTAGTGGGGTTCGAGTTACTCGATCTTTAGTTTTATGTGTATGTTTTGTAGATCGTTATTTGTCCTTTTTTTAAACTTTTGACCATTGTGTTTTCTGTTCTTCTCCGATATACCAATTCTGATTGCCCCTTTGGTATCCTCAAACTCTTCGTCCTACAAAGATCAGAATAAAAATTTAAACGCCACAGGAAAACATCGGTATCTCTTCTTCAAATCATCATTCCATGCTTCCAACAATACAAGCTTGATTGATGATCAAATGAGAGAATGATTTGCAGTTTTAATGACCAATGACAGTTTGCATACAACAGGTTTTAATTTTCAGAGCTTAGCTTTTCCTTTTTTTATTTAAATAAACCGTTTGTTGTGATGAATGACAAAACAATGGAATCGAATTCCTCAAAATCTGAGTGGCCAGGACAACAACATGTCGCGATGTTGGCGAACACAGGTTTCTACTACAGGACAAGACAAGATTGTTGAATGTGTAGAATGTAAAGTATCTGTTAATATGAAGGACTTCGATGAAATAACTCTCAATGAACATCGTTCAAATTGTAAAATTGCAGAACGACTACGAGATGTAAAATCGTTAGAAAATGTCAAATCGAATCAGAATGGTTCAAATGAACGAAAAAGGAAGTCCACCTTCTGCACAGAAGTAAATGGCTTATTGGAAAATTCTAACTTAGACAGTACAAAGTTAGGGGATCAAACCATATCACCAACACAAAATCCACTAACACAAAATAGTACGTCATTAAGACAGCCCGTGTTGATGATAGAGGGAAAGATACATTTGTAGAGCAACGTTCATTTGGGCAGATAGACTCTTCTGTGGATGATCGTATACTTGGACAGAATAGTTCATTTATAGAGCAAAGTCCATCCGCAGAAGAGAGAAATGCCTCGGTATCGGAATGTTCTGTTGGAAAGAATCTATTTGGAAAGAATGATGTACCGACGTTAGACAATCCATTTGAACATGAGAATACTTCTCAGGGTGCTGAGTCCATAACAAGTTATCTTATAACAAATAATGAATCGAGGCAGCATAATCTATTGACACTAGAGAATAGTGCGTTGGAAGAGACACTTCATTTCAAGCAGGATGGCTCCGTGGTACAGCAAAGTACAATAAACGCGGAGGAAATTTCACGACCAACTGCGAATACTTTTGGCGAGAATCATAGGTCAACGTCTGTCCTAGAAAGTTTACTAGAAAACCAAGACCCCAGTATAAAGAAAAACGTCGGTTCAATGAGTCCGGGTTTATGCGATATGGAAGACATGATATGTATGGATGTCCTATTATACCAGAAAAGACATTAGTTTTGAAGATGGAACAGAGGGTACAGCCGGGACCTTTACACCCAGAGTTCAATGTGGTGAAAGACAGAAGAAGAAGTTTTGAGGAGAATGGAATCAACAATGGTAATACTGCTCTGCAAGCCGAGGCAGGATTCTATTGTACTGGTAAGTTAAATCTTTTGAATTTTATTGGCGCTATTACATTTGTATATATTGTCATTCCTATGACATTCAGCAATATATTTAACAGCATTAACAAGGATACTTCCATCCGTACCCTCAAATCAATGTAACTAGTTTTTCGCCGACACTTGTCACGAAAGTGATTCTACCCAGCTACGAGAGTGAGCTGTTATGTCTATGTGTGCAAGGGGCATCGAACCGGTTGTTACGATTTCTTTCCATTGGATTTTAAAACTGACAGTATGTATGGTATTGTTTTTGTTCTTCATTTTATTTTAAAACAATTCAAAATAAAATTTTCAATCTGAAAGCATAACAAAAAAAGAAAAAAAAAGAAAAAGAAGAATAAAGACCATTTAAGAGCAAGTTGAGTAGAATACAAGCATCAATTTGATTAAACTGAATGAATGTGTTGTATCAATTTTTGTATCAAATAATAATTTCTTTCCCAACAACAAAAGAACCCCTGATAATTTTATTCTACGTTTCAATTCAGCGCGTTTCAATTCAATGCGTAAATACAATTTAAAGATAAATCATGGACTTCTTAAATGTCACAATGAGTCACTACGTCTCTTTCTATTCTAATTCGTGTTTTCTTATCATGTGAACGATTTGAACACCTACAAATTAAGTTTATTAAAGAAATATTAGGTGTCCATTGCAAGGCAACTAATGCTGCTCGTCTGGCAGAATTAAACAGATACTCTTTAAGAGGTAGGATACAATTAGCAACAATTACATTTTTAGAACATATCTTAAATGCAAATAACTCGCTTGTTAACAAAGTATATAGTAGTACTGCAAAAAACAGTAAATGATTAAATACTGTAAAGGATTGGGTAAATAAATTAGGATTTGGACACCTGAATTTCCATACTAATAATATTGCATTTTACTTGACAAATATAAAGTAACGAATCCATGACCATGCAATTCAAAACCTTAATTGCTCAATTAGAAAATGTACGAAACTAGAATTTTTTCAAAATGTCCTTAAAATTAATGAAAGACCTGCATACACTGATATATGTATATTTAAAGAGGATAGGTCTACTCTATGCAAATTTAGAATTAGTGCCCACTCTCTTGAAATTGAGAAGGGCAGGTATTATAATATTCAACGTGAAAATCGTGTTTGGTTATCATGCAAAGCTGGTAAAGTAGAAGATGAATTACATCTTTTCCTTGACTGCCTATCTTATGCACATTTAAGGCAAGACTTTTTTGAAAAAATAAAAAGTGTCTTAGGTGAAGTAAATCAAAAAGTTTTCAATAAATGTTAAATGATAGCCCTACTGAACAGCAATTCACCAAAACTTCTCAATATCATTGTCAATTTTATGAATAAATGCATGTCCAAGAGAAATTCATCCTAGTCAACGTTTATATAACAAATATAATGAGTACATTTTCACTATGTATATATATTCATATATGTACGTATATATATATGCAAGCTGATACCACTGTCGCTCCCACATGTATTGATATTATATATATTTTACATGCATATCTTTCTTTATGTGTCATAACCATATATTGTAAATGTGTTAGTACCAATAAATATTGTCTATTGTCTATACACTACAGGTTGTGTACACACATTTAAATTTTCTGTAGATATGTGTAATTGTACTGTAGAAGCACATCGTGAAATTATGAATATACCCATGAATACTACAGCACTATAATATATTCTTTATAAAGAGCTAACAGAACAAGCTATACATCTGCAATTAGCTACAGTGAGTGGAACGATAATTACGTTACGGTTCATCACCTTCATGTAAACGTCTCGCGAATGTATCGCCATGCACGTTTCATATGGTTTAAACAGGAAATAAAAGCTCCTTGATATTTAGTTATGTAACCTCGAGCTCTCCTTTGCGCATACGTTTTGGAATTGACGAGTGCACATTTCTAATGTAATCTTCTTAAATGTTGGTCCATATTTGTAAAATGTTTTCATAAAGTTGATTCCTAGAATCTACTGTTTCAGACATTTTCTGCAGCTCAATTTTGATTTTCAACCATACATTTTCAATGATATTCGAGTCCGGGCTTTGGGCCGGCCATTCGATGGTTTTTATTTCGTTTTCTTCCACGGATGCTTTGCTAGGCGTGCCTATGAACAGGAGCATTGCCATTCTGAAAACAATAATTACCATCTGGGAAGTGCCTGGCAATGACTGGCCACAAACAGCTGTCCAGATTTGAAAGTATTTTGTTGCATTTATTGTTCCATCAACTTTAGTCAAAGTACCGACGCCATTGTATGAAATGCAAACCCAAATCATGACACTGATTTTTCTGTTTACACCGGGACAAATACAGTCAGGTTGGAATGTTTCATCGCCTTTTCTGCAAATATAGACTCGATTGTCATTTCCAATCACAATCTGGCTCTCGTCCAAGACAATCACCTTTTTCCAATCATCAAATAGCCACCTTAATTTTTCCTTGCACCACGTGACTCGTTTTTTCCTGTTTACCTCCCGAATTCGTATTTTCTACCTGCATTCCCACCGACGATACCCTTTGCTTCAAATAGACCTCCACATTTTTTTTTCTACATACATTTATATTTTCAGAATTGTTAAATCTGTTTGTAATGTCAGACAATGAGGCTTTCCTATCTGAACTCAAACTTCGGATAATTTTTCGGCCAAGGCGATCGTCCAAACATTTTCTTCTCCTCGATGTTTTGACATTTTCTGTACTACTCCGTTAATCATACCTTTTGTACACTGTAGTTTTCGGCATTTTCAACAAACTTGTCCATATGAATGGCCTCCTCTAATTAATTATACAATGGAATCTCTCTGCCCACCTGACAAATCTTTTGATCTTTCGCGGCATTTTATTTCCAGCTGTTTATTTATGTTTTTGGTACAGAGTTATTGATGATAAACTACTGACGTCATTTATGACATTTTCAGGTGTAGTTTGATTATAAAATCAACAGGGAAGACTTCAATCAGCAACGAAAATGCTTCATATTCCCATGTGAGTCTGACACCAACCGTGATTACTTGTTGGCATAGGTTAATTTATGTTGTTTTATTTATAAACAGAGAAATTGATACATACGGATAAAAGCAATCATTCCCAACAAAGTTTTGTATTCAAACATGTATTATTAAAGACAGTACACTACACCATACCTGATTATTTGTTTGTTTTGTAGGCAACCAGAATTCTGAAAGATTATTTACGAGGTAAGATGACTTGAACATGATAGTTTTTAAATTATTTTGATTAATGTTAAGATGATTTTAAAACCATATTATAATATATCATCGCTAATCCATAACTGATCACATCTAGATTGAGCTGTGAAATTTGTCTCATAACTTGATAAGGTATTTTTGACCATCTTCTAAGGAATAATAATTCTTATAACACCCTGAACTTGTTTTAGAGGAGATATGTTCATACTGTTTCACTCTATTCATTTTAACACAAACCTTATTACATGTTCATTCTCACAATACACACAAGAGAGAACGGAAGAGATAATCAAGAATGAACGACCCAGAGACAGAGTTAACATTGTGTACAAGCTTGTTACATATTTGTTTACATAATTTTGTGTTGGGGAAAATTGAAAATCGTGCAAAAGATAATATTCTTTGCATATTAAGATAGTTATGATTAGGTTAACAAGATAATTCCATTAGGAATGCATTCCTAGTCAAAACGCATTGTTCATATAGTTGTTTTTAAATATCAGTTCGGAAATTATCATTAACACAGAATGCACTAGTTAGAACGTATTGTTTACCTAGTTTTTGTTAAACAAGTTCGGTAATTATCATTAAAACCGAGAATATTTCAGTGATCTCCCACACTGTCAGTAGAGATAAATCAATTACAAATTCAAATATTATTTTACGTTATGTATTATATATTTGCCATAAGCATATTCAATGATATAGATGTTATATTTAATATTTGCTTTAGAAAAAGAAAGTTCACCAATGTCAACATATATGATAGAGGATGCTTTAAGACATTATCCTCCAAGTATTGTTGAAACAACGATACAAGGATTCTTCTTAGACAACGGTAGGTTGTTTTTTCCTGAAATAGAATTGTAAAGTATCATATTAATATATTTGAACAATGTGGTTATTTAACACAGATTACAATCACCCACAATCAGTGTGTAATACAGCAAATGATTTGGTTAGGGTTAAGATGTCTGACACCATTTTCAACAATAGTTCAGTGATATCATAGCGGTCAGTTTTATTGGTGGAGGAAACCAGAGGGCCCGGTGAAAACCACCGACCTGTCGCAAGTGTCTGACAAACTTTATCACATAATGTTGTACACCTCGCCCTGATCGAGATTCGAACTCACAACATCACTGGTGATAGGCACTGATTGCATAGGTAGTTGTAAATCCAACTACCATACGGTCACAGCCACGATAGCCCCTGCACAACATGTGTGTAATACCGCAATTGAAAGCACAGATAAAGAAGAGATCGGGAGAGAACACCCACACAATTAGAGATTAAGACCACGTGATCAACTGGTAAGATATAATCTGCATCACGTGACTTCATTGTCTGAAAGTTAAATAGAGGCAATATGAAAGCACAATCAAAATTAATAAATAAAAACAAGCCAATAAAAGTAAATGACACAACAGCTTCAAAAAAATACACAAGAATACAAATTGCTGCTTAATATGTTTAAGATATCATACGAAAAATATCGATGGAAATTATATTATCTTTATGATCAAATATTGTATTGTCTTTATGTTTTTAGGATTTTTCCCAGGTCGTGGTGACCTATTTCACGCTTTAGAGACCATCACATTGTGGAAGACATCAGAAACATATGAATATTGTATGGAGGAGTAACACACCATGTCAAGAGGACAGTAAATGGTGTAAAAAGATTGTCTTTGTTGACAAAGAATGTTCCATTTTATTACTGTACAAATAGTGTAAATAGTCCAGTATTGGTTTAGTGTCTTTGTACTGCATAGTTATTTTTATCTGGGAACTTCTACATTTTCCACATAGTTAATATCATGGGTCTGATATTGAGGCAAAGTGATCATGCCAAGGATTGTGTTGATCTAAAGTCATGTTTTGTATGTAGTAATATTTTTTGCACTATTTGTATTATCGAGGATACATTTTGTAAATGAAAAATTTGTAAGAATTGATAATATATTAACAACATACAGCACAGTGGTCTTCAAAGCTATTTTTATTCTTGTATTTTATGTTTTTGTATATTGAAGCATAATTGTACAGATGGCTAATTTTGCTATAAAGAATTACTAAATGCTACACAAAACTATAAATTCTAATGAATTGTGTTGTAAGACAGATATATCTGTCGAATGCTTCTTTGATGTTTATCTATGTTGTGTAGCATAAAGAATAAACGATAAATGTGGGTTATGATTGAGAAACATAATGAAGCTCATTGATAACCGAACCAATGAGGATCCACATTTCTAGTTAGCTTTCTTAATGTGGCACGAACTGGAAAAAATCATCCCATTGAACTTTATGTATAGTAAACAGTATAATACATATCAGACTGTATATAGTTATCATTTGGTTCAAGGTATTATTGTAAATTTATATTTTTCTGTGATTTCCTATATTTTTAGGGAATGATTTGAATTACAAAGTTAGCCATTATATTTTGCTAATTTGTTTTTTTCACATGAAATCGTTGTTGACATCCAATATTCAAGGATTAATAAATGAAATCTTTTTAGTGGTCGTGATCTTATAGTAGTTGGATTTATAACTACATATGAAATCAATGCCTATCATTACTAACGTTGTGAGTACGAACCCCGTCCACCAATGAAAAAGACCGCCACGAAATAACTGAAATATTGTTGAAAGTGGCATTAAACACCACAACCCTAACCTTAACATTAACCTATTTATGTGGTTTGTAGCAACTGACTTAACATGACAATTGTGTAAGCTGAAGGTTATAGCGTAGTTATTTGGAATATATCACTTACAACAATTACAAGTCAGTTACATAACCACAAATATGATGAAGGATATCCAGATAATAAAATGTAAAACAAAACTAACTGTCGGAGCAGTTCCAAAATCCTAATAAAAAATCGTAAAAAGAGGCCCTATCGATCCCCCCTAACACACATTTAAATATTCTGAAAATAATATGATTACGCTCTTGAGTTAACCTTCAAGCCTAAAGCATGATGGCGATGGTGGAACAATCTCACCAATAACAAAATATTATAAAACACCAATTAGAGAGGTAAATAACAAAGATCCCTATCCGGATATACCAAATTACACCGGATTACATTAAATAAAACATAAATAACGTAGCAAAAGACCTAACACATGCGATTCTAGTTATAGCTGGACCTCCATGACCAGTGAATGAGAGTGATTGTTATTTAAATAAAAATGTATGCGAGACCAAGTGGTTAATTTCCCTGACTTTTAACCACAAACCCAACACCACTAACCTTGTTGAAACATGGAACGGGAACAGGTACTCTTATCCTGTTCATTAATGGTACAAACTCTGTGTAAATAGTTTGGCAATGTCATATATCTGGCATTGACAAGATTAATGAAGACATTTGTATTAACCTTAAGAGATAACAACGGTGTCACATGTGATAATATATACCATATATTTGTACATATAAATATATTTTTTATTTGCTACTCATATGACCATTACTGTATATACAAATATTAAATATTGTGAAATTGTCATTTAGAAATGTTTTAATACATGTATGATGGTGGATATTGGGTTTTAAATATTTGGGTTGTTTTTTTTTAACAATATAGAACTTTAATTATGACTACATTTTTATTAAAATTTTGTATCAATTATCTCCCTTTTATCGAGGAGGACGTGTCTAATAAATATGTTTGTAGTTAGTTTTTTTTCTGATCATGAATCTAGGAAATTACAATGGTATAATAATAATGTTGATGGTATTATCAAATTTAATAAATAAAAACAAGCAAATTAAAGTAAATGACACAATAACTTCCAACAATACACAAGAATACAAATTGTTGCTTAATAAGAATAACATATCGTAGATACATATCAGACTGTTTATAGTTATCATTTGGCTCAAGGTATTATTGTAAATTTGTACATTTCTGTGATTTCCTAATTTTTAGGGAATGATTTAATTTACAAAATTAACCATTATATTTTGCTACTTTTTTTTCACAGGAAATCTTGCTGACATCCCATATTTAAGGTAGCCATTATATTTTACTTATTTGTTTTTTCTCTCTCTCTCATGAAATCGTTGTTGACATCCCATATTTAATGTAGCCATTACCTTTCACTTGTTCACATGAAATCGTTGTTGACATCCCATATTTAATGTAGCCATTACCTTTTACTTGTTCACATGAAATCGTTGTTGACATCCCATATTTAATGTAGCCATTACCTTTTACTTGTTCACATGAAATCGTTGTTGACATCACATATTTAATGTAGCCATTACCTTTCACTTGTTCACATGAAATCGTTGTTGACATCCCATATTTAATGTAGCCATTACCTTTTACTTGTTCACATGAAATCGTTGTTGACATCACATATTTAATGTAGCCATTACCTTTTACTTATTTGCTTTTGTACACATGAAACCGTTGTTGACATCCAATATTTAAGGATTAATGAATGCAATCATTTTAGTGGTGGGGCCTTCGTGATCGTATCGTTGTTGGATTTTCAACTACCTATGCAATCAATGCCTATCACTACTAACATTGTGAGTACGAACCCCGTTCATGGCGAGGTAAACTCAATACAACATTATGTGATAAAGATTGTCAGTGGCTTGCGGCAGGTCGGTGGTTTTCTCCGGTTACTCCGGTTTCCTCCACCAATAAAAATGACCGCCACGATATAATTGAATTATTTTTGAAAATGGCATTAAGCACCATAACACTAAATATAACCCTAACCCATTTTAGTGGTTTGTAACAACTGACTTGAGTACAAATCAACGTAATAATTGTAAGGTGAAGGTTATATGACGTAATTATTTAGAATATATCACTTCCAACAATTACAAGTCAGTTACAAAAGAGATGATTTCAATTTTCCCATTGTGAACTTTCCATTTATATGTAGTAACATTCCAGCAGCACCTGCATATGGAGTATATATCTCACAGATGCTACGATATTCCAGAGCCAGTGGTTCCTATTCGGATTTCCTTGATAGAGGGTTGCTACTAACAAGGATGCTACCTAACCAAGGGTTCCTTTTGATAAAGTTGAAGTCATCACTTCGAACATTTAACGGTCGCCACCATGACTTGGTTGACCGTTATGGAATATCTGTGTCACAAATGACCACGGATATGTTCCACTTGTCGTAAGCACTTCCCGGTCCTTTCCTCATTCACGACTTATTACTGGGTTTGTAGCTAGATTAACACGACTGGTGCCACTAGTGGAGCAGGAACTGCTTACCCTTCCGGAGCACCTTAGTGTACCTCCGGTTTTTAGTGGGGTTCGTGTTACTCGATCTTTAGTTTTATATGTATGTTTTGTAGATCGTTGTTTGTCCTTTTGTACTTTTTCTTATGGCCATTGCGTTGTCTGTTCCTCTTCGATATAAGGATTCTGATTGCCCCTTTGGTATCTTCAAACTCTTCCTACATGACCGCAAATATGATGAACAATATTCCTTTGAAAAAAAGGAAAACAAAACTTACTGTCGGAGCAGTTACAAATCCTATTGAAAAAATCGTAGAAAGAGACAATATCGATACCCCTAACACACATTTAAATAATCTGAAAATAATGTCTAACCCTCCCGAGTTAAGCTTATAACGTAAAGCATAACGTCTAACAACAAGCCTAATACCACTATCCTTGTTTAAACATGGAGCGATATCTGGTATGTTTATACTGCTCATTGATGGTACTAAGTCTGTGTAAATAGGTTGGCAATGTGATGTATCTGGTATTGACAAGAATTGTGAAGACATTTGTATTAACCTTAAGGGATAACAACGATGTCACATGTGATAATATATTCTATGCATTTGTATATATTTTTTATTTACTACTCACATGACCATTACATTATTTACAGATGTGAAATATTGTAAAATTCTTATTCAAATATGCTTTAATACATGTATGATGATGGATATTGAAAGAAATAATTAGTCGTAGTTACTAGGTAAACTAGAAAATTTACTGTCCATAGGATTACTAGGACATTTGGTAATTTTACTAGGTACTACGTAAAATTACTAGACACAACTGGTTCATTTACTAATTTGATTAGTAGTATTACTACTAGGCAATTAGTAATTGTACAAACTGGACTAGTAGAACTACTAGTTTGATACATTGAATTTACTAATTATCCTTAGTACAAAAACCAATGATTACTAATCACCTAGTAATTGTACCAACCAAACTAGTTACTGCTACTATCTAATTAGTTTATTTACATGTCTTATTAGTAATGTGTTACTAATCACTTAGTAATTATATCAACCAAACTAGTTACTGCTACTATCCAACTAGTTTATTTACATATATTAATAGTAATGTGTTACTAATCACTTAGTAATTGTACCAACCAAACTAGTTACTGCTACTATCTAACTAGTTTATTTACATGTATTAATAGTAATGTGTTACTAATCACTTAGTAATTGTACCAACGAAACTAGTTATTGCTACTATCTAACTAGTTTGTACATGTCTTTTCAGTGATTCTGTTCAACCTTCTAATTGTGCCTAGTAAAACCTTGAGTGGTACAAAAACTAGCTAAAGGAAAGGAATAATTGAACCCAGACTAGTAGTGTTTGTTTTATACATTATTTTGTGTCACATGCTTATAAAGTTGGCTAGCACTTGCATATCATGTGAGAGTTTTTCTTAGATTTATTTAGATGCTTTTTCTACTTGAACTTCGTCCTGAATATATCTGAAATATTGCTCATTGGACATTAACATCAATCAATCTAATTGAACTTGTGCAGTGTATTAATTAATACAATTTTCTAATTGTAGGAATAATGGTATGAGGGGTGGAGGTCGGAAGGTATACTATTCTATTTTATCCAATATGCATACTTATTTTTATTTGTATGCTAGAGCAAAGACCCAGTTCTTGTACATATATACCCCACCAGTAAATTTAAATGCCTTCTGACTCCCCTCTCATACAATCCTTATAGGAAGAGCCAAGCAATTATCTGTACTAAAATAAATGATTATTTTGTTTAAAATATTATAGTTGGCTTGAATATCAAATGAAAAATATAGAACATCATTTATTTGTCAAATTCCATTTATTAAGAACTTTTAACATAAATATGGCTGCATAAAAGGAGTATCCAGCGGATGCGAATGTACTAAGGGTTATTCCATAAAAAGTTTGGGATAGGATATGTTTTGAGACATGAGTTGTTGATAAAGCAAGCACACAAAACAAGTGTTTGTTGTGGGTCCATGTTTGCTCTTGCATCCTACACTCTCATATACTTTTAAATGGAACAACCCTAAAAAATACTAAATGGATTTTTCAACACATCAAAATTTTGTTTAACATAGCTTTTTTGAAACCAACCAAACACATCTTACGTACTTACTTAATGCTTATATGGATTAGTTTTTAATTGTGATGATTAAAACTACATGTAATCCCTATAAGCATTACATAAATTTATGACATAGATATTTTTAAACCACTGTCAACATGTTCTTTACAGAAAACAAAATTAAAAAATCTAAAGAATAACCAATTCAAATCAGAATACATTTTAAAGTATTATGGTACAATTAATTGTGTATACATGTATGTACAAGGCATATTAAATTACATCGTGGGGCAATCAATTATCATTAGAATAATGAATAAAATACACAATGTAAAAATGATAAATCTGAAATATACATTGCAAAGGTAATACAATTATGCAAAATGCACATGGTACCTCCTGATACGTTGTTCCCATATCTATCAAGACATTTTCACAATTAGATGCAAGTCTTGAAATGAAGATATGTGTTGTCTGCCTTTTAAAAAAAATCAACTAAAATATTTGTATTATGTGAAACGTTTACATTTGAATAGATTATAACGAAAATCATGTTTATTTTCCCCGATTGTGGAAGCAAAAAAAAAGATGAAACCATCTACAAATATTTTAAATTCGTTGATTCCGTTTGACTATGGTACACACCAAAAACCAAATCGAAGGTGCAGATTAAAGATATCTGTCCACTCTTTCCCCTTTTTGACTGTGAGAATCCCCTGAAACCAATGTGATCAAAAACTAAATGAGAACTGTACAGCTTTACTAACTATAAAAGTATCAGCACAAATTTGGTTAGCTTCTGTTAATTCATGAAGGCGGAGTTCCAGTTTCACAAAATGTAACATGGGACAGATGGATAGTGATCAAAGGAAACAAAAATCAACCGTGATGAATCCCCCTCCTCCCAAAAAAGAAATGCATCATGTTGAATGAATGTGAACAAAGATTTACTCCAAAACCGTTTGTTCATTTACTTCCATGCAAGAATTTGCCCATAATATTAACATTTGCAGTCTTCCTGCAAGATTTCCTTAAAATCAAATAATTTTACTCAAGTTATCACCGAAACAAGAAAGTGTGACTGACAAATGGACGAAGCCCTTTGCTATGCCCCCCTCTCCGCTAATAAGTGCCTTCAAAGACCGTCAGAGCTTCTAGACAGCCCATAACAACAATGGCAGTAATAATTGAAATCATTTGTCTAATTCTGCATTGATAGATGACAATACAGCTACAATTCTTCTATCAATGCTAACTTGACCTTCATTGTCTTTAAAGCCAATCAGAATGTTCTGTACAAATGTGAATGTTTTCCCACGTTTTGGGGTAGGCCAAATTCATGACATAAATACATGCCAGTAACCCACAAAAAGCTTCAAAAAAATTGTCACATTCAAAAATATGTGTTTCTTCGACAAAAACCTGGAATATATCCGTATCCATGGACAAAATTCTTTGTTTGATTTTAATGGACATTGGATAGTCTTTCTGGTCTTGTTCCCATATTAGTACATTTTCTGTTTTTTCCTTGAACAGTAAAGGAATCCCTGCTAGAATTATACAATCCTCAGCATCTGAAAAATATGAACAATAAAATAGCACATAGCACATATATAAAATTAAACATAATTTACCTAATGTGCTACACATTTGTTTATTGTCTATTTTGTTTGTTTGTTGTTTTTGTGAGTTTTCTGTTGGCCATGACTTTATAATTTTATCCTTGGATTATACCATTGTATATTCTTATTTGCATCAGGTGTATTTTTCACACTATTTAATTCTTGAAAGTTTAAAGCTTGCACTTATTTGCAGATACATGTGTATACATGTATTGTCAATTCTTAATTTGATCAGAAATTAATATGTTGAAAAATATGAATGGATGAATATTGCAATAATTAAAACTCGCATTTTATTTTTTTGCTTTTAATATTTGATTACTACCTGTGTATGAATTGCATTAATTAATTTTGAATACTGTCTGTTGTCAAAGATTCACAATAATAATTCACATTAATTTCTTAATTTACAGTATGAATTTAAAAATTCCTGATATATAACCAGCATGGTATCCCATTCTGCAAAATGAAAAACAAAATAACTACCATCAACATCACATGATAAACATTAAATGTCAAACTACTTACAATTTCTCTGTGATTTAGTTCGATAATGAATACTTGCATCTTCTATTTCTTTTAAGAAGGTTGGTTTTTTCTTCTTAGACAAAACCTTTATAATGGCCTTCCTATATTTCTGCAATCCTGATGTTAATAGGTCTTCAATATCATCTGTTGCAGTATTCGGCAGAAACCGTTTAAGCTCCTTCAGGATCTGAGTAGAACTTGCTTGTATATATAATATATTGACGAACAAGCACAACACATGAAGGTTCATCTGAAATGAAAGTGTTCTTGTAAATAATTAATCTACATGTGTACATATGTATTATTATTACATGTGTCTCCAATTCCTTAATATGCAAATATATACATATGTATATGAATGTATATACAAGGTGAGGTGTTAATATACATGTATGTTTGCAATGTAACCTGGCAGCCAACTTCTTCAGATCAGTACAAAAAACTTAAAAAAATAGTACCGGTGTATAGGACTATCCCAGTATTATTTGTGTATGATTTAGTTTAATGTACTACATGTATGCCAAAATTGAAAAAAAATGTATTTACATGTATTCTCATAGTGTTCTACTATGTTCTTCAGTAGTAGCTATATATACAGGTACAAATGTATAAAGATACATGCAAACAGTTACTCACTCACTTTGACTCATAGTCACCAAGATATATGTAAAACATCACTCATACTATGAATAAATTCCAAGATTGCAACTATTTGTAAATGAACTATTATATACAGATGTACATGTGTATTTATGTAATTAAGAATTCCAAGATTGCAACTGTGATTATACATGAACATCCATAATAACTTTACTACAAACATGCATTAGAAATAAAAAATTATGAATTGTATTTATAATTTTAAATGAAAATGTACAATGCAAGCAGTTACTCACTCACTTTGATTCATAGTCACCAAGATATGTGCAAACATCACTCATACAATGAACCAATACCAAGATTGCAACTGTGATTATACATTATTTTTAGTATCCTTCATAATTTTACAAATGTTTCATTTAGAAATAAAAATCTTAATTTGTAAATGAAAATGTACAAGCAGTTACTCACTCATTTTGACTCATAGTCACCAAGATATGTTTAAAACATCACTCATACTATGAACAAATACCAAGATTGCAACTGTGATTATACATTACGGTACTTTTAGTAATCTTAATAATTTTACAAATGTTAATTTAGAAATAAAAATCTTAATTTGTAAATGAAAATGTACAAGCAGTTATTCACTCATTTTGACTCATAGTCACCAAGATTTGTTTAAAACATCACTTATACTATGAACAAATACCAAGATTGCAACTGTGATTATACATTACGGTACTTTTAGTATCCTTAACAATTTCACAAATGTTAATTTAGAAATAAAAATCTTAATTTATAAATGAAAATGTACAAGCAGTTATTCACTCATTTTGACTCATAATCACCAAGATTTGTTTAAAACATCACTTATACTATGAACAAATACCAAGATTGCAACTGTTTGTAAATGAACATCAAACACTTTACACCATAAAATGCATGTACACGTTTTTAAGCATTCTAAGTTAAACCTTTTTCTAAGATATTTTATACTTGTAAGTTTAATATAAAACCGTTAGCTTTATAGACTGTATACAAATGTATATTGTGCACATGCTGTACAAAATGTACAATCTGAAAATGGCAAATAGGGATTTATTTAGCTGAATTATATGGCACATTTTGGATTGGAATTTTAGTTTGCCAGATATTTTGTTTTTTAATGAAAAAAAAACCCACCCAAAAATAGGGAGCCTCTATCTTAAGAAGGTACTGAGGTATGTGTAACACATGTACATGTATGACAGGTGTGATGATACAATAATATGTATATTTGTTGTACAAAAAACACCTGTACCTATTTTTTTCTTAAAAAATGACATTTTAATATACATACATTGTTGTTTTTTTGTATATAAATATTTTTGTATTTTAGAGTGTATTGTATCTATACATATATGTACATTTGTAGATTGTATATGTGCACTGTATCTGCATTGTAATCTAAACCCATAACCATACATGTTTAAAGTTAGAATTTTAGTCTCTCAATTCTATTGATTCTTGTCTTTAAAAGTTTGCATTCCCGCCATCGAACTCAAAGGGGGTTTGTTGCTTTAGCTCTTTCCCATGAATATGATTTCACAGATTGCTTTGAAGATTCACTCCTGCTAGATGTACTGGATATGTGAAATGGAGAGCCATATCTAGTGTTTGATTCCTGAACACTGCCACTGCCAGCTTCACTTTCATGCTGAGGAATTGAAGTATTATCAGAAATGTCACATGCTTTATCTTGTTCGGCATGTACTTTGACTGAACAAGGTGGGGTCCCAACCTTGGCAAAGCTTGTATAATTGTCATTGTTTGTAGGACCATTAATTGCGTCCTTTGTTTGTTGTCTTGTTTTACGGATTTATTTGGCCAATTGTTCTTGTTTTCCTCTCTTAAGGAACTCCTTCCTTTTTTGTCTATCAATATGTTTACCCATTTGAACCTACGAAAGATACGTTGGCCAATCGAAAATATAGAAATATATATTGTAAATAAAAATGTGTAAATAAGTGTTTGATCGTTATGTAGACAACTCAGTCGATTGTCGCCGCAAAAACGAGATTTTTACATGTTTGCGATAAAGATCAAGCAGGTAAATAAATTATATGTTGTAGTAATTATCCGTCCTGGTAACAATTATTTCGCAAAGCCTATGGTTAAACAGAAATAAACATTGTCCAAATATGTTTAATCAAATATACCATGAACAACACTATAGTATATTACTACATGTAGATACTGAAATACATTTACCAGTTAAATTGAATTATAAACATTAATTAAATAAAAAAATATACTTACACAAGACTAAAAAATTAACGTCTCTGTAATCTCAATGGTACGACTACTATATCAAAATGGCGTTCTGATAATGACCACGCCGGTGTCATTTGAAGTTCTTTGTTTCAGAGTTGGTAACTTCAGGGCGCCGGTCATATGATGCGGACCACATGTTCGTTATCAGTACGAATACTAGTTTGATTAGTAAAATTATCCGCTACCCTAATAATGCAATTAAGTACTAGGCATCGATATCGGAATACTAGTTTAACTAGTGATAATTACTAGGTATTTCTTTCATATACACGTGTCTGCATACCTTTAGTAAATACATGTATATTATATATCTTAAGATGTCATTGATAGATGAATAAACAATATTATGTTCTAATTCGTAAGCTCAAACGAACATAAATCATTTATAAATAAGACACTATCTCATGTTATGGGAACAGCTCGCCTAGATGAGAGCAGCAAAGTTTATTTTTAATAACATCTAACGCGTGGTCTTTGCCCTTTGCACTGCCAAGCCGCTGCAGAAACCAATCTACAATTACAAAACATATTGTAAATAATCAGTAAATATGACATGTATAATATGAAAAACGTCTAAGTTTTATTAACTATACAAGGGTGGGTGGCTGGGAAACTTTACCGCACAAAGGTTGAGCTTCGAATGACAAGAGAAGCGCAAGAGGTGAAGCGGGTAAACTATTACCGCGTAAAGGAATCCGTGCATAACGTATAATCAATAATAGCTTATTCAAATACCGGTTCTACTTGTCTATAAATACATGTATTTATAAATAAATACACGTGTTCTATCAAAAACATAAACATGACCACGTGCAAGTATTGATTAATACATATATGAACGACCGGATATAGATATACTAGCCAACTGAAAAAAGATACACACTTATCTTCAAAATATTAGATTTAATCATTTATATGATTTTTTTTATCTTTGGTGTTTAACGCCACTTTCAGCAATATTTCAGCTATATCATGACGTCCAGTTTTAGTGGTTGAAGAAGCCGGAGTACCCGGAGAGAACCACCGACCATGGGCAAGCAACTGGTAAACTTTTTCACTTGCGGTTGCGAGTCGAGTGCACCCTTTTTGTAATTCACAAAGCCGGGAGCGAACCCACGCCGTATTGGTGATAGGCTTATATGAGTTGTTAGGTAATCCAACTACCTAACTCATTGAGCCACCCATAATCATTTATATGAAATGAAGAAAAAATAAAGTACCACACTGTCGGAACAGTTCCAAAATCCAATAGCTAAATCGTAGAAATAGTCAAAGTCGACAATCTATACAGACAAATATATGACCGCACACCTTCCTGGCATGGCACAGACACTTCAATGAAATGTGGCGGGGTTATATGGGCCCAAACCTTCCTTCTTAGTGAAATGATTTTTGTAATGTATTCAAAATTACACCAACCTATGCAATTGTTAATCAAGCAATATCGGTTTTCCCAATAATGTTATCAGTCTTGTGCAGAAGAGAAAACTTGAAATTTCACCAGAAAATTAACGCCAAGTTCATCAGAAAACTGAATCAAATACAACAAAATGTCACATCATTCACCAGATTTGATAGATGATGACTAGGTATGCTTCAGAAAGTAATGGGTGACACAATTGTATCAATCTTATTAGCTATTGACATCGCTATGCTTCTCGCAGTGTTCATTTCAGCCGAGTGGTTCTACATCATTCTAGCTGATGACAGGTTTATGACGCTTACGGGATACGTTCCTAAGTCTTCCAGTCATAGCTTATATTAAGGTTACAGAAGACAGACGGACTACTCTACGAAAAATATAGGAGTGAAATGTTGCTCTCTGATGAATCTAGTTAGGTTCACTCTCTTTTACTGTGATGGTCGTTTCTGCGAAATCATGCGAATTATTTATTGATTTCATCGTCGATTTGGTGGCGGAAGTGTAACGGTTTATGGTGTAAGTAAACTGGTGGCAGTCAAAACTTATTGATTTCATACATCAGAATAATTAAACTGGCTTTACTTTTCAACAAGCCAATGCACATCAACACACTTTCGGTTATCTCTGGCATTTGACAGCTGTAGAACATTGATGACATGCCTTGGTCGGTGCAATCATCGAAGTTGAATCCGACCGAACACATCTAGGATGAATTGAACCGTAGTTTCAGACGCAAACCCAGCAATCAAACGCATTGCAAATCTCCGAAAAGCATCACGGGAAGATTGGAACAACAGTCTCGCGCAATACCATGCCAGCGAGACTTCTTGTACAATATGTCATGAATGTCAATGGAAGACACACACGGTATGATTGATCTAACACTAGTTGTAATTACTGATATAGATCATTCTCTTTTGTTGAAATACAGCTAAACATGTTAGATTGGTAAGTGGAAAAATGACAATTTATTGAAGACAGATTTATTATTTTTGATATAAAGTAGAATTTAATCAAACTCAAAATATGTATACTTTCGGTTGTCTCTTAGTATACTAGAATATCGAGAATGTTCTAATTACATCATCATAGATCAAAACATTCGGAACCTCCACTTTTTTCATTGCCTTTGGTAGGAACATAAAGAGGTGACGCGAATGTTTGATATAAAAGGGTATACCCACTGCCAGCACTGGATAGACCTACCCGAGTTCCAGACTCAATATAATATATTAAGAGGTCAGTTGATAATTAATTAGCATACATTCTTGTGGTTGATAGACAGTTAACATATTATTTTAAATGATTTTTGTGAGTTTTTGTTTATTTATATCTATATATTTATATTTATTTATTACAAAATAATGAGACGATAAAAAGCAAGCAATCACAAAATATGGAAGTTAACTGAAGGGAACAGATGTATCATTTAATATGGAAATTAATCAGATATATATGTTTTTCAATGCGTTTTGTTGAGTCGTATTTGTTATTTGAGTTGGACCATTTGTTTATTTGTTCACAGATAAAACTTCCTTTGCAACATAGTATGTGTCATGGTTTAATAGGGAGATATTTTTAGATTTAGGAATTCCCAGTAAAATCGAAAGAAGAAATGACTCACAGTGTTATGCTAAAACATATTTACAAGAAATACAGAATTACGTCATCTTTGCTAATTGAAAGGAAAGAACACGATTAATGAAAACAGAAATGAAAAATGGTAAAAGTAACTTCCATAAAATAGCTGGTGGAATGAATAGATTGTCGTTC
Organism: Bathymodiolus brooksi; assembly: GCA_963680875.1. Taxonomy (NCBI): domain Eukaryota; kingdom Metazoa; phylum Mollusca; class Bivalvia; order Mytilida; family Modiolidae; genus Bathymodiolus; species Bathymodiolus brooksi. The sequence goes on along the minus strand of OY804581.1, from coordinate 89,019,094 downwards.
TTTATTTTGTATTGCGCATCATAACATAAGGAGTGGAAGCGAATCTGTACAGGGTTCATATCTGTATTGCCGTTGGAGATCTAATTATCAGGAAAGGGTGGGGGAAGATCCCATTATCCGGTTTTAACCGTGGCATATATGTCGTGGTCTTTTCTATATTTTGTGATTTGATGTAAGAGGTGATTGTTTGTTTATTGATATTGGTCAAATTGTTGACAATCACTGTTTAAACTACGTATTAAATCAAAATAGTTAATAGCAATCTTTATATTCCCTCGTCAGATAATATACAGTAAAACCTCATTTCTCCCATTAATGAATAGTGCATATAATTGTAACCTGTATATAGAGGACAACTGTTTATAAATGTCACATTTTCAGGTTCACTTGAGTGGCCTTTGTATACAGGTTTGATTGTGTACATATATGTATTGATTCATGTCCGCATTGTTTCTTGTAGGATTGTGATTCAAAGCCAGTTTAATTCAATGTGTATTGATAAAATGGAAAATCAGATAACAAAATTTTCCAATTTAATTTCCATGTACAAAGAGCAGAATAAAAATCTAAACGCCAAAGGAAAACATCGGTGTCTCTTCTTCAAATCATCATTCTATGTTTCCAACGATACAGGCCTGATTGATGATCAAATGAGAGAATAACTAGCAGTTTTAATGACCAATGAAAACATGCATACAACAACAGGTTTTAATTTTCAGAGTTTAACTTTTCCTTTTTACATTTAAATAAACCGTTTGTTGTGATGAATAACAAAACAATGGCATCTAATTCCACTAAATCTGAGTGGCCAGGAGAACATGTGATGTTAAGGGACACAGGTTTCTGCTCTACAGGACAGGACAATATTGTTGAATGTGCAGAATGTAAAGTATCTGTTTATATGAAGGACATCTGTGTAATAACTCTAAAAGAACATCATTCAAATTGTAAAATTGCACAAAGACTACGAGATGTTAAGTCGTTAAAATCGAATCAGAATGGTTCAATTGAACGAAAAATGAAGTCCACCTTCTACCCAGAAGTCAATGAGTTATTGGAAAATTCCAAATTAGACAGTACAAAGTTAGGGGGTCAAGCCATATCACCAACACAAAATCCACTAACACAAAATAGTACGTCATTAAGACAGCTAGGTGTTGATAGAGGGACAGATACATTGGTAGAGCAACGTTCATTTGGGCAGAAAGACGCTTCTAAGGATGAACGCATACTTGGACAAAATAGTTCGTCTACAGAGCAAAGTCCATCCACAGAAGGGAGAGATGCCTCGGTACTGGAATGTTCTGTTGGAAAGAGTGATGTACCGACGCCGGAAAATCCATTTGAACAAGAGAATACTACTCCGTGTGCTGAGTCCATACAAAGTTCCTTTGTAGAGAATAATGAATCGAGGCAGCATAATCCATTGACACTAGAGAATAGTGCGTTGGAAGAGACACTTCATTTCAAACAGGATGATTCAGTGGTACACCTCGAAAGTTTACTAGAAAACCAAGACCCCAGTATGAAGGAAAATGTGAGAAAGGACTTGAAGCAATATACCACATATGAATCAATAAACAGATCCCCGTGTAGTAGATATTGCCCTTCTAGCAGACGTCGGTGCAATGAGGCCGGCTTTAAGCGATATAGAAGACATGATATGTATGGATGTCCTATTATACCAGAAAGAACACTAGTTTTGAAGATGAAACAGATGGTACAGTCGGGACCTTTACATCCAGAATTCGATGTAGTAAAAGAACGAAGTAGAAGTTTCGAGGAGAATGGAATCAACAATGGAAATACTGCTCTGCAAGCCGAGGCCGGGTTTTATTGTACTGGTAAGTTAATATCTTTTAAAAAATATTCGGGCTACAATATAGTTTCATTTCTATTGTATTCAACAATCAATCTAATTAGATTTAAATTAGATCTCCTCACTTGTTCTCTATTTTCTCATGGTTGTTTTATATCGCCTGCTTCCACGCCGATATTACAAAACAACATATAGAAAATAGGGTGTGGAGATCTAATGTTTATTAGATTGGTTCAACAATATATATTATTTATCAGTACCAATCGATCATATTTCCGTCCCTTCCCTCAAATTAATGTAACTAGTTTTTTCCCCCAACACTTTTTATTAGAGTGATTTTACCAAGCTAGGAGAATGAACTGTTATGCGTATGTGTGCAAAGGGTATCGAACTTGCTTCTACAAATTTTGTCATTGGATTTTGAAACTGTTCTGACAGTGTGTGTGGATTGTTTTGTTTTTCATTTATTCAAAACAATTAAAATAATATTTTCGTTCTGAAAGTACCGAACAAATACATATGCCAATCGTCAGTCTGATTACACAAATTGACTGAATGGGTTGTATCAACTTTTGTGTCAAAAAATGTTTTCTTTCCCAACCACAAAAGAACATCTGATACTTTTATGTTATGGTTCAAATCATTATGTAATATACATTCTAAAAATAAACCAATGACATTTTAAATGTCACATTGAGTCACTGTGTATCTTTCTAATAATAAACTACTGGTTGTGCACACACATTTAAATTTTATGTAGATATGTGTAATTGTCTTGTAGAAGCACATAGTGAAATTATGAAAATAACAATAATTACTACAGCACACAGGTACTTGTTTCTGGTAAAAAAAATATACCTAGATATACCACAAGGTACGTAACCGTTCATTTGTAAAAAATCTAGGTCATCGCGATTTTCACGTTTTTTCAACTCGACGAACGCCAGCATGGAGGAATGGCCTACATCATCTGAAACTACGATAATTTATCTATAAAATGATGTATAAAACACTTACCTTTGCTGAACCTCAACAATACAACAGACCTTTTTCCACGGGTCAGTTATCAGCTTCCATCATTCAGACGGGAAACTGGGATATTGCTACCCTGCAGTGAAAGAAAAAATAAGAAAAGTTGTAATAACAATGCTATAAAAAATACTGAGATGTTAGAAAAATATATATATTCCAATCAAAAAAATAATTAAAGTGTTTTAATTTCTTAGAATAAGTGTAGTTTGAATACAAATCTGTTGCTATTTTTAGAATTCAAAAATTTGTGAACTTTCTATGCAACCTCGGGATTTTTCCCTGAAGTATACCAACAGAACTGAAAGTCTTATAGGCGGGAAAATTAAAACATGGGAGAAGCTGGACAAATTCTAAAAAAAAGAGCAACAGATTTGCATTCAAACTATACTTTTATTCTAAGAAATTAAAAAACTTTTATTATTTTTTTGATTGGAATGCAATATATATATTTTTCTAACATCTCAGTATTTTTAATAGCATTTTTATTACAACTTTTCTTATTTTTTCTTTCACTGCGGGGTAGCAACATCCCAGTTTCCCGTCTGAATGATGAAAGCTGATAACTGACCCGTGGAAACAGGTCTGTTGTATTGTTGAGGTTCAGCAAAGGTAGGTGTTTTATATATCATTTTGTAGATAAATTATCGTAGTTTCAGATGATGTAGGCCATTCCTCCATGCTGGCGTCCGTCGAGTTGAAAAAACGCGGAAATCGCGATGACCTAGATTTTGTACAAATAAACGGTTACGTACCTTGTGGTATATCTAGGTATATTTTTTTTACCAGAAACAAGTGCCTGTGCTACAGCACTATAATACATTCTTTATGTAAAGCTAACAAAACTAATTAGTTAGATCGAAAGTTTTCTGTCATAGTAAATTGACTAGATTAAAATAATAGATAATAAACAAAATAACATATTGTGTTGTGTTTTTGCTTTGTCTTTCTTCGTCTTGTCTACACTATGTTGCCAGTTTCTCTGAATTGTCCTCTATTTTTAATTGCCCTTCGGTGTTCTCTAACGTTTATTTCAAGATATCAAAGTGGTAATCAGAAGCATTAATGAGAAGGATAGGCAATACAACGAAAAAAAGAACAAAGGTACAAACAATGATCTACAAAACACTACACAGAAAACTAAAGATCGAGCAACACGAACCCCGCTAAATTCCGGGAGGGTAAGCAATTCTTGCTCCTAAAGTGACACCCGCAATGGTATCATGTGTCACCATTTTATTTCTATATTTACACGTGAGAGTTATCATTCAAATATATATGGGCTAATACATAGATTCCATTCAATCTATTCTACTAGCAATTAAAATCTACTATATTTAAGAATTATAAAGTTCAATGCATTTGGATCATATACTTTAGAATTAACACAGTGATCGAAAATATAAGTCTTGTTTTTTTGGTGTGATATGCAATGCTTTAAGAAAAGTTTGAAAGTTTGAAGATACCAAATAGGATGTCAGAGGATGTAATTCGAAGGACATGATCTTTCTATCATTACTTATTTAGGAGGACGCAATGGTACTATTTGCTGCTTTTATTGTGACCTGGGATTGCGTGAGGAACTTTTAGCATACTCCCCATGGAGGGAACACGCTAGATGGTTTCCTGTATGTCCTCATGTGATAGAAAAGAAAGGGACCACATTTATTGATAATGTGATTGTTGTAAGTATAAAAAATAATTACACATAGAGATAATGCACAGTAATTTAATCGTCAGTACATTAAAACATAGTTGTCTGAACTTAAATGTTTTAACTTAAAAAACATGTATTAATGTCATAGAGCTTGCACAAATATCCTGTCATGAAAAATAAAGATGGCAAATGTTTGCAAAAACAATGTTTTCAAACTAAAAATCGCTCGACTCGAAATAGGTTTTATATTCAAATATGTATTATTAGCGACAGTGCAGCTACACCATATCTTACTATTGTTTTTGTATTGTAGGCAACCGGAATTATGAAAGATTTTTTACGAGGTAAGAAGATTTAAACATGATAGTATGAACTTCATTAAGGTCAAGCAGATTTAAGAAGCATAGTATAACCATTTTAAACAATTAAAACACAAACGTCTAAATAACCCTTCCGGAACTTTTGAGTTCACCCCCGGTTTTCAGTGGGTTTCGTGTTACTCGATCTTTACTTTTATATGTAAGTTTTGTAGATCGTTGTTTGTCCCTTTGTACTTTTATTTTGGTCATTGTGTTGTCTGTTCTTCTTCGATATACGGAATCTGATTGCCCCTTTGGTTTCTTCAAACTCTTCTTACTTTAATGCGCATGACGAGTGATGTTATTCAATTTGGAATTGATAAAAAGTAACGATAGGTGAAGCCGTAGTCAGTTTCAATTGAGCTGTCGGTCGATGTTTTTGTGTCTGTAGTCGTCTGTTGTAGTCGTCATGATTTTGCATTGTTCTTTGAACTTTGTGTTGGTCTAGAAACATGCAATGAATACATTTTTTAATTTGCAAAATTACCTTTTGCACATAGGAAAAGGGAGAATGGGTTGCAACCAATATCATCATAATTCATTGTATTCATGCAAGATACATGCGGGTAGACCAACATAATATACAAATCTTGAAAGAAAAATATTCCAGTCATACATATAAATAACTATTTATATAGTGAATTCTTAAGATATATGTTTTTGTTGGTGTTCACTTTGCTCATCTTTTTAGTTTTCTGTGTTGTGTTTTTTGTTTTGTTTGAGTTCGTTCCGTGTCTTGTGCCCAATGTTGGCGGTGTCTCTGGATTGTTCATTTTTGATTGCCCTTTCCGTTTTCTCTAACTTTTATTTATTTTTAATATTTGCTTTAGATAAACACAGATACCGACCAATGTCAACAAATATGATAGTGGATGCTTTAAGACACTACCCTCCAAGTATTGTTGACAGCACAATACAGGGATTCGTTTTAGACAACGGTAGGTTGTTTTTATTTCTTTAGATATAATTTATAAAGTAGCATATTAACATATTTAAACAAAGTGACTATTTAACACATACTATACTCATCCATAATCATAATGTAATACATCAAATGAAAGCACACAGAAAGAACAGATTGGGAGAGATTACCCACACAGATGTGTAATAGTAATAGTAATATGCTATCACGTGACTTCAATGTGTGAATATTAAATAGAGGCAGTATGAAAGCACAATCAAAATTAATAAATAAAAACAAGCAAATTAAAGTAAATGACACAACAGCTTCAAGCAATACAGTATGATACAACAGTTACACAAACACACACACACACACATTGCTTCATAATTAGTATGAAATACTGTTCGAAATATGAATAAGTGGAAATTACCTACATGGAAACGTTTTGTTTTTTTGTTTTGTTTTTTGTTTTGTTTTTTGTTTGTTTTATCAAATATTGTATTTGCTTTACGTTTTCAGGATTTTTCCCAGGTCGTGATGATCTATTCCACGCTTTAGAGACCATCCAATTGTGGAAGACCTCAGAAACATATGAATATTGTATGGAGGAGTAACACACCATTTTAGTAGGACAGTAAATGGTGTAAAGAGGTGTATTAGTGATTCATTTACCGTTAATACTGAATTGTTTTATTGTACAAATCGTGTAAATAGTTCGCCTTTGGCTGAGTGATTTTGCATTGTATATTTTTTTTTTTTTTGGGATCTGTGAAGTGTTGTTGCATATAATAAAGGTTATGTGCCTAATGTTAAGCAGAGTGATTAAGCCAAGGTTTGTGTTGATCTAAAGTCGGCTTAATCACGATTTCATATGTAGTAATATGTTTTGCACTGTTTGTATTATCGAGGAGATTTTGTGTTAATGAAGATCGTGTAAGACTTGATAATGTATTATCTACATACTACACGGTGGCATTCAATGCTATTTTTATTCTTGTATTTTATGTTTTTGCATATTGAAGCATAATTGTACAAATGGCTAATTTTGCTTATAAAGAATTACTAAATGCTACACAAAACTATAAATTCTAATGAATTGTGTTGTAAGACAGATATATCTGTCGAATGCTTCTTTGATGTTTATCTATGTTATGTAGCATAAAGAATAAACGATAAATGTGGGTTATGATTGAGAAACATAATGAAGCTTATTTATAACCGAACCAATGAGGATCCACATTTCTAGTTAACTTTCTTTATGTTGCACGAACTTGAAAAAATCATCCCATTGAACTTTATGTATAGTAAACAGTATGATACATATCAGACTGTATATAGTTATCATTTGGTTCAAGGTATTATTGTAAATTTATATTTTTCTGTGATTTCCTATATTTTTAGGGAATGATTTGATTTACAAAGTTAGCCATTATATTTTGCTAATTTGTTTTTTTTCACATGAAATCGTTGTTGACATCCAATATTCAAGGATTAATAAATGAAATCATTATAGTGATCGTGATTGTATGGTAGTTGGATTTATTGCTACATATTAAATCAATGCCTATCATTACTACCGTTGTGAGTACGAACCTCGTTCAGGACGAGGTGTACTCGATACAACATTATGTGATAAAGGTTGTCAGTGACTTGTGGCAGGTCGGTGGTTTTCTCCGGTTACTCCGGTTTCATCCACCAATGAAAAAGACCGCCACAAAATAACTAAAATATTGTTGAAAGTAGCATTAAACACCACAACCCTAACCTTAACCTTAACATATTTATGTGGTTTGTAACAACTGACTTAATATGACAATTGTAAGCTGAAGATTATAGCGTAGTTATTTGGAATATATCTATTCCAACAATTACAGGTCAGTTACATAACCACAAATATGATGAACGATATCCAGATAATAAAATGTAAAACAAAACTTACTGTCGGAGCAGTTCCAAAATCATAATGAAAAATCGTAAAAAGAGGCCCTATCGATCCCCCCTAACACACATTTAAATATTCTGAAAATAATATGGCTACGCTCCTGAGTTAAGCTTCAAGCTAAAGCATGATGGCGATGGTGGAGCAATCTCACCAATAACAAAAAATTATAAAACACCAATTAGAGAGGTAAATAACAAAGATCCCTATCCGAATATACCAAATTACACCCGATTACATTAAATAAAACATAAATAATGTAGCAAAAGACCTAACACATGCGATTCTAGTTATAGCTGGACCTCCGTATGACCAGTGAGTGTGTGAGTGATTGTTATTTAAATAAAAATATCTGCGTGACCAAGTGGTTAATTTCCCTGACTTCTAACCACAAACCTAACACCACTAACCTTGTTGAAACATGGAACGGGATCAGGTACTCTTATCCTGTTCATTAATGGTACAAAATCTGTGTAAATAGTTTGGCAATGTCAAATATCTGGCATTGACAAGATTAATGAAGACATTTGTATTAACCTTAAGAGATAACAACGATGTCACATGTGATAATATATTCTATATATTTGTATTTTTTATTTTATTTTTGTATTCACATGACCATTATTGTATATATAGATGCTAAATATTGTCAAATTGTTATGTATTTATTTAATACATATATGATGGTGGATATTGGATTTTAATATTTGTTGGTTTTTTTTTTAAATATAGAACTTTAATGATGACTACATTTTTATTAAAACATTGACGTTGTTATCTCCCTTATATCGAGGAGGAACAAATCAAATTAATATGCTTGCAGTTAGTTTTGTCGGTTTAATCCTGGTTTGCATACATTTAATTAGCATAAAAAATAGTTAAATAAACAAAAAAGACAATAGGTTCACATACCATCATGACCTATAGTCTATTTTGAATATGTTAAATTAAAGATGACTATATATTGCAATATAATTATAAGTAAATTCTCATTGATGTTGGTTGAAATCTTTGTGCATATGTCTCTTCTAAATATGGTAATTTACATAGATGTTTTATGTGTACCTGTATCCCTATATTTTAATGGTTTGAAGTATCTTTCCCATTTAAGCTGGTTCAATATCTCTGATATTTATCGAATTGTCTTGCATGATAAATAAATAAAAACTGATTTGTAATTGATATATCTATTCAATTATGGATATATTTTAAAGAAAATCACAACTTTGTAAGCAAGATAAATCTTTATTTATATTTAAAAGAAAATCAAAGGTTGTAAGCAAGATAAAAGTTTATTATTATATTAAAGTGCAGCATATTACTATAATAATTCTTTAATTTTAATCATGTCTATATAAAGTTCATCAGATATTTACTTAGTTTGAGAGCAAATGTTTCTAACTTTAATATTTGCTTTAAGTTTTTTATTTATTTACTTGTAACATTACAGTTAAAATCCAGGTGAAATTTGTGTGATCAATAAAGAACAGAATATTCTTGTTAAAACAACAATTTCATCAATGTTTAATTATACCCGTAATGAAGTGTATGTAAACCAGGATGAATCATTTTGTCTGATCATAAATCTAGGAAATTACAATGGTATAATAATAATGTTGATGATATAATAATAATATTGATGATATTTAGAGATACGGAATTGAATTATGGATGGTCATTTTCTAATACAATTTATGATAAAATTAAAAACAAAAGATACCATACAGTTTCAAATTCAAATTTCATGGATTTCAGTATGAAATTTAATATCAATCAATTAGACATAGAGAAAATACATATTACAAGTTGGTAATTTTTTCACAAATGTTGAAAAACAAATGATTTTCCACATTCATGTCTGTAACTACATGGCTGATAGAATTGTAACTTGATAGGAATGTCCTTCTATAAAAATGGCAAAGATTGTTTTTCACGATTGGAAAACAAAAAACCCCCAAAAACCGCACACATCAAAAACAAAAGAAAAAAAACCCCCATAATAGCTGATCGAAGAACCCAAGCTCAAAGATCATCAGTGATGCATAGTTTTTGTGCTGAATAGCAAGTTTAATTAGTTGTATTTTCCCCAAATTTTCCACTTTTTGCCTATTTTGATCAAAATTAAGTCACACTTAGTGAGATTTTCTTAGGTGTGTCATCCAGCAAAGATAGATCTTGAATGATTGGTATTAGTTAAAAGAAAACATAGTAACATATTATATACACTTAATGGGGAAAATAGTATGGTTACAACTTAATATATCGGAATACACTACATTTCAAGGATTATTATTGTACAGTCGCAATGTCCAAGATACAGAAAAAGAATCTGGAAAGGATTAAAATTTAAACACCATATTTAAGCTTATAACTTATAACATAAACCATGATGTCAGTTGCATCAATTGCAACTATAAGGATAAAGAAAAAAACAATTGTGAACTGTACTACATAACAAAAGTTATGAAGCCATTCCTAGTACCATTACTGAGGTTAAGCAATCTGAAATTGTGGTCTTTTCACATATTTTAGAATCATGTAGGATAGGATGATATATATTGTGTTTGAATTTTTTGCTCTAACAATGTTTTCTTTTTATATTAATAAATATTAATAAAGTATTTTTAGAACTAAATTATCTTAGTTTTATTTTGTATTGATTATCTCCCTTATAGCATACAGACACTTCAATAGGAATTTAGGTTCATGTTTATTTATTGCCATAAATATTGAAATCTTTGTGCATATGTCTCTTCTGAATATGTTAATTTACATAGATGTTTTATGTGTACCTGTATCCCTATATTTTAATGGTTTGAAGTATCTTTCCCATTTAAGCTGGTTCAATATCTCTGATATTTATCTAACTTGTCTTGCATGATAAATAAATAAAAACTGATTTGTAATTGATATATCTATTCAATTATGGATATATTTTAAAGAAAATCACAACTTTGTAAGCAAGATAAATCTTCAATTTATATTTAAAAGAAAATCAAAGGTTGTAAGCAAGATAAAAGTTTACTATTAGTTCCTTGTTGAAATAATTAAGAGGTTTATATTTTATTTATATAACCAGTATTCATTTACTAATACTGTTGCCCAACACAATTGTGTCGTTCAATAGTAACACGACTGGTGTCACTCACTCTTCCGGAACACCTGCGATCACCCCGGTTTCGTTCGAAAGGTTCATGTTGCTATAGGTTTCTGTGTAGTGCTTTGTCGACCATTGTTTGTCGTCTTGTCCCTTTTCTGTTGGTCATTGTATTGTCTGTCCTTCTTTGATTATGGTTTCTTTGGTATCTTCGTTTGTTCTTATCGCATGGTCCTCTACCATGTGTATGTTGATTTGGTACCAATCAGACATTGCAAGATGTACACCAGTGTATGATGAGGGATTTCAGACCTATGTTGTTTGTTTATTGACTTTAGAAATTAGGTGAGCAATACAGATCATGAAAGCTGTTTATCTTTTCTTATTGCATTTTAGAATTGTCAAATAGTTACTCGACGCAGTATGAAGCATTTTATCTCATTCGTTTCACTCACTTACCAAAAAATAATTCACATCGTGACTCACGAATGATGTTTGACGATATTCAGTACTCATAATCCCAGATAATGTATATTTATCTGATACACGGAAACCCTGATAACAGATATTTGTACTGTTTACTTAGTGGTTTTGGCATCAGATAAAACATACCATTGTTTTGGTATATATTTTCAACTAGTGGTAGCCAATATGCTTTCGTAGATATGCAAACATGATTAATTTGAACTTTAATTATTTTAGTATCATGCAAATATATAAATACAAAGATATGATTTAAATATTCTATGTAGTTATTGGCCTATCATATTTTCTCATTCCCACATATCATTTGTTTTTGTCACCTCGTCTCTGACAGACTTCTGCTATGTTTGATTTTCTATGCAAACTCAAAACCAAGTGTGAATTGGAATAGGCCATTTTATTATTAAAATGACAAAGTATATTATAAGGACAATATATATACAAAAATGTACACAAAAACACTCAGCAGACCATTATCATAAAATTGTGACATTTTACTACCTCTCTGAAAACAAAGGTGAGGAGCCAAGATCTGCATAGCAAAAATACTATAATTAAAAAGCAATAAACTGACAATCTTAGTGTTGATACATTGTATAAAATAATCTAACACTATGAAAAAATGTAGTTTCTTTTAGAATAACTACAACTATAATTCTAGGATTTGAATACAGGAAACCATGATAACAGATATTTGTACTGTTCAAGTACAAACAATATTGTCAAGTGATAAATGATGGATACTCTTACTGTTTAGTATATAAGGGAAATAACAACTAAGTGTTTTGCTTTGTATGTTCAAGTGGTAGCCAATAGGTTATCGTATATATGTAGATATGCAAGCATTATCAATTTGAACTTTAATTATTTTAGTATCTTATAAATATATGATTTAAATATTCTATGTAGTTATTGGCCTATCACATTTTCTCTTTCGCACATATCATTTGATAGATGTCATGTTATACGCGAGTGCGTTCAGTAAAACTCAGTTTTGGTTTGTTTTGTTTGAAGGACTTTTATCCTTGTATCAAACCAAGTAAGAATTTTTCGTATATCTAATTATTGATGATGTCAAATTAATCTACTGTTTTAAGTGGGGTTCGTATTACTCGATCTTTAGTTTTATGTGTATGTTTTGTAGATCGTTGTTTGTCCTTTTTCTTAACTTTTGACCATTGTGTTTTCTGTTCTTCTTCGATATACCGATTCTGATTGCCCCTTTGGTATCTTCAAACTCTTCGTTCCACAAAGATCAGAATAAAAATTTAAACGCCACAGAAAAACATCGGTATCTCTTCTTCAAATCATCATTCCATGCTTGATTGATGATCAAATGAGAGAATGACTTGCATTTATAACGACCAATGACAGTTTGCATACAACAACAGGTTTTAATTTTCAGAGCTTAGCTTTTTTATTTTAATAAACCGTTTGTTGTGATGAATGACAAAACAATGGAATCGAATTCCTCAAAATCTGAGTGGCCAGGACAACAACATGTCGCTATGTTGGCGAACACAGGTTTCTACTATACAGGACAAGACAAGATTGTTGAATGTGTAGAATGTAAAGTATCTGTTAATATGAAGGATTTCGGTGAAATAACTCTCAATGAACATCGTTCAAATTGTAAAATTGCAGAACGACTACGAGATGTAAAATCGTTAGACAATGTCCAATCGAATCAGAATGGTTCAAATGAACGAAAAAGGAAGTCCACCTTCTGCCCAGAAGTAAATGGCTTATTGGAAAATTCTAACTTAGACAGTACAAAGTTAGGGGATCAAACCATATCACCAACACAAAATCCACTAACACAAAATAGTACGTCATTAAGACAGCCCGGTGTTGATGATAGAGGGAAAAATACATTGGTAGAGCAACGTTCATTTGGGCAGATAGACTCTTCTGTGGATGAACGTATACTTGGACAGAATAGTTCATTTATAGAGCAAAGTCCATCCGCAGAAGAGAGAAATGCCTCGGTATCGGAATGTTCTGTTGGAAAGAATCTATTTGGAAAGAGTGATGTACCGACGCTAGACAATCCATTTGAACATGAGAATACTTCTCAGGGTGCTGAGTCCATAAAAAGTTATCTTATAACAAATAATGAATCGAGGCAGCATAATCTATTGACACTAGAGAATTGTGCGTTGGAAGAGACACTTCACTTCAAGCAGGATGACTCCGCGGTACAGCAAAGTACAATAAACGCTGCGGAAATTTCACGACCAACTGCGAATACTTTTGGCGAGAATCATAGGTCAACGTCTGTCCTAGAAAGTTTACTAGAAAACCAAGACCCCAGTATAAAGAAAAATGTGAGAAAGGACTTGACGCAATATACCACATATGAATCAATAAAAAGAGCCCCGAGTAATAGATATCACCCTTCTAGCAGACGTCGGTTCAATGAGTCCGGGTTTATGCGATATGGAAGACATGATATGTATGGATGTCCTATTATACCAGAAAAGACATTAGTTTTGAAGATGGAACAGAGGGTACAGCCGGGACCTTTACACCCAGAGTTCAATGTGGTGAAAGACCGAAGCAGAAGTTTTGAGGAGAATGGAATGAACAATGGTAATACTGCTCTGCAAGCCGATGCAGGATTCTATTGTACTGGTAAGTTAAATCTTTTGAATTTCATTGGCGCTATTACATTTGTATATATTTTCATTCCTATGACATTCAGCAATATATTTAACAGCATTAACAAGGATACTTCCATTCCTACCCTCAAATCAATGTAACTAGTTTTTCCCCGACACTTGTCACGGAAGTGATTCTACCCAGCTACGAGAGTGAGCTGTTATCTGTATGTGTGCCAGGGGCATCGAACCTGTTGTTACGATTTTTTTCCATTGGATTTTAAAACTGACAGTATGTGTGGTATTTTTTTTGTTCTTCATTTTATTTTAGAACAATTCAAAATAAAATTTTCAATCTGAAAGTATAAAAAAAAAGAAAAAAAAGAAGAAGAAGAATAAAGACCATTTAAGAGCAAGTTGAGTAGAATACAAGCATCAATTTAATTACACTGAATCAATTTTTGTATCAAATAATATTTTCTTTCCCAACAATAAAAGAACCCCTGATAATTTTATTATACGTTTAAATTCAATGCGTACATACATACATATACCCTTTAAGAGGTAGGATACAATTAGCAACGATTAAATTTTTAGAACATATCTTAAATGCAAATAACTCACTTGTTAACAAAGTATATAGTAGTACTGCAAAAAACAGTAAATGGTTAAATACTGTAAAGGATTGGGTAAATAAATTAGGATTTGGACACCTGAATTTCCATACTAATAATATTGCATTTTACTTGACAAATATAAAGCAACGAATCCATGACCATGCAATTCAAAACCTTAATTGCTCAATTAGAAAATGTACGAAACTAGAATTTTTTCAAAATGTGTTTAAAATTAATGAAAGACCTGCATACACTGATATATGTAAATTTAAAGAGGATAGGTCTACTCTATGCAAATCTAGAATTAGTGCCCACTCTCTTGAAATTAAGAAGGGCAGGTATTATAATATTCCACGTGAAAGTCGTGTTTGCTTATCATGCAAAGCTGATAAAGTAGAAGATGAATTACATCTTTTCCTTGACTGCCTATCTTATGCACATTTAAGGCAAGACTTTTTTGAAAAAAAAGTATCTTAGGTGAAGTAAATCAAAAAGTTTTCAATAAATGTTAAATGATAGCCCTACTGAACAGCAATTCACCAAAACTTCTCAATAGCATTGTCAATTTTATGAATGAATGCATTCCAAGGGAAATTCATCCTAGTCAACGTTTATATAACAAATACAATGAGTACATTTTAACTCTATATATATATTCATATATGTACGTATGCAAGCTGATACCACTGTCGCTCCCACATGTATTGATATTATATATATTTTACATGTATATCTTTCCTTATGTGTCAAAACCATATATTGTAAATGTGTTAGTACCAAGAAATATTGTCTATTGTCTATAAACTACAGGTTGTGTACACACATTTAAATTTTCTGTAGATATGTGTAATTGTACTGACGAAGCACATAGTGAAATTATGAAAATACCCATAAATACTACAGCACTATAATATATTCTTTATGCAAAGCTAACAGAACAAGCTATACATATGCAATTAGCTACAGTGCGTGGAGCGATAATTACGTTACGGTTCATCACCTTCATGTAAACGTCTCGCGAATTTATCGCCATGCACGCTTCATACGGTTTAAACAGGAAATAAAAGCTCTTTGATATTTAGTTATGCAACCTCGAGCTGTCCTTTGCGCATACGTTTTTGGAATTGACGAGTGAACATTTCTAATGTAATCTACTGAAATGTTGGTCCATATTTGCAAAATGTTTTCATAAAGTTGATTCCTAGAATCTACTGTTTCAGAAATTTTCTCAGCTCAATTTTGATTTTCAACCATACATTTTCAATGATATTCGAGTCCGAACTTTGGGCCGACCATTCGATGGTTTTTATTTCGTTTTCATCCACGGATGCTTTGCTAGGCGTGCCCTATGAACAGGAGCATTGTCATTCTGAAAACAATAATTAACATCTGGGAAGTGCCTGGCAATGACTGGCCACAAACAACTTTCCAGATTTGAAAGTATTTTGTTGCATTTATTGTTCCATCAACTTTAGTCAAAGTACCGACGCCATTGTATGAAATGCAAACCCAAATCATGACACTGATTTTTCTGTTTACACCGGGACAAATACAGTCAGGTTGGAATGTTTCATCGCCTTTTCTGCAAATATAGACTCGATTGTCATTTCCAATCACAATCTGGCTCTCGTCCAAAAAAATCACCTTTTTCCAATCATCAAATAGCCACCGTCATTTGTTCCTTGCACCACGTGACTCGTTTTTTCCTGTTTACCTACCGAATTCGTATTTTCTTCCTACATTCGCACCGACGATACCCTTTGCTTCAAATAAACCTCCACATTCTTTTTTCTACATACATTTATATTTTCAGAATTGTTAAATCTGTTTGTAATGTCAGACAATGAGGCTTTCCTATCTGATCTCAAACTTCGGATAATTTTTCGGCCAAGGCGATCGTCCAAACTTTTTCTTCTCCTCGATGTTTTGACATTTTCTGTACTACTCCGTTAATCATACCTTTTGTACACTGTAGTTTTCGGCATTTTCAACAAACTTGTCCATATGAATGGCCTCCTCTAATTAATTATACAATGGAATCTCTCTGCCCACCTGACAAATCTTTTGATCTTTCGCGGCATTTTACTTCCAGCTGTTTATTTATGTTTTTGGTACGGAGACATTGATGATAAACTACTGACGTCATTTATGACATTTTCAGGTGTAGTTTGATTATAAAATCAACAGGGAAGACTGTATGAAAACGCGGAAATTCATTCTCCAAAAGGACATACCGCAACGCAATACATCACGACGGCATTATGTAGATCGAAAGTTTTCTGTCAAAGTAAATTGACTAGATTAAAATACTTAGAAATTGAACAAAACATATATTGTCTTGGTTTGTTTTGTTTTTCTTCATCTTGTGTACCATTTGTTGCCAGTTTCTCTGCCGGATTGTATTTTTTTGATTGCCCCTTCGGTGTTATCTAACGTTTATTTACATCCATGAAGGGTGCTATATGAACAGAACGGGATGAAACTATGCTTCTGTGTTCATTTCTTTTTCCCTTCTAACTTCATGTTTATGATTTGTTTTGCTTTGCTTCCGTATCGTCCTGTTAATGGAAGAAGAGTTTGAAGATACCAAAGGGGTAATCAGAATCCGTATATCGAAGAAAAACAACAGACAACACAATGGCCTAAAGAAAAAGTAGAAAAGGACAAACAACGATTTACAAAACATACACCTAAAACTAAGGATCGAGTTACATGAACAGCACTAAGAATCGAGGGTGAACTCGGGTGCTCCGGAAGGGTGAGCAGTAATGATTTCTGTCTTTGTTTTATACTATATAATACCATAATTCTTGTTTTAAAATGATATTTCTATCATTTATTTAGGAGGAGGCAATGATACTATTTGTTGCTTTTATTGTGACCTGGGGTTGCGAAAGGAACTTTTAGCATACTCCCCATGGAGGGAACACGCTAGGTGGTGTCCTGTATGTCCTCATGTGATAGAAAAGAAAGGATTTGAATTTATTGATAATGTGATTGTTGTAAGTATAATGAACACCGTAGATATATAAAGTAACTACACATACACAAAACGATGTACAGCAATATTAGAAAATACATTTGAAAATATCAAAGCGATAATCAGAAGCCGTAAATTGAAGAAGGGCATACAATGGGGTGGGTGGGTTATAGTGTTTAAAGCCACTTTCGATAATATATTTCAGTTACATCGTGCCGGTCAGATTTATTGGAGGAGGGGGAGGGTACCGGAGTACTCAGAGAAAAACACAGACATGCCGCAAGTCGCTGACAAACTTTATCGCATAATGTTGTACAC
Source organism: Bathymodiolus brooksi (assembly GCA_963680875.1). Lineage (NCBI taxonomy): Eukaryota > Metazoa > Mollusca > Bivalvia > Mytilida > Modiolidae > Bathymodiolus > Bathymodiolus brooksi. The sequence continues at coordinate 89,001,292 of OY804581.1, read as the reverse complement.
CTCGTCTGGACGAAATTCGTACTCACAATGTTAGTGATGATAAGCACTGATTGTATATGTAGTCATCAATCCAACTACCAAACGATTACGACCACGACGGCGCCATCAATACAATGGTCACAAGAAATATTACAAAAGGACAAACAAACGATCTGTAAAACGTTACACAGAAAACTAAAGAATGGGCAATATGAACTCCACTTATATGTTTGTAAATTGAAAAGATAGTTGCACTGAATTTAAATGTTTAAACATATAATAAAGTAAAAATAAAAATTAAGATAAAACGTTATTACTGTTGTTCGTTCGCTCACAACCATAGTGATGACTTCAATCAGCAACGAGTATACTTCATATTCCCATGTGAGTCTGACACCAACGTGATTACTTGTTGGCATAGGTTAATTTATGTTGTTTTATTTATAAACAGAAAAATTGATACATACGGATAATAGCAATCATTCCCAACAAAGTTTTGTATTCAAACATGTATTATTAAAGACAGTACAGCTACACCATACCTGACTATTTGTTTGTATTGTAGGCAACCAGAATTCTGAAAGATTATTTACGAGGTAAGATGACTTGAACATGATAGTCTTAAATTATTTTGATTAATGTTAAGATGATTTTAAAAGCATATTATAATATATCGTCGCTAATCCACAACTGACCACATCTCGATTGAGCTGTCAAATTTGTCTCATTACTTGATTAGGTATTGTTGACCATCTTGTAAGGAATAATAATTCTTATAACACCCTGAACTTGTTTTAGAGGAGATATTTGCATACTGTTTCACTGTATTCATTTTAACACAAACCTTATTACATGTCATTTTTCACAATACACGCAAGAGAAAACCGAAGGGATAATCAAGAATGAACAACACAGAGACAGAGTTAACATTGTGTACAAGCTTGTTACATATTTATTTACATAATTTTGTGTTGGGCAAAATTGAAAATGGTGCAAAGGATAATATTCTTTGCATATTAAGATAGTTATGATTAAGTTAACAAGATAATTCCATTATGAATGCACTCCTAGTCAAAACGCATTGTTCATGCAGTTTAAAAAAAATATAAGTTCGGCAATTATCGTTAACACAGAATGCACTAGTCGGAACGTATTCTTCACCTAGTTTTTTTAGTTCGGCAATTATCTTTAAAACCGAGAATATTTCAGTGATCTCCCACTCTGTCAGTAGAGATAAATCAATTACAAATTCAAATTTTATTTTACGTTATGTATTATATATTTGCCATAAGCATATTCGATGATATAGATGTTATATTTAATATTTGTTTTAGAAAAAGAAAATTCACCAATGTCAACATATATGATAGAGGATGCTTTAAGACACTATCCTCCAAGTATTGTTGAAACAACGATACAAGGATTCTTCTTAGACAATGGTAGGTTGTTTATTCCTGAGATAGAATTTGTAAAGTATCATATTAATATATTTGAACAATGTGACTATTTAACACAGAATACCATCACCCACAATCAGTGTGTAATTAGCAAATGATTTGGTTAGGGTTATGATGTCTGACACAACTTTCAACAATAGTTCAGTTATATCATAGCGGTCAGTTTTATTGGTGGAGGAAACCAGAGGACCCGGAGAAAACCACCGACCTGTCGCAAGTGTCTGACAAATTTTATCACATAATGTTGTACCCCTCGTTCTGATCGAGATTCGAGCTCACAACATCACTGGTGATAGGCACTGATTTTATTGGTAGTTGTAAATTCAACTACCATACGGTCACAGCTACGATAGACCCTGCACAATCTATGTGTAATACCGTAATTGAAAGCACAGATAAAGAAGAGATCGGGAGAGAACACCCACACAATTAGAGATTAAGATCACGTGATCCACTGCCAAGATATAATTTGCGATCACGTGACTTCATTGTCTGAATGTTAAATAGTGGCAATATGAAAGCATAATCAAAATTAATAAATAAAAACAAGCAAATAAAAGTAAATGACACAACCGCTTCAAACAATGCACAAGAATACAAATTGCTGCTTAATATGGTTAAGATATCATACGAAAAATATGAATCGGTGTAAATTATATTATCTTTATGATCAAATATTGTATTGTCTTGATGTTTTTAGGATTTTCCCAGGTCGTGGTGACCTATTTCACGCTTTAGAGACCATCACATTGTGGAAGACATCAGAAACATATGAATATTGTATGGAGGAGTAACACACCATTTCAGGATGACAGTAAATGGTGTAAAAAGATTGTCTTTGTTGACAAAGAATGCTCCATTTTATTACTGTACAAATAGTAAAAAATAGTTCAGTCTTGGTTTATTGCCTTTGTATTGTATAGTTATTTCTATCTGGGAACTTCTACATTTTCCACATAGTTAAGATTATGTGTCTGATATTGGGGCAAAGTGATGATGCCAAGGATTGTGTTGATCTAAAGTCATGTGTTATATGTAGTAATATTTTTTGGCACCGTTTGTATTATCGAGGATACATTTTGTAAATGAAGAATTTGTAAGAATTGATAATATATTAACAAAATACAGCACAGTGGTCTTCAAAGCTATTTTTATTCTTGTATTTTATGTTTTTGCATATTGAAGTATAATTGTACAAATGGCTAATGCTGCTGATAAAGAATTACTAAATGCTACACAAGACTATAAATTATAATGAATTATGCGGTAAGACAGATATATCTGTCGAATACTTCTTTGATGTTTATCTATGTTATGTAGCATAAAGAATAAACGATAAATGTGGGTTATGATTGAGAAGCATAATGAAGCTCATTTATAACCGAACCAATGAGGATCCACATTTCTAGTTAACTTTCTTTATGTTGCACGAACTGGAAAAATCATCCCATTGAACTTTATGTATAGTAAACAGTATGATACATATCAGACTGTATACAGTTATCATTTGGTTCAATGTATTATAGTAAATTTATATTCTTCTGTGATTTACTATATTTTTAGGGAATGATTTGATTTACAAAGTTAGCCATTATATTTTGCTAATTTTTTTTTTTCACATGAAATCGTTGTTGACATCCAATATTCAAGGATTAATAAATGAAATCTTTTTAGTGGTCGTGATCTTATGGTAGTTGGATTTATAACTACATATGAAATCAAGGCCTATCACTACTAACGTTGTGAGTACGAACCCCGTCCACCAATGAAAAAGGCCGCCACGAAATAACTGAAATATTGTTGAAAGTGGCATTAAACACCACAACCCTAACCTTAACCTTAACATATTTATGTGGTTTGTAACAACTGACTTAGCATGACAATTGTGTAAGCTGAAGGTTATAGCATAGTTATTTGGAATATATCACTTCCAACAATTACAAGTCAGTTACATAACCACAAATATGATGAACGATATCCAGATAATAAAATGTAAAACAAAACTAACTGTCGGAGCAGTTCCAAAATCATAATAAAAAATCGTAAAAAGAGACCCTATCGATCCCCCCTAACACACATTTAAATATTCTGAAAATAATATGATTACGCTCATGAGTTAACCTTCAAGCCTAAAGCATGATGGCGATGGTGGAACAATCTCACCAATAACAAAATATTATAAACACCAATTAGAGAGGTAAATAAAAAGGTTCCCTATCCGGATATACCAAATTACACCCGATTACATTAAATAAAACATAAATAACGTAGCGAAAGACCTAACACATGCAATTCTAGTTATAGCTGGACCTCCATGACCAGTGAGTGAGTGAGTGAGTGATTGTTATTTAAATAAAAATGTATGCGAGACCAAGTGGTTAATTTCCCTGACTTTTAACCACAAACCCAACACCACTAACCTTGTTGAAACATGGAACGGGATCAGGTACTCTTATCCTGTTCATTAATGGTACAAAATCTGTGTAAATAGTTTGGCAATGTCATATATCTGGCATTGACAAGATTAATGAAGACATTTGTATTAACCTTAAGAGATAACAACGATGTCACATGTGATAATATATACCATATATTTGTATATATAAATATATTTTTTATTTGCTACTCATATGACCATTACTGTATATACAAATATTAAATATTGTGAAATTGTCATTTAAAAATGTTTTAATACATGTATGATGGTGGATATTGGGTTTTAAATATTTTTTTTTTTTTTTTTTTTTTTAACAATATAGAACTTTAATTATGACTACATTTTTATTAAAATTTTGTATCAATTATCGCCCTTTTATCGAGGAGGACGTTTCTAATAAATATGTTTGTAGTTAGTTTTTTCTGATCATGAATCTAGGAAATTACAATGGTATAATAATAATGTTGATGGTATTATCAAATTTAATAAATAAAAACAAGCAAATAAAAGTAAATGACACAATAGCTTCAAACAATACACAAGAATACAAATTGTTGCTTAATAAGAATAACATATCGTAGATACATATCAGGCTGTTTATAGTTATCATTTGGCTCAATGTATTATTGTAAATTTATACATTTCTGTGATTTCCTATGTTTTTAGGGAATGATTTAATCTACAAAATTAGCCATTATATTTTGCTATTATTTTTTTTCACATGAACTCGTTGTTGACATCCCATATTTAAGGTAGCCATTATATTTTACTTATTTGTTTTTTTTCTCTCTCTCATGAAACAGTTGTTGACATCCCATATTTATTGTAGCCATTACCTTGTACTTGTTCACATGAAATCGTTGTTGACATCCCATATTTAATGTAGCCATTACCTTTTACTTGTTCACATGAAATCGTTGTTGACATCACATATTTAATGTAGCCATTACCTTTTACTTGTTCACATGAAATCGTTGTTGACATCACATATTTAATGTAGCCATTACCTTTTACTTGTTCACATGAAATCGTTGTTGACATCCCATATTTAATGTAGCCATTACCTTTTACTTGTTCACATGAAATCGTTGTTGACATCACATATTTAATGTTGCCATTACCTTTTACTTGTTCACATGAAATCGTTGTTGACATCCCATATTTAATGTAGCCATTACCTTTTACTTGTTCACAGGAAATCGTTGTTGACATCACATATTTAATGTTGCCATTACCTTTTACTTGTTCACATGAACTCGTTGTTGACATCACATATTTAATGTAGCCATTACCTTTTACTTGTTCACATGAAATCTTGTTGACATCACATATTTAATGTAGCCATTACCTTTTACTTGTTCACACGAAATCGTTGTTGACATCCCATATTTAATGTAGCCATTACCTTTTACTTGTTCACAGGAAATCGTTGTTGACATCACATATTTAATGTAGCCATTACCTTTTACTTGTTCACATGAAATCTTGTTGACATCACATATTTAATGTAGCCATTACCTTTTACTTGTTCACACGAAATCGTTGTTGACATCCCATATTTAATGTAGCCATTACCTTTTACTTGTTCACATGAAATCGTTGTTGACATCACATATTTAATGTAGCCATTACCTTTTACTTGTTCACATGAAATCGTTGTTGACATCCCATATTTAATGTAGCCATTACCTTTTACTTGTTCACATGAAATCGTTGTTGACATCCCATATTTAATGTAGCCATTACCTTTTACTTGTTCACACGAAATCGTTGTTGACATCCCATATTTAATGTAGCCATTACCTTTTACTTGTTCACACGAAATCGTTGTTGACATCCCATATTTAATGTAGCCATTACCTTTTACTTGTTCACATGAAATCGTTGTTGACATCCCATATTTAATGTAGCCATTACCTTTTACTTGTTCACATGAAATCGTTGTTGACATCCCATATTTAATGTAGCCATTACCTTTTACTTGTTCACATGAAATCTTGTTGACATCACATATTTAATGTAGCCATTACCTTTTACTTGTTCACACGAAATCGTTGTTGACATCCCATATTCAATGTAGCCATTACCTTTTACTTGTTCACATGAAATCGTTGTTGACATCACATATTTAATGTAGCCATTACCTTTTACTTGTTCACACGAAATCGTTGTTGACATCCCATATTTAATGTAGCCATTACCTTTTACTTGTTCACAGGAAATCGTTGTTGACATCCCATATTTAATGTAGCCATTACCTTTTACTTGTTCACAGGAAATCGTTGTTGACATCACATATTTAATGTAGCCATTACCTTTTACTTGTTCACATGAAATCGTTGTTGACATCACATATTTAATGTAGCCATTACCTTTTACTTGTTCACACGAAATCGTTGTTGACATCCCATATTTAATGTAGCCATTACCTTTTACTTGTTCACATGAACTCGTTGTTGACATCACATATTTAATGTAGCCATTACCTTTTACTTGTTCACATGAAATCTTGTTGACATCACATATTTAATGTAGCCATTACCTTTTACTTGTTCACATGAAATCGTTGTTGACATGACATATTTAATGTAGCCATTACCTTTTACTTATTTGCTTTTGCACACATGAAACCGTTGTTGACATCCAATATTTAAGGATTAATGAATGAAATCATTTTAGTGGTGGTGCCTTCGTGATCGTATCGTTGTTGGATTTTCAACTACCTATGCAATCAATGCCTATCACTACTAACATTGTGAGTACGAACCCCGTTCATGGCGAGGCATACTCGAAACAACATTATGTGATAAAGATTGTCAGTGGCTTGCAGCAGGTCGGTGGTTTTCTCCGGTTACTCCGGTTTCCTCCACCAAAAAAAATGACCGCCACGATATAATTGAATTATTGTTGAAAGTGGCGTTAAACACCATAACCCTAAATATAACCCTAACCCATTTTAGTGGTTTGTAACAACTGACTTGAGTACAATCAACGTAACAATTGTAAGGTGAAGGTTATATGACATAATTATTTAGACTATATCACTTCCAACAATTACAAGTCAGTTACGTGATGAACGATATCCTTTTGAAAAAAAGGAAAGCAAAACTCACTGTAGGAGCAGTTCGAAATCCAATTGAAAAATTCATAGAAAGAGGCAGTATCGATACCCCTAACATACATTTAAATAATCTGAAAATAATGTCTAACCCTCCCGAGATTAGCTTATAACGTAAATCATAACTTCTAACCACAAGCCTAATACCACTATCCTTGTTGAATCATGGAACGGGATCATGTACTATTATACTGTTGATTAATGGTACAAAATCTGTGTAAATAGTCTGGCAATGTCATATATCTGGCATTGACAATAACTGAGAAGACATTTGTATTAACCTTAAAGGATAACAACGATGTCACATGTGTTAACATATTCTATATATTTGTAATTTTTATTTTATTTTTGTACTCACATGACCACTATTGTATATATAGATGCTAATTATTGTCTGACTGCTATGTATTTATTTAATACATATATGATGATGGATATTGGGTTTTAATATTTGTTGGGTTTTTTTAAATATAGGACTTTAATGATGACTACATTTTTATTAAAACTTTGACGTTGTTATCTCCCTTATATCGAGAAAAACAAATAAAATTAATATGCTTGCAGTTAGTTTTGTCGGTTTAATCCTGGTTTGCATACATTTAATTAGCATAAAAAAATTGTTAAATAACCAAAAAAGACAATAAATTCACATACCATCATGACCTATAGTCTATTTTGAATATGTTAAATTAAAGATGACTATATATTGCAATATAATTATAAGTAAATTCTCATTAATGGTGGTTGAAATCTTTGTGCATATGTCTCTTCTGAATATGTTAATTTACATAGATGTTTTGTGTGTACCTGTAACCATATATTTTAATGGTTTGAAGTATCTTTCCCATTTAAGCTGGTTCAATATCTCTGATATTTATCTAATTTGTTTTGCATGATAAATAAATAAAAACTGATTTGTAATTTATATATCTATTCAATTATGGATATATTTTAAAGGAAATCACAACTTTGTAAGCAAGATAAATCTTTATTTATATTTAAAAGAAAATCAAAGGTTGTAAGCAAGATAAAAGTTTATTATTATATTAAAGTGCAGCATATTACTATAATAATTCTTTAATTTTAATCATGTCTAAATAAAGTTCATCAGATATTTACTTAGTTTGAGAGCAAATGTTTCTAACTTTAATATTTGTTTTAAGTTTTTTATTTATTTACTTGTAACATTACAGTTAAAATCCAGGTGAAATTTGTGTGATCAATAAAGAACAGAATATTCTTGTTAAAACAACAATTTCATCAATGTTTAATTATACCTGTAATTAAGTGTATGCAAACCAGGATGAATCATTTTGTCTGATCATGAATCTAGGAAATTACGATGGTATAATAATAATGTTGATGATATAATAATAATCTTGATCAGTTCAAACCAGTTCATTGAAATTTACGAAAAACTATTTAACTTGATTTTCGACACTGGGTTTATACCTGAGAGTTGGGTGGTTGGAAACATAATCCCTATCTAAAAAAATAAAGGAGACAGTAATGACCCCAAAAACTTTAGACCAATAACATTAGTTAGCTGTTTGGGTAAACTTTTTACGGCTATTTTGAGTGAGAGACTGAGTAAATATTCTGACGATTTCTTTGTTATGCATGAAAATCAGTGTGGTTTCAGGCAAGGCTATTGTACAGTTGATAATTTATTTACATTGTATTCATTCTTTGAACTTTTAAAAAGGAAAAAGAAAAAAATGTATTGTGCGTTTATAGATTTTGAGAAGACCTTTGATAAAAATCTGGCGGGAAGGATTGTGGTACAAATTGTTAATTAATAATATAAATGGGAAAATGTTAAATGTAATACAGAATATATATAATGATATCAAATCAAACATTATTTTTTTTAATAACAGTAAATCCGATTATTTTCCATGTGAAAATGGCAACAGACAAGGTGAATACTTGTCCCCTTTCTTATTTGCAATATTTTTGAATGATCTGGAAGATGTTTTAGAAAACCACAATATTACAGGCCTTCTCACAATTTCAAAAGATATTGAAAATATTATGAATGTATATATAAACATATTTCTATTGCTTTATGCAGATGACACCGTCCTAATGGCAGAAACCCCTGAAGACCTTCAAAAACAATTAAATATTTTCCATGATTATTGCTTGGCTTGAAAATTAAAAGTAAATATAGACAAAACTAAAATTGTATGCTTTGCAAATGGAAGATTACCACAAAATTTACAATTTACATTTAGCAACAGCGAAATTGAAATTGTGAAGGAATTCAATTATTTGGGTTTATTATTGACAAAAACGGGAAACTTTAAAAGGGCAATTAAAACACTTGCTGATAAAGGGACCAAAGCAATGTACGAAATCCTGAAAAGAGGAAAATTCCACAATCTTTCTATTTCATGTCAACTTGATTTATTTGATAAAATGGTAAAACCTATATTACTTTATGGTTGTGAATTATGGGGATTAAGTAACTGTGTATAATTGAGAGAGTACATTTGAAATATTGTAAGCTTCTACTAAATCTCAAATCTTCCACTCCAAATTGTATGATTTATGGTGAATTGGGACTCTATCCCCTCTATATAGATATAAAACAGCGGATGGTGTCATACTGGATCAAACTTATAATAGGAAAACAGTCAAAAATTTGCTCTGTTGTGTATCGTTTAATGTACCATTTATTTAATACACAGAATGCAAATTTTTCTTGGTTAAACAGTGTAAAAACTATTTTAGATGAATGTGGTTTTTCGTATATTTGGGAAACACAAATTTTCATTAGTGAAGTCTGGTTAAAATCTAATATAAAAATGAGATTGCACGATCAATTCCAGCAGACATGGCGAGAAACATTACACAATTGTTCTAAAACCCTAAATTATTGTATTTTTAAAGAAACGTTTATTTTTTAACAATATTTTGATATTTTAGACGAAAAAGATTTCTTAACTCTATGTAAATTTCGAACAACAAACCATAAACTGCCAATAGAACATGGAAGATGGAATAACATACCGCGCGAAAATAGAAAATGTAATTTATGTAATTTAGAGGAAATTGGTGATGAATTCCATTATATTTTAAATTGTCCATATTTTAAGCAATATAGAGATATTTATATCAAGAAGAGATATACAAAAAGACCAAATATCATTAACTTCTTGGGGATTATGGCGTCAACAAATAGACTGAATCTGACTAATCTATGTAAATTTATACGGATCATAAATGAAAGGGTGTGTCCTCCTAGCTAACTGTTTTCCTGTGTTCTAATATTGTGTATATATTGTATATATTGTATATAATTGTGTCTATGTCTTCTCTGTACCTATGTCATTTGGTGATGAGAATAAAGATATATATATATATCATATTTAGAGATACATAATTGAATGTGGATGGTCATTTTCTAATACAATTTATGATAAATTTAAAAATAAAGGATACCATACAGTTTCAAAATCATATAGCATGGATTACAGTATGAATTTTAATATCAATCAATTAGACATAAAGAAAATACATATTGCAAGTTGGTAATTTTTTCAAAAATGTTGAAAAACAAATGATTTTCCACAATCATGTCTGTAACTACATGGCTGATAAAATTGTAAGCTGATAGGAGTGTCCTTCTACAAAAATGACAAAGATTGTTATTCACGATTGAAAAAGAAAAAACACCCATAATAGCTGATCGAAGAACCCAAGCTCAAAGATCATCAGTGATGCATAGTTTTTGTGCTGAGTAGCAAGTTTAATTATTTGTATTTTTCCCAAATTTTCCACTTTTTGCCTATTTTGATCAAAATTAAGTCACACTTAGTGAAATTATCTTAGGTGTGTCATCCAGTAAAGATAGATCTTGAATGATTGGTATTAGTTAAAAGAAAACATAGTAACATATTATACACACTTAATGGGGGAAATAGTATGGTTACAACTTCGGAATACACCACATTTCAAGGATTATTATTGTACAGTCACAATGTTCAAGATACAGAAAAAGAATCTGGAAAGGATTAAAATTTAAACATTATATTTAAGTTTATAACTTATAACATAAACCATGATGTCAGTTGCATCAATTGCAACTATAAGGATAAAAAAAAACAATTGTGAACTGTCCTACATAACAAAAGTTATGAAACCCATTCCTAGTACCATTACTGAGGTTAAGCAATCTGAAATTGTGGTCTTTTCACATATTTTAGAATCATGTAGGATAGGATGATATATATTGTGTTTGAATTCTTTGCTCTAACAATGCTTAATTCTTATATTAATAAATATTAATAAAGTATTTTTAGAACTAAATTATCTTAGTTTTATTTTTGTATTGATTATCTCCCTTATAGCATAAAGACACTTCAATAGGATTTTAGGTTCATGTTTATTTATTACTACAAATATTGATTGTGTTATGTTAAGTGTGAATACACATATCCTTCAACTGGACCTAAGTTATCTGGAATTAAAGATTTGTTAATTGTTGCTCATTTGTGCAGAAAAAACCCAATACAACTAGTTTAGTATGCAATTTACATTTTTGTATCTCTTTTGATTCAATGATGAAGGTTGAAGTTATTGCCATAAGTTATAAGATGAAAAACAAATATGCCACACTATCGGAATAGTTCCAAAATCCAATGGATAATTTTAATCTAAAGAAAAGCCATAATTAAAAAAAACCGGTAGATATCTAATTTAATGCACACGACGTATTTGTGGAATAACTTTCATCAGGTACTCTCATACTCAAAAGATTGAATATTGAAAATAATGTACAAGTATTTTGGAGCAAGACAATCAAAGGGCCTAAACAGGATAGTCTACATCTTCTTAGGCTATCAAAGGGCCCAAACAGGATAGTCTGCATCTTCTTAGGCTATCAAAGGATCTAAACAGTATAGTCTACATATTCTTAGGCTATCAAAGGGCCTAAACAGGATAGTCTACATCTTCTTAGGCTTATCAAAGGGCCTAAACAGGATAGTCTACATCTTCTTAGGCTATCAAAGGGCATCAAAAGGATAGTCTAGATCTTCTTAGGCCTCTTGCTCCTTATGGAGATGAACCTTAATTATTAGTATAATTACACGATTTAGAAACTGTTTATTTCCATGTCAGTGTCGTAACATTGACAACTGAGCGGATGATACCCTCAGGAACAAATTGTCCATCAACAGAGGTATCGACCCAGAGATAGCAATACATTTATATATATCTAATTTAATGCACGCACAACGCGTGTCTGGAATGACCTTCATTTGGTACGCCAAAAAAATAAAAAATTAGCAAAGGCAAATAATCTTGGAGTAAAAAAAAACCCCAACGAACTTGTACTAGTTCATCGATTTCCAAGACTATCGACGAAGATTGCTAAGAGTTTGTAATTTGAAGTATCTCATTATCCGCACTTATTCTAGATTCGATGAAGGTGCTAGCTATAGGTTTGTCAATTCGTAACCAACCATAAGAAACTGGAAAATTGAGAGATGCTTGAAGACGCCAAAGGGGAATCAGAAGTCTTAAATAGAAGAAAGGCAGACATTACAACAGCAAAACAAAAAGGACAAACTGATAAACAATGATCTACAATACGATACACAGAAAACTAAAAATTGAACAACAGACATTTGTTAAAAGAATGCAGGATAGCAATTCAGAATATACTATCGATGAAGCGCACAATCAAAATACAAAGCCACCACCAGTTTGAATCGGAAATAACGTGGTGGTGATTAGTACACTCGTGAAACAATTTCTCTGATTACGGTTTATTATAGCAGTCCAACTTTTATCCAAATATAACAGGAAATGTACAATAACACCCAATAGGTTCAACAAAAATAGTAATTGATTATTAATGCATAGCAAATTATTGAGTGATTGGAAATGAATGATTATTGTTTATCACCAAGTGAACAATATTTAGCTATATCATTGCGATAGGAAGTTAAATTTAGATGAGTTGACGATGATGTCCACCTTTATAGTCTTTTGTTTGACATGACAAAATATTACACTAGGTATAATATAATATATACTCTCCTTGGATATATTATATGCAAAGTAACCCCTACCCCGATCTGTCGTGCAGTAAAACAATTAAAATAAGTCAAGAAAGTGGGCGTTGATGGACATGTGTGTTGGGGTATCGAATTGGCCTCTGTTCTACGATTTATCGAGTGAAATTTTGGAACTGTTCCGCCAGTATGATATATTTTTGTCATTTTTTTTCTAGTTGTTAAATAATAATGACCCACAACCATTACTAGCGGCGAATGACTTGCATTGTTGATTGATGTGAATATATAGTATTCAGTTTAAAATTTGTTTTTTAAAATATGTGAAAAGAGGTTCTCATAATTAATGCTACAAGTGTTAGAATGATTATGAAAATAAAGTTTAAGCTGTGATGGTCAAACATTCCACTAAAATCACCAAAAGGAGCAATCACCTCACACCTTAATTCACTGAAAACAAAAAAGACGACAACATATGACGTTGGAAATCCAGGTCCTGACTTGAGATAGGCACACAAATGTGGCGGGGTATTCAAGTATGTTTTCGGCTTAATAAAAGCTCGCCATTTCCTATTGTTTTTAGGTAGCTATTTATAACACAGCAAAATTATACACATGATTTGCATAGTTGTGGTTTATTATATTGACAACCATTAATGCTTAGTCTTATTGTTAACATCATTATGATAAGTATACAATCATTTTCAATTTCCACCAACAGGAAATAATTCGTCTTCCTGAACATTTGTTTTTGACATCCCGGCTCTATAATGGTATAAGAAACAATTGTGCATTAAGGAATTTCAGTCAAACTGTGAAATACCGGAAGACATGACACTTGAAAAATTGTAATGACGTAGTAGCCTATTACAGGAAGTAATAAATATTCAAATGTGTACCAAGTACACTATACACATATCTTTGATTTATATAATATTATTGTGATTTTCCTCATTCGTCGATTAGATTATGCAATATTATTTCCCTGTAGTTGTATTTTTATTATTATTATTATTATTATCGAGATATCTATAATTAATAGTTCCTGTGTTCAGTCCAAAAACATATTAATATTATAATTTTATTAGTTCCAATAAAAACGTAGATATCAAATTGAGTGCACCCGACGCGTTTCTGGAAGCCATCTAAGTAAAATGCAAAGACATATTTGTTATATTTTGTTGTCCATCAAAAGTCTGTCATAACTTACATATTAGTTCTCAATCACAGAATCGAAACTTTCATAGGATTACATACGGGTACTGTCGCTTGAAAACAATATTTCAGAATATCCCTGTTACATTTCGAATTTCCCACTGTTTTGTTGCTTTCTTTTACTGTTTTTGTTTTACATATTTAATATTATTGTTCACGGTTATTTTACAGTATTTAGTTTGTATTTTACAACATTATATAATTGCGTCAATTGAAATTTGCTTATTTCGTAGCAGTTGTTGTGTATGTTTTCCAGTTTTTTATATGATATGTCCCTAGTAAATCAAATACTGCTAAACCTTTCTAACCGAACCCTGAATAAACCGAAATTCAGTATTTACCGAATCTTAGATATTTTTAAAAAGTCCTAATGTAGGAAATTGTTGTTAATTAAATCTGTATAAACAGAACACCTGTCTATTCCGAATCCACAAGTTGTCCCGTGGAAGTTCAGCTTAGACAGTTTTCACTGTAGTATAAATATTTTCCAGTAGTGATCGGTTTAAAATTAGAAATAGATGTCACATGATCACGTGATCTTCTGATACAATAAGAAGTCTAAATGTAAATGTATTTTAAGACTGCACTAAATGTTACCATTTCTTTTGATCGAATATGGGATACGTTCGTAGATCTTCAGAAAATAGTCAGGTAAGCCTAATATGTTATAAAATAATATTTTCTTTTAGCCATTTTTAAAATTAAGATAGGATTTATTAATGATGATATTACTTCTGGGTATCGTAAGTGATTTGGCACTAGGATGTTTTTTTTTAATACATTTTTGTTTGAAGCAAACTGTTGATAAATGATGTAATTTATTAAAACTAATGTAAATCTCTAAGACATAAGTAACATTAGCTGATTATGGCTATCTTTATTAGGCCCTTGGTTTGCTTTCTTCGACTGATTGTTAAGTTATTTTGTTTCAAATATTTTGCTTATGAGCGTTCTTGATAAGAAACACATTGTGCACACTAAAATTAATACCTTCGTTTTAATTAGGGGCTTAAAAAAGGGTCTAAAAAGTTTGGCAGAACCGTTAGATGGAACATCAATCTAATACTATTCTTTTTACTATATTATATACATGCCTCTTGATTTCGATTTGGAAATTGTTTATATGTGGTTACTACTAAAGATGTGGTGTTCTTTGGTCGTGTGTGGTTCTACTCTTGGGTCCATTTTGATTATGTAAACGTCAGAGAAAAACGAAGGGGTAATGAAGAATGGACAAGCCAGAGACGCGGCCTACTTCGGGCACAAGACACACAGCGAAGACAAACAAAGCAAAAAAAAACAACAACAACACAGAAAAATAAACATATGAGCAACACAGACCCTACAAAAAAAAACAACACTGAACAAAACAAAGCAAAACAAAAACAAACACGGCGGTTTTTTTGTCTATTTGAATGATAATATGTTTGATTTTTGGCTGAATTAATGCAACTGCGAATTATCGAAATGCTGTTTCATTTCGAAATGGATGTATTTTCATCTAAGTATTCATATACTTGACAATTTGTAAATGTTATGGTTAATGTTTTGGAAATAACGTTGTGGTTTGACCCAATGAAAGGTCAACGTAAGATTAAGAGATATCCGTTCTTAAAGAATTAAAGTTCTCTCTTACATACGTCATAACTGTTTTATTGAATACAACCATGAATTGATAATAATACAATGTAAAATGTAAAATGAGTAAAGCTGTAAATAACACCTCAATATTTTATAAAAAGATGCAAATAAAAACAAGAGATTTCCATTTTGAGACTCTATTGTATTTTTCATAATTTACATTGTATTTATTTTTGAGTGAGGATTGTATGGACAGGCGGTAAGGTTTATTGACTTCAGAGTACAAATAAAGCACCACTGACATATAGCCATCCGTTATTTCTGCCCCCTCCCCGCCCATACCATCAATATTGACTACATCATTGAACAATTGCTGAAAATGAAAATAATCACCAATAACTGTAACCCTATGCTGTTGGAAATTGAATGAACTACTAGAATGATTGAATCCATGAACCATGTGTGTCAATCCTTCAAAATAACGACTACATCAGACCAATAGAAAAGTTTGAAGACACCAAAGGGAAACATGTAATCAGAAGCAGAAATTCTAAAAAGGACAAACAATTATATATAGTGTACAATACACAACAAGCTAACGATCAGGCAGCACCAATACCATTAATCCCTGAGGGTGAACTCAAATGCAGCGGAAATGTAATCAGTTCCTGCTCCACTAACGCTTGCCAAATAACATTCACATCCTTGTTCGACAAACTTACTATTGATTTTTAGGTAATCTGTAGTCTGTAATCTGTAGTCCTTGTAATCTTGAAAGTTATCTTTTGATACAAATTATTGCAGGTTAGCATTTAATTGGGGTAGATTATATACATTGGTAGATGCATTTGTAGATCGTTGTTTGCCCTTTTGTACTTTTTCTTTTGGCTATTGTTTTGTCTGTTCTTCTTCGATATACGGATTCTGATTACCTCTTTGGTATCTTCAAACTCGTCGTAGTAGAAATATTATATTATTATCTTTCGCATCAATGCCTACCAGTGAGACGCATGGTGACAAAACAATTATCATAGATACATTTTCATAGCCTTTGTCAATAAAAATCAAGACGTGCTTGAAACTTTGGCCACGGTTAGGGTGGATGTTTAACGCCACTTTCAACAATATTTTAGCTATATCGCTGCTTGAAACTGTGATCATCAAATATAAATAAACATCCTTGATATACATAAGTTGGCTTTATTTGTTGAAAGTATCAAATTCATAGAAATGTCGGTCTATGTTGTGCTATTAACGTTCGTAGCTGCTGGACAACAATCATAATACAAATAAAAGTCGTTTACATTTGTTTTGAAGACTTATATTAAAGTAATTCGTTGATGGAAAGTAGTTTTCCTAACTCATAGAAACATTATTACACTAGGTATAATATTATATATACTCTCCTTGGATATATTATATGCAAAATAACCCCTACCCCCATTTTTCTGAATTAAAGCAATTAAAATAAGTCAGGAACGTGGGCGCTTATGTACATGTGTTTTGGTAGTATCGAATTGGCCTCTGTTCTACGATTTTTCGATTATATGTTCTGGTGCAATCAAGGAACATATTCCTGTTTACATATGAAATATGTTCTGATACAATCAAGGAGTATATTCCTGTTTACATATAAAATATGTTCTGGTGCAATCAAGGAATATATTCCTGCTTGCATATAAAATATGTTATGGTGCAATCAAGGAATATATTCCTGTTTACATATGAGGTCTTTGACTGCTCAAGGGGGTCGATGAGGCATAGCTTCCAGTAACCCACGGGTTATACAACATAAAGGGTGACGAATTTGATAATTTTGGAAGTGCTTTTAAACAGAGGAACTTCAGATTATTTTATCCCTTTTTGACAATTCCAATAGCTAGCCACTAACTAGAACTTCAACGTCATTGACTACCCAGACACAGCCCTCGCGACCCAACGGATGGTCACGTGTTACTGTATACCCTTCGCTTTAATGCCGAAAGGAATAACAAAATATATTTCTGATAGCGGTTACTCGCTGAACTGTTTTATTCATATAAAAACAAGTAATATATAGCATTTCACAAATAAACATACAAGTATTATACAGATATTATTCATTCAAATTAAACTAATGTAATAAAAAATTAAGATAATAAATGTGATATGCAAATAAATGAGTACAAGAAATTTAATAAGAACAGTTAAGTATGATGTTACAAATATGTAATACAAGTATTATATACAAATATGTAATACAAGTATTATATACAAACAAATAAGCATTGATATTATATATACAAATTGAACTAATGTAATAAAAAAAACCAATAATAAATGTGTACAGGAAAATTACACTAAATTTTATCATTTCTCGGAATTCTGTCATAACCTTTTGATCAAATACTCTTATACGGTTGTTGATATTCAGAAAATACTTAGGTAAGCGTAATATTTTATAAAATAATATTTTCGTTTAGCCATTTTTAAAATAAAGATAGTTATCATTAATAATGATATTACTTCTGGTGTGTACATGGACTATTGACTCAATTTGTATCGTAAGTGCTCCGACACTAGAATTGTTTTTAGATATATTTTTGTTTGAAAAAAACTGTCCATAAATAATGAAGGGCCGTCGTGGCCGTGATCGAATGGTAGTTGGATTTACAACTACCTATGCAATCAGTGCCTATCACCACTGATATGAGTTCGAATCTCGACCAGGTCGAGGTGTACAACATTATGTGATAAAGTTTGTCAGTGACTTGCGACAGATCGGTGGTTTTCTCCGAGTCCTTCGGTTTTCTCCACCAATAAAACTAACCGCCACAATAGGTACTGAAATATTGTTGAAAGTGGCGTTAAACAACATCAAGCAAACAAACAAAAACATAAATAATGTAATCTATTAAAACTAAGGTAAATTTCTCTAGGACATAAGTAACATTAACTGATTATGACTATCCTTATTAGGCATCTTGGTTTGCTTGTTCGGTTGATTTTTACATGATTTGGTTTCAAATATTTTGGTTATGAGCGGTTTTGATAAGAAACATATAATGGACACTAAAAGTGATACCTTCGTTTTAATTAAAGATGTCTTAGAAAATTTGGTAGAATCGGTAATTGGAACATTAATTTAACAATATCATTCCAAAATTTATTTAGCATTTAATGAAATAGAAACTTTCGGGTCTTTTTCTGGATTATTAATGAACAAAAATAAAACTGGGGGAATTTGGGTAGGAAAACTTAAGCACAGTAGAAATAAAATAGAGGGCATTAAATGGTCAGAAAAACCTATTAAAGCATTGGGTGTATATTTTGGTAACAATAAAGGAGAGTGTGAAAAATTAAACTGGGAAAATAAAATAGATAAAATGAATACTTTATTCTTGGGAAAATTATGATTATTAAAGCGTTAGTCATACCTATATTTACTTTTGTTGCTAGTGCATGTGTCGTGCCAGACAAATATAGAAAAGAAATTGAAAGTAAATGTTTCAAATTCATATGGGATGGTAAACAAGACAAAGTTAAAAGAAACACTATGATAGGTAATTTTGAAATGGGGGGTTTATATATGATAGACATAGAAAGTTACTTTGCATCACTGAGAGCATCATGGGTAAGTATATTTCTTAGTGGAGAAATGGACAATTGGAAATTGATACCATTTAAATACTTTAGACAATTTGGTAAAAATTGGTTGATATTTTCAATGAATATCGAATACAAAAAAATTAAAGATTATTTAAGATATATTCCTGATTTTTATAAAGAAATATTGCAAACCTGGATAAAAATGGGTGGGGGTCAAACAAAAACGCTATCACAGTTTGCAGAGATTAGAAAACAGCTTATATGGGGAAATGAATCTATAATGTTTAAAAATAAAAATTAATGTTTGATAATTGGATAAATAGTGATTTAATTTATATCAATGATATTTCAAATGAAAACGGGGAAATAAGTCAGAATTTAATTTTAGATAAATTGAAATACAAGAATAATTGGATATCTGAATTTATCTGCCTAAAAAAAGCGATACCTAATGAATGGTATCATACATTACAGGCTCAAAACTGTATTAAAAGTGTTGTAAATTTTCAAAAAGATAAGTTTATAGTAAATGGAAAATGTATAGACCCGTCACAACTGTCCAACAAATATTTTTATAATGAATATATTAATGTAAAATTTTTGAAACCAATAGGTATAAATACATGGTTAATGTACTTGTCTATAAATGAAAAACCAAACATGGGTTAGCTTTACTCTTTCATTTTTCATTATTTAGAAGAAAATGAGCTAAAAATATTCAGATGGAAATTATTGCAATATCTAATTCCTACAAAGAAACTATTAATGAAATGGAGAATTGCTATTAATAGCCAATGTAATTTCTGTGGTCAAGATGAAGACTATCTACATTACTTTATTTCTTGTCCCTATCTGAAAGAATTTTGGGTGAAAATACAACAAATATTGAAAAAATCTAATATAGAAAATTCTGTCACATTAAAACATATTGTATTTTGGTATAAGATATTTGATAAAGATTATTTTGATTTCAACTATTTTTTAACAATTTTAGGATTTTCTATATACAAAGCATATTATGTATCTGAACAAAAGACTAAACAAGTAAGCATATATTCTTTATTTGTGAGAGAATATATTACGAGAATAAGCCAGGTGCAAAAACTCCAAAATAGTAAACTGTTAGCAAAAATAAGGGAAAATATTGAAATGTAAATATGTATGCATTGCATATATGTATATGTATATGTATGCATGCATATGTATGTGTGTATATGTATAGATGTATGTGTGTAGATGTAGGTGCGTATTTATAGGTATATTCAATTAAAGTCTGATCCTCATCAGTTATATCATATTATTTGAAAGTATTTTAATTATATAAGAAAATATTAATATGAAATACTTCATAAGTAGCTTGGGCTTTTGAAGTAAGAATGCAACAAGCCTTTTGAATAAAAATATATTGTTAAACAAAACCAATATCATTCTGTTTAACATATCCACTTCTCAAGATTTTCGATTTAGAAATGATCTATATGTAGTTAGAACTACAGTGTTGGTGTCCTTCGGTCGTGTGTGGTTCTACTGCTTGGTCATATTGATTATATAAACGTCAGAGAAAAACGAAGGGAAATCACGAATGGACAATCTAGAGACATAGGCTACTTCGGGCACACAAGATACAAAACAAAATAAACACACAATACAGAAAACTGTAAATATGAGCAACGTGACCTCACAAAAAAAAACCCAAAAAACTAAAGAAAACAAAACAAAGCAAATAAAAAGAAAAAACGGAGGTTGCTTGTTTATTTGAATGGTAATATGTTTGATTTTTCGCTGAATTAATGCAACTGCGAATTATCGAAATACTGTTTCATTTCAAAATGGATGTATATGTATTTAGGTATTCATATAGTTGACAATTTGTACATGTAATGATTAATATTTTGTTTTTGAAATAACGTTTTGGTTTGACCCAATAAGATGTCAACGTGAGAACATCACCGATCAGTTCTTAGAATTAAGGTTCTCTCTTGAATTCGTCATAATTATTTTATAGAATAAAACCATGAATTGATAATTATATTACAGAGTTACCTGAAAATAAACGCAGAGGTTTCACAACCAATTGCGAATACGCTTGGCGAGAATCATAGATCAACGTTAGTCCTAGAAAGTTTACTAGAAAACCAAAACCCCAGTATAAGAAAATATGTGAAAAAGGACTTGATGCAATATACCACACATGAATCAATAAAAAGAGCCCCGAGTAGTAGATATCACTCTATTAGCAACCGTCTGTGCAATGAGTCCAGCTTTATACGATATAGAGGACATGATATGTATCAATCTCCTATTGTACCAGAAAGGACACTAGTTTTGAATATGAAACAGAGGGTACAGTCGGGACCTTTACATCCAGAATTCGATGTGGTAAAAGACCGAAGCAGAAGTTTCGAGGAGAATGGAATCAACAATGGAAATACTGCTCTGCAAGCCGAGGCCGGGTTTTATTGTACTGGTAAGTTAATATCTTTTAAATTTTATTCGGGCTACAATATCGTTTCATTTCTATTACAAATTTGTATTTTCATTTCACGCCGCTATTACAAAACAACATATAGAAAATAGGATGTGGAGATCTAATTTTTATTAGATTGGTTCAACAATATATATTATTTATCAGTACCAATCGATCATATTTCCGTCCCTTCCCTCAAATTAATGCAACTATTTTTTTCCCCGACACTTTTTATTAGAGTGATTTTACCAAGCTAGGAGAATGAGCTGTTATGCGTATGTGTGTAAAAGGTATCGAACTTGCTTCTACAAAATTTGTCATTGGATTTTGAAAGTGTTCTGACATTGTGTGTGTGGAATGTTTTATTTTTCATTTATTTAAAACAATTAAAATAATATTTTCGTTCTGAAAGTACCGAACAAATACATTTTGATCAAGTCGGATATGGGACAATCGTCAGTCTGATTACACAAATTGAATAAATGGGTTGTATCAACTTTTGTGTCAAATAATGTTTTCTGTCCCAACCACAAAAGAACATCTGATAATGTTATGTTACGGTTCAAATCATTCTGTAATATACACTCTAAAACTAAACCAATGACGTTTTAAATGTCACATTGAGTCACTGTGTCTCTTTCTATTTATAAACTACAGGTTGTGCACACACATTTAAATTTTATGTAGATATGTATAATTGTCAAGCACATAGTGAAATTATGAAAATAACAATGATTACTACAGCACTATTATACATTCTTTATGTAAAGCTAACAAAACAAGCTATACATATGTAATTAGTTAGATCGAAAGTTTTCTGTCATAGAACAAAACAACGTATTGTATTATGTTTTTGCTTTGTCTTTCTTCGTCTTGTCTACACTATGTTACCAGTTTCTCTGAATTGTCCTTTTTTTAATTGCCCTTCGGTGTTCTCTAACGTTTATTTCAAGATATCAAAGTGGTAATCAGAAGCATTAATGATTGATTGATTGGTGTTTAACGTCTAGCGAGCAATTTGTCAGCTATATTCAGGACGAGAACATTTAAAAATCTAAACGCCACGGGACTCGAAACAAGAAAAGATGATGGGTAGGGACGGATAATTTTGCCAGTGTAACATGTCTCTTATGGACCATTCATCATGAGCATAATGCTCATAATGAGCTGTTAAACTGGGTTCTTTAACGTGCGGAGAGGGTGGCAATCTCTCAACACGGGACCTCGGTTTTATTTACGTCTCATCCGCAGGACGGGTTGGTTGTGAATTTCTACATCCCGCCCAGCCGCCGGACGCCCCTTCAAGCCGAAGAAGCTCTCGGTCCCATTTCTATACGAAGCATTAATGAGAAGAACAGGCAATACAATGAAAAAAAAGAACAAAAGTACAAACAATGATCTACAAAACACTACACAGAAAACTAAAGATCGAGCAACACGAACCCCACTAAAATCCGGGAGGGTAAGCAATTCTTGCTCCTAAAGTGACACCCGCAATGGTATCATGTGTCACCATTTAAGTTGTATATTTACACGTGAGAGTTATCATTCAAATATATATGGGCTAATACATAGATTCCATTCAACCTATTCTGCTAGAAATTAAAATCGACTACATTTAAGAAATATAAATTTCAATGCATTTGGATCATATATTTTAGAATTAACACAATGATCGAAAGACATACAATAGAATGGCAAAAAATGAACAAAAGGACAAACAATGATATACAAAACATAGCATATAAAACCTAATGATTAAGCAATGCGAACTCCACTGAAAACCGGCGATGAACTGGGGAGTTCCTGTTCCTCTAGTGGTACCGTATTGTCACCCCCGGTGATAAGTCGTTGACTACAAATTATGCAGACAATATATACAAGTATTACAAGTTGGGGAATACTTACATAGTCCTTACATATGATAAGGCCAAATAAAAAAAATATGTGTGGTTCCGGTTACGCCTCGAAAAAAAAAGGGTAGGTAGGTAGGGATTTGTTTTTTTATTATTTTTTTTTTAGTTTCACATGGAAACAAATGAGTTGGAAAGAACTTCATCTTCTCCCTGTAGTCCACGCTCACACGTGAAGTTAAATTGTCTAACGATGAATAACGAAACCTCTTCCCCGACTGTCAGCGCCGGAATTACCACATGGGATTGACTCATTACTTTACACTGATTGTTTTTCAACCCGAAGTCATGATGTTCGTCAAAAATGTCATTAAATGTTTTAGAATTGATGACTGGGACGATGATACTTTTGGTTTCTTTTAAGTGATCGCACTTATTAAATGTAAGCGACAAAACACTCCACGTTGGCCCGGTCTCTTTCAATGAGGCCGCCATTGTTGAAACTAAAATTAATACCGGAATCGGTGAGGGAAATGTTCCGGAAATTTGAATGGGTCGGTAGTATAAACTAGGGACGGTCGGGTAACTGGAACCACACATATTTTTCTATTAGGCCTAATGACAATGTTTTTTGATTTGATGAATATGTCGAATTGGTTAGTATTTGATAAGAATCTCATGTCTTATCAATGGAGATAAGTGGGGTATTTGGTATTGAAATTGAAAATACATAAAATGTCACTAAGCACGCGAATTTACCTAGGTGTAAGCATGTAATACTTTATAACTTCTATATTTTCGTCCAATCTGAAATCTTACCTTCAGGACAGGCATTATATGAAGCATGAGTGGATAAGACTATGATTGTTTGCGTTAGTTTCTTTATATAACTTTATACGCTTGTACTTCTATTGTTTTTTGTACATGTAACGTACTGTTAATCCACAATTTCTTCTGGCTTAATTTTTATGCCATCTAATATTGTAATGTTTGTTTTAATATAATCTTTCTATCATCACTTATTTAGGGGGAAGCAATGGTACTATTTGCTGCTTTTATTGTGACCTGGAATTGCGTGAGGAACCTTTAGCAGGCTCCCCATGGAGGGAACACGCCAGATGGTGTCCTGTATGTCCTCATGTGATAGAAAAGAAAGGATTTGGATTTATTGATAATGTGATTGTTGTAAGTGTAAAAGATAACTACACATAGAGATAATGCACAGTACTTTAATCGTCAGTACATTAAAACATAGTTGTCTGAACTTAAATGTTTTAACTTAAAAAACATGTATTAATGTCATAGAGCTTGCATAAATATCCTGTCATGAAAAATAAAGATGGCAAATGTTTACAAAAACAATGTTTTCAAACTAAAAATCGTTCGACTCGCTGAAATGTTTTATATTCAAATATGTATTATTAGCGACAGTGCAGTTACACCATATCTTACTATTGTTTTTGTATTGTAGGCAACCGGAATTATGAAAGATTATTTACGAGGTAAGAAGACTTAAACATGATAGTATGAACTTAATTAAGGTCAAGCAGATTTAAGAAGCATAGTATAACCATTTTAAACGATTAAAACACAAACGTCTAATTAACCATTCCGGAGCTTTTGAGTTCACCCCCGGTTTTCAGTGGGGTTCGTGTTACTCGATCTTTACTTTTATATGTATGTTTTGTAGATCGTTGTTTGTCCTTTTGTACTTTTTCTTTTGGTCATTGTGTTGTCTGTTCTTCTTCGATATACGGAATCTGATTACCCCTTTGGTATCTTCAAACTCTTCTTACTTTAATGCGCACGACGAGTGATGTTATTCAATTTGGAATTGATGAAAAAGTAAGGTGAAGCCGTAGTCAGTTTCAATTGAGCTGTCGGTCGATGTTTTTGTGTCTGTAGTCGTCTGTTGTAGTCGTCATGATTTTGCATTGTTCTTTGAACTTTGTGTTGGTCTAGAAACATGCAATGAATACATTTTTTAATTTGCAAAATTACCTTTTGTACATAGGAAAAGGGAGAATGGGTTGCAACCAATATCATCATAATTCATTGTATTCATGCAAGATACATGCGGGTAGACCAACATAATATACAAATCTTGAAAGAAAAATATTCCAGTCATACATATAAATAACTATCTATATAGTGAATTCTTAAGAGATATGTTTTTGTTGGTGTTCACTTTGCTCATCTTTTTAGTTTTCTGTGTTGTGTTTTTTGTTTTGTTTGAGTTCGTTCCGTGTCTTGTGCCCAATGTTGGCGGTGTCTCTGGATTGGTCATTTTATTTATTTTTAATATTTGTTTTAGATAAACACAGATACCGACCAATGTCAACAGATATGATAGTGGATGCTTTAAGACACTACCCTCCAAGTATTGTTGTCAGCACAATACAGGGATTCGTTTTAGACAACGGTGGGTTGTTTTTATTTCTTTAGATATAATTTATAAAGTAGCATATTAACATATTTAAACAAAGTGACTATTTAACACATACTATACTCATCCATAATCATAATGTAATACATCAAATGAAAGCACACAGAAAGAACAGATTGGGAGAGATTACCCACACAGATGTGTAATAGTAATAGTAATATGCTATCACGTGACTTCAATGTGTGAATATTAAATAGAGGCAGTATGAAAGCACAATCAAAATTAATAAATAAAAACAAGCAAATTAAAGTAAATGACACAACAGCTTCAAGCAATACAGTATGATACAACAGTTACACAAACACACACACACACACACATTGCTTCATAATTAGTATGAAATACTGTTCGAAATATGAATAAGTGGAAATTACCTACATGGAAACGTTATGTTTATTTGTTTTGTTTTTTGTTTTGTTTTTTGTTTGTTTTATCAAATATTGTATTTGCTTTACGTTTTCAGGATTTTTCCCAGGTCGTGATGACCTATTCCACGCTTTAGAGACCATCAAATTGTGGAATACCTCAGAAACATATGAATATTGTATGGAGGAGTAACACACCATTTTAGTAGGACAGTAAATGGTGTAAAGAGGTGTATTAGTGATTCATTTACCGTTAATACTGAATTGTTTTATTGTACAAATCGTGTAAATAGTTCGCCTTTGGCTGAGTGATTTTGCATTGTATATTTATTTTTTTCTGGGATCTGTGAAGTGTTGCTGCATATAATAAAGGTTATGTGCCTAATGTTAAGCAGAGTGATTAAGCCAAGGCTTGTGTTGATCTAAAGTTGGCTTAATCACGTTTTCATATGTAGTAATATGTTTTGCACTGTTTGTATTATCGAGGAGATTTTGTGTTAATGAAGATCGTGTAAGACTTGATAATGTATTATCTACATACTACACGGTGGCATTCAATGCTATTTTTATTCTTGTATTTTATGTTTTTGCATATTGAAGCATAATTGTACAAATGGCTAATTTTGCTTATAAAGAATTACTAAATGCTACACAAAACTATAAATTCTAATGAATTGTGTTGTAAGACAGATATATCTGTCGAATGCTTCTTTGATGTTTATCTATGTTATGTAGCATAAAGAATAAACGATACATGTGGGTTATGATTGAGAAACATAATGAAGCTTATTTATAACCGAACCAATGAGGATCCACATTTCTAGTTAACTTTCTTTATGTTGCACGAACTGGAAAAAAACATCCCATTGAACTTTATGTATAGTAAACAGTATGATACATATCAAGCTGTATATAGTTATCATTTGGTTCAAGGTATTATTGTAAATTTATATTTTTCTGTGATTTCCTATATTTTAAGGGAATGATTTGATTTACAAAGTTAGCCATTATGTTTTGCTAATTTGCTTTTTTTTCACATGAAATCGTTGTTGACATCCAATATTCAAGGATTAATAAATGAAATCATTATGGTGATCGTGATCGTATGGTAGTTGGATTTATAACTACATATGAAATCAATGCCTATCACTACTAACGTTGTGAGTACGAATCTCGTTCATGACGAGGTGTACTCGATACAACATTATGTGATAAAGGTGGTCAGTGACTTGTGGCAGGTCGGTGGTTTTCTCCGGTTACACCGGTTTCATCCACCAATAAAAAAAATCGCCACGAAATAACTGAAATATTGTTGAAAGTGGCATTAAACACCACAACCCTAACCTTAACCTTAACCTATTTATGTGGTTTGTAACAACTGACTTAACATGACAATTGTAAACTGAAGGTTATAGCGTAGTTATTTGGAATATATCACTTCCAACAATTACAAGTCAGTTACATAACCACAAATGTGATGAGCGATATCCAGATAATAAAATGTAAAACAAAACTTACTGTCGGAGCAGTTCCAAAATCATAATGAAAAATCGTAAAAAGAGGCCCTATCGATCCCCCCTAACACACATTTAAATATTCTGAAAATAATATGGCTACGCTCCTGAGTTAAGCTTCAAGCTAAAGCATGATGGTGATGGTGGAACAATCTCACCAATAACAACAAATTATAAAACACCAATTAGAGAGATAAATAACAAAGATCCCTATCCGGATATACCAAATTACACCGGATTACATTAAATAAAACATAAATAACGTAGCAAAAGACCTAACACATGCGATTCTAGTTATAGCTGGATCTCCATGACCAGTGAGTGAGTGAGTGATTGTTATTTAAATAAAAATATCTGCGAGACCAAGTGGTTAATTTCCCTGGCTTCTATCCGCAAGCCTAACACCACTAACCTTGTTGAAACGTGGAACGGGATCAGGTACTCTTATCCTGTTCATTAATGGTACAAAATCTGTGTAAATAGTCTGGCAATGTCAAATATCTGGCATTGACAATAACTGAGAAGACATTTGTATTAACCTTAAGGGATAACAACGATGTCACATGTGTTAATATATTCCATATATTTGTATTTCTTATTTTATTTTTGTATTCACATGACCACTACTGTATATATCGATGTTAAATATTGTCAAATTGTTATGTATTTATTTAATACATATATGATGGTGGATATTGGATTTTAATATTTGCTGTTTTTTTTTGAATATAGAACTTTAATGATGACTACATTTTTATTAAAACTTTGACGTTGTTATCTCCCTTATATCGAGGAGGAACAAATCAAATTAATATGCTTGCAGTTAGTTTGTCGGTTTAACCCTGGTTTGCATACATTTAATTAGCATAAAAAAATAGTTAAATAAACAAAAAAGACAATAAGTTCACATACCATCATGACCTATAGTCTATTTTGAATATGTTAAATTAAAGATGACTATATATTGCAATATAATTATAAGTAAATTCTCATTGATGTTGGTTGAAATCTTTGTGCATATGTCTCTTCTAAATATGGTAATTTACATAGATGTTTTAGGTGTACATGTAACCATATATATTAATGGTTTGAAGTATCTTTCCCATTTAAGCTGGTTCAATATCTCTGATATTTATCTAACTTGTCTTGCATGATAAATAAATAAAAACTGATTTGTAATTTATATATCTATTCAATTATGGATATATTTAAAAAAAAATCACAACTTTGTAAGCAAGATAAATCTTTATTTATATTTAAAAGAAAATCAAAGGTTGTAAGCAAGATAAAAGTTTACTATTATATTAAAGTGCAGCGTAATACTATAATAATTCTTTAATTTTAATCATGTCTATATAAAGTTCATCAGATATTTACTTAGTTTGAGAGCAAATGTTTCTAACTTTAATATTTGTTTTAAGTTTTTTTATCTATTTACTTGTAACATTACAGTTAAAATCCAGGTGAAATTTGTGTGATCAATAAAGAACAGAATATTCTTGTTAAAACAACAATTTCATCAATGTTTAATTATACCTGTAATAAAGTGTATGTAAACCAGGATGAATCATTTTGTCTGATCATAAATCTAGGAAATTACAATGGTATAATAATAATGTTGATGGTATAATAATAATTTTGATGGTATAATAATAATGTTGATGGTATAATAATAATGTTGATCATATTTAGAGATACATAATTGAATTATGGATGATCATTTTCTAATACAATTTATGATAAAATTAAAAACAAAAGAAACCATACTGTTTCAAAATCTAATTTCGTGGATTTCAGTATGAATTTTAATATCAATCAATTAGACATAGAGAAAATACATATTACAAGTTGGTAATTTTTTCACAAATGTTGAAAAACAAATGATTTTCCACAATCATGTCTGTAACTACATGCATATATGACTGATAGAATTGTAACTTGATAGGAGTGTCCTACAAAAATGGCAAAGATTGTTTTTCACGATTGGAAAACAGAAACCCCCCCCCAAAAAAAACCCGCATACATCAAAAACAAAAGAAAAAGAAAAAATCCAATAAAAGCTGATCGAAGAACCCAAGCTCAAAGATCATCAGTGATGCATAGCTTTTGTGCTGAGTAGCAAGTTTAATTAGTTGTATTTTCCCCAAATTTTCCACTTTTTGCATATTTTGATCAAAGTTAAGTCACACTTAGTGTGTCGTCCAGCAAAGATAGATCTTGAATGATTGGTATTAGTTAAAAGAAAACATAGTAACATATTATACACACTTAATGGGGAAAATAGTATTGTTACAACTTAATATATCGGAATACACCACATTTCAAGGATTATTATTGTACAGTCACAATGTCCAAGATACAGAAAAAGAATCTGGAAAGGATTAAAATTTAAACACCATATTTAAGCTTATAACTTATAACATAAACCATGATGTCAGTTGCATCAATTGCAACTATAAGGATAAAGAAAAAAACAATTGTGAACTGTCCTACATAACAAAAGTTATGAAGCCATTCCTAGTACCATTACTGAGGTTAAGCAATCTGAAATTGTGGTCTTTTCACATATTTTAGAATCATGTAGGATAGGATGATATATATTGTGTTTGAATTTTTTGCTCTAACAATGTTTACTTTTTATATTAATAAATATTAATAAAGTGTTTTTAGAACTAAATTATCTTACCGGGTAGTTTTATTTTTGTATTGATTATCTCCCTTATAGCATAAAGACACTTTAATAGGATTTTAGGTTCATGTTTATTTATTACTACAAATATTGATTGTGTTATGTTAAGTGTTAATACACATATCCTTCAACTGGACCTAAATTACCTGGAATTAAAGATTTGTTAATTGTTGCTCATTTGTGCAGAAAAAACCCAATACAACTAGTTTAGTATGCAATTTACATTTTTGTATTTTTTTGATTCAATGATGAAGGTTGAAGTTATTGCCATAAGTTATAAGATGAAAAACGAATATGCCACACTGTCGGAATAGTTCCAAAATCCAATGGATAATTTTAATTTAAAGAAAAGCCATAATTTAAAAAAAACCCGTAGATATGTAATTTAATGCACACGACGCATTTGTGGAATAACTTTCATCAGGTACTCTCATACTCAAAAGATTGAATATTGAAAATAATGTACAAATATTTTGGAGCAAGACAATCAAAGGGCCTAAACAGGATAGTCTACATCTTCTTAGGCTTATCAAAGGGCCCAAACAGGATAGTCTGCATCTTCTTAGGCTATCAAAGGATCTAAACAGGATAGTCTACATCTTCTTAGGTTATCAAAGGGCCTAAACAGGATAGTCTACATCTTCTTAGGCTATCAAAGGGCCTAAACAGTATAGTCTACATCTTCTTAGGCTATCAAAGGGCCCAAACAGGATAGTCTACATCTTCTTAGGCCTCTTGCTCCTTATGGAGATGAACCTTAATTATTAGTATAATTACACGATTTAGAAACTGTTTATTTCCAAGTCAGTGTCGTAACATTGACAACTGAGCGGATGATACCCTCAGGAACAAATTGTCTATCAACAGAGGTATCGACCCAGAGATAGCAATACATTTATATATATCTAATTTAATGCACGCACAACGCGTGTCTGGAATGACCTTCATTTGGTACGCAAAAAAAAATAATTAGCAAATGCAAATAACCTTGGAGTAAAAAAAATCCCCAACGGACTTGTACTAGTTCATCGATTTCCAAGACTATCGACGAAGATTGCTAAGAGTTTGTAATTTGAAGTATCTCATTATCCGCACTTATTCTAGATTCGTTGAAGGTGCTAGCTATAGGTTTATCAATTCGTAACCAACCATAAGAAACTGAAAAATTAAGAGAAGCTTGAAGACGCCAAAGGAGAATCAGAAGTCTTAAATAGAAGAAAGACAGACATTACAACAGCAAAACAAAAAGGACAAACTGATAAACAATGATCTACAATACGATACACAGAAAACTAAAAATTGAACAACAGACATTTGTTAAAAATAGAATGCAGGATAGCAATTCAGAATATACTATCGATGAAGCGCACAATCAAAATACAAAACCACCACCAGTTTGAATCATAAATAAGGTGGTGGTGATTAGTACACTCGTGAAACGATTCCTCTGATTACGGTTTATTATAGCAGTCCAACCTTTATCCAAATATAACAGGAAATGTACAATAACACCCAATAGGTTCAACAAAAATAGTAATTGATTATTAATGTGTAGCAAATTATTGAGTGATTGGAAATGAATGATTATTGTTTATCACCAAGTGAACAATGTTTAGCTATACCATTGCGAGAGGAAGCTAAATTTAGATGAGATGACGATGATGTCCGTTTTTATGTTTGATATGACTCGGGTATCAAACTTATTAAAATTAATCACTATGGTAAAATGATATTGAAATTGATATATACATATTTTGCTATATATTGTGTCGTGTCGATGTTGCATATATCCCATGTTTAATCATTTACAGCCACATCTCTTTGGATTTAGAAAATATGAACTCGTCTTATGCATTTTGTTTTGTATAATCACGATTTGTCATGTCATAAATATGAGTTATTATTTCATAATTATAAAATAATATATAATGACTATAAGATAATGAATCATAGCATTGAAAGAGCATAGCATAATTCTTAAGAGCCACAAAACCAATTGAAGCAAAATCGTAAGATTATGGAGCAGGTTCTGCTACCCTTCCAGAACACCCGAGTTAAACTCGGTTTTAGAAGGGTTCGTGTTGTTCATTTTGTACAATTACAAGTCTTCACATTATTAGTTCCTTGTTGAAATAATTAAGCGGTTTATATTTTATTTATATAACCTGTATTCATTTACTAATACTGTTGCCCAACACAATTGTGTCGTTCAATAGTAACACGACGGGTGTCACTCACTCTTCCCGAACACCTGAGATCACCCCGGTTTCGTTCGAAAGGTTCATGTTGCTATAGGTTTCTGTGTAGTGCTTTGTCGACCATTGTTTGTCGTCTTGTCCCTTTTCTGTTGGTCATTGTATTGTCTGTCCTTCTTTGATTATGGTTTCTTTGGTATCTTCGTTTGTTCTTATCGCATGGTCCTCTACCATGTGTATGTTGATTTGGTACCAATCAGACATTGCAAGATGTACACCAGTGTATGATGAGGGATTTCAGACCTATTTTGTTTGTTTATTGACTTTAGAAATTAGGTGAGCAATAAAAGATCTTGAAAGTCTGTTTATCTTTTCTTATTGCATTTTAGAATTGTCAAATAGTTACTCGACGCAGTATGAGGCATTTTGTCTCATTCGTTTCACTCACTTACCAAAAAATAATTCACATCGTGGCTCACGAATGATGTTTGACGATATTCAGTACTCATAATCCCAGATAATGTATATATATCTGATACAGGGAAACCCTGATAACAGATATTTGTACTGTTTACTTAGTGTTTTTGGCAATCAGATAAAACATACCATTGTTTTGATATATATTTTCAACTAGTGGTAGCCAATATGCTTTCGTAGATATGCAAGCAATATTAATTTGAACTTTAATTATGTTAGTATCATGCAAATATATATCGCAGTCATGTTAAGGCAGTCCTTTTTTTTTGCAACATAAATTGTGACAATTTAATGACAATGTTATATTTTAATGACGCGGTGGTATTTTGTTTTTACAGCGTCGGTGTACGATATTGGTAAAAATATACCCTGTCGTATTGAATTTTTAATAATTACATGATCATTTTGATAAAATAGTAACTACCAAGTAATGTCCTTAATAAATTCACAGAAACAAACATAATAATTCGCAAGCTATTTGGATTTTTCTACACCCGCCAATCTGAATAAAGTGGGCGGGGTTTATGCTAATTCTCCGGAAGTCAGTCAATAAGTTCTGGAATTTGAAAGCCCCTGTTTAGTTGTTTACAACTTACAAGCTAATTACGATGAAAAAAATAAAGAAATTGACCAGTATATTCATATGATATTTGCTATAGATATTCAGTCGACATACCTGAAGTTATATTAAGGATTGCTGTGTAATGTAAGTGGTATTTTGAACGAAATATGTAGTTTAATTGTGATTTTGTTGTTGACAGCTAGATACGATAACGTAACCCTCAGTCCGCTTATGCTCCAGATAGGGTTACGTTATCGTATCTAGGTGATCGCGTGCTCAACCGCGTGGCTTATACAATTGTGTTGGAATGTGGAAGGCATGTTCGTGTATTGAGTGAAAATATATGACACGTCTCATATTTCTATATTTGATCACAAGATGCTGTCAAATATCGTTGACAATAAGTAATTTTGTCGAATTTATCTTCAAATGAGGAAAATGGGCTATTTTTGATGTTGTATTCTTACCTTACCTTACCTTACCGGGAAGTCTTTTACCGTCCTTTAAGGACAACCTCTTCCGAGTGTTGGGGTCTGGGGGTTCACCTCCACCAATTTAGGAATGGCATATTCCGAATCCTCCACCATCAGACGAACTAAAATATCGGATGCACGGTACTAGATAGGTCGGGTGAATTTTTTTGTTTCAGTAAATCAGAGCAAATTTAAAAAAGAACTTTTATGCACTTTAGGAAAGAAGGACATCATGTTAAAATTAGGTGTTTGTTCGGTTTATTTTTTGTGATATATTAAACCTTAGTATACAAAAAAGTATCTAACAAACATCTCATTACAACTACACTATCTTGACCAGAAATATGTCAACTTTTGAAAATTACCCTATTTATTCATTTAAAAACACACTTTCTCTATTAGAATATTTTTGAATTTGCATCAAATTTATGACACTAATAAGAATATTTTCTGTAGGTTTTAATGGAAATAATGCAATAAATTATTTAACAAATAATGGTTTTCAAGTATTAAAACAAAAATTAGCTATTGCCATCATTTAGCATTCATCTTCGTCCATAAACATTTACAACTATTTTTTACTAACCACAGGCCCAATTAGAACCAAACATGGTAGATATATTACCTGGGTGATTTTACTAACCACAGGCCCAATTAGAACCAAACATGGTAGATATATATTACCTGGGTGATTCTCAACATTACATGTTTTTCATTTGATTCAGAAATTCAACATGGCTTCTACGACCAATTCTTTCTGATGCTGAAGTTTCAAAATCTTATCTGAAATCACACGTGGGATGAACATGTTATTTTGTAGGAATAGGTCATATTTGACCCTCTTAAAATTTTTTATTTTTGTTCATCGAAAATCTAAGATGACCACCGCTGCAGGACACATACAAAAAAGTAATTCATCTCAGAAACTAGATATTTGATTGAACCCAAACTGAACATGAGTGATCGTTGAATGGTTTCTTACAAATTATCTTTTTTCTCTGAAAATCGGAAACCCAAGATGATCGTGAGAATAAATAAGGGTAATACCAAAATTACCGAACTCCGAACTCCGAACAATCTAACAAAGGGAAAGTCAAAACTCATAAGTATATAAACAGACAAAATCAGTCAACAACCGGAAAACTATGAAAAACCGTAATGACCCTGACTTGGTGGGTTGAATCAGATTTTAAAGCGCCAAACCTCCCCCTTTCATTACGGCTCAAAGTTTCCGGCTGTCACTATAACAGTATTTACAACAATACTTGAACAAAACAGGTAAAATAGTTGTCAAAAACAATTTTACGTCACACATTGATTAAAAAAAGTATTTTTGACATTTTTGTTGAAACCTTATCTTTATACATTTTCACTATATAAAAATCCATCGTTTATCATCTTTTCTGCAGAGACAGAATAGATTTTGACAAGATCTTGGTATCGGAATATAAACTTTTTAAGAGATCGAATAAGGCGAATCTTTTTTTAGCCCTGGTCCAGTAGCCTGTTTCTCAGATGAAGATGACTTTTCAGGAAATCAGAATAATTGCTACTGACCCTTGCATAGCGAATCAATTGCGAGATGTAAACACCATATGCAGGAGAAGCTGGTATATTGCTGCACATATTTGGAAAATTTATGATCTTAAAATTGAAGTCGTCCCGTTTATCATAAATTTTAGTACTGATTTGACCACTGTCGTCAAATTCGAGGTATAAATCTAAAAATGATGCGGACGAAGCGGTATCTGTGGTCTCTTTAACTTCCAGCTCTGGAGGATATATCAATGGAAGAAATTCTGCAAATCTAGAATTATTGATAGATAAAACGTCATCAATATACCTGTATGTGATATTGAAGGCTCTAGCCTCATGAATCTTCTTATCTTTTACAAGCTTTTGAAGAAACTCCGACTCATATGAGTATAAAAATAAATCGACTAGAAGAGGGGCACAATTCGTACCCATTGGTATGCCGACGACCTGCTGAAACAGTATCCATCCAAAGGAGACAAATATGTTATCGATGAGGAACTCCAGCACACTGATCACTTTTTCCTTTGAGTAGGATGTTTTACCTTTTTGAATTTTGTTTGAACCATGTAAATGTATCCTAGGACCCAACAGGAAAAACATGACTGCGTAAATACAAAGGTATGATTTAAATATACTAAGTAGTCATTGGCCTATCATATTTTATCATTCACATCTTCTCCTTCTTACTTCTATAACCCAGTTCAGATATCTTCCATAATATATCACACTGCACATGTATACGTTACATTTTCTTTTGAAATAAGTTTTCTTTTGAAATAAGTGATCCTTCAAAATAGTGCAGCTGCTTTATTTTGTTTTATTGTTCTTTCGGCATTTAATTTTAAACGTTTTTCTTCAATTTCAGCTTCTGTTTATGTCGGAAATCTTTTACGCCCTTTACGCTCCATTGTATTGAATTGATTTGGATTTAGACGGCGACTTTCTCAATGAGAAATTGCGCCCATAAAAAAATGATTTTGAGTTTTTGGAGATTCTCTTATTATTTACATACTTTTTATGCCTTATTATTACATATTGTGAGATTTTAGAATAATTGAAATTTGTAAATGATGATGTTTATTTTAAATATTTAATTAAATGATTGACTTTAGTATATAGTTTGTCATATTTTTTTCTTTTTTTATGTGAACCAAAAATTTTAATTGCTGTCATTTATGAATTTAGCATACAAGTTGTTTTAATAGTGTGACAAATCCCAGTTTAATAGGTATAGTGTATCATAATGAGTTGGGCACTACGACCTTCCTCTAGATACACATTATCCCTATTATGGTGTTAATGAGGTACTTGACATCGATAGCATCTCCGCGCAAAAATTGCCAAAATTATAACTTTGTTAACATAGAAAAATAAATCAATAATTAATTTAATAAAGTGAATACTAATAATATGTATTTAGCATTTACGCCAAATGATTTAATTACTATATACGGAGTTACCAGTTTGATGTCTGGATTGTTGCCCCACGTTCAGTGTGGATACACGGAAACTAGTGTTGTTTACGCATGCCCACACTGGCCGTCAGCCAACAATGATTCCAGACACCGCATGGCAACTCGTTATACATGTGTTTACCTTTAGTTTTGAGATATATAGATGTCAAGCCCTTACATACTAAGGTAAATTACCAGGAGTTATATTACATAATCCCAGTTATTAACTAGAAAATAAAAATAAAAAATATTTTGTACGCCGTTCTCCCACGATATACCTCGTGGTGAGAGCACGTTTTTGGTATTATCTATGAAACATAATAACATCGTGACTAATATTGGAAATAAATAATGATAGTTTGTATAATTTCATGAGCTATATAGGGTTAGTGATTGATTAGATATATAGCTACGGAATGATACATTTAATAATATTTCTACAAAGTGATGTTATCGCATTTGATAGTAATAATTTACCCTAGAATGTACCGGGAAATGTCATAAATATTAGCTTACTGAAGTAACTGATTTTATGAAAGAAAAATGAAGATTATTATTAATATAATATTTATTGAACCAATGTACTTATTATTGGATCATATAAAAGGAAAAAATTATCTACTATATAAAATAGAAGAAAAAAAAAGAAAAAAAAAAGAGTTTTATATAACTTTCATTGCTCTAGTCTATATTATAGAGCTTAGCTGTAGCCACATGGCTAGTACCTAATTCTCTTTATACTTTGACTTGTGTTAATTATTTTTAGTTATTTACAAGTTAAGTTCAGTAATAAATATGGATTTTATAGACCATATATATAAATAGTTTAAAATGATATTTTATGTATATCAAAAATTATAGTTAAAATAAACTAATGACTCTTATCAATATTAAAGTAAAAAGGAAAAAGAAAAAAAAAAAAAAAAAAAAAATTTATTTTAGATATTAAATTGAAGTTTAATTAGTAATTCGACAAGGGTCATTAGTCACAGGTCTCTATGGTGTAGAGGGTGTTCTGTACAGCTCTCAACTGAAAATATAATTAAAATCTATTAGTTTGATTAATATAATCAGCAACTGGTTGAACATTTTTGCCCGATAGTAAAGTAATCAGATTGAAATTAGTGACACCCAATTGTAGAAGTCGATTAATCATAGTTTTTCTGTATGTGTCATATAGTTTACAATTTAAAAGGAAATGCTCCACTGTTTCTTCCTGTTGACAAGTGTCGCATAGATTTGTTGGGTGAAATCCTATTTTGTTTAAGTAGCTATTTAGTTTTATATAGCCTGTCCGTAACCTGAAAAATAATATTTCATTATACCTGTATAGTTTGGGTGCTGTAATAGCAAATGAAACAGTTTTATTAATATCATATAAATGTCTTCCTTTTAGGTTGATATCCTATTTGTTTTGCCACATATCTTTCAAAAAAGTTCTGCTTAATGTCTTAATGTCCTCTTTATATAGAGGATTAAATACATATATATTTTTAAAACTTAAAGAATGTTTAGCTTCTTTATCAGCCAATTCATTTCCCAGTATACCAACATGGCTGGGTATCCATTCTAAAATAACATTTATTCCAATATTATTTAGTGATGTAAAAATATTGTATATATCATAAACAATGTAATTTTTTACTTTATATATAGAACCTTTGATTGCCTGTAATGCTGAAAGTGAGTCCACAAATATTACGGTATTTAATGGTTTGAAATCTTGAATCCAGTTTAAAGCTAAAAATATGGCAGTAAGTTCACACATAAATATAGATTTATATGGCTGCAATTTGAATCCTTTACTAACCTTCAGTTCTGGAATCACAAATGCACAGCCATTTGTATTATTTTGGGGATCTTTTGATCCATCTGTATAAATTTTTAAAAAGTTTTGATATTCAGTGTCAATAAGGATATCTCCCTCACTTTTTATTAGATGAGGGAGGTCCTTTTTAGAAATAACATCATGCAATTGGGTTTTGACCAGGGGTTTTTGTAAATGCCATGGGGGAGTGGGACACTCACTATGTGAATATATATTATCAGGGATGTAATTATTTTCTGTAAGAACTTCTTGGGCAGTTATATAATATGGTTTTTGTTTAGTTTTTATGTTTTTACTATAAAAACTAAACTTTACATCGTCCTGGAGGGTAATTTTTGTAGGGTGGTTATTATCAAAACTACAAATATTAAGGAAAGACTTTGCTATTAAGCCTTTTCTTCGTTCCTCATATGGGGGGTCACCCATTTCTACTTGTAAACTAGCCAAAGAGGCTTTTTTCATTGATCCTGTACAAATGCATAGGCATTGAAGTTGTATATTATCTAATAGTTTTTTAACAGCATACGATGCAGAGTTATATACTTCACATCCATAATCAATTTTTGATCTTATTAGTGCAAAGTAGATGGTTCGTAGCGTGTAGCTATTTGCACCCCGCTTGGTACCTGTAAGTAGTCTCATACAGTTGAGTATTTTAATACATTTTGTATGTATATATTGTATATGGTTTAACCATGTCAATCTACAATCAAATATTATACCACGGAATTTAACTTCCTTGACAATTTCAAGTATATGTGTGCCTATTTTTAAAACTAGTTTACCTAATTTTTGTTTCCTGGAAAAAATAATACCTACAGTTTTGTTTGGGGATAATAAAAATCCCCATGTAGAACACCATTTATTGATATTATCAAGATCTTGCTGTATTTTATTTTGTAGGTGTTTTAAATTAGGACCTGATTTCCATATTGCTCCATCATCAGCAAATAAAGGTAATAACAAAATTACCGAACTCCGAACAATCTTACAAAGGGAAAGTCAAAACTCATAATTATATAAACAGACAAAATCAGTCAACAACCGGAAAACTGTGAAAACCGTAATGACCCTGACTTGGTACAGGCATTTCTAAAGAAATGGTGGGTTGAATCAGATTTTAAGGCGCCAAACCTCCCGCTCTCATTACGGTTCAAAGGTTCCGGCTGTCACTGTAACAGTATTTAAATACAGGAACAAAATAGGTAAAATAGTTGTCAAAGCAGTACCATATTCGGTGACGTAAATGTCAAAAATATTTTTACGTCACACATTGACAAAAAAAATTCTTGACATATTTGACTCTTTATCTTTATACATTTTCACTATATGAAAATGCATCGCTTATAATTTTTTCTGCAGAGACGGAATATATTTCGACAAGATATTGGTATCGGAATATAAACTTTTTAAGAGATCGAATAAGGCGAATCTTGTTATAGCCCTGGTCCAGTAGCCTGTTTCTCAGATGAAGATGACGTTTCAGGAAATCAGAATAATTGCTACTGCCCCTTGCATAGCGAATCAATTGCGAGATGTAAACACCATATGCAGGAGAAGCTGGTATATTGCTGCACATATTTGGAAAATTTATGATTTTAAAATTGAAGTCGTCCCGCTTATCATAAATTTTAGTACTGAGTTGACCACTGTCGTCAAATTCGAGGTATAAGCCCAAAAATGATGCGGACGAAGCTGTATCGGTGGTCTCTTTAACTTCCAGCTCTGGAGGATATATCAATGGAAGAAATTCTGCAAATCTAGAATTATTGATAGATAAAACGTCATCAATATACCTGTATGTGAAATTAAAGGCTCTAGCCTCATGAATCATCTTATCTTTTACAAGCTTTTGAAGAAACTCCGACTCATATGAGTATAAAAATAAATCGGCTAGAAGAGGGGCACAATTCGTACCCATTGGTATGCCGACGACCTGCTGAAACAGTGTCCCTCCAAAGGAGACAAATATGTTATCGATGAGGAACTCCAGCATACTGATCACTTGTTCCTCGGAGTAGCATGTTTTACCTTTATGAATTTTGTTTGAAAAATATGTGGAATTGTAGCCTAACACAACAAATTTTGAGCCATAGTTTCTATGACTAAAAGCTTTATGAATTGTTTCTTTTAAGCGGGTTTTTAATTTGTCATGCGGTAGGGTGGTATATAGAGTTGAAAAATCAAAGGTTTTGATGGAGGATACCTGAGAGAAAGATCTTGATTTCAGGTTATCCAAAAGATCTTTAGAGTTTTTCAAAATCCACATGTGATTTATGCCACTACGCGAGTAAACAGTTTCACAATATTTCTGTTGTCCCTCTTTTACTGCAGACAGAATCTTTGTTAGGTGAATAGACAATTCTTTCGTCGAACAAGTTGATGATCCCGCTATGTACCTTTCTTTGTATGGTGTCTTATGGAGTTTAGGTATCCAATATAAATAGGGTAAATCCTCAGACTTTTTACCAGAGGGAATGTTTAAAGAGGTCATGAATGATCTGTGGTTAGCTAGGATTTCATCTTTGTCGAACGAAGTTGGTTTGTATGTGGTATTACTAGAGGTGTTGCTATTTATACCTAATTCCT
Organism: Bathymodiolus brooksi; assembly: GCA_963680875.1. Taxonomy (NCBI): domain Eukaryota; kingdom Metazoa; phylum Mollusca; class Bivalvia; order Mytilida; family Modiolidae; genus Bathymodiolus; species Bathymodiolus brooksi. The sequence goes on along the minus strand of OY804581.1, from coordinate 88,959,443 downwards.
TGATTAGGCATTCGAAGTAATATGATTTACATACAAACACGATATTGTTGGAAGCCTTGTCCGCAGGAACGATAACATATTTGTCATGAAGAGAGGAAAGACACTTAACAGCTTCTTGGTCTTTAAATACAGACTTAGGTCGACTATTAACACAATTTTTGAGTTTGTGAATCCGACCTTGTACTAGAGACCTAATTGTTCTCACCCAGTCTGACAAGGACTCTAACTCAGGATCTTGGTCTACTTCTCTCTTTATCCACCTTCTGGCATAATCTTCAACAGCATCCATAATTATCTTGAAATTATGTTTCCAATTGATGTGTTGAGGTTCTCTGAATTTAGGACCATGAGAAATCACCTTTCGGAGACTCTCATGTTGAATGATATTCAGATCACCAGTGATTACATGTCCAGATGGGTTGTATTGAAAAGGAGAGTGGGAGCAGTCACAAGTCAGAGGGTTCTTAAGGTACTCTTCTATGTTAATATCTTGCAATGCTTCTTTGTAGTTGAAAATTTTACGGCCAATGCTGTTAGTGTAACTATAGGAGACAATGGGAACAGATTGATTTTTGAAATATGGTGGAATTTCTTTTACGACCTCTTTTCTATTAAGAATGTTGCTGATGTTAATAGCATCGATTCCTTTGTTAGCAAACGGAATATGGAGGAATTTTCTGTTGTTATCATGAAGAGGTTCAGATCGAACTGGTTTAAAAAGACGAAAGGACGCCACGTCACATATAATACTAGACAATCTGTGCTTAGGAGAAAAAGGATCTACGCCTCCTTTGTCAAGTCCAAAATCCCTAAGATCTTTGAGGTAGTTTACAGGTAGTGAAAATAAGATTGTACGAATATGATGAATTCCAAGAGGTTTCTGTATATTAGAAAGTAAATCATTAAAAGTATCTTGTAACGTTCTTGGTTTAGAGGACTTTTTAACATTAGGATGTTGAATTCTTTTATGACCATGGCTACGTTTAGTTCTTGGAATAGTATTAAAAAGGCTCATCAAATTGAGACATTTCACAATTCTTGATACAGGATGATAGATCATTAACCATGATATTAAAAAGTGTCGGACTAATACAACTACCTTGAGGAGTACCATTTTGAACAATATATGTATCTGAACAAGTGTTATTAATTCTTACTTGTAATGTTCTATTGCTTAAATAACCATTTACATATGATAGCATATTACCATATATATTTAGAGATACCATTTTTTGCAGTAGACCATGTTTCCATAACATATCAAATGCCTTTTGAAAGTCTATAAACACTCCAACTGTAATATATTTATTAACAAAAGATTTTTGTATATCATTTTCTAGTCGTATACATTGTTCCATAGTGTTTCTATTTTTCCTGAATCCACTTTGATTGGGATTATATAGTTTATGTTTTTCCAAATACCATTGCAGTCTATTATTGACCATTTTTTCCATAATTTTATTTAAATTTGAGGTGAGTGAAATAGGTCTATATGAGAGGGGGTCACTTGGGTTTTTACCAGTTTTGTGGATTGGGATTATAATAGAGTGTTTCCAATCTTTTGGAATTTCCTGTAAAAACCATATTTTATTAATAAACAATAAAAATATACTAAGCGTTTTTTCTGACAGGTGTTTAAACATATTATAGCTTAACCTGTCTTTGCCAGGTGCACTATTGTTAGTATCTGCGATTGCATATTGCATTTCCTGTAAAGTAAATTTATCATTATAACAATTACTATTATTGTTAAAATGATCTGTAATATTGCTATGATCATTATTTTCAACTTGTTGTTTATGTAATTTAAACTGACTACTGTAGTTGTTTTGCTTTAGGGTAGGGATTTCTTTTTTACTGGGTGCATGACCCAACATGTTTTTTAACATTATACCATACTTGAGATAAATTGTTATTGTTGTTCAATGAATTACAATAATTTTCCCAGTATGTTTGCTGGGTATCATGTAAAAGTTTTTTACACAGTTTTTCTTTTTCTTTATAATTTTTGAAATCCTCCCCCCTACCAGTATGACTTGCCCCGTTTCTAGCCTTGTTCCTTTGTCGAACAAGTTTTGTACAATTTTGATCATGGGACACATGGCTTTTGATTTTTATTGTTTATACTTTTATTGATTATAAATGCACTCAATTATTATGCTTAGTCATCCTGTCAATCAGGGAGAGGCGTGTCTTTGATGAAATTCATTGATAGAACCCAAGTGGTTGCGTTTTTGTAAGTATAAATACGGGTATAAATAATTTCGAGCGCAAACATTGGAGTTTGTCTCCGCTGCATAAACCAATCACCGTTTAGAAAAAACGCTACACAAGAAGACATATCATTTAATATGTGTCATTTTATACACAAGTGTGTTCAGTAAAATTTGAAGGACTTTTATCCTTGTATCAAACCAAGTAAGATTTGTTTGTATATCTATTTATTGATGATGTCAAATTAATCTACTGTTTTTAGTGGGGTTCGCGTTACTCGATCTTTGTTCTTCTTCGATATACCGATTCTGATTACCCCTTTGGTATCTTCAAACTCTTCGTCCTAAAAAGATCAGAATAACAATTTAAACGCCACAGGAAACATCGGTATCTCTTCTTTAAATCATCATTCCATGTTTGCAACGATACAGGTTTGATTGATGATGAAATGAGAGAATGACTTGCAGTTGTAATGACCAATGACAGTTTGCATACAACAACTGGTTTTGATTTTCAGAGTTTAGCTTTTCCTATTTTATTTAAATAAACCGTTTGTTGTGATGAATGACAAAACAATGGAATCGAATTCCTCAAAATCTGAGTGGCTAGGACAACAACATGTCGCGATGATGGCGAACACAGGTTTCTGCTATACAGGACAAGACAAGATTGTTAAATGTGCAGAATGTAAAGTATCTGTTTATATGAAGATCTGCGGTGAAATAACTCTCAATGAACATCATTCAAATTGTAAAATTGCAGAACGACTACGAGATGTAAAATCGTTAGACAATGTCCAATCGAATCAGAATGGTTCAAATGAACGAAAAAGGAAGTCCACCTTCTGCCCAGAAGTAAATGGGTTATTGGAAAATTCTAACTTAGACAGTACAAAGTTAGGGGATCAAACCATATCACCAACACACAATCCACTAACACAAAATAGTACGTCATTAAGACAGCCCGGTGTTGATGATAGAGGGAAAGATACATTGGTAGAGCAACGTTCATTTGGGCAGATAGACTCTTCTGTGGATGAACAGAATAGTTCATTTATAGAGCAAAGTCCATCCGCAGAAGAGAGAAATGCCTCGGTATCGGAATGTTCTGTTGGAAAGAATCTAATTGAAAAGAGTGATGTACCGACGCTAGACAATCCATTTGAACAAGAGAATACTTCTCAGGGTGCTGAGTCCATAAACAGTTATCTTGTAACAAATAATGAATCGAGGCAGCATAATCTATTGACACTAGAGAATGGTGCGCTGGAAGAGACACTTCATTTCAAGCAAAATGATTCAGTGGTACAGCAAAGTACAATAACCGCGGCGGAAATTTCACGACCAACTGCGAATACGTCTGTCCAAGAAAGTTTACTAGAAAACCAAAACCCCAGTATAAAGAAAAATGTGAGAGAGGACTTGACGCAATATGCCACATATGAATCAATAAAAAGAGCCCCGAGTAGTAGATATCACTCTATTAGCAACCGTCGGTGCAATGAGTCCGGCTTTATGCGATATAGAAGACATGATATGTATGGATGTCCTATTATACCAGAAAAGACATTAGTTTTGAAGATGGAACAGAGGGTACAGTCTGGACCTTTACACCCAGAGTTCAATGTGGTGAAAGACCGAATCAGAAGTTTTGAGGAGAATGGAATCAACAATGGTAATACTGCTCTACAAGCCGAGGCAGGATTTTATTGTACTGGTAAGTTAAATCTTTTGAATTTCATTGGCGCTATTACATTTGTATATATTTTCATTCCTATGACATTCAGCAATATATTTAACAGCATTAACAAGGATACTTCCATCCCTACCCTCAAATCAATGTAACTAGCTTTTCCACGACACTTGTTACTGCAGTGATTTTACCCAGCTACGAGAGTGAGCTATTATGTGTATGTGTGCAAGGGGCATCGAACCTGTTTTTACGATTTTTTTCCATTTGAGTTTGAAACTGACAATATGTGTGGTATTTTTTTTCTTCATTTTATTTTACAACAATTCAAAATAAAATTTTCAATCTGTAAGTATCAAAAAAAAACAAAAAAGAAATAAAAAAAGAAGAAGAAGAAAAAAGACCATTTAAGAGCAAGTTGAGTAGAGGAAAAGCATCAGTTTGATTGGACAAATTGAATGAATGTGCTGTATCAATTTTTGTGTAAAATAATATTTTCTTTCCCAACATTTAAAAATCACCTGATAATTATATGCTACGTTTCAATTCAATGCGCAACGTAAATAATTACCCTTTTACCCTTTGAAAGCCAAGACGTTGATTGCATACAACGCTACGTTGCCATATATATTCCAGAGCGTAACGATAAATGTGACGTTACGTTGCCTATTTTCATGCCGTTCATGCACTTGCATATTTCCAATGTTTTAAAGCCATTTGACAAATTGTATGGAAATTCAATGATAACTTAAGTGCTCCGAAAAGGTTAGCAGTTCCTGTTCTTACTTGACATTTGATTAGATTAACGGGTAAGTCAATTAAGGAGGGAAACATGGAACAATCTATGGCAATTAATAGATTAAAAAAACAAATTACATACTAACCTTCAAATTATTTCATAGAATCAGGCGTTTGAATGACATTAATTAAAATTACAGAAAGATCAGAATTATCGGTACATTTGTTCTTCAGGGTTTTAGTAGAAAGGAAAGTCTTTTCATAGATTGTCATATATTATACAGTAGACAGTACAAATATATCTACTAAAGCACCATTCAACACAGAACCCAACTTTACAATTAGGACACCACCACTGTATTCATGATTTCCTGAACCGTTTGTGAGACCTTGAACACAAAACACATTTCTTCCTCTTCCTATCTGGTATTTTCTCTGTGAAATGTCTTTCCGTGATTCTTATTAACTGTCTGTGCTCCTATCTCACCACTCTGAGTTGCTGATTTATATTCGCTTCAGAATGCAAGAAATATTTTATTTCTAGGACCTTATTCACAAAGTACCCGTTAATTACTGTAGCGAACAATAATTTATTATTTAAAAAATATATATATTTCATCGTTGTAGTACTGAACTGTTTGAAATATTTTGTCAAAACGCCTATTGACATTGTAATTCGATGAAAGGACAGTGTGATTATTTTACACAAAAATTTATGCAATCGCCTTCTTTTCGAGTTCATTCATTTGAGACAATGTTCCTTAAAAGTAGCATTGTGATACTAATTAAAATGTTCTTATTTACAGGACATGTTAAAGTACCTTTAATTTCGTGCAAACGTTTGGTTTATCACATCCAAATCGGGTATTATCTTGTGAAGTGGATCATAACCTGCATGGCTGGTCACACGACATGGCATATTCCGATACTCGTTGCTATTGCAGTGCAGAAATTGCAATATCAACTGAAACCTATTGCGAGAATCACTAAGGAGAAATTTGGTGTTTTCGTTGACCACGATATACTGTTATTTTCCCAGTATGTTTCATATGTTTGCTTCTTTTACTACACCCATGGATAGAATAAGTCCCATTTTTTTTTTATTAATTTGATTCACATTAGTGGTGCGTTGTATTATATATATCTTTGTGTGAAGAAGTATACCAGTTGGTGGTTTTCTCCGGGAACTCGCTTTTCAAACTGATCACCACAAAATAACTTAAATGTTGTTAAAACACCCTCAACCCTAACACCTGCATAAGAGGGGACCTTTGGGCACATAAAACTAGTTTAATTCCGCAAATTTGTATTGATATGTCTGTGTACTCTGTATCAATCGCAGAGAGTGACAGGTTATGTACTCGTGTGTTACGCGCATCGATTTCTCCCTGTTTCTACGATTTTTCTATTAGATTTAGGAATTGTTTGAATGTACAGACATTATATTATCTATGTTGAATACATGTGGATCAAGGAAGTCAAGTTGTGCAATTTAGTATAAAATCGCATAGCAATGTTAAAATGAAAGGTCAGGTCGAAACGGCATTTAAATAGAATCAACACAATCGATGAAAATATCTTCATATGATATATTGTAGATGTTGTTTCCTTTCAATAATGACAATTTCTCAGGTATAACAATGTTTCTCAATTCTTGTTACCTTTGTTGTTATTTTATTAGTATCATTGTCAGACCCCACCTTTCACACGAACCATATCAGTGGTGTAATTGTTAGGGTGCTCGCCTTGAATGCGATAGATCGCGAGTTCGAGCCCCGGTCGCGTCAAGACTTTCTAAATCTGTTATTGAATTTAACTTATACTTATACTCGCCACGATATAGCTGAAAGCTGCTCATTTGGCGTTAAATAACAATCACTCCTCTCTCACACGTGGGAGTCGTAGTAAAGTATTAACTACTGCTAATAGACAAAATCGTTTCTTCGAGTTTACTAGGGAAGCAACTCATCCGTGGCTACTTCTACATACGGTATGTCAACCTGTGGCTTATCCATAGGAGTTACTGCAAGGTGTTTTTTTAACGTCCAAGAAGCGTAGCATACTCAATTGACGAGCCACTCATTTATGTCCAGTCCGAAGGGCGAGTTGTGTATTTGATTCGTCCAACACAACCAGGGAACTCCTATTTCGGAAGTGATTTTACTCACTATATATATGAGGTACTCCACAAGATATTTTCTTTTTACTATTGTCGGCAATGTTTGTTCCTTTTTAATTGTTTTAAAGTAAGAAAAATAATTAACTATCTCCCTATCAACCTCAAAACTTGTAAAGTCGGGTAACATGAACCCTGGTTGGCCAAATACAATGTTCCAAGCGAATATTTTGGATTTGAGCGTAACTGATGAAGGTTATTCCGGAAACGGGTTGTACGCACTAAATTTAATATCTACGTTTTTATTACTAAATAACAAGTTTAATGCTGTTCAGCATATCTGTTAGTTTAACGAACAAGCACGTCAACCACACTGTGATCTTCGAACTAAAGAAACTATATAAAAAAATGGAGACCATTCACCCATTTTCCCGCCAGGTGGCGTTGCTGTACCAACGGTGGTTAGGAAAACGTTTGTTTTCCGATAAACGCTTGTAACCAATGTAATCAAAATGGCAATGTCATTACCGATCTGAAAACGTTACGTGAAAATGCCGACGAGATGTTGTGTACCGGGTTGTGCCACCAGTGGTGGGCACAAATTTCCTAAAGATGTAGATTTACACATGAAATGGAGAGGTGCCATCAAAAGGTCAGATGAAAAGAAGGGCCTTTGGAAGCCAGGACCAAACGATGTGGTGTGTCACCAGAATTTCATTGCAAGTGATTATAGCGACACTCTATTAGGTAAATTTCAGAAAAAAAAATGTAGAAATATTTCTTCTTTTATTTCCTTCAAACAAGTTTTCTGTTGAATGCATGATTTTCGTGTCAAAAAGCCGAATTAAATAGGTGCGAGCAGAAAAAAAGGGGGAGGAGGCTCGCATTACAAATATTTTTTGTATACATGCGTGGTTTCAGTTCAGAAGAGAGACAGATTCTATGCTTCTCTCCTGTCTGAAAGAAGAGATAATGGGACAATTATTTGATATCTTGGGGAGACCAGGAGGATTTTGAAAATAAATATTTGGTTCTTCTCAGAGTTGAAAATAAATAATCAGACCAAAGGCATGTTGAAAATAAAAATGCAGACCATAGGTTTGCTTAGAAAAATTGTACATATATATGAAAATGGAATTAAATCTTCGTGTGGTATTGTATATATATATATATATATATATATATGTATATAAAATAATAACTGTGCGTCGAGAAGTAACAAATTAAAATATATATTTTTTTAATTCCTTCTTGCCTCCTCCAGATTTCCAGTCAAATTGTTCCCAAGTTAAAACAGTATTGTGTCCGTTCGCCATAATACTTACATAGTCGCCCTGGGTTCGTTTGCCCTTAAAGTGGGTCTATTCACCCCGATAATTAAAAAAGTATTTTAATGAACATAATGCATATTTTAATTTATATTGTAAAGAAGTATATAGATCAGCTTTTTCTAACTTTGATAAAACTAAGATGTGCCAAGGAAGATATAGAACTTTCTTTGCTTTTCCAGATATCAGAGTCAACAGTGTCCAGAATTTTCAACACCTGGGTTAATTTTCTTCATTCCCAATTAAATGATTTAAACATTTGGCCTTCTAGACAAGTAGTCGATGAGTGTATGCCGTCCGATTTCCATAAAAGTTTCCTACTACAAGGTTATTTTGGATGCGACAGAAATGCCTATACAGAAACCAAAAAGAGTTAATATACAAAGCCTCACATGGTCGTCTTACAAACACAATACTACTATTAAGACAATGGTTTGGTGTACTCCTAGAGGAGCAGTTTCTTTTGTTTCTGATTGTTATGGTGGATCAGTAAGTGATAGGCAAATCATTGAATATTCAAATATCTTAGATAATTCAATGTTTGATTCCGGTGACAACATTATGGCTGACCGTGGTATCATGGTCCAAGACCTGTTTGCTAACCAGAATGTGTGTGTTAATACGCCAACAATGCTCAAGGGCAAATCTCAACTTGAACCAGAGGAAATTATCAGGGATCGTCGGGTTGCATCTAATCGTATCCACATTGAGCGTGTAACAGAGCTGAGCAAAGCATTCACAATTTTAAGAACAGATCTATCAAACACCATGCTTCAACTTGCAAATAGATTTGTAAATGTTTGTTTTCGCCTTACAAATTTCAAAAATGTGATTGTTGATAAATTTGCTTAGATTAGTTGAATTTCTGCCATTAAGTGTTGATATGTATATGTGATAAAGTTTATCAGTGACTTGTGACAGGTACATGGTATTCTCCGTGTACTCTGAAATACAATAGATGTGGATTGTTTGTTTTGCCAACAATTCCATTTCAGTTATAGATTTTTACACTTCAGAAAATATAATTAACAGAGTTCATTTATATCATATATTAACAAACATCTACAAAAATGTTTTACACTTCAGTAAATATAATTAACATAGAGACCTAATGGGTAACTTTTTTGATAATGGATCAACAATTTTAAAATTATTTGTCAGAGTTCATATATATCATATATTAATAAACATCTATAAAAAAATGTTTTACACTTCAGTAAATATAATTAACATCGTAACTTTTTTGATAATGGATCAACAATTTTAAAATTATTTGTCAGAATTCATATATATCATATATTAATAAACATCTAGAAAAAAATGTTGATTTGAAATCTGGATTTTTAAGAATTTTTTTCTGGACATTTATAGAATCCAACAAGATGTAAAAACTGTTGGTAACTTGGTAATAAAAAATATTCTTTTAGTTTACAAAGTTGATGCTATGTATGGTCTCAGATGTTTGGAGTAAAAAAGTTCTAGTTTAGGAACAAGACTTCCAAGGCAATAATCCTTATCATCTTCAATTCTTTGTACAAAAAGATCTACAAATGTGTAAACAACAAAGTAGCAAATATTTCTCTCTGACAAATAAAGCTGTCCTTGAATTTGGTCATAATATGAGCATGCTTTTTTTAACTCAACATTACCATTTCTTTCAAAACGTAGAAATTTAAAGTGTTCAACCTGGTATTATTTTTTCATTTTTTCCTCCATAGGGGCATTTCACTTCAACAATGCATTCAGCATTTATAGCTGCATCAGGTGTATCACCTAGAAATGGAATTGTTGGCAAAACAAACAATCCACATGTATTGCATTTCAGTCGCTCTCTCTCTTCAAACTTGGCCAATGCTTTTTTCTCATACATTTTTTCATGTAATATAGCAGGTGTATTAATATTTTTTGGCTTAACTATCGTCTCACAGAGTTTTTTAACATTTCGTCTTGATGTTATTCGACTTATTTCATCAAACGGGAAGCTGTTATTCTCCATTGCCTTTCATTATACCACACTTTATTTTCTGATTGGCCTCTGATTTGTCTCTCTATGTATTTTGCTTCTTCGGCTGTGCACTACAATAAATCAAATATACTTTCAAAATAATTATAGATCCCACTTTTGCAGAATTTGCTTTATTAAATTCTGCATTTCGATTCTTTTCAATACTGCAAGATACTTCTGTTGTTCCTACTGAGTATGATTGATTGATTGATTTTTGGTGTTTTAACGCCACTTACAACAATATTTCATCTATATCATGGCGACCAGTTGTAGTGGTGAAGGAAGCCGGAGTACCCGGAGAGAACCACCGACCATGGGCAAGCAACTGGTAAACTTTATCAGTTGGGGCTCCGAGTCGAGTGCACCCTTTTTGTAATTTACAAAGCCTGGCGCGAGCCCACGCCGTATTGGTGATAGGTTCGTATGAGTTGCTAGATCCAGCGACCTAGCTTATTGAGCCACCCGGGCCCCTACTGAGAATGTACTAAATATGTAATTATGTTGCATTTCTATGTATGGTCCCAAACAAAACAAGATGTGAATCCGTCAACACCTGGTCAATCAAAAATGTCAGTTAAGGTGAAACACTATCATGGAAGGAGGAGAAACTTTAATATGCCAGTGAAGCTATCATATCCTGTCAATCTATCTCTATTTTATTTTTTTATATGGAACCGGTTACATGTAAAGTTATGTACATTTTTGTTAGGTGTAAATAACAAGAAGAGTGTTAACTTTGCATCTCTCCAGTGTAGATTTACACATGTTTTACCTTTAATACCTGGTCAACCCAATATTCTGTATACATAAAAGGAAGGTAGTCATGATCTTGTTGTGCAGCCTGAAATATATATTGCTACATTGTAGATATAAATATTTAAAGTGTAAAAAATATCTGTCAGAACTATTACTCGTCCAATTTTTGTCTACATATTTTTAGTTGTAGTAAAGTCTTTGTTTGTTCAGGGGCGTTACATAGATTACTGAGCAGTGCTGGGCATCTTTCATTGTTGAATAAGGGTAATAACAAAATTACCGAACTCCGAACAATCTTACAAAGGGAAAGTCAAAACTCATAATTATATAAACAGACAAAATCAGTCAACAACCGGAAAACTGTGAAAACCGTAATGACCCTGACTTGGTACAGGCATTTCTAAAGAAATGGTGGGTTGAATCAGATTTTAAGGCGCCAAACCTCCCGCTCTCATTACGGTTCAAAGGTTCCGGCTGTCACTGTAACAGTATTTAAATACAGGAACAAAATAGGTAAAATAGTTGTCAAAGCAGTACCATATTCGGTGACGTAAATGTCAAAAATATTTTTACGTCACACATTGACCAAAAAAAAAAAAATTTGACTTCTTTATCTTTATACATTTTCACTATATGAAAATGCATCGCTTATAATTTTTTCTGCAGAGACGGAATATATTTCGACAAGATATTGGTATCGGAATATAAACTTTTTAAGAGATCGAATAAGGCGAATCTTTTTATAGCCCTGGTCCAGTAGCCTGTTTCTCAGATGAAGATGACGTTTCAGGAAATCAGAATAATTGCTACTGGCCCTTGCATAGCGAATCAATTGCGAGATGTAAACACCATATGCAGGAGAAGCTGGTATATTGCTGCACATGTTTGGAAAATTTATGATTTTAAAATTGAAGTCGTCCCGCTTATCATAAATTTTAGTACTGAGTTGACCACTGTCGTCAAATTCGAGGTATAAGTCCAAAAATGATGCGGACGAAGCTGTATCGGTGGTCTCTTTAACTTCCAGCTCTGGAGGATATATCAATGGAAGAAATTCTGCAAATCTAGAATTATTGATAGATAAAACGTCATCAATATACCTGTATGTGAAATTAAAGGCTCTAGCCTCATGAATCTTCTTATCTTTTACAAGCTTTTGAAGAAACTCCGACTCATATGAGTATAAAAATAAATCGGCTAGAAGAGGGGCACAATTCGTACCCATTGGTATGCCGACGACCTGCTGAAACAGTGTCCCTCCAAAGGAGACAAATATGTTATCGATGAGGAACTCCAGCATACTGATCACTTGTTCCTCGGAGTAGCATGTTTTACCTTTATGAATTTTGTTTGAAAAATATGTGAAATTGTAGCCTAACACAACAAATTTTGAGCCATAGTTTCTATGACTTTATGAATTGTTTCTTTTAAGCGGGTTTTTAATTTGTCATGCGGTAGGGTGGTATATAGAGTTGAAAAATCAAAAGTTTTGATGGAGGATACCTGAGAGAAAGATCTTGATTTCAGGTTATCCAAAAGATCTTTAGAGTTTTTCAAAATCCACATGTGATTTATGCCACTACGCGAGTAAACAGTTTCACAATATTTCTGTTGTCCCTCTTTTACTGCAGACAGAATCTTTGTCAGGTGAATAGACAATTCTTTCGTCGAACAAGTTGATGATCCCGCTATGTACCTTTCTTTGTATGGTGTTTTATGGAGTTTAGGTATCCAATATAAATAGGGTAAATCCTCAGACTCTTTACCAGAGGGAATGTTTAAAGAGGTCATGAATGATCTGTGGTTAGCTAGGATTTCATCTTTGTCGAACGAAGTTGGTTTGTATGTGGTATTACTAGAGGTGTTGCTATTTATGCCTAATTCCTTGATTAAGCATTCGTAGTAATATGATTTACATACAAACACGATATTGTTGGAAGCCTTGTCCGCAGGAACGATAACATATTTGTCATGAAGAGAGGAAAGACACTTAACAGCTTCTTGGTCTTTAAATACAGACTTAGGTCGACTATTAACACAATTTTTGAGCTTGTGAATCCGACCTTGTACTAGAGACCTAATTGTTCTAACCCAGTCTGACAAGGACTCTAACTCAGGATCTTGGTCTACTTCTCTCTTTATCCACCCTCTGGCATAATCTTCAACAGCATCCATAATTATCTTGAAATTATGTTTCCAATTGATGTGTTGAGGTTCTCTGAATTTAGGACCATGAGAAATCACCTTTCGGAGACTCTCATGTTGAATGATATTCAGATCACCAGTGATTACATGTCCAGATGGGTTGTATTGAAAATGAGAGTGGGAGCAGTCACAAGTCAGAGGGTTCTTAAGGTACTCTTCTATGTTAATATCTTGCAATGCTTCTTTGTAGTTGAAAATTTTACGGCCAATGCTGTTAGTGTAGCTATAGGAGACAATGGGAACAGATTGATTTTTGAAATATGGTGGAATTTCTTTTGCGACCTCTTTTCTATTAAGAATGTTGCTGATGTTAATAGCATCGATTCCTTTGTTAGCAAACGGAATATGGAGGAATTTTCTGTTGTTATCATGAAGAGGTTCAGATCTAACTGGTTTAAAAAGACGAAAGGACGCCACGTCACATATAATACAACTTGTCCTGAGATTTATTGTCTTTTCTGAGACATTATCTCATGACCATTTGTTCCACATAGTGTTAAAGAAGTAAACTGAAAATATTTTTCGGTAATTGAACAGATCACACGTATAGGACTTAGGCCAAATAAATATAATATAAATTAATTGTAAAACCTCTTGCTAATTACATATTTTGAAATACCAAAGAAAAGCAATTAGCAATTATGGCTACAAGAAAACAAGCAAAAGAGAATATGTGTATTGCCATTTATATATATATATATTATTTTTATATCACAATAAATAAAAATACAAAACTAAATATCATTTTTGACTATTAACTGTCCACCAAGCCTTAAAAAGGCCGCCAAAAATTAAAAGAATACTGAAAACTGCGCTAAGTTTCCTCTCACGTAACCCGAACTTCTCCACACAACAACCTTTTGTAGTATAGGATACGAAGCAAACATCCCACCTGAGATGAGTGTAGATCTCAGGTAGAAAGGGAAAAGGGAACTTCATCATATTCTGGACAATAGCTCCCTGAAACGAGAAAGAAAAATTACGCAGCAGACATGTATATATATAATATCAAATACAAAAACAGACACAGAAACACAAAATTAAATATATTGTATGTTTATAACACAAAAATAAACATTATATTTAATAATAGTTAAAACACATTCTTGAACCATACATGTACGTGTGCAACCGTTTATACTCTTAAATGTTTAATAATATTAATAAATTTCTTCCTAAGTAATGGTGTTCCAGAAAAATTCAAGTGTAAATTATCTTTTGGGGCAAAAAGAGACGGATCAGGTTTATTCTTATACAAAAAACTTCTGTAAATATTTGAAAATGAGATATGTCTTCGTTTACATAAACCTTTTAACTTAACTCGGCATTAGCTTTGGTAACCATTCTTTCTGTCTGATGAAAATCACATAACCTTGGTAATATTGAAGTAAAAACTATTTGTGCAGAAGTCTTACATTTTATATAGTGAATTAAATCTCCATATAAAGATATTATTTGGTTTACAAATTGGTGTATAGCAATATTATTGGAACCTACATGTATCATAATAAATTTTATATGTTTCAAATTGACCGTTCCGTTGGCAACCAGGTTAGATAGCCTACCAATAGTGGCACCTGGAAACGCCTGCACTGAACGCCCATTAATATCTGTTACATATTTAGAAATTGAAGCTGAAAGAATTGTTCCTATCTTTTTACTAAAAACACCTGGAAATATATATAAATACAAACACTTAAATATCTAAAATATGGTCCTTCATTTTGATAGCAACGGAAATTTTGTCTTTTAAACTGAATTTTAAATATGTCTTATCAGCATCGCTGCTCCAATCGCCGTATAATTGAATCAATTCTCTTGGAATATTCGAAGAAAAAGTCCATGTAGCCCATCCCCTTCTAAAACTATGCAAAGAATACTGTTTTGGATCCTCTCCAATTTCTTTTAATTAATTTACGTAAAACGTTTTGAAACAAATAATAAGTAACTGGAACGATATTTTTCTTTTTTAGCAAATGTGTTTTACTTTACACGCATCAAATTAAATCAAAATAATGATCACAGTGTATAAAACAATTGTTTTAAAGTGTAAAGAACAACAGTCAGAATCAAACCAATAAGAATAAGGTAGTGAGTAGATTTATCTACCTTACAGGACAAAAACCGGTAGCTGAACAGATCACACGTATAGGACTTAGACCAAATAAATAAAATATAAATTAATTGTAAACCTCTTGCTAATTACATATTTTGAAATACCAAAAAACCCATTATATGAACAGAACGGGATGAAACTATGTTTATGTGTTCATTTCTTTTTCCCTTCTAACTTCATGTTTGTAATTTGTTTTGTTTTGCCTCCACATCGTCCTGTTAATGGAAGAAGAGTTTGAAGATACCAAAGGAGTAATCAGAATCCGTATATCGAAGGAGAACACACAACACAATGGCCTAAAGAAAAAGTACAAAAAGACAAGCAACGATCTACAAAACATACACGTAAAACTAAGGATCGAGTTACACGAACCGCACTAATAATCGAGGGTGAACTCAGGTGCCCCGGAAGGGTAAGCAGTAATAACTTCTGTCTTTGTTTTATACGACATAATACCCTAATTCTTGTTTTAAAATGATGTTTCTATCATTTATTTAGGAGGAGGCAATGATACTATTTGTTGCTTTTATTGTGACCTGGGGTTGCGAAAGGAGCTTTTAGCATACTCCCCATGGGGGGAACACGCCAGGTGGTGTCCTGTATGTCCTCATGTGATAGAAAAGAAAGGATTTGAATTTATTGATAATGTGATTGCTGTAAGTATAATGAACACCGTAGATATATAAAGTAACTACACATACACAAAACGATGTACAGCAATATTAGAAAATACATTTAAAGATATCAAAGCGATAATCAGAAGCCGTAAATTGAAGAAGGGCATACAATGGGGTGGGTGGGTTATAGTGTTTAAAGCCACTTTCGATAATATATTTCAGTGACATCGTGCCGGTCAGTTTTATTGGAGGAGGGGGAGGGTACCGGAGTACTCGGTGAAAACCACAAACCTGCCGCAAGTCGCTGACAAACTTTATCGCATAATGTTGTACACCTCGTCTGGACGAATTTCGAACTCACAACGTTAGTGATGATAGGCACTGATTGTATATGTAGTCATTAACCCAACTACCATACGATTACGACCACGACGGCGCCATCAATACAATGGTCACAAGAAATATTACAAAAGGACAAACAAACGCTACACAGAAAACTAAATAATGGGCAATATGAACCCCACTTACATGTTTGTAAATTGAAAACATAGTTGCACTGAATTTAAATGTTTAAACATATTAATGAGCTTGAACAAGGATCCTTCTAAAGTAAAAATAAAAATTAAGATAAAACGTTATTACTGTTGTTCGTCCGCTCATGACCATAGTGATGACTTCAATCAGCAACGAGTATACTTCTTATTCCCATGTGAGTCTGACACCAACCGTGATTACTTGTTGGCATAGGTTAATTTATGTTGTTTTATTTATAAACAGAGAAATTGATACATACGGATAAAAGCAATCATTCCCAACAAAGTTTTGTATTCAAACATGTATTATTAAAGACAGTACATCTACACCATACCTGACTATTTGTTTGTTTTGTAGGTAACCATAATTCTGAAAAAATATTTACGAGGTAAGATGACTTGAACATGATAGTTTTAAATTATTTTGATTAATGTTAAGATGATTTTAAAAGCATATTATAATATATCGTCGCTTATCCACAACTGATCACATCTCGATTGAGCTGTCAAATTTGTCTCATAACTTGATTAGGTATTTTTGACCATCTTGTAAGGAATAATAATTCTTATAACACCCTGAACTTGTTTTAGAGGAGATATTTGCATACTGTTTCACTCTATTCATTTTAACACAAACCTTATTACATGTCCTTTTCACAATACACGCAAGAGAAAACTGAAGGGATAACCAAGAATGAACAACTCAAGACAGAGTCAACATTGTGTACAAGCTTGTTACATATTTGTTTACATAATTTTGTGCTGGGGAAAATTGAAAATCGTGCAAAGGATAATATTCTTTGCATATTAAGATAGTTATGATTAGGTTAACAAGATAATTCCATTAGGAACTAGTCAAAACGTATTGTTCACCTAGTTTTTTTAAAACAAGTTCGGTAATTATCATTAAAACCGAGAATATTTCAGTGATCTCCCACACAGTCAGTAGAGATAAATCAATTACAAATTCAAATTTTATTTTACGTTATGTATTATATATTTGCCATAAGCATATTCAATGATAAAGATGTTATATTTAATATTTGTTTTAGAAAAAGAAAGTTCACCAATGCCAACATATATGATAGAGGATGCGTTAAGACACTATCCTCCAAGTATTGTTCAAACAACGATACAAGGATTCTTCTTAGACAACGGTAGGTTGTTTATTCCTGAGATAGAATTTGTAAAGTATCATATTAATATACAGGTATTTGAACAATGTGACTATTTAACACATAATACAATCACCCACAATCAGTGTGTAATACAGCAAATGATTTAGTTAGGGTTATGATGTCTGACACCATTTTCAACAATAGTTCAGTTATATCATAGCGGTCAGTTTTATTGGTGGAGGAAACCAGAGGACCCGGAGAAAACCACCGACCTGTCGCAAGTGTCTGACAAACTTTATCACATAATGTTGTACACATCGCTCTGATCGAGATTCGAACTCACAACATCACTGATGATAGGCACTGATTGCATAGGTAGTTGTAAATCCAACTACCATACGGTCACAGCCACGATAGCCCCTGCACAATCTGTGTGTAATACCGCAATTGAAAGCACAGATAAAGAAGAGTTCGGGAGAGAACACCCACACAATTAGAGATTAAGACCACGTGATCCACTGCTAAGATATAATCTGCCATCACGTGACTTCATTGGCCGAAAGTTAAATAGAGGCAATATGAAAGCACAATCAAAATTAATAAATAAAAACAAGCAAATAAAAGTAAATGACACAACGGCTTCAAACAATACACAAGAATACAAATTGCTGCTTAATATGTTTAAGATATCATGCGAATAATATGAATCGATGGACATTATATTATCTTTATGATCAAATATTGTATTCTCTTTATGCTTTTAGGATTTTTCCCATGTCGTGGTGAGCTATTCCACGCTTTAGAGACCATCACATTGTGGAAGACATCAGAAACATATGAATATTGTATGGATGAGTAACACACCATTTCAAGAGGACAGTAAATGGTGTAAAAAGATTGTCTTTGTTGACAAAGAATGCTCCATTTTATTACTGTAAAATAGTCCAGTCTTGGTTTAGTGCCTTTGTACTGAATAGTTATTTTTATCTGGGAATTTCTACATTTTCCACATAGTTAAAATAATGTGTCTGATATTGAGGCAAAGTGATCATGCCAAGGATTGTGTTGATCTAAAGTCATGTTTTATATATAGTAATATTTTTTGCACTGTTTGTATTATCGAGGATACATTTTGTAAATGAAGAATTTGTAAGAATTGATAATATATTAACAACATACAGCACAGTGGTCTTCAAAGCTATTTTCATTCTTGTATTTTATGTTTTTGCATATTGAAGCATAATTGTACAAATGGCTAATTTTACTTATAAAGGATTACTAAATGCTACACAAAACTATAAATTCTAATGAATTGTGTTGTAAGACAGATATATCTGTCGAATGCTTCTTTGATGTTTATCTATGTTATGTAGCATAAAGAATAAACGATAAATGTGGGTTATGATTGAGAAACATAATGAAGCTCATTTATAACCGAACCAATGAGGATCCACATTTCTAGTTAACTTTCTTTATGTTGCACGAACTGGAAAAAATCATCCCATTGAACTTTATGTATAGTAAACAGTATGATGCATATCAGACTGTATACAGTTATCATTTGGTTCAAGGTATTATTGTAAATTTATATTTTTCTGTGATTTCCTATATTTTTAGGGAATGATTTGATTTACAAAGATAGCCATTATATTTTGCTAATTTGTTTTTTTTTCACATGAATTCGTTGTTGACATCCAATATTCAAGGATTAATAAATGAAATCATTTTAGTGGTCGTGATCGTATGGTAGTTGGATTTATAACTACATATCCAATCCATGCCTATCACTACTAACGTTGTGAGTACGAACCTTGTTCATGACGAGGTGTACTCGATGCAACATTATGTGATAAAGGTTGTCAGTGACTTGTGGCAGGTCGGTGGTTTTCTCCGGTTACTCCGGTTTCATCCACCAATGAAAAAGACCGCCACGAAATAACTAAAATATTGTTGAAAGTAGCATTAAACACCACAACCCTAACCTTAACCTTAACCTATTTATGTGGTTTGTAACAACTGACTTAACATGACAATTGTGTAAGCTGAAGGTTATAGCTAGTTATTTGGAATATATCACTTCCAACAATTATAAGTCAGTTACATGACCACAAATATGATGAACGATATCCAGATAATAAAATGTAAAGCAAAGCTTACTGTCGGAGCAGTTCCAAAATCCAAATAAAAAATCGTAAAAAGAGGCCCTATCGATCCCCCCTAACACACATTTAAAAAGAGGTACTATCGATCCCCCCTAACACACATTTAAAAAGAGGTACTATCGATCCCCCCTAACACACATTTAAAAAGAGGTGCTATCGATCCCCCCTAACACACATTTAAATATTCTGAAAATAATATGGCTACGCTCCTGAGTTAAGCTTCAAGCCTTAAGCATGATGGCAATGGTGGAACAATCTCACCAATAACAAAAAATTATAAAACACCAATTAGAGAGGTAAATAAAAAGGTTCCCTATCCGGATATACCAAATTACACCGGATTACATTAAATAAAACATAAATAACGTAGCAAAAGACCTAACACATGCAATTCTAGTTATAGCTGGACCTCCGCATGACCAGTGAGTGAGAGTGATTGTTATTTAAATAAAAATATCTGCGAGACCAATTGGTTAATTTCCCTAACTTCTAACCACAAGCCTAACACCACTAACCTTGTTGAAACATGGAACGGGATCATGTACTCTTATCCTTTTCATTAATGGTACAAAATCTGTGTAAATAGTTTGGCAATGTGATATATCTGGCATTGACAAGATTAATGAAGACATTTGTATTAACCTTAAGAGATAACAACGATGTCATATGTGATAATATATTCCATATATTTATATATATATATATATTTTTTATTTGCTACTCTTATCACCATTACTGTATATACAAATATTAAATATTGTGAAATTGTCATTTAAAAATGTTTTAATACATGTATGATGGTGAATATTGGGTTTTAAATATTTGGGTTGTTTTTTTAAAAAAATGTAGAACTTTAATTATGACTACATTTTTATTAAAATTTTGTATCAATTATCTCCCTTTTATCGAGGAGGACGTGTCTAATAAATATGTTTGTAGTTAGTTTTTTCTGATCATGAATCTAGGAAATTACAATGGTATAATAATAATGTTGATGGTATTATCAAATTTAATAAATAAAAACAAGCAAATTAAAGTAAATGACACAATGGCTTCCAACAATACACAAGAATACAAATTGTTGCTTAATAAGAAAAACATATCGTAGATACATACCAGACTGTTTATAGTTATCATTTGGCTCAATGTATTATTGTAAATTTATACATTTCTGTGATTTCCTATATTTTTAGGGAATGATTTAATTTACAAAATTAGCCATTATATTGTGCTATTTTTTTTGGACAGGAATTCGTTGTTGACATCCCATATTTAAGGTAGCCATTATATTTTACTTATTTGTTTTTTCTCTCTCTCTCATGAAACAGTTGTTGACATCCCATATTTATTGTAGCCATTACCTTTTACTTATTTGCTTTTGTACACATGAAACCGTTGTTGACATCCAATATTTAAGAATTAATGAATGAAATCATTTTAGTGGTGGGGCCTTCGTGATCGTATCGTTGTTGGATTTTCAACTACCTATGCAATCAATGCCTATCACTACTAACATTGTGAGTACGAACCCCGTTCATGGCGAGGTATACTCGATACAACATTATGTGATAAAGATTGTCAGTGGCTTGCGGCAGGACGGTGGTTTTCTCCGGTTACTCCGGTTTCCTCCAACAATAAAAATGACCGCCACGATATAATTGAATTATGTAACCCTAAATATAACCCTAACCCATTTTAGTGGTTTGTAACAACTGACTTGAGTACAATCAACGTAACAATTGTAAGGTGAAGGTTATATGACGTAATTATTTAGAATATATCACTTCCAACAATTACAAGTCAGTTACAAAAGAGATGATTTCAATTTTCCAATTGTGAACTTTCCATTTATATGTAGCAACATTCCAGCAGCACCTGCATATGGAGTATATATCTCTCAGATGATACGATATTCCAGAGCTTGTGGTTCCTATCAGGATTTCATTGATAGAGGGTTGCTACTAACAAGGAAGCTACCTAACCAAAGATTCCTTTTGGTAAAGTTGAAGTCATCACTTCGAAAATTTTACAGTCGCCACCATGACTTGTTTGACCGTTATTGAATATCTGTGTCACAAATGACCACGGATATGTTCCACTTGCCGTAAACACTTCCCGGTCCTTTCCTCATTCACGACTTATTACTGGGTTTGTAACTAGATTAACACGACTGGTGCCACTAGTGGAGCAGGAACTGCTTACCCTTCCGGAGCACCTGAGTTCACCCCTGGTTTTTAGTGTGGTTCGTGTTACTCGATCTTTAGTTTTATATGTATGTTTTGTAGATCGTTGTTTGTCCTTTTGTACTTTTTCTTTTGGCCATTGTGTTGTCTGTTCTTCTTCGATATAAGGGTTCTGATTGCCCCTTTTGTATCTTCAAACTCTTCTTACATGACCTCAAATATGATGAACAATATCCTTTTGGAAAAAAGGAAAACAAAACTTACTGTCGGAGCAGTTACAAATCCTATTGAAAAAATTGTAGAAAGAGACAATATCGATACCCCTAACACACATTTAAATAATCTGAAAATAATGTCTAACCCTCCCGAGTTAAACTTATAGCGTAAAACATAACTTCTAACCACAAGCCTAATACCACTATCCTTGTTTAAATATGGAGCGAAATCTGGTATGTTTGTACTGCTCATTGATGGTACAAAGTAAATAGGCTGGCAATGTGATATATCTGGTATTGACAAGAATTGTGAAGACATTTGTATTAACCTTAAGGGATAACAACGATGTCACATGTGATAATATATTCTATACATTTGTATATATTTTTTATTTACTACTCACATGACCATTACATTATTTACAGATGCTAAATATTGTAAAATTCTTATTCAAATATGCTTTAATACATGTATGATGATGGATATTGGGTTTTAAATATTTCTTTTTTTTTAACAATGTAGAACTTTAATGGTTACTACATTTTTATTAAAACTTTGTACTTATTATCTCCCTTATATCGAGGAGGAACAAATCAAATTAATATTCTTGTAGGTATTTTTGTCTGATCATAAATCTAGGAAAATACAATGGTATAATAATAATATTGATCATATTTAGAGATACAGAATTGAATTATGGATGATCATTTTCTAATACAATTTATGATAAAATTAAAAACAAAAGATACCATACAGTTTCAAAATCTAATTTCATGGATTTTAGTATGAATTCCAATATCAATCAATTAGACATAGGCAAAACACATATTACAAATTTGGAAATTTTTCACAAATATTGAGAAATAAATACAGAACTGAATGTTACACAGATATGTTGGTGACTACATGGATGATCAAATTGTAACTTGATATAAATTTCACTCTACTAATATGACTGGTTGTTTTTCTCGATAGGAAATATTGGGATTTAACAAAATAAAAAAGAAACAACACAAACCAGAATAAAACAAACAAGACAAAAACAAAATGCAAAACAAAACAGAACAAAAGCAAAACAAAACCGAGCAAAAGAAAAATACAGAAAGTAAAACACAAAAACATAATATAAAAAATAAAAACAAATAAAAACAAAGCAAAACAACAAAAAAAAACAAAAAAACAAACAAAATAAACAAACAACACAAATCAAAGCTAAACCAAAACAAACCAAAAGCAAAAAAAGCAAAAACAAATCAAAACAGAACACAGGCAAAGCAAGACAGAACAGAAGAATATAAAAAGGAAAACAAATTAAAAAATAAAGAAAAACGAAAACAAAGCAACAAAACAAAAACAAGAAAAAACAAAACAAACAAACAACACAAAACCAAACAAAAGCAAAACAAAAACAAGGAAAGCATAACAAAAGAAAAATACAAAAATGCAAAGCACAAAAACAAACAAAAAATAACAAAATAAAAACAAAAAACAAAATAAAAAAAGAAAAACAGCAAAGAAAAAAAACAACAACAAAGAAATAATTACAAGCAAACAAAGCACCCCCCCCCCCCCACACACACACACATATACACACAAAATAAACAAGAAAACTACAAATAAATGAAGTAAAAGAAAAAAGAAAAATAATAAAGCAAACTTATAAAAAGCCTTCTCTGTATCTGTTAAGTTGATAGAAATCAAACTGAAAGATCATTAGTGATCCATCGTTTGTGTGCTGAGTTGCAACTGCAATGTAAATGATGATAGATATTGTGTTTAATTATTTGCTTGAACAATGTTTACTTTTTATATTAATAAAAGATTTTTGGTATTAAATTATTCAAGTTTAATTTTTGTATTGATTATCTCCCTTATAATGTAAATACAGTTAAATATTATATATTTAAAGATGGTTATCTATTAATCTATAATATTAATTGTGTTATTTTAAGTATGAATACATATATTCTTCAATTGGACCAACGGACCTCTAGAAGCCGTCATGGTCGTGATCGTATGTGTTGGATCTACAACTACATGTGCAATCAGTGCCTATCACTACTAAAGTTGTGGCTTCGAACTCCGTTTATGGCGAGGTGTCCTCAATACAACATTATGTAATAACGTTTGTCAGTGACATGCGACAGGTCGGTGGTTTTCACCGAGTACTCCGGTTTTCCCTACCAATAAAAATGACCGACACAATATAACTGAAATATTGTTCAACTTGAAAAAAGTGGAATATAATACCATAAACCAACTGGCGTTCACTTGTGCAGAAAGAAAGCCAATACAACTGGCTTTAACGTGTAATTTATCTTTTCAATTCATTTGTGTAGGTTGAAGTTATTGTCATATACATGTATAATGGGCTTACAGTTATAAAAGGAGAAACAAAATATACCTGTGAGAACAGTTCCAAAATCCAATTGAAAAATTGTAATATAAGTTCATTGAAAACAATTTTAATACAAGTAGTGCGTACGGCGCGTTTGTGGTATAACATTCATCAGATACAATTATAGTCCAAAGATTGAAAGCACAATAATGTACAAGTTTCTTAGAGCAAGAAATACAAATGGTCTGAGGCTACTTATGACTGAGGGATATGAACCTTAGTTTGTATGCTAATTACATTATTTAGGAACTGTTTCAATAATAGCTTATAAACCATGTCAGTGCCGAAACACTGGCTACTGAGCGCATGATGTCATCGAAGACTAATATACCATTCGTAGAGGTATTGTCTCAGTTATATCAATACATGTGTATGTATATCTAATTTAATGTATGCTCAACGCGTTTCTAGAATAACCTTTATTGGGTACACAAAACGTCAAAAGATTGGAGAACGAACCTAATATTTTGAGCAAGTAACTCAACGGACTTGTACTTTAGGTTATCGACTTCTTCCTATATTACCGATTAAGAGTTTTAAGAGATTGGACTTTGAAATACCTCATTATCCAAACTAATTCTAAATTCTTTGAATGATCTAGGTTTTTTTCATTTGTGACCGACCAAATTGAAACAGAAAGAATACAGGGTATTCAAGTCAGAATATATCATCGACTAATTGGAGAATTCAAATTCAAAACCAACAATAGTATGGACAAAGCAAAAAAAAGGAAAAAAAATGAAAAAAAAAGACAAACAATGATTGGCACCCGATGAACCTCTGAGACCAACGAGACGTTTGATACCGCTTGCTTGGTATCTTCAAAGTTTCCCTGAATTCATGTTATCTGCCGAAATAATTTAGGGTGAACATACCGTCTAATGAGTAAGATTAGCCTGTGGATCATATTATTGCACTAATCTTTATCAGACTATGACAGGAAATGTACAAGAAGAGTTTGAAGATAGGAAAGGGGTAATCAGAATACGTAAATAATACACAAGACGCCTAACAGTATCCCAAAAATATAATATATCTGATGTATTACTAATGTGTGCCAACTAATTGAGTGAATTAGGAGATGAATAATTGTAGAAAGGAGCCAAATTTAAATGAGATCTTGATTGTGTCCGCTTTATAAAAACGTAGATATCAAATTTAATGCGCACAACGCGTTTCTAGAATGCCCTCATCAGGCATGCTCAAATTCGAAAGATTGGAAAGCCAAATAATTTTAAAGTGTCTGCGAGCAATAAAACCAACAGGCCTAAACAAGATAGCCAAAATCGGTTATGGTCACCTATGACCGAGGGAAGATAACCTAAGTTTTGATAATAATTGCATTATTTAGGAACTGTCAATTTTAATAAAAATACATCTCATAAACCATGTCAGTACCGAAACACTGATTAATGGGCGGACGATACTCTCGGGGACTAATAGTCCACCATTAGAGGTATCATCGGTGATAGTAATAAAAACGTGGATATCAAATTAACGAGTTTCTGGAATAACCTTCATCAGCCAATACCAGTTTTATAGTCTTTGATCTGACCTGACCGGGGTTCAAACCCACTATCTACCGCGCTACAGATACCCAAACAATTGAAATCAACCACTATGGTAATATAATATTGCCAATGATATGCTAATTATATTTTCCTATTTTGACTATACATTGAGTCGTATCATGGTTTCCAAGTAATAACATTTAAACCCATATCTGTTTAAATCTTTTATCTAAACTTTCATAATCACGAGTTATCATCTCGTAAATATTAGTTTATTATTTACATTATTAAAGAAAATAGTGTATCATAATTATGAGATGAAATAATTATGATTATGAAATTATATAACATCATTATTTTTAAAAATTATTACAAGTGTATGTTTTTGTACCGATCAAATTTTCAAAATGTTTTCAGTGTTTGATGAAGGATCTCAGAAATAGTTTGTATATTTCTTCACTTTATTAATCAGGTGAACAATAAAGTCTCTTGAATGTTTCCGGTCTGTTTTAATTGATTTATATTTTGCATTCTAGTGTTGTCAAATAGTCGCTCGACGCAGTATGAAGCATTTTCCTCGTTCGTTTCACATCATGGCTCGCGAATGATGTTTGACGATATTCAGTATTCATAATTCCAGGTCATATACATATCTGATACACTGATATCCCGACAACAGATATTTGTACTGTTTATTTTTTTTATTTTATTTTTTCTTGGCAATCGGATAAGACATACCATAGTTTTGCTAAATATTTTCAAATGATGGTAACAATAGGTGGCCATAAATATGCAAGCACTATTAATTTCAAGCTATAATTAATATATATTTTAAAATCATGCAGATGAATAAATGCATTGATACATTGAAATAAAGTCCATGATGTATGACATTTCCGGTTATATCACAGATGGATATTTATATGCATATGCCGAGTGTTCAGTAACATTTTGTTTTGTTTTGTTAGAAGGAATTGTATTATTGGATCACACAAAGTAAGATTTTACTTAATCTATATATTGATCATGACAAAAGCCTCGAGACAAAATACCTTGGACAAAACCCGAAGGACACAAACACCAGGAACAAAATTAAATCACTCGAGGGCGAAAATCTAATGATGAAATAATCATACGATATATTTATCTTTTATTATATTGAGGGTTAATTAAAAAAAAGTCATTTGCAATTCAAACAAATGACGAAAACAAAATAACTCACTTTAAGAAATGTATTTTGTGACATCTTGTACATTGGTACATGTAGCAATATATTTATTCATTCTTTTTTTTATATATATTTATAAAGTGTAAATTACAATTTTAATGTAGTTGTTTAATATTCCTGGTTTGTGGACAATGCTGTAAGTTTCAAGGTATCAATTCAACGGTTGAAATATCATGAGATATTTTTAGAATTTTAGCCGATTACCGCTTACGTCATCTTGTCAATAATGTGCCAATGCACATGATTACATTAGAATGAAGACAACTGTATTGTATTTGAAAATTTCATGGCATTAATTATCGATTTAATGGTGTAATTGTCACGGTATCAATTCCACGGTTGAAATAGCATGAGATATTTTTAGAATTTTATCTGATTGCCGCTTACGTCATCTTGTCACTAATGTGGTAATCCACATCTATACACGTAAACTCAATTTGCGACCATCAAATCTCCAATTGATGCCGTGAAATTGTCAAATACAATACAGTTATCTCTTAAATAGAAAGAAATTTCTGTAAATATCCTTATCAATCCATATATAGCAATATTTAATATAGGTCAAGGCACAAATATATAAAGATGGTTACAGTTCAAATACAGAAATACAAAATAATCTTGAATCATACTGGAAAATATAACAAACAATTAACCGAGCGAATTTATATTCAGTGGATTTTGTATGTTCTTTTCAAGCTGTTTTTGTCTCTGTGATGTATGTCCAGGGTTTTTCCCCCAGCTTTTTGTCAGAGGGCCTTTGAGCTAGACCCATTAAGTTTGTTTTATGCAAGCAACAATGTAATAAGTCTTGACATTTCTGCTGCTATAAAACTGAAACAGATTATAATGTGCACAATTCGATGAGAATACACGAATCACACAAGTCAACAGTTATTATTCCGTTTGAAACACTCAACCAGATTATAGTGTGAACAATTCGATCAGAACACATGATTCATACAAGTAAACAGTTATTATTCCGTTTGAAACACTGAACCAGATTATAGTGTGAACAATTCGGTGAGGACACATGATTCATACAAGTCGACAGTTATTATTCCATTTGAAACACAACCAGATTATCGTGTGCACAATTCGGTGAAGACACATGATTCATACAAGTCGACAATTATTATTCCTTTTGAAACACTGAACCAGATTACCATGTGAACAATTCGATGAGGACACATGATTCATCCAAGTCGACAGTAATTATTCCGTTTGTAACAAGAACCAGATGATAGTGTGAACAATTCGGTGAGGACACATGATTCATACTTATTGACAATTTATATCTTAATGCGTACCATTCGCTAGCATCCGAGTACACCCGGGTTTTTTTGGTGGGGTCCATGTTGTTCTTTTCTTTAGCTTTGTGTGTTGTAATATTATTTGTCTATACGTTCTGAGTTTCGTGTTGTGATGTCCGTTACGATTTCCGCATAAAACGATGTTCAGTTCGTCTTTACCTCTAGTTGTTTGTAGGTGGGCTCATGTCTTATTTACTTTATCTATGTTTGCTTGCCTTGCGTACAGTTACATATTGTGTTGTGTTTTGGTTGTGTTTGTCTTCGCCTTGTGTCTTGCTACCAGTTTCTCTTGTTCCTTTTTGAATGCCCCTTCGGTAATCCTTAACGTTTATTTACAGTAAGTATGTCATATCTTGCCACATGCTACAAAACCTCAGAAATAATTAAACAAACATAATGGCTTTTAATTTCCACCCGTTGTCCAATTGAACATGTCTAAACATTAAATGCCTGATATACTACTATAATGTCTGATTTACTACTGAAATGTCTGATTTACTACTGAAATGTTTGATTTAATATTGAAATATCTGATTTACTACTGAAATGTCTGATTTACTACCAAAATGTCTGCTTTAATACGCAAATTTCATATTTACTACTGATATGTCTGATTTGCTCCTGAAATGTCTTATTTACTACTGAAATTTCTGATCTACCACTGAAATGTCTGCTTTAATACGAAAATGTCTGATTTACTACTGAAATGTCTGATTTACTACTGAAATTTCTGATTTACTTCTGAAATGTCTGATTTACTCCTGAAATGTCTGATTTACTACTGAAATGTATGATTTACTACTGAAATGTCTGATTTACTACTGAAATGTCTGATTTACTACTGAAATTTCTGATTTACTGCTAAAATGTCTGATTTACTACTGAAATGTCTGATGTACTACTGAACTGTCTGATTTATTACTGAAATATCTGATTTACTATACTGAAATATCTGATTTATTATACTGAAATATCTGATTTACTATGCTGAAATATCTGATTTACTACTGAAATTTCTGATTTACTTCTGAAATGTCTGATTTACTACTGAAATTTCTGATTTACTTCTGAAATGTCTGATTTACTCCTGAAATGTCTGATTTACTACTGAAATGTATGATTTACTACTGAAATGTCTGATTTACTACTGAAATGTCTGATTTACTATTGAAATTTCTGATTTACTACTGAAATGTCTGATTTACTCCTGAAATGTCTGATTTACTACTGAAATGTCTGATTTACTCCTGAAATGTCTGATTTACTACTGACATTTCTGATCTACCACTGAGATGTCTGATTTACTACTGAAATATATGATTTACTACTGGAATTTCTCATTTACTACTGAAATTTCTCATTTACTACTGAAATGTCTGATTTACTACTGAAAGTTTTAATTTTTTACTGAAATTTCTGTATTAATACTTTTATTATCATGACAAACCTTTGGAAATTTGAACTTTTTTAATATATTTTAATAATTATCTATATGTGTGCGTGCGCGTGTGCTTTATTTGAATATGGTATATAACAGGAATTCGAAAGAATCGAAATATGCAGGAAACTAGTTTTTATACATAGAATTGAAGTGGTAATTAGTTAAGCCGTAACTATTCTTACATAATTTTCTAGTATTATTTTAACAATTTCCTTGATGTAATTTTGATCAATGACGTATGTGTTTTTCCCGTTAGTATTGCATCTGTGTTTGTCCTTTAGTCCATTCTTTATTGTCCATTGTATAATCTGTCCTTCGATTTACTGCTTCTGATTACTCCTGTAGAATCTTCTGATTACTCCAGTAGATTCTTCTGATTACTCCAGTAGAATCTTCTGATTACTCCTGTAGAATCTTCTGATTACTCCAGTAGAATCTTCTGATTACTCCAGTAGAATCTTCTGATTACTCCTGTAGAATCTTCTGATTACTCCTGTAGAATCTTCTGATTACTCCTGTAGAATCTTCTGATTACTCCAATAGAATCTTCTGATTACTCCTGTAGAATCTTCTGATTACTCCAGTAGAATCTTCTGATTACTCCTGTAGAATCTTCTGATTACTCCTGTAGAATCTTCTGATTACTCCAGTAGAATCTTCTGATTACTCCTGTAGAATCTTCTGATTACTCCTGTAGAATCTTCTGATTACTCCTATAGAATCTTCTGATTACTCCAGTAGAATCTTCTGATTACTCCTGTAGAATCTTCTGAATACTCCTGTAGAATCTTCTGATTACTCCAGTAGAATCTTCTGATTACTCCAGTAGAATCTTCTGATTACTCCTGTAGAATCTTCTGATTACTCCTGTAGAATCTTCTGATTACTCCAGTAGATTCTTCTGAGTACTCCTGTAGAATCTTCTGATTACTCCTGTATAATCTTCTGATTACTCCTGTACAATTTTCTGAATACTCCTGTAGAATCTTCTGATTACTCCTGTAGAATCTTCTGATTACTCCTGTAGAATCTTCTGATTACTCCTGTAGAATCTTCTGATTACTCCAGTAGAATCTTCTGATTACTCCTGTAGAATCTTCTGATTACTCCTGTAGAATCTTCTGATTACTCCTGTAGAATCTTCTGATTACTCCTGTAGAATCTTCTGATTACTCCTGTAGAATCTTCTGATTATTCCAGTAGAAACTTCTGATTACTCCTGTAGAATCTTCTGATTACTCCTGTAGAATCTTCTGATTACTCCTGTAGAATCTTCTGAATACTCCTGTAGAATCCTCTGATTACTCCTGTAGAATCTTCTGATTACTCCTGTAGAATCTCCAAATTTTCTTACAGTATTATTCAATCCTGCAAGCATACTATTGACCAGGTATTAGAATGGCCGATTACATCATGGTATGTTTGTCCTGAAAAATATAATTATTTAATTACGATTCACTGTATATAGTCAATGTCACATCGGTGGTGTAATGGTTAGCGTGCTCGCCTCGAGTGCAGTAGATCGTGGGTTCGAGCTACCATCGGGTCAAACCAAGCACTATAAAATTGGTATTTGTTGCTTCTCCGCTAAGCATGAAGCATTAAGCAGAAAAAGCAAAGACTCGGGATCAGGATAATGTGTCGGTGTGGAGGGACATGTCTATCCGCGGACTGTTGTTTCAGTAAACTAGCATTATACAATCCAACTAAGCGTGTTGGTCTAGTACAATGCGGACCTCATCATCCTCTCATTGAAAAATAACTTGTTTTCTCCATGATATGGCTGACAAATTGTTGAGTTGGCGCTACACAACAATCACTCACTCACTATATAGTCAAAAATATATGTTGGGCATCGTTTGTCAGCCAGGCGATCAAGAGGAGAATGTGTACCTTGTACATTTTTCAGTTTGTTCTGTTGACAGATCTTCAATAGTAAAGTTTTCAAACAAATGTCTGGAACATGTTGACTTTTCACAATCCGTTACTAGAAGAATATATATACGAACATGCGCAAGATTAATTTAGAATCTATCAACAATCTCGTGAAGAGTACACAACATGGAATTTCCAACTGCACTAACTGTTCACACTCATTTTATGGTATGAGTTATTCTCATTGTAGAAAACTTTACTGTGATTGTGAAATGTAGAATAGCAATAAACACGCTGTTCCTTTACTTTAATTTGTGTCTAGGTGTAATGCTAGATGGTCTCTTATTTTCATTTACATTCATATCCTTTCTTACCAATTCTTTCTAGAACACATAGATCTGAACTGAAAACAGATGAAATGGACCTTCTTATGACCGTTTAACTTAATCTGGATCAATGCCCAAGAAAGGGTCAAGAAGATTGTATTATCTAGCTATTCCCCGAAAAATATGTACATGTGTACAAGCAAAAGGAATTTGAAACAGTACTTAGAGTAAGTAAGTACACTTGCAAGAAACAATGAAACACAGACAAATATACCAATTTCAAAATACAACATACGCAGATCAAAAGCTCATTACAACCGAGCAAGTAATGATATCTAAACGCTTTATAGAGAGAGGGCAACTTAATATAATGAACTTGTCAAAGAACAAATGGATATCTGCACACAGTACAGAGAGGATCCAGAATGACCGCCAAATCAAGGTGATGTTTAATACGAGACGAAAATCATTTCAGAAGCTTTTGACATTGACCGTCCTCAACACTTTTAGTCAGGAACATGAGTCAATAGATGTGGATAAGTAAGCTCCTAAGCAGTGCCGGATTTACCATTGTGCTTAGACAGGGGACCCATCGTCCTGCCAATTTTTTTTACGATGGATTTTCGCAGTGTACATGTCTGACCTAATATAACGTAATATTTTAACTATTCCTAAATTTCCTGAGCATGTATGCCTGACTGCCTGTGTAGGCCTACCAGGTCTACCTCCTTCAGGGCCGTAAATCCGGCACTGCTCTTAAGCCGTATACCGAAAGTCAAAGTCAGCAGAAAGAATTATACATTCTATCATTAAACAATATTCCAGATATTGCTTAATACTAGAACCAAACACCCCGAACGTTAAACACCTACAAACGCTACAATTATGTAATCATATATTTGTAGTTACACAGTACATGTGAATGGACTCTATATTAATACCTGCCTAGTAGTGAACATGATATTAAATTGTGAAAACAATGGCTTATACCACTGAGGCATAACTGGGTTTGGTTGTAGGTTTGACATGTTGTATCTGCTCTTCGACATAATGGTATTTAAATGTCATTTAAAATCAAGAAACAAAATACATAAATTAATATGAGTCACACTAATGCTGGTATTATTCAAGTTTATTAATTCTGCGGCGAAATTATTTTGTAGTATATAAAAAATATAATTGGGTTTTGTTTTGTATTCGTGGTAAAGGTCCTATCTGATTAAAAAACCTCAATTGCTCCCCTTTAGTGAAAGACACGCATTTACTCAATGGATGTGAGTGATCGTATGTCATGAATATCTAATAATATGACAAAACGGGTTATGATCATTTTCAGCCAATCGGAATGTTCTTAGCAAACAATTAAGTATAAATTCATAACACTTTTCATTGGCCAACAAAGCAAGTGACGCGTATTGTGTTTTCTTTATATCTCCGACACCGCGACAAATTAGTGAAGGAAACCAATGGAGAGATTATAATCATCTTTACAATTGGCTTAGGTATTCA
The DNA here is from genome assembly GCA_963680875.1 of Bathymodiolus brooksi. Taxonomy (NCBI): domain Eukaryota; kingdom Metazoa; phylum Mollusca; class Bivalvia; order Mytilida; family Modiolidae; genus Bathymodiolus; species Bathymodiolus brooksi. The sequence goes on along the minus strand of OY804581.1, from coordinate 88,925,849 downwards.
TTATTAATGTGGACAGTTATCTTGTCAACTGATTTGGGAGAAGTCCGTACTCTTGAAGCAGGTTTTTGACATCCCGGCATTTTGAAGATAGAAGGAGCAATTGATCACTAAGGAAGGAACACTTTGTTTCAGTCAAACTGTGAAATATCGAAAGACATGAAACTTGAAAAATTGTAATCTAGTTGTCGATTACAGGAAGTGTTTCTTTTATTAGAGGTAAGACACCATTAAATAAGTTAAATATTGAAATGTCTACAAAGTACACTATACACTTATCTTTGATTTATATAATATCATTGTGATTTTCTTCATTCGTCGATTAGATTATACAATACTATTTCCCTATAGTTTTATTATTGTTATTTTTATTATTATTATTATTATTATTACTATTATTATTATTATTACTATTATTATTATTATTATTAATATTACTATTATTATTATTATTATTATTATTATTACTATTATTATTATTATTATTATTATTATTATTATTATTATTATTATTATTATTATCGAGATATTTATAATTAATAGTTCCTATGTTCTGTCCAAAAACGTATTAATATTATAATTTCATTAATTCCAATTAAAACGTAGATATCAAAATGAGTGCGCACGACGCGTTTCTGGAAGCTAAAGAGACATATTTAAAAGTTCTTTGTTATATTTTGCTGTCCGTCAAAGTCCGTCATCACTTACATATTAGTACTCAATCACAAAATCAAAACTTTCATAGGAATACCTACGGATATTGTCGCTTGAAAACAATATTTCAGAATATTCCTGTTGCAGCTTGAATGTTCTCCTGTTTTGTTCGATTCTTATTCTGTTTTTGTATTTGCATATTTAATATTATTGTTCACACGGATATTTTACAGTATTTACTTTATATTTTACACCAGTGTAATTGTGTCAATTCAAATTTGATTATTGCTTATAGCCCGTTTGACTTCTATAAATATCTCTCTTTTTTTTAACACCAATATCACAGATTTAATTCAGTATTTATCTTGTTACATTTTTACTTCAGAGTCCAAGTTCCTCTGAAGTATCCCTGTGAAATTCTGTTTTAACTATCCAGGGAAATATTCAAAACTATAAATATATATAAAGCTATACTATATAATTCCAATATATTCTATTGTATACATTATTATCACATTTTATTTAATATATTCTTGAACAATGAATTAATTCCTAGTATTTTATTTTCCTTCATTTTTCTTTGAAATTCATTTCTATAAATATCAAGAGAAAAAATTTAGCAACACGGACACCACAAAAAACTAAACTAAGCAAAACAACCCGAAGCAAACACGGCGGTTATTTGCCCATTTTGATTTGCAATATGCTTGATTTTTGTCTGAACTAATGCTACTGTGAATTATCGAAATGTTGTTTCATTTCAAAATGGATGTATTTTCATTAAAGTATTCATATATTTGACAATTTGTACATGTAATGATTAATTTTTAGAATAACGTTATGCTTTGGCCCAATAAGAAATCAACATGAGAACATGACATATCAGTTCTTAGAATTATTGGTCTCTCTTATGCGTCATACGTGCGACAGGTCGGTGGTTTCCTCCACCAATAAAACTGACCGCCACGATATAACTGAAATATTGTTGAAAGTGGCGTTAAGCACCATAACACCACCACCACCACTACATACGTCATAACTTTTATAGAATAAAACCATGGATTGATAATAATACAGTGTTACTTTTACAATATAGAGGTAAACTGTAAATAACACCTCAATATTTTATATACAAAAATGCACATGAAAAAAGAGTTTCCTATTTGTTGTGTTAAGACTCTATTTATACTTATCATATTGTTTTACCTGATAAGCACTATGTGTTTGAGTGGCAAAGGTTGAATTCAGTCCACACACCTTAGAACACTGACATATCGAGGGGTAACTGCCAAAAAGTCGTATCTGAAAATTTCATCATTTTGGGAAATTAAGAAAAATATCTTTATTCCTTTATTTTTTGACAGACATTTCCAATTTTTAAAAAGTAACCAAATTTAACAAATCTAATTAAAATCGCATCCCTCCCTTATCGTTCATTGGGCATGTCTTTAGATTACAACTGATTTAAGATATACAATCATTTAGTAGAACTCAATTGTTTTTATTAATCCCAGATGCTAATGCCAGTTGATAGCTATAATTGATAAGGCTAACTGCTGTAAAATTTATTGATTAATTAAACACATGCTTACATAGCATATACATATTACACTCAGATAATATTCTCTGGCTCTGTAGAATCAATTTTAGGGTTTGTTATTTTATGTTGCCAAATAGACGTAAGAAATGTTACTACACATTGGTTTTGTCAGAATAATTAAATAAACTCTGCTAAAAATGTCAAAGTAATGTATTTGTGTATAAGATTGTTTTTCAAAGCAAATAATATTTTCGTGAAAAGAAATTAAGAGTACAAAGAAAAAGTATCTGTTTATAAGATTGTTTACTAAATAAAATAATACTATGTGAAATTCAAATCATAGTGTTATAATAAAGTATCTGTACATAGAATTGCTTACCAAAATAAATAATGTTTTCAAAAAATCAACATTATTATCATTTGAAATGTTATAAGCAAACACGTTTTGAAAAATCAAATGATGCTTTATTAAAGCCATTTTCTTGAATCTAAATTACTATTATCTGCATTTTTTGCACGTATTCAGGCATATATATCTGTGAAATTTGTATTGTTTAAATGATTATCTTAAGTACACAATTTCCCTCTTTAAATTGTAGTGTAATCGTAATAATATTTGAATGAAATATTTTTTAAAAATCCGAAAAATTCTTATATTAATCGCCAAATCGGTATTTAAACAGTAAACAGATTATTAGGCAAACAGTTTGGATATGTACAAAGTTCTCAGTAATTTGAAATAATCCACATTGAACGTTCTTAAATGGGTGGGAAAATGCAGAACGATAGTTATTGTATAAACATCGTCAAATTAATCCTGGTCAGAATCTATTTTCTCTTCTTCCACAACAGTGTCTACAAGAGTGTCAATCACACTGTTGTTTGCCGGTAGGGACTTGTAATACTCATAATATTCGCTAGGAATTATTCCATTCTTGCAAAGCCCAACAAGGTCTTTCTTCTTTGCTGCTGAAATTGCTTGCCGTGAGGTATACTTCTTTGCAAGTTGGTATGGCTCAGAAGGTCGCCCTCTCTTGTTTGACATGTTGACTTTCATTTCTCTAAATTCGTATTTGAACAAGAGAAAATCTGGTTTTTCTTTCATGTATCGAAGCCATCTTATCTGTAGCCAATTGATCTTTCCACCTTTGATAACTTCCTTTCTAAATTTCATTGATGTCTTGGCAAGATATTTGAAATCATAGATGTCTCCGTATAGCAATGGCACAATCAAGTAGGGGTCTTTTCTTCTTGCCATTCGAACAATTATTGCCCATTGTTGTGGCACAAATATTTCGGTCTTCCGTTTTGCAAATTCAATCGCATAGTGCATACTGTCACACTCCATTTGAGTGTGACCGCTTTCATGAAATTTGTGATCGATGACTTTAATCGATTGATGGTTGATTACAACATGCAGTAGACAGGAAGCGATGAATTGATTGCGATTTTGTCCCGAACAGGCATCAGAATAAAAGATTGCATGTATTTTGGTATTTGGCAATAACATCAGTTGAAGGTAAAGGCATGTTCCGATCTCACAAGATCCCCTCTGAGCGTCCACTTCTGACCAAAGATAACAGGTAACATGAGTACTAGCCAAATTGTAAATGGATAGGTTGTAGCAATTCAGTTTTCTCATATAATACAATTGACTGACCAAACTACACGGTGTCTGCAGTACTGCTTGGAGATCAAACGTCCCGACAAAAAGTTCTGGTGAACTTATTGCCATTTCTTTATCTTTCTTCTTTTCTTCTCTGGCTTTAATCTTTCTGCTTTGGTGTTTCTCATATTCATCCTTCATTTCCATAGTTAGTGTATCTTGATCCTTATTTCTGTAATAATTGATGCAAAGTGCACATTGATCTTTCTTTGGGACATGGAATGAGAAGCTATACTCCTCATTGAAAAGTTTCTTATAAACAACATGACTGACCACTTCCTTTTCCGGTATTTTCCCTTTACATTGCTCAACATAAAGTTGGTACATCCTCATAATATTGAGATCTGCTCCCAAGTATTTTCGACTGGAATCCTTTCTGGTGTAGTGGCCATCTACCACAGGGAAGGATTCAATGTGTTTTCTAACCCAATCCAAAGCTGTTTTTGTTTTCTTGTTATGAGGTGCATGTTTACCGCGTCTATCTTCGCCAACGTAAACACCACCTTGCTGATTCTTAAATGCATGGTTTGCAAATGTCTCACTTATTCCTAAAGTTGCAAGGAAAATTTCTTGCAAACTTTGACAGGGTTGCCACCAACATTGAATGAGTAAGACCTGTGAACATTCTTCTTTTTTTGTGACTGGCTCATTTTCCTCATTCATGTATGTTCTTGTTTTCTTTTCTTTTGTGTTAGCAATGATGAAATATTTTTCATCAACAGTAGGTGTGTCATTGGTACCTGGTTCATCAACCGTAAGTGTGTCATTGCTACCTGGTTCATCAGTGGTAGGTGTGTCATTGATACCTGGTTCATCAGTGGTGGGTGTGTCATTGGTACCTGGTTCTTCAACCATAGGTGTGTCATTAGTACCTGGTTTATCAACCGTAGGTGTGTCATTGTTACCTGGTTGATCAGTGGTAGGTGTGTCATTCGTACCTGGTTCATAAGTGGTAGGTGTGTGATTGATACCTGGTTTATCAGTGGTAGGTGTGTCATTGGTACCTGGTTCATCAACCATAGGTGTGTCATTGGTACCTGGTTCATCAACCATAGGTGTGTCATTGGTACCTGGTTAATCAACCATGGGTGTGTCATTGGTACCTGGTTCATCAACGTAGGTGTGTCATTGTTACCTGGTTGATCAGTGGTAGGTGTGTCATTGGTACCTGGTGCATCAGTGGAGGTGTGTCATTGATACCTGGTTTATCAACCATAGGTGTGTCATTGTTACCTTGCTCATCAGCTATATGTGTGTCATTGTTACCTGGGTCATCAACCGTAGCTGTGGCATTGGTACCTTGTGTATCATTACTACCTATTTGTGGCCTGTTTGTTACTGAGGAACCATCTTCTGTATCTCCTTCGACTGCATTAGAGCCATTATCTTGGGTATCACATACCATAGCTGCAATTGTCGTCCATTCCTCGTCTGAAGACCAACTAGATTCCGACATTTTATTACCTGAAACAAATGAATATGAAGCGTATTATTTTGATTAGCTAAAAGAATTGGCCAAATAAAGGATTACCTCTCATATCCTATTGCCAAACAAGTAAACTTACTAATTTATACTCTGACAGCAAACTTTGACAACTAAGTTGTATAGCCTCCCCTTTCAGATATTGGACAGCAACCATAGTCCGTCATACATATTTTCAGGTTGTAAACTACATTTTGTTTTACATCTAATTCCATTGAGGGGTTTAGGAGGAAATATTCTTATCAAATAATTAACAAGTGGTAATCTTTTCAAGCTGGTAAAATAGAGTTCTTGTGAACAAATAAAAACTGAAACTCACCAATAGAAAACTGTAATTAATTAGTACTGTAGATGTTTTCATCACATTCACCATAACCAGTCTCTACTGAAAATATGGAAATAAATAACAATTAAAAGGCCATGCATTTTAAACAAATTGTCAATAATTTTAGCGAAGGTTATGTACAAACGTCATACTTGAGATAATAATAATTCAAGATTTTTAGCACAAACATGTACAATCTGTCTAAGAAAATTTATGAAGACTTAAAACATATATTAAATTAAGTGAATACATAGTAAATTGATGCATAGTATCAAAGTATAGCAAGTGAATATCTAATTATTACCTTTTAATCCATTGTTGTCTCAACTTTTCATTGCAGATACTACATTTCTTCCTGTTAATACACTTTTTGTAAATGTAACACCAGCTCTAGAATGCATCAACTTTATTTACTCTCTCCTGCCTCTACAGGATACTGTTTATAAATAACATCTGTAACGCGTTATCTGATATTAAGATAAGATGGCTACACTTACTGGATAACTAAATTACTTTTCTGCAGTGCCAAAATGACTTATCTTTAAATAAGCTGTTTTGGCACTATTTTCTAAATAAAAAAATATGATATCATAAATGCGAAGTATATTATCTTCACATAAATTTGTACAGCAATGTATCTTTTAATTAAAAAAATATACCTGGCATGCAATTATAGATTATCCAATATTACTGTTGTTTGGCGTTTCAAGAAGACGTATATAATATGATAATACTTTTGGGTTCTGGTCAATTTAAAATTAATACATTATCCTTTTGCCCTGAAATTTACAGACATAACTAGATGCTAACTTATCAACATATTAGTGCAAAAAAATGAAATTAGCAAAAATTTCAGATACGACTTTTTGGCTCTAACCCCTCGATATAACTGTCCATTATTATTGACACTCCTCCACCCATACCATCTGGTAGCGACTACTTCACTGAAAATAAAATGTTGAAAATGAAGATAAACACCAACACCGTCAATCCTATTTTGTTTGAAGTTGAATGGGAACGAAGGGTGATTCAATCCATGAACTCGACAGGTCAGACATTACCATAACAACCAAACCTGACCAAAAGAAAAGTTTGAAAATAACAAAGGGGTACATATATGTGACCAGAAGCATAAAATGCAAAGAATGACAAAGAAGGACAAACAATTATGTACGATATGCAGAAAACTAAATATCGAACAACATTAGCCCCACTAAAACCCAGATTTGAACAACTCAAGTGCTGCGGAAATATAAGCAGTTCCTGTTCCACTAACGTTTGCCAAATAACATTCATATCTTTGTTCGACAAACTTACAATTGATTTTTAAGTATTCTGATGTCCTTGTTATTTGGAATATTATCTTTTGATACAAATTGTTGCAGGTTAGCATTTTACTGGGGTAGATAATAGGTATTAGTAGAAAGTCGAGTATATTTTAAGCTTTCGCATCAATGCTTACCTGTGAAACTCATGATGACAAAACATTTAACATAGATACTTTCATAGCCTTGTCAATAATGTATCCAAACGTGCTTGAAACTTTGGTTAGGGTTAGAGCGGATGCTTAGCACTATTTCAGTTGTATTGTTGCTTGAAACTTTGGTCATTACATATGAATAAACGCCTTTGATATACTTAAAGTGAATTTATATGTTGAAAGTATCAAATACACAGAAATGCAGGTCTATGTGGAGCTTGTACTGTCAATTCTGGAAAATATGTGGCATTTTTAATCAGTATACAATTAACGTTCCTAGCTGGTGGACAACAACCATAATACAAATAAAAGTCATTTACATTTGTTTTGAAGACGTATATTAAAGTAATTCGTTGATGAAAAATGTTCTTCCTAACTAATAGAAACATTATTACACTAGGTATAATATAATATATACTCCCCTTGGATATATTATATGCAAAATAACCCTTACCCCCATCTTTCTTGAAGTAAAACAATTAAAATAAGTCAAGAAAGTTGGCGTTTATGGACATGTGTGTTGGGGGTATCGAATTGACCTCTGTTCTACGATTTTCGAGTGAAATTTTGGAACTGTTTCGCCAGTATGATATATTTTTTTCATTTTTTTTCTAGTTGTTAAATAATAATGACCCACAACCATTACTAGCGGAGAGTGACTTGCATTGTTGATTGATGTGAATATAAAGTATTCAGTTTAAAATTTTGTGCTATAAAATCTGTGAAAAGAGGTTCTCATAAGTAATGCTACAAGTGTTAGAATGATTATGAAAATAAAGTTTAAGCTGTGATGGTCAAACATTCCACTAAAATCACCAAAAGGAGCAATCACCTCACACCTTAATTCACTGAAAACAAATAAGACGACAACATATGAAGTTGGAAATCCAGGTCCTTGAGATAGGCACAAAAATGTGGCGGGGTATTCAAGTATGTTTTCGGCTTAATAAAAATAAAAACTCGCCATTTCCTATTGTTTTTAGGTAGCTATTTATATCACAGCAAAATTATACACATGATTTGCATAGTTGTGGTTTATTATATTGACAACCATTAATTCTTAGTCTTATTTTTAACATCATTATAACAAACAAAAATAATTTTCAATTTCCATAAACAGGAAATAATTCGTCTCCCTAAACATTTGTTTTTGACAACCCGGCACTATAACGTATAAGAAGCAATGTTTCACTAAGGAAGGAACACGTTGTTTCAGTCAAACTATGAAATATCCGAAGACATGATTCTTGGAAAAATTGTAATGTAGTTGTCGATTACAGGAAGTGTTTCTTTTATTAGACGTAAACACAATTAAATAAATATTCAAATGTGTACCAAATACACTATAGATATATTTTTGATTTATATAATATTATTTTGATTTTCCTCATTCGTCGATTAGATTATGCAATACTACTTCCCTGTAGTTTTATTATTATTATTATTATTATTATTATTATTATTATTATTATTATTATTATTATTATCGAGATATCTATAATTAATAGTTCCTGTGTTCAGTCCAAGACATATTAATATTATAATTTTATTATTTCCAATAAAAACGTAGATATCAAATTGAGTGCACACGACGCGTTTCTGGAAGCCATCTAAGTAAAATGCAAAGACATATTTGTTATATTTTGTTGTCCATCAAAAGTCTGTCATAACTTACATATTAGTTCTCAATCACAGAATCGAAACCTTCATAGGATTACATACGGGTACTGTCGCTTGAAAACAATATTTCAGAATATCCCTGTTACATTTCGAATTTCCCACTGTTTTGTTGCTTTCTTTTTCTGTTTTTGTTTTACATATTTAATAGTATTGTTCACGGATATCTTACAGTATTTAGTTTGTATTTTACAACATTATATAATTGCGTCAATTGAAATTTGCTTATTTCGTAGCAGTTGCTTTGTATGTTTTCCAGTTTTTTAAATGATATGTCCCTAGTAAATCAAATACTGTTAAACCTTTCTAGCCGAACCCTGAATAAACCGAAATTCAGTAGAAACCGAACCTTAGATAAAGTCCTAATGTAGGAAATTGCTGTTAATTAAATCTGTATAAACAGAACACCTGTTTATTCCGAATCCACAAGTTGTCCCGTGGAAGTTCAGTTTAGGCAGTTTTAGTATAGATATTGTTCAGTAAAAAAACAACACTGAACAAAACAAAGCAAAACAAAAACAAACACGGCGGTTGTTTGTTTATTTGAATGATAATATGTTTGATTTTTGGCTGAATTAATGCAACTGCGAATTATCGGAATGTGTTTCATTTCAAAATGGATGTATTTTCATTTAAGTATTCATATACTTGACAATTTGTAAATGTTATGGTTATTGTTTTGGAAATAACGTTGTGGTTTGACCCAATAAAAGGGCAACGTGAGAACATGACATATCAGTTCTTAAAATTAAAGTTCTCTCTTACATACGTCATAACTGTTTTATTGAATAAAACCATGAATTGATAATAATACAATGTAAAATGTAAAATGAGTAAAGCTGTAAATAACACCTCATTATTTTATCAAATTTAATCAGTTCCTGATAAACTAACGCTTGCCAAATAACATTCACATCCTTGTTCGACAAACTTACTATTGGTTTTTAGGTAATCTGTAGTCCTTGTAATCTTGAAAGTTATCTTTTGATACAAATTATTGCAGGTTAGCATTTTATTGGGGTAGATTATATGCATTGGTAGATGTATTTGTATATGGTTGTTTGTCCTTTTGTACTTTTTCTTTTGGCTATTGTTTTGTCTGTTCTTCTTCGATATACGGATTCTGATTACCTCTTTTGTATCTTCAAACTCGTCTTAGTAGAAATAATATATTATTATCTTTCGCACCAATGCCTACCTGTGAGACTTATGATGACAAAACATAAATACATTTTCATAGCCTTTGTCAATAAAAATCAAGACGTGCTTGAAACTTTGGCCATGGTTAGGGCGGATGTTTAACGCCACTTTCAACAATATTTCAGTTATATCGCTGCTTGAAACTGTGATCATCAAATATATATAAACATCCTTGATATACTTAAGGTGGCTTTATTTGTTGAAAGTATCAAATTCATAAAAATGCTGGTCTATGCTGTGCTATTAACGTTCGTAGCTGCTGGACAACAATCATAATACAAATAAAAGTCATTTACATTTGTTTTGAAGACGTATATTAAAGTAATTCGTTGATGGAAAGTAGTTTTCCTAACTCATAGAAACATTATCACACTAGGTATAATATTATATATTCCCTCCTTGGATATATTATATGCAAAATAACCCCTACCCCCATTTTTCTGAATTAAAGCAATTAAAATAAGTCAGGAACGTGGGCGCTTATGTACATGTGTTTTGGTAGTATCGAATTGGCCTCTGTTCTACGATTTTTCGATTTTATGTTCTGATGCAATCAAGGAACATATTCCTGTTTACATATGAAATATGTTCTGGTACAATCAAGGAGTATATTTCTGTTTACATATAAAATATGTTCTGGTGCAATCAAGGAATATATTCCTGTTTACATATGAAATATGTTCTGGTACAATCAAGGAGTATATTCCTTTTACATATAAAATATGTTCTGGTACAATCAAGGAATATATTCCTGTTTACATATAAAATATTTGATGGTGCAATCAAGGAATATATTCCTGTTTACATATGAAATATGTTCTGGTACAATCAAGGAGTATATTCCTGTCTACATATGAGGTTTTTGACTGCTCAAGGGGCTCAATGAGGCAAAGCTTCCAGTAGCTCACGGGCTATACAACATAAAGGGTGACGTTTTTGATCATTTTGGAAGTGCTTTTAACCAGATGAAATTCAGATTATTTTATCCCTTTTTGACAATTCCAATAGCTAGCCACTAACTAGAACTTCAACGTCATTGACTACCCAGACACAGCCCTCGCGACCCGATGGATGGTCACGTGTTACTGTATACCCTTCGCTTTAATGCCGAAAGGAATAACAAAATATATTTCTGATAGCGGTTACTCTCTGAACTTTTTTATTCATATAAAAAAACAAGTAATATATAGCATTTCACAAATAAACATACAAGTATTATACAGATATTATTCATTCAAATTAAACTAATGTAATAAAACATTAAAATAATAAATGTGATATGCAAATAAACGAGTACACGAAACTTAATAAGAACAGTTAAGTATGATTTTACAAATATGTAATACAAGTATTATATACAAATATGTAATACAAGTATTATATACAAACAAATAAGCATTGATATTATTTATACAAATTGAACTAATGTAATAAAAAATTAGAATAATAAATATGTACAAGAAAATTTAAATAAACATTATATGTGAGGGTTGGAATTTTACTAAAAAATATGTGGAAGGAACTTGCATGACCACATCATTTGATTAAATGGGGATTTTTGTGCCCATAAAACTAGTTTAACCCCGCCACATTTTATTGAAGTACTTGTATCAAGGCAGGATAGTGAAAGGTCGTGTACATGTATTTGTGAGTTTTTGTATCGATTTTGCCTCCTTTTACATTTTTTTTAATTTAATTTTAGCGGTTTTAAATTTTCTTCTAACTGGTTTCAGAAGAGTGTAATCATCTTTACTTTGTAACCATTGTCTAATTTTATATAGGCTGGGAGCATTTTCGTGGTTTTGTTTTAAAATTTCATATATCTTCCGTGGTCCTGCATATACACCAGCACTTGATAGATTACAATACACATCCTCTATTGCTTTGTTTGCGTTTGGTGTCATAATTGATCATCTGTTGAACCATTTCACAAATTCTAGAAATTCGTTTATCACTTTTCCAATATAGATTATACCAATTTAACGAACAAATTTTCAAGGAGTATTGCATAAATAAATAATCGGGAATATTTCTACTTTTCACTTCTAATAAAAAACGTTCATATACATTCTCTAAAGTTAATGTTTTAACAGCAGTCGAAATTAAAATATGTCGTTGTACATTTCGAACTATGAAATTCGCATGCATTAATTCTAAAAGTGTCTAATTCGTTGGAGAAAAAAAATCATTTCAAATTCATCCATTTTAGAGATAGTCACGTGATATGTATCTTGGGTCACGTGTTTTTATATACTAAAATGCACAAACGTGATTTAGAAATATTCTTGATATACGTGGGCAGATTTGTGGGGTTTAATTATCTTGGCCCATTGACTTACCGTTGAATTAACGACTTTTTGTTTATGTGTTTTCAATCCCAGATAATGTATATACAAGTTATCTGATACACGGAAACCCATGATATTTGTACTGTTTACTTAGTGTTTTTGACAATCAGATAAAACATACCATTGTTTTGGTTTTGATATATATTTTCTGGTGGTTCAAAATGAATGAGCTACAAGGGAGTGTCAAAAGCCAGGGGCGTTGGGCATGCGCCAACATTTTAACACCCAAAACCGGCACGGGCCAAATCCGGAATACAATTGCGCTATTCTGGTACTCCTGAAAGAGCGGCAAAAATAAATTTCCGAATAACAAAAAAATACTGAAAATAAAATCTGATGTTTAAAATGAGCCCATTCCAGTAAAAATAAACAATCATATTAGGGAACGCCCATTTAACTTGAAGGGGGGGGGGGGGGGGGGAGGGGGTTATGTTTTTTTTCTAAAAAAATATTCTGATTCCCAATGTTGCTGAAAAAAATATTCTGATTTTGGTGGAGGAAAAAAAAAATAATCTGATTCAGAATTTTTGTCATATAAGCTAATGTTAGATTCTGGAAGAAAAAATTCGCGCTTTGCGCAACAACAAAAATAAATATGCTAACTCTTCTGTTGTCCGGAAAAAAAAATTCTGAACGAAACAAAACCCATAACCCCCCCCCCCCCCTTTCAAGTAAAATGGTCGGTCCCTTACTGTCTTATTTATTTACAGATGCAATAATATGACCTTTGATGACGTGTCGGGTCACTCATACACTCTACCAGCAAAATGATTTAAATATTATAAAGGACGAAGTCGTTATAACGGTAGGCTGTCCGATTTTTCTTTCTATATTGATAGCCAAATATCTGTTCACCGGAAGTTTAAAAAATAGATCAATTGATAATTTAGAAACGCAAAAGAAATATATTTCAATGAAAATTTAATTATTTACTCTATGCAAAATCGAAATAAACTTGAAATAAAATTATAATAAAAAAATCTCTTTCTACGAAACTCCCGACGGAAGAGCAGCGTACAATAGGTAAAATGAACGGAACAGCCGTAACAAATCGGCTACAAAATTCATCATAAGATAAGATAAGAAAACTTTATTTTGATTCGGCACATAATAAAACAGTACAACATAAGCTCTAAGGAGCTTTTTACCGAATATACATTAACAATAAAACAACACAAGTCACATGCAAAGTTACAAACTAAAATAAGCTAAGACATATAGCCTTTACAGGCATAAAAAGGAGGACTGTGTATAGATCTGAACAAGAACCCACGTGGCAAGTCCCTCTTTGGACTCTTGTTCAAGTTCCACACACAGATGTTCCAACATAAAGCAGCATTTAAAAAAGAAGCAGCAGGGAAAAGAAAAAATAATAATACTGACTACTTAAAACTGGTACCAACATAATCAGTAAAAGCAGCACTGTCTAACTAAAAAATCAAAGAATATAAATTTTTCAAGCCAAACTAAAAAAATTAATAATTAAACAAATAAAAATTAAAAAATATATATAAGCAAACCAGAAGCAAAATTTTAATCATCTACATGCAGAACAGCGACATTTGGACCCATTCCATGACTGCAAAAGACTCTTGAATTGAGAGAAGCTATGTTCAGTCCTGAAATGATCTGGGAGGCTGTTCCACAATGTAGGGGCAGCAAATTTGAAAGATTTTTTACCGTACCGTGCATACTGCATATAGATGCCGGCCGGGGACCAGGTGACAATGCCTCGCTGGGTTGCCACCGGCATCTACATGCAGCATGACATAATAAAGCAGAAAATTAAGCATGTTTGGATAAAAAATTGACAAGCACTGAAACAAAGCAATATATATCTAAAAGCTATATGCAAATAAAAAGAGCAAAAACAGTAGCAGAATATTTATCATCTGCATGCAGAACAGCAACATTTAGTACCTTTCCAGGACTGCATTAAGCTCTTAAATTGAAAAAAACTGTTTTCAGTCCTGAAATGGTTTGGGAGGCTGTTCCACAATGTAGCAGCAGCAAATTTAAATGTTTGTTTGCCATACCTTGATGTTCTGACCTGTGGAATGTCCAGTATATTGTTGTATCTAAAATAACATTTAGAATTTTGTAAATGCACAAGGTTATGGAGACATGATGGCGACAGTTTATTCATAATCTTAAATGTTTCCAGGGCCATAGTTCTCATTCTACGAATCTGCAAGGAAGGCACCTTTGCTTTTTTCAATAAATTATCATATGAGCTAGTATAATCCTCATACACAAAACGAAGTGCTCTTTCTTGCACTTTTTCTATCTTTTTTGAATTTTTCTCCGTACAAAAATGCCAGGCCGAAGGGCAAAAGTTAAAATTACTAAGAATAAAAGTATGGAAAATTGTAAGTTTGTTTAATCTGTTCAAATAGGGGCCTAAACGTTTGATAATGTTCAGCCGTTGGGATGCCTTCCTGCAGATTGTACTTATATGTGTGTCAAAATTTAATTGATAATCGATCTCAATGCCAAGTAATTTAACACTGTCTTCACACGTTAGTTCAAAATTGTGTATATTTATAGTTGGACGTTTTTCATAGGTTTTCTTCCCCACCGCCAAAACTTGAAATTATCAGGATTAGCCTGCATTTTGTTAATTTTGAACCATTCAATGAGATGATTTGAGTCAGACTCTAGAGTAGAAATAAGTAGATCAAAATCGGGACTGCCAAAGGAAAGGGTATTATCGTCTGCATAATAATACAGAGAACTGTCTTTAATTAACAAAAATATATCATTTATGAAGACATTGAATAAGAGGGGTTCAAGTATAGATCTTTGCGAACCCCTTTATGGATGTCAGCCCAGTTGCTCAGAACACTATTGACTTTTATTTGTTGTTTTCTGTTTGATAAGTATGATTTTAGTAACGAGACCGAATGATCTGAAACTCCATAAGCTGATAATTTGTCTAGCAGTATGGCATGTGGTAGGCATTCAAAATCCTTTGAAAGGTCAATCAGAACTGATGCTATATAATAATTTGTGTCTAGGGCTTCACGCCCATCTTCTAGAAGTCTGAGGAACGTGATCTGACATCCATGTCCACGTCGGAAAGCACACAAAAAAGGGTTAAATATTGTGTCGAAAAAATCAGATAATTGTGTTTCAAATACCTTTTCAAAATTTTTAGAAAAGACAGGAAGGACACTCACAGGTCTATAATTTGCTTTACTTAATGGGTCATTTTGCTTGTGTAATGGCGTTACCTGAGGTTTTCTAAGAGAATCAGAAAATACACCAGTGTCAATAGACAAGTTTATCAATGATGTTAACTGGTTGGATACTATTGGTTTACACTGTTTGATAACTTTGGCTGGAATGTTATCAAACCCAGAGGCTTTTTTTATATTTATTTTATCTATATTTTTTTCAATTTTATCAGATGTTATATGCTGGAATTCAAAATTGTTCTCCACATCCACATGGTTTTTAATTTCCACTATACTAGGGTGAGTAGCGGGGTCATATACAATGTCTTCCCCAATTTTATCTGCAACTGTAGAGAAAAAAGTATTAAACTTTTCAGAAACTTCACATGTATCATTTATAATTTTATTGTCTTCACACAGAATTATATTCTGATCCCCAGACCTACATTTTTTAGAGAAAAATGGTTTAACAGTTTTCCAGAAGTTGACATTTTTAGCCCCACCCGTACAGCGTTCAAGAAAATAAGTTTTCATAGAATTCTTTTTTAATTTTGTTACCAAATTTCGCTGCTTTCTAAATTTTTCCCATGTTTTTGTGTTGCGATTTTTTGTATATTGGGAATAAAACATGTGTTTTCTGTATATGGCTCCTCTTAATTCACTGTTCATACAAGGAAGTGGATTTTTACGGGGTTGTCTATTTTCCCTGGAGCATGTTTATCAAGTACATTTTTAAAGGCATTTTGATATTCATTATATACATTGTGTACTTCACTAGATGTTGATAAATTCTCTATATCTGGGAATGAAATTTTCTCAAGATCCCAATTAAAGCTATCAGTATCAAAATTTTTATAACTTCTGTAAGTTATTATTTTTTTGTTTTCTGACTGGGACGTCCCCTTTTATTGTGACTGAGATTATGTTATGACAGTCACTAATACCAGTAAGAAAATTTTGTATATTAAAACATTTATTTTTCTGATTTGCTAAAGCCACATCCACCAATGATGGGATACAATTTTTCATAAAACATGTTGGTTTTAAGACTAATTGTGAAAAATCAAGGACATCACATAAATCTTTTAAAGCTTGACATTTTTTATCGCTTAACATATCGAAATTTAAATCACCCATTACTATAATATTATCATAATTTATAATACATTGATCTATGTTCTTAATAAAAAGAGTGGACAAATCATTATCAGACAATGATGGGAGTTTATACATGCCCATAACAAGCCACTTCAAAATAACTTGTACAGATCATCGTATTATTGAAATTTTAGGACTTCGTCCTTCAAACAGGTTACCTGTCTCATATTATTTCCTGTTACGTCACAATTCGTATAGTTATATATCCGTGAGTGTGTTCAGTAAAATTCAGTTTTGTTTAAAGGACTTTGATCATTGCATCAAACCAGGTAAGATTTTTTGTAAATCTTTTTATTGATCAAGTCAAATTATTCTGTTTTTAGTGGGGTTATAATAAATAATTATAATAAAACCTTTTTCTTCTTCAGTTTTCCTAAACTAGAAATAGTTCGTCTCCCGAAACATTTGCTGCAGTAAATAATTATTACATTGCATTGTAAGGCATCATCTCATGTGGCAATGATAAAGATTGTAAAATATATTTTTTATAAGGATGATAAAATATATTTTTTATAAGGATGATCAAATTTGAATTATTTGATCACCAAAATTTTGTTTAAACTAAAAAGCAAATTAAATTATCATCTGACATAACATCAAGTTATGTCAGAGTTGTCATTATACTAACATGACAAGAGTCAGTTTTCAGTCCTTCACAACTTTTATAAAACATTGATCAATAATAAGTGTTCAATATTAAAAGAAGGAATAAAAACCAAACGAGACGGAGAATTATACTACAGTGAAACGTGTCTAAGCCGAACCCTGAATAAACTGGAATCATATAAAAACCTAACTTTAGATAAAGCTTCAATGTAGGAAATCTTTGTTAAATTTTAAATTGTATAAAACGAACACCTGTCTATTCTGAACACAAATGTTGGTCCCAAAAAGTTTCGGTTTAAACAGGTTTTATTGTATTTCCTTGTATTACGGTTCAAGGTTTAAATATGATAAATAAAATATTGAACTAAATTGATTTTTATAACTATATTATCTTGCATAAAATTTGGATATTTTGTTTTTTTATATAAAAAGTGTCATTCTAATATAAGTTAACATATATTCGTCATACTCGTGAGTATAAATGGACAGCATGCTATCTTTTGTTTTTCATTTCCATAGTATTACGTGAAATTTTATTAATTTTCCATTTCAGGAAGATAAAATCAAACGCCCACCTAATGTGTAGCTAAATATAGCTTTATACGGCATATTTTAACAGTAGTCAGCATTTGCAATTCTATTTATAACATGTGAAACTTTAGGTTATTTTTAGTATTGGGTGGGTGGTTATTGAAATAATAGGAATATTGCCATATGATTTATGTGTTTTATTTGAGTGTTTTCAAAATGTCATGTAACATGCAATGTATTATTCATGATAACTGTTTGTTGCTAGGGACATGTATTGTGTACTTCACTAGATGTTGATAAATTCTCTATATCTGGGAATGAAATTTTCTCAAGATCACAATTAAAGCTATCAGTATCAAAATTTTTATTACTTCTGTAAGTTATTATTTTTTTGTTTTCTGACTGGGACGTCCCCTTTTATTGTGACTGAGATTATGTTATGACAGTCACTAATACCAGTAAGAAAATTTTGTATATTAAAACATTTATTTTTCTGATTTGCTAAAGCCACATCCACCAATGATGGGATACAATTTTTCATAAAACATGTTGGTTTTAAGACTAATTGTGAAAAATCAAGGACATCACATAAATCTTTTAAAGCTTGACATTTTTATCGCTTAACATATCGAAATTTAAATCACCCATTACTATAATATTATCATAATTTATAATACATTGATCTATGTTCTTAATAAAAAGAGTGGACAAATCATTATCAGACAATGATGGGAGTTTATACATGCCCATAACAAGCCACTTCAAAATAACTTGTACAGATCATCGTATTATTGAAATTTTAGGACTTCGTCCTTCAAACAGGTTACCTGTCTCATATTATTTCCTGTTACGTCACAATTCGTATAGTTATATATCCGTGAGTGTGTTCAGTAAAATTCAGTTTTGTTTAAAGGACTTTGATCATTGCATCAAACCAGGTAAGATTTTTTGTAAATCTTTTTATTGATCAAGTCAAATTATTCTGTTTTTAGTGGGGTTATAATAAATAATTATAATAAAACCTTTTTCTTCTTCAGTTTTCCTAAACTAGAAATAGTTCGTCTCCCGAAACATTTGCTGCAGTAAATAATTATTACATTGCATTGTAAGGCATCATCTCATGTGGCAATGATAAAGATTGTAAAATATATTTTTTATAAGGATGATAAAATATATTTTTTATAAGGATGATCAAATTTGAATTATTTGATCACCAAAATTTTGTTTAAACTAAAAAGCAAATTAAATTATCATCTGACATAACATCAAGTTATGTCAGAGTTGTCATTATACTAACATGACAAGAGTCAGTTTTCAGTCCTTCACAACTTTTATAAAACATTGATCAATAATAAGTGTTCAATATTAAAAGAAGGAATAAAAACCAAACGAGACGGAGAATTATACTACAGTGAAACGTGTCTAAGCCGAACCCTGAATAAACTGGAATCATATAAAAACCTAACTTTAGATAAAGCTTCAATGTAGGAAATCTTTGTTAAATTTTAAATTGTATAAAACGAACACCTGTCTATTCTGAACACAAATGTTGGTCCCAAAAAGTTTCGGTTTAAACAGGTTTTATTGTATTTCCTTGTATTACGGTTCAAGGTTTAAATATGATAAATAAAATATTGAACTAAATTGATTTTTATAACTATATTATCTTGCATAAAATTTGGATATTTTGTTTTTTTATATAAAAAGTGTCATTCTAATATAAGTTAACATATATTCGTCATACTCGTGAGTATAAATGGACAGCATGCTATCTTTTGTTTTTCATTTCCATAGTATTACGTGAAATTTTATTAATTTTCCATTTCAGGAAGATAAAATCAAACGCCCACCTAATGTGTAGCTAAATACTAGTATAGCTTTATACGGCATATTTTAACAGTAGTCAGCATTTGTAATTCTATTTATAACATGGGAAACTTTAGGTTATTTTTAGTATTGGGTGGGTGGTTATTGAAATAATAGGAATATTGCCATATGATTTATGTGTTTTATTTGAGTGTTTTCAAAATGTCATGTAACATGCAATGTATTATTCATGATAACTGTTTGTTGCTAGGGACATGTATTGTTCATGGAAAGCATTTGTTGTTGAGGAAGTCAGATAACTGATAACAATCTGATCATTTTTCGTCGTCCGTTAAAGGTATAATGTCGTTGATTTTGGTGTTTATTTTATTTCGACAGATCTTCCATTTAAGACAAGTATTAAAGAATATGAAGTTGCATGGATATATTTTACATACATGTATATACAATTGCACACTTTTAGTTGTTAAAATTTTATATATATTTTAAGATGTATATAAAATTGCACACTCTTAGTTGTTAAACATTTGTCTACATTTAAAGATGTGGGATCGTTAGTCAGGGAAAATGAAGTATTAGAGGGAAAAACAATGTGTAAGATGTGCGGAGAACAAGATTTGATTTGATTTGATTTATTGTGTTTAACGCCACTTTCAGCAATATTTCTGCTATATCATGGCGACCAGTTTTAGTGGTGGAAGAACAGGAGAACCACCGACCATGGGCAAGCAACTGGTAAACTTTATCACTTGCGGCTGCGAGTCGAGTGCACCCTTTTTGGTAATTTACAAAGCCGGGCGCGTACCCACGCTGTATTGGTGATAGACTTATATGAGTTGTTAGGTAATCCAACTATCTAACTCATTGAGCCACCCGGGCCCCGAGAACGACAAGTCAAACTTGTATTTATGTCTTGTGGACATCTAGTGTGTTGTTTAGAATGTGGACAACAGATAACACATTGTCCTGTTTGCTCTAGTGCAATCAAGGAGTTCTAAACCCCAATAGTATTCGGAATGCAGAATAAAACATAAAATTATTTATCTCCTTATTTGTCATCATATCATTTTTACTACAACATGTTGATAAGTATGGCTGATCTTGGACGTACCTGGTGAAAGTTTTTCCAGAAACGCGTCGTGTGCATTAATTTAGATATCTACGTTTTTATTACCATCACTAGGTATATATCTCCACTGGTTGACCATTAGTACTCCAGTGTAACATCCGCCCAGTAGTTTTTATTACCATCACTAGGTATATATCTCCACTGGTTGACCATTAGTACCCCATGGTATCATCCGCCCAGTAGTTTTTATTACCATCACTAGGTATATATCTCCACTGGTTGACCATTACTACTCCAGGGTAACACCCGCCCAGTAGTTTTTATTACCATCACTAGGTATATATCTCCACTGGTTGACCATTAGTATCCGATGGTATCATCCGCCCAGTAGTTTTTATTACCATCACTAGGTATATATCTCCATCGGTTGACCATTAGTACCCCATGGTATCATCCGCCCAGTAGTTTTTATTACCATCACTAGGTATATATCTCCACTGGTTGACCATTAGTACCCCATGGTATCATCCGCCCAGTAGTTTTTATTACCATCACTAGGTATATATCTCCACCGGTTGACCATTAGTACCCCATGGTATCATCCGCCCAGTAGTTTTTATTACCATCACTAGGTATATATCTTCACTGGTTGACCATTACTACTCCAGGGTAACACCCGCCCAGTAGTTTTTATTACCATCACTAGGTATATATCTCCACTGGTTGACCATTAGTACCCGATGGTATCATCCGCCCAGTAGTTTTTATTACCATCACTAGGTATATATCTCCACTGGTTGACCATTAGTACCCCATGGTATCATCCGCCCAGTAGTTTTTATTACCATCACTAGGTATATATCTCCACTGGTTGACCATTAGTACTCCAGGGTAACACCCGCCCAGTAGTTTTTATTACCATCACTAGGTATATATCTCCACTGGTTGACCAATAGTACCCCATGATATCATCCGCCCAGTAGTTTTTATTACCATCACTAGGTATATATCTCCACTGGTTGACCAATAGCACCCCATGGTATCATCCGCCCAGTAGTTTTTATTACCATCACTAGGTATATATCTCCACTGGTTGACCAATAGTACCCCATGGTATCATCCGCCCAGTAGTTTCGGCATTGATATTGTTTATTAGATATATTTATTATTAGAATTTATAGTTCCTATTAAATAATGTAATTGTTAGTAAAAAAAAACGAGCGTTCTCCTCCCTCATACCTTTCATAATATTTGGTTTCATGCCCCCAAATCGGAATGACCGGAATGTATTCCGTGCAATTTTAATTATACATTGAAGAGTTTAAGGAGACTAAAGAGGTAATGTTGTAGTAAAAATGATCTGATGACATACGTTTAATGAGATCGGGTATTGTTAAAATGATTTTATGCTTTATTCTGCATTCAATATACTATTGGGTTTTAGAACTCCTTGATTGCAACAGAACAAACAGGACAGTGTACTATATCAAGATCTTGTCGAAATATATTCCGTCTCTGCAGAAAAGATTATAAACGATGGATTTTCAAATAGTGAAAATGTATAAAGATAAGGTAGTCAACAAAAATGTCAAAACTATTTTTTTATCAATGTGTGACGTAAAAGTGTCTTTGACATTTACTTCACTGAGTTTGGTGCTGTTTTGACAACTGTTTTACCTGTTTTGTTCAAGTATTGTTATAAATACTGTTATAATGACAGCCGGAAACTTTGAGCCGTAATGAAAGCGAGAGGTTTGGCGCTTTAAAATCTGATTCAACCCACCATTTCTTTAGAAATGCCTGTACCAAGTCAGGGTCATTACGGTTTTCACAGTTTTCCGGTTGTTGACTGATTTTGTCTGTCTATATACTTATGAGTTTTGACTTTTCCTTTGTAAGATTGTTCGGAGTTCGGTAATTTTGTTATTACCCTTATTGTCCACATTCTAAGCAACACACTAGATCTACACAAGGCATAAATACAAGTTTAACTTGTCGTTGTCCACATATCTTACACATTGTCTTCCCTTCAATACTTCATTTTCCCTGACTAGCAATCTTACATCTTTAAATATAGATAAAAGTTTAACAACTAAAAGTGTGAAGCATGTGTTGGTTGACTACGTAGAAGTTTCTGATATTCGTCACACATTCTACAACGTCAATACTATATTTGATAGGTGACACAATTTTGAAATTTTAAAAAGAAATCAATTTATATTCAAAAATGTATTTCAATAATACACGTTCTAGATATGAGTTTTGACTTTCCCTTTGTAAGATTGTTCGGAGTTCGATAATTTTGTTATTACCCTTATTTAATGTTTCTTTTATTTGTACATATAACCCGTTTGCTTTATAAACAAGTATTTTTTTTAATTTCTAATGGTCTTCTATGTGTCTAAGTTAACATAAAATTTGTTCACGCCACGATATAGTTGAAATATTGCTAAAATGGCGTTAAATACCGATCAATCAATCATGCTCCCAAAATTTTTAAATTGTGTCTTACCAAGCTTTGATTATGGACGTACCTAATGAAAGTAGTTCCAGAGATGGCTAGGGCGTATTAATTCAATTATCTGCGTTTTGATTACTATCACTGGATCGATACCTCCGCTGGTGGACTATTAGTCCTCGAGGGTATCATCCACCCAGTTTTCAGTAGTCGACATAGATCATGTTTATTGGATAAATTTATTACAATTCCTAAATAATGTTATTATTATTAAAAATAATATTCTCTTTCCTCAGGCATAGGTGACCAGGGCCGATTTTTGACTATCATATTTACGCCCGATGGTGTTCTTGCTCCCAAAATATTTAAATTTGTTGTCTTTCTAAGCTTTACATACAATTTATTGTATATAGAAACAGGTGGCCTTTATATACATATGCAAGCATATATCAAATGTATTTGTGTATTGAGATAATTTAACACAAAGAATGACGTCCCGCGTTGATTTCAATGTTCACCTTTAAATTGTAATAAATATGATCGTCATCGAAAATAAACTTCAAACAACTACCTGTAGATTTTACAAAAATGTAGATTTTACAAAAATAGTGATTTTTGTTAAATAATGATTTTTGTTAATCTTTGAGAAAGCGTGTCCCTTTAATCAAGTCACACGGAATGCGTGAAGATGTCCGTTTTTAGTCACATATATGTTTTTGTTTGTTTGATGGTGTTTTATAAACAAAAACATGCATGATGATGTGACTAAAAACGGATATCTTCACGCATTCCGTTAGAATAACATGTACGAGGGTTGTCCGTAAGGTTCGTGGACTATCTCAATAAAATCTGACTGCCATGTCCGAAATAATTGAAACTAGGATGCGAGTTTCTATTGATTTTTAAATTGACGGAAATACGATTATTTAAGCATGTACTGTGATAAAATTTTGCATTTCAATTTATTGATTTGCCATTTCAAAAAGATAAAATAAAACGCCCACCTAACATATAGCTAAATATAGCTTTATATGGCATGTTTTAACCATTAGTCATCATTTACAATTCTATTTATAAGCATGAGAAACTTTATAGGTTATTTTTTAAATTGGGTGGGTGGTTATTGAAATTTAATTTAAATTTAAACATATTTTATTGTCAAATATATACAATATGACTGAACACAAGTTGTACAACTTATATGAAGTTCTCTCCAGTACCATACACACATAGGTCTGAGGGTGCGTATCATTGCTCCGACAGCCCGTTATTCCGACGGCCCATTATTCCGACAACCCATTATTCCGACAGCCCATTACTCCGACGGCCCATTTTTCCGACAATGCAAAATAGAACTCAATCCACAAATCCATGGTTTAACCAGGTGTATCCAGCAGGATGGTCCGTCGGTCAGGCTAATCTTGACGGTCCATGGCCTAGACAGAATGTTCTGGAAAGGAAAAGGAGCTTTTATCCTAGGCTGTACATCCCCGCTCAAGGCAATTGTGATCGACCGAACTGTTATGGGGAAAGTTAAAAATTGAAGAAAAAGTTGTGCACATTGCACAAAAGAACCAGAAAAGAGGAGTGAAGAAAAAAAGTGTGAACCGGGAGAAGCATGAGAAAGACAAAATAACGGAAGATAGCAATATGCATGGAAGCGAGGAGAGCTACTAATTGAAGAAGGACGTATATAGTAGAAAAGGAGAGAAAGGGAGCACAATGTACATGCAGATTAATGGAAAAAGCTCCGAAGATAGGTAGACAGTTCCCTTGTTCAGGTCAATAAATACATCGATCACTTCTGTTGAAGCACGATTGGCAACCAACATATGCGGCTAATAGAACGCCGTCCATATGCATTATGCCGCTTCCACACACGTTCATTTATTCTGCGTTCCCACGTACGTTTAATGCGAATTGAATGTGCATCCAACACGGTTAATGCCTCCACACGTACGTCAAAACGTTTGCGATTTCCATTATTTACGTGAAAATATTTACATTTTCTCTACAGTCGTAACTTATGCCAACTGAAAACTCCTTGTCATAGGTGTGAAGCGTTTAGAGCATGCGATGCGCATTTAATGGGCATTAAATGTACATGTGAAGGAAGCATTCATCGGTTTACAATGTATCTAAAATGTATTAGAAAAAGAAATACGGTTGAACAGCATAAGGCAGTGTCTCTCCGGTCACAAATTGTGGGAGTCTAGACGTGATATTCCCGACAACAACCGAATTTTGCTTAAAATTAAATCTTTATTATTTAATTTTAGTCCCCCTCCTGGAGTTTATGGACATTTTTTATTGTATTAATCATAATGTACGGTAATGGCATTTTTTTTCTCCAGATCCAGGATCAAACTAGACTAGCTCACTCACAATGGTTACCTCCGCCCTCTGTATCCTAAATGCAACCGTTAATGTCAGAACAAACGTTTATAATTATTTCATGCACATCTACATATGGTGTACTCCTTTGTGTAATGTTTAATAAACAAAAATACTTTGGACGGTTTTGAAGGGTTACAAGGTTTATGGGCGGACGGGGGCAGAGGCTGGGATTTTCGTCCGGACAGATTTTTTTTTCGGTAAAAATTAGGGCAAGAAATTAACCCCCCCCCCTCCAATAATTTTTGTGTCGTCTCGCGTTACGGTGGCGGTGTAAACTTTTCATGATTAAATCCAAAATGTAGCAGTGTTAGACCATCCGAAATTAGTACTGATATTTCTCATGTCGTCATGATGTAAGGAATCTGCTAGCACCATGACATTTGACTTTGACCCCATATTTACCCTTTAGTTTAATACAGAAACAATCCGCCCAGTGAGTATAAAGATTAAAGTCAGTCTTCCGTTAGGTATAGAAGAAAAACAACAGGTTTTAAGATAATTATACTACTTTTGACCATTTTTGACGGATTAATGGGTTATCGGAGAAATGGGCTGTCGGAATAATGGGCCCTCGGAGCAATGGGCTGTCGGAATAATGACCTGACCCCAGGTCTGACAGAGAGCATGGCGGATAATAAGTATATTTAAACATTGATGATGTAGAATTTTTTTTCTTAAGTAAAATGGGGTGGGTGGTTCTGTTCCTTTAGTGAATCGCCTAATGAATGTCTGTACTGCTTTTGATAACAAAATATTTTGAGCCAGGTCTTTTTGAGAGTCTCCAAATAATAATGTTCTAATATCTCTCCGAAAATTATGGTGGTGTAAAAAATGAAAGAGAACTGTCCTCTGCTCGATATATAAGTGGCAGTTCAATAAAAAGTGAGAAGCGTCCTCCCTGATATATCCACAAACGCATCTCGAATCTTTTATTATATTACATCGAAATAGATCATACGTTAGGGAAAGATGTATTGTTCATGGAATAAAAAATTGTTGTTAATGAAGTCAGATGACTAATAACCGCCATTACCTATTGTATGATATGACAATCGTACGTGTATTCTGATATATATTTACGGGTATTATTACGTGAGGAGTAAAGACATAAAAGTGGTCAAATTCGTATGTTTTCTTGTTAATAAACGTGTTGAGATATGTATGTAAAAGCATAATATAAATAAATATGTTCTAAACTATTCCATGTCAAACAAATATGTATAAAAGGCGTTAATGATTAAAAAAAGAAGAAGAAAAGATGTGATCATTTTTCGTCGTCTGTTAAATGACATATTGTCGTTGATCTTAGTGATTTTTAGATTTCTACATATCTTCCATTTAAGGCAAATATATCAGGGAAAATGAGGTATTAAAGGGAAAAACAACATGTAAGATATGCGGAGAACAAGCGAAACTTGTATTTATGCCTTGTGGACATCTAGTGTGTTGCTTAGAATGTGGACAACAGACAACACACTGTCCTGTTTGTTCTGGTGCAATCAATGAGTATATTCGTGTTTACATATGAAATATGTTCTAATGTAATCAAAGAACATATTCCTGTGTACATATGACATATGTTATCTTTCCTTCATATATTTATTTCGTGTAGCAGCGGCTTTATATTATTTTTTTTAGTAAAACGTTAGAAAAGTAATATTCACGGATAAACTACTGATACAGTATCAGGAATGCATAGAGGGTATTAGGTACTTAAAGGTGTAATGCCGTTGATTTTGGTATTTTTGCGTTGAAAGTTAATATATATATATATAATTCTTATATGATTTACATAATTAGAAATCCTATACTCTGATTGGGTATAAGCGCTTATGGAGGCGGGGTTTTTGTCAGTTTATTTTTCGATAGACGATGTTCACCGGACTACTTTTTTCGTAATTTAAACAAAATGGCGGCTTGGATTCTCGATAATAAAAAAAGATAAAAGAAACAATGTTTATTGTTAATAATCAACAATTATTGTTAGATATGAAATAAAAAAATAAATGCCAATGACTAAAAAAGCTTGTACAAAAAATTCCGGAAAAAATACTTAAGACAACCATCTATCGACTTTGACTTTTGTAATATATCGTCATCATGTGACGTTGTTTACAAGGGACGCTGATTGACACAAGATGGTTACTGATTTATTTTACTTGTTTGAGCAGCTAAATGCAAAAAGCCATCAAATTGGAAAATATCAGTAACTTAATTACATCACCGTCTAGGCCTAGTTATCAATGTAGGAAAACAACTTAAACAAGGTTAGTTCATTTGTTATTCATGGCCGACACACATCAATAGGGAGGACAAACGTAGTCGTCGATAGCGTTATTATTTTCTGTCAGAGTAGAAAAACCCGAATTTTCACCTTTTTCATTTCATTAGAAAAACACCTAAAATTTATTATTTCGTGATAAAAAATATATCAGATAAAACTTGAAAACTAGATCTTTATTAATTTGGTAGTTATAAGCATTAAAAATATGATTGGGTACTACTACTGAACGTCCAAAGTGAAGTCGTTTCGAGAAAATCGGACGCCATCTTGATTTATGTGTCAACGAACAGCCCATTTTCAAAAATAATTCCGGGAGCTATCCCTGGACCAATATTCTTCATGCATGGCTTAAAATTTGCAGAAAGTCTTCAATTTTACCAATCCGACCGCCAAAAATTAAAAACAATCGAAATCGTAACGTAAAATATAAAAGTTTACAAAACAGTGTTTTTAAACTCGCTTACCACACTTCCGAAAAATATTGGGGGTCAAATATCAATAAACTGGACCTTCCTCTAAAGATATGTCGCCAAGGTTTCAATGGGTAAGCAGTAATAGCTCCCGGAAATCATTGGATGTTCGGTCCATATTTTCTGACTTTGCAATCAGAGTTGAGCGGGAAGAGTTATCGGACGTTGTGTGGCGCATGACCGGGATGTATGTCTTCCGCCATTTTGGCCAGGACAATTTCAGAGTTGTACCAAAGAAAAATAGAATTTACCGACGTATTGTTCTACCAATTGATACAATAATTATCTAGCATTGATGTATTCAGACCACGGAGGTCAATCATGCACGGTAAGTAACAAAACTTCTTCTAAAAATAGTTTTATTCTCAAAAGAAATATCGTTTTCAACCGGATCAAATGGGGGTTAATTTTGAAAACAAAAGATGCACAAAAATCGCACAGAAACTTTACACGAACTGAATAAATATATATCTTTGTTTCGATAAATGAAAATGAGATGGGATTTAATTCACGATTTTATTATTTTACTCGCAAAATGGCGAAAACGGCAAGCATTAATATAAAGTTGTCAAATTCTCCCAATCTATAAATAACTTTATCCAAGCAGACCTTTGGTGACGTAATCATGGCTGTTCGGAATTTATCGGGATTTATTAATACATCTATATAAAGGAATTGTTCCGGTATTCTTTGATACTTTTGTGAAATGTTCAAGATTTTTTATATTTTTTGGTTTTAAATGAAATTTGTCTACATGAAAACTTTTTATGCATTTCTCATTAAGTTCCTAGTGTATATTGTAGCAATACATAGGACAATTGTTTTTAAATAGTAACATGAATTTCCATGCAACATTTTTGAAACAATTTATTTAAATTGTTATAAAACATAATTATTATGTTTCAGTGCTATTAGGGAAGCTTTATGAAATATATGCTTAATGCATACATTACAGTATGTGAATGTATTAACATTCTGGCTATATACATTGTAATCAGTGGCAGTGCATGTGATATGCTAAGTTTAATTAATTACATTTTTTTCATTACACCATTACTGTGTGCAAACTTGTTTGATATGACAGAACATTTATGATGCATGCAGCAAACATTTCTGGAATAATGCTATTTTTCATATAGAATCTATTTGCCACCAAGCATATATGCATAAAGATAATTTTTAGTCGAAGAGTGCATTGTATTAAAGCTTTTTTCATTTGTACATGTATGATAAACTATTTCTGGAAAAGATAAATTATTTTTAGTTCTTTATTTTTATTCTGTATAACATATTTTAAATGTTTATTTTCATTTTTATTTTTATTTTACAGGTGTGATCGTGACATCTCAGTAGATCATTAAGAGTTTTAAATCATTAAAATGACACTTCTGAAAGTTGATGCTGTTGATTATGATTCAGTTAATCAAATATGCATAGGATATGCATAGGATCACAAAACACACAATTTAAAGAATTCACAAAGATTTCATTTGGAATAAGTTGGTCATGAACTGGGACACATCACTATTTGTAGTCGTCAAATGTCAAATTATAGTATATAAAGGAAAAGAGAGTGACATTGAAGACTGTTATGAATTAAGATTATAAATAATAGTAGAAGATAACAGTTTATTGATTTGTGACAATAAAAATGATAACTTTTGAAAATTTGGGACTTTCTAGAGGGTTTTTTTCCTTACCAAAATCAGTATTCAGAAAAATTCTAGTACTTTTTTCAGATTTTTTATGACCAAAAACTTGATTTTTGGAATAAAATTTGACGTTAAAATTATGCAAAGGAAATAATATTAAAAAAATATATATATTAATTGAATAAATGATATTCTTGATATTTTTACCTAGAGACTGGGCACTTTGTGGACAGTGCTGCAAGTTTCAGCCTTGCAAGTTAAAGGTTTTTGAAGATATTTGACCACAAACCTAGTAGTTTGAACAAGCAGACGGCTGACACATAAATTAAAAAAACTAAGTCCAAAGGCTATTTTCAATGTTTTAAATTCTGTGACATTTTTTTCATATAACACCTACAGGTGTGTATAATACCTCTTTTTGAAGCATAAGGAGGATACATTACTATAGAAGAAAGCATGATAACCTATTAGGTAGTGAAAATAATATATTTTGGTCCAAAAATGTCATTTTTTTAACATTTTTCCAAAAAACAGAAAATCGACCACTTTTGGCTCACCGAAAAGGCCATAACTTTTGAACAGCTCAACCGATTTT
Source organism: Bathymodiolus brooksi (assembly GCA_963680875.1). Lineage (NCBI taxonomy): Eukaryota > Metazoa > Mollusca > Bivalvia > Mytilida > Modiolidae > Bathymodiolus > Bathymodiolus brooksi. The sequence goes on along the minus strand of OY804581.1, from coordinate 88,895,256 downwards.
AATAGTTTTTGTACCAAAATTTCCCATTTTGTATGTACTGTCATCCTAAACTATAATTGGATGATTTATTAGCATTTCAATTTTTGGCTTGACCACCCTAACATCAATGGAATGTATGTGTGCGTACTGGGGATAGTAAATTTTCAAAACAAATGAAAAAAAAAAATACTTAGTTACAGAATTATAAGGATTAAACGCATTTTTTCCGGAGTTTATTGATGTGTAACCTGGACCAAGTCACTCACAAACTTTCATAAAAGGCCTTCGGACTTTTATTTGTTTGTGAGTGAATTGGTCCGGGTTATACATAAATAAACTCCGGAAAAAATGCGTTTAATCCTATAATATATACCTTCAAAGGGACTAACGTGGCCGTGATCGTATGGTAGTTGGATTTACAACTACATATGCAATAAGTGCATATCACAACTAATGTTGTGAGTTCCAATTTCGATCAGGGCGAGGTGTACAACATTATGTGATAAAGTTTGTCAGTGACTTGCGACAGGTCGGTGGTTTTTTTCTGGTCCTCCAGTTTCCTCCAACAATAAAACTGACTGCCACGATATAACTAAAATAATGTTGAACGTGTTACTCGTGTTACTATGTCTATGTTTTGTAGATCGTTGTTTGTCCTTTTGTACTTTTTCTTTTGATCAGTGTGTTGTCTGTTCTTCTTCGATTTACGGATTCTGATTGCCCCTTTGGTAACTTCAAGCTCTTTTTAAGCACATAAAACCAATATATAGCTTCAAAACATGAGTATAAATAGACGTTTGGGGAAGTTCGACCAAACAACGTTTATTTTCGTTGTTTTTTGTGTGCAGCTTGTCTCCCAGCATCATTAATTATGCATGTCCGAATTTCCGAATTACATACGCAATAGCATTCTTACTTTATTATAATTCCCCAAAACTTCTTTCCCGTCTCTTTTCTAGCACAATCAGTTATAATTCTTGTACGACCACGTAGGTTGACATTTTTTTCAGTAATAGCGCATGCGTTGTAAAGGTCACATAAGGTCATATGAATAGGGGCGTACAGTGTCGTACAGACTGGAATTCATGTTTTTTAATGTTTAGAAAGCCAAAATAAGACAACAATTGAGAAAAATAAAACGACAAATTGTTATCGGCATACGTCCTGAATGTCAGCATATATTCGGAAAACAGACGGGGTATATATTTCAGTCCCCAAAAAAGATTAAAACATGGACGACAAAACATTACGCTTCACTGAATCAATGGTATAATACGGAATAATAAATGTATTTTTACCAAATTAAATGCTGTTTTCAATACTCAAAACGGCTGCATGAACAAAAAATATTACAACGATTAATTCCGTCACAAATACCTGATCGATTCAGCAAACTCCTATGTTCCACGGCTGTACCATAACAAATAAACAAAACGTTGAGCCTTGAAAACTTTCGACGTCATGGGGCCACACCAAGGTTTTATTTACATGTTGTTAACATTTAAATTATTGAAACTGTTTCGCAAACCCGTTGTTTTGTTATGTGATATATTAATGTTATATTTATAAAGTTTATAAAATTTACTACATATGAAACTGTATTGATTTAGAAATTTAGTACAGTATTTTCCTTCATGAGACATCCTATACATGAAATATGACATGACACATATTTTGACGTCATTGAAGAATGACGTCAAAGGTACGGAAACGGACATCTAGAGATACGAAAAATGGAAATAAAAGAGGCAAATTTATTTAATACAATTGGATGTTGTATTTAAAAAAGAAAGGTTAAATCCGTAATATATGTTATTCAGCTATCAGACAGGGTATATAATGTGACATTCCCGGCTTATGCTATATATTCCCTTCGGCTGCGCCTCAGGGAATATAGATCCTAAGCCGGGAATGTCACATTATATACCCTGTCTGATAGCTGAATAATATACAATTACTGCACTTGAACGAGATCAATATGAGGTTTTATGGAGCAGAGTACAACAGTATTGAACGAGGCGAAGCCGAGTTCAATATTGTTGTACTCTGCTCCATAAAACCTCATATTGATCAAGTTCAAGTGTAGTAATTGTTTTATTACATACGGCTCTATTTTACTCTAATTTTGAAATTTTATGAAAACTTTGAAATTTTTGAAACTTTTTGAAAATTTTATCATTTTGAATACCGGTATTTTTTTTAAATCATATGAAATTTTTGAAAGTTTTGAAATTTTATGAAAATTTAGAATTTTTAAAAAATGAACTTTAATTTTTTTTTATTTTATAATTTTCAAATTTTTTGAAAATTTTCAAATTTTATTCCATTTTCTAACATTGATTAGCAAAAAGCAATTTCTGTGCAATAAAAAACCATATTGCACTCTCGTGTCACGTAATTTCATTCATTGATTTTGCACGAGAGTGCAATATGATTATTTATTGCACCGAAATTGCTTTTTGCTAATCAATATGTTAGAAAATGGAATGTCACGTGTATTGATTCTGGCCAATAGAAAAACAGTAAAATAGAGCCTTATGTAATAACATATAATATACATGTACAGTCATGTGACACAATTGAGTTCCCAAAATGGCTGACGTCATTTCAACGTTTGTGTTCCAAGCAGAGAAAAATTATAGTTTTTCTTACTGAAATAAATAATAAAACTTACCTCAAACTGTTAGTATGCGAGCTTAAGCGAGCTCTTTATGGCATAGAATGTGTACTTAGGATTTTTTAACAAACATGGTTGAACATATTGTCGAAGAAAAAAAAATTCTACGTTTTGTAAACACCGGTTTCCGGGTAACACACTAACACACTCAACTGATGAAGATCTTCTTAACATAAAGCGTAAATGTGATCCTGAAGTCTCGTACCCTCTCTCGTACGTCCGATACCACTGAAACCCGGAACCCGTGTGTAATAAAAGTCATTTTGCCAGCTTGTTTTACTTATATTGATATTTTTTAATTTATTAAATCTCTGACAAGAAATTTTGTTTCTACGCGGAAGTTAACTTTTGAGATTTCGTAAGGAACGATAACTCGAATAAAGGAACGACAGCTCGATTGAATGAGACTAGATTCGGCCCTATAAAAAGTCGTCCCTAATATATCTCGGCCCAAAAAATCTCGACACTTTTTGATGAAATTGTCAGATAATTTTCAGATGAGCGAGCATTCATGGCCGTGCCGATTTCATATTATTTTGTGATATTGCCTCTAGCTCTTAAAACAACCCGTAAACGCCTCGGAAGGGAGTCATATACACTTCTTATATAATGTAGTTGTAGTGAGGTCCAAATTTCAGCAACAACAGTTTTTAGGTCCTCAGCATTTCGAATGTCATCTATTCGTCGTTGAACTTTTGTTTTTATAACTTTCCACACATTTTCTATTATATTTAAGTCTGGGCTTTGTGGGGGCCACTCTAAAGTTGGAATATCGTTTTCCGTTTTCCACTGAATTGTCCCCAGTCCGAGACACATGGCATGGGGCATTGTCCTCCTGGAATATGTAGGAAACTGTTGGGCAATGACCGGCCATAAATTGTCATCTAAAATGTTTATATACTTTTCACTATTTAAATTGCCAACAACAACAACCCCATAATACGAAATACAGCCCCAAAACATGACAGAGAATTTCGTTTTGTAATTTCGACCCTGGTACAACCCATTACATTCCGGTCTTAATCTTTCATCCACTTTACGCCAAACATAAACTTCCCTGTTATTTCTAACCTCAATCTTCGTCTCATCACTGAAAATAACTTTTTTCCAACGATTTCTCACTGTCCACATCAATTTTGATCGACAAAATCGTTTTCTTTTCTCTCAGTTGACAGGTGAAATCGTAGTTTTCTTACAAACTAGATGTTTTTTGTATTCTTCAAAGTTCAAACGCCTCCGAACTGTTCTAGAAGAAATGTTGGTCACAAACTGGCGGTTAAATTGGTCTGTTATTTCTCCTAAACTTTGTCTTCTGTCCGAACGAAGCATACGGTAACTGTATAATCCTGTCTCCCCGAACGAGTTCCGTTTTTCTATCCCTTCCACTTCGCCTCCTGAGAAATTTACTGATTGTTCTCCTGTTTTTCCCCGTCATTTCAGCAATTTTGTAGCTAGAATATCTTTGTTGTGACAAAGCTACGATGATTTGTTTCTCCTCTGGTGTCATTTGTTTACCGTGCGGTGCCATTTTTTGACAGACGATATTTTGACCGAATTACAAGGTATTTCTTTAAATGACGTCACTGGCCTAATTTTGGAACATTTTGGCATTGTGTAAAATGTGAATGTTACTAATCAAAGGTAAATAACACTGATTTAATAAGGATTAAAAAATTGGAGACAAATTTTCGCAAATGACGTCGGCCATTTTGGGAACTCATTTATGGCCAATGACTGTAGTTTAATAGTATAATCACCGTAGCCGGGTGGTTGTACGTAAGTTTTGAAACTAAAGCAGACTTTAAAAAGCCCGACAGAGGTTCGATAATCGCAAGTCCAAAATTATTCACAACACGTTTTTAAGCTTAAAATGGTAAACGGTTAACGTTCATATACGCAAGAACAAAAGAATGAACAGTAGTTTGGTTTATAATTACCTATGCAATCAGTACCTATCACCACTAACGCTGTGAATTCGAATCCCACTCAGGCGAACTGTACTCAATACAACAATATGTAATAAAGTTTGTCAGTGACTTGCGGCAGGTCAACGGTTTTCTACGGGTACTCTATTTCAAGAACTATATATGCATGTATATTAATAAAAATATTTGCCACTAGATTAGACAACTATTTTTGACCGTTGTAAAACATGAAAAAAAAAACTAAAAAAAAACAAACTACCACACTGTCGGGACAGTTCTAAAACCCAAAAGTATTTTGAATGCAGAACAAAACATGAAATTATTTTAACAATTCCTCAAGCTTATTTGTCATCATATCATTTTTACTACAACATGATGATAATTATGGCTAATTTTGGACGTACCTTATGAAGGTTAGTCCAGAAACGCGTCGTGCGCATGATTAGATACACATATCTACGTTTTTACTATTTCGATACCTCTGCTAGTTGACCACTAGTACCCCAGGGTATTATCCGCGCAGTAGTCAGTGTGTCGGAATTGACATTGTTTATTAGATATATTGATTATTGGAATTTATAGTTCCTAAATAATGTAATTTTATTCGTAAAAAACACTAACGTTTTCCTCCCTCATACCTTTCATGACTTTTCGTTTTCATGCTCCCAAAACTTTAAAATTGTGTCTTTCCAAACTTGTGGTAATGGACGTACTTATGAAGGTTGTTCCAGAGACACCTAGTTCGCATTAATTCATATATCTGCTTGGTATTACTATCACTGGGTCAATGAATCTGCTGGTGGACTATTAGTCCTCGCAGGTATCGCCCGCCGAGTAGTGAGTAGTCGGCAAAAATAATGTTTATTAGATAAATTTATTACTGTTCCTAAACAATGAACCGCATCGGTGGTGTAATGGTTAGCGTGCTCGCCTCGAGTGCGGTAGATCGTGGGTTCGAGCCCCGGTCGGGTCAAACCAAAAACTATAAAATTGGTATTTGTTGCTTCTCCGCTAAGCACGCAGCATTAAGGAGAAAGAGCAAAGACTGGTTGGTTCGGAATCAGAATAATGTGTCCGAGTGGGGCGACATATCTATCCGTGGAGTGTTGTTTCAGTGAGCTAGCACTATAAAAATCCAACTCAGCGTGTTGGTCTAGTACAAAGCAGACCTCATCATCATCTCATTGAAAATTAACTTGTTCTCGCCATGATATAGCTGAATAATTGCTGAGTTGGCGTTAAACACTCACTCACTCACTCACTCATTCCTAAGCAATGTAATGATTAGTAAAACTTATGTTCTCCTTCCTCAGTCAAAGGTGACCAGAGCCGATTTTGGCAATCGTATTTAGGCCCGATGGTGTTCATACTCCCAAAACATTTAAATTATTTGTCTTTCCAAGATTTATATACAATTTATTGTCAAACTTGTATATCAAATGCAATGTGTATTGAGATAATAACTTATGTAACACATAGAATGACGTCGTGGGTACATATCAATGTTCACCTTTAAATCGTATTGAAGGTTTTCGTCATCGAATATACAAGTACACACTTGCTTGAATGTTCATCGTTTTAATAACGTGTCATGTTTCTTCATCCAATTCACAAGGAATGCGTTGAACTGTCCGTTTAAGTCACATATATATGAAGAGTCCTTTTAATATAACAGATGTTTGATGCATGAAGGATCTTCCACCACTAAAAGTTAAAACTAGGACTGAAAAATTGAGAAGAAATGTTTTTAAACAGTATAATTTATTGTAGTCATATAAAAACATAGATTTCTTGTTTAGTGAGCACGACGCGTTTCTAAAATAACATACAGCGGGTGTGGCTATAGTCAAAAGATTGAAAAGTCTAAAATAACATGCAGCGGGTGTGGCCATAGTCAAAAGATTGAAAAGTCTAAAATAACATACAGCGGGTGTGGCCATAGTCAAAAGATTGAAAAGTCTAAAATAGCATACAGCGGGTGTGGCCATAGTCAAAAGATTGAAATGTCTAAAATAACATACAACGGGTTTGTGCCAATAGTCAAAAGATTGAAAAGTAAACTATCCAAATGGGCTAAAGCAGATAGCCATTTGGATTAAGGTCAACTATTCCCGAGGAAAGAAACCCTTTGTTTTTGTCAAGTACTTTATTTGAGAAGTTTCAAACATAAATATATCCAATAAACCATGTCATGGTGCACTTTATTTAGGAAGTTTCAAACATAAATATATATCCAATAACCATGTCATCGCGGAAGCACTGACAACTTGGGCGGATGAGACCCTCTGGGACTAATAGTCCCCCAGCGGAGATATCGACCCAGTGATTGCAATAAAACGTCAATATCTAATTTAGTTCGGAGAAGACAGTGACGTTGTGAAAAGAATAAATACAAACTGCAAGCTAGTGCGTAATGTACATGTATGAGTTGGGAAATATAAACGTCATAAGCTGGAGTTGTTGGTATATTACTATCAAGTCGTTGAAAATGCATAATGGCAAAATCAAAGTCGTCTCTGTTGTCATAAAGTCTGGTAGACCGTGGATTATTAATGTTAAATTTGAGTTTATGCTAAGAAGTGAAACAATGCACGACTTTTAAATTGATATTTGCTGGTTCTCCTCCGCTACGCTCAAGCACTAACAAAGAGTATGAATACAGAGTGGTTGTCCAGGAAACAGGATATTGTGTCCGAGTGGAGCAACATGTCTACTCGCGGACTATTTTAGCAGTGAGCTAGCACTATAAAGATCCAACTCCACATGTTGTTCTAGTCCAAAGCAGACATCATCATTATCATCAAATCAAAATGTAACTTGTTCTCGCTATGACATTTCTGGAAAAAATTGCTCATTTTGGAGTTTAACAATAATTACTCACTCCCTTTTTACCCATATAATAGAGAGAAAAAATAACTAAAGAACTTTTATGTCTAAACGAAAATATATACAAAAAATTACAAATAATCATGCGATTTATCACATTGTGAAGCAACACACAAAATGAGTCTACCTTTCCTTACTTTTGACCCATTGATTTATCTGGTCAATTTAGATAAGATTTATCAAGAGTAGTTTTTGTTAGAAATCACAACACGAAGGTTACCTTTACTATGAAACTTTCACCGATTTCTCATATATCTACTCTAGAATCGATTGAAAATGAACTTTTATAATTTTCGTGGGAAAAGACTGTCTAATTTGTTTAACTTATCCTTTTGTCCTTTCGAACAATAAAATACGTTTTAAAGCATAAATTGATACAACAAAACCTCCCCATCCACATTCGTAGGCCAATTTTAATATTGCAATTCCTAAGATGAGAAGAGAATAGACCACCATCATTATGGTCTTAATTCCATTAAAATTCTGTGAAATATACATTGCTACCAATTATACAAAAAAAAAAAAGAAAAAAAAAATTCCAACAACAAAACACTGTCGGATTAATCGCAAAATCAAATATTGAAAATCGTAGAAAGAGGCAATATAACCTGTTTTAATTTTTACGATAAAAATTAATCTTAGCATAAATCAACCTTGTAATACATCGTTTACATTTAGACTAGACCTACAGATTAAGTGTTTATTGATGATACAATATAAAACAGTCAATATTTCTTAAATGGAACGAGGTCTTTTAAAATGATTGAAAATGTGCACCCATTGTCCACATCGTCGCCAATATTTTGACGTCAGTCCATTGCAACATGGTTCAACGTCCGTTTTAGCTTCGAAACCCCGTTCGGAAATAAAAAAAACAAAATAATGTCCCTATGAATTTATATTATCACGCTTGTATAGCTACATATATATTATGTCATAATGCAGCAATTAAGGCACATGCTAAGATTATATAAATAACATTTAAGTAATGATGGTCAACAAATCAACTATTGTCAACAAAACAAAACAACAACTACCTCTCACCAGAAACCATTGAATACAAACAAGACTACGACATATAGTGTTGGAAACCCAAATCATCACATGTTCCTAAAAACGTAATGTTCAATAAAACTAAGATTTTCCTCCCTCAGACATAGGTGACCTTAGCTGATGTTGGCTATCCTGTGTATGCTCTTTGGTTTTATTGCTCACAAAACTTTAAATTATTTGGCCTTCCAATCTTTCGATTTTGAGCTTACTTAGCTTGATGAAGATTATTCCAGAAACGTGTTGTGCGCACTAAATTCGAATTCTACGCTTTTATGGGACTGGTACATAAACATGTCGGAGTTGATTGGACGTTTTAATAGTATTTTGTTTTCTATGCATCTGTATGCTATATATTTATATTTCAGATCAACTGAGTCCTTTTATGATTGGTTCAACTACATGGGATTGTGTAATCTTTTAATTTGTTGCTGATTTTTAAAGAACAACATATACAGGTCAACGTCACAGGAAAACACTGATACCTCTTTTTCAAAACATCATTTCACGCTTGCTATGACATGGTTCTTATTGATGACCAAATGAGACAATAGGTTATAGATTTGGTTGGTAATAATTGTGCTTTATTTTTAACTGTTACAACTGATTGGAAGCATACAAGTTGGTAATAATGGCCATCATTGATTTGAAAGAATATAATGAAATAATAAGAGATAAATTGCCAACTTTTCGTGAATGGCCTGGTCAGCAATTTGCAACTGTGTTAGCTGGTAAAGGGTTCAGTTATACTGGTACAGATGAGATTATTAAGTGTGATGAGTGTAAAGCGACTGTCAATATGGCGAGTGGTAGCGTTGCTGCACTTACAAATGAACACAACCCGGATTGCAAGATTAGGAAATACCTAAATACTACCAACTACAGTTCTGAAGACTCCCACGAGAGCCCTTATCGCGGACCAAGTGCTCGTGTGTTGTTGTCGTCTAGCTCAACACCACCGAACATACAATGGCAGTCTAAAGAATTCCTTGATGATTTGATTCAATACAAAACTATTGACTCTATTATCAGAGCACCGTCTGGTTGTCCTTGTAATAAATGTAACTACGATTTATCGTATATTCGGGATGAACGAAAGGACTTCTACAATGGAACCCGACGCCTCCAGTTAACATTCAGACAGCAATTTGGACAGGACCAAGGACCGGTGAATTTTGAATTTAAAACAGTCCATTCCCGTTTACGCACCTTTGAATTTGAAACAGGGGCAACACAAGCGGAATCTGGATTTTACTGTACAGGTATTAAGAAAAACTATGCTTATATTGAAAAAGCCATTCATTGAGTCACAACCACTTTGAATATACTTCCATTTCTCTGATATACTAGTATATGTTTTAAACACATAACATATACACACCTTTTTAAAAGTGTTAATCAAATTTTGAAATATTCAAGGGTAATTTTATAATAATAATATCTTATTCATGAGATTAAATTTTTATCTTTCAAATACCCGTTTATGATTGAATTTGAACATGTAAATTCTAGCTATATTAACAGCAAACAGCAAAAGATGATAACTGTGTAATTAAATCTGAATTTTTGTTTATGTTGACTTCCGGTTATTTATATTTATTCTTACTTAGGACTCAATGGGAACAGGGAGTGTTTCTGTTGTGGTCTTAACCTTTGTGAAGAGATGGTGGTTACAAACCCATGGAGAGAACATGCCAGATGGTCTCCCTTTTGTCCGTTTGTTGTGGAACAAAAACAACCTGAATTTGTTCACAAAGTCGTTCATGTAAGTTGTAAAATATTATAACTGTCATGTGGAATTCGTTTGTACACAGTTGTCATTTATTAGCTTATTCTCTACATTTCTATAAATTCACTGTGTATTTGACTAAAACTACATTTTATGAATAATTTAGCCATTCTTATTAAGTCAATTATTAAATGTCTTATGATAACCTATCGTGAACAAAAGTCTAACTCAATATGGCCGTTTTCTGATTAACTATATTTGATTGTAAAGAACGACAATATAAAGATTTATATGAAATAGATCATTTTCACATTTCCGACTTTGATTCTAAAATTATACGTTTTACAGGAATTATTAAATAGTCCCTTGAAATCATGCAATGAAAATAACACATTTTATCCCGTAACCTCTTCCAATCTTAATGTTTTAACAACTTTTTTTTCTATTTGCTATACAATTATCCTCTGGTTTTTATAAGGTTCAAATATCTTCACATTATGGGGAAATTATACTCAAATTTGTTCCTTCCATTGCTGTTAATAGATCGGCTACCACTTTACCCGTCGTAAGGGAAATAACTCGTATTAAAAAGGTATAAAACTATTATATAGTATAAAATCATGAATATGCAAAGGTCTATTGACAACAATTTTGCAGCATAGTTTTGAAATGTGGGTTAAAGTTTATGATTACAAATAAGATACCATAGTACGATACTGATTGTTGGAGAGGCTCGATGAAAACCATGAGTGTTTTTATTATTTAAGAGAGATAGCATTTTATGATATGATTTTTGCTATGTTGTAGGAAACGAAAATGCTGAAGTCTTATCTCAAAGGCAAGTATGTTTAATGTTAAATATAGCTCAATGATATTATACCTAAACACGTTTTATGTTTAACATTCAATATATAATCGATTTCAGCAAAGAAAATCAGAAGTGGCATAACATCAGATGGGTAGTAAACATCAGATTGGTTTGATATTTTGGTCGCCATTGGTAATTTGTTATCTTCATGTCTGTACTGTTGTTGTTCTCTTGCTGTACCGTAATGCTTACATTGTTGTTGTTATTTTGTGGCACCGTTATGTTTGCATTGCTTTTGTTTTGATCTTTTTTTGCTGTAACGTAATGTTTGCACTGTTGTTGTTTTTTTGCTGTAGCGTAATGTTTGCACTGTTGTTGTTTTTTTGCTGTAACGTAAATGTTTGCACTGTTGTTGTTTTTTTTGCTGTAACGTAATGTTTGCACTGTTGTCGTGGTTGTTTTACCTTCATGTTTCAACTGTTGCTGTTCACAGGTACGTGTGGACAGGACCCTATGTTGCCCTCCCTGGTTTTTTTCTTGTTTTTTTTAGATGTTGCCCCCCCCCCCCCCCCCCCCTGTTTTTTTTTTTTTTTTTTAACATCGATTTTTTTTTCATATAAACAACATTTTGCAACTTTCTATGTATCACTGTATGACATGGTATGTCAGAAACCCGGCATGGATAGAAACTACTGTTTGTTTGTATTTATTGTATATATGTCATACAGTGATACATAGAAAGTTGCAAAATGTTGTTTATATGAATAAAAATCGATGTTAAAAAAAAAGGGGGGGGCAACATCTTAAAAAAAAAAGAAAAAAAAGGGAGGGCAACATAGGGTCCTGTCCACACGTACCTGTGTTGCTGTTGTGTTCTTTTTATGTTACTTATTAAATTTAAAAGATCGAATAAATTAACATGAGTTAACTTTTCTCCTATATATGGGCATACTACTCACAATTAGGCATTGTCATCGTTCATATTATGCATAATTATCTTTTTTCTAATACTTACACAATCTAATTATATCACAAGGTTGATGTTGTAACATATATACAATTATATATTTTCATTACATCGTTGGTGTATTTATGTATCAAATGTAAATGTTTATGGTGTTTAACGCCACCATCAACAATATTTCAGGTATATCGTAGCGGTCAGTTTTATTGGTGGAGGAAACCCGATTACCCGGAGAAAACCACCGACCTGTGCAAGTCACTGACAAACTTTATCACATAATGTTGTATTAAGTACACCTCGCCCTGAACTGGGTTCGAACTCACAACTTATGTGGTGATAGGCATTGATTTGCATAGGTAGTTGTATATCCAACTACCTTACGATCACGAACTGTAAGCATTTGATGCTATCACATTATCTCTGTGAGCAAGACCAGAAGGTGATTTATCTTAGTATATCTGTACATTGAATGTTGTCTTGTGGAATCTTGATATTTCATATACAAAAAGTTTGAAGACACCAAAGAGGTAATCAGAAACCGAAAATTGAAGGACAGACAGACAATACAATGGTCAAAAGAAAACGTACAACAGGACAAACAATGATCTACAAGACACAACAGAGAGATAACACAAACCACAATATAAAAAACCTAGTAGCACCCGTCGTGTTACTCTAGTTACAAATCCAGTGATAATAAGGCATGAATAAGGTTATCGTAATTCAAACTGACAATTTTTATATTACTGAACTTCAGTGCTTGCCTTTCTAATCAATTTAAGTTGTCGTCGTCCATTCTAATTTTATGACAATTACGATTCCGCCATTTAATTTAACTTTTAATGTTATACCTTATATGCAAAAGACCTTTTAACATTCTGATAAAAGTGTGCAACTCTTTCGAAATTATCAGACGATAGTCATTGAAAATAGAAAATTGAAATGAATACTGTGATAGTATTATAATTATAATGCCAATTTTCGTGGATTTCGTGTTTCATTAAAACCATGAAACATAATGTTCAACCAAATACAAAATGTCCATATTATTATTTTGTGCCAATTATGAAACCACGAATATAAAGAACCCATGATCCCAGGAAGCTTACTCGAACCACGAAAATTGGCATCCACGAATAAACGTACTTTCACAGTAAGTAGATATTTGAATATTATCTTATTTTAGATCTGAATAGACCAGAGGACATGAAAATAGAGATTGTAATAGAGGCTAAGAATAAGTACCCGCAGTGGCTTGTGGTTAATACCATTGAATTGTTGTTTTTGAACTATGGTAAGTCTCCATTAATGATTGTGAATTTTCAACCCTGTTTCGGTTTTATTGTAGCGATTGGTTTAAATGGTGTAGAAAACCGGAGTACCTGGGGTGGGGGCATCGTCCTGTCGTGCTAGTAACTGTTAAAGTGGAATGGAATACATCTCGCAACGATCCGCCATTGAACTCAGAAACTACAATGGAGATAAATATTGTTTGTTTATAGATACAAACACAACTGCCATACGTAAATATTGGGGCTCATGTTGTTTGTCCATTTTGTCCTTTTATGTATCCTGTCGTTCTTACTTCCGTGTTGTGATGTTCGCCACAATTTCCACATAAAAACGATGTTCGGTTCGTCTTTGTCCTAGTTGTTTGTGGGAGAGTTCATGTCTTATTTATGTTATTTGTGGGAGAGTTCATGTCTTATTTATGTTATTTGTGGGAGAGTTCATGTCTTATTTATGTTATTTGTGGGAGAGTTCATGTCTTATTTATGTTGTTTGTGGGAGAGTTCATGTCTTATTTATGTTGTTTGTGGGAGAGTTCATATCTTATTTATGTTGTTTGTGGGAGAGTTCATGTCTTATTTATGTTGTTTGTGGGAGAGTTCATGTCTTATTTATGTTGTTTGTGGGAGAGTTCATGTCTTATTTATGTTGTTTGTGGGAGAGTTCATGTCTTATTTATGTTGTTTGTGGGAGAGTTCATGTCTTATTTATGTTGTTTGTGGGAGAGTTCATGTCTTATTTATGTTGTTTGTGGGAGAGTTCATGTCTTATTTATGTTGTTTGTGGGAGAGTTCATGTCTTATTTATGTTGTTTGTGGGAGAGTTCATGTCTTATTTATGTTGTTTGTGGGAGAGTTCATGTCTTATTTATGTTGTTTGTGGGAGAGTTCATGTCTTATTTATGTTGTTTGTGGGAGAGTTCATGTCTTATTTATGTTGTTTGTGGGAGAGTTCATGTCTTATTTATGTTGTTTGTGGGAGAGTTCATGTCTTATTTATGTTGTTTGTGGGAGAGTTCATGTCTTATTTATGTTGTTTGTGGGAGAGTTCATGTCTTATTTATGTTGTTTGTGGGAGAGTTCATGTCTTATTTATGTTGTTTGTGGGAGAGTTCATGTCTTATTTATGTTGTTTGTGGGAGAGTTCATGTCTTATTTATGTTGTTTGTGGGAGAGTTCATGTCTTATTTATGTTGTTTGTGGGAGAGTTCATGTCTTATTTATGTTGTTTGTGGGAGAGTTCATGTCTTATTTATGTTGTTTGCGTTTCTTTGGGTGTAGTGGTGTCCCGCACCACTTAACAATATCAGTAGCATGGCGTGTGTCTTATAAGAAGCAGAAGCTTCTTGCCCTTTGCAACCACCCGGTTAAATGTTCATTTCTGACTTCATATTGACAAATGATATGGTTCATCAAGGGATATATATACAAAACAATTAGTACAAATGGATATCGATGTAAATGAACATGCGAGACTATTCGACATTATAGACTGCATCTATGGTAGGAACGTTCAACCGTTTTTACAGCATATTATAAGAACGCATGACCGGTTGTCACATTCATTCCTTGATTATCAAATCTAACAAAATACCACCAAAAGTTGGAAGCAAAAGTGCCAAAAAAGGCCAATAGCAGGCAACAACTGCTCGTGCTGACAGAGACAGGAAAAGGAGAAGAAGAAAACAAGAATCCTGCGCCATTTACATATAAAACAAAAACAATACAAGCACAATGGTAAATTAAATGAAAAACAAACAAACAACACGAACCTGCACATCGGAAAGTATTAGCATCTCCTGCTCCTTTAGTTGACACAGTTATGAATTCACAGTCAGTAATTATTAGGTTCATACCGGAAATATGTCTTCCATTAGTTAAAACACTGGATTGCCGAATGGAACAACTAATATATACATCATGACGATTACAAAATATTTAAAAATAAATAATAATTAAGTTTATTTATTTATTTATTGATGAGAGTAGAAAATGTCCGTACAATACCATAAGCTAAAGGGTTGGAATATGAAGGCAATCCAGGGGCGGATCCAGGATTTCAAGTTAGGGGGGGCGCAGTTAAAAAAATTGCGCCGAGTGGAGGGAGGCGCGAAATTTTGGGGGTATTTCGTATGAAAAATCACGATTTTACGCCAAAAAAATCAATTTTTTTCCCAATTTTAGGAGGGCGCATGCCGGGTGCGCCCCCTCTCCCCACCTGGATCCGCCCCTGCAATCTTGAAGCGAGACTGTGCGGCCGGAATGATCACTATACTGCCTTAGGGGTATCGATTTCCCCTCATTCTATGACTTTTCTATTCGATTTTGTAATTGTTACGACTGTGGTATTTTTTTGTTAGTTTTGCATTTTACTACTTATAGGGTACCGATTTTGCCTCATTCTATTTGATTTTGCATTGCTACGAGTGTGATAATTGTTTTTGGTCATTTTACTACATTTACCGGTATATGCCGTAAATCCTTATGTATAATGATTAAAAATTGAAACTTGGAGTCTTAAAGGTGAACGACATGTAATGATCAGGTGGCTATATTTGTAACTGTTTGTTATCGGTTTACTAATTATGTTTACATGTCGTTTTAGGTAGTTTTCCCACACGAGATGAGCTGTTTCATGTTCTGGAAAGCGTGAAACTCTGGAAAACATCAGATAATTATGATGACTGCTATATATAGAATAACTGCAGCATTGAAGGTCGAGTGCTTTCTGTCTCTGTGTGTAAAAAAAAATGTCAAAATAATAAAAAGGAAATATATACAGTGCTCCCTCGGTCTATCGCCCCCCGTTTTATCGCCAACCTCGCCTATCGACAAAATTCTCGTCTGTCCCGATTTCCACCGTTAAAAATACCCCGTTATACTGCCAAACTCAGCTACCGCCATCCGCCACAGGTTTTCAGACACAAAAGTCGTAAAACCAATTTAAATTCCCCCGTTAGTACCGCCCACAACTACCTTTTGACAGCTGTGTATTGATCGGTAATTATGTAATGTCAAAACTGGTCATCGGACACGGTCATTGATCTCATAGTTGAGGGTCGGAACAGGTGATCAGTTGTTTTGATTAGAATAGTTACCTGTATTTACTTTTCTAGTGATTACATTTGTACTTTTAATCCCGAGTAAAATTTGTAATTTAATTAGTTGTCATAAAAATGTCGTGCTTGAAGAGAAAGCGTAATTAATTAGACGACAAACAAAAACGTGCAATTATAAGTTATGCAAAGGAAAATCCAAAATTAACATAACAACAAATTGCCGATAATTTGACAATTAAATGGAATCTTCCAATAACCCCTCAAATGAAGATGAACTGTTGCTGTCACGTGTTTATAATAACCTCGATGTCCCGAGCTACACATGACATTCAAGAATTTGTCAACATTGACAAAGATCTGCAAACTGTATAGGACATTTCCGATGTGAATATAATTATTCTAATTTATTTATTTATTAAACATGTTTTATTTATACTTATGTATTTGTACAAGTGCAAAATGCATGTCCGTCGAGTTGAAAGTTTATCTTTTCATATGATCACATAACTTCCGGTTTTCAATGTCCCTCAGTTTATCGCCAAACTCGTTATACCGCCAAACTACCGACTGCACAGAAGGTGGCGGTTTAACGAGGGAGCACTGTAATGACAAATATAGACACACAAGAGACAGACTATTAGGTCTACGCTGGTATCACAGCGAGTCCAACAGGAGAAGTGCATGCGACAGTCAAGACCTGATGAATGTCTAGTACCAGCACACAATATATGTACATTTGTAATAAGTTTATCTATAGAAACCAATTGCAAGCAAACAATAAGGGTTGAATTGAAATTAACAGATTTATTACAATAAAACTTTGAAAGGGACTACATTGTGTGTATGACGAAACGTTACTTGTTGCCGTTCAGTCACAAATGTCAGGTTACACTTTCAGTGTCACTATATAATTGTCAGACAGCGATTCTTGTTGGGGAAATATGCCGTGCATCATTTTGGACTGGACCGTAAAAGTAGCAGGAAATATTGGAACTATGTTCTTGGAAATATGAATATGACTGTTAATTTATGATACATTAATCTGTCGATGAACGAACAAATATGAATGAGTGAACATCGAACAGTCTTTTCCCCGGCATTCCAATACAATGACATCACGAACAAGTAGTCCAGCAGAGAAAGTATCGTGCAACGTCACGCCATTCTTTTATCACCATAGTGTGGTGATGCAACATCTTCTATCAGACAGTAGATTTAAAAGGAAAACTTACATAAAGTGAATTAATCATTTCCAGTACCAGATATAGTCTGTTGATACTGACAATATCACTCAGTGAGATCAAAAGGAGAAACAGTCTCTATGTAAAAATTTGTTGTGCACATTATCTACATACGAGGGCTGTCCGCAAAGTTCGTGGACAGGTCCCAATTTTCCTAAAAAACAACGTGTTTTTCAAAAATGTTAGTGATACCTGTATTCCTTAATTAAATGCGATGTTAGATATAAAAAATCTGTATCAGATTTTAATTTCCTATGGCTGATAATGTGCACAAAAATGATATTTAACTTATTAAATAAAGCATTCACAACACTACAATCATGCGGTAATGTTGAATATGATCAATGAGTTATTCTAACATGGCGTGCTACTTTCGCTTTGAAAACAATAGAGGGCTTTAAATAGCACAGAACACTCCTAGCACATGCGCAGAAGGCATATCTAATTGACAGCGTGTCGATTTTGCATATTTGTACTTTATGTATGTTAAATTAAAAGAATAAAAATAATAAATATACAAAAAAATCAGATGAAACTAATTTTTGATCGTTATCAATTTTTATAACGTTTCTGTAGCGTTATTTATTGCATACTTAGTTCAAATAAAGGCATTTTTGTATGACCAATATGACCGGAAGTAAACTGTCCATATTTTCACACCCCGGGAAAATAACCGGTTATTGGATTACTACAAGATCATTTCCATATCGAGGCCCATATTGCCCGGGCCAATATGGGCCTCGACTTAAAGCTTACGGGGTAGATGGTAAATTATTTAAATGGTTTGAAAGTTATATTTCCAGTAGGAAACAATGTGTATTTATAAACAATTCCAAATCCCCCTTAGTAAATACAAATGCAGGAGTCCCCCAGGGCTCAGTGCTTGGTCCGCTACTTTTCTTATTATATGTTAATGATATTGCAGATAACCTTTTAAGTCTTACTAGACTGTTTGCAGATGATACTTCTCTTTCATATTCTAGTCAAAGTCCATATACTATAGAAGATGTAATAAATAGTGATTTGGAATCTATATCTATATGGTCTAAGCAATGGTTAGTAAATTTTAATCCTCAAAAAACTAAAGCAATGGTATTTTCCAACATTAATCTTCCCAACGATATAGAAATAACATTTCAAGACAAATTAGTAGAATTTGTTACCTGTCACAAACATTTGGGTATTACTTTTGACAGCAATGGAATATTTCATACCCATATAGTTAATATTATTAAATCAGCAAGTCAGAGGTTGTGTGCCCTAAGAAAACTTAAATATGCATTAAATAGACATTATCTTTCTCGTATTTATTTGATCTTTATAAGGCCTATGTTGGAATACGCATGTGAACTTTGGGATGGTTGTAGTCAACAAGACTCTGATAATTTAGAAAAGCTTCAAATAGAGGCAGGACGAATAGTAACCGGACTGCCTCTATTTGCAAGTCGTCAATCTATCTATTCTGAAACGGGTTGGGAATTACTATCTGATAGGCGAAGGGTAAGAAGGCTCAGCTTATTTTATTCTATTCACAACAAATCTGCCCCAGACTATCTTTGTGATTTGATGCCCCTTCCGGTTGGTAGTGTTTCCCAGTATAATTTACGAAATAGTAATAATTATGTTTTACCTAATTGTCGATTAGAAATTACCAAAAAGTCCTTCTTCCCCTCTACTACCCGGGACTGGAACAATCTAAGTCCGGAAATTAGAAATTCTGATAATATTAACATATTTAAAAGAAAAATTAAAATATTGCTTGAAAAAGTGCCTTTTTATTTCGGTTGGGGTGATAGAAAACTAAATATTATTCATAGCAGACTTAGAAATATGTGCAGTTCGCTAAATGCAGATTTGCACCTTGTCCATTTAAAACCTAGTCCTGCATGTATCTGTGGTCATGGTTTTGAAGACTGTATACACTTTTTCCTTGAATGTCCCTTTTACAATGAAAATAGGGCAATCTTGTTTAATAAATTAAAGAATTACGTAGTTACAATTGAATTGATATTAGCTGGTGATGAAAATTTTACTCCTAACCAAAACATTGAAATCTTCTCTGTTGTTTATTCTTTTATTAGAAGCACCCAGCGCTTTAACTAATATACTAGCTTACTCACTCCAGTCCATGTTGTTTTTTGTTGTTTTTGTTTGTTTGAAACCTTTCTTCTTCTTCCTATCCTTCTTTCTATCCCTATGTTTTGAATATTTTATTTCACCTTATTTTTCTTTATATTTACTTTATTATTAACGTCTAAATATATCATGTTGTAAAATTTATTTGTATAATTATCGCCATTATGTACAATTATTTTTTGTTTATATCTTTGTAAAAGGGAAAGGACTTCACTAATGTTGTCATAACTTGTGTCCAATCCCATTTGCAACTTTTATGCAAATAAAATATGTTTAAACTAAAAAAACTCGACTTCGTCTCAGGCCAATATGGGTGTCTCTTTTCTAGATGTCGGAAGTATGTAATAATATAGTATTATTACGGGATGTTTTTCATATTGGCCTAGTTATACGTCCGAGGCGTGCTGTATTGGCCTGAGGCGCAGCCGAAGGCCAATACAGCAGACCGAGGACCTATAACTATGCCAATATGAAAAAACATCACGTAATGATACCTTTATTAATTAACCAGTCCAATATGATGTTAACTATATAGGCCAATATGAAAACATGTGATTTCCATCAAATGACAAGTTTTTTAGGCATTGCATGACTCATTCAAAGCAAATTCAAGAAAAACAATAAAACAACATTACTGAATCAAACAAACTGCAGAATATCTGAATTAGAAATATCAAGAGTAAAATATTGTTAGCAATGACTTAAGAGTCCACGTTACTGTTACTGACTACAGTTAATTGTGCTCTTTCTATCTCCAGAGTATACCTTAATGTTAATTACACCACCCGAAACAGTTGCCCCACAAAAGAGGGCCAATGGATTGTCATGTTTGTCCTCCAGAAGTACTTTTCAGCTGTATATCACCCCTTGTCGTATTTACATGGTCTTGTCTTCCTCTTAACCCAAAGTATGCACCATTGTTTAGAAAGACTGCATTAATTAAAGCTTCTGGGTTGTCTGAAAATGAAATATAAAAAATAAAATTACTAATTTATATTTTACGGAAGCGTATTAAGGCCACTTTGACACTTTTTTATTTTTTATTTTTCACACTTTAATCTGTAAAATGCACACTTTAATCTGTAAATTGTACACTTTAATCTGTAAAATTTACACTTTAATCTGTAAAATTTACACTTTAATCTGTAAAATGGTAACCTGGGGCCTGTTTTACTAAAGGACTTACGACTTATGATCGGTCGTAATTTGCATAGAATGATAGGGAGTTACAACCGAACTTAGGACTTACGACCGTTAGTAAAACGGGGCACAAACTTAGCAGGAATGGTGTATGGGAGGACCTCTACAAACGATCCATTTTTGGTTCTATTTGATGGAACAAGATGGCCACCAGAGTCAATCTTAGCTTCTGATTGGCCAATTTTCAAAATTTAACTTATCTGAAACTAGGCTCCAATGCTTTGAAATTTTATAGGATTGTTAATAACAATGGCTTCTCTAAGCTGTCAACTTTTAGAGCTGCTCAGAAGGCTCCTGTTGCAGCTGTGGTCATTCAAAGTTGTCATTGAAACCATGTGGGAAAACTCTTATTTCATAAAATCTCTACAATTTTGTTTGTTGTTGTTCCACTAATATTCATATACATCCAGGTTAGCGATTCAGGCTCCCAGGAGCCTCTTGTTAACATCTCAGTTATTATGACTTACAACCTTGAGCAAGTCATCCTTTTTTGTATCATATGCATAACACCATGATATGACCGTTCAGTTACAATGCTACGTATTATAACAACTTAGCTAACTTGTTATTATAACTTAGCTAACTTGTTATAACAACTTAATATCTTGTTATAACAACTTTTTATAATAACTTGTTATAACAACTTAGTTTAACTTCATTTTATAACGTCTTAAATTCTAACAAGAGTCTCCCAGGAGCCTGAATCGCTCACCTAGCTTGATATTGAAAATAGTCATGTCTGCCATGATGACAAGAATATTATATAAGCAATGAAAGAACCTTAGTGAACACACTCACATACCACACGCACCCACATATTGGACACTCAAAAGGGAAAACAGTTCAATGGAGCATAACTCCTGCAAAAATCAAGATATCAGAATTTCCAGTCAATATGCACATCTACATATTATGTCCTTACTAGCTACCAAGTTTCATAAAATTATGTTGTGTAGTTTCAGAGAAGTAGCGTTCACCAACTGTTTCGGTAGTTTATATTGCGAAATTTATAAGTTCGAAGGGGCATAATCCAGAGAATAATAATGAGATCGGAATTTCCTGTCGAAAGCACATTTACATATTATGTCCATAATAACTACCAAGTTCCATGAAATTCTGTTCAGTAGTTTCAGAAGTAGTGCTCACAAATTGAGTAGTAAATATTGTGAATTGTCTAAGTTCAAAGGGGCATTACTCCTAGAAAAATAATCGGATCAAAATTTCCTGTCGATACGCATATCGTCATGTCATGTCCTTAAAAACTACCATGTTTCAAGAAATTCCTTTCAACAGTTTTAGAGGAGAATCGCTCACAAAAACATTACCGACGGACTCTCGGACTGGTCAAAAACATTATACCCTCCGCAACTTCGTTGCGTGGGGTATATGAATTTCAACATACGAGCAATCTGACAAATTTGACCTTGACGACTCTTTTTAGCTCACCTGGCTGTAGCCAGGGTGACCTTTTGCAATCACTTTGCGTCCGTCGTCCGTCCGTCCGTCGTAAATTTTCATTCAAAGATCTTCTTCTCTGAAACTACTGGGCCAATTAAAACCAAACTTGGTCACAATGGTCCTTGTGTTATAACAAGATATTAAGTTGCTATAGCAAGTTAGCCAAGTTATAATAACAAGTTAGCTAAGTTGTTATAATAAGTTAGCTAAGTTGTTATAACAAGATAGCTAAGTTGTTATAACAAGTTAGTAAATTTGTTATAACAAGTTAAAAATAAAACTACCTATGGTACTAACAGGCTTCTGTACGTAGCATTGTAACTGAACGGTCATATCATGGTGGTATGCATATGATACAGAAAAGGATGACTTGCTCAAGGTTGTAAGTCATAATAACTGAGATGTTAACAAGAGGCTCCTGGGAGCATGAATCGCTAACCTGGATGCATATGAATATTAGTGGAACAGCAACAAACAAAATTGTAGAGATTTTATGAAATAAGAGTTTTCCCACATGGTTTCAATGACAACTTTGAATGACCACAGCTGCAACAGGAGCCTTCTGAGCAGCTCTAAAAGTTGACAGCTTAGAGAAGCTATTGTTGTTAACAATCCTATAAAGTTTCAAAGCATTGGAGCCTAGTTTCAGATAAGTTAAATTTTGAAAATTGGCCAATCAGAAGCTAAGATTGACTCTGGTGGCCATCTTGTTCCATCAACTAGAACCAAAAATGGATCGTTTGTAGAGGTCCTCCCATACACCATTCCTGCCAAGTTTGTGCCCCGTTTTACTAAAGGTCGTAAGTCCTAAAGTTCGGTTGTAACTCCCTATCATTCTATGCAAATTACGACCGATCATAAGTCCTTTAGTAAAACCATTTTACAGATTAAAGTGTAAATTTTACAGATTAAAGTGTGAAGTTTACAGAATAAAGTGTAAAAGTTACAGATTAAAGTGTGAATTTTGCAGATTAAAGTGTAAAATTCACAGATTAAATTGTAAATTTTACAGATTAAAGTGTAGATTTTACAGATTAAAGTGTAAATTTTACAGATTAAAGTGTGAAAAATAAAAAATAAAAAAGTGTCAAAGTGGCCCTAATACGCTTCCGTAATATTCATATTTGTTAATTACTTTTTCATTTTTACATGTTGCAACTGGTACTATCAATGTAGTATAAACTGTTTCAAGATAACACAAGTAAAATGATATATGATTGATTGAGGAATTACAATGTATCTGTAAACATTTTTTTGAAAGATCATAAGATCATGAGTTATGTACGACAGAAAGTGTGGACGGACAGAGTGATTACTATAGGGCGTGTATCCGCCAAAACTTGGCGGGGCCCTAATTATAAAGTTCTGAAACACATTGTGTTGTTCGGCACTCATGATATTATTTTCAATATTCACAATGCCTAATTAATTATCCTATAAATATCAGGCAAATTTATGATGAATGTTTACTATTTTGAATGACAAAAATGTCATTACATACCTGATTGGAGATTTCATGTCTCTCAAGTGTCTGTCAAGGCTGTTGTACATGGAACCCAGAGAATCTGGTTCATATTCAGTACCATCCTTTTTGAGTACACACAGGAAGAATCTAGCCATAATACTGTCAAGGTCTTTGGGGGGTATACCGTATCTGTCCCGGTGCTCTATCCTTATTTTAACATGGGTAGGCATTATATTGAGGTGTAAAATCTTGACAAATATAATGCCTACCCATGTTAAAATAAGCATAGAGCCCGGCATCCGAGAATTATTTCTTAAAAATATTATGATACAGGAACCCCACTATCAACATACATATGTTATATCTAACATTATGTATATTCATGTTATTGTTTTAATATTTAAAATATGTTTTCCGTTAATCATTGCAAATATTGTATATAGCTTGATATGTAACATTACATTGCTTATTATTATTTTTTGTTATATAAATCTTGGTTTTATTTAAATTCCAATTTTAATCATTTGTAGTTTTTTGCTGTTGTAGTTTTTTTTTATTTATATTCCTCAATTTTATAGTTTTTTTTAACAATCATATAGCTTTATTCATCATCACCTGTTAACAATGTACCTTTGTCGTCCTGGTCAAACCAAGGGTCCCTGTTTTACAATGTTTTATCACAGGGCCGGTGACAATCATCGCACAAAATGACCTAAATCTCTTTATACAATATTTTACCCAGCTATAAGGGACCGACCATTTAACTTGCAAGGGGGTTATGTTTTTTTTTGTTTCGCTCAGAATTTTTTTTTCGGACAACACGAGAGTTAGAATATTTTTTTTTCTTCAGAATTTAACATTAGGTTATATGACAAAAACTCTGAATCAGATTATTATTTTTTTCCTCAACCAAAATCAGAATATTTTTTTCAGCAACATTGGGAATCAGAATATTTTTTTAGAACCACTTTAGAACAGGAGTTGTTAAATATCCCCCCCCCCCCCCCCCCCCCCCCCCTCTCAGTGTCTACATACGCCGTCGTGCTCTCCATAATTAATAAAGAGAACAGCCGGGTTAAATATTGAAGAAAACAAAATACAAACGAACCCGCTAAAACCGGGGGTGAACACATGTGTTCCGGAAGCGCAAGCGTTTCCGCTCAACTAGTGGTACCAGTTGTACAACTCTTGTTATAGAGCGTTATACAATCCCGGTGATAAGTCACGAATGATGCATATCCCTGGTCATTTGTGACACAGATATGTCATAGCTGTCATGGTTCTTGGTCAAACAATTTTCCTTGAAAGAAATGTTTGAATTCATCAAAGTGGTAATTAGAAGCCGTCAATCGAAATAGGATAGATTGATTGATTTTTGGTGTTTAACGCCACTTTCAGCAATATTTCAGCTATATCATGGCGACCAGTTTTAGTGGTGGAAGAAGCCGGAGTACCCGGAGAGAATCACCTACCATGGACAAACAACTGATAAACCTTATCACTTGCGGCTGCGAGTCGAGTGCACCCTTTTTGTAATTTACAAAGCCGGGCGCGAACCCATGGTGATATGCTTGTATGAGTTGTTATGTAATCCAACTACCTAGCTCATTGAGCCACCCGGGCCCTCAATCGAAGTAGGACAGACAGTACAATAAAAATAAAAAGACAAAAAGACATACGATAGTCCACAAAACGCTGCACAAAAGACTAAAGATTGAGCAAAGCGAACCCCAGTAAACCGGAGATGAACACAGGTGTCCCGGAATGGTAGGTAGTTTCTGTTCCAACAGTTACAATCATCGTGTCAGCTATGTATGTTAGAAATACGTGAACGAAGAAAGAAAGAAAGAAAGAAAGAAAGAAAGAGAAGAACGGAATATTTCATAACGATGAACAAGTCATGATGACAACTGTAACGTTCGAAGTGGTGATTTCAACTTTACCACTAGAACCCTTGTTTCAGTCGCTTCCTTGTTAACAACAACCCTCTTTCGAGGAATTTCTGAAAGGAAACACAAGCTTCGGAATATCGCATCAACTGATAGATAGATACACTGTGCATGCCCCATATGCAAGTGATACTGGATTTTTTTGTACGTATAAATGTAAATTTCAATATAAGGACATTGAAAACATTTTTCGTTCTCAACCGGCCTTCATTCCTGAAGATGTAGGTCAAAGTGTGAAGCAGACCTATTGTAGTTCAGTGTGATATATGCTATCAGCATAGTCACCAAATATTAAATTGCTTAGTGAAAAGATTATAGACCCTGGTGTATCAAAAATGTTTAAAATGTAATACAAACATCTCAAATGCATGTCCAGGAATATTTATACTCAGAAAAAAATATACCATTGTGACAACCATGCAGGCTGAAGCTATAGTCACCTGTAGCTACCAACCACTAAGCTAGCGACCAATATCTAAAAAAAAAAATCAAAAAAATCATAAGAGTATAATGTTCTTTCAAAAATTTCTAGCGGCCAATAACAAATATATTACTGTAAATGCATATTTAACACCTTGAATCTACATATGGGCATACAGAATCCAGCCTGGTCACTTCAGTGAATTAATAATATCCTTGATTTAAGCTGCAAGTGGGCAAGAACGTTGCCATTTGGAATTCTACAGCAGATATATATAGAGACCATTCCCTAATTTCGAAGTTGACATTTGATACCCTATTGCGGACTTTATGTGCAGAATCCCACTCTGGCATTTAAGTGTGTTAAAGGCCCGTGCAATATTTTTGATTTAAACCCCACATGGCAAGAACTTTACCGTTGAGAATTTAACAAGAGATATTTATAGTGCACACCCTATCATCGAAGATGTCATTTGAAACCCTGTTGTGAGCTTAAGAGGCAGAATCTCACCCCAGTGGCGGATCCAGGATTTCAAGTTAGGGGGGAGCACTTAGAAAAATTGCGCCGTGCGAAGGTAGGCGCGAAAGTTTTTGGGGTATTTCGTGTGAAAAATCACCAATTTACGCCAAAAAATCATATTTTTTCCAATTTTAGGGGGCGCGCGCCGGATGCGCCCCCCCCCCCCCTGGATCCGCCCCTGCACCCAGGCACTTAAGTGAGCTAAAGACCCGGTAAATACTTTTGACTTAGACCCCAAGTGGGCAAGAACTTTGCCGTTGGGAATTTTATAGGAGAAATTTATACCCCCAATATCGACACTCTTATGTGGGTGTGAGGTGCAGAATCCCAGACAGACACTTGTGTGATTTAAAGGGCCTTGCAAAATCCTTAACTTAAGCCCCAAGTTGGAAAGAACTTTGCCGTTGTGGACTTTACTGGAGATATTAATGCAGCCCGACCCCCTTCCAATATTGAAGTTGACATTCGACACACAATTGTCGAAAGCATGTGCTGAAAACCAACAAAATGGCATTAACTTGTACCATAGTTGCGAGTTAGTAATGTTATATAAAATTTAAAAAAGACGTCTGAATGACGAATATACTACAAAATTTCTGTCACACTATGTTGAACCCTACCAAAAAAACCTCGTTGATTTGTACGATATTGATTTTGGTGCGTTTGGGACAATTTGACCGTGTACAACCATGACCGTAGCGCAATGGAGGCAAATGAGGCAAATGCCTCACTTTTGAAACGGCAAGTGTAACTTTTGAAAGCAAATAAAATCTTTTTTTTCTTCAAAATTTGTCTAAATTCACCCTCTTTGCCTCACTTTATTCAGACCCGGCCTACGGCCGTGACAACCCTACTTATTTGTACGATTTTGATCTTGGTGAATAACTTATGATATTGGGAAATTATTGTGCTAAGAAGAATCTTACTTACTATGACTAAAATAACCGGAAAAACTCGTTTTCGACATGAAATGTGTAACGTTCGTTTTCGGCCATCAACAAGAGGAAATTTTCGTGGTGTAATTTTCGATCGAAAATATAAACAGTTTGATTTGGTTTTATTTTCAATATGAGTATCGTCTGGCCCTAAATTTTAATAAATTTAAAAACAGGCAGTTGTTTTTGTAAGTACACTTGCTCCATCATTTATTAGAAATCTTGCCGAAATATTGTCTTACCGTAAGGTATTTATTTGGGTTTTATTATGTCTTCAGTAACTGATAAATCAAGATATAAATTATTCTACAATAACTGATTTATAAAACTCTTTAAAGATATTGGAATTAAAGTCAAATAATTTTTGACATGGAGGTAATTTAGAAACTATGTATGATGTATATATAATCGGTAATTTGATCTAAAACATGACTGAGGTGTGATCATAATTCAAATAGAGTTGTCTATCTTAGAATATCATACGTATGTTCTGTTATATTCGCTGTAAGGTCGTCACGTACGTGTACACGATCCCTTCTTTAGAAACGAAACGGAGCTGTGTAACCGTACTAATAGAAACCAGGGACGGATCCAGGGGGCGCACCCGGTGCGCGCCCCCCCCTAAAATTGGAAAAAATATGATTTTTTGGCGTAAAATCGTGATTTTTCACACGAAATATCCCAAAAATTTTCCCGCCTCCCTCCGCAATTGGAAAAAATATGATTTTTTGGTGTAAAATCGTGATTTTTCACACGAAACACCCCAAAAATTTTCGCGCCTCCCTTCGCTCGGCGCATTTTTTTTAAGTGCGCCCCCCCTAACTGGAAATCCTGGATCCGCCCCTGGAAACTGCTGTGAAATCAACCAACAAATGAAAAATAGACAACCTCAATTGATTTTAACTGGTTGAAATGACCATGTATTCAAACCTAAAATAAAACCCAAGCTGATTTCTCGTGAATTAAGATCATTTTGTTCAACAGAGTATACTTCACATGTAGCCAGGTTGGAATTTTCACGTTTCCAATTGGCTTCATTTAAATGTTCCATTGATATTACAATGCATATGCATGCATGCTTGACCAAATGATATTTAACAAGTGCAACCTCACTGATTTTTTTTTAAATTTCCACGCAACGTAGACTTTGTTCTGTGGTCATAAGAGGCAAGCACATATTTAAAAACGTACGTTTCGCCTGGGACTTCATGATACAGAATTACAATTTGACTCGATAGAGACCACAAACAAATTTTTTTTAGTTTTGGCAGGGATTCTGACGGTCCCCTTAGTTACAGATTTACATAAAGAAATGTAAAATCCACCACGTACAACCCCTCTCGAGCGGTGGCGGTGCGGAGGTGCTTCCGGTTCCATCCGGTGACGGTTTTGAAGCGGAGAATTACATCAACTTTCTAGGTCAGTCGATATTATTTCATAACTTATTCAGTTTTACATTATGAAACATTTCAGACGGAACTCTTAAACCATTTTGGCAACTGATAAACAATTTCTCTTCAGAAAATAAATCCTAGTTTTTCCAAACACTTCGTGGTAAAGTCGGATGACCACGTCAGTTTTGCGTGTTAGGTCACACAAGTTTAAATTTTGAAAATGCGTCGGCATTTATTGTGTGAAAAGGGGGTCCTGTTTGAGGGTATTCGATATTATTCTTCGGCAAAAGTGAGTTAAATGACCAGTAGTATCGTAAATCGACGCGATTCAGCCAAAAGCAATGGAGGTGATTCGGTGGCGCCGCGCTTGTGGAGGTCTTATCGGTGGTGGTGCAAATTCCATTTGCAATCTTTTTATCTCGTAAATACAAATGTACCTATAAAATACAATTAATACTTTATGTATATTCAGAGTTATTTATATATTCCCAAAATATACCATATTTTAACTGATTTAATCATAAGAAATGACGCAATAACAAAACCAGCCTCACTCTAGCCTAGACCGAATCATCTGTCTCTTGTGTGTCTATATTTGTCATTATATATATATTTCCTATTTATTATTTGGACATTTTTTTTTTTTTTTTTTTTGGGACAAATAAAAAAAATATGTCCAAATAATAAAAAGGATATATATAATGTCAAATATAGACACACAAGAGACTGATTATTCGGTCTAGCTCTCGATAACAAAAATATTATAGCACTTTCCAAGACAATGGTTTTGAAAAATAAAAAGACAAGGCAAAATCGAGACAACACACACGAAAACGACAAAAAGGAGGGGCACAAAAAAACAACAGCAGAGCACCGAGGGGAAACAAATTCATATAAATGAGACGACACAAAAACTGAAGCACTTACAGATTTTTCATGATCACTGATGACTTCTTGTGAAATCAACCCCGTTGCCTTATAATCACTGCTTTTCATCTGAATTCATCATAATGTTGCAACCTCAATATTTCGGGGCCCGGGTGGCTCATTGAGTTAGGTCGCTGGATCTAACAACTCATATAAGCCTATCACCAATACGGCGTGGGTTCGCGCCCGGCTTTGTAAATTACAAAAAAGGGAGCACTTACAATATCTATTAAAAATAGGGCGTAATTACTGAAAGGTCAAGTACAGTTTGAAAAACTAAACGAAATCTTTAACATAAATTCCAAATAGAGTGAGGTTTATAGGTGTGTAGATATGGCATAAAGTATACTTGAGATTTATTGCACAACTCTTGGGATTTACTTTTTTTCCAAAACAATACTCTTGTACTTATGTAAAGCAGAATATTTTTTGTGGCCAATGCTGTGACAGATTATTTAATTTCTTTCCCTTCTAAATCATTATATTTTTTTTAGGAAAAAACCATACCCCCCCCCTTTTCAAGTTAAATTGTCGTTCCCTTACTAGAGCTAGACCGAATAATCTGTCTCTTGTGTGTCTATATTTGTCATTATACATTTCCTTTTTATTAGTTGGACATATTATTTTTATTTGTTCAAAAAAAAAAAAAAAAAAAAAATGTCCAAATAATGAAAAGGAAATATATATATAATGGCAAATATAGACACACAAGAGACAGATGATTCGGTCTATACTAGAGCGAGGCTGGTTTTGTTATTGCTTCATTTCTTATGATTAAATCAGTTAAAATATGGTATATTTTGGGAATATATAAATAACTCTGAATATACATAAAGTATTAATTGTATTTTATAGGTACATTTGTATTTACGAGATCAAAAGATTGCAAATGATATTTGCACCACCACCGATAAGACCTCCACAACCGCGGCGCCACCGAATCACCTCCATTGCTTTTGGCTGAATCGCGTCGATTTACGATACTACTGGTCATTTAATTCACTTTTGCCGAAGAATAATATCGAATACCCTCAAACAGGACCCCCTTTTCACACAATAAATGCCGACGCATTTTCAAAATTTAAACTTGTGTGACCTAATACGCAAAACTGACGTGGTCATCCAACTTTACCACGAAGTGTTTGGAAAAACTAGGACTTATTTTCTGAAGAGAAATTGTTTATCAGTTGCCAAAATGATTTAAGAGTTCCGTCTGAAATGTTTCATAATGTAAAACTGAATAAGTTATGAAATAATATCGACTGACCTAGAAAGTTGATGTAATTCTCCGCTTCAAAACCGTCACCGGATGGAACCGGAAGCACCTCCGCACCGCCACCGCTCGAGAGGGGATGTACGTGGTGAAATCGGAATATTTGAATGCACGACTGAGAGTCCCATGCATGAAAAATATTCCGATTTTACCCTTATATATCCCTTTATTTTATTCCCAAATTTTACAATATGACTCAAAGCAAATATTTTTCTTTGGGATAATATATATAAAATAATTATTGAATGATCTGGATCCTACCGGATTTTGAAATTTTAAACAAACACAAAGGGTAATTCTGTATGTGTACACAAAACCTTACATTTCTTTTTCAACGTCTTTATTTATTTACTTTTTATTTTGTTTTTTATTCTTCTTCTTCTTTCTTTTTTCCATTTAATGGCCACCGTCAACTGGTCGACTATTTTGCCACTTTTTTTTGGGTGTGCGCATAAAAACTTGAATACTTAGACGCAATAAAGTGAAATTTATATACAGTGCAAGTAAAAACAGTGTCATTTAAGTTTAATGACGGAGCTGTGCCTTGAAGGATTCGGGACTCGGGGCAGAGACAGTACAGTTAGGCAAGGTGTTCCATTCCTTGATCGTCCTAGGATAGAACGAATCCTTACGTGCTGTGGTCTTGCATGATGGAATGCGCAATGCCTGCTCGTTGTTGTTTCTGGAGGGTCGTTCATTTGGTATAAGCTTGCTTGATGCATCAACTCGTACGATGTTGTTCTTCAGCTTATACATCATCAGTAATCGACTATGTTTTCTTCGTTCCTGTAAGGTAGTCCATTCTAGTTGTTCAATCATGCTACTAACCGTGAGGTGTTGTGGTATCGGTTAGTAACATATCGTGCAGCCCTTCTTTGAACCATCTCTAATCGATGGGTGTCATTTTGTTGGTATGGGTCCCATACAGAGCTGGCATATTCCAGGGTAGGTCTTACGAGGGACACGTACGCTTTTTCTTTGATCGATTTGTTGGAGATGTTTATGTTCCTTTTAAGAAAACTGATGGTGTTGTTGGTTTTAGAGCAGATGGTGCTTATATGTTTACCCCATTTGAGGTCTGATGAAATGGTACATCCCAGGTATTTTGCTGATGTATCATGTTCGAGGATATGTCCATGTAGTGTGTAATTGTACTTAGATGGACTTCGCTTTTTAGAGATGGTGAGTACATTACATTTCTCTGGATGGAATTTCATGAGCCATTTTGATTCCCATTCGGCCAGTTTGTCAAGGTCATGTTGAAGGTTTGCTGCATCTGCTATCTGATGATATTGTGACATATGCAATGGTATCGTCAGCAAACAGTCGTACTGTTGATTGAATCCCCTCCGACATGTCATTTATATAAAATAAAAACAAGCTGGGTCCTAGGACAGATATTGAGGTACTTCGGACTCTACGGGTATGGATTTCCTCTGTCCGAAAGCTCGGGTTCTGCAGTCATTTTTTTAAAAATCCAAATGCAAACGTTGATTGTAAACATTTATCCGAGGCTAAAGTAAAAAGTGTGTACACTAATTACACGGCCGTATGCCGGGTCTGAATAAAGTGAGGTAAAGGGGGGTCTGGGGGGATATTCCCTTCCAGAGGGGGTTTGAGGGCAGAGCCCCCATTAGGTTAGGGGGGTCCGGGAGTTAACGCCTTTTTGTAATTTTTAGACTAAATTCTAAATTGAAAATGCCTTCTAAAAGTCAGAAATATAACTGTATACACTGCATATTGTACCTCCTCAGACCTGTTTGAGCGTTATTCTAGATATTGCCAGTTAGTTGGATTTTCTAGACATATTTTTTCTGGGAATCTGGTAAATGTGTTATTTCATTCCACAGGTACGTGTGGAAAGGACCCTATGTTGCACCCCCCTTTTTCTTTTTTTTTAACATCGATTTTTTTTCATATAAACAACATTTTGCAACTTTCTATGTATCACTGTATGACATATATAGATCTTTTTATTCTTAAAAACATGGGCGTGACCATTATCGACTTCCGAGTGTGTCCGCCATTAGAAAAGTGTAAAAATCTTATGTTCTCGGGGTTTATCGATACGCTAATGTATAGTTTCTCTAGTACAGGTGTCACAATATACTGTTATTTCGGCTTGAAATTCAATGATAACACCTGCTGTGAAGTGATTTGATGATAATGATATAATGACAACAAATAAATTACCCGGTATGTATTATTATTATTTTTTAATTACCGTTATTTTCCCCATACAAAATCAGTATAGATCCTACTTGATAAAAAACTGCATGCACTTTTTTGTATTTTTGTTGCTTTTCAAGCATAAGAAAAAAGGGGTAATCAAATTAATATTTTGTATGAAATTAAAAAGTAAATATATAAATTATAATATACGCTTTTTGAAATTATTACTATACGATTTAAAGTAAAGTAATAATGATAAAACGTGTGCCTAACTTATAAGAAAGAACTTATCTTTTAATGTGACTGACATTTTTCAATTCTGTTTTATTTTATTTATTTTTTGTTTGTTAATACCCATTCTCTGTAAGGACTTCAATAGCTATACAGTGGGCTGGAAATGCATGTCTTCAGATATTGGTGTTATGCTGTCAGATCACTTACCTGACCAAGTTTAACAATTTCAAAAATTACGATCCGTTGCCATGGCAACCATACCTCTTAAAACTTGGTCCTGGAGAGGGCATTCTTCAGGACAAAATCTTCTGTTTTTCCAAGTTATAAAAATAAAACTGGTTGTAAATGAAGGAACTTTATCTATACATGTTAGTTAAATGTATGTTAAGCTTTCTTTCTACAAAAACCATTTTGTTACACAATATCATTTTCCATTGCTAAATTTTTGTTTTTTTTTGCGTTTTTCAAATTGAGTTTACATTATGTTGCCATAATTTTATTCTAAATGACATTCATGATTTAATGACCTTTATTGCCAATAAACAAAATACAAAGCAAATTTGGGTGGGACCTTTCCAATTTAACCTCATAAAATGTTTCTAAAAATAGCACATGCTGATTTTCTTCAACATTTAATAAGTCTTTCTTCCCATAAAAAATGGCAATTGTTAGTTGAATTGTTATGATTTGATGGCATTTGTGATAGATAAACCAAATTCATAGCAAACATGGATGGGATCTATTCAATTTAGCACCTTAACATGATTCTAAAAATAGCACAGGCTAGCCATTGGCTGATTTTCCTCAACATTTAATAAGTCTTTTTTCATAAAAAATGGAAATTTTTAGTTGAATTGTCATGAATTGATGGCATTTGTGATAGAATAAACCAAATTCATAGCAAACATGGATGGGATCTATCCAATTTAGCACCTTAACATGATTCTAAAAATAACACAGGCTAGCCATTGGCTGATTTTCCTCAACATTTAATAATAGTCTTTTTTCATAAAAAATGGAAATTTTTAGTTGAATTGTCATGATTTGATGGCATTTGTGATAGAATAAACCAAATTCATAGCAAACCTGGATGGGATCTATCTAATTTAGCACCTTAACCTGTTTTTAAAAATAGCACAGGCTAGCCATTGGCTGATTTTTCTCAACATTTAATAATAGTCTTTTTTCATTAACCAGAGGCTCTCAAGAGCCTGTATCGTTCACCTGGTTATAAAAAGAACCAATTGGTCCTATGTAAAAACTATGTCCTGCAGTGGTAGTCATCTTGGAATTACGATCAACATAAAAAACGCAAAGTTTGTAAAGGACCTTCCAATGATTGATGCACAGTTTAGGTTCAATCAGTGCAATAGCTTCAGAGAAGAATATATTTCTGTATTTTCCCCATATGGTCCTGTGTTAATACTATGACCTGTGGTGGCAGCCATCTTGGATTTCCGATCGGCATAAAAAACACGCACTTTGTAGAGGACCTTCCAATGATCATTCCTGGGCAGTTTGGTTACAATTATCCAAGTGGTTTCAGAGAAGAAGCATTTTGAAACATTTTTCCCATAGGGTCCAATGTTAAACTAAGTCCTGCCGTAGCCGCCATTTTGAATTTCATATCGGAACAAAAAACATAAAGTTTGTAGAGGACCATCCAATGAACATTCATGTACAGTTTGGCTTTAATCATATTTGTAGTTTCTGAGAAGAAGGCATTTGAACATTTTCCCATAGGGTCCAATGTTAATCTATGTCCTGCAGTGGTGGCCATCTTGAATTTTCGATCGGCATGAAAAAACATAAACTTTGTAGAGGACCTTCCAATGATCATTCCTGTGCAGTTTGGTTTCAATTGTCCAAGTGGTTTCAGAGAAGAAGCATTTTGAAACATTTTT
This sequence comes from Bathymodiolus brooksi, assembly GCA_963680875.1. Classification (NCBI taxonomy): domain Eukaryota; kingdom Metazoa; phylum Mollusca; class Bivalvia; order Mytilida; family Modiolidae; genus Bathymodiolus; species Bathymodiolus brooksi. The sequence goes on along the minus strand of OY804581.1, from coordinate 88,859,662 downwards.
CCCATAGGGTCCAATGTTAAACTAAGTCCTGTCGTAGCCGCCATTTTGATTTTCATATCGGACCAAAAAACCTTAAGTTTGTAGAGGACCATCCAATGAACATTCATGTACAGTTTGGCTTTAATCATATTTATAGTTTCTGAGAAGAAGGCATTTGAAAATTTTCCCATAGGGTCCAATGTTAATCTATGTATTGCGGTGGTGGCCATCTTGGATTTCCGATCGACATATAAAACAGAAACTTTGTAGAGGACCTTCCAATGATCATTCCTGGGCAGTTTGGTTTCAATTGTCCAAGTGGTTTCAGAGAAGAAGCGTTTTGAAACATTTTTCTCATAGGGTCCAATGTTAAACTAAGTCCTGCCGTACACTGTAGCTGCCATTTTGAATTTCATATCGGAACAAAAAACGTAAAGTTTGTAGAGGACCATCCAATGAACATTCATGTACAGTTTGGCATTAATCATATTTGTAGTTTCTGAGAAGAAGGCATTTGAACATTTTCCCATAGGGTCCAATGTTAATCTATGTCAGGGGAGATCATAGAGAGGGGAGTTTAACGTGTAGTAGAGAGATGGTGATAACATGGCGTCTTTCTTTTCGGAATGTTTCTATGCTTGTATGTTGTCACAAAGATCATACCTAAGAGACTTTCCGTACTTCCTGTATATTGCAATTGGTCGTTATTAATATATTGATCATGTGATTAATATGTTTAACAAATATTTTGTATGCATGTTAACCTGATTTGTGACCCGTCAGAGGTCAATACTTTTGTTAGTCAAAAATAAAATATATAATGCACGGGTATGTGGGAGTTTTGCTACGTGACAAAGGTGAATAAAAGTTGAAATGTGGAGAGAACTGTGTTAGTTCGTCGTAATCGTAGCGGTTGCTAATAAAAGTTGTAACCATGCAGGGCCCGGGTCCGGGCCAAAAACACTGGGTCCAAAATCAATAATTCGTGATTAAATAGTTATTTATGCAGCTTTTTTCCTGAAACTTGGATATATTTTGTAGAAATATATAACATATTGTAAAATAGAATTTTTTTGGTAGAAAAAAATAGTTTTTAATGACGTTTTTGGCACTTTTCATGATGAAAACTAATAAAAGTTTTAACCCGGGCCCTGGTACAAAAATCAATAAATCCTTATTTAATAATATCCTAGGAATATTTGTTGGTAAAAAAAAATAATATTTCATTAAAATATAAAATATAAAAAGATATACGATATTAATAATGTTAATAAAAAAAAATTATGATCCCCCTTTTTTTACAGATCAAATGAAAGTTGTAACGGAAATTAAGTACATCACATTTTTGTTATTAGCTGTTTAAATTAAGGATATATCGGCATAAATTAATAATAAAGAAATAATATTCATTTCGATAGATAGAATCGTTTATTTTGCAATGTATTAAAGTTTAATTAATAATTTAAGAGGTTATTTAGGAAATCATTATAAAGTTTAATTCCAATTAAACACCCAATTAAAGACCCAAGCTAACAACGGTCGTACATCAATAAAGATATGAAGCTATAAATTATGAGTGTTTGCATTAAAAATAACAATTAATCTTTGATGTACAATACTTTAAACATGTCTTAATTGAATTATTATTTTCTTTATAATTGATTCAAAGAAATATTTGTATGCCATGATGTAGTACAAAATACTACACAACACAAGCAAGCATTATTTTAAACAACAAGCTGCACAAAATAAGTTGTATCATCTTTCAAAGTATAAAAGAAATCATAATTTAGTTGATATCATCAGTTTCTAACAAATTTTTGTTGGATATAGCTATGTATTTGTACCAAATTTTCATTTGCAATATAAGCATAAACAACAATCACTCACCATAAAATCTAACTAATAAATTTATTGTTCAACTACAAATTACAGACAAATGCACTTTTTTTTTAACTGTTTACCTTGAAATTGAGGGTCTGTGGTATTATTATATTTACTGTAAATGGTGGATCAAGTCTTTCTATTTAAGTAATAGCAAACTTATTGATTGTCTCAAGGGTGGATGAAGTTTTTCTACTTAAGAAATAGTTAACTTATTTATTGTCTCAAGGGTGGGTTAAGTCTCTCTACTTCAGTAATATCTAAAAAAAATTATTTGCTATTTAATATATCCTGACAAGACGATCATCTTTACACCTTTCTCTTTTACTTGGTTATACATGCACTGTTTGTGTTCAAGCAAGTTTTAAGTTTTTTAGAATAACTTTTACATTCATATTCCTAGTATATTTAGGCAATATCATGTGGAGTAAGCCAACTTGGATTTCAGATTAACACTATTTAGATTGAATCTTTCGAGTATATGAAAATAATAATTTATTTAATATTCCAATATGGTCCTATGTTAAAGTTATGTCCTGTGGTCCATCTTGGATTTCTGATTGACACAAAAACACACACATTTTGTAAAGGACCATCAGAGGAACATTCCAGTTATGATTTCTGTCAAATGTTTAAAAAGAAAAGAAAAAAAAGAAGTAAACCCTGTGGTGATTGCCTTCTAGGATTTTTTTTTTTTTTTTTCAATTGAAACTCCGTAGAAAACCAATTTAAAAATTAATATCCATTGAAAAACCTTGTCTTTAATTTAAATTCCATATGTAAAACCATTGTATCTCAATTTAAAAACCATTGGCTTTTACTTGAAACTCCATTGAATTTCCATTTATTTGGCAAAATATGCTAATGGGCATGACCATTTTAATGATGTCATAAATTAGTGGTTTATAAACAGTCCTCCAAATGGTGCCATTTAAATGATGTCACAACTAAATGGTTCAGAAATGGTTCTTGTTTACATAAATAATTTATACAACATTATGTGATAAAGTTTGTCAGTGAATTCCGACAGGTTGTTTTCTCCGGATTCCTCCACCAATAAAACTGACTGCCTCGATATTACTGAACTATTGTTGAAAGTGGTGTTAAACACCATAAAACTAACCCTAATTATTGATATTACAATGTCGTACAATTTTCAACAGATACAGATTAATTTTTTTCTGTAAAAAAAATAATCCAAAAAAAACCTGCCTCATATTGTAGACACTATCCCATTAAAAGTATACATGGAGTACACTTGGCAGGGTACATTTAGATATAATAGTTCTTGTTTGTAGCAATTCCAGGGAGAATGGTAATAAAAACATAAACAATTTAAGCTAAAATTATCTTTTATCAGATTTTACTCAATAAAATGTTTGTTTTCACAGCTCTTTGAAATACACATATATTATTCCCATGAATGTTTTCAGGGTAAATGAAAATTTTCATAATATTGTAAAGTGTACCAGCTAATACGATATAAATGCATTATCACAAATAAATTCTTCAATTTTCCCAACAACCAGTGAATGGTACATGTACAGTATGCCCCAGCTTTCCATAATGGAATGTTTTGAAATTAAAATCCATCTAACATTGTCATATCAATGCTAGAGTCTTCATCCCGGATCATTCATCATTTTGGACAGAGTTCTACAATTTTGTCTGAAAAAAAATTATTGACAATGTATAATATCTTCATCAATTCTACAATTCTGTTATAAAATAAAAAGGGTTATTTGCATAAATATTAATGAATGTTGTCTCTTGCAGAATAGTATTTACTAGTAATTGAATGAGCATGATCTTAACTTTATAAGAGTTCAAGGGTTGTACAATGTCTTTCAAAAGTCACTTATCTCAAGACATTTTTATCTTATCCAAAAAATAATAAAATATTGTTTATTAAGAAATGTTTGTGATGTTTTAATTAATGAGGTAGATGCAACCAGACGAAGATATCATTAATAATTTTTTTTTTTTTTTGGTATTTTGTACAAAATATTATTTAATTATTCTTAACACAAATAACATACAATGTACACAGTCTTCATGTTTTGTTTCTTGTTTTACAATCACCCTTACAAAAGATTATTTATATAAAATCCAAATTTGAATTTTAAAATGAAATCCCATAATACTATGAGGTAGCAACATTTTGTCAAGTTTGCTTCCTATTTCAAAAATTATTAAATGAGCTACCATTGCAGGATAAATAGATAATATTAATAGAAACAGATGACAATAGTGGGTCTGTCTGTCTAACAGGGTTTTAGTAGTTAATATTTGTTAATTTCAACATTTAAAAAAAATTAAAACGTAAAACTGAGGTTTAGAAAAGTTTTAAGTATAAAATAATTGTCTCAGTAAGGGACCGACCATTTAACTTGCAGGGGGGGGGGGGGGGGTTATGGTTTTTTGTTTCGTTCAGAATTTTTTTTTCGGTCAACACCAGAGTTAGAATATTTATTTATTTTGTCGTGAAAAGCCCAAATTTTTTTTCCAGAATTTAACATTAGGTTATATGACAAAAACTCTGAATCATATTATTTTTTTTTTCCTCCACCAAAATCAGAATATTTTTTTCAGCAACATTGGGAATCAGAATATTTTTTTAGAAAAAAACCATAACCCCCCCCCCCTTCAAGTTAAATGGTCCATCCCTAACATATATCCCTACACAAAATAATTATAGAACTGTACCATTCATCTATTTAAACACAACACAAAGATAATTTTAAACCTATAAAACTGTCTAAGAAGGGATCCTAAAACTATACATGAATTTTTATTATTAAAAAGTGTTGGGTGAAACTGTAAATCAGACAGACTTTATTTGTGCAAAGCTATTATTGCAATACATCAAATGCAAGAGAACAATCATAATTATCAACAAAGATTACAATAATGTCATTAAAAGTGATGTGTTTTTGTGTGAATAGTACATAATCATCTGTATTATGTTTTTAATAGCCAAAACATGATGATATACTCGTGCTTACTATAAACTTTACATAAACATAAGGTAGGCGTGTCTAATAACGATAAACAAACAATATGGCTGACAATTTAAATATTAAAACAAAATTGATGCAGCATATGAACACACACCAATTAATTTCTTTGATTAGCAATATTCTGAACAAATTACGCATATTCGATTGTATTTAAAACTAGTATTAACGTATGTACATTTCGGATAAAATAAGATTATTAATTGTGCCTTATTTTGACATTATTTGATAATAACAAATGCTGTTAATATAAAATGGCATTTTACATGTAAGTATTGCACAAAACATTTGTATAACAGCTTAACAGATCAATAATCGTATATATAATTGATATAAATGTAAAGATAAATCATTTCTACATAACGTAATATCATCTATATATATTTGCAAACCTCATATTTTGGTAATTCTGATTTTTTCCCCCTTCAGTCCGTAAATATTACTTTTTCGGAAAACGTCCAATATGGCGGTAATCAGGTCATTAAACAGGCCTGTCTATGTATTATGGTGGTGGCCATCTTGGATTTCCGATCGGCATAAAAAACAAAAAGTTGTAGAGGACCTTCCAATGATCATTCCTGGGCAGTTTGGTTTCAACTGTCCTAGTGATTTCAGAGAAGAAGCGTTTTGAAACATTTTCCCTATAGGGTCCAATGTTAAACTAAGTCCTGCCGTAGCCGCCATTTTGAATTTCATATCAGAACAAAAAATGTAAAGTTTGTAGAGGACCATCCAATGAACATTCATGTATAGTTTGGCTTTAATCATATTTGTAGTTTCTGAGAAGAAGGCATTTGAAAATTTTCCCATAGGGTCCAATGTTAATCTATGTATTGCGGTGGTGGCCATCTTGAATTTTCGATCGGCATAAAAAACATAAATTTTGTAGGAGACTTTCCAATGATCATTCCTGGGCAGTTTGGTTTCAATTGTCCAAGTGGTTTCAGAGAAGAAGCGTTTTGAAACATTTTTCCCATAGGGTCCAATGTTAATCTATGTATTGCGGTGGTGGCCATCTTGGATTTCCGATCGGCCAAAAATATGGCTTTGACCCCCTTTACCACAAATCTGAAAACTTTAGGATCAACTAGAAACATATATCTATAACTCCACTAAGTTTCATGAAATTCTGTCCTGTAGTTCCTGAGATCTGCCGTGGACAAGTTCATGCTTTGCGGAAAGAAAGAATAAGAATAATAATAATAAAAATAAAAATAACAAGATATGATTATAATCTAACGATTATGAAGTCTCCCAAACCGGCCATTGACACTATCTATCCACATATCAAATTTTGATGATATCGGACAATGTTGAATTTTTACCCCCATTTTTATGCCATGTTTTGGCAGCCATTTTGAAAATGACAGACATCTTGAAAATTTTGAAAATGCAGAATTAGTCCTCTAATGGTGACCTATCACTATGTCAAATTTTATGTCTCTATCATTATCCAGTTAGAAGTTATCAACATTAATGTACGAAATTTCAAGTTTCCCCATAGGATTCTATAGTAGCCCCCCACCCCCTTTGAACCCCCAAAAATATGGCTTTGACCCCCTTTACCACAAATCTGAAAACTTTAGGATCAACTAGAAACATATATCTATAACTCCACCAAGTTTCATGAAATTCTGTCCAGTAGTTTCTGAGATCTGCCGTGGACAAGTTCATGGTGCACGGAAAGAAAGGAGAATAATAATAAGAATAAGAATAACAGTACCTGAAATGAGGCCAGCCATCGGCTGGCCCGAAAAAACATTTTTGGGCCAGTAAAATATTAGAGTCACTGGCCCAAATGGCATAATGGTGGCCCATAAATTTTCTGACATTTTTTTATGAAAAAAAGACATCAGATATCAAAATATAAACAGTTTTCAGGTTAATTGTTTTTTTTATCAATAACATTAAAATTCATTCTTTCACTAGTCTCACGGGGGTTGGGGCTCTTCAAGGTAATTTTGGTACAGTAACGGGTGTGCAGCTGAAATTGCGAAAACACCCCAATGCATATATTGCTATCAAATGAAACCTGAATTTACTTGTTATAACCTTTTCGACAACCTTGACGCCATTGGCTAGGGTGGTCTCAAGAAACGATGCTAGTCCGTCGGATGGGGACAATAAAAGGCTGGTTTGTGTAAGGGGAGATCAATGCCATGATCACATTAAAGACATCCGGAAAAGAGTAGACTAATGCCACTACAAGGACCGCTCTTGCACTCCCCAAAGTGAAGGGTGACATCACTTGTTTCAATCCACTATGAAGAAGAGATTTTAAAGTAAAATAACCTCTCAGACTCAGTTCGGGGTAATGTCAGTTGGTTGTTCATTCCAAACAAGTATCTCACTTTGTTGAAATAACAAACGGTGCTGTCATTTTCTGTTATATAAACAACTGTTAACTTTACCTGTTATTTTTTAATTTGTAAACAAAAGTTCTGGTTCCAAAAAAGAAAACACTCCCAATTGTCATTAAAATGTAGCCGTGTACGTATAGAGATGAACTATGAAAAGTTTAAAAGAAGTGACAGGCCAGATAGTTTCCGTAGTTTGACAGTAAGTCAACGATTTTCTCTCCATTGTTGGGGAAAAGTTTTTCAATGATTACCTAAGGATTGACACAAAAAGGTTTCCGATTTCTGTAAAATGAAATTAGTACATGTACATTTTGCAGCAGATTGAATGAATAAATTTCCGAACCGTGGAAGATACCAGATCGCAAACATTACAAGTTGACAGAATTCTCTTTATTGTTCACAACTTTCCACTTCGTCCGTGAAAGTTAACAATTTTAATAATTAAATCATAAAGAAACAAAAAAACACGTTTCTTTTCTAATATTTAGTGAATACTTGTGTATTACATGAAAACGTGTAGGAAACGTGTATTGATTGGCTCGATAAAAATACATAATTGGGGAGAACAGTAAATTACATTAGCTGTGTATTCATTGGCTACACAAATGTATTTAGACCAATCGCTGTGCTCGTAACAAACTGTTTTCGACTAGAACAGAAGAGTTATCTACCGTTGAAGTTACAGTAAAATATGTCCGGTTTCGGTAAAACAACAATTTTTAACGGTCTCTTAGGCAATCGCCCAAACGCTTTTTGTTGGGCCAGTGACTACCTAATTTGGAGCAGCTTTTGGTCGCCCGAATAAGATATTAGTCGCATTTGGCGACTGGGCGACCGTCCATTTCAGGCACTGGAATAAGAATAATAATAACAAGATATGATTATAATCTAACGATTATGAAGTCTCCCAAACCGGCAACTGACACTATCTACCCACATATCAAATTTTGATGATATCGGACAATGTTGAAATTTTACCCCCATTTTTATGCCATGTTTTGGCAGCCATTTTGAAAATGACAGATATTTTGAAAATTTTGAAAACGCAGAATTGCTCCTCTAATGGTGACCTATCACTATGTCAAATTTTATGTCTCTATCATTATCTAGTTAGAAGTTATCAACATTAATGTACGAAATTTCAAGTTTCCCCATAGGATTCTATAGTAACCTCCACCCCCTTTGAACCCCCAAAAATATGGCTTTGACCCCCTTTACCACAAATCTGAAAACTTTAGGATCAACTAGAAACATATATCTATAACTCCACCAAGTTTCATGAAATTCTGTCCAGTAGTTTCTGAGATCTGCCATGGACAAGTTCATGGTGGACGGAAAGAAAGGAGAATAATAATAAGAATAAGAATAACAGTACCTGAAATGAGGCCAGCCATCGGCTGGCCCGAAAAAACATTTTTGGGCCAGTAAAATATTAGTCACTGGCCCAAATGGCATAATGGTGGCCCATAAATTTTCTGACATTTTTTTATGAAAAAAAGACATCAGATATCAAAATATAAACAGTTTTCAGGTTAATTGTTTTTTTTATCAATAACATTAAAATTCATTCTTTCACTAGTCTCATGGGGGTTGGGGCTCTTCAAGGTAATTTTGGTACAGTAACGGGTGTGCAGCTGAAATTGCGAAAACACCCCAATGCATATATTGCTATCAAATGAAACCTGAATTTACTTGTTATAACCTTTTCGACAACCTTGACGCCATTGGCTAGGGTGGTCTCAAGAAACGATGCTAGTCCGTCGGATGGGGACAATAAAAGGCTGGTTTGTGTAAGGGGGGATCAATGCCATGATCACATTAAAGACATCCGGAAAAGAGTAGACTAATGCCACTACAAGGACCGCTCTTGCACTCCCCAAAGTGAAGAGTGACATCACTTGTTTCAATCCACTATGAAGAAGAGATTTTAAAGTAAAATAACCTCTCAGACTCAGTTCGGGGTAATGTCAGTTGGTTGTTCATTCCAAACAAGTATCTCACTTTGTTGAAATAACAAACGGTGCTGTCATTTTCTGTTATATAAACAACTGTTAACTTTACCTGTTATTTTTTAATTTGTAAACAAAAGTTCTGGTTCCAAAAAAGAAAACACTCCCAATTGTCATTAAAATGTAGCCGTGTACGTATAGAGATGAACTATGAAAAGTTTAAAAGAAGTGACATGCCAGATAGTTTCCGTAGATTGACATTACTGTCAACGATTTTCTCTCCATTGTTGGGGAAAAGTTTTTCAATGATTACCTAAGGATTGACACAAAAAGGTTTCCGATTTCTGTAAAATGAAATTAGTACATGTACATTTTGCAGCAGATTGAATGAATAAATTTCCGAACCGTGGAAGATACCAGATCGCAAACATTACAAGTTGACAGAATTCTCTTTATTGTTCACAACTTTCCACTTCGTCCGTGAAAGTTAACAATTTTAATAATTAAATCATAAAGAAACAAAAAAACATGTTTCTTTTCTAATATTTAGTGAATACTTGTGTATTACATGAAAACGTGTAGGAAACGTGTATTGATTGGCTCGATAAAAATACATAATTGGGGAGAACAGTAAATTACATTAGCTGTGTATTCATTGGCTACACAAATGTATTTAGACCAATCGCTGTGCTCGTAACAAACTGTTTTCGACTAGAACAGAAGAGTTATCTACCGTTGAAGTTACAGTAAAATATGTCCGGTTTCGGTAAAATGACAATTTTTAACGGTCTTTTAGGCAATCGCCCAAACGCTTTTTGTTGGGCCAGTGACTACCTAATTTGGAGCAGCTTTTGGTCGCCCGAATAAGATATTAGTCGCATTTGGCGACCGTCCATTTCAGGCACTGGAATAAGAATAATAATAACAAGATATGATTATAATCTAACGATTATGAAGTCTCCCAAACCGGCCACTGACACTATCTACCCACATATCAAATTTTGATGATATCGCCACTGACACTATCTACCCACATATCAAATTTTGATGATATCGGAAAATGTTGAAATTTTACCCCCATTTTTATGCCATGTTTTGGCAGCCATTTTGAAAATGGCAGACATCTTGAAAATTTTGAAAACGCAGAATTGCTCCTCTAATGGTGACCTATCACTATTTCAAATTTTATGTCTCTATCATTATCCAGTTAGAAGTTATCAACATTAATGTACGAAATTTCAAGTTTCCCATAGGATTCTATAGTAACCCCCACCCCCTTTGAACCCCCAAAAATATGGCTTTGACCCCCTTTACCACAAATCTGAAAACTTTAGGATCAACTAGAAACATATATCTATAACTCCACCAAGTATCATGAAATTCTGTCCTGTAGTTCCTGAGATCTGCCGTGGACAAGTTCATGCTTTGCGGAAAGAAAGAATAAGAATAATAATAATAAAATTAAAAATAACAAGATATGATTGATTATAATCTAACGATTATGAAGTCTCCCAAACCGGCCATTGGCACTATCTACCCACATATCAAATTTTGATGATATCAGACAATGTTGAATTTTTACCCCCATTTTTATGCCATGTTTTGGCAGCCATTTTGAAAATGGCAGACATTTTGAAAATTTTGAAAATGCAGAATTGCTCCTCTAATGGTGACCTATCACTATGTCAAATTTTATGTCTCTATCATTATCCAGTTAGAAGTTATCAACATTAATGTACGAAATTTCAAGTTTCCCCATAGGATTCTGTAGTAACCCCCACCCCCTTTGAACCCCCAAAAATATGACTTTGACCCCCTTTACCACAAATCTGAAAACTTTAGGATCAACTAGAAACATATATCTATAACTCCACCAAGTTTCATGAAATTTTGTCCTGTAGTTCCTGAGATCTGCCGTGGACAAGTTCATGCTTTGCGGAAAGAAAGAATAAGAATAATAATAAGAAACGGAGCAAAAACATTAAGTCCCCCAAACTTTGTTTGGGAGACTTAATAATAAGAAACGGAGCAAAAACAATAAGTCTCCAAATGTTGTTTGGGAGACTTAATAATAATAAGGAACGTGGCAAAAACAATAAGTCTCCAAACGTTGTTTGGGAGACTTAAATATTCCCAAAGCTCTTGGACAAACTATTATTATATAAACAAACAGTCAAAGTAAATGGCAAATGCAATATAGCCACCTGACCTTTTAAATTATTCCGGTGCCGATAAAAAGGTCAATCATAAAGTGGCCGTTGCTTATAACAAAATTTCGGGTGCTGGTATATATATTTTGATAATCTAATGATGACAAGGAGCACCATTTGTTAAACTTCAAATATATATTTAGTACAATTAAAAGTACAATTTAAATTGCAACTCTAAGAGCTTTTTAGTAGTATTTTTTAGGACAAAAGGAAAACATGTTCTCCGAGACTGTCATTTTTAATGCGAAAAACAAAGTTGATTATGTTGAATATTTGAAAAAAGTCATTCTAAACAAAATCTTTGATAATCCTTTCATTCCGTGAAAAAGATTAAAATTAATATAAACCTGTTCGTCTTGCTTAAATCTTCGATTTCCCAATCGTCATCCATCTCTACGCCATGTTTTTATCTGAAAAGGTCTGTTGTTTTATCATAAATGTGCCGTTTCTCCGGAAAGTGTCCGTAATGACTTACCATCGTGAATGATGCTTTTTGTATGTTGTTTTTGAATATTTAATAAAAAGAAAAGGTAAAAAAACAGTTGGTTTATTTTTTTCATAAAATAAAAATTTTTCCCCCCAAAAAAAAGGTGTCTACCAACCTATGAATATGAACCCATATCTTGGTTTTAGAAAGGTAGTTAACTTCAAATCTTTATTTTTTTCAATTATTCAGATGTTGCACAAAGAATTAAAGTGAACAAATACTAATAAATGTGATGTTTAGGAAAATCATGCCAGTTGTTAGTTTAGCCCGCCAATTTGTTTACATGTACTATAATTGATTCCACAAAGGAGAGTTAAGGAAGGGAGATAATCCTTACCTGCATAACAAGGGCTCCAATAGGGAAATTCCAACTCTCAGTAATCACAAATAAGAGAAGCTCCCATTATTTTGTTTATTGAATAAAGTTCTATATTATTGGAACCATTGATTCAACTTAGTATAAGTAAATTAATATGAAATCGGCACGGCCATGAATGCTCGCTCATCTGAAAATGATCTGACAATTTCATCAAAAAGTTACGAGATTTTTTGGGCCGAGATATATTAGGGACGACTTTTTTTAGGGCCGAATCTAGTCTCATTCAATCGAGCTGTCGTTCCTTTATTCGAGTTATCGTTCCTTACGAAATCTCAAAAGTTAACTTCCGCGTAGAAACAAAAATTCTTGTCAGTATGTCAGAAGAGATTTAATAAATTAAAAAATATCAATATAAGTAAAACAAGCTGGCAAAATGACTTTTATTACACACGAGTTCCGGGTTTCAGTGGTATCGGACGTACGAGAGAGGGTACGAGACTTCAGGATCACATTTACGCTTTATGTTAAGAAGATCTTCATTAGTTGAGTGTGTTAGTGTGTTACCCGGAAACCGGTGTTTACAAAACGTAGAATTTTTTTTTCTTTGACAATATGTTCAACCATGTTTGTTAAAAAATCCTAAGTACACATTCTATACCATAAAGAGCTCGCTTAAGCTCGCATATTAGCATGGCAACCTCGTTTTTTTAATACTAAAAAAAACACAGGGGCTCGCAGTTATATTTTCACATCGCCAGGTATATGTTAAAAGAGAAGGGAGGACACTTTTTTTGCTGCCCAAAGTGAAAGTAGAATTTCGGCACCTTTTTTGGCTTCAAAAATGCTTCAGTCTTTGTTCTTACCATAATATTAATGCAAATATCATTGTTTTTTGCTGATTGACTGGTTTACAGTGGAATAACACTCGTTTTTAAATTCCAAGCGGTCTGGACAAGTTCTTATCATACTCATTTCCGGTTTATACGGACTTAATAATATTGATAGAAATGAAAAAATCGAAATATAATTTTAAAAAGTAGGAAAAAAGACAACTTAAATCTCTTGCATTAAATTATATTTTTTCCTTGTCTCAATCAATCTGGAAATATAGGAAAACAGCATTTTAAGAATATCTTTTGACAAGATGAGTAAATAATTTCCCGCAAAAATGCCAGTTTAAATCCTTCGACCAATGAAAACTCACCTTGATATTTAGTCCGTATAAACCGGAATTGAGTATGCTAAGAAGTTGTCCAAACCACTTGGAATTTAAAAACGAGTGTTGTTCCACTGTAAACCAGTCAATCAGCAAAAAACATCGATATTTGCATTAATTTTATGGGAAGAACAAAGACTAAACCGTTTTTGAAGCGAAAAAAGGTGCCGAAACTCTACTTTCACTTTTGGCCCCCCAAAAAGTGTCCTCCCTTCTTCTTTTTAATACATACCTGGTGATGTGAAAATATAATTGCGAGCCCCTGTGAAAAAAAAGGTTATTCCTGTCCCTTTCTTTGTCATAATCACATTTTGACAGACAATAGCCAATGTTTGGTACAAGTTACACATTTGGCACTCTGACCATTCTTTACCTATAAACCATATAAAATGTTTTTAACAAGAGTGGGTGTTTGAATCAAGAATAGTTTTAACAGCTGAACTTTCTTTTAGAGGGATGTGATTTTTTTTTACAATTTTTCAGACTCGGAATATTTGAGCTGGTTGCCATGGAAACCGGCATTTGTTACAAATATTTTGCAACATTTTCCATCATTTCTTATGACACTTTAAAAAAATAGATAACATTAGTTGGATTCTGAGAGTATGCATTTCCTGTCAATTTAAGTCCTTACAAAGAATGGGTATTAAGCTGTTTGCTTAGCAGAGAAGCACTAAATGCCAAATCTATTTATATTCACATGGCCACATTTTTTCAAGCGAAAACGGTGAACTTCCAACCATCTAAAGAGTTAGCGATATCATCAAAAAGTTACCTGTATCTTCAAAGATGATGTTCGCCAAGGGCAACATAGGCATCGTATGTTTCTGGAATCCTATTGAAGTGACTGACCCAGAGCTCCTGCAAAAAAATATTGACATTGAAGGTAACAAATTCATACATTGTGCTTAACAAACTTTTTAAAGAAACATGGCCAAAATAACCTTTACAAGGTATTTGGAACATTGTGAGCCTTATAAAGAAAACATGGCCAAATTAAGTTTTGCCAGGAATTTCCAGGTCTCTGGATAAAATGTGACAAGGCCATATAATAAGAGGTTCCCAGGAGTCTGAATCGCTCACCTGGTTTACAAACCAGATATTTGTGGTGTTTTTTGTGGGCTTTGCTTTTCAACTCGAGGTGTACTTGATACAACTATATGTGATAAAGTTTGTAAAAGGCTTGCGGCAGGTCGGTCATTTTCTACGGGTGCTCTGGTTTTCTCCATCAATAAAACTGCCACGATATAACTGAAATATTGTTGAAAGTGGCATTAAACACCATAAATCTAAAAAACCTAAACCTGAGTATGAGTGGAATAGACAGTGTGATGACATGTTTCTTCCACCAACAAAACTGAGTCATGATATAACTGAAATAGTGTTAAAAGTGGCATTCAAGACCATAACCGTAACTACAAAGTTTGAGCCTGCCAAAATACAAGTTAAAAAACACATAAGCACAGCACAAAGAAAGATAGCTTAAATTTGAAAATGTCAAATATTATTGTGCTTTCAAATAAAATGTAACTAATTTGAACCAAACAATATCTTAGTCTTGATTTCATTTATAAATCATAATGAAAAACTCATTTAGGAAAATAATCCAAAGTTGTACATGTCAGTTACTTATCATATTCATCCATATATGTGAAACTTCTTGTTTACAAATACATTCAAAATAATGGAATATGTACAAGATACAGTACTATTGAAACAAAAGAAGCAGCCCGTATTGGATATAATAGGCTTCTTTTTCCACATGACTGATGAGTACTCAGGTGAAAGCCGAGGTGTGTAGCACCATGGCAGTCACCTGAATATGAATGCGGAAAAAGAAACCCGTTTTCTCCCATTATTATGGCGTCTTAACCCCGCTGATCCAGTGGTGGAAAAATCTATAACCCTCTAGAGGATTAAAATGTCTCGTGCCTTTCCCCAGATTAATTTCAAATGCATTAATTTCAAATTTTGAAATAAAGTTCGTGTTAAATAATGGGAGAAACAAATTCTCCTTCAGTTGCCCATGTGGGTTACGATATTTCTCCACTCTCAAGAGTTAAATTAAAAAATTTAACCACTCGCCTGACGTGGAGAAATATCGTAACCCATGGGCAACTGAAGGAGAATCTATATATATCCAATATGGGCAAGTTCTTTGGTTTCAATAATAATGTAACTAACTTGTACAATAATAGTGTTGTTGAAAAAACAAATGGTATGGCCTTTAATCAAACTACAACTTTAAAATTGATTTATTGATTTATATATCACCAATCGATTGTGCATTTCAATTATATATCCCTATGTACCGATAAACCCGATATATTTTGTTAATTATATTGCTATAGTAAAATATAATACGGTAATTTCTAAAAATAATGTTATCATTATCTTAAATGAATCAAAAAATCAATTTAATAAATTATATTTATATAAACAATGATTGTGTTATTGTCAATCGAGTGCGCCTTTATAAAAATCGCTCGACCGCTCAAGGTCATACAATAACAGGTAATTGGATTAACACGATGATAACTGACATATTTGATGTGGAAACCAATTTCACTCTTCAATTTGATTTACAAAGTTTTTGTTAGTGATGGAAAGACTGGTCATTTAAGAAAGGTATGTAATAATATGCATACAAATATATTTTTGTAGGCATTCATACGCTGATAGACAAACACATTTCGCACAATACATGTAACATTGTATCAAATCGGTTGCAGAATTTTGACATTTTAAGCTAAAAACTAGAGGCTCCCAGGAGCCTGTAATCGCTCACCTGGTTTTCAATTTGACATCTAAAGTTCATAGAAAATGGGGGTGTTACAAATAATTTTGAAAGTGGGCCACCCAAAGATCATTTCAACTCAAATTTCTGAGCAAAAGATGTTGATGTGATTTTTATCTCATAATATTCCTAAACAGAATAAACTGGCTGAAAAAAATCTCACAGAAAAACCCAGAATATATGTTAAACTACTCATTGCCATGTAGCTGCAGTTAAAATTTGAGTTCATTTTGATTTGTAATAAAGCAGAAATTGACAACTAAAGAAATTTATATTTTTAGTAATAGCAGCCATTTTGAATGGAAGGCGGGGTTGTCGGACACAATTTTGAAAGGGATCCACCCAGGGACCATCCCTGCCAGGTTTGGTTTAATTTGGTTCTGCGGTTTCAGAGGAAAAGATTTAAATGTGATCTTTTATCAAAATATGCCTAATTTGCATAATCGGTATAAATCGGCTGAAAGAAAAATTTCACAGAAATACCTGGAATATATGTTAAACTACTCATTTCCATGTAGCTGCAGTAAAAATTTCAGCTCATTTAGATTTATAATAAAGCAGCAATGGACAATTGAAGAAATTTCTATTTTTAGTAACAGCAGCCATCTTGAATGGAGGGTGGGTCTGTCGGACACAATTTTGAAAGGGACCCACCCAATAACCATCCCTGTCAGGTTTGGTTTAATTTGTTTCAAGGGGTTTCAGAGGAGAAGATTTAAATGTGAAAGTTTATGACGTACGACGAACGGACCGACGACGACGGATGCCAAGTGATGGCAAAAGCTCACCTGGCCTATGGCCAGGTGAGCTAAAAACACATTGAATGTGCGGAAATTATATAATATGGACGAAATAAATTGATATCACATACAGTATCTCGTTTCTTTTTTCACACTTTTTTTTCATTTTTTTTTATTTAATACTTTTGAGTTAATATACAACTAAATGTGCATTTAAATATATTTTTTCAGATCCCTATATACAACGATGGATCTTTAGCAGATGAAATTTAATAAACATTTTATAAAAGAACAGACTGGGCATCTAGAAAAAATATCAAAAATGGATTACGAGGCTTTTTTTTCTTTTGTCATTTGAATTTTGAATTGGTCAATTGTAAACACAGACCAAAAATCTACGCACGAGTGTAACTGTTTTGTTTGAGAGCGAGTTTAAATAATTTTCCCATTTATTATGACTAGGTGAACGATATTCACCTTGTCACAGATATGGGTCAAATTATTAAAGTACAGCGGCCCCTATTAGCGGCCTGTATCATTGGCCTGCAAGTGATATTAGAGGCCGCATTTACAATAGCTTTGCTGGGGGTATTATTGTACAAAAATAAGCAAAGTAATTTCCTCATTCATGACTTATCACCGGGTTTGTAACTGGATTAACACGACTGGTGACACTAATGGAGAAGGAACTGCTTACCTTTCTGGGCACCCGAGTTCACCCTCAGTTTTTAGCGGGGTTCGTGTTCCTCGATTTTTAGTTTTATATGTATGATTTGTTTGGTTTGGTTTTATGTTGTTTCATGTCAAATCCACAATATTTCAGTTATATAGTGGCGGTCAGTTTTATTGGTGGAGGAAACCGAAGGACCCGGAGAAAATCACCGACCTGTCTCAAGTCACTGACAAACTTTATCACATAATGTTGTACACTGTATGTTTTGTGGATCATTGTTTGTCCTTCTTTTGGCCATTGTATTGTCTGTCCTTAGATTTACCCCTTTGGTATCTTCAGCAAATTAAGTAAACATAAAATAATTAAGAAATAATTCATGGAAGCCATATGTATATATTGTTTTTACCACGGGTAGGCCTTTATGTCACAAAGTTTTACCTCGAGCGCCATAAAGGCCTACCCATGGTAAAAACAATATATACATATGGCTTCCATGAATTATTTCGATTCTAATATGAAAAATTGGTAAAATATCGTTATAAATTGTCGATGACGTCATAAATTTAATCGGTCATAGATTAATATTATTTTTACCACAGGTTTGGACTCAAAAGCGTTTGAAGGACGTCATATTAGAACAGAATATAAAAGAGGTTGTCATGGTCATGATTGTATGGTAGTTGGATTTACAACGACCTATGCAATCAGTGCCTGTCACCATTGATGTTGTGAGTTCATATCTCGACCAGCATGATATAACTGAATTTTTGTTGAAAGTGGCATTAAACACCATCAAACAAACCATAGAATATAAACAATCTAGTCTAGAAATAGAGAGTTTTCTCACCACCACCCTCCCCCATTTCCAAGAAGAAGAAAAACAACAGTGGGACTGTCAAATCAATTCTTAAGTGTGAACGAGTGAGTGATTGTTGTTTAACACAAAAAAAAGGACTTCTACAGTTATATTATGGCGAGAATAAGATTAGCCACATTTCAATGAGATGCATGATGCTGATGTCCCCTTTGTACTAACCAAACATGCTTAGTTGGATCTTTATAGTGCTATCTAACTGAAGCAACAGTCTCAGATACGTGTTGATCCACTCTGACACATTATCATGATTCCAAACCAACCAGTTCTGATATTACTCCTTAAGTTGTGTGCTTAGCAGAGAAGCACTAAATGCCAAATTAACAAGTCTTAGGTTTGAGCCAACCGGGCCTCGAACTCATAATCTACCACACTAACATGTCATGTGACAAGTTTATATTCAACATTTTTTCAAGAGATAATGGTGAACTTTCAACCATCTAAAGAGTCATCGATATCATCAAAAAGTTACCTGTATGTTCAAAGATGCTTGTTCGCCCGACACAAAATGATGAATTCTACCTGCTTACAGATACTGAGGGCAACATAAGCATCATATGTTTCTGGAATCCAATTGAAGAGACTGCCCAGAACTCCTGCAAAAAAAATGAAGTGTGAAGGTAACAAATTCATACACTGCGTTTAACAAACTTTTGAAAGAAACATGACCAAAATAAGCCTTACAAGGTACATTTTGTATTTGGAATATTGTGAGCCTAAGGCCAAAAAAAAAAATATGTGTGTTTACGGTCACCCGACCTACCCTAATTTTTGCTAGCGACCCTATGAATTTTTACACAGAATTCGGATAACCATTTTTGTTGTTTAACCAGCAGCAATATTTTATTTATTTAACTGCTAGCTTTTTGTCGAAATTGAGAGCAAAGAAGGTAGAAAAACTGCATAATTCGTCATTTTACCGGAAATTTCGAAAATGAAATACCGGAATCGGATTCCGGAACCGGGAACGACTATTTCCGGTTTTGCCGATAATGAAAAAAAAATAATAATTTAATCCCAATTTTTTTGACATGTGACAGTAAACACACATGTATTTTTTTTTGGCCTAATAAAGAAAACATGGCCAAATTAAGTCTTGCCAGGAATTTCCAGGTTTCCAGATAAAATGTGACACGGCCATATAACAAGAGGCTCTCAGGAGTCTGCATCACTCACCTGGTTTACAAACCAGATATTTGAGGCGTTTTTTTGTGGGCTTTGCTTTTCACACGGCAGGTCGATCGTTTTCTACGGTTACTCTGATTTCCTCCAATAAAACTGCCACGATATAACTGAAATATTGTTGAAAGTGGAGTTAAACACATTAATCTAAAAAACCTAAACCTGAGTATGAGTGGAACATAGTGTGAGGACATGTTTCCTCCACCAACAAAACTGACAGTCATGATATAACTGAAATAGTGTTAAAAGTGGTATTCTATAAATATCGATGGTGATAGGCACAGATTGCATATGTAGTTGTAAATCCAACTACCATAATATCATGGCCACAACAGCCCCCAATTTGGTTAGGAAAAAAGTCACAATGTTTACATAGGAAAAGTATTTTTTTCAGTGTATCTTAATGTGTCTGGGTTTTTTTGTGTGTATCTTAATGTGTCGGGGGTTTTTGTGTGTAGCAGGTAATCATCTTATATCATCGTTTCATTTGTTCAAAAATAGAGAATACCGCAATATTATTTTGGGTCAACAACAAATATTTCTAATGTAATTTCATCTTGATCTTTTTACACATTTCCACCATTGTAGTATATTATGTTATTCATTTTCTCTTTAAATAAATGCTTTTTATTTAAATTTTTCCTTTCAAATTTTGTTTTATTTTTTAAACATTTCTTTGTTTTATAATTCATCGTTTATACAATTTCTATATTCCACATGATGATGTATGTAAAATACCCTTAATAGCTTTTTTTGTTGTGTCTTTCTTTCCTGTGATTTTATATTGGTGACTGTTTTCCTGTGACTTTCTTTCCTACATCGATTCATTTGACAGTGACAACCTAATAACCTGTACTGTAATCACAGGTCTGTTTGCCCTAACTACATGTACACATTCACCCTAAAAGTTTGCCCTGATTATTAAAAAGTATTTTAATGAGCATAAAGGATATCTTATTTTAAAATAAAGAAGTAATGTAATATCGAAAAATATTAATTTAAAGAAAAAATATGAGCTTTTGGAAATTAAGTTATTTTCAAGCAATTATTACGTATATAGTTTGAAATGCTTAATTGAAATTAATGATTGTTGATTTCATAATTACAATTATTGATTGGTGATTATTGTATATCTTTGATCTCTTTATTTTCATTCATTGATGGCTTTGTTTCTGTAATTATGCACTTGTAAGCTTGGTATAAGTAAAACAATGTTGAAACTAATTTCAAACATAAAAGAATTATATACAGAACCTCACAGCTTGTGTTCTTTGATCTCATGATCTTTGACAAATTTCATACATATACTGATGGAATCTGATATATAGAGTTTAAGTGAAAGAAGAGAGAGAGAGAATATGTTATGTTGAATGAATGTAAATTGAATAATAATTGCTTAAAGTGGAAATGGCTGGGTCTTGTAAATAATATCGATTTGAATGAGAGTTAGGTGAAAGAAGAGAGAGTATACTATAAATTAATTACACCATCAAATATCATTTATAATTCAATTATTTTTAGTATCCTACATTTTCTACAGACTCTGGATTCACTCGTCTTTACCTGCTTCACTTATTCCGAGGACTTAAACGTTTAACTTTGCCCATTATCGAAACATACTTTAAATAGCATGCCGCATATTTAAAATTTCTCAATTTAATATCTATAACTTAAGCAATCAAATATCACTTATTTTTCTATCATTTTTAATATCCTACATAATTATAATTATCAGGGCGAACAGGTAATAGGGCGAACAGGAATTAGGGCGAATGGACCCAGAATCTAATCATACCACAACCCCTTTTTATCTCTTGGAATGATTTTGGTTACAATTGACTTCATGGTTTAGTTAAACTGTAGACTGTAGTGTTAAACTGTAGACTGTAGTGTTAAACTGTAGACTGTAGTGTTAAACTGTAGACTGTAGTGTTAAACTGTAGACTGTACTGTATGTATTGAAGAGGTAAAGCAAACAAACATTTTTTTTTCAGCAATCAATCAGCTGTACAATTTATTTAGTGGTGTCACCCACTGATTGAACTGGCTTCACTCAAATTCTCAATCATGAGCTACCTCATTGTTGAACTTCCCATCAAATTAATTTTGGGATAATTTTTGCATATTTTGACATAATAAGTTTTAAGTAGATCTATGGCCTATGCTAAACCATACTTTTTTTTTTCAAGTAGACACACAGGGGCTTGTTATGATTTTTTTTTATCCCTCGACTACTCTAAAAAAAAAAAACACATGGTTTTTTAGAGTATCGTTCTGTCACCTGTTCTCGATAGTTACCAGTTCTCGATAATTATGCACGTGAGAGTTTTTACATAAATCGGGAAAATGCATGTGTCTTCTGTTCGTCAGGATTTTACCTAAGGAACACCACCTCGCTTCGCCAGAGGGAAAAAGTGGCTATGCTACGTATCAAGATATGTATGAACATAATCTTTATAGTCTCCGATATTTATGCACATTTTCTCATTCCAAAAATAACTCTAAATTCACTGGGTCATTGCTTAAAATATGTTTGTGATGTAAACAAAACTTTGCCGTCAATGAAGGTCAAGTACGTATACGTCATACAAAACAGCAAATATACAGGTGGCGCTGTTCGGGAAAAAAAAGCATGGAACACCGTTCGGGTCATACCTTATTAGTTTTATCTTTATATCAATGTTATTTCTCTATTGTGTAACCCCAATGGAACACTTTTTCAAACATGTTTAATTTTACATGTATGGTTGAAATCAATAATCTTGGTGTTTGCAAATATCTTAATACAAACACATTTTTTCTTTTTTTTCCTATAGTTTTTATTAGTAAACATGCCCTCCATAATTAATTTTACACATTTATCGAGAACTGGTGTCGTAATATACAAAGTGCACAGGTGCGCGTTTAATACAAAAAACAACCCCATACACTACACCATGGTTGTTTTTTGTATTAAATGCGCACCTGTGACAAAGTGTCAGAAATAATGTCATATGGTAGGGGGCCTCATGTACGTCTGTGTCGCAAATCCGTTCACCATCTTTGTTTACGTTTACTATGCTTGCACAATTTCGTGCCGTCATCTTTTCAGATCGAGAGTATTCCCTAAATAGAAACGAATAATTTCCAGACCTATTTGCCAAAAATGAGATTCAAACATGTAAATATTAAATAAAAAACTATAACGTTTGCTTTATTTATTTGTTAAACTGTTCTGTTATTGTTATAATTTTAAATACTTGTTTAAACTCTATGTCAGCATAAATTTACCAGTGAATTGTATGCACGGTATTATAATGGTACCGGGTCGTTTTGCCCCGATTCCCTTTCGCCCTCATTTATTAATAGTGCTCTAAAAATGAAATATGGAAAATACCATTGCAAATATTCGTATTTTGGATGTTGTAAGGCTTGTTCATGGGTACTTTATTTTTGTCTTCCTCATAATTACACGGTAACATGCTTTCTTGACATGTTTAATATTATGTATTGCTTCACTCTTTGTTTGACACCTGATTAAATGTGTAAAATTTCTTTGTTCACTTTCATTGTTTGACACCTGATACGAAATCTGATATTTATTATTGTTAAATATCCGAGAAATTAGCTTATATTCTGTACACATAAGTGAATCTAAACCCCTTCACGATGATTCTTTTTTGAGAAAAATATTCTCCCTTTTGTGTTCAACAATATTCCACTGACCAAAATGAATGAATTATTTTTTTTTGTATACAACTAATAAATAAATAATTAAAGTAGACCAAAATGAATGAATGTTTTTTTTTTTGCATACAACTAATAAATAAATAATTACCAAAAAATTGTCGAAAAAGACTTCATCTATTATAATATAATAGCGATTAAGTGGGGCGAATCGACTCACTTTCCGAGGCGAAACAACCCGGGCGAACAGGTAATCGGGGAGAAACGACCCAGATTCATTATAATAAGATGGGATATTCCTTAGGGGGACGTACATGTAATTTGGTACTTCGTGGATAAGCAAAAATCATGTTTTCTTTGTAACTTCTAGGAGTACAGTAGAACTTTTAGGTTTGGTAGAAATAAAGAACTAGTTTTGACAAACAAGCAGAAACAATTTTGTAACAATTTATTGTTTCTAAGGGACACACGGGAGAAATGTTTCTTACGCTATCGAGAACCGGCAACACCAGGATAGTCGAGGGATAAACAAAATCGTAACAAACGCCTGTGGTAGACACGAATGTTCACTATTTTCAGAATACTATTTACTGACGTAATCTTCTAGGATCTCCTGTACTTGGCGACCACAATACTGGTATACTAGTATTGTGCACAATACTGGAATAAAAATTTGTTCCAGTATTGTATACCAGTATTGTGATTTAAAAAAAATAATTTTTTACTTGTGTATAGCTGCAATAATGTAGCTCCTGTGACAAACTTGTGTCTCGGCAGAGCTACAACGCGGTCCCATTCGTCACAATGGAGCAAAAAAAAAGTTGCAGTTGAAACATAAAAACTCACTATTTACGCTTCAAACATTTCATTATAACTATTACTGATGATCGGTTAAATCGGTTTGGCTGAGAAATATATGTTTTTCAAAGGTAGCAACAACCTTGTTCAAATTTATCGATCGTTTGTCATAACCGGAAACTACGGAAGGCGGAGCTTTTCTAAATATGGTATTTTTTACTACGATGCTTACGACGGCTGATGTAAACATTCACGCCTTAATCGCCAAATATGGTATCGACATCCAAATAGTGAGGCCGGAAATGACGAAATTCAAAATGTTCAGAGAGTTTAGTAAACATGGATTTTTATTTTGTGGGAATTACATTCTAAAATACTGGTAGGTGATAAAAACTTGTTATAATAATGGACAAAAGGAAAGGTTATGTCTTATTATTGATAAATGCAGGCGTCAGAAATTCTGTAAGCGAGCGCAAAAAATCTCGGCGGTTGCTCCATTACGTGTAATGGCATCCCGTTATAACCCTTGCGAGTACGCGAGCATTTAGGGTTTTATTATTAGAACTACCATTCAACGTATGGGAGCAAATTAAAATGTTCGTTCCGTGAATATTTCAACTTTCTTTTTGCATCTCTGGTCATAACTTATTATTCCCTACAATTTTTAAGTAATGGTGTTACGAAATAAGTGTTACAATACCTGTTTCTACTTTCATGGTCGATTTCGTATTCGGAAATTGTTTCTTGTCCGCCATGGCACCTTACGTATACTCTCGTGATGGGCGGAGCCTATCCATATATGGATCTGAATGCCAAATATGAAAAACTTTTACTACGATGCTTTACTACGATTGATCCAAATAAGGATATCTCCAAAACGAGGCAAGTGCACGTGAAATAGCAACTTGTAAACAAAATGTCGGACAGAAAGAAGATTGCATGCAGTCAAATTTTCAGATGGATAAAAGTCTATCATGGATTGATGCAGCGTTTACTTAACACCTCAAGGTTTACCTAAATATATTTATCTTTCACCCCCGTTAATTTTTCCAACCACTTACAACGGAATTAGGACAAAAAACCGCCCGGTGTGAATCACTCCGGGCGCTGCTCTCATACGTTGAACGGGACCGATTCGTAACCCTCACTGGGAGCAAAAGCAGAATGAGGGTTACGTTATCGTATCTACCTGGACCTACATTTATTCCATTTCACGGTAAGGTGTGTATTAGAATTTGGGCTATTACATGTTCATGAATTCACACAATAATCACTGATATTCATGACCATTTATGATTTTGTAAAATTATATATTGTTTATAATTATTATTATATTTTATATTGAATTTCTTGAGTTAGTCTTTTCGACTTTCTTATTCAGTTATAGATGACGTTTTATTTATATTAGAAATGCGATCAATGCGTTTTAATTTTTGTATTTTGACAAAATAGTTCATATTGTAGTAAAAAAATATATATCTTGATACTATATAACTGTTTTTATTCCCCCCGAACCCGAATCACATCATAATTAAAAACAATATGCAAAGTTATGTCACACAACAATTATGGCATGTTGTATAACATGTAGTGGAGTCTGTAGTTTATTTTGGAGTGGAGTCTGGAGTCAGTTTTGGGGTTAATTTTGGAGTGTTTTTTTTTTTTTTTTTTTTTATAAATTCTTTTCAAAAATGCATTTTGTTTCATTTACACTCATTTCTTCACCCTAGAATGTAGTAGTAACCAATTTATCAAAAGATAGTCATTTGATTCTATCTAAATTCTCCTGGCTAATTTCTGACTTAATGGTAACTCATTGGACTCTAGGTAGTTGATTAGATAAGGTAAAGTCTTGTCATTTCCTTGCAAAGTTTTAAATTTTTCTGGGCTAAAATCAAAATGTTCAAATAAATCTATCCTCACTTCTTTGATTTGTGATTCATTCGCTGAGACAGGACAATACAACTCTTTTGTTTCACGTTGTGAAATGTTAAATGCAAGCTGTGTTTTAGTTTTTTGCTTAATCACGTTGTGTTTCCTTGACATATGAGGCGTTTCTGTATCACCTTCATAATCTGATTCCTGTGTCGAGGTCGTGATCTTATGGTAGTTGGATTTACAACTACATATGCAATCAGTGCCTATCACCACTAACGTTGTGAGTTCGAACCCCTTTCATGACGAGATGTATTCGATACAACATTATGTGATAAAGTTCGTCACTTGCGACAGGTAGGTGGTTTTCTCCGGTACTCCGGTTTCCTCCACCAATAAAACTGACCGCCACGATATAGCTGAAATATTGTTGAAAGTGGCGTTAAACACCATAAACCCAAACCCTCTTGACGATGAATCAGGTACTATCAGTTGTTCAGTAGGTTTATATTGAATCTCAAAATTAAATTCCATCTTTCATAAATTGCTCTGATTAAACCAATACCTTTACTTGACGTTTCCCAACAGCTAGGTAAAAAGGTAAATCGTATCTAGGGAATGCTAAAGCATCTGAATTCATTAGTGCATATTTCAATTCGTCAAAACTACGTGATGTTTCTTTTTCTATATAAATTTCACACCTTTACGTAGAAGTTTGTATAAAAAGTTTGCTTTAACGCTCTAATCACGAATATATCTCTGGAACCAGTTCATTAATCTAAAATATCGCTCTTAATCTGGTGGTCTTATCCTTTCTTTTGATATTTCGTGTCCTAATAAATGCAATTCCTTTGTGCAAACTTACATTTCTGTGGTGATAGCTTCAATCCAGCTGAATAAAATCGTCAAAAAAACTCCTGTAAATCTTTTGAAAGATTTAAAAATTTTCAGATGTTTTCAAACCCATAGGTAATCCATGAAACTTAAATGTACTAAATCAAGTATTGAAGGCAGTATACTTGGTTTAAATGCCGTGTAAATGATCCCGTTAATTCATCCACATTCGGAATTGTATATAGAAAAGCTTGTGTATTGGAATTCAGATATCGAAAATCTACACAAAACCTAGACATTAATAGACTCCCCTCATTTGAACCTGTTTCTAACCCTGAGTTTGGTCGATTTCTCCTTGAAACTAAAACAATGGGACTTGATTATGGGTATATGTTCTTTTTCATTTACCGGTGCAATTATTCCTTGACTTAACAGTTCATCAAGTTGATGACGCAATACGTCCCTCTTGTGAGGTGGCAGTTTATATGGTCTTTGGTGCTTAGAAACTGCATCAGGCTTCAGATGTATCTGGTGTTCTACCAGATTAGTCAAGCCTAACTTTGGGTTTTCTCTAGTGACAAATAATTCTTTGTTTTTAATCAGAAGCTCATTTAATTGTGACTGTTGGGACGATAGCAAATCATTGGCTTCCATATCGAAATAAGACAAACATATTTTTAAAAGCTAACATCAATTTTACATAATACAACACAAACATTAAGTACATTAGGTGACATATGAAGCAAGTTAGCCTTTACAATCAAATATTAATAAAATGTACATGGTTATATTTTTTAATAAAAACTGAGGAAATTCTGTCTTAAAAACTAGAGAAAAACCTTATTATGGGAAAAACTCTAGAAGCAGCATTAGTTTCCTCAATTCTATTAAACATTATGGAGCATGTAATCGCTGACCTGGTTTTCATTTTCAGACTTCAACCTTTTACACAAGAAGTCGAAATATATTATATAGGCAGTGTATTGGTTGTCCCTTCCCTATTTGAAATTGAATAATGATGTGAAACAATATTGTCCTTGTGTGAATAAAATAAAAACAAACTATCATAAATTTATTTTTAATAGTGGCAGTGATTTTGGATGGAAGGGTTGGGCTTTCACACATATCTTGATAGTGAACCAATGAAAGTTCATTTCAGGAACATTTGAATCAATGGTTTCTGGGGAGATTTTAATGTGATTTTGCATAATCAGTATAAATCGAGGGAAAGAAAATTTAAATAGAATAACCAGGAAGATATGTTGAAGTTGAACTACTCATTATCATGAACGAAATATCTCACAGTAAACCCAGAATATATGTCATAGAACTGATGTTCAAATTTGAGCTCATTATAACTTAAAATAAGGTAGTAATGGACAATTGAAAAAAATTAAGATTTTTACAAATGGTGGTCATGGAAAGTGGTGTATGTCTTGTAAGTACCATATCAACCAAGTTTGATTTAATTTGGTTCAGTGGCATTGGTAGAGAAAATTAAATTATTATAAAACATTATACAAAGCATATGTTGAACACTGTGGGAAGATTTATTCACACAAAATACTAGGGAATACTTATGTTGAACACCGTGGGAAGATTTATTTACATAAAATACTTGGGAATATGTTATGTTGAACATTGTGGGAAGATTGATTTAATAAACAAATTACTTTGAATACTTTATGTCGAACACTGTGGGAAGATTTATTTACACAAAATATTGGGGGAATACTTCATGTTGAAAATTGTGGGAAGATTTCTTTCCACAAATTACTGGGGAATACTGTATGTTGAACACTGTGGGGAGATTTATTTACACAAAATACTGAGGAATACTTTATGTTGAACACAGTGGGAAGATTTATTTACACAAAATACTGAGGAATACTTCTTGTTGAACACTGTGGGAATATTTATTTACATATAATACTTGGAAATACGTTGTGTTGAACACTGTGAGAAGATTTATTTACACAAAATACTGAGAAATACTTTATGTTGACCACTGTGGGAATATTTATTTACACACAATACTGGGAATTACTTTATGTTGAACACTGTGGGAAGATGTATTTACACAAAATACCGAGGAATACTGTATGTTGAGCACTATGGGAAGATTTATTTAAACAAATACTGGGGATTACTTTATGTTGAACACTATGGGAAGATTTATTTACACAAAATACTGGGGATTACTTTATGTTGAACACTGTGGGAAGATTATTTACACAAAATATTTGGTAATACTTTATTTTGAACAATGTGGGAAGATTTATTTACATAACATTCTGGGAAATACTTTATGTTGAACACTGTGGGAAGATTTATTCACACAAAATACTGAGGAATACTTTATGTTGAACACTGTGGCAATATTTATTTACACGAAATACTGGGGATTACTTTATATTGATCACTCTGGGAAAATTTATTTACACAAAATACTGGTGATTACTTTTTGTTGAACATTGTGGGAAGATTTATTTACACAAAATACTGGGGATTACTTTATGTTGAGCACTGTGGGCAAATTTATTTACACAAAATATTGGGGATTACTTTATGTTGAACACTGTGGGAAGATTTATTTACACAAAATACTGAGGAATACTGTATGTGGAACACTGTGGGAAGATTTATTTACACAACATACTGGGGATTACTTTGTGAATATTTATTTACACAAAATACTTAGGAATACTGTATGTTGAACACTGTGGGAAGATTTATTTACACAAAATACCGAGGAATACTGTACGTTGAGCACTGTGGGAAGATTTATTTACACAAAATACTGAGGAATACTTTATGTTGAGCACTGTTGGAAGATTTATTTACACAAAATACCGAGGAATACTGTACGTTGAGCACTGTGGGAAGATTTATTTACACAAAATACTGAGGAATACTTTATGTTGAGCACTGTTGGAAGATTTATTTACAGAAGATACCGGGGATTACATTATGTTGAACACTGTAGGGAAGATTTATTTAAACAAAATACTGAGGAATGCTTTAAATTGAACACTGTGGGAAGATTTATTTACACAAAAAACTTGGGATTACTTCTTGATGAACACTGGGAATATTTATTTACACAAAATACTGGGGATAACTTTACGTTGAGGACTGTGAGAAGATTTCTTTACACACAATACTGAGGAATACTGTATGTTGAGCACTGTGGGAAGATTTATTTACACACAATACTGAGGAATACTGTATGGTGAGCACTGGGAAGATTTATTTACACAAAATACTGGGGATTACTTCTTGTTGAACACTGGGAAAATTTATTTAAACAAAATACTGGGGATTACTTTATGTTGAGCACTGTGAGAAGATTTATTTACACAAAATACTGAGGAATACTGTATGTTGAGCACTGTGGGAAGATTTATTTACACACAATACTGAGGAATATTGTATGTTGAGCACTGTGGGAAGATTTATTTACACAAAATACTGAGGAATACTTTATGTTGCACCCTGTGGGAAGATTTATTTACACAAACTACTGGGAAATACTTTATGTTGAGCACTGTGGGAATATTTATTTACATACAATACTGGGGATTACTTTACGTTGAGCATTGTGGGAAACATTATTTACAGAAAATACTGGTGATTACTTTATGTTGAACACTGAAAAGATTTATTTACACAAAATACTGAGGAATACTTTATGTTGAGCACTGTGAGAAGATTTATTTACACAAAATACTGAGGAATACTGTATGTTGAGCACTGTGGGAAGATTTATTTACACAAAATAGTGAGGAATACTGTATGTTCAACACTGGGAAGATTTATTTACACAAAATACGGAGGAATACTTTATGTTGAACACTGTGGAAAGATTTATTTACACAAAATACTGAGGAATACTGTACGTTGAACACTGGGAAAATTTATTTACACAAAATACTGAGGAATACTTTATGTTGAACACTGTGGGAAGATGTACTTATACAAAATACTGAGGAATACTTTATGTTGAACACCGTGGGAAGATTTATTTACACAAAATACTGAGGAATACTGTATGTTGAACACTATGAGAAGATTTATTTACACAAAATACTGAGGAATACTTTATGTTGAACACTGTGGGAAGATTTATTTACACAAAATACTGAGGAATACTGTATGTTGAACACTGTGGGAATATTTATTTACATACAATACTGGGGATTACTTTACGTTGAGCATTGTGGGAAACATTATTTACAGAAAATACTGGTGATTACTTTATGTTGAACACTGAGAAGATTTATTTACACAAAATACTGAGGAATACTTTATGTTGAGCACTGTGAGAAGATTTATTTACACAAAATACTGAGGAATACTGTATGTTGAGCACTGTGGGAAGATTTATTTACACAAAATAGTGAGGAATACTGTATGTTCAACACTGGGAAGATTTATTTACACAAAATACGGAGGAATAATTTATGTTGAACACTGTGGAAAGATTTATTTACACAAAATACTGTACGTTGAACACTGTGGGAAAATTTATTTACACAAAATACTGAGGAATACTTTATGTTGAACACTGTGGGAAGATGTACTTATACAAAATACTGAGGAATACTTTATGTTGAACACCGTGGGAAGATTTATTTACACAAAATACTGAGGAATACTGTATGTTGAACACTATGAGAAGATTTATTTACACAAAATACTGAAGAATACTTTATGTTGAACACTGTGGGAAGATTTATTTACACAAAATACTGAGGAATACTGTATGTTGAACACTGTGGGGAAATTTATTTACACAAAATACTAGGGACTACGTTATGTTGAGCACTGTTGGGAGATTTATTTACACAAAATACTGGTGATTACCTTAAGTTGAACACTGTGGGAATATTAACATAAACTACGGATCGACACCTTGTGCTTAAAACTGTGAGAGGGGCTGTTACCATAACCTACTGATGGTCACCTTATGTCTAAAACCGTGTGAAGTCCTGCTAACATAAACTACTGATTGACACCTGATGCTTTAAGCTGTAAGAGGGGATGCTAACATAAACTACTGATGGACACATTATGCTTACAACTGTGAGAGATCCTGTTAACATAAACTATTGGTGGATACATTATGCTTAAAACTGTGAGGAACTGTTAACATAAACTATTGGTGGATACATTATGCTTAAAACTGTGAGAGGAACTGTTAACATTAACTACTGGTGGATACCTTATGCTTAAAACTGTTGGGAGTTGTTAATATAAACTACTGATGGACACCTTGTTTGACACTGTGAAAGGGGCTGCTAACACAAACTACTGGTGGTCACCTTATGTGTAAAACTGTGAGAGGGGCCACTAACATAAACTACTGGTGGATACATTATGCTTAAAACTGTGAGAGGGGCTGTTAACATAAACTACTGATGGATACCTTATGTCTAAAACTGTGGGAGGAGCTGTTAACATAAACTACTGGTGGATACATTATGCTTAAAACTGTGAGAAGAGCTGTTAACATAAACGACTGGTGGGTACCTTATGCTTAAAACTGTGAAAGGGTCTGTAAACATAAACTACTGGTGGGTACCTTATGCTTACAACTGTGAGAGGGGCTGTTAACATATACTACTGATGGACACATCATGTTTAAAACTATGAGAGGAGTTGTTAACATAGACTACTGATGGACACCTTATATTTAAAACTGTGAGAGGGGATGCCAACATAAACTACTGATGGACACCTTATGCTTAAAACTGTGAGAGGGGCTGCTAACATAAACTACTACTTGATACCTTATGCTTAAAACTGTGAGAGGGGCTGTTAACATAAACTACTGATGGCACCTTGTGTTTAATACTGTGAGAGGGGCTGACAGCATAAACTACCGATGGATACCTTATGTTTAAAACTGAGAGGGGTTGTTAACATAAACTACTAATGGATATATTATTTTTAAAACTGTGAGATGGGCTGTTAACATAAACTACTGGTGGATACATTATGTTTAAAACTTTGAGTAGAGCTGTTAACATAAAGTACTGGTGGATACCTTATTCATAATACAGTGCAGGGAGCTGTTAACATAAAATACTAATGCATACCTTATGCTTAAAACTGTGTGAGAGGGGCTGCTAACATAAACTACTAACGGATACCTTATGCTTAAAACTGTGAGAGGGGCTGTTAATATAAACTACTGGTGGATACCTTATGTTTAAAACGTTGAGGGGAGCTGTTAACATATAAACTACCGGTGGATACCTTATGCTTAAAACTGTGTGGGGAGCTGTTAACATAAACTACTGGTGGATACCTTATGTATAATACAGTGCAGGGAGCTGATAACATAAAATACTAATGCATACCTTATGCTTAAAACTGTGTGAGAGGGGCTGCTAACATAAACTACTAACGGATACCTTATGCTTAAAACTGTGAGAGGGGCTGTTAATATAATCTACTTGTGGATACCTTATGTTTAAAACGTTGAGGGGAGCTGTCAACATAAACTACTGGTGAATACATTATGCTTAAAACTGTGTGGGGAGCTGTTGACATAAACTACTGGTGGATACCTTATGTTTAAAACTGAAACTGTGAGAGGGGCTGTTAACATAAAATACTGGTGGATATGTAATGTTTAAAACTGCGAGGGGAGCTATTTAAAAACCAGTGGTTCACAGAATCCAATAATCATGTAATTGTTCATTTTCAGACTTTAAAAGTTGTGACTTGAAATGAGGCAGTGATGAACATTTGAAAAAAGTAAAGACAGACAACAGACGACAAGTGATTGCAAAATTGAAATTGTTACTAGATTTGACACAGATTATTTCTTCTTAGAATCTTTTAAGAAACAATAAACAGTTTAATTATAATACAAATCTTCACAATACAAACAAAAAGTTAAAATATCTAGCAACAAAAACAATTGAGAGCAAATAAATTACCCTTTTATTGTATTACATGAAATACTGGTGGATACCATATAATGTAGTAAACTGTGAATATAGAAAACACATTGTGTTAAAAATTAGCATCTGTTTTATATATGACAATTTTGTGTGCAAACATTGAGAACATTAGTTGACATGTGTAGCAAGTTAATCTTTATAATCAACATTAATCAAATATACAAGACTGTCTTTTATTAAAAACCGTGGAAACTCTGCGTTAAAAGCTAGAGATAAAAACCCAGCATTGGGAAAAAACTCTAGAAAACCATTAGTGTCCATAATTTCATTATACATATACCATTACATTTGTAATAACTATTTAAGATACAATTAAGTAACCATGGATACTAAAAACCAGAGTCTCACAGCATCCAATGAGCATGTAATCACCTCAACTGCATTTCATTTTCAGACTTCAAAATTTTACACAAAAGATCGAAATATGTAAATTAAAACAGGTGAAAATTCAAACTGCATCTGAATTCCTAGTTTGGTTTCATTTGAATCAATTGTGTGCTTTCATATATATATATCAAAATTAGCATAATTTGCTCATTCTGTACATTAGTTAAATGGGCATTCCTCCGACCGAAAACCTAGAATATATGTATCACAGAGCTGATATTCAATTTTGAGCCCATTGTGACTTGAAATGAGGCAGTGATGGATATTTGAAAAAAGTAAAGACAGACAACGGACGATACGTGATTCCAAAATTGAGTTGTTGCTAGATTTGGCACAGATTATTTCTTCCTAGAATCTTTTAGGAAACAATAAAAATTTTAATTGTAATACAAATTCTCACAATACAAACAAAAACTTGTTCTTAAAATATCTAGCAACAAAAACAATTGAGAGCAAATAAATTACCCTTTAAGTGTATTACACAAAATACTGTTGAATACCTCATTTTACAAACTGTGGGAGGGTTCATTTTAAAATATACTGGAGATTACAATGCATATTTAGCATCTGTTGTAAACTGTATGAGTAGTTATAAATTATACAGAAATCTAGAAACATCTTGAGCACTACTAGTATATGAGATACCTAGCTCCAATGTAATAATTCTGTGAAGGCCTAAGATTTTGTATTTAAAATAATAAGATTTACAGAAAATATGTATCTTCTAATGAAAATGTGACTAAAATGAAAATTTCAACCAAAAAAAAAACTAAATAAAAAATAGTCTTGAACGTCTCTGAGAATTGAGGTGCACAACATTATTATGTATAAATGTGGTCTTTAAAGTTTCAGGGAAATAAAACACAAAATAAGCACACTCTGCTGAAGATGACAAAGATTCAAAAGATGGAAAAATTCGAGAAAAATTCTTAAAACTTCTGTAATATACCATGAATAACTTCAATATGTATGTAATTATTTTGTAGTTTCATGGAAGTTGGACCGGTGCCATAGGAACAATAGTTGATTACACAGAATAGGTACATCTTTTCCCTACTCACATCCTGGCAAAAATGTAACATTCACAACTGTACATTAATCTTTAGATTATTAGTTTGTTTTAATCAACCATTCTATTTCTGTATAATTTTATAATGAACTTGATCAAAACGTCAGTGATTCAGAAAAATGTCAGTTTAAACATATTTCATTGTCCAAAAACATGACAATAGGATCAGATACAAGTTTTACAACTTAGAACATCTTCTCCTTTATATAAACAATATATATATATATAGTTGAACATATATACAAAAAAGCTACAATTACAAAGACATGAAATGTACCAGTGAAACAAGATTTGCTATTTGCCCAATGACAAATCAAACCCATCTTAACTATAATTGAACCTTATACAACACTGAAGAATAACGAAAAAGCAATAACTTTGAACTGGATAAATAGTGCTGTAAAGTTAGGGTCTCTTAGAATTCAGTTACAAAACATACAAGACTGAAGTTATATATTAAATAAAATGTTGGTACTTCTAATCCTACATTACAGATAAATATTGCATTTCATATAAATATTCTGAATAGCACATCATGGAGATGAATGTCATTATCTATTCTTATGCTAAAATGATGTTATTGAAATGGAGAGAAAGAGGTATATTCCACAGTATTTTGTTCAAAATTCATCAGTAATAAAACTGAAAGGAATGATGTCATTTTGAAACAAATAAATATTAAATAGCTATCCATTTTTCTGACAAATATTGTGAAACTATTATAATATCATTAATATTTTCTTCATTATATTTCCATATGATATATAATATTATATATTGTACAAGTATATTCACAACTGCTGCATTTAATTATATGTCTTGCACATTTTGAAAGTCATCATCTAATTGTATTCTCATGTGACAGTTTATTATATCTTGAGTAAAATAAAGTCTTGAAATCTTGTTCATAATTTAAACAAATTACTTCTGAATAGAGAACTAATCAATCAGACATACAGGAATAATGAAAAAGTTGTATATCTAATATGCAAACTTGTACAATTATTATAATGATCCAACATTATGCTAATTAAAAACAACCAATCAAATGTCAACTGACATTCAAGCATGTCAAATTTTAATATATCATGTTATTAGTTATCATAAGTTCAAACCAGATATAGAAAATACATACATAACCACAATCTTAGAACACAAAGTCATACAACAAGGAGTTTGGCAATCAGATTCCATATCAATGAACAAATCTTGTGGTAAGAACAATCTCAACCAAAGTACACTATGAACCATACATGTATTATTTGTGGTTTTCTGAACAGTTAGCTGTTAACTGGTAACAGGTATATTGTGAAAAGGGATATGTACAGTTCAGTGACATTATATATAGTGTTGAACCATACATGTTTAGCTTTTTAATAAGTGAAATGGGGAATGTAAAGCTGTGAGTTATATAGTGTTGAGCAGTACATTTTTAGTATAGGAGGTTTTTAATCAGTGAAATTTGGAAAGTACAGCTCAGTGACATTAACTGAAGTGTTGAGCCATAGTGTTAGTAACCATACATGTTTAGTGTTTTAATAAGTGAAATGGGGAATGTAAAGCTGTGAGTTATATAGTGTTGAGCAGTACATTTTTAGTATAGGAGGTTTTTAATCAGTGAAATTTGGAAAGTACAGCTCAGTGACATTAGCTGAAGTGTTGAGCCATAGTGTTAGTAACCATACATGTTTAGTTTTTTAATAAGTGAAATGGGGAATGTAAAGCTGTGAGTTATATAGTGTTGAGCAGTACATTTTTAGTATAGGAGGTTTTTAATCAGTGAAATTTGGAAAGTACAGCTCAGTGACATTAGCTGAAGTGTTGAGCCATAGTGTTAGTAACCATACATGTTTAGTGTTTTAACAAGTGAAATGGGGAATGTAAAGCTGTGAGTTATATAGTGTTGAGCAGTACATTTTTAGTATAGGAGGTTTTTAATCAGTGAAATTTGGAAAGTACAGCTCAGTGACATTAACTGAAGTGTTGAGCCATAGTGTTAGTAACCATACATGTTTAGTGTTTTAATAAGTGAAATGGGGAATGTAAAGCTGTGAGTTATATAGTGCTGAGCAGTACATTTTTAGTATAGGAGGTTTTTAATCAGTGAAATTTGGAAAGTACAGCTCAGTGACATTAGCTGAAGTGTTGAGCCATAGTGTTAGTAACCATACATGTTTAGTTTTTTAATAAGTGAAATGGGGAATGTAAAGCTGTGAGTTATATAGTGTTGAGCAATACATTTTTAGCATAGGAGGTTTTTAATCAGTGAAATTTGGAAAGTACAGCTCAGTGACATTAGCTGAAGTGTTGAGCCATAGTGTTAGTAACCATACATGTTTACTGTTTTAACAAGTGAAATGGGGAATGTAAAGCTGTGAGTTATATAGTGTTGAGCAGTACATTTTTAGTATAGGAGGTTTTCTTTAATCAGTGAAATTTGGAAAGTACAGCACAGTGACATTAGCAGAAGTGTTGAGCTAGTGTTAGTAACCATACATGTTTAGTGTTTTAACAAGTGAAATGGGGAATGTAAAGCTGTGAGTTATATAGTGTTGAGCAGTACATTTTTAGTATAGGAGGTTTTCTTTAATCAGTGAAATTTGGAAAGTACAGCTCAGTGACATTAGCTGAAGTGTTGAGCCATAGTGTTAGTACGGGGGTGGTGTGTGTAATTAAGTGAAGCATGTGTTAGTATGGGGGTGGTGTGTGTAATTAAGTGAAGCATGTGTTAGTACGGGGGTGGTGTGTGTAATTAAGTGAAGCATGTGTTAGTACGGGGGTGGTGTGTGTAATTAAGTGAAGCATGTGTTAGTATGGGGGGGTGTGTGTAATTAAGTGAAGCATGTGTTAGTACAGGGGTGGTGTGTGTAATTAAGTGAAGCATGTGTTAGTACGGGGGTGGTGTGTGTAATTAAGTGAAGCATGTGTTAGTACGGGGGTGGTGTGTGTAATTAAGTGAAGCATGTGTTAGTACAGGGGTGGTGTGTGTAATTAAGTGAAGCATGTGTTAGTACAGGGGTGGTGTGTGCAATTAAGTGAAGCATGTGTTAGTACGGGGGTGGTGTGTGTTATTAAGTGAAGCATGTGTTAGTACAGGGGTGGTGTGTGTAATTAAGTGAAGCATGTGTTAGTACGGGGGTGGTGTGTGTAATTAAGTGAAGCATAGTATATAGAAAACCATAACAAAGCATGTCTGATACATTTTTTTCAAAGTAGACTTTCTGACCACATTTATCTGTTCATTATATGGCCATCTGATAATAGTGCACAAACTAGCTATGAAAAGAACTTTGTGCCCTAATACCAGAGCCAGTATATATTTTTACCATAATTAGTAGTCAAACCTGCCTTAAAGGGCACCTCTATATAACAAATCAATGTATATAAAGGACAATCTCATTCTCTCCCATTAATGAATAGTGCATATAATTTTAACCTCAATATAAAGGGCAACTGCTCATAAAGGCCATATTATCAGGTTCCCTTGAGTGGCCTTTATATACAGGTTTGACTGTACATATAAAAAATGTCGCTTTTTTTCATATCAACTCCATCAATTAAAAAAAATCAATTGATTCAACCCAAATGAGACATACATTTTATAGATTTAAAAAGTTGAAATGTGATCTTCATAATTAAAAAGAAGATCCATTATTAATTTTGTTATTTTGTACTCCTTGTAAAAAGTGAGAAATTGTTGTAGAAATTTTGCTTGCCTTAACCTGTATTTAAAAATTTGATGTGTGCCAAGTTTCTCATTCAAGTATTGAACTTCACTTTTTACTATAATAAGTCTCAAAGGTTTGAACATGCTTACAAAACATACATCAGAGAGTAATAATATATCATAAAAAAGGGTAATAACAAAATTACCGAACTCCGAACAATCTTACAAAGGGAAAGTCAAAACTCATAAGTATATAAACAGACAAAAATCAGTCAACAACCGGAAAACTGTGAAAACCGTAATGACCCTGACTTGGTAAATAGTTCTTTATCACGTGATCTTTTATCATTACATCTTATGTTTTATCATAACATCTATCCATGTACAACTAACTGTTAATCATGTAAATGTATACCATAACATCTGTCTATGTATAACTAACTGTTGATCCAGTACATGTATACCATAACATCTGTCTAGGTATAACTAACTGTTGATCCAGTACATGTATACCATAACATCTGTCTATGTATAACTAACTGTTGATCCAGTACATGTATACCATAACATCTGTCTATGTATAACTAACTGTTGATCCAGTACATGTATACCATAACATCTGTCTATGTATAACTAACTGTTGATCCAGTACATGTATACCATAACATCTGTCTATGTATAACTAACTGTTGATCCAGTACATGTATACCATAACATCTGTCTATGTATAATTAACTGTTGATCCAGTACATGTATATCATTACATCTGTCCATGTATAACTAACTGTTGATCATGTAAATGTATACCATAACATCTGTCTATGTATAACTAAATGTTGATCCAGTACATGAATACCATAACATCTGTCTATGTATAACTAACTGTTGATCATGTAAATGTATACCATAACATCTGTCTATGTATAACTAACTGTTGATCATGTAAATGTATACCATAACATCTGTCTATGTATAACTAACTGTTGACCCAGTACATGAATACTATTACATCTGTCTATGTATAACTAACTGTTGATCCAGTACATGTATACCACAACATATGTCTATGTATAACTAACTGTTGATCCAGTACATGTATACCATTACATCTATCTATGTATAACTAACTGTTGATCCAGTACATGAATACCATTACATCTGTCTATGTATAACTAACTGTTGATCCAGTACATGTATACCATAACATCTGTCTATGTATAACTAACTGTTGATCCAGTACATGTATACCATAACATCTGTCTATGTATAACTAACTGTGGATCCAGTACATGTATACCATAACATCTGTCTATGCATAACTAACTGTTGATCCAGTACATGTATACCATAACATCTGTCTATGTATAACTAACTGTTGATCCAGTACATGTATACCATAACATCTGTCTATGTATAACTAACTGTTGATCCAGTACATGTATACCACAACATATGTCTATGTATAACTAACTGTTGATCCAGTACATGTATACCATTACATCTATCTATGTATAACTAACTGTTGATCCAGTACATGTATACCACAACATATGTCTATGTATAACTAACTGTTGATCCAGTACATGTATACCATTACATCTATCTATGTATAACTAACTGTTGATCCAGTACATGAATACCATTACATCTGTCTATGTATAACTAACTGTTGATCCAGTACATGTATACCATAACATCTGTCTATGTATAACTAACTGTTGATCCAGTACATGTATACCATAACATCTGTCTATGTATAACTAACTGTGGATCCAGTACATGTATACCATAACATCTGTCTATGCATAACTAACTGTTGATCCAGTACATGTATACCATAACATCTGTCTATGTATAACTAACTGTTGATCCAGTACATGTATACCATAGCATCTGTCTATGTATAACTAACCGTTGATCCAGTACATGAATACCATTACATCTGTCTATGTATAACTAACTGTTGATGCAGTACATGAATACTATTACATCTGTCTATGTATAACTAACTGTTGATCCAGTACATGTATACCACAACATATGTCTATGTATAACTAACTGTTGATCCAGTACATGTATACCATTACATCTATCTATGTATAACTAACTGTTGATCCAGTACATGAATACCATTACATCTGTCTATGTATAACTAACTGTTGATCCAGTACATGTATACCATAACATCTGTCTATGTATAACTAACTGTTGATCCAGTACATGTATACCATAACATCTGTCTATGTATAACTAACTGTGGATCCAGTACATGTATACCATAACATCTGTCTATGTATAACTAACTGTTGATCCAGTACATGTATACCATAGCATCTGTCTATGTATAACTAACCGTTGATCCAGTACATGAATACCATTACATCTGTCTATGCATAACTAACTGTTGATCCAGTACATGAATACCATTACATGCTAACTGTTGATCCAGTACATGTATACCATTACATCTCTCTATATATAACTAACTGTTGATCCAGTACATGTATACCATTACATCTCTCTATATATAACTAACTGTTGATCCAGTACATGTATACCATAACATCTGTCTATGTATAACTAACTGTTGATCCAGTACATGTATACCATTACATCTGTCTATGCATAACTAACTGTTGATCCAGTACATGTATACCATAACATCTGTCTATGTATAACTAACTGTTGATCCAGTACATGTATATCATTACATCTGTCCATGTATAACTAAATTTTGATCATGTAAATGTATACCATAACATCTGTCTATGTATAACTAAATGTTTATCCAGTACATGAATACCATAACATCTGTCTATGTATAACTAACTGTTGATCATGTGAATGTATACCATAACATCTGTCTATGTATAACTAACTGTTGATCATGTAAATGTATACCATAACATCTGTCTATGTATAACTAACTGTTGACCCAGTACATGAATACTATTACATCTGTCTATGTATAACTAACTGTTGATCCAGTACATGAATACCATTACATCTGTCTATGTATAACTAACTGTTGATCCAGTACATGAATATCATTACATCTGTCTATGTATAACTAACTGTTGATCCAGTACATGTATACCACAACATATGTCTATGTATAACTAACTGTTGATCCAGTACATGTATACCATTACATCTGTCTATGTATAATTAACTGTTGATCCAGTACATGTATGCCATAACATCTGTCTATGTATAACTAACTGTTGATCTAGTACATGAATACCATAACATTTGTCTATGTATAGCTAACTGTTGATCCAGTACATGTATACCCTTACATCTGTCTATGTATAACTAACTGTTGATCCAGTACATGAATACCATTACATCTGTCTATGTATAACTAACTGTTGATCCAGTACATGTATACCATTACATCTGTCTATGTATAACTAACTGTTGATCCAGTACATGTATACCATTACATCTGTCTATGTATAATTAACTGTTGATCCAATACATGTATACCATAGCATCTGTCTATGTATAACTAACTGTTGATCCAGTACATGAATACCATAACATTTGTCTATGTATAGCTAACTGTTGATCTAGTACATGTATACCATTACATCTGTCTATGTATAACTAACTGTTGATCCAGTACATGTATACCATTACATCTGTCTATGTATAGCTAACTGTTGATCCAGTACATGTATACCATTACATCTGTCCATGTATAACTAACTTTTGATCATGTAAATGTATACCATAACATCTGTCTATGTATAACTAAATGTTTATCCAGTACATGAATACCATAACATCTGTCTATGTATAACTAACTGTTGATCATGTAAATGTATACCATAACATCTGTCTATGTATAACTAACTGTTGATCATGTAAATGTATACCATAACATCTGTCTATGTATAACTAACTGTTGACCCAGTACAGGAATACTATTAC
Organism: Bathymodiolus brooksi; assembly: GCA_963680875.1. Taxonomy (NCBI): domain Eukaryota; kingdom Metazoa; phylum Mollusca; class Bivalvia; order Mytilida; family Modiolidae; genus Bathymodiolus; species Bathymodiolus brooksi. The sequence continues at coordinate 88,816,769 of OY804581.1, read as the reverse complement.
ATCTGTCTATGTATAACTAACTGTTGATCCAGTACATGAATACCATTACATCTGTCTATGTATAACTAACTGTTGATCCAGTACATGAATATCATTACATCTGTCTATGTATAACTAACTGTTGATCCAGTACATGTATACCACAACATATGTCTATGTATAACTAACTGTTGATCCAGTACATATATACCATTACATCTGTCTATGTATAACTAACTGTTGATCCAGTACATGTATACCATTACATCTGTCTATGTATAATTAACTGTTGATCCAGTACATGTATACCATAACATCTGTCTATGTATAACTAACTGTTGATCCAGTACATGAATACCATAACATTTGTCTATGTATAGCTAACTGTTGATCCAGTACATGTATACCCTTACATCTGTCTATGTATAACTAACTGTTGATCCAGTACATGAATACCATTACATCTGTCTATGTATAACTAACTGTTGATCCAGTACATGTATACCATTACATCTGTCTATGTATAACTAACTGTTGATCCAGTACATGTATACCATTACATCTGTCTATGTATAATTAACTGTTGATCCAATACATGTTTACCATAGCATCTGTCTATGTATAACTAACCGTTGATCCAGTACATGAATACCATAACATTTGTCTATGTATAGCTAACTGTTGATCCAGTACATGTATACCATAACATCTGTCTATGTATAACTAACTGTTGATCCAGTACATGTATACCATTACATCTGTCTATGTATAGCTAACTGTTGATCCAGTACATGTATACCATTACATCTGTCTATGTATAACTAACTGTTGATCCAGTACATGTATACCATTACATCTGTCTATGTATAACTAACTGTTGATCCAGTACATGTATACCATAACATCTGTCTATGTATAACTAACTGTTGATCCAGTACATGTATACCATAGCATCTGTCTATGTATAACTAACCGTTGATCCAGTACATGAATACCATTACATCTGTCTATGTATAACTAACTGTTGATGCAGTACATGAATACTATTACATCTGTCTATGTATAACTAACTGTTGATCCAGTACATGTATACCACAACATATGTCTATGTATAACTAACTGTTGATCCAGTACATGTATACCATTACATCTATCTATGTATAACTAACTGTTGATCCAGTACATGAATACCATTACATCTGTCTATGTATAACTAACTGTTGATCCAGTACATGTATACCATAACATCTGTCTATGTATAACTAACTGTTGATCCAGTACATGTATACCATAACATCTGTCTATGTATAACTAACTGTGGATCCAGTACATGTATACCATAACATCTGTCTATGTATAACTAACTGTTGATCCAGTACATGTATACCATAGCATCTGTCTATGTATAACTAACCGTTGATCCAGTACATGAATACCATTACATCTGTCTATGCATAACTAACTGTTGATCCAGTACATGAATACCATTACATGCTAACTGTTGATCCAGTACATGTATACCATTACATCTCTCTATATATAACTAACTGTTGATCCAGTACATGTATACCATTACATCTCTCTATATATAACTAACTGTTGATCCAGTACATGTATACCATAACATCTGTCTATGTATAACTAACTGTTGATCCAGTACATGTATACCATTACATCTGTCTATGCATAACTAACTGTTGATCCAGTACATGTATACCATAACATCTGTCTATGTATAACTAACTGTTGATCCAGTACATGTATATCATTACATCTGTCCATGTATAACTAAATTTTGATCATGTAAATGTATACCATAACATCTGTCTATGTATAACTAAATGTTTATCCAGTACATGAATACCATAACATCTGTCTATGTATAACTAACTGTTGATCATGTGAATGTATACCATAACATCTGTCTATGTATAACTAACTGTTGATCATGTAAATGTATACCATAACATCTGTCTATGTATAACTAACTGTTGACCCAGTACATGAATACTATTACATCTGTCTATGTATAACTAACTGTTGATCCAGTACATGAATACCATTACATCTGTCTATGTATAACTAACTGTTGATCCAGTACATGAATATCATTACATCTGTCTATGTATAACTAACTGTTGATCCAGTACATGTATACCACAACATATGTCTATGTATAACTAACTGTTGATCCAGTACATGTATACCATTACATCTGTCTATGTATAATTAACTGTTGATCCAGTACATGTATGCCATAACATCTGTCTATGTATAACTAACTGTTGATCTAGTACATGAATACCATAACATTTGTCTATGTATAGCTAACTGTTGATCCAGTACATGTATACCCTTACATCTGTCTATGTATAACTAACTGTTGATCCAGTACATGAATACCATTACATCTGTCTATGTATAACTAACTGTTGATCCAGTACATGTATACCATTACATCTGTCTATGTATAACTAACTGTTGATCCAGTACATGTATACCATTACATCTGTCTATGTATAATTAACTGTTGATCCAATACATGTATACCATAGCATCTGTCTATGTATAACTAACTGTTGATCCAGTACATGAATACCATAACATTTGTCTATGTATAGCTAACTGTTGATCTAGTACATGTATACCATTACATCTGTCTATGTATAACTAACTGTTGATCCAGTACATGTATACCATTACATCTGTCTATGTATAGCTAACTGTTGATCCAGTACATGTATACCATTACATCTGTCCATGTATAACTAACTTTTGATCATGTAAATGTATACCATAACATCTGTCTATGTATAACTAAATGTTTATCCAGTACATGAATACCATAACATCTGTCTATGAATAACTAACTGTTGATCATGTAAATGTATACCATAACATCTGTCTATGTATAACTAACTGTTGATCATGTAAATGTATACCATAACATCTGTCTATGTATAACTAACTGTTGACCCAGTACAGGAATACTATTACATCTGTCTATGTATAACTAACTGTTGATCCAGTACATGAATACCATTACATCTGTCTATGTATAACTAACTGTTGATCCAGTACATGAATATCATTACATCTGTCTATGTATAACTAACTGTTGATCCAGTACATGTATACCACAACATATGTCTATGTATAACTAACTGTTGATCCAGTACATATATACCATTACATCTGTCTATGTATAACTAACTGTTGATCCAGTACATGTATACCATTACATCTGTCTATGTATAATTAACTGTTGATCCAGTACATGTATACCATAACATCTGTCTATGTATAACTAACTGTTGATCCAGTACATGAATACCATAACATTTGTCTATGTATAGCTAACTGTTGATCCAGTACATGTATACCCTTACATCTGTCTATGTATAACTAACTGTTGATCCAGTACATGAATACCATTACATCTGTCTATGTATAACTAACTGTTGATCCAGTACATGTATACCATTACATCTGTCTATGTATAACTAACTGTTGATCCAGTACATGTATACCATTACATCTGTCTATGTATAATTAACTGTTGATCCAATACATGTTTACCATAGCATCTGTCTATGTATAACTAACCGTTGATCCAGTACATGAATACCATAACATTTGTCTATGTATAGCTAACTGTTGATCCAGTACATGTATACCATAACATCTGTCTATGTATAACTAACTGTTGATCCAGTACATGTATACCATTACATCTGTCTATGTATAGCTAACTGTTGATCCAGTACATGTATACCATTACATCTGTCTATGTATAACTAACTGTTGATCCAGTACATGTATACCATTACATCTGTCTATGTATAACTAACCGTTGATCCAGTACATGAATACCATTACATCTGTCTATGCATAACTAACTGTTGATCCAGTACATGAATACCATTACATGCTAACTGTTGATCCAGTACATGTATACCATTACATCTCTCTATATATAACTAACTGTTGATCCAGTACATGTATACCATTACATCTCTCTATATATAACTAACTGTTGATCCAGTACATGTATACCATAACATCTGTCTATGTATAACTAACTGTTGATCCAGTACATGTATACCATTACATCTGTCTATGCATAACTAACTGTTGATCCAGTACATGTATACCATAACATCTGTCTATGTATAACTAACTGTTGATCCAGTACATGTATATCATTACATCTGTCCATGTATAACTAAATTTTGATCATGTAAATGTATACCATAACATCTGTCGATGTATAACTAAATGTTTATCCAGTACATGAATACCATAACATCTGTCTATGTATAACTAACTGTTGATCATGTGAATGTATACCATAACATCTGTCTATGTATAACTAACTGTTGATCATGTAAATGTATACCATAACATCTGTCTATGTATAACTAACTGTTGACCCAGTACATGAATACTATTACATCTGTCTATGTATAACTAACTGTTGATCCAGTACATGAATACCATTACATCTGTCTATGTATAACTAACTGTTGATCCAGTACATGAATATCATTACATCTGTCTATGTATAACTAACTGTTGATCCAGTACATGTATACCACAACATATGTCTATGTATAACTAACTGTTGATCCAGTACATGTATACCATTACATCTGTCTATGTATAATTAACTGTTGATCCAGTACATGTATGCCATAACATCTGTCTATGTATAACTAACTGTTGATCTAGTACATGAATACCATAACATTTGTCTATGTATAGCTAACTGTTGATCCTGTACATGTATACCCTTACATCTGTCTATGTATAACTAACTGTTGATCCAGTACATGAATACCATTACATCTGTCTATGTATAACTAACTGTTGATCCAGTACATGTATACCATTACATCTGTCTATGTATAACTAACTGTTGATCCAGTACATGTATACCATTACATCTGTCTATGTATAATTAACTGTTGATCCAATACATGTATACCATAGCATCTGTCTATGTATAACTAACTGTTGATCCAGTACATGAATACCATAACATTTGTCTATGTATAGCTAACTGTTGATCTAGTACATGTATACCATTACATCTGTCTATGTATAACTAACTGTTGATCCAGTACATGTATACCATTACATCTGTCTATGTATAGCTAACTGTTGATCCAGTACATGTATACCATTACATCTGTCCATGTATAACTAACTTTTGATCATGTAAATGTATACCATAACATCTGTCTATGTATAACTAAATGTTTATCCAGTACATGAATACCATAACATCTGTCTATGTATAACTAACTGTTGATCATGTAAATGTATACCATAACATCTGTCTATGTATAACTAACTGTTGATCATGTAAATGTATACCATAACATCTGTCTATGTATAACTAACTGTTGACCCAGTACAGGAATACTATTACATCTGTCTATGTATAACTAACTGTTGATCCAGTACATGAATACCATTACATCTGTCTATGTATAACTAACTGTTGATCCAGTACATGAATATCATTACATCTGTCTATGTATAACTAACTGTTGATCCAGTACATGTATACCACAACATATGTCTATGTATAACTAACTGTTGATCCAGTACATATATACCATTACATCTGTCTATGTATAACTAACTGTTGATCCAGTACATGTATACCATTACATCTGTCTATGTATAATTAACTGTTGATCCAGTACATGTATACCATAACATCTGTCTATGTATAACTAACTGTTGATCCAGTACATGAATACCATAACATTTGTCTATGTATAGCTAACTGTTGATCCAGTACATGTATACCCTTACATCTGTCTATGTATAACTAACTGTTGATCCAGTACATGAATACCATTACATCTGTCTATGTATAACTAACTGTTGATCCAGTACATGTATACCATTACATCTGTCTATGTATAACTAACTGTTGATCCAGTACATGTATACCATTACATCTGTCTATGTATAATTAACTGTTGATCCAATACATGTTTACCATAGCATCTGTCTATGTATAACTAACCGTTGATCCAGTACATGAATACCATAACATTTGTCTATGTATAGCTAACTGTTGATCCAGTACATGTATACCATAACATCTGTCTATGTATAACTAACTGTTGATCCAGTACATGTATACCATTACATCTGTCTATGTATAGCTAACTGTTGATCCAGTACATGTATACCATTACATCTGTCTATGTATAACTAACTGTTGATCCAGTACATGTATACCATTACATCTGTCTATGTATAACTAACTGTTGATCCAGTACATGTCTACCATAACATCTATCTATGTATAACTAACCGTTGATCCAGTACATGTATACCATAACATCTGTCTATGTATAACTAACCATTGATCTAGTACATGTATACCATAACATCTATCTATGTATAACTAACTGTTGATCCAGTACATGTATACCATAACCTATATCTATGTATAACTAACTGTTGGTCCAGTACATGTATACCATAACATCTATCTATGTATAACTAACCGTTGATCCAGTACATGTATACCATAACATCTATCTATGTATAACTAACTGTTGATCCAGTACATGTATACCATAACCTATATCTATGTATAACTAACTGTTGATCCAGTACATGTATACCATTAGATCTGTCTATGTATAACTAACTGTTGATCCAGTACATGTATACCATTACATCTGTCTATGTATAACTAACTGTTGATCCAGTACATGTATACCCTTACATCTGTCTATGTATAACTAACTGTTGATCCAGTACATGCATACCATAACATCTGTCTATGTATAACTAACTGTTGATCCAGTACATGTATACCATTACATCTGTCTATGTATAACTAACTGTTGATCCAGTACATGTATACCCTTACATCTGTCTATGTATAACTAACTGTTGATCCAGTACATGCATACCATAACATCTGTCTATGTATAACTAACTGTTGATCCAGTACATGTATACCATTACATCTGTCTATGTATAACTAACTGTTGATCCAGTACATGCATACCATAACATCTGTCTATGTATAACTAACCGTTGATCCAGTACATGTATACCATAACATCTATCTATGTATAACTAACTGTTGATCCAGTACATGTATACCATTACATCTGTATGTATGTCTTCTGTCTGTTGACTGTTCGTTGGTCTGGGTCAACTTATGTAGGCCTATAACATTTCATGTTTTCCATGTTGTAAGAGGGCTGGTCTCTCTTAGCTGTTGGGTCCTGAAAAATAATGAAAAATGTTAAAAATAATATCTTTAAGACATTTTCAGGGCAATTCTACAATAATGTAATGTAACATACTGTATGATTTCACTTTTCTTGTATTTTACCTCTTTTCACATATGGTCATTCCTACACAAATTATGTCATGCAGTGGCAGCCATCTTGACATTCTGAAGCATAGGAAAAATTATAATTATGACACTGTAAGGGGCCATCCAATGATTACTATGACAATGTAAGGGGCCATCCAATGATTATGCATGTACAGTTTTGGGTCAATCAAGAGTTTTGTTTTAGAAATTTATTCATTTTTAAGTAGGGCTCTATGCTGAGCAAAGTCCTGTGATGTTGGCCATCTTTGATTTCCGATCAACACACAAATATCTGTTGAAAACCATCCAAGGGATGTTTCGTTCAAGTATTATTTCAAATGGTTTAGTGGTTTCTCAGAATAATTAAATTATTTCTCCTTGCATTATTCCCCTTTGATTATCTAATTAAATAGGTTGTATATTCAATAATCATAGTCTGTTTGACTTCTATAAATCTCCAGAAATAAAATCTTAAAAATTCATTTTTTAAATCAACAATTTTTTTGCAGTTGTATGTACATATATGATATCTATAAAGTATGATAATTAATTTCAAAATGTTTGGCCAATTAATAAATAAATTGTCCATTAGGTCTCCATAGAAAAAAACCCAGCAGCAGACAATCTAAGGAACATTCCAAACCAACCAAGTTTTATTTCAATGGTAGAGTGGTTTTGGACATGGACTATTTTTTAAAATATTTTTCTCATTGACACGCAGAACAGACATTTTCTGTTTCAACTTGCTCTATTTTTTTTTCTTTATATCTGGGCTAGGATCCTATGAATTGGTATAAATTCCTGACTGAAACAAATAAAATACATAATGATGAGAGACCACCTGATAGAATACCCATGTTTCAATTGGTATTGAGAGAGCAGGGCCCGGTTGTTCAAAACAGTGGATAAAGTTATCTGCTGGATAAATCATCTATCCAGTGGACAACTTCTGTTGTTCAAAAGTTGTCCACTAGACAAATGTGCTTTATCCTGGACGACTTTTGTCAAGTTTAATTGGGTACGGATAAAGTTTTATCCAGTGGATAAATATGATCGCCAATTGAAATTACATTCGAATTTTTTTTTGTTATCATGAAGTTTTCCTCTATTTAATTTCAAGAATAGCATTTCCCTTTTTTGGAAATAGATTATACTACACATAACAGGAACTAAGATAAATAGATAGATTTTAAATACAAATGTAAATAAATAAATGTTATACAATATAAATAAAAAATTGAGGAGAGAGAAAAAACCACACACACCATCAGAACTGATTTCGGATTTAATTTGTTGCCAGTGCAAGTAAATTAAAGAGAGGTGTAATTGATGGGACTGGTTGGTTATTTTAGTCTTCCGTGATCTTGCATTTTTCTTCCGAAATATTTTCTGTTGTTTTTTTTGTGTGCCGTGAATCGTTATGAGGACATTTTCCATGAATTGTTCTGAGTCTAATTTATTTTACATTCTTCATGATATACGCCTCTCGTCTACGTTTTTTGTGAACTTTTTTTCAATGTGGTCTTCTGTGTTTGTTCTTTGTTGGTTTTTTTTCTCTCTCAACGATGTTGTCAATATTACATGAATTACTGGACACATCCACAGTCCAATTGCAGACAAAATAAACCCGACTAGCGAGGATGTATAAATGGTAAAAAATACCTTTTCAATTACATTGGGTTACATTTTTTTTTAAATATGAACAGAAGAATTTATTTACCGTGCCTTCAATTGACCAGTAAAAAATACTTTTGATGAATAGATGAATAGTGACGAGGCCCCCCCCCCTTTTTTTTATTAGTTCAAAAGTGGAAGAATGGCTTATGATGATATTAGTGATGGGCAATTGTTTACTAGATCTGTTTGTTGTTTTTGATTTAGATTTGGAACCGATTTGAGTTGATAATTCGTGTTGTTTTTGTTTGGTTTTTTTTGTCTGGTAACAGTTGGAGTTAAATATTATTTATTTTATTTGTTTTGACAACAGTATGAAAAAGGTCATTCAGTGTATGTGTGTAGATTTCTGTGAAAATATCCGATCCCAAGACATGTACGTTAAATTTCCCAAGATCCAATCAACATATTTTGTAAACCGTGATATTTACTGTATATACATGTACATGTAGGGAGTATCCTAGTCCCAAATATGTCACTTATTTCAGGTCAGCCCACTTCAATAGATTCCATGTCTTCCAGAACACAATTTGGATTTCATTGTTGTAAGATTCTATTACACTACATCATTAAGTACAATAATTGAACTGGATCATAATAAAATATTTCTAAAGTTTTGTAAAATTGTATTTTTCTTAAAATAAATATATCTTCCTATTTTTGTATACATACATAAAAAATCTGAACTTTTAATTCAACACAACATGAATGACAAAATGACACACCCTTTAATTAATCTTGCCCTTGCTTCAATGCCGATAAATCTTTAGGAAAGAAATGAAGCAACTAGCTTCAATTTATTTGTGCAAAAATATAATTTGGATTATTATTTCATGATCTGAAAAAAAAGAAAAAAAAAAGGTTTCTCTTAATGATTGGTCATATATCATTTGCAGATCACAACAAATAAATTGAACTGTGTGAAAAATAACTTGAAATGTGAAAAATAACTTGAAATGTCGCTGAACTTAGCAGACCTTTTTTAATTTTTGGTCTGGATTGCTGTAAGAGAGGAAGTGCACAAAAATCATGAGAGTTGTCCACAGGACAAAATTTTATCCAGTGAATAGCTATCCAACCATTGTCTTTGCTTTTGATCAACCAATTTTAACCACTGGCTAGCTGTCCACTGGATAAGTAGTTGTACAGTGGACAACCTTATCCAGTATTTTGAACAACTGGGCCCAGTTTGACAAACTGGAAAAGGAATTGATCCATTGTTTAAACTCTTTGATGTATATCTGGAAGTGAAGTCAATCACTTATTGATTAAAACTCCCATAAAAATTCAACTCATCTGGTAAAGGATTTTGTTCTTCTTTGATGTTAAAAAAAAAAGGTTTACTTCGGATATATAAAAATTATGTAAATAAAAAATGATACCCTCCCACCCCCTCCCCCAAATAAAAGAATAAAAAAACACAAAAGAAAACAAAATCAGAGAGATTTTACTTTCAAAGAACAAATAAAATTTCAACATTTGCTTTATGGAAACAGTAATAGTTCAAACAGTAAACCAGATAATGTATTATGCATTTTATTTGGTACTTGCCATAAATCCACAATAGTGATGCAGGATTTTTATTTTTAATTTCAAATACAGGACTAACCCCTCATAGAAATAGATTATCATGGGGGGGGGGGGATATTAGACATCCTTTATCACAAACATTAAGTACCCATTCAATATTAAGAGGTGGCTGACCTTTTTCTTACATTTCCTTGCTGATTGATTTTGATTTTTGGTGTTTTAACACCACTTTCAGCAATATTTCAGCTATATCATGGCGACCAGTTTTAGTGGTGGAAGAAGCCGGAGTACCCGGAGAGAACCACCCATCATGGGAAAGCAACTGGTAAACTTTATCACTTGCAGTTGCAAGTCGAGTGCACCCTTTTTTGTAATTTATATAGCCGGGTGCGAACCCACGCCGTATCGGCTTGTATGAGTTATTAAGTAATCCAACTACCTAACTCATTGAGCCACCTGGTCCCTCTACATTTTCATCTAAACAAATCCTATTTTCCTATATAATATTTGACTGGTATCAATATTTGTGATGTTTTTTATATTTGTATCTACTATATTTCTTTGTGCACTTGTAAGTTGATCTCTTAATTCATTATGGGTGGAATCTACCCCAAATATCCTAAAATTATCAAAAATGTAATTTTCACTATTTTTTTAAGTCTTTTTTTTCCCAATTGTTTTCATTATTGATATACTCTGCATCCCAGTCTTCTATGATTTAATTGCCACTGATAAGTAGTTTTGAGGATCTCAGTCCTCACATTGGCTGTAATAAAACTCATATAATGTCTTACTATCTATATGAAGAATCTAGAAATTTTATCGAGGGGCACCTGTTTAAGGACTGTCATTCCTGCTAATTAATATATTTTGGATTTCAAACCCTCTCCCCCTTTTTCCCCTTTACACTTTTAAACCTGGAAATATTCCTCCAAATAATGAAAGAATAACAAAGCTGCATGATAAAAGTGACTGTGACAACCCAATATATACAAGACTTACCAAGAAAAAACATAGTTTAGGTTGTAGACAATACATATCTTCATTCTGAAGAGAAATCCCATAGAGTTCTCTGTTACGTTCTAGGACAACTGTTGAGTATGTTGCACCACAATCCAAGAATCTGTACAAAGTAAAAGGTTAAGATATCATAAACATACATAGAGAAAAAATATGAATGAAATAAACAATTATTCTATACTGCAATTGAAAACTGAGTTGTTTTCCCCCTCTCAAATTTAATTCATAATAAAGTGATTTCTTGTGTAAATTACCATTTTTTTCTATTCAATATTTGCCATTTTAGGTGGAGACAAAAAAAAAAATTAAATTACATGCTCAAAATATGTAATTCAAAGTTTAAAATACTGTAATATAATAAAAACAGATACAAATCCATCTTTAAGACTCCAAATTCATGAGTAAAAAATCTGCACTAGTCAGTGGGAGGTAACTCTATTTTTTTTTGGTCAAATAAATTGCCATTTCAAGGGTAATTTAGTGACTATTTGTTTTCAATTTCAGAACCGATTAAAATTTACATTGGACAGTTTGCATAAAGAGAGGAGATAGATGTGGAATTACATATTCTATGAGCACAGGCAAGCCGATCCTCAGTATCAGGGTATATTATTGTGGGATTTAGACAATAAAGAAAAACGTGGTTGGGGGGAGTGGACAAAAAGTAAAATGCAACAAATATAGGTACATATCTCAGCTGTATACTCTATAAAAAGAGCTAGAGGAAGGAAGACCAGGACATAAACCCTAAAAAATAAATACCATTGCTCATGTTGGCCTGAGTTATTCACTAATAGAATACACAGGTTTCAGGAAAATACTTCTCGGCTGCCATATTCCTGCTCTTAGTGTATCAAGTCTACAAAAATAAAGAGCAAATAATTTGTGAAATACAAAACATTTTATGAAAAGAATATGTCTCCCCTCCTTATATATATATATTGGTCAACATTGTTTCCCCTCCTTTTTAGTTTTTTTTGTCAACATTGTCTCCCCTCCTTATATAGTTTTTTTTGTCAACATTGTCTCCCCTCCTTTTTAATTTTTTTTGGTCTACATTGTCTCCCCTCTTTATATAGTTTTTTTTGTCAACATTATCTCCCCTCCTTATATAGTTTTTTTTGTCAACATTGTCTCCCCTCCTTTTTAGTTTTTTTTGTCAACATTGTCTCCCCTCCTTTTTAGTTTTTTTGTCAACATTGTCTCCCCTCCTCATATAGTTTTTTTTGTCAACATTGTCTCCCCTCCTTTTTAGTTTTTTTTGTCAACATTGTCTCCCCTCCTTTTTAGTTTTTTTGTCAACATTGTCTCCCCTCCTCATATAGTTTTTTTTGTCAACATTGTCTCCCCTCCTTTCTAGTTTTTTTTGTCAACATTGTCTCCCCTCCTAATATAGTTTTTTTTGTCAACATTGTCTCCCCTCCTTTTTAGTTTTTTTTGTCAACATTGTCTCCCCTCCTCATATAGTTTTTTTTGTCAACATTGTCTCCCCTCCTTTTTAGTTTTTTTTTGTCAACATTGTCTCTCCTCCTTATATAGTTTTTTTTTGTCAACATTGTCTCCCCTCCTTATAGTCTTTTAAATACATAAAATTAACAAATAGAACATTTTACAACTTACAGTATTACTAAATTTTGTAAACATGAATGAATTATAAATATAATAGTGATTTCTAGTTTTAATTTCTGTGATTAAAGTCAGAAACAGAATGAATTGTTTTTTCAGTAAATATGTAGATATAGCCTGGAAGACCATTCTGTGACTGAGAAATGTAGAGAAGATCAATGCTTTACTTGTGTCTCAAGTGTAGTGTTTGATAGTCTCTTATGATCACTTACATCCATGTCCTTTCTTACTAGTAATTTTTTTATTGAAATAATTCTTATGAAAATTAGTTATCATTCTTTGTCAAAAAAATATCTCAAGAAAATTGCATCAAATATTGATATGAATGTAAATGAATTTGTCATACTGCAATAGAAAATCTAAGTGATCCGATTGGTTATTTACTCAATTTTACTAATCCATATTATACGGCTCTAGCCGGTAATATGAGAGCACGTGCCAAGAAAAAGATAACTCATTTTGAAATCATACGTAATCAAGATGTCGACCCCCAGGTTCGCCTGTCACTCTGACGTCGATATTGAGGCAATTCTAAATCATTTGTTATTTTTCTGCTAAAATTGTTAAGTTGTTTATTAAATATGTTGAAGAATTAATTTCTTCTTTAAAGCAAAGTCATATCTGGGGTTAAATGTTCATGAGACAATACATGTATAGTAGTCATGTTCTTTATTTAGGCTTTACACAGGTAATATGGACCCATGGTATTGCAGTATGACAAATTCGTTATATAGGCTTTAGACAGGTAATACGGGCTCATATAACCTGTCTGTGTTGTATATTTCCCTCGCCTTCGGCTCAGGAAATATAAAACACAGACAGGTTATATGAGCCCGTATTACCTGTCTAAAGCCTATATAACTAATATTATAGTTCATCCTTATCCTATACAAAATGAGGAATTTTTATTGAGGTTCTCACCTTTAACAAATTATTTGGATCGTTATGTAGCTTCAAAGACTGGCAAATATAAAAGGTATCCCAAAAGAGAATTTTTACTTACCACTCTCTTCTCGATGCAATTTCTTTTTAATCTTTGACATCTTCACCACCCTGCCCCTCCCCCCGAGTGACCCAAGTGTAGCTCCTGACACTTCAGTCATTATCTCCCTTGTCGAACTACGCCAGCATTGTAGTTCAACTTAGGAGATCACGACACCCCAAAAATAGGACCCCAGTGTAGCTGCTGACACCTGTTCCTCCCCACCGCCCCCTAGTCAAGGTACACAGAGCATAGTACCCAAGTGGCGTGGCCTCCAAATGCAACTCCTGTCATTTGGATATTGCCTAAATGCACTCGGACCTGGACATTTAAGCATAGGGGGGACGTTGATAAGATGTGAACCCCAAACACACCAGGCTTAACTTTCTATGCTTTAGTTTGTCCAAGGTCCAAGAACAAATAGTTCCACCTACCTCTTCCCAAGATCAGGTTGTCCTCTGAATAGAGGTGGGTGCATCAAATAAAACAGGTTCCAACTGTTCCTTGGTTACAGGTAGTTGTCCTCAGAAAAGGTCATTGCATTTCAACATTTCCTCTGAACAGAGGTGGTTGCATCAGAACAAGTCAAATTGTTCCCTTGATCGAGGCAATTGTCGGGTCTGGTTATGTACAGTAGAGATAATTGCAGGAATATTTTAATATGTTGTTGAAAGTTTCTTGTTTGCAAATCAATGTGAATCTGTCCAATTTTTTAAAGTTTATATTGGTTTTTCTGCCAGATATCTAGTTATAAATAGGCGAGGGTCATTAAATACCAATCCTTCCTAATTGTACCCATCACAAGCCAGGAGATACAATTTCCTTCAGCTTTTCATGTGTTTTTTGTGCTTAGTGTTTGAGATTTGCAGGTAGTTGTGTGTTGTTATGGCTATTTGTAAACAATCATTAGCATTTGATGTGGTTTTTATGTTGTCATGGTTACTAATATTGATAACCATTAGCGTTTTATTTTCAATGTATCCTGAACTTAAAATAAAAAACTGCAAAAAGAAATCTTCAACTTATGTATTTTATTTTTATTCACCTTCATATTATTCAATACATTATCCAGTCGGGAAGCCACGCACAGATTCCGTACCTCCAACAATGCAAAGTCAAATCCCGAAATCAAGGGACGTAACTCTATTTTTTTTAGACATGACGCTTTACGAGTGAGCGGCCATGAATTGTTTACGTCGACACCCCATGTGTTTTTACTGAATATCTTCATAAATAAAACTGAAAGAAGTATTCATTTTTATTGAATCCATTTTTTAAATAAAATTGTAACGTGACTGACCCGTGAAGACGTGTATTTATGATATCGTTTGCTTGAAATCAACGTTGGAACTCGGGATACCGCTGCTGATGAAATGTTGTTAAAAAAAATGGCGCTAAAAATAGACTCTTTTACTAAGTGGAACAATTGCATCCCATTGGCTGTTTATTAATAAATTTGGTAAAAATAGCTAGAAACACGTATTAGAGTATGGATTATTTGCATATTTCCCCATCATTCATCACTAGAATTCCATATTTGGATGTAAACAAGAAGCACTATATTTCGAGATTCTAACCAAATATTTCTGGGTTTTTTCATAGATTGATCGATCTATTAGGATGAAAATGTGACTGTTTAAACACGAAAGTACCACTTGACCAATCATAGCCACACATATATAGAGTCATTTTATTCCAGTTTTAACAACAAATCTTTCATTTTCGTTGACTCGTTCCATGGCATTTATGGACATGTCAAAATATTGACATAATCAATAAATACATTTTAGAAATAAAAAGGTCTGCATTATAATGTATGATCTTGTCATGCAGAGAATGGTGAAAGATTATGTTAAATTCACTCTAGATTAACATGGCATAGCATAAGGCTACATATTTAGTTCATGTCAAGCATTTACACCCCCCCCCCCCTTTTTTTTTCATTTTCAGTCTGTTTTCCTGAAATACTTATTGATGTGTGTACATGCTACTTTTCAGTGCCAATGGTATTGACAACCTCCAGTTTTAGTTAGTTTTAGATCATTGTAGGTAGATATATATATACAGACTGGACATGGGATGTTTATTATTTTTTAACAAGAGTCTGAAGATACCAAAGGGGCAAAGTTACAGATTCTATTAAATAAAATGGATGTTTATTTTCTGTTAGTTTCAGATTCTATGAGTATAAATGCAAAGTTTCCTGTGATGTTTATTGGTTGAATATTTGAATAAATAAAAATAAGAATATATGATAAGTCTTATATATATATTCATACAGGTTTGAAAATCAATATATATATGTTTTTTTTCTTCTAAAATATCCATGAAGTAAAAAAAATGGACCAGCATTCCAATTATTTTTAAAGTACATCATCAAACAAATGCCATGAGTTTTCAAGACACCTTGTGTCATAAATTATAATAAAGTCATTCAGAAAAGAACTTTTTGATTGTGTAATTTGTGTAATTTGTGAAACTTCATCTGAAAGTCAAAAGGTTTATTTCAATTTCAATTGAAAACCAGGACTTGTCTTAAACATTTCAAGAATGAATTAAATTTCTGTAAACAATTTGGCTCAGAAGATAAATTATATTGTGGTACATATTGTTATAACAGTTGTAACACATTTTCTAGGTCAGAAAGTGGAGCTGAAACAAGATCTCAAACTTTTCAATTTCTTATAGATATATTGAACCAGAACCAAGTTGTTGAACAAGTTTCTACAGACATTTAGACCTGTATACACTCCAACATGTTGTTGAATTTGTTATTCATGCTTTTTTTTTAGATGAAAAGGTACTTATGTTGCCTGTTGTTTATGAGAAATATAATTATCTTTTATCTATGAATATTAATGCCGCAATTTATAAATTTTCTTTTACAGAAAAGAATTTTTCAAAATGTGCCCATTTATTAACTTTTTTCCAGTCATTGGAACAAATAAAATAATTTTTTTAACTTCAATTTTAAACAATATTAACCAATACTTGGTTATTTTGCCAACAGAAAACATATTCATTCTATTCTAGTTATTTAATTTACTTAGTGAAATTTGGAATTCTGGTTTGTTCTTTCATGTGAATGCAAGTATTCTGTATGTGTCTTAAAATTATGTGAATGGTAGTCATTCAATATGCTCTTTTATGTGAATGCTAGTTATTCTGTATGTGTCTTTTATGTGAATGCTAGTCATTTTGTGTCTGTCTTTTATGTGAATGCTATAGTCATTCTGTTTGTGAATGTCATGGTGGAAAAATTATTGCAATCTAAGTATCCATATTTGTAAATGCTGGTAATTTTGTGAATGTCCTGGAGAAAGAATTATTGCAACCTAAGTACTCATATTTGTAAATGCTGGTCATTTTGTGAATGTCAAGGGGAAAGAATTGTTACAACTTGACCACCCATATATGTTATAAAAGCTAGTTTGTAGTTGTGTCAAACACATGAATATTCCAAATACATTGATATTTACATTGTGAGATAAACATGAAACTTGGTAGCTTTCATTCAGATAATAAAATTTCCTAATTTCAAGAAAAATATTTGCTTACACTGATTTTTTTTTAATTTGCCTTGATATAATAGGAAAGGTTAAGATATCTGAATACAATTTTTTATGCCCCTTTTTGTCTCAAGGTTTCAATTTTTTTTAGATTTTAAAAAAATTATTAATTTTTTTTTTTTTTTTTTTTTTTTTTATAATATTTTCATATTTTTTCAATTTGCTTAATTTTTGTTTACATGCTTTTATTTTTTCCACACATGTATTTCTTTCTATTTATCTTGTACCTGTTGTATTGAAATTAAATTAAATTGAAATTATTAATTGTTGTACATTCCCTGTGCAAGTCTAGTATCATAGATGATTTTTTTAAATTTAAAGTGATAATAAATAGTAATTCCCCAGTCTAAATTACAAAATGCACAATGTCTAAAACAATATTGCAATACAAATAATTCAATTAAACTGAAAAATACGGTATTAATACAAGAAAATTAAAAAAAGACATAGACACCCCTTTCCCAAATGAAATATACTCTTTCGGATGTACGCTTAGGTGTCGTTTATTGTTGATGTTAAGAAACACCACCGATGTGTTCCGAAAGACAATGAATTTCGATGTTTGGCAAATGGTCGATCCGATCAAGGTGGGTGTAGGGCTAAGTGGAACAATTGCATCCCACAAGACATTGACACTAGTTGTCGGTATGACAATGATCCTAGATGATTTCCTCAGGCATTGTATGTTACAGAAAGCCATCATATTGTTTTAATTAAATGTTCTCTTTTAAATAGAACCACCTTGACATTTGTTTTGAAATTGAGTCCACTTCATGTAGCAAAATTCGATGTTTGTACACAATATAAATAAAAACTGAAGTGATACAATAAATTTCTATTTATCCATAGACATCTTCCGTATATTTTAATTGATTTCAAGCATAAATATTTATTGTAAACCGACGTATTTTAAGCGAAGGGTTGAACGTCATTTTTCATCAAAAATGAAGCGAAAGTCACGTGACTGGGACTTGACTTTGGAGCTCTCCTGTCACGCTGGCTGTCCTACTGTATCTACACATTATTATTGCCATATTTCAGATTTTCAAACTGAACAAGAAATGAATAATACATAAATAAAACTTGCATCTCTGCATCAATGGATGTAAACAACATTCAATAAATCATTTAAAAAAAAACAACATTCAATAAATCATTCATAAGTCAAAATACAAATATGATTAAAGTTTTCCATCAAATAAACTTCATTGAAATTCCTTTAGATTACAGGGATTTCTTCTATTTTTCTTGGCATTCTTCCAAGCAACAAATGGTTATCTTCCAGACTTGAGGAAATAAATGATGTTGGCAATCTTCCAGACTTTAAAGACATCAGTATTTTCTATAAAACAAAACAATATTATATTTATAGTTATCTAAATAACATTCTTTCATGTACATTAAATTGGAAACTGGAAACAGTAGATTAGTGGTAAAACATGAAACAAGTGTAGACAGATCTATGTCTCACCTGCCCCCTGCAAATTGTTTGTGTGAAATATTTTGTTAGACAATAAATTAATGTACTGTACCAGGTCCACCATCAAAGTACAATAAAACCTGTATTAAGAGGTCACCTTTGCTTCAAGGAAAAAGTGGCCTTATAAGAAAGGTGACCTCTTAGAAGAGGTTAAATTCATATGAAATTTTCTATGACATAACAAAAAAAAAGTGACCTTTTAATACAGGTGACTGCATGGGCAGGTTTGACTGTATAGACCAAATATGATGAACCTAGGTTGTAGAAACTTGCCTAATCAGCAAAACTTAACATAAATTTAACAAGGTCAGCAGACTGAAAATGAGGTGAAGATCGTGTGACATATGCCTGACTGATCAATGTGTGGACCAAATAAGGTGAACCTAAGTTGTAGGGTAGTGGAGAACGTGATTTAATCATTAAAACTTTACTCAAATTTAACAAAGTCAACAGATCATCGACATGAGGTCAAAGTCAGGCGACACATGCCTGCCTGACATGCACATACAATGATAAATGTGTGGATCAATGATTGTGAGCCTAGCTTGTATGGTAGTGGAGAAAGTGGTCTAATCATGAAAACTTGATGCAAATTTAACAAAGTCAACAGACCATGAAAATGAGGCCAAGGTCAGGTGACAAATGCCTGACTGACATGTACACACCATGATGTCAGGTGACAAATGCCTGACTGACATGTACACACCATGATGTCAGGTGACAAATGCCTGACTGACATGTACACACCATGATGTCAGGTGACAAATGCCTGACTGACATGTACACACCATGATGTGTGGACCAAGCGTGGTGAACCTAGGTGGTATGGTACGTGTAGTGGAGAAACAGACCTAATCATGTTTAACAACACCAGTAGACTGTGAAAATGAGGTCAAAGATAGGTGACACATGTAAGTCTGACAGGTACCCTCCATGATAAATGTGTGGACCAAACATGGTGAACCTAAGTTGTAGGTGGTGGAGAAAGTGACTCAATGATGAAAACTTGATGTAAATTTGATAAAATCTGTAGACCATGAAAATGAGGTCAATGTTACAACTGTAGGTGACATATGCCTGACTGAAATGTACACACCATGATAAATATGTGGATCAAGTACAAAATGTATGATGAACCTACATTGCATGGTAGTGGAGAAAGTGACCTAAGCATGAAAAATTTACACAAATTTAACAAAGCCAGTAGACTGTAAAAGTGAGGTCAAGGTCAGGTGGCACATGCCTGGTG
This sequence comes from Bathymodiolus brooksi, assembly GCA_963680875.1. Taxonomy (NCBI): domain Eukaryota; kingdom Metazoa; phylum Mollusca; class Bivalvia; order Mytilida; family Modiolidae; genus Bathymodiolus; species Bathymodiolus brooksi. The sequence goes on along the minus strand of OY804581.1, from coordinate 88,796,297 downwards.
AACCTAGGTTGCATGGTAATGGAAAAAAGGACCAAATCACAAAAACTAAAAACTTGGCACAAATTTAATAAAGTAAGTAGACCATGAAAATGAGGTGAAGGTCTAGACTAAGAAAAATTATTTTATTCAGTTTTAGATAGATTTTCACAAAAAGTTGATCAAGTGCACCTCGAGATTTAAACTCACAACTTTAGTGGTGATAGGCACTGATAGCACAGGTAGTTGAAAATCCAACTATCATATCAACACAACCATGACCCAGAGATGCAGCTAATCGTCGGCCCTGTCGAACCTAGGGGGCAGAATTTTAGAGGGTCCGGCAAATGACGTCTTTGTGTCAGACCTAATGACCGGCAAACATTTTTACTGCTTGGGGCTGTCAAAAATCAAATTTCTGTCGGTCCTGGTTACCTCTTAGACACCTAAGCGAAGGATCTTTGATTATCGTTAATAAAGTCAAACGTTGTAAACAAATCGGTAAAAATTTCTGTTCCTTTCTGTTTATGCTAAATTTCGGGAACCAGTTCCCATTCCGGATTTTATTTCGTATCCTATCGGTAATCGTTGTAAATTGTAATTTTATCATTTCCGTTATGGCTGCATGGCCAATTAAGTTTACGGAGGGGTCTAAATCTGGAAAAAAGCACCCACTACCTATCGATTTATCTACAGAGAATAAAAAAGCCAAAAGGTTGGCATATGAGAAGGACAGGTGACCGGGGCGGTCCTTTAATCGAAAATGGAAGGACAAAATGAACAAACAAATGACGACTTGATATCAAAATAATCATTAAAGGAATAATAAAATCTTATTAATATGAAGTATTGATTATTTGATGTTGCAGGGCTATCTAAATTGAATGTGGTCTCAGTCACTAACCCCCCTTTGGCAATATCCTTAATCTGATTCTGGTCGTAGTAGTCGTTAACTGTGTCAAGGCTTTAAGATTGTCCCTTTAATCATACTGTATTGAAAGTGAAATATTAAAAAATTTCTAAAAAAAAAAAGTAGGTCTGGCAAAACTCTCTTACTTGCAGGACCCAATGTCTGACAGGAATTTTTTTTATCTGCAACTCTGATGACCGCCCCAAATTAACGTTAAATGAGCATTGACAGAGGAAATCTGTTGACATACTACCGAAAGCACTCGACACAATCCATTCAGAATTTGGGCCCCTATTAGACCCCTTTCCGAAATAATCAATTTTTTTTATGGCCCACCAATAGCCCATTAATATATACACTTCACAAAAATTGCATTAAAATTTGATGAAAAATAAAAACTTTCAAACTTTGGAAATTAGCACATTTCTTCGTATTGTGTAATCTGTGTTGCCAGTTTCTCTGGATTGTCTGTTTTTGATTGGCCCTTCATTATACTCTATCATTTATTCAGCCTCTTTAGATCAAGTTTATCTAAAAACCATAAAAGATATCTCTAGCAAATCCAACGACATACTATCGAAAGCTCTCAACACAACAAAAAACAATTGCATGAAGAAAAATAATTGTATACATCTTTAAAATACGCAACATTTCAAAATGTTTACCCCTTTTTCAAATAAAATAGCCAAAAAAAATGTATGGCCCATCAATAACACATAATGAGAAACACTTTGCCAAAAAACTACATTAAAATTGTATGAAAGTTTAAAAAGTTCATTTTTGTTTATTCTTACAAAATCGTAAATAAATCAGTAACCGGCTTGTGTTAATGTCATCAGCATTCCTTGTAAACTATGTCACAGGAAAACATTAAATTACAACAGTCAAAGTCAATAGATGGTTGTCTTAAGTATTTATTTGGGGAAAAAATAGAGGTGAAAAAAACAATATGGGCATTTTTATGTTTGTATGCACCACGGTCCTGTATGAATACATGATTTCAGTTAGGAATGATGTTTGTAATTTGTTCGTCAATACACAGGTGCTAATTAAAATATATCGTGACTTTTATCATTGTATTATTTATATAGCCAATGAAGGACGTCATGTTAGAATAAATAATATATACACATATATATGGCCACACCCTTTTTGATAACTTTGGGCCTCTTGTTTCTTTTGATCAACAACAAAAAACATAAACTTTGAATGGGACCATCCAATGAAAATTCCTACCAAGTTTAGTTTCAATTGGCCCAGTGGTTTGAGAGAAGATTAAAATGTAAAACTTTGCGGACAATGGACACTATAGCCCTTACCTGACCGAGCTAAATATTCTCTGCATTAAATATATAATAATCTAATTTGATTTGAATACTGCAATCTGATTGGCTGATCCGCTTGGAGAAAATGTTGGTTATACTTGATAACCTGGGTTGGTATTGTGGCGTCACCAACATATTCATTCTCCAACGACAAATTCAAATAGTCGCATGAAATAATCGCAATTAAAATCGAGAAATCATTAAATTTTGTTGTAAAAATTAAATTATAAGGAATATTTGAACAGGTTAACCTGGTTTGGAACAGCTTATGGTTTTCATAAACCACTTCGCAGTTTATTAAGTGTAACCTGCCTCAAACCAGGTTATATTGTATAACCTGTTCAAAAATTCCTTAAATACACAACAATGTAAACAAATTATCTACCTGTCAAAGTTTCTGTAAACAGCTTGATGTTGGAGACAGTACGTGTCTGTTATCACATTAGAACTTGATGCAACTGTAAAGAAATTAAATATATTAATTTTGCTGTAAACCTTCACATCTGAAATATTAACTCCATTAATGTGTATCCTGTAATACTCAGAATTTGTATAAGATGGCACCATATAATGTACAAGAACAAGGGGAGATAATAAGCAAAAATGTATGAACAATAAACAAAAACGAAAAATAAGCAATTTGTACAACATGATAAAAATGCATTTTTGTTAAATGAATGTTTAATTATTCCATATTAAAATTAAATTAAAATAATATAAGTCTTATTTATTAAATAAGTACTGTTTGCACTGCGAGTGTAAACAAATATAAACAGTTGTTTTGTTTGCTTGTACATGTATAAGGCCTCGACATTAACGTTTGTCCGATACAAGTTAAAACTGACGTCGGACAAGTAGATCTTGTATCATGGTTGTCCGACGGGACAAGTAAAAAACAGGACTGTCCTACCTTTTGGAGGTTATTTTCAATGATAAAAATGTGTTGCTTTGTCATTTTGACAGACAAAAACTTCGTAAATAATTATTTTAATGTGTTTAAAAATATCGGTTTCCATTGAAGTACACTATCGCTAATTATAACGGTGAACCAAGAGATATTCCGAATATATACATGATCTGTATCTTTTCAGCGATTTGATTAAACGACAAATGGCATTAAGTATTTATAATGAAATAGAAATCGATTTGTTTATAGTGTTTCCTTCCCCATCACAATAATTCCCTGGAAACGTAAATAAAATGTCCACCAGCATGGATCTATATCCCCTGATCTTAGAAAGTACGGATTTACAACAAGAGGCGGAGATCAATTCAACCAGAAATATTAAGGCGTCTAATGTTAATTTTCCATTGAGGGACATTCAGAAGCTGATTTTGATACACAATCTGCATTCAATAGACACTACGGTGAACAATGACGTTCAAAGCATCCTGGATTCATTCCACATTATACGATTACCGCTTAGATGGGCCTGCTATTTGAGAACCAAACTTAGAAATTGACGATTAGACACTCATACCATGATGGCATCATTTGATACCAATGACTTTATGACTTATGTCTAAGTGTATGTTGTTGATTATAGATGTCATAATCATAATTTCTGTTAGTATTAATAATGACAGGATGTGATAATGTTTGTGAGACAATAACCAAAACATTTTACACAAATTGCTGATAATTATTCTCTAGTTTTTGTAATTTTTATTAATTTTTTCGGACAACTAAAAGATTGAGTCGGACAAGTACTTTTTTTAGTTAGTTGTCCGAAGGGACAAGTTGAAAAATATGTTAATGTAGAGGCCTGTGTATGTATACATTTCATAAGCATACTCTGGTATAAAAAATATAGGGATTTGTGTAAACCTTGACAGTTACACATAAAAAAATAATTAACAATAATAACACAAGCGATAGCAAAGCAGATTATAAATAAGCATTAACACATGAATAAGTATTAGTATGCAAATAAACATTAATTATAAGCAAATAACCAGAGGCTCTCAAGAGCCTGCATCGTTCACCTAGTTATAAAAAGAACCAATTGGCCCTATGTAAAAGCTATGTCCTGCAGTGGTAGTCATCTTGGAATTACGATCAACTTTTGCGTCTTGAAACATTATTCCCCATAGGGTCCAATGTTAAACCAAGTCCTGCCGTAGCCACCATCTTGGATTTCATATCAGAACAAAAAACCTAAACGTTGTAGAGGACCATCCAATGAACATTCCTGTCTAGTTTGGATTCAGTCTGATTTGTAGTTTCTGAGAAGAAGGCATTTGAACATTTTCCCATAGGGTCCAATGTTAATCTATGTCCTGCGGTGACAGCCATGTTGGATTTCCGATCGGCATAAAAAACCTAAACTTTGTAGAGGACCTTTCAATGATCATTCCTGGACAGTTTGGTTTCAATTGTCCAAGTGGTTTCAGAGAACAAGCATTTTGAAACATTTTTCCCATAGGGTCCAATGTTAAACTAAGTCCTACCGTAGCCGCCATTTTAAATTTCATATCAGAACAAAAAACCTAAAGTTTGTAGAGGACCATCCAATGAACATTCATGTACAGTTTGGCTTTAATCATATCTCTAGTTTCTGAGGAGAAGGCATTTGAACATTTTCCCATCAGGTCCAATGTTAATCTATGACCTGCGGTGGTGGCCATCTTGGATTTCCGATCCACATAAAAAACAGAAACTTGGTAAAGGACATTCCAATGATCATTAATTTACAGGTTGGGTTCAGTAAGTTCATTAGTTTCAGAGAAGAGGTTCTTTGAAATTTCAGGCAATCAGAGCATATTATTGGCCCTGGCAGCCATGTTGAATATCCAACTGGAACGAAAAACAGAAACTTTGTAGAGGACCATCCAAGGAACATTCCTGCCAAGTTTAGTTCCAATTGGCCCAGTGGTTTCGGAGAAGAAGCTTGAAATGTGAAAAGTTTACAGACGACGGATGCCAAGTGATGGCAATAGTTCCCATGGACCTTTGGTCCAGGTGAACTAATGAAAAACATGAAAAGAACACAATTCTATGCTGACCTCACACAAGGTACAAAGGTCCTCGGTGATCTTATGATTTGATCTATATGTTGTACATTATTGCCAATACTAATTCTGGACACAACCTGAATAACACAATTTAGAACTCATTACTATGTGTCTTAAATAAATTAATAAATTTATCTGCAACTATAATATTGACACAAAAATTTAAAAAAAGTCACTCACTCTTAGGATAACATTTGTACTGTTTATTACATAAGATTATCATTTAAACTGTTTATATCATGAACAAATATCTTTTATTCTCAAAGGGCCCGGGTGGCTCAATGAGTTAGGTAGTTGGATTACCTAACAATTCATACAAGCCTATCACCAATACGGCGTGGGTTCGCGACCGGCTTTGTAAATTACAAAAAAGGTGTACTCAACTCGCATCCGCAAGTGACAAAGTTTACTAGTTGCTTGCCCATCGTTGGTGGGTACTCTGGGTACTCCGGCTTCTTCCACCACTAAAACTGGTCGCCATGATATAACTGAAATATTGCTGAAAGTGGCGTTAAACACAAAAAATCAATCAATCATTTATTTTCAATAAACCATCATTATTAAATACTGGTATAGGGTTAGGTTTATGGTGTTTAATGCCACTTTCAAGGATATTTCAGTTATATCGTTGATTAAACATAAATAAAAGGTTTTAGTTGAAAATAAGAGATTTTGAGAATGTACTTGTTTTAGCAATAACTAGAATATAAATTATTTGGCTTAGAACTTTCAAATACAACGGTCTCAGATGAAAGAGATCTTCTAAATTATTTTTTGTGGAAAATCTTTGTTTTTGTTGAAATTACATGGATTTTGAGAATTGGATCTTACTGATGCAATAAGTTGAGAGAAAAAAACACATATTTTTTGGTATGATAATAAATTGATATGAGCGGTTTTTTTGTTGAAAAAAACAAGAATTTTGAGAATTATGTCTAAGTATTTATACAATAATCTTCAGCAATAAGCACTGAAGTTCACGAGAATCTATATCACTCACCAGATTGTATCACATTTTGGGATTAGTGGAGAATGTAAATATCATTTTCCGTGTCTGTCCAATTAAGCATATTGTAGCAGGGCTTCAATGTGTCAGTGATAATAAGTCCAGCTTGGGTTCGATGCTTTTATTGGAATATAACAGTAATAATAACAGTAACCCTACAAATATACAAATAACAAACATAAATACAATACATGACAAGATAGATCACATAAGATAATACACACAATCAAAGGGAGATAATTCTCTGTGATTTATCAAAGAAATATAAAATAAAACACTTTTATACAAGTTACTTCTATGAGAAAAATACCACAATATAGCTTAAGTATACAATAAAGTAAATTATTCTGTGTCTTTGGTAAATAACCAAATAACTGCAACTTCAAGACAATTGCGTCACCTCAGAATTAGTTTCAGCATAGTTTATACACTCAAAAAATAAATCTCTATGCGAGAGAATATATGACACAAATAAAAATGACAAACACTATTACACTCAGTAAACACAATTCACTGATTACACAAATGTATAATCTCGTTGAGATTAGGATTCCGAAGAAATTTTCTGTCTGTTCTTCATCCTAAGGAAATATCAATATTTTTGCAGATTTGAACTGGAAAATATGTCTATTTATGAAATCTTACCTGCACTTGATCTGACACAATCCGTCCATGCCAAAATATCCATCGGAATGCACCGGGGGGTCAAATTTAAAATTTCCAGAATACCCTTGATAGGGCTTGAAACGAAATTAGGATGAAGAACAGACAGAAAATTTCTTCGGAATCCTAATCTCAATGAGATTAACAAATGTATAAACATGCAAATAAATAAACAATCAAATACACAAAGCTTACCCTATATATGGCACAAGGGCACCAGAAGAATGGATCACTCTAGGATCTTTGTACATACATGTAAGTCTACATCCATCTTCCCTAGCCAAGGGTTATGATCCGCTCTACTCATCTTCACCCTTGGCATCGTTAGACGGATTTTCGTAATTCTCGTGCACTGCCACCTGCTGGATTTTGACAGTTACGCCCCTTGTAATGATGTCATTTTCAGCCAATCGACGCGAGGCTTTCATTTCCTTTCGTTTGAATGCCATGAAAATTGACTCGAGATTATAATAGGCAGTGTCTCCTTGTACAAACTTTTTGTACGAATAGTGTAGCGGCTAATCGTACAAACTTTTTTATACTATCAAAATCGTGCCGGACTGACGATTTTTCGCATTTTTATTTTGTTGTCATTTTTCCTACAGAACATGTGCTTTTTGTAAAGCCCGTTCTGATTGGTTGCAGCTACCACTAGCTGCATTACATATAAACCGTCACCGTGTGACCTTGAAAATCCGTCTAACGATGCCAAGGGTGAAGATGAGTAGAGCAGATCATAACCCATGGCTAGCGAAGATGGTCTACATCATAATAAATCCTGAATAAAATAAAAGGGGCATTGATAAGTCAAAATGACTTCAGAACATATTAAATATAACTAAAGCATCATCTTGAATAAATTAATCAGATGTACATAATCTACATTGTATATAAACAATTATACTCAGATTCATGCTTCAATCTCAATATGTGCATTCCCACTATTTCATACTAAGGTGAAAATTAGAAATAGTAAAATGAGTAAACAGAAAGATAACTGACCTTTAGAAAACAAATAGAATAGTAGTACATGTGGTCCAAATTAATTTCCAGTTTGAAAATGTTTGAGTAACCCAAAATGTCTGACTTTAGTTTCTGTTGTGCTCTATGACAGGTGTGAGGAAAAGATAATCTACCAATAGAAAGTCTGTATTTTCCCTCCAAAATTAATGTGTAATGAACCATGTAATTTACTGTACTGTATATAGTTTTATTTTGTAATTTTAATTTCAAAAATATTATAAACCTTAAAAACATGAGTAAATAATATCATTATAGCATATAATGATTTTTCAGTAACTATATAAAATTAAGACTACCACACATATGATGAAGACTTGGATTACGGTCAAATGAACTCCTATAGTATTCAAGTTTGTATATAGGGCTATTGTTAAAAAAAAAAAAAAAAAAAAAAAAAAGAAGTTTATACCTTCCTGAGAATACCAAAACGATTGGATTGCAAATTCTCAAAGTTCAGAATTGTTTTATAGACAACAACGACAAGAACCCAAAAGAAGCAATACAATAATGAAGCTTTTGCATATATCTTTTTTTTTCTTCAATAAACTAGAATTCCTTACCAAGAACTTGTTTGCTGATGAAATTTAAAGTAATATGAAAGGCGAATATCGTGTAATTTTTGGATTAAATATTTTTACTTAATATGCCACTTAATTTAACTAAAATCAAACTGCATAACATTAAAAATCCGCTCAAAAGCAGAATATATGAGCAAATCGCAAAATATTTGCCAGCAGATAATTCTGTTGTGCACAACAGTAATGCAAATGATATGCGCGTGACCCAAGATTTGAACTCTTTCGGGGAAATTGTGTAACGGGTGTGTTCGACTGATTTGTGTTTAAATTATCTCCCTTTTGGAAACCTGGCAGTCAAAGGTACCGTATTTAGGGTTGTATAATGCGCACCCTCTCTTGTCCTTGAAAATCTCCAGAAAAAAACTAGTTCGTGTCTATAATGCGCATGGACTTTTAAAAAAAATCGCTGTCGGAAATGTGAGAATTAAATATCAATCGTATATATTTTTCAGTCCTTTGAGCATGTTTTATTTGCTGGGAGAATTTAAGAACCATTTATCTCTTTTCATCTTCAATAAAGTTGCAAAATATTAAATGTATTGGGTTTTATTGGCGGACATGTGATTTCCCGGTCTGGGAAAGAGTGAAACACATTGTTCCTGTTTATAATACGCACCCCTCCTACAAATTAAAGAATCTGGGCAAAATCCTGCGCATTATACAACCCTTAATACGGTAGATATGTTTTATTGATATATTTTGTAATGATAAGGCTATCTATAATATATTTATCGTATTTAAACATTGACAAACTTCTGCAAATAAAATTTGTTAAGAAATTTGCAGAATCAAAATAATAACCATACCATTGTCAAGGTGACGGATGTTTTATATAATGCTTAATGTTTACATTTTCAAGTCGTTCAAGGAACCATTGGCTATTAACAGTATGGCTTACTTAGTATAACTTTGATGTTTGAAATATAAAAAAGTATAATTTTTGATCCTGTGTCTGTCTGTCTGTGAGCTTTTTGCTTGGCAACCACCAAGTGAGACATATCCAAACACGCTCCTGTTACAGAAAGGGATTGAATTAGTTGACGATGGATACAAAATGAGATTTAGACATATCCAGGTTTGTTCCACTGGGATTCGAGCTTATGGCAATAGGAATTAAAGCTAATAAAGTTTGCAATACTTTATATAGTCAACAAAAGGCACGATATAACAGAACATAAAAATCAACAATTGTAAAGGTTTCAAATAAATACTGCACAAAAAAATAGATGCAAAAACGGCTGTAAAATACCAATATCAACAATAACCTACCGTTAGGTAGCACTAGGATCAAATGTAAAAAATCAACCCAGAAAAACATGATGTGGTGAGCAGCTAACAAAAAGTTTATATTTTAAAGCATTCTGGGGTTAAAGCTAATCTAAATTTAAAGTCGAAAATTAACCAAATTTAGTCTCCCATTTAAGCTATCCCAAAAACAAATAGATTGGGTACTACTCCTATAGAAGCAGGATCAAAAGTTATACTAAGTAGGTCATACGGTTAATAGCCAATGGTTCCTTGAACAAGTTGAAAATGTAAATATTAAATATTATATAAAACATTCGTCGCCTTGACAATGGTATGGTTATTATTTTAATTCTGCAAATTTCTTAGCAAGTTTTATTTGAAAAAGGTTGTCAATGTTTAAATACGATAAATATATTACAAATAGCATTATCATCACAAAATATATCAATAAAACACATCAACATAAAAATAAATGTCTACTTTTGACAGTCGGGTTTCAAAAAGTGAGATAATTGAAACGCAAATCGAACACACCCGTTTATCTTTTCTTGATCGGCAATCATCGGACCAAAATTTTTCTTCACGAGGTATAATGATCGCCAATCATCGGAACAAAACAACCGAAAGTTAATTAGTCTCCATGACAATGGCAAGGACGAAAAACATGCACACGGATTTGCAGATTTCTAGTTGTTGGGAACATATTTCAACTTGAAACATGCATGAATAGCTTAGTAAAGGTACCACCGTATTCCAAATGAATTTTCAGGGGAAAATTGTCTTCACCCAAAACTGGTGTAATATTACTTGAAGATTTGTTTGTTGTTTAATGTTATTGTCAACTCGACAGTATTTCAGTTATATCATGGCAACCAGTTTTAGAATATCCCAACTCAATCCAGTATTAGTCGGCAGTGTAGTTTAGAAAGGCTCCAGTCATTTTTTTATTTAATGAACATTTAATGTTTGATTTGTAATATTCCCTTTGATAAAATGTTTGATAGATATTTGCTGAATTTGGTTGGTTTGGTTTATTTTCAATAACACGAAACGTGGAAATGTGCCGACCCAGATTTGGGCGGCAAATCCGCTGTTTTCCTTATGGAGAGCGCTCTGACGTCCCACGGCTCCAGCAAGTCGAACAAAAAGCCATCGAACGGCAGAGGAATCTCGGCATAGTCGCGATGAGCCTCCTCTTTCCTTCAAAGCACTTTTAAATAGCCTTGGCTACATCTCACTATATTTTGGATGGGCCGATGGTTTCTTTGGTTTAGCTGCTGTCTTTTTCTTTGGTGACTTTGCTGGGGCTGCTGCTGCTACATCTGCCATTTTTCTTTGCTAATAATCCTTCCGAAGTATACACTATGAATGACAATTTGAAAATAATGCAATGACAAGCGCGATTTTTGTTTATGTATAGCGAACGTGGACCTCGACGAAGATTGTTAAACCTGAACAAGCATCTGCATCCGAACTTAACCTGTGTGATGTTGAAAACTTTCCTATTACAGATAACGAACTGGATATAGTGAGAAAAAGTGATAATGTTCAAGATAAATCTGACAATAGCAATCATTTTTTGCCTAACAGTCGGATAAGGGAAAAACCGCTGTGGAAGCGTGCTGCTCGTCAACGTCAGAACAAGAAATGCAAACCACCAATCAGTCAAGTCAACAGGAACTTTCATGCACAAAATCCCCCCCCCCCCCCCCCCCCCCCCTCCTGACGATGGTAAACCAAAACCTAAACAACCCTTACATAGGAGTGCCGTTATATCCACATTTAATATCGAGAACTTCTACTCCAACAATGTTTACCTACCAACCTTACTTGGTACAATAGATATTATTGCCATACAGGAACATTGGTTATTTAAGTTTGAAAAATCAAAGTTACAAGAATTTGACGAAAACTATAAATTTTCATGTTTTATTAAATCCGTGGATGAAAATTACCCTATTTCTGTAAAGCAGTGAATTCGCGGCTGGGGCGGGTGTGCTTTATTATGGAGAAAAGAGTTGGACCAATATATTGATTGCATTACTGATGGAGGGAATCGGTTGGTCAGCGTTATTTTAAACCAGGAAGAAAAACCATTATGCATTATCGCAGCATATATGCCTACGACAGGTACAGGAAATGATTTGTAATATATGATGGTTGTCTAGATGAAATTCAAGAAATCATGAATAAATATTCTCACTGTCAGTTCATTTTCCTTGGAGATATGAATGCTTCTTTTATTAAACCACAACCTACAAAAAGGGACATTAACTTTATGAGTGCGATGGAAGATATGAATTTTGTCTTGCCAAATAATTATCTGCTAGATATGACATATCATCACTACAACGGCTTTGCTACTTCGCAAATTGACTATATTTTACCTTTCAGAGATAAAAGTTTTGTTAAAGTCCTTCAACGAGAGTGTACAAATACATCTACACATGACCTTGTTATTGGTCATATTTTTGGTCATTTTGTTAAAGTGAACAAGGATAAGAGGGATGAGCCTGAAAACTGTATTATTAACAATAAGATTAACTGGAATACTATTGATATACAAGCATATCAAACCCTGTTGACTCAGGATTTTCAGAAAGAACTTTCAGTTATTGGAGATACTAGTGACTATATAAATAAACTTGCTGAAACTTTGATGAAATGTGCTCTTCAGTCATGTGATGTTAAACAAACCAAAATTGTGGGCAAAAAAGGACGTAAACCTTGGACTCCAGAAATTTCAACTTTAGTACGTGCAGCTAGAGATGCACATTAGAAATGGAAGGAACATGGACAGGGAAGGACGTTGGAAATGTGTTTTTCCGTAACCTTAAAGAGGCTAAACGTAATCTGAGAAGGGTGCAAAGACAAACTGCAGCAGAGGAAAGAAACAAACTGTATCATGAAAATTATGGATTCATTTGAAAATGACAAACAACTGTTCTAAAAACTTGCTCGTAAACAGAGAAATAATCCATCACAGAAGTTGTCAACCTTAATTGTAAATGGAACATCTTTTGATATGCCTGTCGCTATTGGTAATGCATGGACTGATTATTTTGAAACTTAATAAAGTAAAGCATCAGATAGTGGAACATTTGATGGTACATATAAATCTTTAGTTGAAACAGATCTTCAAAATTTGAGGAAATTATATGGAAATTCAAAATCTACAGTAAAGTTTACTACAGCAGAGAAGGTCAGCAAAATCTTGGTGACTATGCAAAATCGTAAAGCTCCGGATGAATTATCACTCGTGGCTGAGCATCTTAGGAATGGAGGTCCAATTGTTTGCTATATTCTTGAGAAACTTTTTAATAAGATATATGAAGAGGGACATATTCCTGATGTTTTTAAATGTGGAATTATTACACCTGTATACAAAAAACATGGTAAACCTATTAATGATCCAAACTCATACCGCTGCATAACAGTCTGCAGTGTTTTTGGAAAAATCTTCGAAAAACTTGTACAAGACAAAATTATTGACAAACTGGACTCGAAACAAAGTAAACTGCAAAGAGGTTTTACTAAAGGCGTACCACCTACTAATGCTGGTCTATTACTTACCGAAGCCATCGCTGAGGCCTTGGATGACAATTTTCCATTATATTTTGTTTTTATCGATGCTTCCAAAGCATTCGATGTTGTATGGCATGCGTTTATACTGCGTCGCATTCACGAAGCAGGAATTCAGGATCAGGACTTGAAAATTATTGATGAGTGGTATAAGGACCTAACGTCTAGAGTAAAATGGGATGGTAACTTTTCACGTATTTTCAATGAGGAACAAGGAGACTGTTAGGGAGGCATTTTGTCACCGCTGCTGTATAAAGGTTTTAGCAATCCTTTACTCAAAACGCTGGAGGATGAACACCCGGGTATGCGTATTGGATCCGTCCATATTGCCTCACCAACTTGCGCCGATGACATTTTACTAATTTCAAAAAGTATTTTTGAACTACAGTCTATGCTACTAGTACAAGAACATTTTGCTAATTGCGAACGTTATCTTATATCTGAGACCAAGAGTAGGCTGATGTCCATTAATAGCAAGAAACATAGTATAAATGAGACTGTCATGTTACATGATGCGCCGCTGGAACAAGTTGATAGTTATAAACATATTGGAATACAAAGGGACTCAAACAAGTCTACATTAGTATCAGAAAGAATCAAACTGGCTAGAAGAACCTTGTATGCGCTCATGGGTGCTGGGCTTCATGGTTATAATGGTGTTAATCCGGAAGTTGGAATAAAGCTATGGAATATATATGTATGCCCTCGTTTGTTATTTGGGCTGGAATCCGTGGTATTGAAGAAGGACTATACCTCGTTGAACCTATACCATAAAAGTATTTTAAAAATCATTCAAAATGTTCCAGGGCGAACCGCAGACGAGGGTGTATACATTCTCAGTGGCCAGCTGCCAATTGAATCTGTACTTCATTATCAGATATTGATACGACTAGGAAATATACTCAGAAATCAAATGACTGTGTCAAGAGGGAAGTGTGTATTAGACAATTACTGGTGAAATCCAATAAGTCAAATAGTTGGTTTATATATGCCAAATCCATATTGGACTTATACTAAATAACTTTAGTGTATAGTCTTATATCTGACATTCCGTCGGTCAGGGTATGGAAAAGCTATAATGGGTGCGTACCATTGCTCCGACGACCCACTACTCCGACAGCCCGTTATTCCGATGGCCCATTATTCCGACGACCCATTATTCCGACAGCCCATTACTCCGACAGCCCATTACTCCGACGATCCATATTTTTGTATTAATCATAATGTACGGTAATGGCAATATTTTTTCTCCAGATCCAGAATCAAACTAGACTAGTTCGCTCACAATGGTTACCTCCGCCCCCTGTATCCTAAATGCAACCGTTAATGTCAGAACATACCTTAATTATTATTTCATGCACATCTACATATGGTGTACTCCTTTGTGTAAAGTTTAATAAAAAATACTTTGGACAGTTTTGAAGGCTTACAAGGTTTATGGACAGATGGACGGACAGACAGGACGATTCCTATATACCCCAAACTTTGTAGGGGTATACATGTAGTTATATATATCTTCATAAATATTCGGATCTTTCTTTCTTTATTTGTGGCTGTAAGCATCATCAAAGGAAAACGATCTGCCTTTATTTATATATTTCTGATATCAGACAGATAGTGGGGTACCGAACACCAGTATTTATTCAGCGGTTTCCTTGGCGTCTCCATATTACAATTAGTGATTACTTATAATCTACCGCATCTACGACTATGATATGCTGACGTTGTCACAGTAATAGCGTAAACACCGGAAGTCGCCTGCCGATTTGTTCAGACGTCAAGACAAGAAAAAGACGGAACGTGGTCGGAATTGACATGATTCGAAACAACCGTATTTTAAATGTTGTTTTGTATACTATCATATTATTTGTAATGGAGAACACTAATGTATTATTACTAGTTATCTTTAATAAAGAATTGAATTGAATAAACACAAAGGATGCCACAATAATTTCATCAGGAACTGTGGTTTCATAATGAAAGAAATTGGGATATACTTTTGATTACAATAGGAATATGATACAGTTTGTGATGTTACAGCAGTTAGTATTTTTTTTTTTTTTTTATTTATTATTATTATTTTTTAATTTTGTTTTGCTTGTTGAAAAATTTCTGGGGAAAATTATTTGGATTTTTTAATTCTAATTCCTGTTGCTTTCTTTCTTAATTCTGTTTTCTTTTAATTTCTTGTTTAAACTATGTTTCTATGTTTAAATTTTTGCCTACCATCGACCAAAAAGTAGATTGAAAGTGTACATAATTCACAAGCAAAATAACTAATCACAATCTTTCTTACAAGAAGGTAATAACCAATCACAGCCATGTTTTCAAGAAGGTGATATTTCTATTACGGCCTCGTTCAGCATATATAAGGATCGTTTAAAGCAGTAATTGATCATTCTCGATTTATTTAATATCAAGAAAACAAGTCAACATGTCAGGCAGAGGAAAGGGAGATAAAGGTCTTGAAAAAGGAGGAGCAAAGAGACATAGAAAAGTGTTGCGTGATAATATCCAAGGTATTACTAAACCAGCCATCCGTCGTCTTGCCAGGAGAGGTGGTGTCAAACGTATCTCCGGTCTTATCTACGAGGAAACCCGTGGTGTACTGAAAGTATTTTAAGAAGATGTCATCCGTGATGCAGTCACATACACAGAGCACGCCAAGAGGAAGACAGTCACAGCCATGGATGTCGTCTACGCTTTGAAACGTCAAGGCAGAACCTTGTACGGATTCGGAGGTTAAACACAGCCGAACTCTCAGAAAAACAACGGCCCTTTTCAGGGCCACCAACATTTTTCAAAAAGAATCTCACTTGTTGTTACATTCAAATTTCTTATAGCTTTATGTCCCTGTTATATATATATTTCTTTCTCTGTTTTTGTCTATACATATCGCGCTAAAAAAGGGGGGAGGTTTCTACGGCAGTCAAACACAGTCATCAACTTTTGTTTTTTTGGAGCAGAACAAATAGCACCATCATCTGTAAAAATATAAAGATTACCAATACAAAAATTTTGTAGCATATCTACTATGTCACAGAAATTATAACATTTTGAAATTTATAGGGAAGATGATGCCCATTATTTTTTCATTTGTATTAGAAGAATGTATGTCATTAACACCAAAAACCACAGAATTAAGACAAATACAGAGGTCATCATAAAGTTTTCAATAAAAAGGTTATTTATGCCAATGTGAATTGCACCAGGTTTATCCCCCAAGCTGTATTTTTTATCAGGAAGAGTTTTCTGTTTAATAGTAACAAGCAAAAACAATATCTCAAAAATTAGCCTTCTGATATTCAAGACAGTTTGTGAGAAAATCATAGAATATTTTCTTTACAATTTTATTTCCGGAAAGCCTAATGAGGAAACATTTTTGGCACTATCAAGGTATTAAAGCTAAAATATTCATACCATCAATGTTCAAATTTCTCCCAACTGTGTCATCTGTCCAATCCATTTTGATCAATAACTCTGTGGATTTAGGTGGAGCCCCGATAGTATTCCAAGGAAGCAGTTGTCCTATTATAAAACATAAGCAAATTACCATTAGATGTTTACTGTCAAATGAGATAATTCAAGTACTCATTCAACAATTTGTTACATCTATGTGTACAAAACTTACATTTGGCAGACAAATCAAGATAATAAACAATAGGTTCAATCCAGAATCTGAAATCACCTCTGGCAATCATGTCTTTCATTTTACAGAACAAATATTGAAGAGCATATTTTCATAATTCTACCTTATGAAAGAATGCTGTAATCTGATTGGTTCATTACCAGAAATCATGCATTTCAAACAATTTTTGAGACAGCAGGGTATTTGTCACTTTCTACCCTCTGCTGTGGTATTTTCCGTTTTTACCCTTCACTGAGACGCTTGTAACAAAATTTGTAAAACGTCATCAGTTGTGCGTTTTATGTAACATCATTCGGTAGAATTAAACAGATACATCATGTTAGGTCAGGGTATTTGCAACAAATTCCAGTCTCGAGACGGAATTTCCCTCACCCGATGGGCTACAGAAACATGTAAACCAGAATACCCTCACTCGTGGGAGCGGAGGTATAATAATAATCATCTGACAAACTGACACATGTCAAAAGCATTTTACGGGGGTAATTTATACCTATGCAATTTGATTGAGTTGATAAAAAAACTGTTACCTTCTCCTATCTTGTATGCTTTCCATACTCTTAGTCCGTTGGTCTCAAATTCAAAGTTGAAGAGCTGTGATATGCCAGGTATGCTTTTCAAAGTTTTACCAAGTGAATCAACATTGGTAATTATGTCTACAACTTTGACTTTGACTCGAAACTGTCCATTTTGTCTTGCATCTATGGCCTAAAAAAGTACAAAAATGTAACACTTGTGATTTTTGAATTCCTATCTATTAAAGGTTTATACAAATGAGGAGCATACCAGAATTTAAATTAAAGAAGCTTTGTGAGCACGCTCAGATACACCATGCCCCCACATTGTAAACATCCCATTCCATGGTGTATGGGGGATGGGAATGGTGTATGGGGGATGAGGATTTTTTAAAATTGCATAGATTTATCTAAAGAATTATTATTTTTATAAAGAAAATAATTTAAACCATATAGAATTTTAAAAATAATTGATTGTTGATCAATTATATTGTAAAATGTGCCTATTAAAGGTACAATGGGGAATGGGGGGGGTGGTGTATGGTGTAAATGGGAAGTTTACACCATTCAAGAGCTGTATAAATTACAAAAAATACATGAAATTCTGTTCTGTGGTTTCAGAGAAGTTGCACTGACAAACTGCTTCAACAGTATGTTTTCACCAAATTCCTAAGTTCAAAGAGTCATAACTCCTACAAAAGTCAACGGATAAAAATATAATTACCAATTTCATTTCCTCTGCTGAAGTCACATCATGGCCTTCATTAATGTATCTCTTTATGGCAGATTTAATATGGGAAGCTCTACGATCGCAAGGACCTGTGGAGAAAAAAACTTACTATGATTGTTTTCAAATTTCTACAAGTGCAATAAAGTACTATATCAAAACAGGCATTTTTCACTCAAATAAATAGCCTTGAAACAATTCAAGAATTAACTTTGCAGTGTTTTGAAACTTATCCTGTAAAAATACTATTCTAATATCTCTGGTTTGTGATTGGACAATGCTGTAATGTTCATGGTATCAATTCCACGGTTGAAAATCATGAGATATTTTAGACGATTGCCGGTTACGTCATCTTGTCAACAATGTAGCAATACACATGATTACATTTGAATGGAGATAACTGAATTGTATTTGAATATTTCATGGCATCAATTGTCGATTTAATGGTGTAATTTTCACCAATTCCACAGTTGAAATAGCATGATTTTTTTTTATATATTTTAGCTGATTACCGCTTATTTTCAAATACAATACAGTTATCTCCTAATTTGACATTCATGACATTTGTTCCATTCAATTGTTAGACTAATAATTAACCATTTTAATTCACATTCAAACAAAACATTTCTTCATGGAGATTATAAATAAATCAATAGAGAAATAAAGAAATTTGTACATTGTAGTATGTATTGATTGAGGTCCTCTTCACAGTAATAAGCTAACATATTTGTGAAAATGACAAAATGACAAAAGCTCAACAATGTGCCTATTAAAGGTACAATGTTAATTATTAGTCTAACAATTTTGTCATTTTGTCATTTTAATTCAGTCATATTTTTTTTTTATCTATCAGGTAAATTCTAAAGATGAACAAATTTGCCCGATGCTATATTTCAATAATTTGTTGATATTTGTTTTATACCATAAGCATAGATTATACCTTTTCCATCCTGAGATTCTGAAAAGTTGTAGGACTTCACTTTGTTTCCAAGGTCTTGCTTTAATGTTGCCATCATCAGTGTGCTTTTATAGCATCCAGCATTGTCGGAAAAGAGATTAATTTCGTCTATATTTGGTATAATGTCAAGGAGGTCGGCAGCAGTATCTTTAATCAAAGATGCTGTTGTTGATGCATCTTGAGACACCTGTATATGAAAACATAAAATCAGAATTTTGTCAATAATTGAAGGGGACTCCATACACAACCCTAGACATTGGAAAAGTTTGTTTTGTATCTATCTCCAACCTTTCAAAAATTCCTAGCTATGATCTGATACATGTATTTCTTTATTTCTCTATTGAAAATAGCAGAACAGCGTCACAAATATATATGATAAAGGTGAGTGTGGATACAGCATTGTGATTGAAACAGTAATATGCTGGTAACAATAAACTACTCTGCAAAATATGTTAGCTTATTACTGTGAAGAGGACCTCAATCAATACATACTACAATGTACAAATGTACATATGGTTAGACAAGGGTAAATCTGTATGCCCTTTCCATATTGGACGGTGAATAACCCTTTTTTAGCTCACCCGACCATAGACCATGTGAACTTTTGTCATGGCTGAAACCAGTATGCCAATTTAAATTACAGAGCATAATATTAATTTATTTTATTAGTGTACATAATAAGTTTACCTGTGATGAGAAGATGTGTACGTGGGTAAAATTCTTGATGGTATAATGTTGCTTATATACTGAAACTGAAATGTGCCAATTTAAGCCTCTTTTGGCAAACCAGTGGACCTTCTCGGTATTTCCTAGGCAACATTTTCATAGCCCAATCAGATGTAATAAGTAGCTGTCCTTCTTTTAATCCTCCTACCAAATCAAGCCTACTTTCTTCTTGATTTCTTGATCTGACAATGTGTTTCTTCCAGTTTCTGATATTTTCAGATGCTTTCTCAACCTATAGATGAAATAATTTTATGGACAATGCAATGTGGTTCGGTTTGGTTAAGAACAAGAAAAGCAATTTTTGTCAAAATCAAGCTTGACATTTCTTTATTTATTAAATTCAAAAATATTTGTGTTGATTTATTATTTCAATCTTCATTAATTCAGGCCTCATTTTCAGCACTATCAGCTTGTTATAGAGAGGATCTATATAGGCTAGACCATTTCTCATAACCATTTTTTGTACTTTAATAAATATAATTACTAGTATATAGTGAATATATAATATGTTTAATTAAAAGCATATTACTTCTTAATTGTTTTATACTTAAAATCTATTGCATTATTAACAATGATAAAAAAGCATTGAACTTATAGCAGTATAAGAAAAAAATGAAAAAGATTACTGACAGAAAGAGAGGTGGATATGTGCATCTCTATATACCCCCTACTCTCAAGGGAAAGGGTGAATAAATTTACCAAAATGCACATGTTCTTAAAAATACTTCTTACCTGAAAAAGCATAGCATCTTTATTTTCCCAGCTTGAGTCTTCCACAGTCTTTAAGATTTCATCTAGAATCTCCTCCAAATTCAAACATTGTTGACATGTACTTCTGTGTGTGTATGATCACAGTCTTCATCACCTAGAGCATACTTTCTACAATGGTCTGCTGTTTTTGACTCTGCTTCTATGTGTACCTGCATTTTTTAAATTAAAATATAAACATATTTGAACATTTACTCAAAATTAAATAAACAACTTACATATTTCATTCATTTAATTGTTAGTACTTTTGTTGATCATTCTACTCTTCAAACAGTAACTGAATGTTGTTACATAGTAATGATTATAGTTTAGGAAGTTAATGAAGTCATAGGAATATGGCAGCTCTACTGTCACTTCTACTTTCCATTTAGCTTCAGTTTGTATTGAAATTTTCCCTTTCCACACAACCACATTTATGGCAAAGGTCATAACGATTTTGGAATTAACCTGCAATGGCATTATGCTGTTTACTTTTACTTTGTTTTCAAATCCTTCATCTATCATGTCTATCGTGTTTATTCAGACATATAAACTCAGTGTTCGAAATTAGTGGTAGTCCTATAGACAATGTCTATGAAAAATTCTCCAGGTCTATGTTGATTTTCAAACATACATGTATCATTGGATGTATCACCAGGTACTTCCATTTCATATTCATCATGATCTTCAACCTTGGGTTCTTCCTCTGTTCCAACCTGGAAAATCGTTGAAACCCGGAGCAAGGGTACTCCCATTTGTAAATCTAAAATGTATTTAAATATTTAAATAATAATATTGAAAAATGATAAAACAATTATAGCCTACCATTTCGGTCAATACTATTGCCTTCTTCAAAAAGAATGAAGATTACCTAAAATTTAAATTGACTGGTTAATAAAAGTATTAAGAAATGGGTGTTTTCATAATGGACCGGTTATATGTCCAAGGTTAGTCATAATGGCTCAAGGAAGGTTGTATTGGGCCGATGCAATTTTTGAAGTTATTAAACACATTTTAAATATGTTGAAAATATTACTGATGGCCGGCTTGTGCCCTATATCACTGGTTGTGTTGTGAACTTTAATATAAACATGAAATAGTTTAACATTTGTCAAAAGTTATTAAACACACATTTTGCCATGTATTTATTTAAATGCCCAATCCTTGGTCTGTTGTTCGGTATAATAAAACAGTTATTGCCTTCAATGGATTGTAAACATCAGAATTGTTAACCCTCAAGGGGTTGTTTCCATCGGGCTAAAGCCCTCGGGAAAACAACCCCCATCAGGTTAGCAATTCTGGATGGTTACATCCATTGAAGGCAATAATTGTTTATTGCTTTGCTGTCTATTCATTGAATTATTTCCACTTCTAGATCAAAAAAGTTTCTTAGGGACAGACCATTTAACTTCCAGTATGTTTTCACAGTTTTTGTCATATAACCTAATGTTAAATTCTGGAAAAAAAAATATTCTAACTCTCGTGTTGTCCGAAAAAAAAATTCTGAACGAAACAAAAAAAACCATATCCTCCCTCTGCAAGTTAAATGGTCGGTCCCTTACTTAGTGAAAAAACTCTGTAAAAATCAATTTCAACTGGAAAATTAAAATATGCTTACGTGAACCAATTGGTACAACAAGTCCCGTGGTAGAATGAATCCTTTCCAAGATTTCGGGAGTAAGTTTCCTATTCCCAGTAGTAGATGTTCCCTTGTGGGCAGCAATTGAGGTCGGAACACAATACTTTCCCCGATTAACCCATCTTCTCCTGTTCTCCTCTTTGGTTTGTGCATAATGGTGATCACAAATTTCAAATTATACAGTGATACATACTACTTCTCAAAAACCCATGCTCACTCGATAAAATTTCAGTATCTTCAGGTGACAAAGATTCTAATTTTCTCAATTTTCCTGTACATGCAGTGTTTCTGCTAAATTTGCAGGACATTATCAAAAGTTAGCAGAGGAATACCAATTTGTTTACATGTACTATAATTGATTCCACAAAGGAGAGTTAAGGAATAAGGGTAATAACAAAATTGAGATAATCCTTACCTGCATAACAAGGGCTCCAATAGGGAAATTCCAACTCTCAGTAATCACATATAAGAGAAGGTCCCATTATTTTGTTTATTGAATAAAGTTCTATATTATTGGAACCATTGATTCAACTTAGTATAAGTAAATTATAAGCATGGCAACCTCATTTTTTTTATACTCAAAAAAAGGTTATTCCTGTCCTTTTTTTTTGTCATAATCACATTTTGACAGACAATAGCCAATGTTTGGTACAAGTTACACATTTGGCACTCTGACCATTCTTTACCTATAAACCATATAAAATGATTTTAACAAGAGTGGGTGTTTGAATTAAGAATAGTTTTAACAGCTGAACTTTCTTTTAGAGGGATGTGATTTTTTTTACAATTTTTCAGACTCGGAATATTTGAGCTGGTTGCCATGGAAACCAGCATTTGTTACAAATATTTGGCAACATTTTCCATCATTTCTTATGACACTTTAAAAAAATAGATAACATTAGTTGGATTCTGAGACTATGCATTTCCTGTAAATTTAAGTCCTTACAGAGAATGGGTATTAAATTGTAAAACAAATTAAAACTTTTTGTCGGTCAATTTCTTTATAGGGATCTGTAGTGAAGATGAAAAGGAATTTAAGTTTTATCAAATTAAAACATCTGAATATCTGAATTTCTTTATCTGAAAAAAAAAAGTTTCATGAGGAACCTAATATAACTATTTGCTCCCAGGTTTCAGATACGTGAACCGGACGGGCGTTTTTCACCCCATTTGTCTTCTTTTTTAAATTTCTTTGCTAGGATTTCATAGTTTAATTTTATATGTTTTTGAAGATTAATCAAAATTTAATATTGACATGTTAAGGAAGTGGTAGCGCTTTCTAGACTTGTAGTCTGCTGAAGGTCGACCGTGTCAACAGCGATACGATGCTTCCCGGGTTTCGCACTTAGGGGAATAGACAGTCGTGTCATTTTGCAACAAAGGTATTTAATTCATATTGTAGAAAGATAACTATCATTATAACTGATAGTTACCTGTGTATTGCATAACAAGTTATAGCAAAGACATCACTAAAACACAAACATTAAATTTATGTATTGGGTTGATTCTTAAATGTATTTG
The DNA here is from genome assembly GCA_963680875.1 of Bathymodiolus brooksi. Taxonomy (NCBI): domain Eukaryota; kingdom Metazoa; phylum Mollusca; class Bivalvia; order Mytilida; family Modiolidae; genus Bathymodiolus; species Bathymodiolus brooksi. Next base: position 88,772,492 of record OY804581.1, on the reverse strand, counting down.
ATTTGCAATATGACAAGTTAAACTCTACCCCCTTCCCACAAAGGGTTAAAAATGATAAAAATATATATAACTGAATTATAATGACAAAAAACTAAAAGAAAAAAAAATCGCCGAATTTTGTCGTTCATTTTTACTTCTTACAGAATCAAGATTTATTTCAAGATTTATCTACAGAAATGTGATACCTCTTTGTAAATTGTTAATTATTTTATGCGGCTTCTACATGAAAAACAATAATTCTTACACTGCTCACTTTGTTCCCGTTTCCTTTGTTTATAGTATTTAAACTTTCATTTAAGACAACATTTAACTTAGGTTTTTTTCTATGTTATCCTCTATCGCATACGGAAGGAACATTATTCCTCCACATATTTGCTACTCTATCATTGTGCAAATGATTGATTTTTTGGTCAATTGCATAAGTGCTCCCTACATCATAAAAATATGCGACTTTGTGGCTTTGTGAAGTGAAGACAATATTCGAAGGGAACTTAGTTCTTTTGTACAAAATTTTGTAAAAAATGTGTGTTGAGGGTTTCCATAACGACCGGTTTTTTTTTGCGTACCTGTTTTGTATTGCATAGCCAGAAATGATGGGTACTTTACTCATTTACATATCTAAGAGTAAGATGGCGACGTCGGGACGTCTGCAATTTTCATATGATCTATATAGACGATATATGATCTATATAGACGATATCATTCATAATTGCATGTGTGTCATTTTCTGAACTTGAAAATGATACATTGAATCAAGCTGAATTAAATGAAATAAAAATTAATGAAAACAATTAAATAAGATAAGATAAGATAAGATAAGATAAGGTAAGTTTTATTTATAGTCGGCATATTTAAATAACAATACAACACAAGCCCTAGTGGGCTTTTGACCGACATACACAATACAAGAATAAATAACAGTTAAAAACAACAAAAGCATGCACACAAATTAATAATTTAGATAAAAGCACTCATAGTAGCAAAATACAGCAAATAAGTTAAAGCACACATATAGCACAGACAAGGTAAGCATATACAAAAGTAAAAAAGTTAATCAAGCACAGTAATAAAAGCTAAAAAAATAAAATAAAGCTGGTGTTACGAGCTAAAAGCATGTTATACTGCTAAAAAATAAATAAATATAAATAATATAAACATTGAAAAGACCTTGATGATATTAAAATTGTTTACATGCATTACATTTGCATTCATTTCCATTCCAAGATAATAAAATGTTTTTAAATTGGTTAAAATTGGCAATTTTTCTAAAATCATCAGGTAGGTCATTCCATAAAACAGCAGCTGTATATTTAAAAGAATTCTTACCATAGCCTATAGGTAGTAGTCTTTACTCTAGGTATCTCTACAATATTAGAATATCTAAAACTATATTTACTATTTTTTAAAACAACTAAATCATTTAAGCATGGTGGAGACAGTTTATACAATATTTTAAAACATTCTAATGCCATAGTGCGCATTCTCCTTATTTGTAGAGATGATACTTTTGCTATATGTAAAAGTTCTTCATATGTGCTATTGTAAATATTCGAGGTTCCTGGACCAAATGAAAATCCGAGGCGACGAACCCTTTTTTGGCCTTAAGAGTCTATTTAATGGCCTTAAGAGTCTATGTAAAAATGTCTGAAATACATGAAACTGGTGGCGTGTGACACAAAATTTAACAATGAATGACATTTGGCGACATATTTTCTGAAATTAATTTAGATTCCTCAATAATATATGTAATTATATTAACTAACCTTATATTTCTAGCTTCTAAACTCGCGGTTCCCACATTAAATATAATATGATCATTTTTGCATGATCGCGATATCAAAGACATGTCTAAAATCGTTACAAAACAAAATTATTTGAATTTTGACAGAAGAAAAACTTTGCGGAAATAAACTATAACTTTTAATTTTCGAATCATGGACGGACACATTGAATTTCCGTACTATAGGCTATTTTTTGACAAATCTAACAGCCAGCGTGACAGGAGAGCTCCAAAGTCAAGTCCCAGTCACGTGACTTTCGCTTCATTTTTGATGAAAAATGACGTTCAACCCTTCGCTTAAAATACGTCGGTTTACAATAAATATTTATGCTTGAAATCAATTAAAATATACGGAAGATGTCTCTGGATAAATAGAAATGTATTGTATCACTTCAGTTTTTATTTATATTGTGTACAAACATCGAATTTTGCTACTTGAAGTGGACTCAATTTCAAAACAAATGTCAATGTGGTTCTATTTAAAAGAGAAAATTTAATTAAAACAATATGATGGCTTTCTGTAACATACATTGCCTGAGGAAATCATCTAGCATCATTGTCATACCGACAACTAGTGTCAATGTCTTGTGGGATGCAATTGTTCCACTTAGCCCTACACCCACCTTGATCGGATCGACCATTTGCCAAACATCGAAATTTATTGTCTTTCGGAACACATCGGTGTTGTTTCTTAACATCAACAATAAACGACACCTAAGCGTACATCCGAAAGAGTATATTTCATTTGGGAAAGGGGTGTCTATATGTCTTTTTTTTAATTTTCTTGTATTAATACCGTATTTTTCAGTTTAATTGAATTATTTGTATTGCAATATTGTTTTAGACATTGTGCATTTTGTAATTTAGACTGGGGAATTACTATTTATTATCACTTTAAATTAAAAAAAAAAAAATCATCTATGATACTAGACTTGCACAAGGAATGTACAATTAATAATTTCAGTTTAATTTAATTTCAATACAACAGGTACAAGATAAATAGAAAGAAATAAATGTGTGGAAAAAATAAAAGCATGTAAACAAAAATTAAGCGAATTGAAATAATATGAAAATATTATAAAAAAAAAAACATGTAAAAAAATTAATAATTTGCTTAAAATCTAAAAAAAAAATTGAAACCTTGAGACAAAAAGGGGCATACAAAATTGTATTCAGATATCTTAACCCTTCCTATTATATCAAGGCAAATTAAAAAAAAATCAGTGTAAGCAAATATTTTTCTTGAAATTAGGAAATTTTATTATCTGAATGAAAGCTACCAAGTTTCATGTTTATCTCACAATGTAAATATCAATATATTTGGAATATTCATGTGTTTGACACAACTACAAACTAGCTTTTATAACATATATGGGTGGTCAAGTTGTAACAATTCTTTCCCCTTGACATTCACAAAATGACCAGCATTTACAAATATGAGTACTTGGGTTGCAATAATTCTTTCTCCAGGACATTCACAAAATGACCAGCATTTACAAATATGGGTACTTAGTTTGCAATAATTCTTTCTCCAGGACATTCACAAAATTACCAGCATTTACAAATATGGATACTTAGATTGCAATAATTTGTCCACCATGACATTCACAAACAGAATGACTATAGCATTCACATAAAAGACAGACACAAAATGACTAGCATTCACATAAAAGACACATACAGAATAACTAGCATTCACATAAAAGAGCATATTGAATGACTACCATTCACATAATTTTAAGACACATACAGAATACTTGCATTCACATGAAAGGACAAACCAGAATTCCAAATTTCACTAAGTAAATTAAATGACTAGAATAGAATGAATATGTTTTCTGTTGGCAAAATAACCAAGTATTGTTAATATTGTTTAAAATTGAAGTTAAAAAAATTATTTTATTTGTTCCAATGACTGGAAAAAAGTTAATAAATGGGCACATTTTGAAAAATTATTTTCTGTAAAAGAAAATTTATAAATTTCGGCATTAATATTCATAGATAAAAGATAATTATATTTCTCATAAACAACGGGCAACATAAGTACCTTTTCATCTAAAAAAAAGCATGAATAACAAATTCAACAACATGTTGGAGTGTATACAGGTCTAAATGTCTGTAGAAACTTGTTCAACAACTTGGTTCTGGTTCAATATATCTATAAGAAATTGAAAAGTTTGAGATCTTGTTTCAGCTCCACTTTCTGACCTAGAAAATGTGCTACAACTGTTATAACAATATGTACCACAATATAATTTATCTTCTGAGCCAAATTGTTTACAGAAATTTAATTCATTCTTGAAATGTTTAAGACAAGTCCTGGTTTTCAATTGAAATTGAAATAAACCTTTTGACTTTCAGATGAAGTTTCACAAATTACACAAATTACACAATCAAAAAGTTCTTTTCTGAATGACTTTATTATAATTTATGACACAAGGTGTCTTGAAAACTCATGGCATTTGTTTGATGATGTACTTTAAAAATAATTGGAATGCTGGTTCATTTTTTTTACTTCATGGATATTTTAAAAGAAAAAAAACCATATATATATATATATAAGGGAGTGGATGTAGTCGAGTGGTCTAGGGCGCTGGACGTAAGGCTAAGCGAATGGTGCTGCAGTGTAACAATGGTGTGGGTTCAAATCCCGTCGAGGGAAGAACAAAAATTTGACAGCTCTAAAATCTAATTCTAACACTGTTTGGTTTAATTTTCAGACGTATATATATATATATATATATATATACGTCTTATAAACATCTGAAAAAGTAACGTATAAATCTACGAGATGTCGGATCGGAAACAAGTGTTAACGATACTGTGCAAACAAACAAAAATGATAAATAAACGTCTAAAATGTTAGCACAACGATATCAAAAAAATATGTTAAAATGTAACAAAAATAACTATAAGTCTACAAAAAGACTATAATTATAATGAAATCGACGGATATTTCGCTTGACCGACAAGCTTCATCAGCGTCTGTAATCCGATTTGAAAAATTGTCACGTGAGCATCAGTTATCGTGACGTAAATTACTAAAAATCATAATCTTGAACTTTATACTTTATATTATTCAAGTATATTGCACACTAATTTATAAATATGAACAGAATGAGAAAATGTAATGATGAAGTTTACCAACTAGCTAAGGTCCAGGCACTGGATAAAAAGTTAAAAAACAAAAGATTTAGGCCTTTTTGTTTATGCCTTCCGGGTGTAATGTTTGTAACTCGCGGATCCAAAAACTCTCTTTTTTCTGTCTTTGATTTTCTTTCCAACTTGGATTGTGGTCAATGATATAAATTTTGGATCTGCCAAAGTCTTCCAATGAGTGCCCCGGCGACACAAAGTGTTGACTCACGGGCAAGAGCGTCTTTTTCGTAAGGTCACTTCTGTGTCCATTCATTCTTTTGTTGAATGGTTGGACACTTTCTCCTACGTATTGCGACCCGCAGACGTGACAGTCAAGGAGGTAAACCACATTAGGTGTTTTGCAATTGACATTGCAAAATATCTTATACTCCTTTCCTGTCGTCTTGCTATGGAACACTTGTGTGTGTTGCAATTGGAGACAGCACTTGCAACGCTTGTCACCACATGGTTTACACTGGCCGACCGTCGATGAAGGTCTAGATACCGCAGCTCTGACCAGTGTATCCTTAATGCTTTTAGGTCGCCGGAACGCTACACCGGGTGGTTCAGGGAACAACTTGGCCAGCGTTTCACTTTTTTGAATTTCTTTCCAATGATGACGGACAATGCCTGCAATTTTGGCTAAAGAAGGATGGTAAGTGAGAACAAGGGGAACCCGTTTGTTGATCTTTTTTTCTTTGTATTCCAGGAGGTCATTTCTGTTAATTTCACTGGCTTTTGAAAACCCACTCTCTATAACTTTGTCATTATATCCCCGTTTCTTCAAATGATGGCGTAAATCTCCTAGTCTTTGCTTGGTGGTTTCAACAGTGGAGCATATTCGTTTTACCCTAATGGCTTGGCTGAATGGGATACTCTTAAAACAGTGCTTAGGATGGCAACTACTGGGTGAAAGGTATTGATGTTTGTCTGTGGGCTTAGAGTATAAATCAGTTGTCATGTTGCCCTCCTTGACCGTGGTGGTAGTATCAAGGAAGGACATTTTGGTTTTCGACACTTCGTGTGTGAATTTTATAGACGGATGGATACTGTTGGCATGTTCCAAAAATTCATCAAGCTCTTTATCGCCATGTGTCCACTTCATGTCAACGTCATCTATAAATCGGAACCATGAAAGAGGTTGTTTAAGTGACGAGAGGAGTAATCGTTCTTCTAGGTCCCCCATAAAAATGTTGGCATAGGAGGGTGCCATTTTGGTTCCCATAGCTGTCCCATTTATTTGAAGATAGTGATTTCCGTCAAAAGTAAAATTGTTGTTTTTTAGAACTAGTGTAAGCATCTCTACTAAACATTCTGTCGGAGGTTCTTGATCTGTTCGTTGTTCCCATATTTTTCTGCATGCGGCAATTCCGTCATCATGGGGAATGTTCGTGTAAAGGGAAGTTACATCCATGGTAACAAGCGTGGTATTTTCTGGAATGGCTAAATTTTCCATTTTCTTCAAGTAGTCGGTAGTATCTTTGATGTGTGATGGAAGGTTTTCAACGAACGGCCGAAGGTGAAAATCAATAAATTCCGATATCTTTTCAGTTGGGTGACCATTGGCTGATACAATCGGTCTCCCCGGATTGTTTTCCTTGTGAATTTTAGGCAGCAGATAGAAACGGCCTGGCTTGGGATCCTCTGGAGTAAGGTACTCCATGGTCTTATTGTCTAAGTGGCCACGAGCATGCATAGCCTCTAAGGCTCGTATGATCTTCTGCGTAAAATCTAGTGTAGGGTCAGAATCTAATTTTTCGTAGAATCGACAATCGGACAGTTGTCTTTCTGCTTCTTGTATATATGTCGTTTTATCCATGACTACTACTGCACTCCCCTTATCTGCTGGCTTAATAATAATATCATCTCTTTCATGTATATCCCTAAGGGCTGATCTTTCTGCCTGTGTTAAGTTGTCGGTCTTGGGGACATGTACGTCAACATTGTGTTTGATATCTGACTTAATTAGGTTAATGACCGATTCTAGCCTGGTATTTTTGCTAGGTTTCGGGATCCAATTACTTTTCTTGACAAATCTAGGAATATCAGTGACTTCTTTTATGTCCGATTCGTCTGTTGATAGGTCTTCACTGGTTTCTTTCTTTGAATGAAAATATTCTTTAATTCTAAGCCGTCGTGCAAATTGATCTAGGTCTTCATCGAGTTCACGAACATTTATTTTAGGAGGATTTGGACAAAAATTTAAACCCTTAGAAAGCAACGATGATTCGGCTGAATTTAGGGGTTTACTGGAGAGATTGACAACCACGTTAGATTTTCTATTCTCTGCTTTCCTTTTCCTTCTGAAACGTCGTGTACGTGTCTTCCTGGGAAGGAAAGCAGAGAATAGAAAATCTAACGTGGTTGTCAATCTCTCCAGTAAACCCCTAAATTCAGCCGAATCATCGTTGCTTTCTAAGGGTTTAAATTTTTGTCCAAATCCTCCTAAAATAAATGTTCGTGAACTCGATGAAGACCTGGATCAATTTGCACGACGGCTTAGAATTAAAGAATATTTTCATTCAAAGAAAGAAACCAGTGAAGACCTATCAACAGACGAATCGGACATAAAAGAAGTCACTGATATTCCTAGATTTGTCAAGAAAAGTAATTGGATCCCGAAACCTAGCAAAAATACCAGGCTAGAATCGGTCATTAACCTAATTAAGTCAGATATCAAACACAATGTTGACGTACATGTCCCCAAGACCGACAACTTAACACAGGCAGAAAGATCAGCCCTTAGGGATATACATGAAAGAGATGATATTATTATTAAGCCAGCAGATAAGGGGAGTGCAGTAGTAGTCATGGATAAAACGACATATATACAAGAAGCAGAAAGACAACTGTCCGATTGTCGATTCTACGAAAAATTAGATTCTGACCCTACACTAGATTTTACGCAGAAGATCATACGAGCCTTAGAGGCTATGCATGCTCGTGGCCACTTAGACAATAAGACCATGGAGTACCTTACTCCAGAGGATCCCAAGCCAGGCCGTTTCTATCTGCTGCCTAAAATTCACAAGGAAAACAATCCGGGGAGACCGATTGTATCAGCCAATGGTCACCCAACTGAAAAGATATCGGAATTTATTGATTTTCACCTTCGGCCGTTCGTTGAAAACCTTCCATCACACATCAAAGATACTACCGACTACTTGAAGAAAATGGAAAATTTAGCCATTCCAGAAAATACCACGCTTGTTACCATGGATGTAACTTCCCTTTACACGAACATTCCCCATGATGACGGAATTGCCGCATGCAGAAAAATATGGGAACAACGAACAGATCAAGAACCTCCGACAGAATGTTTAGTAGAGATGCTTACACTAGTTCTAAAAAACAACAATTTTACTTTTGACGGAAATCACTATCTTCAAATAAATGGGACAGCTATGGGAACCAAAATGGCACCCTCCTATGCCAACATTTTTATGGGGGACCTAGAAGAACGATTACTCCTCTCGTCACTTAAACAACCTCTTTCATGGTTCCGATTTATAGATGACGTTGACATGAAGTGGACACATGGCGATAAAGAGCTTGATGAATTTTTGGAACATGCCAACAGTATCCATCCGTCTATAAAATTCACACACGAAGTGTCGAAAACCAAAATGTCCTTCCTTGATACTACCACCACGGTCAAGGAGGGCAACATGACAACTGATTTATACTCTAAGCCCACAGACAAACATCAATACCTTTCACCCAGTAGTTGCCATCCTAAGCACTGTTTTAAGAGTATCCCATTCAGCCAAGCCATTAGGGTAAAACGAATATGCTCCACTGTTGAAACCACCAAGCAAAGACTAGGAGATTTACGCCATCATTTGAAGAAACGGGGATATAATGACAAAGTTATAGAGAGTGGGTTTTCAAAAGCCAGTGAAATTAACAGAAATGACCTCCTGGAATACAAAGAAAAAAAGATCAACAAACGGGTTCCCCTTGTTCTCACTTACCATCCTTCTTTAGCCAAAATTGCAGGCATTGTCCGTCATCATTGGAAAGAAATTCAAAAAAGTGAAACGCTGGCCAAGTTGTTCCCTGAACCACCCGGTGTAGCGTTCCGGCGACCTAAAAGCATTAAGGATACACTGGTCAGAGCTGCGGTATCTAGACCTTCATCGACGGTCGGCCAGTGTAAACCATGTGGTGACAAGCGTTGCAAGTGCTGTCTCCAATTGCAACACACACAAGTGTTCCATAGCAAGACGACAGGAAAGGAGTATAAGATATTTTGCAATGTCAATTGCAAAACACCTAATGTGGTTTACCTCCTTGACTGTCACGTCTGCGGGTCGCAATACGTAGGAGAAAGTGTCCAACCATTCAACAAAAGAATGAATGGACACAGAAGTGACCTTACGAAAAAGACGCTCTTGCCCGTGAGTCAACACTTTGTGTCGCCGGGGCACTCATTGGAAGACTTTGGCAGATCCAAAATTTATATCATTGACCACAATCCAAGTTGGAAAGAAAATCAAAGACAGAAAAAAGAGAGTTTTTGGATCCGCGAGTTACAAACATTACACCCGGAAGGCATAAACAAAAAGGCCTAAATCTTTTGTTTTTTAACTTTTTATCCAGTGCCTGGACCTTAGCTAGTTGGTAAACTTCATCATTACATTTTCTCATTCTGTTCATATTTATAAATTAGTGTGCAATATACTTGAATAATATAAAGTATAAAGTTCAAGATTATGATTTTTAGTAATTTACGTCACGATAACTGATGCTCACGTGACAATTTTTCAAATCGGATTACAGACGCTGATGAAGCTTGTCGGTCAAGCGAAATATCCGTCGATTTCATTATAATTATAGTCTTTTTGTAGACTTATAGTTATTTTTGTTACATTTTAACATATTTTTTTGATATCGTTGTGCTAACATTTTAGACGTTTATATATATATATATATATATATATATATATATATATATATATATATTGATTTTCAAACCTGTATGTATATATATATAAGACTTATCATATATTCTTATTTTTATGTATTCAAATATTCAACCAATAAACATCACAGGAAACTTTGCATTTATACTCATAGAATCTGAAACAAACATAAAATAAACATTCATTTTATTTAATAGAATCTGTAACTTTGCCCCTTTGGTATCTTCAGACTCTTGTTAAAAAAAATAAACATCCCATGTCCAGTCTGTATATATATATCTACCTACAATGATCTAAAACTAACTAAAACTGGAGGTTGTCAATACCATTGGCACTGAAAAGTAGCATGTACACACATCAATACTGACAAGTATTTCAGGAAAACAGACTGAAAATGAAAAAAAAAGGAGAGGGGGTGTAAATGCTTGACATGAACTAAATATGTAGCCTTATGCTATACCATGTTAATCTAGAGTGAATTTAACATAATCTTTCACCATTCTCTGCATGACAAGATCATACATTATAATGCAGACCTTTTTATTTCTAAAATGTATTTATTAATTATGTCAATATTTTGACATGTCCATAAATGCCATGGAACGAGTCGACGAAAATGAAAGATAAAAATGGAATAAAATGACTCTATATATGTGTGACTATGATTGGTCAAGTGGTTCTTTCGTATATAAACAGAAACAGTCACATTTTCATCCTAATAGATCGATCAATCTATGAAAAAAACCAGAAATATTTGGTTAGAATCTCGAAATATAGTGCTTCTTGTTTACATCCAAATATGGAATTCTAGTGACGAATGATGAGGAAATATGCAAATAATCCATACTCTAATACGTGATTCTAGCTATTTTTATCAAATTTATTAATAAACAGCCAATGGGATGCAATTGTTCCACTTAGTTAAAGAGTCTATTTTTAGCGCCATTTTTTTTTACAACATTTCATCAGCAGCGGTATCCCGAGTTCCAACGTTGATTTCAAGCAAACGATATCATAAATACACGTATTCACGCATCAGTCACGTTACAATTTTATTTAAAAAATGGATTCAATAAAAATGAATACTTCTTTCAGTTTTATTTATGAAGATATTCAGTAAAAACACATGGGGTGTCGACGTAAACAATGCATGGCCGCTCACTTGTAAAGCATCTAAAAAAAATAGAGTTACGTCCCTTGATTTCGGGATTTGACTTTGCATTATTGGAGGTACGGAATCTGTGTGTGGCTTCCCGACTGCTAATAAACGATCCATCAAGCTTGAAACTGCAGTCACGTGATCAAAATCTAATTTAAATATGATGAATATTTATGAGGAAGGTACCCTCAATTTCTGGATATGGAAATTCTGCCACATAAGCAAGGTTAAAATTAACTCGAATAATACTGCGCCCTCTATCGGCACTATCGATATAATGTAGCGACCAGCGGAAGCGTAATATAACGACTGCATTATTCGGGTTAGGTTAAAATCTGAATAGCTACAGATCGATCTGTTAGCCCACATCTGGCAAAATTTCTTATAATTATTTCGACAGCCGTTACTATTGTACAGTTTTTACCAGAACCACGGGAATAAGCCATAAAATATCAACTGAAGCGTGTTTATCTAATCCAATTATGAATACTGATTAATCGTAACTAGTGTAAACAACCGATTGGTACACTTTCTTAATGGCGGACGATAGTAACGCCACCTAGCATCCACGAACGATAACTAGGTAATCACCGATTTCTGAAAACGTCTATACTGATACATAGAAAGTTGCAAAATGTTGTTTATATGAAAAAAAAATCGATGTTCAAAACAAAAAAAAACAAAAAAAAGAAGAAAAAACGGGGGGAGCAACATAGGGTCCTGTCCACACGTACCTGTGATTTAATTCATAACATTTTCTGTATTATATAGACCATAGAACAATAAACGACGAGCAATTAGCATTACGAGATTACTAGCGAGTTTGCGATAAAAAAAAAGTTAACATATACAGTGTAATAGATGAATTTATTTATTTTTATTTTTCGCGGGAGCAACTTCGGATGTTCTCATCGTTTTTCATCTGAATTTATGACATACAGCTGCCGAATAACACTGTCACTGTCTAACAACTGTTATATAGATATCGATGAAATACCGTGATTTCCGAGTTAAATAGAAACGATAATTTCACTAGTGAAATTACCATTTTTATTTCACTCTCGCTATATTTCGCGCCATTTCGTTGTCGACATCATATGAATACTTCCAGTTTGAAACGTAAAAATTAGACGTTATTTGGCTTCGTGTACGCTTCAATTTGGATCTAATTTAACTAAAATAATATTTCAAGGTAAGCATTTTAATTATTTTATTGTCGTGGGTGGGTGGCGCCATGTTTTTTGAAGCATACACATTATAGTATATCCCTACGCTACACACGTAATATAGTGCAATTAAACTCATTTTATATCAAATTCGATTCGAAATTAAAAAAAATATCTATATAAAAAATACTATAACTAATTGACGAGTTTCATTATCAAAAATATGTCACTCATGACCAAATAACGTTGTAACTCACTCATGCGCTGCGCATTGTTTGTTTTCAAAGGTTATACTTGCCGTTTCAAAAGTGAGGCATTTGCCTCATTTGCCTCCATTGCGCTACGGCCATGAATTATAATGTACATTAATTATCTATTTTTATACCTGATGTTGTTAGGGGGCATTTACTATGCCTGATATGCAATTCCATTGGAAATTGTAAAATTAAATTATGCGCTTTATTCAATAAAATATTTGAATTGAAAATTGAATTGAAATGAACGTGAGGCTTTACGGTATAGAACTAATACAAAGGGAAACGTAAAAGATATTTTTTTAAAGAAAAACATAAATTTTTCCCGCAGCTCATTATGTTTCGGATACAATAATCCGAATTACATTTGATATTATAATTTTAGTCTTTGCGCATCCGACTTGCGCATTTCCAATGGAGCAGAACTGTCAGTCAATGTTGTGAATATCACAATTGACATAATATCTTCCTTCTATGGATAAAGTTTAAATCATGTAAGATTGAACAATGTAAATGTTTATAAAGCTTTCTGTATATTTCTTGTCATTTATAAAGTAAAGTTCAACTTCTTCTGGCTTCAGAGTTCAACAGTTCAGGTCAAAGATGTAAACAAACACTCGGCCACAGGGTTCGTTTCGCACGTTCGTGTTAAATTCTAAACTGCCATCGCCCTAAACGAGTTTCTGTCCAAGCGTTGGCGCTAGACATTATCATGTGGTACTGTATTATAATAATAACAGGTACGACATGAAAAACCAGCAAACGATGGAGTATACTGTCACATGATCTATTCTTTTTCCAAAATATGGTATCCCATTGCTTATCGTCACGGTATGTGTTTTCGTGGTATCCATTTTATTTTGATTTCCACAGTGCACGCATTATTTTTGACGTGTCTTCCGGTTTCTATTTATGGAACATAAACAATACGAAAGCTGACATCTTTAAAAAATGATAAAGTTTACTTTTAAAGACGTAAGTACCAAAAACAGTGAACTTACTTAACTGAACCATACTTTTTGTAATGCCAAAAATGTACTTCATTTATAAAGTAGCTGGAAAAAAATCCAGAAGGGCTATATAAAATTTAACTATGTCGTTTGCCTCTCAGACACCTGCTCTTCCTGTCATGTAACTATCATGGGGTCACTGATCGTATTTGTAAACAAAAGAGCCGACTGAAATGTGCCTGTTTCTTATATAAAATACATGTCACTTTGCAGTGCATTGTGGTTTCAGCACTAAAAAAAACATCAAAAGTAAACACAATTTTGAAAGTAGTCATTTTCAAACATTCTGTTATTTTATTTAGATGTAGTATGATTTGGTAGATGGCCAGAACCATGAAATTTTAAAACCAGCCATTTCCGGATTTTATATTCGTTTCCATCCCGTATATCGGCCTTGTTTTAATTTGCCACGGAAACAGATGACGCCATTTTACTGACAACAAAAGTTGCCAGGTAATCGAGAGTATATTAAAATACAAGAATGGCTTTAAAAACAATCTTATGTACAAAGAAATATTTAACTAGTCATTCTTTGAAAATTCCAATCGTCATATGAATGAAGGGTTAACAATGTTAATCGCTATATCGGAAAATCGATAATAGCACGAAAACCGATAACAAGATGGTACCCTAGGCCTAACGGCCTAAGCACTGAAAATCAAATGCTATACCAAATCACAAGGTAAATGGTAGATATTTTCCCTTGACACGGTGAATGAGTGAATATGTCCTTCAGTTTTTCTACGCTATCTTTGTTTCTAATGCAGTAATGGGAATCTGAGTTGTTTACCTCACTTCATTAATTTTGCCTCTACATTTTCAACTTTCAATTTATGTTAAGCCAAATTGGTCAATGAGCAATTTCACTAAATAGCGTGTCACGTACAAGTGCACAGGAATTTTTGAAGAAGACAAGTTTAGATCTATGTAGCAAAATTATTAGTCCGAAATTCCTCTGCCGTCCGACGGCTTTTTTTTTTTGCTGGAGCCGTGGGACGTCATAAGGAAAACTGGATTTGCCTCTCCAACTCTTGGTCGGCACATTTCCGCGTTTTGTGGCTATCAGATTTTATTTTCTATCAGAAACCCTTATATAAATCGCTTCACCAATTATTTTTCTGTTCATTCATAACCATCTTACCCTCAGAAAGTGGTGTTACACTCCATTGCAGCACGATTTTGTCTTAGATCCTATTAATCTGCCATTTGACTTCCATTTTGAATTTTTTTCAAACATTTGTCACGTGACTTCGAGAAAACTACGATTAACGCAGTGTATCATGGGAGATGATTTGCATATTAACAAACAAAAAAATATTTTTATTGCCAATCATAGGCGCCTGTTAAGGCAGAACAATTAACATAAATTTTAATACAGTTGATTACATTGATTGGTAATGATTTTAACAGCAATAGTGAATTACAGGAAATTCAGGAATATCCAATTACAAATAACCATTAGAAAAAAAAAAAAAAGATCTTACCTTGTCCAAAAAGGGAGAAGAAAACACATGTTCTTTCCGAAGCTCGTGGGTAACACTGTCATTGAATCTTTTCTTTCCAACACATTTTGTATTATTTCCTTCGGTTCTGATTTGAGCTGCAGGGCTCCCACTACTTTCAAATTAGAGGGAGAAGTGACTTCTCTTTCAGAGAGCTCACAGGGAGAAGTGGGGAGACTTCTGGGAGAAGTTAATTGCGATTAATCAAAACATTGTTTCGCGACCCCTCTGACGTTACCCTGCCCAAATTTAGTAAATAGTTAAAAAGCTGTCTGAACTGATTTGTTCTGGGTTTTTTTTATTCATAACTACCTTAAGGACATCTATTCAATGCCATATTCAAAACTCTACTACAACTTCCGGTTTCACGTCATGGTTTTCGAGATTGGGCTCTAAGTGAAAAAATCTGTCCTCACGACTGAGTAAAAGTCTGGTAAGTACAAATATCAACATAATTGAGAAGATTTAACCTTCCGGTGCTCATTTACAAGGTATATACTTTGACCGACTAAATTATGGCTAAAAATGTTGAATTTAGCAGACCCCCAAAAAATGCGTTGCACTCCTGGTGGATTTTTTTATAGTTGCCCAACGATCTTCGAGGTGCCCCTCTATGCCTTATTATTGATGGAACTTCCGACTCCTGTGGAAAAACAAATACAAATAGTTTTATTTTAAGCCGGGCATATTTAAACAATAAACAAAACCTCTAATGAATGAAATTAAAGTTTCTATAAACTGTAATGGATTACTTTCCAGGAAAATCACTTTCAAAATACTTAATAACGGATACTATAGATTTCAATAAACAGGTGCACGATATCGACATTTTCATGAATGACAAGTGGAGAAAATACGCGGGCGGCGACATAGGGCGACTATTCAAAATTACGAGGCGACTTGAACTTCGCTTTTGACCAACGAGAAAGCGAAGTCAACCTTCACAAGGCGACTTCTTTGCCCGAATCGCCTTCCAACGTGAGCCCTGAGCTGTAGATGGAACTGTTTGTCCTGCAGGATACGCTTAAATGTATCGTCTTCCATGTGATTTGAATGTTGTTTACGTATGCAAATAATGCTCCAAATAATTTGGCGCGCTGCATTAAGTAGCTCCCATCATACATGTGTACAATGCGTTGCTGTCATCATGCAGTTAGTATCGCGAGATCACGTTTGAAGATTTCAAAATGGAGGAATAATAGGATCTAAGACAAAATCGTGCTGTAATGGAGTGTAACACCAATTTCTGAGGGTAAGATGGTGATGAATGAATAGAAAAATGATTGGTGAAGCGATTTATATAAGGGTGTCTGATAGAAAATAAAATCTGATAGCCACAAAACGCGGAAATGTGCCGACCAAGAGTTGGAGAGGCAAATCCACTGTTTTCCTCATGTAGAGCTCTCTGACGTCCCACAGCTCTAGCAACAACAAAAAAAGCCGTCGGACGGCAGAGGAATCTCGGACTACAAAATTATAAGTTTGAATTTTTACATATTCCATAAAAATTACATGCCTAACATGGACTTCAAATCTAACAATAGAAAATGGACATGGTGAAAGTCAATCGGCAAACCTCGGGTGAGTCCGCTTCGCTTCCTCAATACCTCGGCTGTAATATGGTATTTGATATGCATCTACGCATCACATTTCTTCGCCGGAAGACCGTATCACTTCAATAAAACATTGCGCACCGCGAATAAATTCTAAAATGGCGACAATAGATGAGTGTATAGAGGTTGCTTTGAAAAATATTGGTCTTTTGATGAAGGTACGGAATTAGCCGACATTGCGATGAATGAAAATATATTATTATTGGACGAATATTCGAAAGTGAGAAAGTGAAATTATTTTAATACCTCCTTCATTGAAGATTTCCGAAAGTAGTTCCAATGGGAGCTATCGTAATACGGACGAGGTTTGATGAAGGTACGGAATCAGCCGAAGTTGCGACGAGTGGGTGAAAGTAATACCTTACCTGACATCTGAGGAACATTCCAAGATCATATTTTCCACATATTATCAGTAATTAACACAGGTACAAATGTATACTGAATGCGCAGAAGCCCTCTTGTTTGATTCATGGTTTCTATATCTGTTTGTTTTAATGAGCCTCTCTACATTTTTGTCTCGTTGGAAAGGAAAAAAAATAGCAAATGGGTGTACTGAAGACTCTGAACAATGAAGGGGTGGTTATGGTCATACGTGTATGGTAGTTGGATTTACAACTACCTATGCAATACATGCTTATCACCACTAACGTGAGTTCAAATCCCATTCAGGCGAGGTGCATTTGATACAACATTATGTGATGAAGTTTGTCAGTGACTTTTGGCAGGTCAGTGGTTTTCTCCTGGTACTCTGGTTTCCTTCACAAATAAAACTTACTGCCACGATATAACTGAAATATTGTTGAAAGTGGCGTTACACCCTGAACTTTACAAAGGGTCCATAATATCCGTGCACGCATAAACAAATATTTCCATCAAAGGGTACCATTTAAAAGGATGTACCAAATGATATAGAAATAATCTGACAAAAACAAGTAAAAGATATTGATGATTGGTCTTCTATCAACATGATCAGTATCTGAGTAAAATATGACAACAATGTTGACTTGTTGTCTTACTTCATTTGTCAATATTTCATTGTTCTTTTACCCAACGGTTGGCATTAAGAAGAATTCCAAGAACTTCCAACCAAATGCACCCAAGCATAATCAAAGACCAAAATCATCTGAGACTGATTCGAAAAAACCTTGTACATTAAAAAGATTCAAATGAAGGATATGTCATTACTCATTGTAAAATTTAAGTTTCACAAGACTAATCTTGTGAATGCTCTTGAGTTTGATGCCAGATCTGGTAAGTAGTTTTCATTTTCGACAGTATCACCAGATTTGAAACTCTGTGACACAGAGCATAGTTATTTAGCTCACAAGACTATTTAGACCAAAATACAATGTACAATGTCTATGTAATGTATGGGCACTGAGAGGAACATGTTACATGTAGCTATTTTTGTTGTTCCCAAAGTTCTGTTAAGCTTGTCAAAAATGTGCATTACCATGCATAATAATGCTTTTTAAATATTGCAAGACTTCTGTTTTTCATTTTTTTAACAAAATCTGAATGAAACTGAATTATAAAACTTGTATATATTTAAAAAAAAATCAAGTTTCGCTTGTGCTAATAACTACAATATTCCATAGTTAATTTGCCTTTATATTTTTATGATTTGTGAGTATATTTCTTTGCCTCATGATTTATCAGATATCATTATAGACAAGTATAATTCATCTGCACAAAAAATAAGCTGCTGATTATATTGCACTGATCTGTCTGATCATGACATGGCCAGAATTTCTCCAAGGTTGATCACTATTTTTGGTACTCCCGCCCTTACAATAGCTATTCAAAAACATACATTTTATAAAACATTTATATATCACAGATTCATTATCTATTTTCTGTATGTCATAATATTTATTATTTATGTGTGTGTGAACATTAAAAACTATGAAAGTTACAAGTTACTTTAATTTATTTATAGATTTAATTACATGTGTATGTGTGAAAGTTTCTCATGGGAAGGAAAACGATGGCTACAGTACAATCAAGCCATAAAAAGTCACGTGCGCCATTAATGCATGAAAATAATATCAAAGAGGACCAAGATTCGTCATCTCAAAGTAAAACTTCTGACTCTGACGTATTCCATAATAACAATGTCATAGATAAAGTTGTAGAGGTTGTAGGAAAAAGTAATATGGAGGAGGTCAATACTAATGGGAATAGCTGTAGTGAGACAAATGGCAACAGTTCTATGTCATCGGAGTAAGTATATTCAAGATATACAATTAATGGTTATATGTATTTGTACATTGTACATGATGTATACAATTATAAAGGTACATGTAAGGTTTAAATTTTAATTTATTAATGTAGAGGTCTTAGAGGTTTTTCTTTATTTGAAGATAGTGACGTCAAAAAGTAGAATAGATTAAGGTACATCTTGCATCACACACATATATGATATAATGTTTTGTATCTGATGGTAAAAATTCTGTATTTCTATATAGAATTCTTAATGTTAAATAAATACATTTATTATACCTCATATATTAATTACCATAAATAGATTAATTTGATTGGACAATGGGTAAAAATCAGAACACGTGATCACACAGGAAAAAGAAGAGTTTGAAGATACCAAAGGGGCAATCAGAAACCGTATATCGAAGAAGAGCAGACAACACAATGGCCAAAAGAAAAAGTACAAAAGGACAAACAACGACCGACAAAACATACATATAAAACTAAAGATCGAGTAGCACAAACCCCACTAAAAATCGGGGGTGAACTCAGGTGCTCCGGAAAGGTAAGCAATTCCTGCTCCACTAGTGGCACCCGTCGTGTTAATCTAGTTACAAACTCGGTAATAAGTCGTGAATGAGGAAAGGATCGGGAAGTGTTTACGACAAGTGGAACATATCCGTGGTCATTTGTGACACAGATATTCCATAACGGTCAACCAAGTCATGGTGGCGACCGTAAAATTTTCGAAGTGATGACTTCAACTTTACCAAAAGGAACCCTTGGTTCAGTAGCTTCCATGTTAGCAGCAACCCTCTATCAAGGAAATCCTGATAGGAACCACAAGCTCTGGAATATCGTATCATCTGAGAGATATATACTCTGTATGCAGGTGCTGCTGCAATGTTGCTACAGTACATATGAATGGAAAGTGCAAAATGGGAAAATTGAAATTATCTCTTTTGTCGTAAAGTTTCATTCTTAACTGACCCTCACTGTCGATATCGAGATGTAGGTCAAGATATGAAGCAAACCTATCTGTATCTGTGGTATCCTTTATTTCAAGCTCAATATTCCGTGAAATAAAAATCAGAAGCCTCACTGATTTTCCCACCAGAGTTATCGTTCTTTTACAGGAAAACGTCAGATTCACTCGGAACGCATCACTTGCAGGCGACCGTTGAATGAAGGTAGAAATGTTGGTTTAAGGGCCATATTTCTAATTGGCCAGATTATTTTCTTTTGGATATTGATCTTGAATCTCTTTATTGTTGTGGATGTGGTTTTTAAATGTCTGAGACAACGTTCCAATGGCAATGGACTTAAAATATGTTTGCCAGCAGTATTTTACATATATAAATTAATTTTAGAGTCACATTTCATTTTATATGTGTTTTGATTGGTTTAAAAAGTTGAGGTTATTTGTCAATGTACGGAATCGAAAAATAGATGATGTTCTCAAGGCGTCGCGTACCGTTGTCATCAGGTGATTTTCATTAAATGAGGTACCTTTGGTG
Source organism: Bathymodiolus brooksi (assembly GCA_963680875.1). Lineage (NCBI taxonomy): Eukaryota > Metazoa > Mollusca > Bivalvia > Mytilida > Modiolidae > Bathymodiolus > Bathymodiolus brooksi. The sequence goes on along the minus strand of OY804581.1, from coordinate 88,752,226 downwards.
TTATTTAAATTCATTTCTGATTATTTGCTTTATTTTGAAAAAAAAATATATCTTTCAATATCATAGCAAAAAAAGTTTGAATTAATTTATAAGGATTGATCGAAATTATTTGTTCGGTTCATTCGAAATAACCTCAATCAGGTTGTACACACCCTTGCATAACCTGCTACACAGGTTTCATGGTGTGTACAACCTGATTGAGGTTATTTCTTCATGAACCGAACAAAAATTGCGATCAATCCTTAAGTGTTTTCTTGGTTTCATCAGTAAAAATTATAGTCACTGGTCCAAATGGCATAATGGTGGCACAAACACTCTTCAAGGTAATTTTGGTAGGTACAGGTGTGCAGCTGAAATTGCGAAAACACCCCAATGCATATATTGCTATCAAATGAAACCTGAATTTACTTGTTATACATGTAACCTTTTTGACAACCTTGACGCCATTGGCTAGGGTGGTCTTAAGAAACGATGCTAGTCCATCGGATGGGGACAGTGAAAGGCTGGTATGTGTAAGGGGAGATCAATGCCATGATCACATTAAAGACATCCAGAATTGCAGAAAAGAGTAGACTAATGCCACTACAAGGACCGCTTTTGCACTCCCCAGAGTGAAGAGTGACATCACTTGTTTCAATTCACTATAAAGTAAAATAACTTCTCAGTTCGGGGTAATGTTAGTTGGTTATTCATTCCAAATAAGTATCTCACTTTGTTGAAATAACAAACGGTGCTGTCATTTTCTGTTATATAAACAACTGTTAACTTTTCCTGTTATTTTTTAATTTGTAAACAAAAGTTCTGGTTCCAAAAAAGAAAACACTCCCAATTGTCATTAAAATGTAGCCGTGTACGTATAGAGATGAACTATGAAAAGTTTAAAAGAAGTGACAGGCCAGATAGTTTCCGTAGTTTGACATTACTGTCAACGATTTTCTCTCCATTGTTGGGGAAAAGTTTTTCAATGATTACCTAAGGATTGACACAAAAAGGTTTCCGATTTCTGTAAAATGAAATTAGTACATGTACATTTTGCAGCAGATTGAATGAATAAATTTCCGAACCGTGGAAGATACCAGATCGCAAACATTACAAGTTGACAGAATTCTCTTTATTGTTCACAACTTTCCACTTCGTCCATGATTTTTAACAATTTTAATAATTAAATCATAAAGAAACAAAAAAACACGTTTCTTTTCTAATATTTAGTGAATACTTGTGTATTACATGAACACGTGTAGGAAACGTGTATTGATTGGCTCGATAAAAATACATAATTGGGGAGAACAGTAAATTACATTAGCTGTGTATTCATTGGCTACAAAAATGTATTTGGACCAAACCGTTTTCGACTAGAACAGAAGAGTTATCTACCGTTGAAGTTACAGTAAAATATGTCCGGTTTCGGTAAAACAACAATTTTTAACTGTCTTTTAGGCAATCGCCCAAACGTTTTTTGTTGGGCCAGTGACTACCTAATTTGGAGCAGCTTTTGGTCGCCCGAATAAGATATTAGTCGCATTTGGCGACTGGGCAACCGTCCATTTCAGGCACTGTTTCATTCGGTATATTAGAATAAAACATTTATAGCATGCAGGTTCAGGAAATATGAAAATTTATTCTGATAAATTTTCAAATTTCCCTCACCAGCATGCAATAAATGTATAGTATCACTAGTGCAATTGGGGGTTGTCGTGGTCATATGGTAGTTGGATTTTATAACTACATGTGCAATCAGTGCCTATCATCACTAAAGTTGTAATTTTGAATCGTGCGAGATGTACTTGATACAACATTATGTGATAAAGATTGTCATTGAGTGGTGACTGGCGTCAGGTCACTGGTTTTCTCATGGTACTCTGGTTTCCTTTACTAATAAATTGACCACCACGATATAGCTGATAAAATTGTTGAAAGTGGCGTTAAACACCATAACGCTAACCCTTTGTGAAAAAGAGAGTGATATGTCTATCACAGTGATTTATTATAGTACATGTCTCTTACTGTAATGTAGTTTCTCCTATTCTTAGCATGCTTCACCAGTTGGTTAAATTTTCTTTTTCCATTTTCCACAACATTTTGGTCATAGGAGAAACATTCTATTTCTGCTACCAGTGGATTATGATATTTCTCCACTAAAAGTCCACTCTTAATGGAAATAGTTAAATTTTCAAATTTAGCTATTTTTCGTAATCCGCTGGTACAATGTAGCAGAATAACATTCTATATTTATTGTCAAAATTTTATGAAACTTAATGTTTTTGAATTTGAAGTTTACTGGAAGAGGAGTTTGTGAGTTTGACCTTGGAGTTATGGTACATATTTCATAACATCTATATACCCTGTTGACCATTACTGTTAACTTCAATTAGCATATACAAAATATATATAATTGTGACAAAACACATGCAGCTGAACCATTATAGACTATTACATTTGTAGGTGTAACCATTTATGATCTATTGTCGATTACTAAAACCTGTCTTGATTTATAGGGAAAGTTGTCACTATTTACTAAATTACAATGTAAAAAGACGTGGTGGAATGTCTGTTCTTACGTAGAGTATGTTAATGCTAGTCTATATTGAGTTATTATTGTCCACTACATAGGTTTATATACTACATTGTTACTATATGTTGCTCATTTTGACATTAATTGGTCTTACATTTATGTCTATGATAATATTGTTTGTTTTCTTCTGGTCATCATGGGGTTGTTTTGTATTTTTTTTTACGTACATGTACTTGATCTGTAATTATTGTCTATGTAAACCAAATGTGCTTAATTTAGTATTGTTTGTTTTCATGTGGTCATCATGGGGTTGTTCTGTATTTTTTTTCACATACATGTGCTTAAAGTGTAATTTTTGTCTATATATAAATATGTTAAACTTGACTTTCAACAATATTTCAATTTTATTGATGGAGAAAACCACTGAATTGTTGCAAGGTACTGACAAACTTTATCACATAAAGTTGTATCGAATACACCTTGTCATGAGTGGTATTTGAACTCACAGCTTTAGTGGTGATATGCACTGATTTCACAGGTAGTTTTAAATCCAACTATCATATGATCACGACCACGACGTGTCCTAGATGAGATTATGTACATGTACTTTGTACTTTTATTTTTTATATTTTGGTAACCAATACCTGCTGTCTTATAATTGGTATCATGGTGTTGTTTGTCATCATATGAAAACTAACTATTATGTTTCATTTTTTATATTGCCCATTAACTATCATTTGCTTGACCTGTTGTGTTTCATCAAGGCTCACCAAGCCAGGCGTGGTAGCTATAGTTGACTTATTTACCGTGGTTTCAATTAAATCCCCTACGTTTGTCCTTAAGGTGCAGTTTTTGTTGCCCTGCCAGCATGGCTAGTTTTCATTTTTCTTCAATAATCATACTTTTTCATGTAAATTAAGCATACAGAGCTAAAAATGTTAGTGAATTTGACCTACTGTACATGCATATGGTTTGATATTATGTTTATTCCAATCTTGTTTATTGCATTTGCTTTATGATTGAAAAGCATCATCTATTCTTTGCAAAAGCTATATGGTAGCAAGGAAAGAAACCTAAAGAATAACCAGAAGCTCTTTGAAAGTTCCCAGATTTTTCCTCACTTTGTCCTTCTTAAGTCTAGACAATTTAAAAATCATTATTGATCCTGTTTTTCCCAAGCCCTAGGCCTGGTATATATGTATATATTTTTTCATAAATGTTTATATATACATTGTATATCCTCGTCTGACAATAAGTCGGTCAGTCATTGGATAATGTTTGATTATTTTTTTCATGTTTGAAAAGTAAACATTTTTTTCTTTTTAATTATGTTCCTCATCTATTCTTGCTCACATGTGTAAAGTTCCATGGAAAAAAGATCAATAATAATTACATGCTGACCCATATTTATTTACCACCCTTTTTCCAAATGGCATCGTATGACGTCACATAAAGTCGGTCAAAGTTCAATAAAGCACATGATTTTGTCATAGGCCAACAAAAACTTAAAAAGTAAACCAGATTAAGAAAGTACAGTATTTTAGCTTTTTCAGTGTAATTGATTTGTCTGAAAAATTTCAAAAGATGGTTTTTTAAATAGTTTGAAATTGAAGTATTAAAAATTAATTATTTGATGCAAATATTAGACTTGCTTACCCACATAAAAAGTATTTAATCCAGTGAATTTGGTGTTTTTGCTTTTGTCAATACAATCTATTAGACCGACATATTTTGGTAAAACAATTAATGACTGATTTCAATTTATTTTTATCACATTTATTATCACAGAGTGGTAACAATACAGTTTTGTTGATGCCATTTGTAATAATGACAGGTTTTTTTTACCCAGACAATCTCATTTTTCTGTCTGGTTTAATTTAATTCTCTGTTCAGTTTATGCTATAAATTTTGATTATTGCTGTTAAATTAATTCTTTTTCTATCTTCTCTCTAAATATCATTTCATTACCCCAAGAAGTAAGGGGTATATTTGTTATTAAAGCAGCAGTGGAAATGCAAAATAATCTGCCATTTTGTGACTAATGGAGAGCACTTGCATGTATTTTCTCGGTAAAATCGGCCATTTTCTAGAAAATGGTGGAATCTGAATGATCAATCATCATATTTTCAAAGTATTTTAAAATACAATTTGCTTGGTCTACATTCCAGAAACGGTCATGAACTGTGATGTCGATTATGTCAACAAACTGGAAAAATACAAATGCTTGGAGAATACCATCGATGGAAATATATTTAACAAGCATAATGATCAGGGAAAAAAGACATTAGTAAAAAGGATCTTTTTTACTTGCATGGAATTTATATATATAGATCAAGTTCAAAAGGTCTGGTCCCTGCCATTTCTAATTCAAACCTTACTGGCATTGAGTGGTCCTATTTCTAAAATATATTCATGAGTCCTGTCTATCCAAGAGAGTCACTCTTACTAATAACAGAAATTTCTTTAAATAGCCAGAAGTTCTTTGTTTCTAAGGAAGAAGTAGTTATAAAACCTTTTTATAACATATTTTTGGGGTGATTTTTAGGGACATTTATGGTTTTCCTTATTTCGGCAGAATATGCAAAGTATTAGGCTGATATCAACAAATTTAAAGATCTTTTAAAAATCTTCTCTGAAACTAATGTTTAACACCGTACCCCAGTGTAAGAACATATTTTTAAATTATTGTTTTCTGAAACTACTAAACTACTTGAAATCAAACTTGACTATTCTAGTTCAATTGGATAGTCCTCTTCGAAAGGTCTGTTTTAGTTGATCTTAAACCCAAGATGGCCACCTCAGAGCTCTACAATACTCGCATTTGCGAGTTACTTTTGTAAAATGCGAGTAAAAATTCTGCATTGATAGCCAGACAGCGAGTTGATATTTCCAGAACATTTTCGTTTCCTCACCGATCGTATTTTTCAATTTAAATTCCGACATTGATTATCTGGTATGTTAAACCGCTCAATTGGCTCAGACATAAAAGTTTTTTAAATCACATACTTTTAACTCTTGCAAGTGACCACGATGAGCAAAAAACAAAACCTTTATGCACAATTTTTTGCTAAAAATAAAATGGTTGAATAAAATTGATCACGAAATTGGCATATCTGATGCAACATTGACGGAAGTATGAAGCCAAAATAGTAATGAAGGTTCAGGTTTTACTTTTAAAGCTGAAATGTGTAAATTCCACGATGTCTGGAAGTCAGAGTTTTTGTGGCTCATTTATGATTCCAGTAACAACGTTATGCATTGTGATGTTTGCAGAAAGGCAGGTCAAGATATTACTGGCAAAACTGAATTTGTTACCGAAAAGAAAAAGTTTAAACGTGAAAGTCTTATTAAATAAAAGTCTGAAACATGAAAAATGTTTCAATATGCGATATGGTATCAGCAAAAGACCATTCCTCATCTAAGCATATTCTGTCTCATTCAGTGCATTAATAATTATCCATGAATAAGTACATATTGGAGTTGTATAGTATAAATTGGTATCTTTATTAATCTGGCAAGTAACATGCTTTTGTTGGCGAGTAAAAAATGTTTCCTTACTAGCCAGGGCTAGTGCCAGTGGAGTCTGGTATGAATTGTAGATCCCTGCACCTTCTGATACAGATCATACAGGGCAAATCATACATGTTGTTAAGTTCAACATAAGACCCTAAGACTAAGTGGAAATGAATAAGTCATTTTTTTCTCCAAAAAATAGACATAATTGATTGAACACAAGATGTGAATGCGTTATAACCAGGCATTCCGTTGATGAATAATGTAGGCTCAGGTGAACCTCTTTTTTAGTTGTTTTGTAATTATTAGCATGGAAAAAAGTAGGTCTTAATCACATGTATTAAGGGTAATTTTTGATTCTGATAATGGGAGTAATATTTAAGAAATATCATAAATTTTATTTTTCAGCTGTGTGATATCTTTAACATTGTTATTCTAATCCATGACCAAAGTGGATAACTTTGAATTATTTTTTTGGGGTTAAAGTAATATTCGATAATCTGATGTGAAGTTAGTGCAAATACAGAAAATTTCAATTTGTCATGTGTTCAAAATGTAAGTTACTTGTAATCTCTTAGTGTCAAAGAGCATATTGGTGACGTGATTATTTACTGTTTTTTTGTAATTTAAAAAAAAAGAGAGATGAATTTGCATCTATGCATAATGTATGTCCATAAATTCTGAACCTTGTTTGTCAGTAATAAGGCTATCAATCACTCGATGTCAGACAATTATATACCTCATAGCATATTTAGAAACAGGTAATAAGTGAGGCTATTGTCAATATTAATTTCATGATGATGACACTTGATGACGTCCTTATAATTATCTGTTTTGTCTAACATGTTTGTTGTTATTGTGTCAGAGATCTTTTTTATTGATGTACATTTTGTATATAGGTAACATACTACCTGAAGTTCTTTTGTACATACAGATGTTTAGGTCAAAATCAGTTGGTCACGGTCAGTCTTTGGACAAACACCTATTATAATTAGTTCATCTGTACACGGGTGAACACATTTGAATCTTTTTACATAAATTGTTTATTCGCGTGGATTTAAAAAAAATGGTATCAAAAAACATTTGTAATACAGAAAAAGTAAATACCTTTAAATATAACTGCTTAGCTCACTGACCTTGTGTTTGTATTGTACTACAATTTTGATTGTGTCACAAGGGAAATACAGATTAAATAAAACAGAGGCTGTGGATACAAAAATATTAGGAAAAGATGCCTGCCGATACTATAGTCAGTGGAATTTTCATGGTCCAGCTTATTTCTGGGTAAATTAATAAATTTTCTACTGGAATTGATTTTTTTTTTTTTAAAGAAAATGTAGAAAAAGTTAATGTACTGGCATTTTACATTAAATTATCATATTGATTTTAAATTACAGAAAATATATATTTGACAAATTTTACAGTAGCTTTGGGCTGTGAATAATTAATACATATTAATACTATTACATGAGTTACATTTAATACTACTCCAAGCTTTGGGGAATGCATTTGACAGTACAATGAACTTGTACATATATTGTAAACTAGATTTAGGACATACCTGTAGTTCCTGTTTTGTTTTGTGGGGCCATTATAGTGTGATTGTATGGTAATTGGATGCCTATCACCACTAAAGTTGTGAGTTCGAATCCCACTCATGGTGAGGTATCCTCGATACATAATTATGTGATAAAGTTTGTCGATGATTTGCGGCAGGTCACTGGTTTTATCCACATACTCAGTTTTCCTCCACCAATAAAACTGACTGCCATGATATACAAAAATGTAGCTGAAATGAAAGTGGCATTAAACACCATAATCCTAAGCCATGTTTTGTTACTGTATATACAAAAAATGTATATGTATTGTGTAACTGGATTGCAGTAATGTTTAATTAAGTAATTAGGAATACATGTACATGTGTATTCAATAATTTGAGATCTGCAAACTTTAATTAAATGGTTAAAACATACAACATGTACATAAGGAACATTGTTAAAAAAAGAATATCGTCAATTGTCTTATTAATTAACGTTTACCATGGTGACCATAACATGAGCTTTGTTGTGTGATTGTTAAAGAGATAAATAATTTTTCTTGGAAATAGACAAATGTTCAAGTTATCTGTGGTAAATAAAGCTAAACGCTACTACTGTTTAATTCAAGTTAGACCAAAAATAGATAAAAAATATACCTGTTATTCCTGGAAAAAAATATGGTTACAATAATGTATGAAAGTTTTTGTTGTTGATTTTTTTACCTAGGTTTTACAGGACTTTAACAGTGAGTGTTGAACTTTTCCTAATCTTTTTGACTCAAACATTTGGTGAACTGCTAACTAGGTGCAGTGATTGCAGGATTCATTGTACAACATTAATGAAAATATATCTTCTTAAAAATGTAGCTCCCCCTCTTCTTTGACATTTAATTGGATCGACAAAAAAAGAGGGGGTAGTAGAAGTTATGCAAAGTAGAACAAGAAGCCAATGTAAATAAGGGTAATAACAAAATTACCGAACTCCGAGCAATCTTACAAAGGGAAAGTCAAAACTCATAAGTATATAAACAGACAAAATCAGTCAACAACTGGAAAACTGTGAAAACCGTAATGACCCTGACTTGGTACAGGCATTTCTAAGGTTACCCTTACATTTGTACATTTCTTCTTGATTTTAGCTGAGTCACTTAATTTGTCAATCAAATTTGAAAAATACTTTGAAACATGAAACATATGTGAAAAATCTTTTTTCTAAAATTGGTGTCATTATCCTAAATGTTTATTGTATAAAATATGAATGAAAGTTCAAGGTGAATCTGGTACCTTAATAATTTACAAAGACCTCATTTAAACTACCCTAATAAGATGTCAATATAAGTTCAGTATCATTTACTTTTTAGTACCCTCAGATGTATGAAATTGATTTTTAGCCCCTAGAAATTGATGAGAAGATTTTATCACTGTAAATGTAATGTATACTTACATTGTACAGGTAAAAGTGAAGGTGCATTTTATTATTACAAAATATTAATGTCTTGGAAACAAATTATTTAACATACAAAAGGAAACAGGATATGAAGGTATGCTTTCTAACTATAAATTACATTTGGAAAGATAAAGATAACTTTTATTTTTGTTGCACATCCATGAATTAAATCTGAGGAAAGATAATATGTTATTTAAGGGAGATCAAATAGTTGAAAATGATATCTGGTTCTAAACTGATTTAGTGCAGCTGGTTTTTTTTATATTTTATGAAATATTTCTACATACATGTATTTATATGTTTGTATGTTACTGATATATATATGAGATAGAGGACGAGGCACACTTTAATCAAATGTGACAAACTCAATAACAAGAGAGAGGAGTTGTTCAAACTTATTTCATCAAAAGTGAAAAATTTCACCAAATTATCTAATAATCAGAAATTATATTATATCCTAACCTGCGAAGATCAAGAAATCCTACAATCTGTTGGTATGTTTCTATATGAAAACATGCCTTAAATTACTGTTAACCAATTTAATTTTTCTTTTTTTCTTTTTTCTTTTACCATGTCTTAATATTTTAATATACATTTTATATATTTGTGTATGTTCATACATATTACTTTACTATTGTATTGTTATGTCTATCTATCAATCAAACAACTCTTTCCCCTTTATATGTGTATTTGTAGTTCAGCTTGTTGCCCCTCGAGGGCCCTTGATTGGTTAATAAAATATTTTTGAGTTGATTTTATGTACAGAACTGGTATTAATTATTTTGTAGCTCATTTTTCTTAACTTTTTTTTTGTCTTCAGATGTCTTTCTTGCACATTATGAATTATGAAATATTTATGTAAAATATCATGCTCATCTCCCTCCACATAAATTGAAAAAAATTATATAAGTATCTACTTTAATTTGTTTAGTACAGAAACACATATTGTGGTGTCGTATATATTATACATGTATGTACTTGGTCATATTTCATCTAAAGAATACTAAATTACATACTTATGGTGTGCATTGTATGTATTAGATATATATATATATATGTACCTTGTAATAATTAACTGTGGAATCATACTTCTTAAATGGTCTACTTTTATGCACCTGTCGAAGAGGGGGTGTATATATATATATGGTATACCAATTCATCCACATGACCTGTAATAACTCAAGTTTGCTTTGACCAAGTTCAACTAAACTTTTACACAACCTTAGGATTAATTGAAGTATGGTGATAAATTTCTCTGTTGACATTGCAGAGTTGTGGGACTTTGCATGTCTAATGATAACTCTGATTTGCTTTGAATAAGTACAATACAAAATTTTACCTAGCCTTTGAATTGAGAAAAGTATGGTACCTTTTGATTTGACGATTTCCTCACATACCATTTCAGAATCCCATGCCTTTTTTCACATGTCCACTGTTCTTCTGAAGAAAGTTACAATTGTACATTGGTATGGCCTACATGTATTAATACAGCTACACTGTACTAGGATTAATGAAAGATGCATTGTACCAATCTCAAGTTACGGTTTACAGGCACCTACTTAAAGCCAGGGTATTCACCACTGAGTTAGCTATTTGTCTTTTCTGGCTGTCGTCCCTCAATTAAAGTTGGTAAAATAGTTACAATGTAGCTGAAAACAATCCTGAGTGGAGATAAACACCAAATAAAAATAACCCAATCCTTTGTATGTATACAGTCAAAACAGTATATAAAGACCACTTAAGGGAACCTTACAATGTGGCCTTTATGCACTGTTCATTAATGGAAAAAATGAGACCGCCCTTTATAGACAGTGATTTGTTATATAGAGGTGCCCTAGTGCCTTTAAGGCGGGTTTGACTGTTCATGTATAGAAAAGTTATTTTATTAAAAAATTAAGCTTTACCCTAAAAATTGATTTTGAAAATACCCTGTACATACATGTACTCACATACTAATTGTGAAAGGATAGCATTTATCAAACACCTAGTTGTTTTCATCACGAATATTGACTTAATTTCTATTTTCGTAATGTGTAGTAATCCTCCATGGTCAGAAAAAAGGCATTGAGTTATTTGTTATGGTCGTGAACACACAATTTTATATATGTAGTCACACAAATTTCGCTGTACCACAGTATAACAGTTGTTATATAACATTATGCATGCAGTCTTAAGTGAAAATGAATAAATTGGCCTTTCTATATTAGACTACAAATAGAATTAGGATACAATTGATTGTTATAAAGATTACACATTGTTAGATGGTCTAGCCCAGTAAATAAGGTTATTTTGGTGGTTACAGTATATAATTAGACTTGATGTTGGAGAGATACATTTTTATAATTAGTTGTAAATTGATTTAGTGTGAACATCGTGAAGCATATTTTTGTCCTACAGACTGTTCGATTCATGTGGATTTCAAACTAATGTATTTGCAGTAATAGTACACTTTACAGAGTTATTTTCTATGGATAATTGTATTTCACTTTTTTCTATGGATATATAATGTATGTTTCTGGATATGATAAAAATTAATGTCATGTGACAAATATTGACTTTTTCTTCATGTAAAATGTAGATGGAGTACCACAATATTCTGTATGATCCTGTAAGTAACTGTTGTCAATTTTTCTTTTAAGCAATTTCTGTAACATATACATTTTGCATTTAGCATGTTCTGTATACTAGCAAGACATATACAGAGATTATAAATTGAAATGATGTTCTGTGATCTTGAAAACAGTTATAAATTACTGTAACAGTGTCACTGTGATATTTGTGTTTTGAAAGGAAAACTGTCAATACAATACAATACAATACAATATTTTTATTCCAATTAGGGTCCCTCAAGGGGCAATAACAAATATACATTCATTATTATATCAACAGTTACAACAATACAGAATGGAGATATATGTTTTTAAACAAGACAATTCTTAACTATTTAAATGATATGTTACAAAAAATATATAAATAAATAAATAAATAGGCCGTGTTCGGCAGCACGACCCGAGGAGAGGCAATGAGTAATGTATAGTTGCAGTGTATCATATGGTTGAAGAATGGACTACATGTATGCGATTACTTAGCTGGAGGAGACACCAGGGGACGATGCTTAAGAATTGTGTTTTGATTCTCCCCGTGTCTGATCCAGCAAAGCAAGCGATTCAAGTAGTAAAACATCATGTGTTTGATGAAAGGACTGTGATTACTTAGCTGGAGGAGACACCAGGGGACGGTGCTTAAGAATCGCATTTCGATTCTCCCCGTGTCTGATCCAGGAAAGCAAGCAGTTCAAGTAATAAACTAAAATGGGAATAAATAGATGTATCGTTTATCTGCAACAGACACCAAGGGACAGTGCTTCAGGAAATGTATTGCATCTACTAAGATTAGCAATGAGCATTCCTCCTCGTGTCTAGTGCAGACAAACAATAATATATTTTAGACATTAATATGTAGATTTTGTTAATAAAATTGAAGCAGTGTTATTCAGTTATTTAAATTATCTGCAGTATTTATAAATAAAGTGACACAACTCTTTCAAAACTGATACATCTTCACAGGTCATTAACCAGTAAAATTTTTCTCGAGGATTTAATTGTAGAAAATTGTTACACGATTGAGATATTGTTTTGAACAGCTGTTGTCATTGTACTGTCATCATGTTTTCATTCATTTTTGCAATAGTGTGTGGTCTTTTTTAAGATGAAGGGAATCTGTGCATTTTTTTTTTATTGTTTGTTTATTTCTGTATTGCCATGAGATCAAATTATCAAGAGGGGTCAGGGTTCAGGATCCCAGTAACCAGTTTTAATTCTACACCATGTTTGTGCCTGTTCCAAGACAAGACCTTGATTTCCAACACCATAATTTGTCATGGTATTTTTTATGTTCAGTGTTGATATGGGTGACATGTGGTTATTTGTTTTGTTGATATTGATGGAATTGTTGACCTCACTGTTTAATCTTTCTTTTCAAAGAAATATAGAACAAACAAATATTGTTGAAATATATAAAATGTTTTAAGTTTTCTTTTCATGATAAAGTATAGAACAAATTATTATTGTAGAAATATTAATTAATTAAATACAAGAGTGAAGACTGTGTCTTCTTCACAGTACATGTACTGAGTTCCATGTGGTATTGTAATACAATGTAGTAGTAGCATGTATTCAGTTTACCATACAGTAGTTACATTACTTCCGTTTTTCATTGAAATGTTACAATATGATTGGCTATGAAGTGGTCACAAAGAGATGTTTCACATCCCAATGAAACTCAAATCCGAACTTGCATGTGCATCCATGACGATGTCAGATGTAAACATTCAATGGCGTAGTAATTTCCAACAGCAAATAATCTAACACAAATAAAATTGACAACGAAAAATTCAACTATATTTAATTTTGGTGTGAGTTAAATATAATTATAAGAATTGAATGCATTCTTTTGAAGTTTCATTGGGGTATGAAAGTGTTGATCGAACTACATTTTCAACATGTACTTCGGTCAACGCTTTCATACCCCAATGAAATTTCAAAATAATGCATTTAATTCTTAAGTAGTTACCTCTCTTACCCTTTGCAGTGAAAATGTGGTCTTATAAGAAAGGTCACCTCTCTTGAAAGGGACGATTTAGTAGTATTTAACTATCTCAGTGCAGTTCATCTGAAATCTGGCGTGATGAGAGGGACAGACATCGGCGGGGTGGACTTAATAAGAGGGGGACAACTATACCTCTGCAATAGACCAGTAATTAATTAACCCCATACAACTCTCACAATTGCAAAGTTTTCCTCACAGGTATAATCTACACATGATTTACGTTAGTTTGTATTATATCTTGTGCTGATATGACAGTTCCTTACAAACTATAATTACTAGATGATTAAAGTAAATATTATGATGTTATTGACTCTAATATGAAAGAAGAAAGCCTTTGTAATCAATACAGTATATACAATGTAGTATAAGTGAGCTCAGAACCCTATAGGGAATTGATCAAGGCTATAGATTTAATGAATGGATTGGATGGATGTGAAAGAAACAAGAGGAAATTCATGACCATGAATACATTGTATTTATTTCTGGTGTTGGTAAGATAATAAGTTTATTGTTTCTTATATATTTAGATAAGATTTATTTTAATTATAATAATTCATGTGTGATAAGTTGAATTCATAAAATATTTGTTCACACAATTTTTTTTTCATTTTCTTCACTAAATATTCAAATTTTATTGAAGTAATTCACAACATGGATGTCACTATTATAACTGGTAATGTTCCAATAGTATTTTATAGAGTATGTTAGGATAAGGCCACATTCACCAAAGGCCACCCCTTGTATACATATCAGGCCACAGATTTTAGATGCACTGAAAGTAAAATACTACAAAATTGTCCCCTCTCAAGAGAGAGGCCATCTCGCTAATGAGGCCACTTTTTCATTGCAGAAGAGGTGGCCTTATAAGAGGGGACTACTTAAGAAATAATACTCGGATGCCGGGCTTTATGCTTATTTTAACATGGGTAGGCATTATATTTGTCATTATTTTACGATTCTAACAGGGCATTTACGGTAATTTTATGCATTCAAGCGTACCTAGACAGAGTTTATTTTTGGGTGCTGTTCCAATTACCTCCCGCTATTGTTTACAAGAATATATAACGCTACAGAAACGTTATAAGAATTGTTAACGATCAAAAATTAGTTTCATCTGATTTTTTTTGTATGTTTATTATTTTTATTCTTTTAATTTAGCATACAAAATGTACATAAAGTACAAATATGCAAAATACGCTGTCGATTAGATATGCCTTCTGCACATGTGCTAGGGTGTTCTGTGCTATTTAGAGCCCTCAATTGTTTTCAAAGTGAAAGTAATACGCCATGTTAGAATGTAGTACATTCAGTAGAAGGGGTGGATGTGTTTGACCATATAAAAAAATGGATATTTTACCCATAGAATTGAAGCCAATTTAATTAGAGTAATTAATGAAGAGTGGTTTTATTGCTGTTCAATTTAGTAGGATCCATCATAAATGATGATCATATAATGTTTACTCATAGTCTCTTAAAAAGAATGTTGAGCAGTCCCTAAAACAAGTTTGAAATGTGTATAAATTTTCCATTGTAATTTATTGGTAACTTTTAACCACATATATTTAATAAGACAATTTGTTATCTCTCAGAGCAATAAGGTAAGTCAATGAAGTGATTGTAACCCTCAGGGTGTCTGCACTGGATTGAATTTGAGATTTTATAACACCTACTGAAGTAAAAATATTTTGAAGTCTTTGTTTATCTATTAACACTAATACTGGATTAGTTTCAAACTGTTTGTAGCCATTTCTGTCCTTTTTTTTTAATGATTTACGACTTCTGATTACCCTTTTGTATCTTCAATTTTCTTAGGCATCTTCAAACTTTTCGTCTTATGAATTGGAAAAAGTGAGTTACATTCAACTTACAATATGTTTATAGAGTGAATTTGGTAGAGGGGTTAAATATTATGTTAAGCTAATAGGTGCTGCCCATGCAATGCACCAGTAGTGTTGATTCAAATCCTACTGATCACGAGGGAAGAAAATGTTAGCTAAATATCTTAATAAAACTCTTGGGTTGAATTTTCAGAAAATACGACAATACAATAAATATCCTATGGGGTTCCAGTGTGGCAGATATATTGTATAGATGTCACTTGCTTTGAGAAGATTGTAATGTAATATAAATAAAAATACAGATATCTAATTTAGTGTGCACGACACTGGAGTAACCGACACTGGAGTAACCTTCATCAGGTACACTTACGATAGTCAAAATTTTGGAAAGCCAAATAATTCAATGGTCTTTGGGAGCAAATAAACCAAATAGGATTGCCAAATTCAGCTATGGTTGTCTGTGCCTGTCGAGGAAGGTGAACCTTGCATTATTTAGGAACTGTAATTTTCAAATATAAATTTATCGGCAAAAATGTATTATCCAATTTCGGCAATTATTATAAACACAAGTAAAATTTTGCAAAATATGTAATTTGGTATTTAAGGAAGGTTAAACAGTACATATTTGTTTCTTATAATTTATTTATTCATTTTTTTCGTTGCTTCAAAATAACTGTTAAACCATTAATTATTATCAGGAAAATCTAATCAAGCTTGTCAGAAAAACTGAACATATGTTTATCATTATTTAAGTGAGTGAGATATACAATACAAGTATTGATAAAATTTAATGTGAATGAACTGACTATGATGATCTTGGTGATATATATATTTTTACTGAAATAGACAATGTAGTTGTTAATTGTCACTTTTATTGATTTTATTACTGGCAGTTATACTGTTGTGATTGATTGAAGTGTATGTTTTCAATTACTTGATTGGGTTTGAAAATATGCAGTTGTTTCTTTATGAATACAGCAATGATTGGATTATATTGGTGATAGATATAGTACATTGTTTGTACATCAGCGATGAAAATAAGTGGTTTATAATGACAAGCTACGTAGGTCTAATAGATCGAAACATTTTAGGTCAGAACCACGTTTTGACAAACTATCCCAGAAGGCATTTTAGAAGAATTTTTTCTATTTGATTAAACAAATTTAATGCAATTTTTACTAGACTGGGGCTTAGGTCTAGAGGTTTTTGGTGCAGACTGCAGCACTACCAGATTGCCTGATTGGGTAAAATCATGGGCTCTGTTTTGATTAAGGAGGGTACAGTGTTGCATATGTTGATGTAATCAAGGGCCCTTGTCACATTTGTTTAAATGTAGGTTTTGTGACAAACTGCACTGTATTCACATAATAATGCACATTATATGGATACAGACTCCTATTTGTTAAATATAAATCTATAGAAATTAGACTGCAAGGATTCCAATTAACGGATGCAGGACATGCATGTACATGTCCAAATGGTAGTCAGAAGGAAAACTTTATTTTTAGATTATGGCTTTATGCTCAGTTTACATAATAAAATAATCAATCGGTTACAATATATATAATGCAAGTTATTTTTTTATAAGTCTATTAAAATGTGTAAAATAATTTTCACAATCTGATTCTTTGAAACCTGCAACCAATACTTTGATTTTTATGTGATTTTTCTGTCACATATACATGTATCATTAAAAAGGATATATTTGACATAGAATTTTGAAATGATCACGAAGTAGAAGAAAATTCTACATCCTATACAATGTTGCCTTACAAACCAGACTGGAAAATGCAAGTAACTTAATATTGTTTCAATGAAATTTTCATATCCTCTTTAACAGATAATTTGCTTGTACTCTTTTGCATAAAATATGGATAAATTTAGAATTTGAATTCATTTTGTTGTAGCATATTTCCTCCTCCTCACCCCCCCCCCAATATTTTTTTTTATTATTCTTTTTATTGAAAAATTAGTAATTCTCAAATTGACTTAGCTATGTTATTCATGTAATTTTACTACTGATAATGGCTATGGGATGTACAAAAATGTATGTTAGAGCTCAGATTCAAAACTTAGTTACTTGAGTGCACTATTTCTTATGATTTACCTGAGGCTGAATATAAAAATTGAAATAGATCGTTGTGCAGTTTATATACTTTTTTACCTGAATGAATCAATCAATAGGTTTTTATCATAAACACTTAATTCATTATTCATAGGAAGACATTCCTTATTTTTAAAATTTATTGATATACTGTTAAAAGACATGTGTACTAGACAAATGGTTTACATGTGTTTCTAGCTATCAATTTCTTATGTAAAGCTGTTGTGAAATGTAAGAAAATTTTGAAGATACCAAAGGTAGTAATCAGAAGCTGTAAATCTAAGATACCAAAGGTAGTAATCAGAAGCCGTAAATCTAAGATACCAAAGGGTGTAATCAGAAGCCGTAAATCTAAGATATCAAAGGTGTAATCAGAAGCTGTAAATCTAAGATACCAAAGGTAGTAATCAGAAGCCGTAAATCTAAGATACCAAAGGTAGTAATCAGAAGCAGTAAATCTAAGAGTAACCAAAGGTAGTAATCAGAAGCCGTAAATCTAAGATACCAAAGGTAGTAATCAGAAGCCGTAAATCTAAGATACCAAAGGTAGTAATCAGAAGCTGTAAATCTAAGATACCAAAGGTAGTAATCAGAAGCTGTAAATCTAAGATACCAAAGGTAGTAATCAGAAGCTGTAAATCTAAGATACCAAAGGTAGTAATCAGAAGCCGTAAATCTAAGATACCAAAGGGTGTAATCAGAAGCCGTAAATCTAAGATATCAAAGGTGTAATCAGAAGCTGTAAATCTAAGATACCAAAGGTAGTAATCAGAAGCCGTAAATCTAAGATACCAAAGGTAGTAATCAGAAGCAGTAAATCTAAGAGTAACCAAAGGTAGTAATCAGAAGCCGTAAATCTAAGATACCAAAGGTAGTAATCAGAAGCCGTAAATCTAAGATACCAAAGGTAGTAATCAGAAGCAGTAAATCTAAGATACCAAAGGTAGTAATCAGAAGCCGTAAATCTAAGATACCAAAGGTAGTAATCAGAAGCCGTAAATCTAAGATACCAAAGGTAGTAATCAGAAGCCGTAAATCTAAGATACCAAAGGTAGTAATCAGAAGCAGTAAATCTAAGATACCAAAGGTAGTAATCAGAAGCCGTAAATCTTAGATACCAAAGGTAGTAATCAGAAGCAGTAAATCTAAGATACCAAAGGTAGTAATCAGAAGCCGTAAATCTTAGATACCAAAGCAAAGGTAGTAATCAGAAGCAGTAAATCTAAGATACCAAAGGTAGTAATCAGAAGCCGTAAATCTAAGATATCAAAGGTAGTAATCAGAAGCAGTAAATCTAAGATACCAAAGGTAGTAATCAGAAGCCGTGAATCTAAGAGTAACCAAAGGTAGTAATCAGAAGCCGTAAATCTAAGAGTAACCAAAGGTAGTAATCAGAAGCCGTAAATCTAAGATACCAACGGTACAAAGGTAGTAATCGGAAGCCGTAAATTTAAGGTACCAAAGGTAGTAATCAGAAGCCGTAAATCTAAGATACCAACGGTACAAAGGTAGTAATCAGAAGCCGTGAATCTAAGAGTAACCAAAGGTAGTAATCAGAAGCCGTAAATCTAAGATACCAAAGGTAGTAATCAGAATCTGTAAATCTAAGATACCAAAGGTAGTAATCAGAAGCCGTAAATCTAAGATACCAACGGTACAAAGGTAGTAATCAGAAGCCGTGAATCTAAGAGTAACCAAAGGTAGTAATCAGAAGCCGTAAATCTAAGATACCAAAGGTAATAATCAGAAGCCGTAAATCTAAGATACCAAAGGTAGTAATCAGAAGCCGTGAATCTAAGAGTAACCAAAGGTAGTAATCAGAAGCCGTAAATCTAAGATACCAAAGGTAGTAATCAGAAGCCGTAAATCTAAGATACCAAAGGTAGTAATCAGAGGCCATAAATCTAAGATACCAAAGGTAGTAATCAGAAGCCGTAAATCTAAGATACCAAAGGTAGTAATCAGAAGCCGTAAATCTTAGATACCAAACGTAGTAATCAGAAGCCGTAAATCTAAGATACCAAGGGTAGTAATCAGAAGCCATAAATCTAAGATACCAAAGGTAGTAATCAGAAGCCATAAATCTTAGATACCAAAGGTAGTAATCAGAAGCCGTAAATCTTAGATACCAAAGGTAGTAATCAGAAGCCGTAAATCTTAGATACCAACGGTAGTAATCAGAAGTCGTAAATCTAAGATATCAAAGGTAGTAATCAGAAGCCGTAAATCGATGATGGACTGCAGGTTCAGTGGCCCAAAGAAAAAGGACAAACATTGATCTACAAAACAATTCACAGAAAACTAAATGCAAACATGAAGCACCACGAATCTCAGAAGTGAACTCGGCTTCAGAAGGGTTAGCAGGTCATGCTGCACTAGTTATATCGTCATATCGCTGTTGTAACATTCAGGATGAATTATTAATTTTAAATATACATTGTATCACATTTAACATGTTGTTTAGTGGTGTAAATTTAAGATAACTTTTTCAGTCCAGTAATGTTCATGTTTAAATGATACACTAATTATTATATATAATAATGGCTTATGTCCAGGTACATACATGTATGTATGGTCAGGTGATCATAAGCCTCTTGTTTTAGTGTTGTGTATCAAATATATTGAGTAACATGAACCCCACTAAAAACCTGGTATGAACTCAGATTCGGAAGGGTTAGCAGTTCCTGCTGCACTAGTTACACCCATCGTGTAGCTGTTGTACCATTCAGGAATATACTGAGGATGAATTATTAATTTTGAATATATCACATTTGACATGTTGTTTAGTGTTGTAAAGTTGAGATAAGTTTTTCAGTCCATTAATTTTTATGTTTAAATGTCAGGTGATGATAAGTCTCTTGTTATCCCCTCGCCAACGAAGTTGCAATGGGATATAGTAATGCTACTGTCCTTCCGTAACATCCTTGTGAACACTCTAGAATAAACATCCTTCAATGGATTTTGTCCAAACTTGGTACATACTTAGTCCTTAAGAGATTCTGGAATCTAATTGATTTTCAAGGTCATAGGTCAAAGGTCAAGGTCACCAGGTCAAATTTTTACCATGTTACATCCTTGTGAACACTATAGAATCAACATCCTTCAATGGATTTTGACCAAACTTGGTACATGCTTAGTCCTTAGGAAAGTCTGGAACCCTAATGATTTTCAAGGTCATAGATCAAAGGTCGAGGTCACAGGGTCTAATTTTTACCGTGTAACATCCTTGTGAACACTCTAGAATCAACATCTTTCAATGGATTTTGACCAAACGTGGTACATACTTAGTCCTTAGGAGAGTCTGGAACCCTATTGATTTTCAAGGTCAAAGATCAAGGTCACAGGGTCAAATTTTTAGGCAAGGGGATATGCCACGCTTTGCATTGCCCTTGTTTTAGTGTTGTGTATGAAATATATTAGAATCGTTTTATCATCTTCTGTTTTATTGTTATAATAAGTATATAAGTAGCACATATTTATCTTGTGAAGCGATTAATGCAAAATGTGTTAAGTCTCGCTCTCTTTTACCTGTTTGGGGTGGTCCTGGTCGTGATCGTATGGTAGTTGGAATTACAACTACCTGTGCAAACAGTGCCTATTACCACGAACATTGTGAGTTCGAATACCACTCGGGCGAAGTGTACTCGATACAATATACAACATTATGTGATAGAGTTTGTTAGTGACTTGCGACAGGTCGGTGGTTTTCTCCTGGTACTCGGATTTCTTCCACCAATAAATCTGACTACCACAATATAACTGAAATATTGTTGAAAGGGGCATTCAACCCTAACCCTCTTTTACCTGTGCATTTTAATGAAAGGACAAAATATGATGTAATATGACACTATATTCTGATATATTAACTAATTAAGATTTTTTTAAATTTTGTTGGCCATCAACCATGATGTAATTGATTAAAAAGTAACAGTACTATTTTCAGTCTGCATCGATCTTATAATCATATATATTGAGTGTATAGAATGCTTTGCAAGAAATATTTTGCCATTTATCTGAAATTTTATTTATTTCAAATTTTCTTATTTATTATATTATTTCATTGAATTATAAACAAAAGTAATTTCTACATATATCTAATTTCAGACCGAATGACTTAATTGCCAATGATGATTTGACAGAAATCAAGAGACGACATAAGTCACGAGGACAACTACGACATGCTATGTCTGATATCTTACCAAGTGAATTTGACTTTGCTGCCAACAGAAAACGAAGTCAGACAATGGAGATGGCAAAGGAGCATGCCTCTGCTAGATTACAGTTAGAATTAAACAGAGCTCAGGAGGTATAAACTAGTGTTGGGAATCGGCTAGAAAAAAGTCATCAATTAATCAGAATAATCAGATCCCTGTCACAGATTCAATTTTCAATTATAAGCGAAATGTGTTATTTGTTAAAGAAGTTATTAACTGAAAATATTTTTAATTACAATTGTTATTACCATAAATGATGGTTATTCAAGTATAAAAATTAAAAGAAAAACATATTTATTGTTAAAGGGAAACTTTGCAAAAAAATTATTTTTTTATATGTTTTTCCTGATGTATAAATATGGATGTTTATATGTATATTAGCGCTTTATTATGTTGGATAAGGGAATGAAATCGATTTTAAAATTCTGTCAACGATACATGGAAGTCGCCATTTTGATAGCATCTCAATACCAAGTATCATGTGACGTCTAAATACCACCACGCCCCAAAACAAGCGTGACAAACAAGGGTCCTCATTCAGTGTCAATATTACAGACGATGAGTATTATAAAAAGTATTATTATACAAAACTTCAGGGTACATCTCTTACATAATATAATAATTTGTTTATGGTAATACAATATTCGTATTCGCCAACAGTAAAAAGATTAATCTGTTTTCATAACGGTTATTTCTGATTTGAACAAAACGTAACATATAATATGTCTCTGCGTAAAGAAAACATTTTTTGTTTATTTTATTCACGTCTTTCGAACTGGAGACCCTTCTGATTAATCTCAGAATAGTCATAAAAAATTTGTTCTTCACAATTATTGATATTTCACCTTGAATATTTAGTTTGATGTATTGTTGTTGTGTATCAATCATAATTGTTATTTGTAAAATGTATATGCCCTCCTGGGGCACTGATTTGGTTAATAAACTTATTTCTATTTCTATTTCTATAAGGAAAAATTGCATACAAATGGTTTTTTGTCTATTTTGCAAGAAGAATTTCTACCCTGCCCTATTCACCCTGCTTTATTTCATAATTTTGTTTGTTGCTACATCATTCTGATGGGGCACAACAAAATCAAGATAAAAATGAACAATTCAATATAGCTTACTATCAATGGTAATCTTAAGATTTTTTTGTGAAAATAGCCCATGAATCATTGCTGCATTAGGTGCGGATTCAGCAGTTTAGAAAATGGGGTGCCAGGCTCTTGTTTGCCAATTTTTACCCAATTTATACATAATTTTACTAAATTGTCGAACACCCCCTTGATCCGGCAGTGTGCATAAATATACTCCCATTCCTAATGTATACTTCAACGTGATCAGGGTGGTGTATTTTGATCACCTATTAGAACCTTTAAAATGTGTATTGCATCTGCTATTCTAGTCATGGGTAGCATAATTTGTTTTCATTTTATTAGCTCACCTGACCCAAAGGGTCATGTGAGCTATTGCCATCACTTGGCGTCCGTCGTCGTACGTCGTAAACTTTTTCAAAAATCTTCTCCTCTGAAAGTACTAGACCAATGGAAACCAAACTTGGTCTGAATCATTACTAGGGTGTCTAGTTTCAAAATTGTGTCCGGTGATGCCGTGCACCAACCAACATCGCCGCTGTTACTAAAAATAGAACATATGGTAAAATTGCAGGTTTTTGGTAATAACTCAAAAACCGTTAATAATATCAAAAATCTGACATGGGGTAAAAATGATCAGCACATCAAGATCTACCTACCCTGCAATTTTGAAGTAAATCTGATTACCCATCTTAAAGTTATTGCCCTTTTTTCATCAAATTATTTTAATTTTAATACTTTTCGTCTTATATTTCAAAAACTATAAGAGATAAAGGTTAACTTTAAATTGCATAAATGTGCGGCATATCAAGATCTACCTACCCTGCAATTTTGAAGTAAATCCCATTGCTCATTTTGGAGTTATTTCCCTTTTTTCATCAAATTTTCAAAATTTTAATACTTTTCGTCCTTTATTTCAAAAACTATAAGAGACAGATGGTAAGTTGAAACTGCAAACATGTTCAGCATGTCAAGATCTACCTACCCTGCAATTTTGAAGTAAATTTGATTACCCATCTTGGAGTTATTGCCCTTTTTTCATCATTTTTTTTTTTCATTTTAATACTTTTCGTCTTATATTTCAGAAACTATTTAGAGATAGATGTTAAGTTTATTGCAAAAATGTGCGGCATGTCAAGATCTACCTACCCTGCAATTTTGAAGTAAATCCCATTACCCATTTTGACCGATTATGCAAATTAGAAAAAAGGGGGGATGAAATTTAAAAAAAATCTTCTCTGAAACTACTGAGCCAATCTCAACCAAACTTTGCTGAAATGATCCTTAGGTGGTCCCCTTTAAAAATTGTGTCCGTCAGCGCCGTCCTGTATCCAAGATGGCCGCCATTACTAAAAATAGAAATTTCTTCAAATGGCCAAAACTGCTCTATTTTAAGCCAGAAAGTGCCCAAATTTGAACTGTATAAGCATAATGATGAGCTTTTTAACATATATTACGGGATTTTTTATGAACTTTGAACTTTTACCGATTTTGACCGATTATGCAAATTAGAAAAAAGGGGGGATGAAATTAAAAAAAATCTTCTCCTCTGAAACTACTGAGCCAATCTCAACCAAACTTTGCTGAAATGATTCTTGAGTGGTCCTCTTCCAAAATTGTGTCTGGCATTTCAGAACACCGACCAAGATGGCCACCACAGCTGAACTTAATTTAACATAGGACCCTATGGGAAATTCCCATAAAAATATTTTTAATTACAATTGTTATTACCATAAATGATGGTTATTCAAGTATAAAAATTAAAAGAAAAACATATTTATTGTTAAAGGGAAACTTTGCAAAAAAATTATTTTTTTATATGTTTTTCCTGATGTATAAATATGGATGTTTATATGTATATTAGCGCTTTATTATGTTGGATAAGGGAATGAAATCGATTTTAAAATTCTGTCAACGATACATGGAAGTCGCCATTTTGATAGCATCTCAATACCAAGTATCATGTGACGTCTAAATACCACCACGCCCCAAAACAAGCGTGACAAACAAGGGTCCTCATTCAGTGTCAATATTACAGACGATGAGTATTATAAAAAGTATTATTATACAAAACTTCAGGGTACATCTCTTACATAATATAATAATTTGTTTATGGTAATACAATATTCGTATTCGCCAACAGTAAAAAGATTAATCTGTTTTCATAACGGTTATTTCTGATTTGAACAAAACGTAACATATAATATGTCTCTGCGTAAAGAAAACATTTTTTGTTTATTTTATTCACGTCTTTCGAACTGGAGACCCTTCTGATTAATCTCAGAATAGTCATAAAAAATTTGTTCTTCACAATTATTGATATTTCACCTTGAATATTTAGTTTGATGTATTGTTGTTGTGTATCAATCATAATTGTTATTTGTAAAATGTATATGCCCTCCTGGGGCACTGATTTGGTTAATAAACTTATTTCTATTTCTATTTCTATAAGGAAAAATTGCATACAAATGGTTTTTTGTCTATTTTGCAAGAAGAATTTCTACCCTGCCCTATTCACCCTGCTTTATTTCATAATTTTGTTTGTTGCTACATCATTCTGATGGGGCACAACAAAATCAAGATAAAAATGAACAATTCAATATAGCTTACTATCAATGGTAATCTTAAGATTTTTTTGTGAAAATAGCCCATGAATCATTGCTGCATTAGGTGCGGATTCAGCAGTTTAGAAAATGGGGTGCCAGGCTCTTGTTTGCCAATTTTTACCCAATTTATACATAATTTTACTAAATTGTCGAACACCCCCTTGATCCGGCAGTGTGCATAAATATACTCCCATTCCTAATGTATACTTCAACGTGATCAGGGTGGTGTATTTTGATCACCTATTAGAACCTTTAAAATGTGTATTGCATCTGCTATTCTAGTCATGGGTAGCATAATTTGTTTTCATTTTATTAGCTCACCTGACCCAAAGGGTCATGTGAGCTATTGCCATCACTTGGCGTCCGTCGTCGTACGTCGTAAACTTTTTCAAAAATCTTCTCCTCTGAAAGTACTAGACCAATGGAAACCAAACTTGGTCTGAATCATTACTAGGGTGTCTAGTTTCAAAATTGTGTCCGGTGATGCCGTGCACCAACCAACATCGCCGCTGTTACTAAAAATAGAACATATGGTAAAATTGCAGGTTTTTGGTAATAACTCAAAAACCGTTAATAATATCAAAAATCTGACATGGGGTAAAAATGATCAGCACATCAAGATCTACCTACCCTGCAATTTTGAAGTAAATCTGATTACCCATCTTAAAGTTATTGCCCTTTTTTCATCAAATTATTTTAATTTTAATACTTTTCGTCTTATATTTCAAAAACTATAAGAGATAAAGGTTAACTTTAAATTGCAAAAATGTGCGGCATATCAAGATCTACCTACCCTGCAATTTTGAAGTAAATCCCATTGCTCATTTTGGAGTTATTTCCCTTTTTTCATCAAATTTTCAAAATTTTAATACTTTTCGTCCTTTATTTCAAAAACTATAAGAGACAGATGGTAAGTTGAAACTGCAAACATGTTCAGCATGTCAAGATCTACCTACCCTGCAATTTTGAAGTAAATTTGATTACCCATCTTGGAGTTATTGCCCTTTTTTCATCATTTTTTTTTTTCATTTTAATACTTTTCGTCTTATATTTCAGAAACTATTTAGAGATAGATGTTAAGTTTATTGCAAAAATGTGCGGCATGTCAAGATCTACCTACCCTGCAATTTTGAAGTAAATCCCATTACCCATTTTGACCGATTATGCAAATTAGAAAAAAGGGGGGATGAAATTTAAAAAAAATCTTCTCTGAAACTACTGAGCCAATCTCAACCAAACTTTGCTGAAATGATCCTTAGGTGGTCCCCTTTAAAAATTGTGTCCGTCAGCGCCGTCCTGTATCCAAGATGGCCGCCATTACTAAAAATAGAAATTTCTTCAAATGGCCAAAACTGCTCTATTTTAAGCCAGAAAGTGCCCAAATTTGAACTGTATAAGCATAATGATGAGCTTTTTAACATATATTACGGGATTTTTTATGAACTTTGAACTTTTACCGATTTTGACCGATTATGCAAATTAGAAAAAAGGGGGGATGAAATTAAAAAAAATCTTCTCCTCTGAAACTACTGAGCCAATCTCAACCAAACTTTGCTGAAATGATTCTTGAGTGGTCCTCTTCCAAAATTGTGTCTGGCATTTCAGAACACCGACCAAGATGGCCACCACAGCTGAACTTAATTTAACATAGGACCCTATGGGAAATTCCCATAAAAATATTTTTGTCTGAAACCATTTGCTCAATAAGAACAAAATTTTGATGAAATAGTCATTGGATGGTTCTCTTCCAAAAATGTGTCTGGCGGTTCGACCCTTCTATCCATTTTTTTTTTTACCTGCAATTTTGAAGTAAATCTGATTACCCATCTTGGAGTTCTCGCCCTTTTTTCATCAAATTTATAAAAAAAAAATAATACTTTTCGTCTTATATTTCAAAAACTATAAGAGATAAAGGTTAACTTTAAATTTCAAAAATTTGCAGCATGTCAAGATCTTCCTACCCTGCAATTTTGAAGTAAATCCAATTAGCCATTTTGGAGTTGTTGCCCTTTTTTCATCAAAATGTTCTCAATTTTAATACTATCATCTTATATCTCAAAAACTATTAGAGATAGAGGGAAAGTTTAAACTGCAAAAATGTTCAGCATGTCAAGATCTACAAAAAATTTCCCACAGTTAAAAATGTGCGACAGCTGTGAAGAGTTATTCCTCTTGAAATGCATATTTTTGTCGACTCACTGCTTTTGGTTACTCAAATAATCAAAGGGAAGCAACTCTATTACAAAATGTGAAGTAGGAAAAGCTAAATTTTGAGAATCATTGACATATGTTTTTTTACAGCAATTTTGATAACTTACATTAAAGGGGGAACCCCTGCCCACATTTTTTTGTAGAAGGGGTCTGCAATGACGAAGGCTACATTTGTTAATTTTTTTTACCGAAGTTATCAAGTTTTATTGACTGATGTTGTTATTATACCCAGGTGAGCTATACAGGCTCCTGGGAGCCTCTAGTTTTCTGTTCTTATTATGTTTTTGTCTATTTGACTTGTGTACGTTGTTTGTATATATTCCTTGTACATGCCTTCAACCCTTAGGGGTAAAATTGAGCATTAATAAAGTTAGTTAGTAAACGGGTCACAAAATGTGCATTGCGTTTCTGATTATTGCCAAATATTGTGACACATGTATTAGGTATTCGGTCAGAGGCCCGTCGATCAGATGTAAAATGACACTTGTATATTCTGCCTGGCGATTTCCTGTGTGGACCTAAACTCATTACGCAATATTAGGTACCCTGCTGAGTGAACTGGTGTGAATGTACCTGTCGTTTTCAGAATGAAGATAAAAATAAGTAAATTCCGCATTTCACTTCTTATTTCAGGAATTATTTGCCTTAGTTTATTGAAGAATAATTTATTTAAAATTTAAATATGGTCTCTCGCTTCTGAAAATACATGAAAAATATAAGAAATATACTTTTCGCATAATATTTTACGTTTCGCTCATCAAAAATGACCAGCAAAAAAAGGAAAAGAAATTAACTTTTTAAATCACTTGCTCGCTCTGGACAATGTTTTTAGCACAAAATCTGAAGAACAAGAAGTAAATCTGGTGTGGCCTAATCTCTTTTTAATTTTTGACTGCCCTTCATTTGTTTATACCGCTCATGATCATGATCTCTTCCGAACTTTGTCTAAATGAATATCAGTGGATATAAAAATTATAGGTCTAGTTTGCTTACGGGGTTCCGAGCTGAAAAAATCATATATTTAGGTTTTGTGCCTTTTGGGGCTCACTGAGCAAAGAGTTTTTTTTCTTTAAACACTACCTTTGTAAACTACAATAACGGAATATGCTTAAACATATTTGATTAAATAAATAAATAAATAATATATTGTATATACATGTAATTGAAATCTTCATATTAGTTACAGTTTAATTATGTCCATTTTATTTTAAACTAGTCAGAATCTGATACATGTATATCACTTTCACATGCACACTCTTTAAAACCTTCATAATTTCCATCTGGTGACGGAAACTCTTCCCTTATAGTTTTGACAACGCAGGCTGGTAGGGTCACTCTGTATTTCTTGCCAAGTGGTTGACCTTTTCTGACCCAACAAACAATCTGACGATAAGCCATGAGTCTACTCTGTCGGTTAGTTAACACATCTGGAGCTCTTCCTCTGTGACGTTTGTACCTCCAAAAACTAATATAGCTTGTTTCAAGCACAACAGGGTTGAGACAAACTGTTCTAAAGTTGGTGTAATCGGTAATGCAGTCACTGGGTTCCAATTGACCATCAAACAATGAAAATTCATGGCAGCACAGGCATTCCGACGGCAAAGGTAGTGAAATGCATTTTGAGCATGAGCACCAATTTGTGTCGTTCTGACGTGGGTTGTTCTCTATTTCCCGAAGTTGGGCACTCGGTGCCTCTTCCATTTGTCTGAGTTCTTCTTCCGTATATTTTGGTTCAAGTTGGTAACCAAACTCTCCATAGTCGTCGAAATCTACATCACTTGAGGCACTAGAGTCAATTTCCGTACCAGAGCTCGACATATTTAAGCTATAACTAAAACGTTAATTTCGGTGCTTTATATAGAAATGTTCGCAAACAAACAACACGCGTTGAACAAAAGAAAAGTAAAGAAAAATTGATTGAGTAAAATCATAATCATTTGATTAAATTAAATAAATTAAAACATCTTTTATGAACACCGACTGTTAAAATAATGATTGAGTAAAATCATAATCCTTTGATTAAAATTAAATTAATTAAAACATCTTTTATGAACACCGACTTAAAATAATGATTGAGTAAAATCATAATCCTTTGATTAAGATTAAATTAATTAAAACATCTTTTATGAACATCGATCGTTAAATTATTATGATGAGACAGCTATATATAGTTAGACCAATTTGGCATCTCTCATAATGAAAACTTATAATTTCAAGGATGGTGTATACTTTTTTATCATCTAAAACATAAATTGTTCCTGTTATTTCAACATTATATTTATTTTAATGTTTTAAGAATATTTTATCTTTAATAGATAATAAACAATACCAACTCGTCTTGGAAAGCAAATAGTGTGTATTCAAATTCCCATTTGATTAATCCGGTCACCTTGAATTTTACACCTGTATAATTCTACCCTCCGGCTAGAAAACACCCAAGCGTAAAATTGTAAAAGGGATCCGATGTATAGCGAATATAGGTGACTGTTGTTAAACACTCTTTCCGTTGTAAATATAAAGGAAATGAAACATTTGTTCATTTAAAATAGTTGTTTGTCAAAAAGGTACGTAGCTGTTCACTTCAGTATTTAATTTTCCAACGGTTATTAGATTTAAATTACAGTCCTCGGAGCGCTTTAAATGAAGCGAATTTAACATCAGCGACCCAGACTTTAAATTTCAATCCCACAATGCATTATTAGTTTAAAACGTCACAGCCTGGTTGAAAAATTAGAAATTAAAATTACAAATTTGCGATTTGCTTCGTTATTTGTGGAAATATGTCGATAAAACTGTGAATATGTATTTTATATCACCAGGAACATATTTAGCTAACATGTAAAAAATCGCAAAGTTTCCCTTTAAAGGGGTGCTCTCCTTGGTTAGCATATGATTTCCGACATAATGTATATGCATGTATACATTTATGTAGCCTTTGTCATACCTTGATTAGTCTTTGCTAGTTTTACGCTTTGAAAAGGATAATTCACTATCTCTTACAAACGTTAGCAAGACATACATTCTACATACATAATAGATTCAGACAAACTGTATTTCCGAAAAAGTTTGAGATGATTGATTTTGAAAAATTATAATTGATTGTCGTTGAAATTCAAATAATAGACAGATTTTCGATCATAATTGATGATTGGAACACCACTTGTATAAACTAGTTACTGTACAATATATAACATGCTAATTAATTGATTGATTATTACTTGACGTCTAACGAGCCGTATTTCAGCTATGTTCTGGACGAGACCAGGTTCAACAATGTTTTAAAAACTATACAGAAATGAAGGAGGGGTGAGACAATCTGGGCAACAACTTTTGCCTGCCAATGGAGAAGTATGGATATTTGGAAAGGAAGGGAAAATAATGAATGCATGGATAGAAGGCACCCACTAGCCTCCACCCAGGGCAGCACTGGGAGCTCTGTGAGTTGGGCTATGACAACCATAATGTGTGCATGGATAGAGCACAACTAGAACATGAAAACTATTTTGTGTGACTGAAGATATAATTTTAAATTTTGGTCTTATTATATTTTTTAGGAGCTGAAGTTGAAGGATGAGGAATGTGACAAATTATCTAAAGTTAGGGATCAGATGGGAGAAGAAATAGAAGAACTTACAGCAAGCCTATTTGAGGTAACTTACCTCTTTGTCTGGTTTAATTTGCTGTTATTGATAATTTTTTGTTTTTACAAACATTTTGTAGAACTATTATTATACAGGGGTTAGGGTTATGGTGTTTGATGCTCACTTTCAACAATATTTCAGCTATATCGTGGCTGTCAGTTTTTATTGGTGGAGGAAACCTGAGTACCTTGAGAAAACCACCATATTATATATACATATAGCAAATTCTATGTCATGAAGAATAAATAAATTATGTATAAAGTTCAAGATTAGGACTATTCAATTTGTGATTCACAACAGCACTACTCGCCCATTTATATTTGAGGGTAGACATTTTTGTCACATCTCTGGATAACACATGCATGACTGCATCAATTTACTAAAGGGTGAGGTTTGAGGCAACACATGCATGACTGCATCAATTTACTAAAGGGTGAGGTTTGAAACCATAAAACAAGTTTAACCTCACCACTTGTTATTGTACCAAGCCAGGAGAGTGAATGGACATGTATAAATTTTTCCTCAGTTTCTATGATTTCTCAATTAGATTTTGGAGACAGTGTTTTTTTTTTTTTCATATTATTTAAAAATTGCCCAATTTTTCTGGTTTTATTTTACTGCTGTAAAAATGTAATACTTTTTATGATTATAGGAGGCTAATAAAATGGTACAGGATGCTAACATAAAGAGAATGCATTCAGAGAAGTTGTTAAAGGAGGCCAATGAACAGGTAAGTCAGAGATGCTACTGAATAAGAAGGAGGCCAATGAACAGGTAAGTCAGAGACGCTACTGAATAAGAAGGTGACCAATGAACAGGTAAGTCAGAGACGCTACTGAATAAGAAGGTGACCAATGAACAGGTAAGTCAGAGACGCTACTGAATAAGAAGGAGGCCAATGAACAGGTAAGTCAGAGACGCTACTGAATAAGCAATTTATGACAATGATAAAAAAAAATTAATTTAAATTGTAACAAGTATATGAAATAAAAGATCAATTTAAAAAGTGTTTGATTCAAAAAATAAAAAGACAGTAACAACAGTGTCACCTATGCAAATACACATTTGCTTTTTACTTCATGGAAGCCATAGTTTGTATCCAGTTTTAAAATTGGTAACATAATTTTTGTTGCATTTTATCACTCATTATCACTCGGGATAAAATTTTATGAAAATAATGTTACCCATGTTAAAACGTTATACAAATTATGACTTCCGTGAAGTATTTCGTATTTCGGTTCTAGTAGGAAAAATCTAACTTATTTTTTGAAGTGAAAGTCAGTAATGGAAATGCATGTCATAACAAAATCCACCAACCTCATGGTTACAGTTGTTTTTCTTATATGTATAACTAGACTGTGATGCTATGAAGTTACTGATATTTTCAAATTTGATGACATTTTGAATTTAGCAACTTAAAAATTAAATGCTCACAAAATCGTAAAATTAATCAATAACCAGTTTGTGGCAATGGCACCAGTATCCTTGTAAACTATGTCACGGGAAGACAGCAATTACAAATGGTTGTCTTAAATATTTATTCCAGGGAAAAATTATGTCAAGAGACAATACAAGAATTGTTATGCTTTATATATGCACCACAGTACTGTATGAATACATGAATTTACTTAGGAATGATGTTTATGATTTGTATGTCAATACGCATGTGCGAATTAAAATATATCAGGAGTTTTATCACTGTATTTATTTATATAACCAATGTTGGACATCATGTTAGAATTCTATATATATATATATATATATCATTCTAGCATATGTAAAGTTCCAACATATGTTTCTAATTTCCAAATACATTGATAATAGATGTGTGATGAATGTTATTTCAGAAATGCGTCGTGCACGATGTGTGATGAATGTTATTTCAGAAATGCGTCGTGTGCACTAAATTTGATATCTACTTTATTTATTACATGTTTACAAATTAATCACAATTATTGCAGACTGAGGTTTTACAAGCAGAACTAAAGGCTTTAAAACAGTTAGTTTTAACATCAACACCTAGTTCACCAAACAAGCACCTGCACCCACAAATCAAAGAAGAGGTTAAGAAGAGAGAAAAACCAGAAGGTAAAAAACCATTCTGGAAAACACATAGAAGATCTACCAGTCACCATGCGTTTACCACGGAAGCTCGACAAGAGGCTATCGCAGAACAAGAGGCTAAAACAGATAGGTGTAAAGAGGTATGATCTGTTTCCTGTCTATTGTAGACAATGATTTTGACTCTGCTACTACTAAACATCAGGGCTCACCAAACCAGGCGAAGTGGGAGAAATTCTTGCCCTATATCCACTGAACATAAATGGTTTTTTACAGGCACAGCAATCTTTATTTTATGTAATTTATGAGCGAGTGAGTTGATTTTTGTTTAGCTGTATCATGGCATGTAATGTATGCATAAAAGACATGCATTGTGAGTGTTTCACATTTTAATCCACTGGTCCAATTTAAACCGAACTTGAACCCAGGATGTTCCTTGTGTGGTCCCCTTTCAAAACTATATAATGTCAGACTGAATTCCATCTTAAGATGGTTACAACAAATAGAACATTTTTAAATGGCAAAAACTTTTGCATTCTTAATTGGAATGAGCTGAAATTCTAAGATGTAGCCACATTGATAATAAATTGTATAACACAGATTCTGAGATGTCTGTGAAATTTGAAATTTTGAAGATTCTTCATAATAATGTATATTAAGACTACTTTGACACAAAATCAATTAATAAAACTTCATAGCTAAAAGTACAGGGACAAATTAAACTAAATTATACTGGAATTTTTTTTTATAGATCTATATTTAATTCTATATCTGACTGTTGACAATCCATCCAAAGTTGCTGCTGTTACTGAAAATTTTGTCAGTGACTTGCGGCAGGTCGGTAGTTTTCTCTGGGTACTCCGGTTTTCTCTACCAATAAAACAGACTGCCATGATAAAACTGAAATATTGCTCGAAGTGGCATCAAAAACTCATAATTTAAGTCTACATTACAAGTTTTAATGTGCATATTTGTAATTTTGTATATTTTATTCTAGAACACATAATGATAAATATGACTGTTGTATTTAACAGATTGACCAAGTTTGTTTTGAAGAGTTTTGTGTGTGGAGACAGTCCCCATTGATGGAGAGAGCTGATGGCTACATGACCAGGGTATGCATGGAAGATATACTACCATGTTTAAATTTTGCCAATACAAAGGTTTGTTTGATATATTATATCTTCAATGAATAGAAATATTTATGTACTAAGTCATGTATACTTTAAAAAGTATTAAATAAGTTAAAATTTATTGTTATAAACCATAATCTTGTCTGTTCAGACAAAAAATACAAATTTTTAGAATTTCTGTTATATTTGATCTTTATAATGTAAATTTTAAATTTATGTTCGTTATGCCAAAGGAGAAGACCCATGAAGGGGTGAAAACGGCCCACTCTCAAATTTTTATTAAATCATGACAATCAGTTTAATAAGGAAATAACCGATGTGAAAACAGCTTCAGAAAGCAATATTTGAACAATTTCTTCATTTTGGGGCAAAAAATGTAATTTTTTTTAGCAAAAATCACTGATTTCTGGAAATTAATTCTCGGCACTTGATTATATTTGTATAGTATACATTTGTAATGCAGAATTATTGTGAACTACATTAACTATAATATTCATTCACTTTTTTTATTGAAAATTTTATCTTTTTTAGCTTTTTGGGGCAAAAAAAGGTAAAATTTTAACAAAAATCTCTGATTTCTGGAAATTAATTCTTAACACAAGCTTTTATTTGTATAGTATACATTTTTATGATGATTTATTGTAAACAATATAACTGATATTTTTTTATTTATTTCTTATCGAAAATTTCTCTTTTTTTTTACTTTTTGGAGCAATAAAGGTAAAATTTGAAGAAAAATCTCTGATTTCTGGAAATTGATTCTAAACACAAGCTTTTACCTTTATAGTATACATTTTTTATGAAGATTTATTGTAAACAATATAACTGATATTTTTATATATTTTTTTATTGAATTTTTTCTCTTTTGTGGCTTTTGGGGGCAAAAAGGGTAAAATTTTAACAAAAATCGACGATTTCTGGAAATTAATTCTCAACAAAAGCTTGTATTTGTATAGTACAATAATTTTATGAAGATTTATTTAAAACAAAATTAACTATGATATTTAAAAAAAATATATTGATGTTTTTCTCTTTTGTAGCTTTTAGGGGCAAAAACGGTAAAATTTTTAACAAAAATCGACGATTTCTGGCAATTAATTCTCAACAAAAGCTTATATTTGCATATTATACATTTTTAATCAAGATTTATAACATATCCCTTTCAAGTGATATTAAGGTACAGTTACATACTTTTATGACGAGATATAACAGTCAATATGATTGAAAGTGTTAAATACAAAACATTTATTCTTCAACAACACTTCCCTCACTATCGGATTCGTCAATAGGTTGTGGTACAACATTGGCATCTTCTACGAAATCACCCCAATTTCTTAGTTTAAACATATTTTATTGTCCAAAAACATGACAATAGGATCAGATACAAGTTTTTCAACTTAGAACATCTTCTCCTTTATATAAACAATATACAAATACAGTTGAACATAAATACACAAAAGCTACAGTCTTTCTTAATAATTAGAAAAACAACAAAAAACAACAACATGAAATATACGAGTGCAACACAATTTGAAATTTACCCAATGACAAATCGAACAGACCTTTACAATAAATGGACTAGTTTATAGAACACACCTAGAATGAAGAAAATCAATAATTGTTATACAATGTAGTGGGATTATTAATTCGGTAAAGGTAGGATCTTTTAAAATTTAGTTTCAAATTATATAACAATATCATTATTTATTCAGTAAGAATTTTAACATAAAGTGCTTACACGTGTGTATTGCAACATTTACTAATTCACACCAGGTCAGCCACAAACCAATTGTCACCTGATTACATTCACGATAATCAGCGGAAAGAAAAGCGTCATGTTTCCTTAATATATGTCTGTACAGTAATGAATACATGCCTATTTGTGTCAATATTATAAATTTGACTTCCAAACAGCAAGGTGTTTAAGTCAATGTGTACATTTGCAGCTAATAAAGAACGGTACAAAATATTTCTTTGTGCATCAAACCTCTTGCAGTACAATAAAAAATGTTCAGCATTCTCTGTGGAATATCCACAAGAACAAGATGGGCTATGAATCAAATTAGCATGAAATAGATCATTATGTAATGCACTACAATTATTCCTTATTCTAGTATGCAGTATATTTAAATATCTGTTGCCAATATTATAATAGGAGGGGGGTTTAGCATTTTTATAGTAGTGTTGTTTCAATTTGTACTTGAAGGATTCAAAAGTTGAAAGTTGACGTATTCTCAGGTCTAATAAAGTCCATAACTTGGTCGTCGACGGAAAAAATGACTGTTGAGATATCGATAATCTGTTTGTAGTTTGACTAATATTATGACTATTTCGTAAATTATAGTTATTAGTTTCTCCAACACTGGGAGGAATCAAATCACATAAAAACTCAGGAGAATTACCAACATTTAATTTATAAAACATACATAATTTTTTAACCTCTCGCCTAGTGCTAAGTTTCTCCCAACCTGCCTCCCTGTATATTGAATCCAAACTTGTGTAGCATGTTAACCCTGTAACAATACGAGCCGCTTCCAATTGTAGCTTTTCTAGTCTATCAGAATTGACTTGCCCGCAGTTATCCCATACCTCAGATGAATATTCCAAAATTGGTCTAATGAAAGTAAAATAAATATTCCCTCTTTTCTTGCACCGTACCTTCTGTCAGAATTATGCCTAGCATAACCTAAGTACCATAATACTGAAGCTATGTGCACACACGCCTCCGACAACCCTTACACCTGCCTTACATTTACAATACCATGCAACTATTTGGTTAGAATCATATTGAATCCATAGCTGATATTTTTTGGCTGATGTATGCCTACTCTGTATTTTGACCCTAATTAAATGGTGATTCTGAGATACTGCTTCAGATGTGAAATTATCTTGATACATGTGTCCAGGGCAACAGCGACTTCCAGCTGGTATTATAATTTCATTTTGAGGAAAAATAGAAAATCGAGCTTGTGATGACACAACTATTAGCTTAGGTCTCGGTTTTTTACATACGAAACAAAAGGAATGGCTTTTTGATGTACATGGTATTTGAAGAGAAACGGATGGAGGACGCGACAGACTACATGAAGATTTGCGTTTTGGTGTTCGAACATAATCTTCGTCCACAGATCGGTCACGTTTGAATAGAGTATTTTGTGTATTATTATGTACATAGTAAGCATAAAATATTTTTCCAAATATTTTGATACAGATTTGATTATTTTCCTCCAGTCACGTTTCTTTGTCCTTTTATTGCAAAGTACGCATGGGAAAGTTGTTGGACCTTTTCGGGCATTCTGTAAATAAATTAAAAAAACATGTGTTCAAGCACGTTTTGTATTATAGAAAATGTTACCATAAAACACGGTATGTCCCTCCCATTTACTATAATACACTAAATTAACAAAGTAATGATCACTCAGGCAAAAAATGTAAGTCAACATGACATCAATATTGAATTCTGTTGAACTACTTGAGTACACAATATCAATCCACTATGCAAGTATCATTGCCATATAGATCTGCATAAACTGGACCTACACGAAAAAACTGAACAAAGTCGCTTACGCCATGTCTAGTATCTGTGGAACGGACCTAAACACATAAACGTAACCAAGATCGGGTCGCACGAACGAACAGACAAAGGTAACCCTAAATGTCCCTTCCACATTTGTGCTCGGGACATAAAAATATCAATGCAAAAATAAATGTTCCCATCCAAGATTTGAACCCCTGACAGTGAGCTAAAAAGATAATGTGCAATGAGACTGAATGCGCTACCGACCGAGCTAATGCCGGATGCCTTACGTCGACGATTTTTAGCACTATATAAAATTTCATAATTATTGATTCTGTACAAACTCTACATCATTGTCTCATAATCATTTACTTTAACGTTACATATTTGTTCGGACTCCTCTCGGAACACCTAACACTTAAGGAATGCGCTTTCCACTGAACTAAAGCAATAAACCTTATTTCTAATTTGTTTTACCACAGCTTTTTATTACTTTTAACAAAAAGGTATGTGCATAAAAAAGTTACCACCAAAGAACGGAACCTTTACACGAAATTAAACAAACGATAAAGTGCCGGATGACCATACGGGCTACGCGACTGCTAATTCGGCAACTTATCATTTGAAGATATTTCTCCCTATATAAAGTTTTCAGTGAACATATTATCATAACTCGTGCATTATTTTCTATCATTTAATTAACATTACTTGTTACATTAAGTCCAAAAATTTAAATACTTATCCAGGATCAAACCCCTGACGAACACAATGGTACACAATCATTCCAATGCAAATAAACGTACCGACTTTGAACATTTTTATCTATTATTATTTATTTATTTATTTATTTAATTTTAGATTTTTACTTGACGTTACCAAGGACGTATATGTCCTTGACGTTACCAATTCACATTTCTTTGGTTACTTATTTATGTTTACACACACAAAAAACCAAACAAACAAACAAAAACAGTGCAAAAATACACATACATCAAGATTTGAACCCCTGACACCGAGATGACAAATCAACAAAAACGAATACGTAACCGACTGAACTACGACGTCATGCGTAACCCTTTCTGATTTTATCAACTATATAAAGTTTTATATCATCATGTTGGTATCACATGAATTTACAATTTTTGTTTTCTCAATTTATTGAAAAGGGACTGAGAAATTGTCGGCTATACACACGCAATCCCTTATTACGAGGTCATGCTATATATATGCAATTTATTCATACATTTTTTTTTCACTTCAATATATTCCAAGTTCCAGACGACCTCTTTGGCCATTACAAATACTGATAAATGAATACGTTAATATTATTAAATACCTATGCAACTTCTAGATAAGATAACATCTTCATTTTAAACAATATGTCATGTGTACATGTATATGAACACATGTTTGAGCTAAATCCTTCATACTTTAGTCAGTAGTTTTCATGAGTTTGCCATGGCTCGATCGTTCATATTGCAAGCAAGAGAACATATTAATATACCTGGTCCCTGTTCACCGAGTGACGAAAAATGGGATAGAAACTATATATATTTCCAGCATGAATAACATTCATGATATAACTTTTATGTTTTCACAGAAAAAAAGTATGTATACTAAAAACACAAAATGGAGATCTATCATAATGATACTTACTTCAACTAAGAATTATCTGCCAGCAGTCAGTTTTCAAGTTCGGTATTTACGGTATAACACAAGCACACAAACATTTTACTAAAAAAAATTCACTCGAGAAGCAGACTTTTTTTCAAACATTAGTTGACGATGAAACCATCTCCATGCATTGGAAGTCAACTTGCATATGCTAGCTGTGGATCAATGTGAAACATGCGTACATGCATCCCAGACATGCATGCATGCGACTCTTCCCCTTCTTTTTTAAGAAAGAAAAATACGAGAATGAAATAAAAAAACTGTCCACATTAAGAGACCAGAGCAGACATGTAGTGTACATTGTTTGAATATGTATTCTGACGATGGTCCTGGTTTGATAATTTTGTCATTTGGGAGCCGCAATCGGATTACAGAGTCATACTATTTTATTTATACATGTACTAGGTTTACAATAAAAAATGTGTCGTACTTCATATTATATAGAAGCTTAATTATGCTAAAGGAAATCTTCAACATGTTTATTTAATTTTAGTCACGAATTTCATTTTAATCATTGAACCGCGGAAAACGTTGGCTCAAATCCACGTAATATGTAACTACAATTTTCTAAATTTTCTAAATTCCGCATTCGTCGATCAAAATAAATTTGAGTGACAACAATTTAAGATTAAAATAACTTTATTTTTAGCACTTTTTTATTTTGATCAACGCATGCGGCCACATCAATTTTTTTTTACAAAATAGCTAGAAATTTTTACAAAAGCAGTCTGTTTTCGGCTTTCTGGGTTTTAGAATTCCGGAATACTTCGTCAAATTATATAATTTGATCATACTCGATAAACTTCAATACCAGAAGAAAACTTTTGGGAGTAAGCACGTTTCTGCATTCATTTTGAAAAAAATGTCATTTTACAGGGCCGATATCGATCATTCGTGGCCTTTGTCCTTTGTTTCTTCTGATAAATTCTTGTGTTGAAAATGCACTGAAAAATTTGAATGTAAGCAACAACAAATATTATTAAGTCAGTGTCAACCATCTTCCTCTTTCTTTAAATCAATTTTTGCTTGTGTAAGAACTTTTAGCCTCCTATGGTAGGTATTGGCTGGAAAAAAAGAATGTTGTTTAGGTTGAAAAATGATAAAAATGCAATTGAAATGGGAAATAACTCTATTTTAAAAATATTTCGATTATGAAATATTTAGAGTTAGAGTTACTTCCCATTTTTTATTGCATTTCCTACCATTTTTCTCCCAAAACTTATTCTAAGAGAATCAAATCTCCAACCTTTTTGTCAGAATGATATATCAATTATTGATACTTTGAAAGCTGATATAAACAGAGCAGCTATTTGTAATCCTAATTTTATTTCTTTTTAGTTGGCAAAGAGAGTTCAAGAATGTGTAGGAAACAATTCCTTAGCAATAGAACCTATACCTGGAGACAATTCATATCCAAGGAAATGTCGACTAACAGAAAATAATAAACTATGTAACTACAAAATCAAATTAGGAGACGATTCAGAATGGTATTCCATATCTCAGCTATGTAGGAATAGGGTAAGTTGAAACTTAGCATATTGGCTTAAATCAAAGTATCTTTATGGATAATGACCTCTTGTCTCATGGCATTTCATTTTCTTTGACATATATTGCAAGCTTTTATAAAGAGAGAAACATTACATAGTTATCTCCCTTCACAAGTTGGGATCAAGGTAATATAATCACCTCTCTTAGGTCTTCATGTGGTCTTGGTGGCCATGATTGTATTGTAGTTTGATTTGTATTACCCTTAATATTTGTGATTTCAACTTCAAACATTAGGTGTATTAAAATTTGTAAGTGACTTACAAAAACTAGTGGTTTTTTTACGAGTATTCTGGTATCATTCACCAAAATATAAACAGGCAGATAATCTTATTCTAATCTTTTTTTTTAGTCGTAAGGGGAGACAATTTGATTATCTCCCTTGATAACATTTTGTGTAAAATCAGTGTTTTATTTTATTTACAGATAGCAGCTGTTTGTGATTATTATACCTATATTAGGTACATACAACAAGGTTTAGTGAAAAGTAACGGTAAGTTATGTTCAACATGCAGTTGCTTAATGAGTTACAAGAAACCAGTGGTTTCATTAAAATTGGACATACGGTGGTAGGAAAAGTTGACAGACTAGGTTGAAATAGTGAATATTTTAACCCAGTGACAGTATTATACTTCAAATTAGGGTCACTGAGAAAGAACCACTTTGTGGTGCTTGCTTTGTTTTCATATGTTTAATGTCACTTGTGTAGCCGAGTTGACCTATGGGGATAACTATCCATCATCTTGCGTCATCAT
The DNA here is from genome assembly GCA_963680875.1 of Bathymodiolus brooksi. Taxonomy (NCBI): domain Eukaryota; kingdom Metazoa; phylum Mollusca; class Bivalvia; order Mytilida; family Modiolidae; genus Bathymodiolus; species Bathymodiolus brooksi. The sequence continues at coordinate 88,710,216 of OY804581.1, read as the reverse complement.
CTGTGCCACTATCTTTTCTTTATCGTCAGCACCTCCTAAGCCACTTGATTAAAAATAACCAAACTTGCACATAGACTTCTACAGACCATAAAGATGTGCACCCACTATTTTTTTTCTGAGTTTTTCCTGCATGTCAAACAAGGATTTTCAATGGAGGTATAGAGGGAAGTAGGGGGGGGGGGGGGGGTATACATCAATAATATGCAACTCTTTCTAGATGCATGCAATGCAAATAGTAACAATAAGCAGATCTATTTTTTCCATTTAAATGGCAAAGATTTTTTCATTTTGACAAGGAATAACAAATTGGAATGTGACATTAGTTAAGATTGATTGACGAGGATTTTTTGTTGCTCGACGTCCAGGGGCAAATAATTCATGCATATTCAGGACAAGATCAGTTGTTTAAATCAAATTATTTGCATGATCAGATACTAAATAACATTTAACTTGGGTTTTATCATGAGATTACATTTCCATCGTGGTCGTGATCGTATGGTAGTTGGATTTACAACTACCTGTACAATCAGTGCCTATCACCACTAAAGTTGTGAGTTATAACTCCATTCATGGCGAGGTGTACTAGATACCACATTATGTGATGAATTTTGTCAGTGACTTGCGACAGGTTGGTGATTTTCGTCGGATACTCCGGTTTCCTCCACCAACAAAACTGACCTCAACGCTATGACTGCAATATTGTCATTAAACACCTTTCCGTTTTTTTTATAATTTACGAAATTTGTATTATTTTTAGATAAGGATGTTTTCTACGAGACTGTTAAATTACGGAAGAAGATGGCAATGTCAAGACTTGGATACTCATGAACATTTGATATAATACTCTTGTCAAGTGGAGGAGAGAGTGCAGTTAGTGTATCTTGCCATAATTTAACAGAGCAAAGTATAAGAAATTGTCCACTGGATGTGTAAGGGTAAGAATGGGACCAGAGTGTTACAATTTAGGTGGTAAAGTGATGTCTCCACACACAGTCATGCCACTGGAAGAAAACCAGAAAACTTTTGGTGCAAAATATCCATTGTTCTAAAAAAAATGCTGTTCATCAATTTTTAATGTGTTTTATGACTTTATTTTTTCCCCTATAATTTGTATGTCATGATGTCATAATGTGTATTTTGTGCAATGTATTTATATGTTTTTATTCTGTGTACAACAAGATATATCTTATGGAGAATATACATGTTATTCCTTTTTGGTTTTTTAATAATTTTGGATCAGGGTTGTTTGTGCAGCTGCATTTATTAGTTCTGATTGAACGTTTTTTTTTGAGACTTAACATTTGACACAATTTCTGTTTGTTGTGATCATTTTTGTCGGAGTCTCCCTGTTGTTTGGAATAATTATAAAAAGAAAATAATTCCATATAATTTTCCAACAGACAGGGAATTTGAACAGATAAAAAAATGAAACCCAATTTAATTTTAGAATCTATTGTTTAATTTCGGATACACATTTATTGAAATAAAATGTTTTCAATAAATTATTTATAATTTTCATTCATATTTTTGTTACAGTTTATGCTGTGGTATAAAATGCTCAAAATACAATTTTAATCAGTGGTTGTTAATATTCCAGTTATAGTAAAATGTCAAAAATAAATGTTGAATGTGTTTTACATCGATTTACCCAGGGTTACACCAAGTACACAAAAAAAAAAATCAGTATTTGGTTTTTTTTATTAAGCCTATATTCATATAAGATGTTATTGTTATTGTATAACTTAATATTGTTTGTTTTTTTGTCTTTCACAAGTTAAATATCTTAGATTTGTGCCAATAGATATGTGCAATACTTATTGCACAGAAATGTTTTTGAGTACTAGTTTATATTATACATTGTTGTATGTTGTTATGTTATATCTTATTACACAGAAATGTACCAGAAATGGAACATCTATTCTTACTTCATTTGAACAAAAACTTCTGTCTTAGCAGCATTTTCAATGATACATGTAGTTAGGGCTATATAGATTTTATTTCATTTTACAAAATAACAGTAGTTCTTGAGTTGGAATATATCTGTCAGTATCAAATCTGCAAACTCTTAATAGATCTATCCACACAAATTCTATGACTAATAGATCTATCCACACAAATTATATGACTAATAGATCTATCCACACAAATTCTATGAATTCTAATAGATCTATCCACACAAATTCTATGAATTCTAAGATCTATCCACACGAATTCTATAAATTCTAATAGATCTATCCACACAAATTCTATGAATTCTAATAGATCTATCCACACAAATTCTATGAATTCTGTAAGATCTATCCACACGAATTCTATATATTCTAATAGATCTATCCACATAAATTATATGACTAATAGATCTATCCACTTAAATTCTATGAATTCTAATAGATCTATCCACACAAATTCTATGAAATCTAATAGATCTATCCACACAAATTCTATGAATTCTGTAAGATCTATCCACACGAATTCTATGAATTCTAATAGATCTATCCACACAAATTCTATGAATTTTAATAGATCTAGCTACACAAATTCTATGAATTCTAATAGATCTATCCACACAAATTCTATGAATTCTAATAGGTCTATCCACACAAATTCTATGAATTCTAATAGATCTATCCACACAAATTCTATGAATTTTAATAGATCTATCCACACAAATTCTATGAATTCTAATAGATCTATCCATACAAATTCTATGAATTCTGTAAGATCTATCCACACGAATTCTATAAATTCTAATAGATCTATCCACACAAATTCTATGAATTCTAATAGATCTATCCACACAAATTCTATGAATTCTAATAGATCTATCCACACAAATTCTATGAATTCTAATTGATCTATCCACACAAATTCTATGAATTCTAATAGATCTATCCACACGAATTCTATAAATTCTAATAGATCTATCCACACAAATTCTATGAATTCTAATAGATCTATCCACACAAATTCTATGAATTCTGTAAGATCTATCCACACGAATTCTATAAATTCTAATAGATCTATCCACACAAATTCTATGAATTCTAATAGATCTATCCACACAAATTCTATGAATTCTAATAGATCTATCCACACAAATTCTATGAATTCTAATAAATCTATCCACACCAGTTCTAGGAATTCTAACAGAAATTCCCTAAGTATAAAGAAGTGTCTTGTAATCTATCCTATATATCCTTAACATATGTAATTTAGAATATCTGCTGAGAGGTCGTTTATATTTTTAGTAAAACAGAAAGAAAATTATTCAAATGTTCAACAGTGGAGTAAATTTTACCATAAGCATTCATTTCTTACAAAAATGAGCAAAAAATGTTATTTAATATGCAAATATTTTTCTATGATTTATCAGTTGAAGAATGACTAGTGTGTCACTGTTGTCTTCTTTTAGATCCTTTTCCCAATAATATTTGCTAACAGGATGAACAATGCAGTAACTGTTAAATGTGTCTCCCCCTGTCTCAGTCAATTTTTACATTTCAACTTTGTTTCCTATTTGTATCTCTAACAAAAGGTCATTATTTGAAAATCTCACTTGACCAGCTTTGTTGTTACAGGATAATTAAAGATAATGTTATTTATTTTGTAAATTTGGTTGTATGTTTAATATTATTTATCCATAACACCTGTTATTATATATCTGTATTATCATATATTTTTGTAGTGACTAAAATGATATCAAAATTAAATAAGGTTCCTATTTCAACAATCAATGAACCAAAATAAATTTAAGGTTTGTAAAAGCCATTTATTTGTACTTAACATTAAATAAGAAAATTCCCAGGCAAAGAGCCTTCCATATTTTGTTTCTTAAATTGCTCATGTCTTTAAAAACGGAATTTTAAATTTAAGTAATAGCATTGTGCTCCGTGTGAGATACCCCATTTTATAGATAGGTGAAGCTCAAATTAGGCTATGCATATATCTTGATATCGCCAACAAGCAGGATAAATCTGAGAGTCAGTACCATGTTATAAAATAACTATTGTGAAATCATTATTAATCGTGGAGTTCTAATTTTCGCTGATTCTGTGGTTCACTTACACCACAAAATAAAAATCCAACGAAATAAAATTTCCCATTGATTGTTGTCTGTAGTATTTGAAACCACGAATTTAAGACACTCATGGATCAATGCATTTTGTAGAAACCACAACAATTGGTGCCAACAAATAAACGTACTTTCAACTTTAGCAGTATTTCAGCTATATTGTGGATTTTGGTTCATTAGATGTATATAGTCATGTTATTTTCATATCTAAATGTAATCTAGAATGTCATAAAAAAAATTCAGAAATCATAATGACTATGGTCAATAATATATTTTTGTAATTTTTTCCTGTTATTTTCATACATGGATATCAAATGACAAGCTATAGGTTGTTCTAAATAATAGCTGTGTGTTTTTATATTCAAGATATATTTCATGCAAGAATTCCTCAAATATCTCTAAAATAATATGTGGCTCATTAATGACAAGTGGTATTCATAGCCAAGTTGCAACAAAGGTATGTTTGGCTTATGGTTTGATTCTAGGCCAGCGGGCAATGTTTGTATCAAATGTTGTTGGCCCTACAGCATATTTATTCCTCGACAGACTCAAGCCAGATTTACTCGCTCATACAATGGATAATATCTCAGTCAGTTAATTTTTTGTCAAGAATTTGAAGATGTTAAAAAAAAAAAAGTGAAAATGATAACACATTTAAGGTTTATTTCTGTCGAAAATTATTTTTTGTTTTCAAATGAAAAAGCAAAATGCATTGTTATATTACCATAGAGGTTGTTATGTTTTAAAAAAAAATTATCTAATCAAAAAATATTACAGCATCATACTATTTCTGTGAAAGACTTTCCACCAGAGAGACTTTTCCTACAAAAAAGCTGAAGAATCAATTTTGTATTCATAAGCATATTTATTAGTCACAAATATTGTAGTCAAACCTGTATTAACAGGTCACCCTTTGGGTAAAGAAAAAATGGTCTTTTAAGACAGTTGACCTCTTAAAATAGGTTCAATTTATATGAAATTTCCTATCACAGGACAAGAAAAATGTGCCCTTTTAATACAGGTGACTGCTGAATAGAGGTGACCACATGGGCAGATTTGTAAATATAAAGATTTTACTGTATACAGGTTGTGAAGATTCAGAAAGTTGTCTCAGCAATACTCACTCATGTTATGTTTTAGATAGTTTATTTGTATTTTTATACATTGTAGATAAATGGTTGTCCTTAGTATAGTATATATCTACATTAAGGTTGTACAGAGACATATTATATTGCTTAGTTTTGTAGAGTAGAAACAGATGTTTGTTTGTGTTTACTTCCTAATTGATAAGTATTTTTATATTAATAACTAGTGAAATGTTTTAATTTCAGTCAATGTCTAAATTTTGTGTTCACACTACATTTATCAAGAGATTTTCAAGATTTTTTTAATAAGACACGACAGTTTTTGCACTGAAACTAATATTGATGTTCACAATAAAGTTCTTAGTACACGTGTCTAGAGATTGCAATATTTATTTAATAATAGGCCAGTCTATTTCTTTCCCCATTTACATTGAAAGCAAATTCAAATAATTTCTAGATTCATCAGTAGACATTATGTTATATGTTCAATAATACAGCAGTAATGGAATGCAAATTTCAACTTTATTTCATATTATTTTGACAATCTAGGAGTCAGTTGGTTACTATGGTAGCAAGTTCCACATCATAGTTCCATGAATTTTTAGAAATCAATTTGGATGACATTTGTTATTATCCAAATAAGAAAATAGTGACTATTATTATTATTTCTTCAGACTTAGTGTTAAATCCTCTACCAATAAAACTGTCCACCGCAATATAACTGAAATATTGTTGAAAGTGGCATTAAACACCATAACCCTTAGTGTTAAAATTCTCGTTCCCAAACTTTCTGCCCATAGTAAGGTGTTCTCAATACAAATTTATTTCATAAGGTGTCAGTTATTTGAGAAAGATTTGTTCCTAACTCAGATTTCCTCCACACTTGATGGGATAACATTTGTCAGTTATTTGTTGAAGATCATTGCTTTACTTCCAATTTCCTCCACACAAAGAAATAAAAGAAACTGATGACAATTATATGTGAAATATGGTTGTAAGTGGCATTAAGCACTATAATTATTCATAATCTAATTCTATTTTCCATACTTCATTAATCAAATTATTGTACATTTTTTCATAGTGCTCAGGGCCCCCACTACTTTGAAATCAGAGGGAGAAGTGACTTCTCTTTCAGGTGCTGACAAAAAGAGAAGTGAGAGACAACAGGGAGAAGTGGTGAGAGTACAAGTAGAAGTCAAAATATTTCTCTAATTAATTGTACCACTTTTCACATTCGCGGGGCATTATCGTGGCATTCGTATGTTATAATGTACTTGTTATGCATTAAGGTATATTCAGTAGTTGTTTAATTCCTTGTTTTTGTTAGCATATCATCTCTCTGATTTACATATATATGTCCTTGTATTTGTTTTTTGTTTGTTTGTATTAAGTAAACCCTTTTCAGATTCTTTGTTTTGTCTTGCACAGATGATAAAGGCACATATATGATAGTCAACTATTGTCCAATAAATAATAAATAAATAAAATTGAATAATAAAATTTATTTTGACATCAGCATTGTTTCAAACAAGTTGCACATAGATAAAATGACAAAACATTAGATAAGATAAATATATGCCCCAAAAAAAACCACAAGCTGTGAAATTGCTAATTATTTAATCAAAATTTAATGAGTGTATATTATTTACATTGCTTCTCTTTAATCACTGATTGATATTAATTAAGAAACTAATCATATCCACAAAGTTAACAATCCCTTTGGATAGCCGCCATCAAACTCCAAATAAATGAAATGAAACAATACCGACGTTATTTTCCCAGAGTTCGGATCCGTAGTACAGTTTTTATATTCGTAACTGTTTCGATTACGTCCCTTTACAATGGTGGTGTGAAAAACGGAAATTTTGTAGTAAAAATATACCGATGTTTTTTAACAGTTAAAATTAGCAAAGCGACTTGGTAAAATTACAGGGTGACTTCCACTTCTCTTTTGGCACTAGTACAAAGCGAAGTGAGCAGCCACAAGGCGACTTCTTCGCCCGAATCGCCCTCCAACGTGAGCCCTGGTGCTAGAAATTACATAAATTTCAATATTTTTAAGAAAAAAATATATCTTTTCTGATAATAAGTCTATTTAAAGTCAACTTTGAATGGATGGAACTAAAGTTGTGAGTTCGAAACCCATTCATGATGAGTTGTACTAGATACAACATTATATGATAAAGTTTGTCAGTGACTTGCAACAGGTCGGTGGTTTTCTGGGGGTACTCCAGTTTCCTCCACCAATAAAACTGACTGCTACGATATAGCTGAAATATTGTTGAAAGTGGCATTAAACACCATAACCCTAACCCTAATATTCTGTAATTGAACCTAAACCCAAACCTTGGATGGATGTATCGTATACCTGACACGTTGTGTTATAGGTTCTGTTACAGTACCAAACAAGTAAATAATATATTTAACATGTGTGAGTACTATATTGATACATTACATGGGTTTCTAGTTACACAGCATTGTAATGTCCAGTTGTATATTTTTTATTTGTTTGTATTGTATTTTTTTATGTCTGTATTAACCCAGAGCTGGCTCTGGATGCCATATAACTCTTATATCGTCATAGTTTCATCATCATTTTATGTACATTCAGCTTGTGTAATCCTCCACTGACATTTTATAAAGGAAAAATTATTATGACTAAGGAACATTGAGTATTCAAAGTCTGCTTTTGATTTTTTTTTTCATTTTTCATGGGTTGTAAACAGTAAAACAAACCATTGTCTTCAAGTTTGATATTTAAAACATTAAAATATAATGAATCTTATTTTGTGTGAATTTGTTGATTTTTAATGTACTAGTTTTATCTGTTATAAGATTTAATTGGCCTTCTTCTCTCAATTTTTACATACTAGGTCTTATGTAATTTACCTACCTTTGACATGATTAATAAGGTATGTAATTAAGTAAATGAAAACTTATTGAATGTGTTGATAGTATATACATGTATACACCTTGTGAGAGTTTATAAAACTAAAATATTAAAAATTTTCAAATTGTACACCTTGTGAAAGTTAATAAAACTAAAATATTAAAAAATTTCAAATTGATTTGCTCTAATATCACATGCTATTATAATTGATTAAATAGACCTTCATAAAAATCCATTAATTTTTGCTATATTACTTTGTAGGAATGATGTATGGGAGATCTGTACAAAATTTCCATATTCCGTACCTATCACACAACTAATATGGCCAACATATGTAGTTCTTGTTTGTGATTGGCCATTTAAAAAAAAATCTTCTTTAAAACATTAATTTTTGTTATGTGTTTCTAAGAATGGAATTAAAAACTTTATTGGTGATAGGTTCTGATACCATATGACCATAGCTATGACAGTTAGTTTAAATGGTTCTAAATCTGCATCTTAGTAATGTAGGCTGTCAGTAACACTACTGTAATAAAATTTAATAGGGACCACTAAAATTTGGCCTGGACCCCTGAAAATTTTCAGACAGTAGCCTGGATGGCTACTTATGTTTTGAATATTTCATGTGTATAGTTAGTTGCAGAACCGAAAGACTTGTTGCTGTGGTACTAAAAATTGTTATTTTAATTGTAGAGAACCCAGCTGGAAACTAGCGAAAATGCTAAGTTTTGTTACTGCACTGTTAAATGTACATTAATGTTTATTTTATTCACCATGGATTTGAAAAATTAACTATTCACAGGTGTACAATTGTTGTGAGAATTCCCGGGATCTGCTTTCAGAACTAAATGAAATGTGATGAATTTTTAAATGGGCATTTAGGCATGAAATCACCAAAAAGAATATGTTAGTAAATAAATCATGTTTTTAATTGATGTTGTTTTAACTTATTTATTGGTAATGCACATGCATAATACAAATATATAAATTACAAGAATAACAGGATTGGTGCCAAAATTGCTGCAGGAACTGCTTTCCCCTCCAGGGTACCTAAGTTCACCCCTGGTATATAGTTCAATCTTTAGTTTTCTGTTTGTGTTTTTTAGATCAGTGTCCTTTTCTCCTTTCTTATGTGGCCATTTTATTGTCTGTCCTTAGATTTATGGCTTCTGATTACACCTTTGATATCTTCAAACTTTTCTTACATTGGAAAGAGAAAGAGTTACTTCATTTTGTACAACTGTCTACATAATGGATGTAAGTATGAACACAATTACTGACACCTCACTATCTGTTTGCCTCAGAGTCAGTGCCGGATTTAGGACAAGTGAGGTCATGTGCTAGTTAAATTATTGGGGCCCTGAAGGAGGTAGACCCGGTAGGCCTACATAGGCAGTCGGGCATACATACTCAGGAAATTTAGGAATAGTTAAAATATTACGTTGTATTAGGTCAGACATGTACACTGAAAATCCATCGTAATTTTTTTTTTGGCAGGAAGATGGGCTTACAGACCAACGGGGCCCTGTGCTTAAGCACAATGGTAAATCCGGCACTGCTCAGAGTTTTATTGGTACAGAACAAATACAATGTTAAAGCTTTTTAATGGTGTTGCCCAATCTTTAGTTTAGTGTTTTGTAGATTATTGTTTGTCCTTTAGTTCTTTTCGGTTTACAATTTTATAGTTTTCCTTTGAATTACGGCTGTTGGTAACCCCTGGCTGTTGGCTGTTGGTAACCCCTGGCTGTTGGTTGTTGGTAACCGCTGGCTGTTTGTAACCTCTGGCTGTTGGTTGTTGGTAACCCCTGGCTGTTAGCTGTTGGTAACCCCTGGCTATTGGTAACCCCTGGCTGTTGATAATCCCTGTCTGTTGGTAACCCCTGGCTCTTGGTAACCCCTGCTTGTTGGTAACCCCTGCCTGTTGGTAACCGCTGGCTGTTGGTAACCCCTGTCTGTTGGTAACCGCTGGCTGTTGGTAACCCCTGGCTCTTGGTAACCCCTGTCTGTTGGTAACCCCTGGCTCTTGGTAACCGCTGGCTCTTGGTAACCCCTTCGGTGTCTTCAAACCTTTCTTATACATCTGAACTTTATTGTGAAAACCGAAAAACAGTGAAACCTTGTCTCAAACACAACATGTGCAAGGACTCTTCTATTGGGAAATAAAATGACCCCTTCCTATGATTTTGACACATGGTTCTACTTTATATTGATGTTTACTTAGATATAAACAATCCTCAAATAGAATTTGCATATTGCTATTTCATTGCATTTCATAGCATGAAACACAAAAACAGTTTACACATGAAAATGGACAATCTACTAGTAACTATTTTCAAAGTAGAAGCTAACACCAGATATCCAAAAACTGTAACATAATAATTTGTTGCACAGGTACTGGCGAGCTGTTTCTATAAACAGGTGTTTGTTTTCATTTCATAAATTCTTTATGTTCGGCTGAGTTCGAGGAATTGAACATAATAACGATTATTCTGACAAAAGACAAAAGACGAACAAACTTAACTAAATCGGGATATGCGTACGGACGAACAAGTGTCAATCTAAATACCCCAATCACTTTCTTGATCAGGGCATAACAATAACAAATTGCAAGTTATGTTGTTTTAAGTATAGCCTCACAATTGCTTGGACTATGCCTGTAGTATTGCTGGAAATTCGGTAATAGTACTAAACATTGTTTACATCGTTAAAATTATAAAATCATAATTTATTATCAAGCACTGCAAAAAATATTGCTCTTACACTTAAACATCAACCACTCGCTCACTCTCTAACATTTTACAAAAATAATAAAACTCGATCTTGGTTTCTGACATTGGTTGTGATAATAGGTTTGAGTTTATGGTGCTTAACGTCACTTTCAACAATATTTCAGTTATATCGTGGCGGTCAGTTTTATTGGTGGAGGAAATCGGAGTACCCGGAGAAAACCACCGACCTGTCGGAAGTTACTGACAAACTTTATCACATAATGTTGTATCGAGTACACCTTGCCATGAAAGTGGTTCGAACTCACAATTTTAGAGGTGATATGCACTGATTGCACAGTTAGCTGTAAATCCAACTGCCATACGATCACGGCCACGACGGTGCCTGTGATAATAGAGATGCTATTTTCAATTGAATATCATGATTTGAATTCTTATTTAAATAAGGAATTGAATAAATGTATCTACTATGCATGTAGATACTAAAACATGGCTTAAGAAAAAAAAAATTACATAAGGTTTGGTTTATGGTGTTCAACGCCACTTTCAACAACATTTCAGCTATATCGTGGCGGTCAGTTTTATTGGTGAAGGAAACCGGAGTACCCGGAGAAAACCACCGACCTCTCGCAAGTCACATAATTTTGTATCGAGTACACCTCGCCATGAACGGGGTTCGAACTCACAACCTTAGTGGTGATAGGCACTGATTGCATAGGTAGTTGTAAATCCAACTGCCATACAATCACGACCACGACGGACCCGGATTTACACAAGCCTTTATTTGTTTCGGTATCATTCTGTACATTTGCTGATGTTTTTTATATACACATGTCTGTTATAAAATATGCTTAAAGTAACATAACTTGATTCCTTTTGACATCTACCCACTTTCCGCAAATATACACATGCATTGTATTATAGCAAAACAAAAATGTGATAATCAAAATTGATGTGCAGTCGCCATTCCTCTTTATGTATAAAATTTATTATTATTATCATTATTATTATTATATTATTATTATTATTATTATTATTATTATTATTATTATTTTTATTATGCTTTAAAATTAAATATTTTCTTGCATAGTAATAGACCAATCAAATATTTAGTTCCTAGAAATGTAAACTACTATAAAGAAACGCAGATACCCACAAACTTTGATATAACCGTTTCTACTTCATTTACGAACATAACGTACGTCTTTGATTTGCAAAATACCGAAATCATCTGATATGTTACGGTCCTACTGTTGTGTGTTCTTTTGGACATTATAATCACCACGTACAACACCTCTCGAGCGGTGGCGGTGCAGAGGTGCTTCCGATTCCATCCGGTGACGGTTTTGAAGCGGAGAATTCTATCAACTTTCTAGGTCAGTCGATATTATTTCATAACTTATTATGTTTTACATTATGAAATATTTCAGACAGAACGCTTAAATCATTTTGGCAACTGGTAAACGATTTCTATTCAGAAATAAGTCCTAGTTTTTCCAAACACTTCGTGGTAAAGTCGGATGATCACGTCAGTTTTGCGTGTCAGGTCCACAGGCACTTGTTTCATTCAAAAAATATATGCCCTTTCCTCTTCTTTACTTCAAGGTAAACACCTGCCCTTTACCCCACTTCGCCTCAATGTTTTTCGCTTATTTGTGATCCTTTCGCTGACCCAATTATATCGTTACACTCCCGAGATATTTCTCTTTTCGACTGCCACATTTAAATATACCTACCGGGCGCCCTTCAGACGAATTTGACAAGAATATTCAGCGAAAGTGGCTTGGTGAAAATTTAATTCATTGAATCGGATACAGCCACTTCCGTTTTGTACTGGATTTTTCATATGCATTCGGAATTCTCTAGACCGGCCATGTGTAACAATGCCCTCATGATCATCTCCTCTCAAATGTAAAGTAAGCCTTTAAAATACAGATAATTGTTCCAATGCAGATTATAAAAATATGTTCAACTCCAAATTACTGACATTTGATTTTTAAAACACCTTTTTTTTTAGTTTCTAAATCAATTTAAAACGGACCAGAAGTGACTATCCGTTTCAATGACTGAAAAATAGAAAATGCGACGTTCGCTGAATATTCTTGTCCAATTCGTCTGAATATATCCGGTAGGTATATTTAAATGTGGCAGTCGAAAAGAGAAATATATCGGGAGTGTAACGATATAATTGGGTCAGCGAAAGGATCACAAATAAGCGAAATATATTGAGGCGAAGTGGGGAGGGGGTAAAGGGCAGATGTTTACCTTGAAGTAAGGTAGAGGAGGGGGCATATATTTTTTGAATGAAACAAGTGCCTGTGGTCAGGTCACATATGTTTAAGCTTTGAAAATGCGTCGGCATTTATTGTGTGAAAAGGGAGTCCTGTTTGAGGGTATTCGATATTATTCTTCGGCAAATGTAAATTAAATGACCAGTAGTATCGTAAATCGACGCGATTCAGCCAAAAGCAATGGAGGTCATTCGGTGGCGGTTGTGGAGGTCTTATCGGTGGTGGTGCAATCCTTTTATCTCGTAATTACCTATAAAATACAATTAATACAAGAAGTCGTAGGTGTAAAGTTATCGTCATTGTTCCATTGTACTTCATATATAGTCAACAGAATACCAAAGGAACAAGGTAAAGGGATTATTAAAAGAACGACAGAATCCAAAGACAAGGCAAAATCCAGATAACACACGAAAACGACAAAAAGGAGGGTACAAAAAAACAACAGAGCACAGAGGGGAAACAAATTTACATAAATTAGTCGACACAAAAACTGAAGCACTTGGCTTACAGATTTTTCATGCTCGAGAGGTGTTGTACGTGGTGAACTAAATTCATTGCGAATAGTTGCACATGCGAAAGACGACTGTCGAGGTAATATATTAGTGATCTTCTATTATATAATTCGTCTCAAATTTAATATTTTCAGAAAGTAATGATTTATTGAAAGTACGACTTTAAACAGGAAAATAAATGTTAATCACACACACACAAAACCATAAGAACCAATTATGAAGCAAAGCAAATTACAACTTCTCAGAAGGTATCTTAAGTTTATTAACTTGTCACAGGCTGACATAAAAGAAAATTATGTTTGGTGTAAACATATTTTATTCCGGAGCACCTGAGCTCGCCCCAGGCTTAAATAGTGGAGTTCGTGTTTCTTGTTTTCTGTGTAGTGTTTTGTAGATCGTTGTTTGTACATTTGACCTTTTTCGTTTGACCATTGTGTTGTCTGTCCTTCGATTTACGGATTCTTATTACCCCTTTGGTTTCTTCAAACTCTTCTTATTCCAAAAACATACATAATACGAGATTCCATTTGTAAACAAAAAAAGTAAAACAAATGATTCAACATTCAATACTTTATTCACTCAAGATACTACACATATAATTGTGTTACAAGAGGCCATTGAATAAAACTGTTCAATAACAGACAAACCAGGTTCATATACACAGGGGCGTAGGAGCAAACACTTAGAAGCTGAATTTGTATAGCATGGAAACACACAAATGTCTACTGTACTAAGAGGTATAAGGGTATGATTTGATGCCAAGCGCCCCCGTTTATGCTTGTCAGTTTTGAAAAGCATGTCCCTCTTCCCGGTCCTGTTCTAAAGCTTGTGCCCCCAACTTACCAACACGCTTACAAAGCTTATCCACTCCTACAACTTGCCCCTACTTTCCGGCCTCCGAAAATTGAAGTTGGAGAGGAATTATAATGTTTTCAATTTCAAGATACACGCGGTTCAAATATCATACCTCAGTATCTTCATTTAGGGTTTGGGTTCTTCCTACATGTATTTGTTAAATGCACGTACATGGTGGGTTCTTCTTATATGTAAAATGCACGTACATGTACATATAGTGGGTTCTTCCTATTTGTAAAATGCACGTACATGGGAAAGGTATTGCATAATTCAGGATTCTGATTCTTTTTATTAAGGAGATATGTGGACAGTTCAAGAACAAACAAAAAAGAATCACTGATACATTCCATGAGGAACAAAAATGACCGTCTAATTTTATGTATTCATAAATATGTGTTAAATTCACAGGTTATAAATGATGGACGGAATGAAATTTAAAATTTAAAGGAACAGTAGCTGCGTTTGCCGACTATGTCCAGTATTGTCCGACCCTATGGTACCGCGGGTTCTATAATACCGTGTATTCACGTGCTATTTCAACCAATCGTCGTCGCCATTTTTTAAATTTAACTACCACGGTATCATAGGACCCCGATATACTACTTGGGGTTCCAGGTGACAAAAGTCTTTTTCGTTTAGGAGTGGACCCTTTTAGTGGTGTACATTTATGCTTCCTCCCACTTTGTTGCGAAGATTCATATTAATCATTTAAAATTTCAGGCGGGAGTTTTCTACATAATTGAGAAAAAATTGTGTGTCTTGGTAAACTGCGACGTTTTGGTCTGTGAAGCCAAAGGGAACTCTTCTTCTTTGTCATTTTTCACTATATTTGCTATCACTACCTACAATATGGTATATTTTAGGATTATATAAATAACTCTGAATATACATAAAGTATTAATTGTATTTTATCGGTAATTACGAGATAACAGGATTGCACCACCACCGATAAGACCTTCACAACCGCCACCGAATGACCTCCATTTCTTTTGGCTGAAGCGCGTCGATTTACGATACTACTGGTCATTTAATTCACTTTTGCCGAAGAATAATATCGAATACCCTCAAACAGGACCCCCTTTTCACACAATAAATGCCGACGCATTTTCAAAACTTAAACTTGTGTGACCTGACAGGCAAAACTGACGTGGTCATCCGACTTTACCACTTTACCACGAAGCGTTTGAAAAAACTAGGACTTATTTTCTGAAGAGAAATCGTTTACCAGTTGCCAAAATGATTTAAGAGTTCCGTCTGAAATGTTTCATAATGTAAAACTTAATAAGTTATGAAATAATATCGACTGACCTAGAAAATTGATAGAATTCTCCGTTTCAAAACCGTCACCGGATGGAACCGGAAGCACCTCCGCACCGCCATCGCTCGAGAGTTGTTGTGCGTGGTGATAATGCTATTACATTATCTAGGAATCAGTGTCTATCACCACTGATGTTGTACGTTCGAAATAAATAAAGCACTGATGGTGAAATAACGTAACCAATAACATACTGCATTACCTATACCTTCAATGTTCATAGTTTCAAGGTAATAAAATTCTATTAAAGGAATAAAAAATGTAGTAACTGATAAGAAAATTATTTCTCTCCTCAGGTGGGATTTGATGGAATGTATCCTCAAAGAATATCTATTTCATATCAGGTGCGATATTGATAGAGGCAGATCGACAGCATTGATGGGAAATCAAACGTCGAATCGCTGTTCTAGTTTCTGGTAATTGAGAGAGTGGCTGTTCTAAACCATGTTTACTTGTTACTGTTTGTTCTGTGTTTATTTACATACTTATCCTATTATTAATGTATACAAACAATAATTTATGATCGATATATTTTTACCGCTACAGATCATTGCAACACCGACCCAGGAAGATCCAAGTAGCAAGGATTTTTAAAACTATGATTTTTATCATAAATTTCGACATGGAAATGAGTTAGAAAATGCCGGGAAATGATGTTAGGTAAGTCTTTATTACTTAAAAATTATAAATAGAAATCAAGGTTTTAATTATTTATTTCTTGCAGGACATAGCCTTGAAATACAATGAATATGCAAAAATGATAATTGGTATCAAGTCATTTTTTTACTTGATATCAGGGAGAATTTATTGCATGACGAATTTCATTTTTTGTTCTCTGGTATTGGAAACAAAATATTACAGGAGTATGTTCGTAATCGTGTACTAATGATCTGTTTTCTAATTGTATATGTTCGAAAGAACTACTCCCTTCATAATTATTTATCATTTTCCCACAACTTGATAAAATTAAAATAAAAAAGGAACTTTCTATTTCCCAATGAAACGGTCGTTTCTGAATCCTTATTGTATATTGTGATATCCATGCATATTTATCAATTGAATAGACATGTAATTGATTTAAAGCTACTCAAAGTTCAGTTTTCTGTAAAGTCGAAACTCGAAGTTGTTATATAGCAACTTACTCCAATTCCAAAATTTCAATTTAGTAGGTTACTGATGTTGTAATTTCTGTATTTAAGCCAAACTCTGATGTGCGCATTTAATATGTTTCCCCTGACGTATGTCACGTCATTGTTTGAACAGTTGATTTTTTTAGAAGCAACTTTTTTTCTTATGTTTTTGCGTATTTGAACTTTAACCTTTAATCAACAACTAAGGAATCGACCGATTACAAATCCGACAGATCTTAGGTAAACATTTTGGCACTTCTTTAAAATACATGTATAAACGTAATTGCAATTTAATTGTGTTTTCTAAATATTAAAAAGATGCAAAAGTACGAAATGAAAACACGTTTGCAGATGGAAATTTATTAAGTAAGAAATTACAATTCAAGTTGTAGATACTTAAACAATTGACTTACGGCAGGTCATTGCTTTTCTGCGGATACTCAGGTTTCATATACCATTAAAACTGACCGCCCCCGATATAACTGAAATATTGTTGAAAGTGGCGTTAAACACCAACCCCCTTAAAAAAATTATTCAACCCCTATGGGTGTATTTACTTCTCTTTAAGAGTCAACAGTTAAATGTATTATCTATATATTCGGTAAAAAGCTCCTGAGAGCTTGTGTTTATTGTTATACAAAAACCGAATTCAAATAAAGTTTTCTTATCTTATCTTATCTATAGCTTAACATTATGTGCTATTTATATTGTGCAAAAACAAGAAAGAAATAAGATCTCATCGGTGCATAATCGCAAATAGAAAATACCTGTACTTAATTACTTTAGAGGCTGGCTTCATTTTAAGCATAACTTACCTCATTAGAGGTAGTGTCTTGACCTTCCGTCCAATTAGTGTATACAATATTTCTTATTTATACGTAAAAATTGTAGTCGAATATAACATTTTTTTTAGCAAGATTTGCCTAGACGAGTACAATGCATTCGGTATATTAATTATTTGTATTTTAACAAGATTTGCCTCGACGAGTTCAACGCATTCGGTATATTAATTATTCGTAACTCTATAGTCTGTTATCTATTTTTTCTCTCAACGGGTTACTTCAGAAGTGAAGTGCTATTATACGCATGATCAAATACCTGTTTGCTTTCCACCTTATATAATCAATTATATATTATTACATCATAATTTGTTCGTCTTATTGTACATCACGTACAATCGAACTGGTAACTATCAATAGTTTTAGGATGTCCACCATCGTCCACCGACGTGATCGTGTGATGTCTGATTTTTACTTACATAACACACAAACCATCAAAGGTTTCTGATTTCTGGTCCTGTCTGATGTGTTCTGCATCATCACCTGTCTATTTCGAGATGTATTCGATACAACTTTTGTAATAAGTTTGCCAGTTTCTGTCTGTGGGTCTATGGTGTACTCCGATTTCCTCCACCAATAATATGGACTGCAAAATGATATAACTGAAATAGTATTCACAATGTCGTTAATAATTCATTTTTCGAATTGTCGATCAGTTGATATCTGCACTGAAGACACATTTCATTGGTTTTCTGAAGACACACTCATATTTGAAAAATGTTGATGCCATGTAACAAAACCATTTGCGGAATTTACGGATTATGGCTATGTTTTTTTTTAACCCTGCGACCAAACCGCTAATCTTATTCAGCCTTCAACCCCATTCTGGATGTTTAACTACATTTTCACTAACACTTTCTAATGCACATTTCATATCAGACTCATTGGTATGAAATATTTTGTTATTCTGTTGACAGAAATTAAGCAAGCACCATCAAATTAGAGGTGGTTTTGTTACATTGAAGTGAAGAATATGAATGTTAATGAATTGAGTGGAAAACATTAGATCACTATAGGGGCTGTTATGTCGATGGCTGGTATGAGAAACCGACTTCCCGTCATTCGAAAATAACGTGCATTAATAATGGTATCCACGAAGTTGCTCGAACCACTTGAAAATCCAAGTTTACTAGTTCGCAGACATTGTATGCCACCTTAGTTGCTCGAACCACTCGAAAATCCAAGTTTACTAGTTCTCTGGCATTGTATGCCATCTTAGTTGCTCGAACCACTCGAAAATCCAAGTTTACTAGTTCTCTGACATTGTATGCCACCTTAGTTGCTCGAACCACTCGAAAATCCAAGCTTACTAGTTCTCTGACATTGTATGCCACCTTAGTTTGATTGAGGTAAACTGTGACGGATAAAAAAGGAAAATTTTATAAAAAAAATGTTGATACTGTTATTGATGCTGCGGTATTATTTCCGATAATAAAAATATATAGACATAATAAATTTAACATCAAATCATAAAAAAATATCACTTTCTATTTTGATTTTTCATTATAAATTTACGACCGAGAACGATAATGAGCTAAACAGTTGGGTTCATTAATTATTCTTACGCGTGAAGTTGTAACATTCAGCATAAATAATGTACACAAAGATTGTATCGTATCACATGGTGGGTATAAGCAAACAGAAATAAACCATAGTTTAGTTATTGCTGCAACCAGATTTATTAGTTTATTTATATACCTGCATGTTTAAAGGCAAAATTTCTAGACTAAAGGACTTGAAAGTAAAAACATTCTATTAAGACTGGATTTAATGCATTTGAATTCCTTGAAATACCAAAACGTTATACAATTTGTCATCTTCATTTATAAATTGACAGCTGAATTGAGTTCAAGAAGACTATTAAAAAGTTTGAAGATGCCAAACGAGGGTAATCAGAAGCCGCTAATCGAAGAGAAGTACAGAAAATACAATGATCACAAAGACAAACAATGATCACAAAGACAAACAATGATCACAAAGACAAACAATGATCACAAAGACAAACAATGATCACAAAGACAAACAATGATCACAAGGACAAACAATGATCACAAGGACAAACAATGATCACAAGGACAAACAATGATCACAAAGACAAACAATGATCACAAGGACAAACAATGATCACAAAGACAAACAATGATCACAAGGACAAACAATGATCACAAGGACAAACAATGATCACAAAGAAAAACAATGATCACAAGGACAAACAATGATCACAAAGACAAACAATGATCACAAGGACAAACAATGATCACAAAGACAAACACTGATCACAAAGACAAACAATGATCACAAAGACAAACAATGATCACAAAAACAAACAATGATCACAAAGACAAACAATGATCACAAGGACAAACAATGATCACAAAGACAAACAATGATCACAAAGACAAACAATGATCACAAAGACAAACAATGATCACAAAGACAAACAATGATCACAAAGACAAACAATGATCACAAAGACAAGCAATGATCACAAAGACAAACAATGATCACAAGACAAACACTGATCACAAAGACAAACAATGATCACAAAGACAAACAATGATCACAAGGACAAACAATGATCACAAAGACAAACAATGATCACAAGGACAAACAATGATCACAAGGACAAACAATGATCACAAGGACAAACAATGATCACAAGGACAAACACTGATCACAAAGACAAACAATGATCACAAAGACAAACAATGATCACAAAGACAAACAATGATCACAAGGACAAACAATGATCACAAAGACAAACAATGATCACAAGGACAAACAATGATCACAAGGACAAACAATGATCACAAAGACAAACAATGATCACAAAGACAAACAATGATCACAAAGACAAACAATGATATGATCACAAAGACAAACAATGATCACAAAGACAAACAATGATCACAAGGACAAACAATGATCACAAAGACAAGCAATGATCACAAAGACAAACAATGATCACAAGGACAAACACTGATCACAAAGACAAACAATGATCACAAAGACAAACAATGATCACAAGGACAAACAATGATCACAAAGACAAACAATGATCACAAAGACAAACAATGATCACAAAGACAAACAATGATCACAAAGACAAGCAATGATCACAAAGACAAACAATGATCACAAAGACAAACAATGATCACAAAGACAAACAATGATCACAAAGACAAACAATGATCACAAAGACAAACAATGATCACAAAGACAAACAATGATCACAAAAACAAACAATGATCACAAGGACAAACAATGATCACAAGGACAAACAATGATCACAAAGACAAACAATGATCACAAAGACAAACAATGAGCACAAAGACAAACAATGAGCACAAAGACAAACAATGATCACAAAGACAAACAATGATCACAAGGACAAACAATGATCACAAAGACAAACAATGATCACAAAGACAAACAATGATCACAAAGACAAACAATGATCACAAGGACAAACAATGATCACAAAGACAAACAATGATCACAAAGACAAACAATGATCACAAAGACAAACAATGATCACAAGGACAAACAATGATCACAAAGACAAACAATGATCACAAAGACAAACAATGATCACAAGGACAAACAATGATCACAAAGACAAACAATGATCACAAAGACAAACAATGATCACAAGGACAAACAATGATCACAAAGACAAACAATGATCACAAAGACAAACAATGATCACAAAGACAAACAATGATCACAAAGACAAACAATGATCACAAAGACAAACAATGATCACAAGGACAAACACTGATCACAAGGACAAACAATGATCACAAAGACAAACAATGATCACAAAGACAAACAATGATCACAAAGACAAACAATGATCACAAGGACAAACACTGATCACAAAGACAAACAATGATCACAAGGACAAACAATGATCACAAAGACAAACAATGATCACAAAAACAAACAATGATCACAAAGACAAACAATGATCACAAAGACAAACAATGATCACAAGGACAAACAATGATCACAAAGACAAACAATGATCACAAAGACAAACAATGATCACAAAGACAAACAATGATCACAAAGACAAACACTGATCACAAAGACAAACAATGATCACAAAGACAAACAATGATCACAAGGACAAACAATGATCACAAGGACAAACAATGATCACAAGGACAAACAATGATCACAAAGACAAACAATGATCACAAAGACAAACAATGATCACAAGGACAAACAATGATCACAAGGACAAACAATGATCACAAAGACAAACAATGATCACAAGGACAAACAATGATCACAAAGACAAACAATGATCACAAAGACAAACAATGATCACAAAGACAAACAATGATCACAAAGACAAACAATGATCACAAGGACAAACAATGATCACAAAGACAAACAATGATCACAAGGACAAACAATGATCACAAAGACAAACAATGATCACAAGGACAAACAATGATCACAAAGACAAACAATGATCACAAAGTCAAACAATGATCACAAAGACAAACAATGATCACAAGGACAAACAATGATCACAAAGACAAACAATGATCACAAGGACAAACAATGATCACAAAGACAAACAATGATCACAAGGACAAACAATGATCACAAAGACAAGCAATGATCACAAAGACAAACAATGATCACAAGGACAAACACTGATCACAAAGACAAACAATGATCACAAAGACAAACAATGATCACAAGGACAAACAATGATCACAAAGACAAACAATGATCACAAGGACAAACAATGATCACAAAGACAAACAATGATCACAAAGACAAACAATGATCACAAAGACAAACAATGATCACAAAGACAAACAATGATCACAAAGACAAACAATGATCACAAAGACAAACAATGATCACAAAGACAAACAATGATCACAAGGACAAACAATGATCACAAAGACAAACAATGATCACAAGGACAAACAATGATCACAAAGACAAACAATGATCACAAAGACAAGCAATGATCACAAAGACAAACAATGATCACAAAGACAAACAATGATCACAAAGACAAACAATGATCACAAAGACAAACAATGATCACAAAGACAAACAATGATCACAAGGACAAACAATGATCACAAAGACAAAATAATGATCACAAGGACAAACAATGATCACAAAGACAAACAATGATCACAAAGACAAACAATGATCACAAAGACAAACAATGATCACAAAGACAAACAATGATCACAAAGACAAACAATGATCACAAGGACAAACAATGATCACAAAGACAAACAATGATCACAAGGACAAACAATGATCACAAAGACAAACAATGATCACAAAGACAAACAATGATCACAAAGACAAACAATGATCACAAGGACAAACAATGATCACAAAGACAAACAATGATCACAAAGACAAACAATGATCACAAAGACAAACAATGATCACAAAGTCAAACAATGATCACAAAGACAAACAATGATCACAAAGACAAACAATGATCACAAGGACAAACAATGATCACAAAGACAAACAATGATCACAAGGACAAACAATGATCACAAAGACAAACAATGATCACAAGGACAAACAATGATCACAAAGACAAACAATGATCACAAAGACAAACAATGATCACAAAGACAAACAATGATCACAAAGACAAACAATGATCACAAAGACAAACAATGATCACAAAGACAAACAATGATCACAAAGACAAACAATGATCACAAGGACAAACAATGATCACAAAGACAAACAATGATCACAAAGACAAACAATGATCACAGACAAACAATGATCACAAAGACAAACAATGATCACAAGGACAAACAATGATCACAAAGACAAACAATGATCACAAGGACAAACAATGATCACAAAGACAAACAATGATCACAAAGACAAACAATGATCACAAAGACAAACAATGATCTACTAACGTCTATAATACATTGGAAAGATAAACATTAGGCCACACAATATAAATTTTGAATCCACTATTACAGTTTCTAAATAATGTAATTATTGATTAAAACTAATGTTCTCCTCCACCAGTCATAGGTAACTCGACTGTCTCAATGGTTAAGAATACAGTCAGATCTAACGACTGGCTGCAAAGATGTTTATCAAGACAGACAAAGCTAATTAAAGGCTGTCAAAATGATTATCAAGATAATCAAAACTAACAACAGACTACTGTAGGCTGTCAAAATGATTACCACGATAATTAAAAACTAACCACTGGCTGTCAAAATTATTATCAACATAGTTCAAATTAACCACTCGGTGTCAGAATGACTATCAATAAGATTAAGGACTAAGGACTGTTCTAATGAAGAGCAACATTGTCAAAACAAACTAATATTAGTTGTTTGTAGGAGGGCTCATGTCTTATTTACGTTATTTGTGTTTGTTTGTTTGCTTATGGTGGTGTCGAACACATATTGTATTGTGTTTTTTTTTGTTTGTCTTCTACTATGTTGTCATTTTCTCTCGATTGTCCATTTTTGATTGCTCCCTTCGGTATTCTCTAACGTTTATTGATTATCTGTCGGAACGATTACATTCAAGTTAGCATGCTACCGTCTAAATGTTTGACCAATCATAGTAGAAACACAACACGAGATAATCTAAATGATTACAATCGTCGGAAAAACTTGCTAATTACATAGTCACGTGTTATCGATTTTGTGCGCACTAAATACGATACCTACGTTTTTATTGTATCACAATTAGGATTACATTTAACTATGCAGTGTCTAGAACTAAAATTATGAGCTACCCTGTTACCACCATCAAAAAAACTGGTCACCGAGTCATTGCTGAAATATCGTTGAAAGTAGCGTTAAACACGCATTGTCCATTTATAGTAGAATTGAACTGCAGGGCGTCATAATGATGGACAAATACAACACTAAGACTAAGAAGCTCTAGTTAACAGGGTTACAGTGATATCATTAGCTAAATACAGGCTGTCAAAATTAGCATTGGTTAATAAACGTTAGAGAATACCGAAGGGACAATAAAAAATGGTCAATCCAGAGAACTGGCAACACATGTCACACAAGACGAATAACAACAAAACCAAAGCACAACACAATATGTGTTAGACACCACTCTACACAAGCAAACACACATAGCGTAAATAAGACATGAGCCCTCTTACAAACAACCGGAGGCAAAGACGAACCGAACATCGTGTTTATGCTTTACATAGATATACCGATTATTAACAACATATCAGAACAATACGTCAAATTATAAGAATGAATGTGTCTTTGAATAAAACGCAAGACCAATAAAAAATCAGATTAATAGGGGTCTTCAGCGGTCAACAGAATCAAATATATTGAATAGATGTAGATAAAACAGTCATAATATAATGTTTTATCAACATTTAATGGAATGTAAAAGGGTAGGTATTGCCAAAAATTGACAATTTTCTTTCCAATAGTACAATTCGCTAAACATCGTTATCTGATAAGACAAATATTACTGAAGTTTTTTTTTGGTATATATAGATAGTATACAACCAATGCTGCACATTTGAAACTGATTCTTTTATTTTCTAAAAATAACGTTTTTTATTGATATATATAGCCCATAATCTTGATCATCACCAAGGCGTGGATAGAAGAATTTATCTTTTATTTCAAGCTTTTATACTGAAACATCTTAATTGAAAACAGACCTCTCTATATTTACTGATACTGTTCAAGCCAAGTGTACCTTCTTGCTTCAAACATATTGAAAAAATTATAATGTTGATAGGAGATATTAATACCAAATTATTGAATTAATTCTTCTCTGTAGATTTTTTATTCCGATAGCATTTGCTTTATAGCACCAGTGTAATTCTCTTCCTTCTGTAACTAAACATCAATAAATACTTACAGCAACATCTAACCAGAGAAGAATTGATTAATGGTAAATCATGGAAATCATATAAAATAAGTAAAATCAGCTTTTTATTTTCAATGTCTTTTGATAAGAAGCTGTGATAAAAAGGTTCAAGACTAGAAGTATACAGATCCCAATGTTTCATAATGTTATGTTAACGTCTTCCCGCCTTAACATACAAAGAATGTCGTTCTGAAATGCTTCCCGTGCATTTAACCTTTTCGTATAACAAAGAGCATGATTTTTGTGTAAATACCGAATTGTTGTGTATTTGAACTTTATATTGTATAGGTTTTACCGTCTGTTTGTTCTGTTGTTATCATATGGATGCTTGTTAGTATAAAGGACAATGCACATATATTTACTACCAACAATCTCTCTTTGTGAATAATTGAATGACAAAGACAAAGAGCATTCGATCTCAATCGAAGATATCTTATTTAGTGCACACGGCACGTTTCTGGAAAAACCTTTACGGTCAAATTCTAATGATTGGAAAGTCAAATAATCTAAAAGTTCTTCGAAGCTAGAAATCCAAAGGACATAGACAGTATAGTCAAAGAAACATCAGAATTTGATGGCGGAAGTTAGAATCCAATCGAATCATATGTTGTTACAAAGTTAGCTTCCATGGAATCAGAACATACAATGTACATGTATTTGAAATCAAAAACGTATGCCTTTGTACTTCAATAATCAGAAATGGCTAGCAAATATCATAAGTATCCCTACCATGAACACTGTACGATCTCTGTCAATACATATTATTTCGAGGTATACTTATCTAATTATTACCACATATTTTATTATTAAGAAAATAAGTATATGTCAAAACCAGAATGTCAAATACTTGACCAGACACGATATCAAAGCATATTTGTGCAAACTGGAACGCACCATGGCATATAGAATGTGACTATTCAATAATGAAATCCATATTTATACCTTCCAAATGTCAGCATGCATTGTAGTGGTATAAGTGCGTTAAATCAGTGAAATCACATGCTTTCAAAACAAAATAATGTAAGTAGTTTGCAATTCCCTGTTTAGAAAGGCATATACATTAAGCATATTTTATAGTACAAAAATATAGTCAGATGCGAACATGAGTGAGTGAGGGATTGCTTAGCGCAAGCTCAACAATTGTGCAGCCATATCATACGAATAGACATGTCGCTCCATCCTGATTTCGAGCCAACCAGTATTTGCTCATTCTTCTTAATACTGCGTGCTTAGCAGAGAAGCAACACATACCAATTTTATAGTCTTTGCTTTGACCCGCTCAAATAGGAAGTTAAACTAATTAAATACAGATAAAAATACAATGTTAAAGTGTTTTGAGAGGGGGGTCATTATCAGGTTGCGTTGTTGCTCCGACCCCGAATTAGAGCAGCTAGCCTTAAATCCGTGTGATATAACTATTTATCTGGTTGCAATAACTTCCAATATTTTCTGTGGTGAAGCTGTATGCTATAATCAATAGACACAAGACTAATGGGTTGCCTCCAATAGTTCAACAGTCATTGTTGACCTCATTGGTGAACAAGAACAATGAATGGATTGTGATGTATAAAGCTCTTAAATGGCAAGCGACCATGCTGTGTAATGACCCTCGTGAGTAATATACCAAAATTCATATGCACATTTTCTTTGAGATGACATAGTTTTGGTTATTTTGTTTTTCGTTTAGTATTTTGTTTTGTCGGTTTATTAGACATGCTAGTAGTATATCAGTAGTCATGACAAAATTACTCCTAAAAGTAATAAAAACGTAGATATCAAATTTAATGCACACGACGCGTTTCTGGAATAACCTTAATCAGCTACGCTCAATATCGAAATATTGGAAAGTGAAATAATTTAAAAGTCTTTGGGATCAATAACCCAAAGGGTCTAAACAGGATAGCCCAAAACCATAGAGAAATTTCTAAATGTTTCAATAATACATTGGAAGGTGTAGATGATTCGATTATGTTAATGTTGCTAACTAAAATGTTTGTAAGATAGCAGTTAATTCATAAAAGAATCTCATACGTTACAAGCGTGCTACCTCCTTGCATTTAATCATATATTTGCTTTCTTTCTGAGATATAATATCTCCCAATCTATTTGAATTGACGTCATCAAATTACGCTTCATCATTTATCATATTCAACTTGTCAAAAATGATGGTTAACCTGGGAGAATTTATCTTGAATGAAAAACGCCTTAAAATACAATCTAAAAGGGATATGTATATTGAGTTATCCTTTGAATGGCATAGGTTCATGCTGACATGGCATAGGTTCATGCTGACATGGCATAGGTTCATGCTGACAGCGCATAGATTCATGCTGACATGGCATAGATTCATGCTGACATGGCATAGGTTCATGCTGACAGCGCATATATTCATGCTGACATGGCATAGATTCATGCTGACATGGCATAGGTTCATGCTGACATGGCATAGGTTCATGCTAACAGCGCATGAATATAAGACGATGGTCAACTATAACACAGTTAAAAACATACATTCTTACGAAATACGTAGACGAATATGTATATTGAAGTAAATCGGCCATAAAATATCCTCAATTTTGTCAAACGTACATACATGTAATAGATACAGTACTTTGATAACAAAAGAAGTGGCATACATTGGACATTAAAGGCGTGTTGTTCCGAATGAGTACACAATCGAATGAGTCTGGGACAAAAAAGTGGTGTCTTAGAAACTTTAGAGGTCACTATACAGTAACTCTACAAGGGATATTGTTGAAGAAATGCATATCTGGTACGACATATACATAAGAGTTGTAACAGTATACAAATAGATCAAATATAAATAGAAATCAACACAACAGGAAACAACCTCAGGCATAGGTGACCTTAGCCGATTTTGGCTATCCTGTTTAAGCACTTTGGTTTTATTAGTTCCAGAACTTTAAATTACCAGTATTTGGTTTTCCAATCGTTCGATTTTGAGCTTATATTCCAGAAACGCATCGTGCGCACTAAATTTGATATCTACGTTTTCATTAAAACGATTCCAAACATGTTATGAAATTGTCCTAAAAGTAATGATCTTTAAGCAACAGATTATGCATTCCTAGCCAGTGGTCAGTTAATAACAAACATTCATCAACCCTTCTATTGTACTTCACATATTTATATTGTCTTTATATTTTGTGATAGTATGTGGTCTTTTTGAATGGAAGTGATTCTGTACAAGTGTTTTTGTTTGCTTATATATGTACAGCAATTGGAGACCCAGTTATCAAGAGGTTATGGTTGGCATCACATAAGCATGTGTAACTCCACCACGTTTTTTTGTCTGCTCCAAGCATATGTCGTTGTACCCCTTTTTGTGTTCGGTGAGCTGGGGTGAGGGATAGTTATTCGTTGATATTGTTCACCATCACTGTTTAGACGTTTTTTGATAGTATTAAATAAAAGTGGAAATTTCAACAGCTACACTGCATGCGGCATTAAATACTTGTTTAGATTACTACTCAAAATAATTCATGTGTTTACTGATGAAGTTTAACATCTTCACATAACTATTAAAATATTATGTAATTGTTTGGAAATACCGTAGTGTAGTAATTAAGAATTACCTCATTTTGCACTAAATAAGTTGGTGAAAATGTTTGCAATTGCTTCAAATTACACATGTGTTAAATTTCCATGATATACAAAAGTCTATGCTACATAATGATTGATTGTGAAAGAATTACTTTTATCGATCATTATACTTTTTCCTATAAAATGAACTCATAACTTAAAGAAAAAGAAATTACCCTGTTCATTTCAAAACTTGTACTGCTTTTAACAAGTATAACTTGTCTTTCTTATGGTTGATTTGTATGAAGATTTGAGTTTCTAGAGCATTTAATATTTAATGGTTCAAATACGAATTATCTTGATACCTGCAACTGAAATACAGGTGTACCAACAGTATAAGACGTACGAACGAGAATGAGGCGGTGTAAGGGGAGATTACTCTGTGAATGAGATTGGAACTACTTTGTGTTTATTGTCTGCAAGAACAAATTATACTAGAGTTTAAAAGATAATAATGTACGTTGAAAAGAAAAGATCAGCAATGACAACCAACAATTCTACATTTGTAGCAACCATAGATAGCTTGAAAAAATTAAGTGACTATGCGGTAACTTGTAATATACATCTAAAGGATTCAGGTTCGGCGGGTCATACACACATATGATGTAATCGAATTTGAAGAACGCATTAAGTTTTGAACTATGTTTTATGTAGCATGATATAAAAATGAAAGTTTATATTCAACACAACAAACATATATTTTGAGTTTATAACAACATTTAAGCTATGACAGTCCTCAAGTGTATTATGTTAATTGTCCAATATACACCTATATACAAATGTATATATAATCCATTTCTGAGGATTTCATCTGTTGATTTATTATATCTGTACAGGAATTTGGTAGAAGTTCAAATAATTGCTTCACGAATAACCCAACACAACCCACTGTTTTAAAACTTATTAAGTGTTGCATCTACTGTGAAGTTGTTTTACATGTACGTGTTGTAATTTATATCTCATTAAAATAGGAAAGAGAGAATAAAATACGGCAAATTTATTTCTATGACGTAAGATAACATTATTTTTCAAAATGGGGAAAGCTTTTCAAATAATAATATTTTGTATTCTTTTTCACTTTGAGTGTAATATATTATTTTCTTGTAGACATCCAGTAATCAAGAATAGTTGTAGTTGTTTTCCCAAAGAATTCTCCCCTCGTTATTTCTAAATTTGAAATTCATCACAGGTGTTAAAACTGTATTATGCATAACCGACTTTTAAGCGTGCTAGTAAATTATTTCTGAGGATATTTGCATGCAGCAATCTATAGATGACAAAAAATAACTGTTACAAAAACAAAAACAACTGAATAAATACGTTTTGGTGTACCAATAAAAGTGTTTATCTTTTTTATCAAGTCAAGCATTCATTTTAAATAAACAATGGGCATAAAGAATATACAATAAAATCAGTGTAAATACAATCATCATTACTCATTACAGCACCCTGGAAACAAGCCATCAGAAACAAGTGTTTAACACACTTTGCAGCTGTGTTGATCACTAGAGCAATCCTGAAATCTAATATCAGATTTTAATTATGCCAATCGGGTAATGACATTTAAATTGACCTACACGTTCGGAAACATTTCAAACTAACTTTGATGATAAAATCACAGAAAAACATTATGATTACTTGCAGTAAGGTTGCTTTGTTATCTTATAAGTTAGCCAACTATATTGCACTATGTATTCTACCAACATGTTTAAGTTTACACATCTTCATTTCAACATTTAACATATATAATGGTTTGTTCCCAAAACTTTTCAATGATCTGTCACTTAGTTCTCTTTATCTTATTACTCCGCGTACTGTGTATAACTACACACTATTGCTTTTATTGATTGCAAGAAAAAAAAATACAGATTAATATTAATATATATGATTATTAAAAACATCGTTGAAAGAAACACAGTGAACACCAATTTCGTGTTCTTTAATTTTGCAATGTTTGTTTGCGCTCGACTCGCAACCACAAGAGATAAAGCTTACCAGTTACTTGCCCATGGTCGGTGGTTCTCTCCGGGTACTCCGGCTTCTTCCACCACTAAAAATGGTCTCCATGATATAGCTGAAATATTGCTGAAAGTGGCGTTAAGCACAATAAAACAATCAATCAATCAATCAACCAATGTTTTATTCTATTTCTGCCTTCTGATTATTACATATTACTGGTATCTTTGACAACAATTTTGCTTGTAATTATAACATGATCGAACTTATTTATACATACTTCAAGTGTGCATTGAAATAATAAAGTCTCAGTAGTGCTCTTGTACGCAAAAACTATTGATAAGATAATTTCATATACATTTTGCACCTTTATTCGATATTGCACAATATGAAACCAATTGAATACAATGTACTACTTGTTCAAACGGGAAACTAAGACAATTAGAATCCTACTGGGAAAGTCAGATACCAATATAATTCGGAATTCTAATTGCACCAATTCCGAAACTATTAGAATTCAGATACAAATCGGACACCGATGGAATTCTGAGTTCTAATTGCACGAATACACATCAATATATTTTAGAAATTCATCGTATACATTTGTATCCGCATAAATCGGCATCATGAGCGGTACTGAAGTCTGAAAATCAGAGCACATCAAATTTGACACATGAAAGTAACTTTGCTTTTATTAAGTGGATAAGTAGATAATGCCAGTATATTATTTTTTTCCTCCTTTTTCCAAGTACGGGATTGGACTCTAAGGATAGAGTGTGTACTTTGTTGCAATCTTGTTATATATGCTTGTATTTATTATATACTGTAGTTATGTTCGACTCAACTTTAAACATATAAATAATAACATTACACATTTCATATTTTTCTAGATTTATTACTGCTACAAATTTACAAAATCCAGTCCGAACACCAAGGTAGGAAAGTCTATATTATATATTTAAACACAAAGTCTTCTAAACGTTTAGTCGTATAACTGATTTGTTTAACCATATTCGAAAATGATTATTATATTACATTTGAATATTAAAGCAGTTTGAAAACATTTCCAATTAATGTATTATAAAAGAATATAATAGAGATTTTTCCTAAAAATATGGTTTAAGTAAGATTTTGAATATAGATAATGCATGTACGTTTGACAGACTTTGAAATAACTTTAATATTAGCATTTTTAGTTGTAATATTTCAGTATGCAAAAACGTGTACTCAATTTCAATAGATGTATTTATGTATTAATGTACAATCTATTCTTACAGAAAAACGATAGCATGGTGGATACTATTAGGAGTATTCGTGGGACTATTTGGTGTGGCGTATGTACATACAGTAGGGGTAGGATATGCCATAGTAGAACACCTCAACACAACTTATGACTTTGTAATAAGTAAGTCTGCACAAACGTTTGTTTTATAATGACATTGTCATCTCATTGATTTAGTATTTTACTGAACAGTTGTTTAATCGTAATTAAGATTCAGTTATGCTATTTTCAAACATTTAAAGACATTAAGTATCATAAATCATTATTTTAAACCTAAGATTAACCTTCCTAAGGCATCAATCAATCAATAACAAAAGTTTTATTTAAAGTCGGTACATTTTATAACAGTACAACATAAGCTCTCAAGAGCTTTTCAAACCGACATGCATAATAAAATTACATAAATTAAATACAGCACAATAAAACATGTCATGCAATACAAAAGTAATACATATCCAGATAATATTAATGCATACATTTCTGTATTATGACTTCTGGACCCCCTACAGCCTGTGTGCATGTGGCAAGTGCCTCTCTGTGCACCTACTGTCATAGGACCAGAAGTCAAAACAGAAAATATATGCCGACATTTATAGCAGCCATTACACATACAAGCACATTCATGCAAATCATAAGCAGTCTATAATTAAGCATAGATATACTTAGTTGAATCTGTTTTGTATTATTACATTTTGAGATTATTTTATTCTATTGCATTCTGCAAACGTCATATCGTGTCGAAGATTTGTGCATATGATTTCTTCGAAACAATCAACAAGCATCCCTTTTTCGAGTGTGGGAGGGTGTTGTTTCCCGTGGCGTATAACAAAAACGATGAAGTCAACATACGACATGCGATTGCATTATCAAAGTATCAACTGCCACTCTTTAAAGAGGTAAAATACTAACTGAAAGTGACTGTATAAAAATCACAATTCTGATGGAGCAACAACCAAAAGTGAAACATAATCTTAAAAGGAATAATATAACAAAGGAATGGGAAACACGAAATCCTATAACTTGTTGAAATGTTCAATTGTGAAATTTCGTTGACATTAATAGCCTTTAATCCGACACGCATTGCTAAACAAAATCCGTTTCAGACATTTGGTAGAGTTAGATATATTTGGAAAGAGATAAAGACCCAGTACATGAGACAGTCGAGGCTGATGAATATAAAATATCGGGGTTATGCCGAGAGCATTATCGGTAGATTGGATGACCGGTCTCATTAAATGAACGTAGATATCTAATTTAATGCGCACTATGTATTTCTGGAATGATCTTTATCATGAGGTTCGCTCATAATCATGGGAATGATTTACGCATTAGAAAATATGTGTTTACCTAGTAACAAACTTTCACAGATATTGCTAATTGATTTTCTAGTAATGTGCTATCATGTCAGGATTAATTAGAATAATTAGCTTTAAATAGCTCTAAAGAGTGTATACATCCTACAGATATTGTAAATTACTATGTAATAGATCAAACATTTCAATATATCAATCTAATTCTTATACAGCTTAAATTTAATATACAATAACATGCAATTATTCTTAGCTACATTTCCTTTACACTTATGAATATGATAAACGTTAGAGAATACCGAAGGGTCAATCAAATATGGACAATCAAGAGAAGTTGGTAACATATGGTAAACAAGACACAGGACAAATAAACGTTAGAGAATACCGAAGGGTCAATCAAATATGGACAATCAAGAGAAGCTGGTAACAATAGGGTAAACAAGACACAGGACAAATAAACGTTAGAGAATACCGAAGGAGCAATCAAATATGGACAATTAAGAGAAGCTGGTAACAATAGGGTAAACAAGACACAGGACAAATAAACGTTAGAGAATACCGAAGGAGCAATCAAATATGGACAATCAAGAGAAGCTGATAACAATAGGATAAACAAGACATAGGACAAATAAACGTTAGAGAATACCGAAGGAGCAATCAAATATGGACAATCATGAGAAGCTGGTAACATAGGGTAAACAAGACACAGGACAAATAAACGTTAGAGAATACCGAAGGAGCAATCAAATATGGACAATCAAGAGAAGCTGGTAACATAGGGTAAACAAAACGAAGAAAAACAAAGCAAAAACATAACACAAAATGTGTTGGACGCCACTATGCGCAAACAAACACAAATAACGTAACTAGAACATGAGCTCTCCTACACACATGTAAGCTTTCACTCAGGACCACCAAATGTAACGTAATTATGCAAGTGCATATGTTTGACTGATTTACCTTATAATTGGATTAGTGTTAGCAATTAACTTCAGTTTGTAGATGTATATCAAGCATTGTTACATTTCAGTTGGCGGCGGTACGGCTGGGTCGGTGCTTGCTAATCGTTTGTCAGAGGATGCAGATATAAGGGTACTGGTACTGGAGGCAGGAGGGGAGGAAAGTGGATTTCCGAATGTAGACATTCCTCTTCTGTCAACTTTCCTCCGTTATAAGGAGTATGACTGGAACTACTATACAGAACCACAAGCACAAGCATTCCTAGGGTTCAAAAATAAGGTATATATCACATATCATTCATACTTTATTGAGAAATATGTTATTAAAACAACATAATGAGAAGATAATTCTGAATATACCTAAACGTTAGGAAAACCGAAGTGGTAAATCAAGTATAGACAATGCAGAGACAACGGAAACATTGGGCATAAAAGACACAGGGCGAAGACAAACAAAGCAAAATTCACAAAGATTTAACTACTCGAGAACTTGTTGTTTTACACTTCTTTCTACCATTTAGAAAGATATTCTTATTATATTCTTTGCTAAAATTCGAAACTCGACCGAGAATGTCATAAATATTATACAAAATCTCAAAGTATTTAAGCATTAAGAGATCACATGATACATACTGTATATACACAAACAGTTTCTTTCTACTTTGTATATTACCCATTTCATCGTTTTTGGACATCTTGATTTATAGAACTAATAATGAATTACCCATGTGAATCTGAGAGGATTGGTTCTACATTTCACAGCTGTTTTCATTTACGTACTTATTTTTCAATTAAAAATAGTTCTACTGAAGTAATAATTCTAGTAATAACTTTTTGTATGCTTAATGTTCAATCAAGTCAAATGTTGCAATGAGAGAATGTCGGTCAAGGCCTTATTATTAGTTGCTTTGCTGAACAAATGTGACGAGGATTTGTTCAGAAAAGAGAAACATATTTTGTATTTCCTGCTGTTTCAAGATGGTTCTGGGAAAACTGAAGCTGTATCATTGTCCCTCCTGTCAATCGTTACATTTACTATGAACATAGCCATTGTAACTAAATGTCAGGAAAAAGTTATTCATTTAGGTTGTAATTGATTAGAATATTTAAACTGCACTATTTGCTTATTGCAGCACTCTTGAATATTTTTTATACAGCATTTGTCTATTATAATTATGATACTAACGCTAGAAATAAATGCATATCTGATAATTTAGTATTGCTTTTTGATAACATCTGTCTTATCTGACGTATTGATAGTGTTATTATGAGTTAGTTTGTGTTTATAATGTCCACGTTGCTTTCTATGAGATAGGATTTGTTTTATTTATTAAATAGAATGCATACATTTGTTGATATTCACACCCATGTTTTACTGTGCTTCAAGGTCTTACGCTTGTTTATCTACATACGGTAAGGAACCCAACATAGAGTAACAACAACTGGGTATATGTTTGTATGTACAATGTAATAACAATATAGACACAGAGCGAAAACCATACCGAACTCGCTGTTACTGATCGTTAAAGTTTTAAAGTTGTGCCGAAGGCTAATACTGGATACATACTCGGATATACACTCACACCTGTATATAAAGACCACTCAAGGGAACCTGAAAATGTGGCCTTTATGAGCAGTTGCCTTCTATATACATGTTAAAACTATATGTACTATTTATTCATTAATGGAAATAATGAGACTATCATTTTTAGACAGTGATTTGTTCTATAACGGTGCCCTTTAAGGAAGGTTTGACTGTACATTAAATCATGTCTGCCTTCATTTCAGACATGTAAATTCCATAGGAATCGACCAATTAATGGCGACTACCATATAATTTATGTTGTGGTGTGTCGTTTGTTGAATATCTGTATGAACATGTTGTCTGAAGTATTTTGAATAAACATTTGCGTTATACGGTATAGATATCGGTATAAAGAAGGAATACCTGTTACACATCCAATTTTGAAAGATAAAGGATTTGAAAAGATAATATAAACTGATCGTTAAAATAGTTGTATTGAATCTAGGGCGTTACAATGGACATAGTAGACATGTTATATGCTATCATGGCCTTTGTCAGCTGAAACGATAACACTTTTTATAAGATATGACTAAATATTTGAAAACAATGTCACACATTCTGGAAATATATCAAATGTAGCCTAACATTCAGAAGAAAAGAGGACCTAACAGGTTTTTTCTAAGTGAGAGCAAGTCGACAAAGATCGTAAATACAATAGTTAATATCGACTGAGGTTACCCTTACCTGGGGGATACTTACCTTAGTTTTAAAAGTGCATTGTTTAGGAACTCTATATGTTATAAATGTAACCTAAATATATATAATAAGTCATAATGTATTTGCCATGTGGTAAATCAAGCTAAACAATAAAATAAAGCAAACCCACAGTGGAATCGACATTCTTTTTTTACCTATGATAAATTGTGTTTCATACTGGGCAATAATCTTAGCGATGTTGACTCGTGGTTCTGCTTGTTTAATAATATTGACCCTACGGTATCAACATTAACAAAAACGCAAAAAGAAGAAAACAATATTATGTCTGCTGCGTTACACAAGACATGAAATTACCAGTGATTATGATTTCATAATGAAGTTAACAGCAGTTTGTATACTTAACACAGCTGTGCACGGGCTGTTGAAATGCAAAATATCGTGTAATGGGGATGAACATAGTCAATCAGTTATAACGCTAATATATATTACGCCACGACGTGCGATGTTAATTTATTAAACAGTTGTTGAACCAGTGCTGCTAAATAAAGATGGAGAACTCTTAAAATTGTTTACGGATAAAGAACAAACATAAGTGCATTTTTCACAAACTTTGTAAATCAATGCTTAATTGATTGCTTTAGATACTTGTTGGCATCGACTGGCCTGTATAAGTAAGAATAATGAACCGTAATTAGTAACAAATCTTCAGATGGTATTTTTTTGGCGTATGGTTTGTCTATCTAGATCAATTACTTGTAAAACATTGATAATGTATTTAAAACCCATTACGTGCCACTTGCCGTTTTATATCTTATTTGAGTTTCATGTGCACAAATGGAGATTTCTCGATAACTAACGAGCGTAAGCATACGAAACAAACAATAGGATCGTTTATTGCGTGAATATCCACAGAATATAGTTATATTTCGTTACTGTTTAAACAATTTCTTTGTTTTTACCTATATTTGCTCCTGTGAATCTGCTTCTTCGGTTTAGTCTTAAAGTCTCTCACACCAGTCTTTGAAAATACTCTGGAGTTTCACCAGACATAATCCAAAACTCATATGGTATCCTCAAAAGAACGGCAAATACATATTGGGAACAGAACGACTGGCTTAGTAAATTTTCGAGCAGTTTTGACTTCAGCAATAAATATCCAAAAGGTGGAAACTGTTTAGTAAGATGTTCAAAAGCTTGAAGAACTAATGTGAACCTGAAATCTGCATCATGGTCTCTATAGGGTAATGGTGCTATCAAATGTTTGTATGATAATAGTACAGCATTATTATCAAAGGTAAAACATCCTTGTCATCCATCTTATCTAAGGTTAAAATACATCTAGTGTAGGGTTATTTATGTATTTATTTATCTATAGCTATTGTCTAGTTAAGGATTGAAAAATCATGAAAACTGATCAGAAGCGACTATTTGAGTAGAACAAATGAATTCATTCCAAATCTGTGCGTCTTGCCTCTATGCATATATCTGAGTCAATTTTTTAAGATGTAAGGGAATGGGGTACACGACAGGTTCTGAAATAAGATCAAAGAAAAAGAAAAAAAATGCATACAAGCGAATAATTTATTTACATTAATGTGAATAAATAAATAAATAAATAAATAAATAAATAAATAAATAATGCATAAAATAAATAAATAAATAAATAAATAAATAAATAATACATAAAGATTGCACGGTCCGTGCTATTTTTCTGAGTTAATCTCATGATCATCGATGAGTTAAAGCAATTGACGAATGTGGTCCGTTGCTGAGCATGCGTAGTATTAAAACGAGGCTCCTGAAAGAAAATGACGAGTAAAATAAAGTGGAAATATTTTTTTTCTAGCTTCTGAACTGTCGACCGAGAAAAAAATAAAAACATACTATTCAAGTAGCATATAACCAGTCAATTGGATTTGCAATTAATATTTCGCATGCGCAATAGCGATCCCACATCTCAACGTGTGAAAAACTGAAAGATCCTTCTGTGGTTTAAATGCCTACTAACTGCATTACATGTAAACTGTATGATTCTCTTTGATAAAGGCCTTTAACTAGAACAGGAAAAAAATGTACACCTGAGTGAAATAGTGTTGTAATAACAAATCGTGTACGTGATGTCTTGTAATAAAAAATCGTGTACATGATGTCTTGTAATAAAAATCGTGTACGTGATGTACTTTCAAAGTTTGGTTTAAATGAGGTTGAAACAAGTCATCATTTGATATTAATTCGATTGTATTTCATGTTGACGATTTTAATTACGGAAGACGGACCGCAATCATCATTTTAAATGATTGCAATTTCAACTCAGCTGTTAGGATAAGTATGCCGTACATCATCATCATTGTGTTTTTCACAATCTATAATAAAATGAAAAAAATATATTACACTGTCGGAACAGTTCCAACATTCAATAGAAAAATCGTAGAAATATGTAAATTCGATATCCCTAACACAAATATACATGACCGCTCCTGGCTTAGTTCAGGTACTTCAATAAAAAAGTGACGGAGTTAAACTAGTATATAGTATATTTTTCTAAGGCTTTTCTCTTATTTAATTAAAACACGAAGATCGGGAAATGGTCGGGCGACGATCGCTGAAGAAGTATAAATGAGCCCAAAAGGGACTGTTGGCTTAGCATGGGACAGACAAGATTTGTGGGAATGAAATCATTTATTTTTCTTTACATATGAAATCAGAAATGTTCTATTCAATATCCAGTTTTACACATGTTTTATACTGCCTGATTTCCTTAGTCTGATTATGTTTTTTCTCCCAAGTCTAGCAAAATTATTTCGTTGTGCGAAAATTTAAATCAGAAATATTAAAAAAAAAATATATATAAATATATTTGAAAAACACCCCTCTTTGATGTATTTATATAAATAGCGTTTATTTTGTATGCAGACTGCAATGTAAAACCATTATTCGGCCAGTCATATTAATTTTTATCTGTTTTAAACACCAAAAGGAAAAATTATATATCTAATCGCATATACTCATTGAACAATTGAAGACAAATGTTGCAATAAGGTCTCCTTCAAAAGATCTTTGCGTAAATTAACAGTGTTTCATTCGTCAGTTATCGAGAAATCTCTAATATACGACAAACCCTTAGACCCGGTGTACCTCAACTCTTCTTTCTTAGAGATTGTCACGTTACTTGCGCGAATCGACTATCTACAACAAGTAGAGTAATGAGTAATGTTTTTAAATAAGTCTTCGGTGAGCAAATTTATCCACCCTAACAACCATTGATTGTATCGCTGTTGTTGTCGTGTATATAGCTGAAATACTGATCAGTTGAAGCTAAGCAACAATCAATTAAATAATCAATCAATCAAAACATAAAAGAAGAAACAAGATAATTAAAACTGTCACCAGTGACACGTAAGTATTCCCCAAACTTTAGTCAATTATGAAATGAATTGAATATACATTGTATAATTATGCATACTGAAAGTTAGGAAAAGACAAACTAAAACATCGATTATAGTTCATGGGATACGCGTTACTTTACCAGTAGTCTTGCTGCGCTTGATAAAGACTTTTTTGGACAATCCAAGCCCTTAGTGGATAAATCGACGAAAAACAAAATTTAATTATTTATTAAAATATACACAGCCAGTCTAACTGTAAATGAACGTTAGAGAATACTGAAGGACCAATAAAAATGGACAATCCAGAGAAACTGGCAACATATGTAACAAAAGACACAAGACGAAGACAAACAAAACAAAAACACAACACAATATGTGTTGAACACCACTATGCACAAGCAAACACAAATAACGTAAATATGATATAAATACAAACAACTGGAGGTAAATACGTACCGAACATCGTTTTTATGCGGAAATCGTAGTTTGCTAAGAATAGTCGACAATAATATATATGTACTGTTTCTGATATTAGATTACGAAAAACATAGATAAAATGTTATCCCTTTTATATAGACTACGCTTATTTACAGTATACCTGCATTTTATTGAACTTCCCTTATGGTGATATCTTACTAGCGGGACACCTGTTCTCATTCAAGTGGTTGTTTGTGGGAGTATTTATCCCTTTGTTCTATTGTTTCATTTTGATTTATTTGAGTTTTACATATATTTACAATTCCTATATAATATAATTATTAATAAAACTAAGGTTCTCCTCCCTCAGACATAGGTGATCTTAGCCGATTTTGGCTATCGTGTTTAGGGCCTTTCAATTTATTGCTCCCAAAACTTTAAATTATTTGGCTTTCCAATCTTTACAATTTGAGCGTACTTGATGAACGCGTCGTGCGCACTAATTTTGATATCTCCGTTTTTATTTCATGTCTATGTAGATTATGATTATGTATGTAAGACTTGGTTGTATTTCCATTATTTACATTTTGCATAGTATGGTAACTGTTTTATATATTTTAGAGATGTCACCTGCCTCAAGGACGAGTGATAGGAGGATCCAGTACCATAAACAGAATGCTATACCTCAGAGGTAACCCGGCAGTGTATAACGAGTGGGATGAAAGTGGAGGATTTGGGTGGAGTTATAAAGATGTCGTACCGTATTTCTTAAAATCTGAAGACATACAAATAGATGATTTAAAACATTCTGGTAAATTTTAATAGTATTTGTATATTAGAGTAGGATATTGATGCATTTACCAGGGGGAATGGCAAAAAAGGAAATTAAAACATGATAGTGTGTTTAGAGTTTGAAGATATCAAAGGTTTAACCAGAAGTCGTAAATCAACCAACTTACAAAACAATGGCAAAACAAAAATAATATTTTAAAAAAGACGAGAGGACACACCATGGTCCATTAACCACTACATAAAGAACTAAAGATTGGACACCACTAACACACTAAAAATCAGGGGGTCAACACAGGTGCTCCGGAAGGGTTGTCATTTCCTACACGGGTTACTTATATTAAAAACGGGATTGGACTACGACAAACCGAACGTGTCCATGATCATCTTTGTCACGTCATTCCGTAACAGAAATCGATTTGGCACAATCATCTGTTTCGGATATACAATAGTATTATGGCATCATCTATATAAAAATAGCTCTCTTGTAGTTTTACTTGAATTTACCGTTTTTATAATTATCCGGACTCTAACACAGAACACGTAAATATTGATGGTTGATTGTATTATTGTAACCAGTCATTTACAGAATATCTTTTATTGAAATTGACGATGTTTAGTTATCG
The DNA here is from genome assembly GCA_963680875.1 of Bathymodiolus brooksi. Taxonomy (NCBI): domain Eukaryota; kingdom Metazoa; phylum Mollusca; class Bivalvia; order Mytilida; family Modiolidae; genus Bathymodiolus; species Bathymodiolus brooksi. Next base: position 88,668,032 of record OY804581.1, on the reverse strand, counting down.
CACTCCTTTCATGGTATAATTTGAATTCTCATGTAACTTTGTGATTAAGAACAGCAATTAAAGTGATGTCCTTTAACAGATTTCTAAAATTATAATTTTTATCTCCCTCTTGTTCGTTTACATATACAAATACACATGTACATTCTTACTAAATTATTATATATTTTTTATTATTAGCTTATCATTCCAAAGGAGGTCCTCTGACAGTTACCGAGGGCTCACATCCAGAACTTACTTCAATTATGCAAAAAGGAGCTGCTCAATTAGGATATAAAAATACAGATTGCAATGCCAAAGAACCTATCGGTATAAATACCTCATAGAGGTTAATACACTCATCATACAATGTAATGATACAAGGAAACTGTATGTAATATACAAAAACGTTATGTTGTGCAAATAGTATTTACTGGTTGACTCTCAACTGAAGAACAACCACTTGCTAACATATATAAGAGAAGCATTCTGATAATATGTCATTTTCTATATTCAACACCATATTGATAGAATTTCTGTAGATAATATTCATTCTTCTATGTAAAATAGAGAGGGGAATGAAAATGATAGGGAATATTACAACATTACTGGATTGATAAACAACAAGTATTGTATTCAATTAACTTTTCATTCATCGTTTATTCTATGTGTAACGATGGCAAATTATATTGACGCCACGGACGTCGTCTTGACAAATCCCCAATAGATATACATGTAAAATCAAGCGGTTGAGGTCTCATAGACCAGCTTAACCCCGCCACATTTTTGTGTCTGTCCAAAGACAGGCCCTGGATTTCCATCTGCATATATCATGACCTTTTCCATGTTCATGTGAGAGGTTTTGTTGATATTGGTGTAATTGTTGACAATCACTTTTTAAACCTTCTTTTCATGATAGTTGAGAAGTTTTGCTCAGAATGGAATTGTAATCGTATCTTCCATTTTATGCTTCGCCTTCGATGCGAATTTTTGTGAGAAATTCGTAATTACAAAACAAATGTTAAGTATAATGGTAGCATTATTAATATAACAGTGAAACAAGTCAACACTTGTTTATATAAATGAAAATAAAGACAATAAACACACTTTCTTGTATCTTAGAAAGAACTAAAAAATGTTGATAATATTTGTTTCTTCAATATTTTGTGATGATTTCTTAACAATTATGAATTTTATTTCCAACTTTGACGTAGGATTTTGTAAAAACCAAGTGACTATTAGTCAAGGATCACGACTGCACACAGCTTCAGCCTACATCCGACATTGTATGAAACGTAAAAATCTTCACATATCACTGTATACACATGTTATCAGGGTAAGTATACTTTTAGCACCTGACATTGTTTATAAATCTATATGACATTGATTAAATCAACACGTACCTAATATTATCCAATAGGGTCAGTGCCTTGCAACAATACAATTTGAGTGCTTAAAACCAAGCATTACTTTTCCATTTCACTATTTATACGTATGTTTTTAGAAATCAACCCCATATCTCGATTCTATATATTTGGAGATATAAATACGGAATACTGATTTTATTTTAGAAATTGACATAGATTAATTCTACACACTTTGATGAATGATTTATAAAGTGATATCCAACACATATCGCGTTGTGTTTTCTGGTTTGTTTGTCTTTGTCTTGTCTTTTGTGTGCCCATTGTTGCCAGTTTCTCTGGATCGTTCATTCTTGATTGCCTCTTCAGTTATTCTCTAACGTTTCTTTGATATGGCTACTAATTTGTATTTTTGGTACACATTTTTAATACCTTTAATACGTAATTCATATTGATGCTGTATTGCTCTAGATACATATTCCCTCTAGATTTTAGCTCAGACCCATTCTACTAGTTTCGTATTTGATAATGTTTCGTTCTAGATACTGATGTTAAATGCCAAAGCTGTCGGTGTTGAATATTTCCTCTATATTCAGCTCAGACTAATTCTACAGGTTTCATATTTGATATTGTTTCGCTCTAGATATTGATATTGAACAGTAAAGCTGTGGGAGTTGAATACATACGTAATGGTAGGAAGGAAACCGTTGGTGTTACAAGGGAGGTAATTCTTGCAGCAGGTCCAATATCATCATCACAAATATTGGTAATGTCAGGAATAGGACCAGAAAAACAGCTGCACGATTTAAAGGTACATATATTTCGTCATTACAGAAATGCTTTCTCTATTCTTTCAACAGAATATGAATGTTTGTACGTGGTATTTATAATTTACTTATTATAATGACATGATCGTAACATATTTCTGTAGGGAATCATGTGCTTATCAATAATATTAAATGAAGGTACATTTCCTTTCAGTTTTTTGCTATTGTGTATTATTGTGAAAACAAAAACAATTAAATATGTAAATAATGAGATAAAGTTACGGTGGTACCATCTTTCGTTATTTGTACACAAGAAACATAATATTTTTTTGTATATCTTTCGAAAACCCATTTGAATGATAAAATGAGACGATCATTTAATAATCATTGATTTATTAATTCATTAGTAAGAAAACGATACCATTAAAATAAATCTGTATGCAAACTGCAACCTCGAGTGTAGCGTTTTAGTTGAAAAATATAAACTCTGAACGCAGGAGCGCTTAGTATATTTTTATCAAGGTGTTGCAAATTTATAATGGTAATATTGAAGCAGTCTCTTTTGTAATAGAACCAGAAAAATGTGCTATGATAACGAGTTCCAACATACCGTCATTGACCAAATAAGTTAATTCGGAACTTGCATCATTGCTTCCCAATGTGTAAATGTAAAATGCGTTTTGAATACATTCTTTAAAACATGTTTTCAAATTTTCATGAGGAATGGTAGTGTCTAGTGTAGAAGAGTAAAATATTTGCAATGATGATTTTCTTTTTAATGATCGCGAATTTACAATTACCATAAGGTATCTAGAGGTTACCAGTATCCACAATTGATTGATGCTACTACGTGAATATACTCTGTCATGGTATGATTGTAGTTCCTCTTTGTCTGAAGACAAAATATTAGTCATAGTTATAAAAAAAAAAATCCCATCTTATTCTTAGAACAAAGCACTAAAGAAACGGAGGCTCGCCTTTATTGTTGTTCTTTCTAATAACAAATGATATTCAGGAAAAACACGATGATACCAAAGAGGCAATCAGTATCCGTAAATCGAAGAAGAACATGCAATGCAATGGTCATGCGAAAAGTACAATGATCCACAAAACACTACTGGTACCTTGAAAACTAAAAGTCGAGCAGCACTATTCTCACTATAGAACGGGGATGCAGTCAGGTGCCCCGGAAGGGAATGGACTTCCTACTCAACTATTGGCATAACTCATATTACACAATTGTTGTATTTATTTTTTATGTGTTTCAGATTCCACCTAAAGCTGTTCTTCCAGTAGGTGAATTACTACAAGATCAGATTATATTTCCATTAACATTCCATATGAACGAATCATATACAATAACACCTGCCAGATCTACCAGTATTATAAACAGACTCAAGTATAAAATGACAGCTAAGGGTAAATATTATGTCCTAGCTATTGTTATGTAAATTGAACAATACAAATTGTGCTTACTTCATATTTAATTATTTTGAGTTGACAATACATTGACATTTGTTGTTGGGGTGTAGTAGATTGACTTTGACATTAGCCATTCTAAACTAGAAAAATGTTTGTATGTCACTTCCAGATTTTTCATTTTTGGGGGAATTTATTATTTATTGATGCCATTCTCTTTTAATGTTATTACTATTTCAGTCGTCACAATTAATTTCGTTAGATGTTTATCAGCAATCATCAGGAGGTTAATATTCTTTAGATAACAAGTTCTTCATTTTTAGCTGTAAGTCAGCTAGCTACGAACATTCACTTACCATGCGTTTGTTTATGTTGTCGTTATTTTTTAAGATAGTGTGTTGTCTTTTCATTAAAGAGCAGATCCGTGCAGGCTTTTTATGGTATGTTAATATTGTATTGCATTTGAAGACGCAATTAGTCAGAGGAGGATGATGGTTGGATCCCAGTAAGCGGTTTAACACCTCCACTGTTGGGGCCTTTCCAAACCGAGGAGATCTGTATTTCCATCAGTATATATTGTAGTTTTTTTTCTGGTCATTAACTTAGAGTAAGAGAATTGAGTTCGTTGTGTTGAGATTGGCGAAATTGTTAGCATCTATTTAAGCATTCTTTAATCTTCTAATACAGGTATGTTGACATCTAATGGAGGTATTATCGGTCATCTGTTGCTGGACACTAGAAATTCCTCTACCAAACAAGCCAATATCATGATTAGTATGGCAGCCATACTACCTCAACACTGGGAGAGTTCGGAAACAGCGGAACGTATGGTATGCTTTGTCATATAACATGTCATCATAGTTGTATCATAAAGAGGAGTATGACCAGATATTTGAATATCCTAATATAATTACGCAAAATAGATAAGTAAATCCTATATATTTCAACAATTATCAGCAAGTATTTTATTTGGTCTTTCATGTAGTTGTAACGGTGATGAAAGGCAAACCATCATATTTTCTATACTATTCATCCTCTGTCCTTTTCCTGTCTTGCAATGTGACTATCGGTCCATCGCCCGTTCAAAGTACCATATTTTTATCTCCATGATTTAGTATATACTTGTTCCTGTGATGTATATACTACATTACTTCTTACTAGAGGTTTTACAGCAACAATAAATCAAACGATCAATCATTTGGACCAATCATCTCTGCACCATTTAGCTCAAACCTGCTAATCCATATTGTAAATTATTGTATTCGGGAGAAGACTTCACAAGTTGGAAAAACTTGTGTCCGATCCCTATTTGTTATATTTAGCAAATAAAAATATGTTTAAACTAAAAAAAACTCAAACATCGATGTCAGTATTTCTCTTTTTTGTAGATGCAGACCGGACATGGTAATGGAAAAGTAACTGAAGGATTTACCCTCTATATACAATTATTATCACCATCAAGTAAAGGTAACATGACACTGACCAGTACTAATCCGTTCAACCATCCAGTTATAAACCCACAATATCTTACAGATGAACAAGATATAGCGGACCTTATTTATGGTAATATTTTCATTCCACTGTTTCATATGTAGTGTGTGTTTCACATGTCAGTATTATGTATGTTTCTGTAGTGTGTTGTTCTTTGAAGACAATCTTATGTGCTTGATTTTATTTCAATGAAAATAATATGAATTTAGCTTACCTTATTTGCAATATGCGATAAGAGATACACACATCTATAATTATGATTTATTTTATTTTACAGTAGCATGCAATATCTTTCTGTTGAAAATTTATGACATCAACATCATAGCAAGTAATATCGTAGTTGTAAAATTTGGAAAGAGAAAACGTTTGACAATCCTTTACGTTTTGTACTTACGCCGTCATAAACAAATTCCTATTCAACAGTAAATTATAATTTTATGTTGACGATTGAAATTTGGTCTTTTGGAAGTAATCAACTACAGACACAAACGTGAAACCAAAGAATATAACTCGTAATACTGTATTCAGGCAACGATAGCATCTACAATAGCAACTAGATGTGACAAAATCACTTAGTATATATATATAAATATATTCTTATGCAAGTTATCAAATTACCGGAGTACAGTGGTGATCTGGAAGCACATATCAACACCCTTATATACATATATAAATGAATCGAAATAAACGAAACTGATTGAACATCTCGAACTACCGCAACATATATCTATAATCAGCTGAGAGATAAAAAAAAATACGCGTTTTTCTTATATCGTCGGGGTAGTTATGTGTTTTATTACGACATTGTCTGCATAACAACATATGCAAAGCTATGGCCAATATCCTTTGTGTTGTTGCTATACTATATAGGTGTCAGAACTGCCATAAAGTTGACGAAAACGAAAGCATTCAGACGAATCCTACCCAGACCTCCACCAATTCTTTATAAGAAGTGTAGCAGCAACAAACCAAACAGTGACGCCTATTTTGAATGTTTAATAAGGTATACTGGTCAACCAGCAAGTAATATTGTAGGCACCAATAGAATGGGAGGACAAGAAGACAATTCTTCTGTGGTTGACCCACAACTCAGGTGAGAAATATAACGCCGACACTAATATGTATCTACTTCATTATGTACGTATAATACCAGTTGAAATAAAAAAAAATAAAAAAAAAATAAAAAAATTTAGCGCATTGTCAGAACAGTTCCTAAGCTAAATCGGAAATACATGGGACACCAGGGAAAATAGATATTCATTACACACAAATACGTGGCCGGGCACTCAATGAAAAGTGGCGGGATTTAGCAAGTTTATAGCTTTAGGTTCAAACCTTTCTAAAATAATTGTAACATCCTATTCCTTTTATCTATCAATAATTCTAGATTTGCAGAATTTCTTCCATTGATATATCCTCCAGAGCTGGAAGTTAAAGAGACCACCGATACAGCTTCGTCCGCATCATTTTTGGACTTATACCTCGAATTTGACGACAGTGGTCAACTCAGTACTAAAATTTATGATAAGCGGGACGACTTCAATTTTAAAATCATAAATTTTCCAAACATGTGCAGCAATATACCAGCTTCTCCTGCATATGGTGTTTACATCTCGCAATTGATTCGCTATGCAAGGGCCAGTAGCAATTATTCTGATTTCCTGAAACGTCATCTTCATCTGAGAAACAGGCTACTGGACCAGGGCTATAAAAAGATTCGCCTTATTCGATCTCTTAAAAAGTTTATATTCCGATACCAATATCTTGTCGAAATATATTCCGTCTCTGCAGAAAAAATTATAAGCGATGCATTTTCATATAGTGAAAATGTATAAAGATAAAGAAGTTAACAATGTCAATAATTTTTTTGTCAATGTGTGACGTAAAAATATTTTTGACATTTACGTCACCGAATATGGTACTACTTTGACAACTATTTTACCTATTTTGTTCCTGTTTTTAAATACTGTTACAGTGACAGCCGGAACCTTTGAACCGTAATGAGAGCGGGAGGTTTGGCGCCTTAAAATCTGATTCAACCCACCATTTCTTTAGAAATGCCTGTACCAAGTCAGGGTCATTACGGTTTTCACAGTTTTCCGGTTGTTGACTGATTTTGTCTGTTTATATAATTATGAGTTTGGACTTTCCCTTCGTAAGATTGTTCGGAGTTCGGTAATTTTGTTATTACCTTTATTTGGGAAGCGTAAGCAGAATACGACGACTTGACATGGTATTTAGTTTGATTTTTGCATTAATTATCAGAAATGTTCTATTTAATATTTGTAAAGTATCTAAATATCTAACTTCGAGGAATCAAAATTCACAGACGTAGTTGCAAATTAAACCTCAAATAGACAGAGTTGTTTAAGATCTTAAAATAATACAAAATATGAGAATTTGACGTATTTTCCATATCGCTCGCATTGTTCTAAGTACTCTGCTGTTTTACGGCAAAACTATCATAGTTAATAGAATAAAAACTAACTTTACAGCGCTGTCAAGAATGCTTCTGGTGATTATTATACTGTTCGGAAGGTTCACTGTAAGTTGACGAGCGCTTAATTCCTCGCTCATTTTATGCTTTATTGTACTGTTTTCAGGCTAATTTGATTGTGTAAATGGAAATGCATATTAAGGTTCTCCAACCATTAGGCATAGGTGACCTTAGCCAATGTTGGCTATCATATTTATGCCTTTTTGTTTTCTTTCTCATCAAAATACTTTAAAATCATATAATATCCAATCTTTCGACCTTGATCATACCTGATGAAGGCTACTCCAGAAACGCGACGTGTCCAATAAAATTGACATCTACGTTTTTATTATGTGCAAAAGCAACAAAACCACTGTTTGTGTCTAAATGTAAAATTTGATGGTCTCTCTCATGTTTATTTATATCCATATCATCTCTTTCTAGTTGTATTTGTCAATTTCTGTGCTAAAAGAGTCCCTGATTAATAATTCATTTTTATGTTGCATTTGTTGGCATGATAAAGGAGTAAATAAGACCGCTCGTTCATGACGGTGCATCTTCCTATGATACTGGTATTGGTTTGTTTCAGGGTAATCAGTATAAACTAAGAAATCGTTAATGCTACTACATGACTCGTCTTAATATTTATTTAGACTTTTTTTTTCTGTTTTCAGGGTAAAAGGAATAACTAAATTAAGAATCGTTGATTCTTCAGTAATGCCATCACATGTCTCTGGAGATTTATATGCTCCTATTATTATGATGGCGGAAAAAGCTGCCGATATCATAAAATCAACATATAGAAAGATATATAAAAGAAACAGAGTACGCTAATTGTGTCAATATGGATATTACTGACAACATTTGTAACCATTTATCAATTGAGGAGAGGTGGATGAGGATAATAATAAGCTTTATAAATGGATATCGGATTGATTTTGTTTCCTTATGTTCTTGAAGACCAATGCTTTCTGTTCCCATCGTAATGCTCAGAAGGTTGTTGTGCTTCCGGACACAGTTGTGGTATATTTGACAGAATGAAAAAAACACCCCAGCCAAATGGATTTGTGCTGTTGTCATTTCGCCATCGATTGGAAGGCCAATGAGATTGAAATTTTCCATGAGTATGAATTTGAAACTTAATCAAACGGCATGTAGCAGTTATGTGTCTTTAAAAAACATGGCATGAAAAGCTACGAAGAACTAAAAAAACTATTTATTTTGTTTCGAGTATCATGTAAAGCTTTTAAAATGTAAGACGGTGTATTGGTGCATCGCGTTATTCATAACAAGGTATAATAATAAAAAAAAAAATAAAAAAAAAAAAAAAACTACTGTAGAAACATTTGAAAATTTGCAAGGTGCAACTGAACATTGACATTCACAGCAAGAGGTGTAAATTTGAACGCATTTAATACATATCATAGCTTGCATATTACATATCCACATTTGCCCAGTAAATGGAAGCTTACTTTAAGAAAATTTCTCTGTGTTTGTAAGCTCTGAGAATTGGATATAATTACTATAAATGTTTAAAAACAACGTAAAAATGCAAATTTGATATCAACATGTTTATCTCTGTAATACATCTTAATATCATATTTTAGAAAATATTAATAAAAACATTTTCATAGCTGTAATATATTCCAAATTAAGGTACAAGCAAATTATTCCTATTATTTATTGTCCATTTTATGTTCTAATTTGTCGCTTAAGAAGGTGCATGATTTGTCCTGAATCCCACTCTTGAGCTATAAGAATCAAGGAGTAAATACGTACCATGTCCGAAATAAAAATATAGCTTTCATTGTGGCTTTATAATGTGATTGTACTTATAATGTTACATATTACCAATTTTGGTGCTGTACATGATGTAAATGTCATGAATTTATTCAACATAGCCTTTTCTTTATTCACATTTTGCTTTTTAAATTAGCTTTTTGTACGAGTACTTACCTTCAATGACAGGTTTTGTTAACTTTTTTTTTGTCAGCAACAATAATCTTATTTTATTTAGTGTCTAGCAGATGCGATTTGTTCTTGTATGAATGAATATTGGTTTAATGAATAAAATTATACTTGTATTTTAATAGTTTTCAATGTGTAATAAATAATGCTAGCATACATGACACACTACTCCCTTTCGTTTATTTTCTTTATGTCATGTACTTAAATTCGGAAACCTTATCCTGCTTTATTTATGACCCCGTTGGTAACTCTCCATTTACAAATTTATTGTTAATAAATTCATCAGAGTGACTCTGGATAGGTGATTTATTTCATAGACGTAGTCGACTGTTTAGAAAGTAATGTGGTACTTAGAACATGTTACAGAATGTGAATACAAAGACCATATTGGCTGGAAAAACATGAACATTTTACTAATCAAAATTATTAGAGGCTAAAGTGGAAAAAATAAAGTCTCCCATGATTTACAAAAGGAAATACTCAATTGTACCTTGTGTTGCTTTCATGAAATAGAATCATGGAGTGTATCCGTTTTGTCTTAAAATTTGTTATTGACTGAGATATAAAACAAAATACAAGTGGTAGCTTTATGATGGTTCAATAACAAGACACTATCTGTATATTGATAAGTACAACTAAAGGATAGTGCGTCAAGTGTTATAATATTGTGTTTCTTGAAGTCATCACTAGAGTTTAACGGTCACCACCATGACTCGGCTAACCGTTGCGAAACCTCTATGTCACATGTTCCACCTGTCGTAAACACTCTCCGGTCTTTTACTCATTCATGACTTATCACCGGGTTTGTAACTAGAGTAATACGACGGGTGCCATGAGTGGAGCAGGACCTGCTCACCCTTCCGGAGCACCTGAGTTCATCCCGGTTTTTAGTGGGTTCGTGTTACTCAACCTTTAGTTTTACGTGTATGTTTTGTAGATCGCTGTTTGTCCTTTTGTCCTTTTTCATTTGGCCATTCTGTTGTCTGTCCATCGATTTACCGATTATGATTTCCCCTTTGGCATCTTCAAACTCTTCTATATTAACCAATGAAGATAAGAACATTCATATAATGATTGTAGGTCGAGGAATTGTCCTAGAATGAAAACTATGTACGCCCTCCTGTGATTAACGGCTTACGATTACCCATTTGGTATCTTTAAACTTATTTTGTATTCCTGTACCTGATTGTGAAAATTTCTAAATGAATATGAAAAAAAAACTTTATCTTTATTCGACAACTAATTGAACATTACAGGCTCCACATATAAATAAAAACAATTCATTGTCACCCACACATACACATTTAAAATGTAAATGTCATTCAATACAAACAAAAAAATATGAACACATATTTTTCTTAACTGCATTGCACCATAATTGTCAATTAATGCTAAACTTGAACAACATTTTATATTTAAAATAAAATTTAAAATATTAAATGCCCTAACAATTCGCTGGAACTAGGTAAAAACAAATACAACTATTTTGTACTTGCTAATAAATAATTAATAAAATGTACACCTTAGTTGAAAATACATATATATTGACCATTGTAAAATACATATATACTGACCATTGTAAAAGTCCATGTATACGAGGTAATTGTCAAGATTTAAACATTATTTACATTCGTTTGGTCAGTTTACCAGCTTTCTTCTTTCTATTTCTCTCTCTAAGTTTTTTGTTGTGTCTATTTTTTCGCTTTTTCTCACTTCGAATTTTCAAATTATCATTTTCATCACCAACACCCTGCACGGTTTCATCATCGATTTCATCGTCCTTTTCATCAGATGATTTTTTATCTTCGTACAACTGCTGTTTATTTTCATCTGAGTCATCATTTTCCGTCTCTTGTATATCATCGTCTTCTTCTTCTTGACTTTCAATATTTGAACTAGTAATATAAAATTTGAACATGAACAACTGTGTTGTAAGCCATGGTAACAATGCACAACTGATTTTGACAAACACATAAGGCTATTCATTTCAATAATGAAATTCATAAAAACCCTTTTGCACAAACGCTGCAGAATACCGAAGGGGCAATCAAAAATGGACAATCAAGAGAAACTTATAAAACTTTGCTTCCATAAGAGTAATTATTTCTTTAGCTTTTTGTCCATATCCGTATTTGATTCTCGAGGTAGAATTACTGCATTTATATAATATTTCAGTTTGTAAAGTAGTCTTATAATGTTTTTGAAACCGTTGACCTGGCAGTCGAATCAAACTCGAATAATTGTTGACATTAATAAACATATATGTTATAAAGTTACTCCACATTTATTTGATCTCATGGATTATGAGGGATAATAATAAATTAAAAACAGAGTGTGATAATTTATTTCTACAAATTTAGATATCAAATTTAGTGCGTGCTACGTGTTTCTGGAATAACCTTCATCGGATACGCCTTTGCTATCCACTCTCATCTGTTTAAGTTTGTTCTATTTCATTTAGAATTTATATTTGCGCACCAAAGGTAATAAAAATGCATTGACACACAAAACACTAAACAGAAAACTAAAGAAAATAGACGGCACATTTATAAAAAAAAAACAAACAAGTACGAAAAACATATGACTGTACATAGTGTTAGTATACAATACCTTGTAGAATGTTCGAAGCAACATCGCATGAAGAAGTTTTTACATCGTCGCTTTCCTGTTTTATAAGACTTGGCTGTAATGTGGGCCTGAGACTCACATCTATCCCAGGCATCACCAGAAATCAGACCAGACCCATACTGTTTTCCACTGTCACAACACTCAAGCTTTGTCTGTGCTCTCTGCAATTTTCTCTTTAACACTGCAAGGAAAAAATATTAACTGTTTTAACCAGATTTTTTTTCCTGGCTTGAATTACTTTAAGCAATTGATATGTTTATTGACTATCAATGCAGCACATAATTTAATGACAGAACTACTTATCTATTATATCAATTTTGACCCTCCTTTGTTTTATAATTTTCATTTAGCTTCAGTTTCTGGAATGTGCCTCACTCATAGTAAGAGATGATCTTTATATAAAGAGGGAGTTTTAATTCATCTCTATATTTACGATTTATTTTCTATTCCGTCAACAACAGTATATCTGTACACACCTTCTTCTTCTGGTCTCTTGATAAATGTCTATTGAGTCCCCCGTAGTACCTTTATACCGTAGAAAACATTACACGTTTTTTTTTACAATATTCACACACCATGAGAAGAGCTTGAAGATACCAATGGGATAATCAGAATCCGTAAATCGAAGGACAGACAACAAAATAGCCAAAAGAAAAAGGTCAAAAGGACAAACAACGATCTACAAAACATACACATAAGACTAAAGATCAAGTAATACGAAACCCACTAAAAAACGGGAGTGAACCCGGGTGTTCCGGAAGGGTAGGCAGTTCCTGCTCCACTACTGACACCCGTCGTGTTAATCTAGTTACAAACCCGGGGATAAGCCATGTATGATGAAAGGACCGGGAAGTGTTTACGACAAAAGGAACATATAAGTGGTCATATTCGGTCTTAATACCTTGTAATACCAACAAGATGTATAATCAAGTGATTTTCCCAAAAACGCTTTGTAATAAATATGTAATGGATTTTAAATTTCTTTTTTATGTGAATTGTTTGACGGTTGGCTTTACTTGTTCATTCCTTTTACTGATAGCATGTTGTGTATTCAGATTATTATTTGCACTCATATATTTCCCTTGATGCTAAATTTCAATATTACTGAACACATGTGCAACACCAGGTGACATTTTGCAACATTGTGTAGTACAGTGATACCTGTCTAAACCGACCCCTGAGTAAACCAAAAACCTGTCTAAGCCAGACAGACTTTACAGTCCCATATACTAAATGCCTATGTAATTTGAACCTGTGTAAACCAAACACCTGTCTAAACTGAACCATTCTCCCGTACCAAAGGTGTTCGGTTTAGACAGGCTTTACTGTAGTTAGTTAATTAGTACCTTACCTTCGGATGTTTCTTTTATAAAAAGAACTGATGGAGTTGACAACACAAATGGCTTCTTTTCTCGTATTGGGTCATTAACGGATTCATCGGTTGCCTTATCGATGCGCATACTTCCTGAGTTTTGTGCATCGTGAGTTTGAATCTCGTCATTGTTATTGTCAACTTCTTGTGCATTCTTTGCATACTTCTGCATAACTCTGTCGTCTTCATTTTGAACATTAACTTGAAGATTTGACATGGGTTTGATAGTCTGAAATAAACAATGGTGTCGTTAGAAACGATATAATATTCCACTTAAGCCTGAAAATAAATATTGATGTGATTATACGTATAAAAATCAAAGAATAAATAAAAATATGTAAACAAAGAAAAACATATAAAACACAACAAAATGTATAACCAACTACCTTATAACCAAGTTCTGTTCGGAAATCCTCTAAATCATTAACAGGGTCAGACTCGTCCATGTTTTCCATGGCATCAATATGGCTACCTGTCCCATCCATCATAGGGCCACTTGCAAAACATTGGTATCTCCCTTCGCCTGAAATTTCACTGATATTACAGAAGGGAAGAGATACTATCACACAAAATTATGCATAAGAATAATAATATTCGACTCACCTTTCCAGTAATCATGAGTGAAGGAGAGAGGTGATTGTTCGTGTTGTTGATATTAGTGGAATTGTTGACCATCACAGTTTAAACTTTCTTTTCATAAAATATTACATTTATATAATCCGACTTTGCAAGTATTAGACAATATCACGAACATGTACATGCACGGTATATACTTGACACTTTAAACATGGTTAATTTACAGTATAGTTAAGCATTGTACGATTGTAGTCTATAAACCATTTTTATAAATGATTGTTCTACTATCTTCTTTTCTCCTTCTGTTTGTGACATTTAAAATTGTGTTTTCTTTTCAAAAGTTCATTCCATTCGGTAGTAAATTTTCATATTTAGATATGAAATGACGGAAGCTAATCTTGAATTTATACCTACCTAGTCTCCAACAGCATTCTTCTTCCCTTTTCATCATGAAAGCACGTCTCTTTACAGTAAATGGTACAATAGATTCACCATATGCACAAAAGCGGTCAATCCTATGACGTCTAAGATCAGCTAAGCAAACATCCTGCTTAGATTTGACCTATATAATAAACGAAATACATACACATATGGTAGGATACAGAAATCAAAGCCATCGATACTTGCATATAATTATCTTTGTGGATGCCGAAAATATTCTCCCTATCCATTCTGGAAAACATTGTGACGTTTGATAGCAAATAATTTTCAATGACGATTCTAAGCTTAGATACATATAAAAGTACAATAATTGAGTTTGCATATAAATGAATATCTACATTAGAAATGTTTGAAACAAATACACAGGGCCTGGGTGGTTAAGGCCATTGTCTTCTGACCACAAACCTATCATCACTGATGTGCGATTTGATTGTGTCTATTAAATTAACAGATTTACAGGAAATACAGTAAATTACGTTTGGCAGCTAAAACACAAAATATATAACATTTTTAAAAAGACCACTTAGAATAAAAATCATTTAGCAACATCTGCTTACCATATGACAACATTGTTGCACTTCGTATATTTTCTGATCAAATACCATCAGCCATACTTCCTTTTCAATGATTGGCATCTTATCATAGTCGACCTTGCGTCTTGTTTGTACATACGATCGTAAAGCAAGATCCCTGGCAGTAGCTGTTTTTGTTACACCACAGAGAAGTTGTTGTTTCTGTTCTCGTGACATCTTTATCATGAAAAGAAAACATCGACAGTGTGCTCAGACAATACTGGAATAAGATATGACGTACATGCGATGGATATCTTCTAATTACAATCACCAGGTGGCTTTAGAAGTTAAAATACCGTTGTCAGAATTCATCACTTTTATTTTATTTCAATATTATACAGTACCTTTGGTCTGAGCTTTGTCACACAATAGAGATGTTTATGCAATGGCTGGAATTAAAAACCTAAATAAAAGGCTTTAATAACGAAATAAAATGACAAACAAAACAAAAAGAATATTACGCTGTCGGAACAGTTCTAGGGTATAATCGCAGGTAGGCTAATATTTACCTGATTTAAAATCAATGGGTCCTGTTTTGGACATACTCGTTTGGTTAGGTAGCCATCTATGACGGTTTCATCTTCCATAAACAGTACACTTTTGTCAGCAGATTCCACACGAGCTCTACAAGATCAACGCAGAAATTTGTAAGCTACAATACCACAGAGAGGGAGAGAGAGAGGTATGTCACATACGTATGTGTTTCAAGAAAATCAAGTTTTCAGAAATTGAACAACTCGAGTAAACACATAACGATGAAATAAACGATACGCTAAAGAAGACGGAAAGGGCAATCAAGAATTGACAATCCAGAAACACAAGCAACATTAGACACAAGACACTGAACGAAGACAAACAAAAACAAAAAACACAGCACAGACAACTAAACACATGAAAACGACAATTTAACCTGTCGTATGACTTGTCTTGTTGAAACAAAGCACTGAGTTATTAAACTATTTTTCACAAAAGAGTTCATGTTATGTATACCTGATAAGTATGCAGCCACACTCAGGTGCCGTCCACCCAAATGTAAACTTATATGCTGCAGGTCTCGTATCCTTGTAAACCATATGAGCACAGTTTTCCGGCTGATGATACAATCCTTGTGTTGAGTCGAGTACACCAATGTCACATTTGTCTGATTCTCTTTGCAGCCAGAGCAGAACATTTCCGAACTTATTATTTGGGTCCTGTGCCTTGACTCGGACTGTAAATAATATAAAATGGTTAACGCATATATCTTGGAAACAGTATTCGTTGGGTATCCAAATCGTTGGGTTTATATAGGGCTCTCTGAGAGTAATACAACTACATCCCAGATATAAAGTAAACAATATCTCGTATCTGTGTGTATTATTTCATAGTTCTTTGCTGTTGCTTACATTCTGGTATATAAACCATAAACAGATCAAAGGAAACAATTGCATTCATGTTACAACACATTTGTTCTTAGTATCCCATTCAGAAATATTCTTTAAAAAAATAATAAAAACTTACAACCAACAAAACGACCTTGATGAATCATCAACATATACATATGTTCAATAATAAATGTTGAACTGCGAATATCGAACGCTGACAAATGAACTTTGAACTATGAATTGAAAATGCTAAAAATTACATATCAAACGTTGAACTATGTATACATGTTCAACGTATGTGATTTTACGTACAGTGGACATATAATAATAATAATAATAATAATAATAATAATACTATATGTTATCTATATTAGCATAGTTTATCAATACTATCTTGAAATACTGTTGAAAGTGGCGCTAAACACCATAACCATAACTCATACCTTCATATTGTGTCCCAGGTAGATATCCATGTTTTCCCAGTTCTCCAACATCTATTTTAAATACTGGTTTAGAACCGTGTAGAACATTAATTCCTCTCTTAGAACCTTGTGGTATGCCGGTGGATGGGCAACGGTTTCCAATGTTTGGCGTTTGCGGTCGGGCATATATATCTGGAATGATTTGAACAAATGTAGTTATTAAAAAGAGTGAAAGCTAGCACGTGCTACGTTTGTTTCTATGTGCTTTTTTATATATATATTATCTGACAAATCTAAGTAGATAAAACAAATATTTAACATTTTGCTGAAATGACCGGTGACTTTTATAGGTTAGAAAACAATAAACAAAGATGTCGTTCCCATATTTATCTTGTCAAACATAAAATATACACATGAATTTTTTTTAAATTGCACTGAAACTAATTGTATTCCAATTAAAAAAGTGACGTAAATTTTGATTTACAATGAGCTGTTGTATTTTAATTCAAACAAGGTACATAAATGACATAAACCATATTCCAAAATAATTACATAAGTGAAAAAAAGAGAAAAAAGACGAAAAGATGAAATATTTTAATAAAATTAACAGAAAATAAATTAACTTACCTTTTACATACAACTGTATCCCCACAATCAACAGCAAAAAGGTGTGGCTAACAGTGCACATCTGTCTTTAAAACTTTCCCACTGGTAGATGTCTCTTCACTCTCTCTCGAATTAGTTTTCAAATATGACCATGTGTAGCGCGACAATACCCTTATATAGTCATCGTACCACGTGATGTCACTTATGATAGAACCATTTTTAAATGTCATTTGGAAAATATTGATACTAAAAATAAATTTAAAAAAAAATAATATAATAAAAAAATAATAATAATAAAAGTTTTCTTCGACTTAATTATTGTTGAAACCCTTGTATCTATGGCATTAAAAAATAATATAGAGATACTGTTTTATATTGAATAAAGTTTAATCTTATTTATTTTACATTGGGACAGTTCATGTTTCACTCATGCTATTTCTATAACTATTTAAATATCACTTCGATCACTACCCTTTGTTCATGTTGTTGGAGCCAGTGAAGTACACAAAATACTTTAACCGTATCAAATGTATAAATGAGAGGCTTAGATTAAAACATACAACACTCATGTTCAATAAATGACACATGAACTTAAATTAAACGGGGTGATGTCTTGTTTTTCTTATTTTTACATTTCATTTACATAACCGAATTATAACTTGATATATTTAGATATTCGAAACGTAATTTTTAATTAGATTATTTTCTGCGTTACACAAAAGACTCAGAAAAGTGATGAGAAACGTACAAATTATACCCCGCCTAGGCGACCTTACCTGATTTTGGTTTTCGTTTACTTTTAAATTATTTCACTTTGAGTATACCTGATACAGTTATTCCAGAAACTCGTCGTGTACACTGAATTAGATATCTACGTTTTTTATTATTCCCGATTAAATTGTTCATACAAAGAAACAACAATGAGATTTCCTTTTCTTCAAATGGAACTACACACTACTGTACTGATTTCTTGTGATAGCTACCAATTTTAATACGCAATTATTGTGATATCGAAACTAAACTTATATATTGAGTATATAAAAACAAGCCCATGTCGCTTTTAAGAATGAATCATTTTGCTGTTTAAAGAAGATCTTCTACAACCTCCTTCCGATTAATATTTTGATACCTTTAAAGATGTTGAAATGCAATAGAGTTACACTGCAAAATACGTGATAAAATGGGGAAAAATTACCACAGTTCAAAAACCCTATAGAAAAATCGTAGAAAGAACAAAACCCTGACACCTCCAGCACACAAATACATGACCGCTCATTTTTCTGGCTTGGTACAGGCCTTTTTTTTTTTATAAAAGTGGCGGTGTTAGACTAGTCTCATGTGCCCAAACATCCTTTCTTAGTGAAATTATACAGTCGTGAAAGTGTTTTTCACACGTGAGTAAAATGCCAACCCTCAAAACATACATTGTATTATTGACTGAATTGGTTATCAACCTTCAATAGTAAACAATTGGTCTATATTTGAACTGTGATACTTGTATGTATATTTTAATATTAGCTATGGGAAGTTTGTATGTATCATATATTGCTTTGGGAAATAGTTTTGTTCATATTGTAGTGAAAGTAATGAAAGAGAATGCATCTAGGTTTTTAAATACCAAAGTATGACTAAATAATAAATATAGAGGGTTTGGTTTATGATGTTTAACGCCACTTTCAACAATATTTCAGGTATATATCGTGGCGGTCAGTTTTATTGGTGGAGGAAACCGGAGTAACGTAAATATAAATATGAGAACATTGTGAATAAAGTATTAATGTTCGGATTGTGGAAAATCTATTAAGATGATCTCTGAAGTATGGAAACTATAAATAAGACTTCAGTTTGAAGTCAAACATTTAAAAAAAGCAAAAACAAAAAAAAACACATTGATCCCTGAAGTCAAAGGTCACGTCCTTTTTTATTAGCTCGCCTATCTGTAATGGATATTTTTCGAATGGAAATATAAAAAAAAGACACCAAATTGTGATTTTATTTCGGTTTGGTTTTGCTCATATCGTCTGATTTTATCTTAATCGTAAGCTGTAAGGGGTCTCAAATCATGCACGTTATTAGAAGACTGATCTGATATACTGTCTACCCTTCTTTTGTAGGATTTTCTGGGTGGGTTCTGAGGCCATATAATATATTTTTTAAATATCTTCCGGAGCACCTGATTTCACCCCCGGTTTTTAGTGGGCTTGGTGTTACTCGATCTTTAGTTTTGTAGATCGCTGTTTTGTACTTTTTCTATTAGCCATCGCATTGTCTGTCCTCCCTCCATTTATCGTTTCTGATTACTTCGTTGGTATCTTCAAACTCTTCTTAATAACATTTATTATTATTATACTTTACTATAGAAACCAAGCAAGAAATAATTAAGATATTTTAAAGTTTTATTCCATGGAACAAGAAATAACTCCTTATTCCCGCGGCAAATTGCAAGTAGGTCAAATAACTGTGAGGGAATCTGCACGTAGCACTAAATAACTGTTTGAAATTGGTGCGCTTTTGCACGTCGAACCAATAACTAGTTATTTCTCTCATAATAGTTCAATATAATAATACAGTTATGGCCTTCATGAGAAGTTAATATCCATAATTATTAAATTGAGAAAGGGTTATTTTCCCGAGGTCCGAAGAAAATAACCCTTTCTCAATTTAATAATTACAGATTAATAACAATTACATGGGCATTTCCATATTGGCCTGGTTATCATCCCGAGACCCCCATTATGGGTCGAGGGATGATAACCAGACCAATATGGAAATGCCCATGTATTAAACTATTTATTACATACTTCCGACATCTAGAAAAGAGACACCCATATTGGCCTGAGACGAAGTCGATGCCCATATTGGCCTGGGCCAATATGGGTCTCGATATGGAAATGATATTGTAGTAATCCAATAACCGGTTATTTTCCCGGGGTGTGAACATATGGACAGTTTACTTCCGGTCAAATATGGTACTGCTTTGACAACTATTTTACCTATTTTGTTCCTGTATTTAAATACTGTTATAGTGACAGCCGGAGACTTTGAACCGTAATGAGAGCGGGAGGTTTGGCGCTTTAAAATCTGATTCAACCCACCATTTCTTTAGAAATGCCTGTACCAAGTCAGGGTCATTACTGTTTTCACAGTTTTCCGGTTGTTGACTGATTTTGTCTGTTTATATAATTATGAGTTTTGACTTTCCCTTTGCAAGATGGCTTAGTCCATATAACCACACACAATCTCAAACGAGGTGTCGGAGATTTAAGAAATTCGACCAAATATCAAAAAAATAAACGCTAATTCCAAAAGATGGTTTATTGGATAAAGCACAGTTAATTGTGTAAACACACAGCGTATCCAATACAATGCATAGATATTACAGATTTTATTTTGTTTAATTTTTGGTGTTTTAACGCCACTTTCAACAACATTTTAGCTATATCATGGCGACCAGTGTTAGTGGTGGAGGAGGCCGGAGTACCAGGTAAGAACCACCGGCCGCATGGGCAAGCAACTGGAAAACTTTATCACTTGCGGCTGCTAGTCAAGTGCACCCTTTTTAGTAATTTACAAAGCCGGGCGCGAACCCACGCCGTATTGGTGATAAGCTTGTATGAGTTGCATAGATCCAACGATCTAACTCATTGAGCCACTCGTAGATATTACAGAACATATAAAGAATTCGAATTTTTGTGCTTAACGCCACTTTCAGCAATATTTCAGATATATCATGGCGACCAGTTTTAGTGATGAAGGAAGCCGGGGTACCCGGAGAGAACCACCGACCCTGGACAAGCAACTGGTAAACTTTATCACTTGCGCTGCGAGTCGAGTGTACCCTTTTTGTAATTTACAAAGCTGGGCACGAGCCCACGCCGTATTGGTGATGGGCTTGTATGAGTTGTTAGATCCAACGACCTAACTCATTGAGCCACCCGGGCCCCCAGAACATATAAGTGTGTATGATAAATGAAATATACATTAAATGAATATAACCTGGAATACAATAAACTATCTTTTCTACGCTTAAGCGATACTTTCTCTAATTTTTCATTAAAATAAGTTTCTTTCATTTTGTATTATTCCGTTTCGTTTCGTTTCGGTCAATTTCGTTTCGATTTATTTCGTTTTGTTTCGATTTCGTTTCGTTTCGGTAAATTTCGTTTCGTTTCGATCTATTTCGCTTCGTTTCGTTTTGTTTCGTTTCGATTTCGTTTCGCATTTCACAGGTACCCGAAC
The DNA here is from genome assembly GCA_963680875.1 of Bathymodiolus brooksi. Lineage (NCBI taxonomy): Eukaryota > Metazoa > Mollusca > Bivalvia > Mytilida > Modiolidae > Bathymodiolus > Bathymodiolus brooksi. Next base: position 88,646,351 of record OY804581.1, on the reverse strand, counting down.
TTTTACAGTCTTATTTTTACAAAGTATACTACCAAGTTATATGCTATGCAGTCTTTTATATCAACAATGTGATAAGCAAGACCAGTTTGTAGCATCATATATTGTGAGAATTCCTTGAGCAGAATTATATTTTTCTAGGGGGTCGTCGTGGTCGTGATCATATTGGTAGTTGGATTTATAACCACCTATGCAATCAGTACCTATCACCACTAATGTTGTAAGTTCGAATCCCGCTCAGGCGAGGTGTACTCGATAAACATTATGTGATAAAGTTTGTCAATGACTTGCGACAGGTCGGTGGTTTTCTCTGGTTTCCTCTACCAATAAACTGACAGCCATGATGTAACTGACATATTGTTGAAAGTGGCGTTAAGCACCATAACCTTAACCCTATACTTTTCTAAATTTGCTTTCATATTTCCAATCGTAATATTTAAATCCACTGAAATTTACCTATTTATTTACTTGACGTAATGAGTCCTCGGCTATGGGTAAATGTCCTCTGTGATAATCAGTGATAAACAATAAACATAAATAAATAACAAAAACAGTTGAAAGTATATCACACCCCATGGGTAAAGTCTATACTATGATAAGTGAGAAATAAGGCCGGCCTATTTTGATCTGTTTTCAAACATACTGCAGTCAAGTCGGTATTAAGAGGTCATCTTTGGGACACCGAAAAAGAAGCCTTATGAAAGACAGGTGACTCTTAAAATAGGTTTGATTCATATGAAATTTTCAAAGACGATCTCCCCCACAAAAAAAAAGAAAGGAAACGGGAGCGTGGCCAGATTTTGCATACCAATATATGTAGCGTGGAAAACTGGACTGTCTCTGTTCAGCAAAGATAATATTCAATATTCCACAAAACACGTGCAGCAACCAAAGTGGATAATTGGATCTACCATAAAGATAAAATGCTAGCCTACAGTAATAAGAAAATTATTAAAATGAAAAACAAAACAATATACCACGCCGTTGTAACAGTTCCAAAATCTAATCGAAAAATGGCGTAAACATAGGCAAACTCGATACTCTACACATCACCTCTCACTTTCAACCCTTGGTACAATGGTAAAATGTGGCGGTTAATCTAAATTCATGGGCCCAAACACCCCATTAATGAAATAATGCTGTCATGGGCCCAAACACCCCATTAATGAAATAATGCTGTCATGCAAGTGTTTTCCACATGTGAGTAAAATGCCACCCTCCACACATTTATGCAATAAAATGGCAAAAACAACAACAAAAACACACTGTCCGGACAATTCCAAATCAAATATACAAATTGTAGAAAGAGGTAAAATCGATCTGCAATATATTGTATTTCATATCAGTTCTAAATTCGACTTTTTCATTGGTGTAGACATGGTCATGTGTCAAGCATTAATTTGCGTTAAAGAAAGGCATGCCTGAATGAAATCCACCAGTCATTAACATGATAATGCCCGCTGGAGGTTTTAGAGTTGCGTTCCTTTTTAAAATGCAACGGAGATCGTGTCAATGTAAACTAACATTACGTACTAAAATGAACAAAATTATTTAGAGTCTTATTTCCTTCAATGAAATAAAAATAATAGTTACTTATGCATAGAGCATTATCGTGATGCCCTTGGGTCAGTAGTATTGACTTCTACACCCCCTCGCCTTCGGTTCAGGCATTATCAATGTTTCAGTCAATACTACTGTCCCTTGGGCAGTCTATAAATCACGATAATGCCCTATACATAAGTAACTATTATATAAGTATTTTCTACCAGTGTCAAATTGAAACTCGTACTCCTAAAGATTATTTCTCCGAAGTGTTTAATTTACAGATAAAACTGATACGTCTAATAGTAAAAGACTCCAACATGGTCAAGCAACATACTAGTAACTATGTCAATATTATGCAATGTTTAATTCTTGTTCCAATATGATATGCTACAGAGTCTTATGAAATACTATTGGACCAGCAGATCCACCTTTCCACGAGTTGTACATGTGGGTTCGTTTTTCTATTTTATAATTTATGCCATATCCAATTTTCTATTTGCTTCATTATTCCAAGCTTAACCGGAATAAAACACAGGAAGAACAATATTCTTAGTAATAGCAATAATCAAAGCGTAGATATCAAATTCAGTGCGTACGGCGCGTTTTTGGAATAACTTTCATCAGGTACGCTCATAATCAAAAGACTGGACAACCAAACAATTTAAAGGTAGTTCGGACCAAGTAAACCAAAGGGACTAAACAGGATGTCCAAATTTGGCTAAGGTCACCTATACCTGAGGAAGGAGAACCTTAGATTTATTAAATAATTATATTATTAAGGAACTGCAAATTTCAATAACAAATATACCTAATAAACGAGAACACTGACTCCAACATTCACACTTGTTAGCTGCATATACAAAGAGGTAATTGTTACTACTGAATAAGTGTTAACATAAAACGAAAAAAAAATACCACATTGTCGGATCAGCTGTAAATTGCTATAGAAAAATCGAAAAATGAGGAAAAATTGCTGGAAGATATTGGATAATATTCAGGTACCAGCATCTTCCAACTTTTCTTAAAATAACTGCAAGGCCAGATGCTTCAAAAGGATTGGCATCTCATTTTTCACACATAGTAGATAACCACAAGAACATTGCTTCCAGAATATATCATGCATACTGTTTAACAAGACCAATATCGTGTCTGGACCTGCGTCGCTGCAAAACATTCCAGTAATGTATGCATTTTTTTTATACCTGTTTTAAATGTTTAGGTATGTTAAGAAGTTCAGTGGAAAGGACCAAATGACTAAACTACAATTATTTTTTTCATATGGACAAAATCATAATTTAAAGGAAATAAATCTTTAGAGTCTACAGACGAATTTCCCACACAAAATCTGGATGGACAGACAGACAGATGGACGTGATTCCATTATACCCCCAGTCTTTGTTTGTGGGAGTATAATAACAGGTGAACATCTTCAATATGTATATAAAGACTGCAAAGTTTGAATAATATTAATTGAACACTTTTTGAGTTTCAGATTACACATACTAGGTATCGCCCATGTGATAGGGTGATAAAAAAAATAACAAGTTCAACATGCAAAAAATCTAAGAAAACATTTGTCAAAACTGTCCATTATAGGAGGTGCATGTCTTCAGTATGTCTAAAAAAACTATGCAAAGTATGAATAATATTGATTGAACACTTGCAGTTTTAGATTACACCAACTAGGTACAGTCAATGCCATACAGTGATAAATAATGACTTAAGTTCCACATAGGGAAAATGTACGGAAAAAATTGTCAAATCTGCCCATAATAGGAGGTGCACATCTTCAATATGTACACAAACAATGTGCAAAGTTTAAATACTATTGATTGAACATGGTTAGAGTTTTAGATTACACCAACTAGATACCGTCAATGTCATATAGTGATAAACTAGAGGCTCCCAGGAGCCTGTATAGCTCACCTGGGTATAATAACAACATCAGTCAATAAAACTTGATAACTTCGGTAAAAAAACATTAACAAATGTAGCCAATTAACAAATGTACCCCTCGTCATTGCAGACCCCTTCTACAAAACAATTTGGGCAGGGGTTCCCCCTTTAATGTAAGTTATCAAAATTGCTGTAAAAAAACATATATCAATGATTCTCAAAATTAGCTTTTGATACTTCACATTTTGTAATAGAGTTGCTTCCCTTTGATTATTTGAGTAACCAAAGCAGTGAGTCAACAAAAAAATGCATTTCAAGAGGAATAACTCTTCACACAGTTGTCGCACATTTCCAATTGTGGGAATGTTTTTTGTAGATCTTGACATGCTGAACATTTTTGCAGTTTAAACTTTCCCTCTATCTCTAATAGTTTTTGAGATATAAGATGAAAGTATTAACATTTAGAACATTTTGATGAAAAAGGGCAATAACTCCAAAATGGGTAATGAGATTTACTTCAAAATTGCAGGGTAGGTAGATCTCAACATGGTGCACATTTTTGCAATTTAAACTTAACATCTATCTCTTATAGGTTTTGAAATAAAGGACGAAAAGTATTAAAATTTTGAATATTTAATGAAAAAAGGGCAATAACTCCAAAATGGGCAATGGGATTTACTTCAAAATTGCAGGGTAGGTAGATCTTGACATGCTGCACATTTTTGCAATTTTCAAATTAAGCTATTTAGATTGGTCAATCGTATGTCCAGATATTACTGAATGGTGGGACTTATTTAAACAGGAAATCTTTGGTGTACCATTGATCATGTTAGTTGAGGAAGGTTCTGAATATTACATAGATGAAGCTTATCCTTGCTGGGGTAAGGTTTAATACTTAACAAAAGTCAACTCTAGCAATTATTGCGACATATACTCTCAGTTTACAACAATAGATAGGTTCATACCCCAGAGCCCTAGTACAAGACCCCTGAACTTCCTAGGTTGGATATTTGTCAATAAACATTTCAATGCAACATCAATGTGGCAACTGTTTTCATTGGTTTTTGTTAACAATCACATCGACAATTGCCATGTCTTACTTACGGGATTAATCTTATGTGAGCCGCCATATTGAAGTCTTGAAATAAAATGTGTCTAATTATTACAATAAAATGAAAAACCAAGAATACCACACCGTTGGAATATTCCAAGGTCAAATAGAAAAATCGTAGAAAGAGGCAACATCAATACCCAAATACATGACTTAGTAGTGACCAGATGTGATCTATGTCACCTCCCTGGCTTAGTAGTGACCAGATGTGATCTATGTCACCTCCCTGGCTTAGTAGTGACCATATGTGATCTATGTCACCTCCCTGGCTTAGTAGTGACCAGATGTGGTCTATATCACCTCCCTGGCTTAGTAGTGACCAGATGTGATCTATGTCACCTCCCTGGCTTAGTAGTGACCAGATGTGATCTATGTCACCTCCCTGGCTTAGTAGTGACCATATGTGATCTATGTCACCTCCCTGGCTTAGTAGTGACCAGATGTGGTCTATATCACCTCCCTGGCTTAGTAGTGACCAGATGTGATCTATGTCACCTCCCTGGCTTAGTAGTGACCATATGTGATCTATGTCACCTCCCTGGCTTAGTAGTGACCAGATGTGATCTATGTCACCTCCCTGGCTTAGTAGTGACCATATGTGATCTATGTCACCTCCCTGGCTTAGTAGTGACCAGATGTGGTCTATATCACCTCCCTGGCTTAGTAGTGACCAGATGTGGTCTATATCACCTCCCTGGCTTAGTAGTGACCAGATGTGGTCTATATCACCTCCCTGGCTTAGTAGTGACCAGATGTGGTCTATATCACCTCCCTGGCTTAGTAGTGACCAGATGTGGTCTATATCACCTCCCTGGCTTAGTAGTGACCATATGTGATCTATGTCACCTCCCTGGCTTAGTAGTGACCAGATGTGGTCTATATCACCTCCCTGGCTTAGTAGTGACCAGATGTGGTTTATATCACCTCCCTGGCTTAGTAGTGACCAGATGTGGTTTATATCACCTCCCTGGCTTAGTAGTGACCAGATGTGGTCTATATCACCTCCCTGGCTTAGTAGTGACCAGATGTGGTCTATATCACCTCCCTGGCTTAGTAGTGACCAGATGTGGTCTATATCACCTCCCTGACTTAGTAGTGACCAGATGTGGTCTATATCACCTCCCTGGCTTAGTAGTGACCAGATGTGGTCTATATCACCTCCCTGGCTTAGTAGTGACCAGATATGGTCTATATCACCTCCCTGGCTTAGTAGTGACCAGATGTGGTTTATATCACATCCCTGGCTTAGTAGTGACCAGATGTGGTCTATATCACCTCCCTGGCTTAGTAGTGACCATATGTGGTCTATATCACCTCCCTGGCTTAGTAGTGACCAAATATGATCTGTATCACCTCCCTGGCTTAGTAGTGACAAGATGTGGTCTATATCACCTCCCTGGCTTAGTAGTGACAATATGTGGTCTGTATCACCTCCCTAGCTTAGTAGTGACCAGATGTGGTCTATATCACCTCCCTGACTTAGTAGTGACCAGATGTGGTCTATATCACCTCCCTGGCTTAGTAGTGACCAGATGTGGTCTATATCACCTCCCTGGCTTAGTAGTGACCAGATGTGGTTTATATCACCTCCCTGGCTTAGTAGTGACCAGATGTGGTCTATATCACCTCCCTGGCTTAGTAGTGACCAGATGTGGTCTATATCACCTCCCTGGCTTAGTAGTGACCAGATGTGGTTTATATCACCTCCCTGGCTTAGTAGTGACCATATGTGGTCTATATCACCTCCCTGGCTTAGTAGTGACCAAATATGATCTGTATCACCTCCCTGGCTTAGTAGTGACCAGATGTGGTCTACATCACCTCCTTGGCTTAGTAGTGACAATATGTGGTCTGTATCACCTCCCTAGCTTAGTAGTGACCAGATGTGGTCTATATCACTTCCCTGGCTTAGTAGTGACCAGATGTGGTCTATTTCACTTCCCTAGCTTAGTAGTGACCAGATGTGGTCTATATCTCCTCCCTGGCTTAGTAGTGACCAGATATGGTCTATATCATCTCCCTGGCTTAGTAGTGATCAGACGTGGTCTATATCACCTGCCTGGCTTAGTAGTGACCAGATGTGGTCTATATCACCTCCCTGGCTTAGTAGTGACCAGATGTGGTCTATATCACCTCCCTGGCTTAGTAGTGACCAAATGTGATCTGTATCACCTCCCTGGCTTAGTAGTGACCAGATGTGGTCTATATCACCTCCCAGGCTTAGTAGTGACCAGATATGGTCTGTATCACCTCTCTGGCTTAGGAGTGACCAGATGTGGTCTATATCTCCTCCCTGGCTTAGTAATGACAAGATGTGGTCTATTTCATCTCCCTGGCTTAGTAGTGACCAGATGTGGTCTATATCACCTCCCTGGCTTAGTAGTGACCAGATGTGGTCTATATCACCTCCCTGGCTTAGTAGTGACCATATGTGGTCTATATCACCTCCCTGGCTTAGTAGTGACCAGATGTGGTCTATATCACCTCCCTGGCTTAGTAGTGACCAGATATGGTCTATATCACCTCCCTGGCTTAGTAGTGACCAGATGTGGTTTATATCACCTCCCTGGCTTAGTAGTGACCAGATGTGGTCTATATCACCTCCTTGGCTTAGTAGTGACCATATGTGGTCTATATCACCTCCCTGGCTTAGTAGTGACCAAATATGATCTGTATCACCTCCCTGGCTTAGTAGTGACCAGATGTGGTCTATATCACCTCCCTGGCTTAGTAGTGACAATATGTGGTCTGTATCACCTCCCTAGCTTAGTAGTGACCAGATGTGGTCTATATCACCTCCCTGGCTTAGTAGTGACCAGATGTGGTCTATTTCACTTCCCTAGCTTAGTAGTGACCAGATGTGGTCTATATCTCCTCACTGGCTTAGTAGTGACCAGATATGGTCTATATCATCTCCCTGGTTTAGTAGTGATCAGATGTGGTCTATATCTCCTGCCTGGCTTAGTAGTGACCAGATGTGGTCTATATCACCTCCCTGGCTTAGTAGTGACCAGATGTGGTCTATATCACCTCCCTGGCTTAGTAGTGACCAAATGTGATCTGTATCACCTCCCTGGCTTAGTAGTGACCAGATGTGGTCTATATCACCTCCCAGGCTTAGTAGTGACCAGATATGGTCTGTATCACCTCCCTGGCTTAGGAGTGACCAGATGTGGTCTATATCTCCTCCCTGGCTTAGTAATGACAAGATGTGGTCTATTTCATCTCCCTGGCTTAGTAGTGACCAGATGTGGTCTATATCACCTCCCTGGCGTAGTAGTGACCAGATGTGTTCTGTATCACCTCCTTGGCGTAGTAGTGACCAGATGTGGTTTATATCACCTCCCTGGCTTAGTAGTGACCAGATGTGGTCTATATCACCTCCCTGGCTTAGTAGTGACCATATGTGGTCTATATCACCTCCCAGGCTTAGTAGTGACCAGATGTGGTCTATATCACCTCCCTGGCTTAGTAGTGACCAGATATGGTCTATATCACCTCCCTGGCTTAGTAGTGACCAGATGTGGTTTATATCACCTCCCTGCCTTAGTAGTGACCAGATGTGGTCTATATCACCTCCCTGGCTTAGTAGTGACCATATGTGGTCTATTTCACCTCCCTGGCTTAGTAGTGCCCAAATATGATCTGTATCACCTCCCTGGCTTAGTAGTGACCAGATGTGGTCTATATCACCTCCCTGGCTTAGTAGTGACAATATGTGATCTGTATCACCTCCCTGGCTTAGTAGTGACCAGATGTGGTCTATATCACCTCCCAGGCTTAGTAGTGACCAGATATGGTCTGTATCACCTCCCTGGCTTAGGAGTGACAAGATGTGGTCTATATCTCCTCCCTGGCTTAGTAATGACAAGATGTGGTCTATTTCATCTCCCTGGCTTAGTAGTGACCAGATGTGGTCTATATCACCTCCCTGGCTTAGTAGTGACCAGATGTGGTCTGTATCACCTCCTTGGCGTAGTAGTGACCAGATGTGGTTTATATCACCTCCCTAGCTTAGTAGTGACCAGATGTGGTCTATATCACCTCCCTGGCTTAGTAGTGACCAGATGTGGTCTATTTCACTTCCCTAGCTTAGTAGTGACCAGATGTGGTCTATATCTCCTCACTGGCTTAGTAGTGACCAGATATGGTCTATATCATCTCCCTGGTTTAGTAGTGATCAGATGTGGTCTATATCACCTGCCTGGCTTAGTAGTGACCAGATGTGGTCTATATCACCTCCCTGGCTTAGTAGTGACCAGATGTGGTCTATATCACCTCCCTGGCTTAGTAGTGACCAAATGTGATCTGTATCACCTCCCTGGCTTAGTAGTGACCAGATGTGGTCTATATCTCCTCCCTGGCTTAGTAATGACAAGATGTGGTCTATATCACCTCCCGGGCTTAGTAGTGACCAGATATGGTCTGTATCACCTCCCTGGCTTAGTAGTGACCAGATGTGGTCTATATCTCCTCCCTGGCTGAGTAATGACAAGATATGGTCTATTTCATCTCCCTGGCTTAGTAGTGACCAGATTCGGTCTATATCACCTCCCTGGCTTAGTAGTGACCAGATGTGGTCTGTATCACCTCCCTGGCGTAGTAGTGACCAGATGTGGTTTATATCACCTCCCTGGCTTAGTAGTGACCAGATGTGGTCTATATCACCTCCCTGGCTTAGTAGTGACCAGATGTGGTCTATATCACCTCCCTGGCATAGTAGTGACAATATGTGGTCTGTATCACCTCCCTAGCTTAGTAGTGACCAGATGTGGTATATATCACCTCCCTGACTTAGTAGTATAGGTGTGACTGGTCAACTGAGCTGTAATCTATTGTATATGTATATGTGTGACTGGTCAGCTGTCATCTATGGTATATGCATAGATGTGACTGGGCAGCTGTAATCTACTGTACATGTAAGTGTAACTGACCAGCTGGGGTCTATAGTGTATGTAGGAATGACTGACCAGCTGTGGTCTATATTATATGTATCTGTGACTAACCAGCTGTGGTCAATAATATATGTAGGCAGTTTAACAATTACAATATTATGAAAAGAAAAGGTTAAATATTAATACTATCAATTCCATCAAATTCAACAAAACGAACAATCACCTCTCACATTAACTCATAGAACATAAAACACCACGACATAATTATAAAGTTGGAATTCCAGGTCCCGGCTTGGGACAAGAGCAAGTACTTAGCAGGGGATAACCTGTTAAAGGGATCCCAATAGTAGTATGTGAACATCAACTAATTTATGTTTATTCCAGGCATAACCCAATCACAACTTCAAATGACAAAACATGATATGAACTCACCAGTTCTTCAACATCAGGCGACAACTATAATTGCAAGTAAAATGATTTCAACAGAACACCAAAACCGACAGGAAGGAACAACTGCTACTACCGAAGGTATGCTTAATAGTGTTAGGGTTGTGTGCTTTTAGCAATACTTCAGAGAAAATTGTACCAATTTTTATGGTAGAAGAAATTGCTATATGGTCAGCAATACCTCAGCAAAACTGTGTTAGCTTTACGGTTGGTGTTGAGTGTGGTTAACAATATTTCAACAGAAGCGTGTCAGTTTTATTGTTAGCGATGTGCGTGTTTAACAATTCTTAAGCATGGTCAGAGTTGTATCTGTTTGACAATACTGCAGTATTATTATGTCAGTTTATTGGATGGACGAAACAGGAGTACTATTACAGAATAAAACCATATAACTGATGGAAGCCATGGGCAATACTGACACAGGTATTTGTGTGGTTCATGTTTTGCGATCCTTAGTTTTTGTCTAATGTTTTATAGATCGTTGTTTGTCCTGTTTCTTGTGACCATATCTTTATTATCTGTCCTTCGATATACAGCTTCCGGTTACCCCTTGGTATCTTCAAACATTTCTTATCACATATAACTTTACATTTGAACATGGCAGAAATATGCGACCACAATACTAGGTCAGGGAATCTTACTTGGAAAAGAAGAAGAGGCAAAGTAAGTACGCGGTTGTAGCTTAACACCAAATGAGACCTCTTCAGCTTTATCATGGCGGTAACACGTAGAAATAGAGAGCGATCCAACATGTTCTAAAACATATAGGCTCTTAATGCTCAGGATCATCAACTGAATATAAAGCCTTGTTATGGAATGAAATACGAGAACGTGTTGGATTTGGCTATTCAACAACATATGTATGTATATCCGAATTATAAGTTAGTGACTCTAACTCTGTATGACTGCCATAAGGGAGGTCCGATACGGATGTGGAAGTGGACTAAAGACACATTCTTCCTGACACTTTCTAATCATATTAGAGACACAGTTATGCAAAACATAATGTGTAGCAGGTTATGAACTCTATAAAACATTTAATTAGTGTTCAAACTATCTTTTGTGAACTCAATCTAATCTGATTAAAATCAGATATTTCACTTGTTCCCTATACTGATATGTCACGGGGTGGGCGATCTCAGGAAATCCAATAACTGTCCATATGACACAATGACATAAATGAACAGGATCTTTCTTTCATATAAAACCGATTTATATTTAATAAGGTATGGCTTACACCACACGTGTAGGGATTCTTGGAGTTGCAGCCAGTGTGTTTCCAGTGGTATACATATGTATTAAGTTGGTAGGAAGTCAGTTAGGTACAGGTATGGCGGGACAGGTGGCACAGGTAACACAGGTAAGTGAAACTCAATGAGACTTGAATTTTCTAAAATATGTGTATGTATCTGATTTCATCGTGAGTGATTGTTGTTTATCAATTGTAAGGCAAGAACAAGTTGTGAGAAGATTATCTTCAGATGTGTGCGTTATTGTTTTAATGTGACGTCATAATGGGTTTTACGCCATATTGACAGTTAAACGTGCGTATGCAAGTTTCAAAGTGACACTAAATGTGACTATTTATTATGCATTGGATTATTTTATAAATGCTTATCCTTTTGTAATTATTAGTCCAATAACTGCCAGAATGGCTTAAAATTACGCAAATAAATAAGAAATGTTCTTTTTATTTATTGCTATGTTTATGAGTGTTTAAAGCCACATTCAATAATAATTAAGAGGGTTGGGTATCCATAAGCCGGTTTAACTCTGCCTAATGTTCGTGTTTGCCTCAAGTCGGAACATAAATTCCCAAAGTCATTTGATGTAGACCTTTTTATGCTCAATGAGTTGAAGTGAGAGGTGATTGTTCTTTTGTTGACATTTGGATATTGTAAACAGAGTATCCACAAGCCGGTTTAACCCTGCCTAATAAGGGTAAAAACAAAATTACCGAACTCAGAACAATCTTACAAAGGGAAAGTCAAAACTCATATTTTATGAACTGACAAAATCAGTCAACAACCGGAAAACTGTGAAAACCGTAATGACCCTGACTTGGTACAGGCATTTCTAAAGAAATGGTGGGTTGAATCAGATTTTAAAGCTCCAAATCTCCCGCTCTCATTACGGTTCAAAGGTTCCGGCTGTCACTATAACAGTATTTAAATACAGGAACCAAATAGGTAAAATAGTTGTCAAAGCAGTACCATATTCAGTGAAGTAAATGTCTAAAGCACTCTTACATCACACATTGATAAAGAAATATTTTTAACATTTTTCTTGACTTCTTTATCTTTATACATTTTCACTATATGAAAATGCATCGCTTATAATCGTTTCTGCAGAGACGGAATATATTTAGACAAGTTCATGTTTGCCTCAAGTTGGGACCTAAATTGCCAAAGTCATTTGACGTATACCTTTTTCATGCGCAATGAGTTGAAGTGAGAGGTGATTGTTGGTTTGTTGACATTAGGATATTGTCAGCAATCACTGTTTAAGCGTTCTTTTCACAATATCGTAGCGCTCAGCTTTACTATTGGAAGTAATCAGAGTACCCGGAGACAACCACTGACCCAACGCATGTTAACGACAAACTTTGTCCCATAAAGTTGTATAGAGTACACCTTGTCATCGGAGGACATTAAAGTCATCTGGGTTCCTCTCATCGGTTTAGTTTTCTGTGTTGTGCTTTTTGTTTTGCCTGTCTTCATTGCCTGATGCTGCCAATGTTTCTAGATTGACCATTTTTGATTGACCTTTCGATTCTCTCTGACGTTTAATAAGTTACGATAGGAACCAATTGTATATACAGATTAGCATACAGTCATGGTCATGACAGCTCCGGGGATTTTGTAATGCTGAATCATATTTAGAATTTTTTATACCAGTTCTACAGTGTGTAAGGGTAAGCGTTATGATGTTTAAGACCACTTTCAACATTATTTTAGTTATATTGTGGCGGTCAGTTTTATTGGTGGAGTACCAGGAGAAAATCACCGACCTGTACCTCCGGGCGTAGCCTTATTTGTTTAGTGAGCGATCCATTATGACTCAAACCTGAGACCATCAACACCTAAGCATAATACAATAGTCCCCCGAGCATAGTCCCCCGAGATCATTCCCCTATACGGTCAAACAGCTTCGTTTACCACACCCAATGATGGCTAGTGAGTGCCCCGAGACCTGCAACACCTAAGCATAATGTAATGCGTTACTAGGGGTCACACCCTATACGGTCAAATAACTTTCGTTCTCCACACCTAATCTTGCATGATTCATAGTTTTGTCCTGTCCCTATTAAGCATAGGTGGTGCATTCCCTTACGAATGATGACTCACCCTCGTGTCCATCATGGGTCGCGGTGTGAACCCATCAATGAAAACGAAGAACGGGCGTATAAAGTAAGAATTCCATCGTCCTTAATTTATTCACAACGCAATTGCGATGAAGAATCCACGTTGTAATATCGAACTCGGAAAGAACAGATTTATCCAGGTCACAGAATGGAAAGTCGAAATCCGCATTGATATCAGAGAATGGGAATCCCGAAATGGGAAATAATCCCTACAGAAAAAGGGATCAGCCTCCCGCTCCAATGCTGGGAAAGGCTGGTGAGCAGTCCCCACTTCATGGACCTGGCCTTCTCCGAAAACAGGGAGAACAAAAGTCATCTCGGAGGAAACGTAGACGTGACACTTCAACCCACCGTCTGTGTGAATATCAATATTGGTTTCCTCCAACCCAATCGCACCTCGTCCCAACTAAGAAGGCATGCACGTTAAGTCCCACAGAATACTCCCAGTTGAAGGACCCTACAAGCATAATGGATGACTTTGTTCCCGAGATAATATTGGTCATACCATGTCCCTACCAATCGGATCACATGAACCAGCTAGGAAAGGAACATTAAAATGTGATGAGGTTAAACTCAATGTTACATATGCAATGACTCACATCTTCCCTTAAAGTAATACCACAATAAAAACAAGTCACTCTATCAGCAATATTTGCATATAACGGATAATAATAATTTGAAATATATGACCTTTTTATTTGTTTTCATGTATTTGGTATGATAAAAATGAGCGTCACAATTTTCTAGAATAACGAATTGTAGGCTATAGAAATCGAGTAATTGTGAATTTTAAGGTCGAAAAACCTATCATCGTTTTATGTTTAAGGTGTTAAGAACACTATGGAAATAATGTAAAGAGGGGTACGATTTTGTCCGTAGTATCAATTTAAACGTCAATGTTTTAAGCATGGTATGTTTTTCTGTGCACAAATGTAGCGAGTACCAACTATAAGGTGGGGAAAATCCTCTGCATGCAATTTTATTATCGTTTTCCGTGTATTTTATATGATATAAATGAGATCCATAATTATTCAGAATAGCGAATTTTAGGCTATGGAAATCCAGTACTTGTGAGATTTTAAGGTCGAAAAACCAATCGCCTTTGAATTTTGAGGTGATAAAAACTCTATGGAAATAACTTTGAAAGGGGTACAATTTTGTCTGAAGTATCACATTTATTCGCCAATTGTTTTAACATGGTATGTGTTGTGCTAAAAATGTTGCGAGTACGAAATATGAGGCGTGGAAAATCTAAAATATGCAATTCTATTATCGTCATCCATGAATGATAAAATGGAAAAAAATATTGAGTCTATATATTGTAAGAAAGTTTATTGTAAATATTGTGTCAATAATTGTATCGCCCAATGCAATAAACGTGCATATAACCTTTGATTTGTTCCTTTGTTTGTAAGACTGCTTGTAGAAATACATCGGCTTGGGGGTCAACATGTCGCAGGCAAGGATAAACGACAAACTCTGGATATATTGTTCTACATTTGCGATTAACACTGATTTTGAAATAACACACAGAGAGGAAAATCGTACAGTTTATAGAAGGTCATAGCATTATCCGCGTCTTATGGTCTTTGTTCGTATAACGGGTGGTCCCAGTTTCTTTGGCGGTTTGGTTACTCTCACTTTCTATGGCTTTTTCCCGACGAGACTCAGGATTATTTTGTCCATCGTTTGGTGACGTTCGATAAACGACAGTGGCCCCTCGATGAAGTGATCTCAGGCGTTCCCATCTGGTAGACGATTACCGTCCCAGCACGTTCAGAATATTCTTGTTTCTATGCAGTTTGGTGGAGGTAATATTGCCAGTAGTAATATTGTTTCCGATCACTGTTTTGGTCACTGGTCAGTCTGTTGAGGTTCTTGGTCCAACTATAATGAGATGTTTCTACCTTTGTGATGACGAGTAGATCCACATTTCGGGGTCGTCTCTTTCATGAGATGAGAAGGGGTATGCTACATGTGTCTCGTAACTGAAGATGTTAATGGAAATCTCCTTCTTCCTTTCACCTTAAGATATTGGTTGACCGTTACAGAATATATGTCTCACAGATGACCAGAGACATGTTCGGTGTGTCGTAATCAATCCATCCATTCGGTGTGTCGTAGTCACAATTAATTCCGTCCTTCCTTCATCTTCCACGTATTTTTCATATGAAGCTATTTTTCATTCCTTGACAATATTTTGAAAGAGAAGCTTCCGTGAGATGAAGAATATTTTTCAAGACCCCATATTTTAATATCATCACTATGTTCTACCAATACAATTCTCGTTCAGCTGTTTAATGCTGGTTGGAAAATAAACAAATGACCCCAGAGATTCACAAGTGTAACGAATATTCGTGTATTCACGATTCTAATACCACAGGACCTTCGTGTAGTGTCACTAGCAGAGTGGAGTTCGTGTTACTTAATCTCTTGTTTTCTGTGTTATTATTTGTCGATGACTGTCTTTTCTCATTTGGGAATTCTTCGATTAACGGCTTCTGATTACTTTTTTATCGTTTTTAATTCAACAGATTATCTAACATTGTCATAACTTGTACATAATATTTATTATGAAAAGAAAAAAAATGGATGATTAAACCAGGTAATAGAATCCCAACCACTATGTCCATTGGATCTCATATAGCCATATAGACCACAAACCACCAATACAGACAACACAGAAACGTTTGTGTTGATCATATAAGACAATGAAATAATATGTACAATTCAATCTGATAAAATTAATCATAGATGCATCTATCGACTTCCACTGGGATCTCTTAAATATTTGATTGACTACTACTGATGATAACATAGATTAAAAACATCTTAAATGATATCGACCTGAGGAAATGTGCACAAGTTTGTTATACGATATGATAGGAATTATCGCTTCTACTTTTCTTGTCTAAATTGAGAGATTCACATAACAGCGCGTAAGAATACAAAGCAAGAAAACAAAATAAAAGACAAAGTACGTGTATTTGGAAATTCACTTGCAGTAAGTCATTTAATTTATGTAATTGAAACATTGTACTGCCATTCGTATTTGTGCACCGTATTTATATTTAAACTTTACAGTTCCTCAAATGTAATTCATCAAACTGGAGTTTAATATCCCTCAATCTTTGTAGGACATTTGGTTTGCTTGCATCCAAAGACTTTAGATTAGGACCGTACCTCATGAGGATTATTTAACGTCGTCCGCACTAAAGTATTATTTTTATGTTTTTTTATGCCTAACGTGGAGCAACATACATTTTTAAAATGCTAATGGATTATCATAAAATATAAAATAAATTCAGTCTAATAATGATTAATGTGTCTTAATATTTCATTAATTATTTGTTTCAGATGGTTTTTATTTTAAGCTTTGATGTATATTTGGAAAGAATTGCAAATTTTGTCATCGGTGTTTGTGTAATGGTTGTACTTATGTCTCTTTCCAATGACTGTGGACTATCGCTGCCAGTTGATGCTGTTAACTATGTAATAGATTGTGGGAGTTTGAATCTAACGGCTGTTCCCAGTGGAATAAACACAAAAGTAACAGAACTGTAAGTTTGCACAAACATCTCAACTTCTATTCACTGTAAATTTCTCTTGATATGGGCTACGGTTATTGCTGTTTGATGCCACTGTCACACATTAAACAATATTTTAGCTATATTGTGCCGTTCGTTTTGTTTTTGATTCTGTGTGTTTGTTTGTTTGTTGTTTTGTTGTTTTGTTGCTTAGTGTGTGTGGAAACCGAAATACTAACCACTCTAATACTGTCTAATGTCAGACTCTGTGTACACAGCCTTTAGATGTCAATGTGTTAAACAATATATACTATTGAATTTCATTTTTCAAATATTTTGAAGAAATAAAAACTGTATTATTTCTATTAAGAGCATTATGCATATTATGTACTAAGCATGCATATAAGAAAAGTGTGGAGATACCACAGGGATAACAAGAAGCCGTGAATCTACATGTACGTACGGCAGCCAATGCCATGGCCAAAAGAAAGAGGAGAATATAATTTAAATCCACTGTACTTAATGTGAACATCAATGATTTTTATATTTCATCATATGTAAGAAAAGTTTGAAGATACCACAAGGAAACCAGGAAGCCGTAAATCTACAAAAGACAGACAATACAATTACCTAGCGAAGAGGAGGACAAACAAGACAAACGACAGGCAATACAATGACCTACGGAAGAGGAGGACAAATAAGACAAACGACAGGCAATACAATGACCTAAAGAAGAGGAGGACAAACAAGACAAACGACAGGCAATACAATGACCTACGGAAGAGGAGGACAAACAAGACAAACGACAGACAATACAATGACCTAACGAAGAGGAGGACAAACAAGACAAACGACAGACAATACAATGACCTAAAGAAGAGGAGAACAAACAAGACAAACGACAGGCTATACAATGACCTAAAGAAGAGGAGGACAAATAAGAAAAACGACAGGCAATACAATGACCTAACGAAGAGGAGGACAAACAAGACAAACGACAGACAATACAATGACCTAAAGAAGAGGAGGACAAATAAGACAAACGACAGGCAATACAATGACCTAAAGAAGAGGAGGACAAATAAGACAAACGGCAGGCAATACAATGACCTAAAGAAGAGGAGGACAAACAAGACAAACGACAGGTAATACAATGACCTAACGAAGAGGAGGACAAACAAGACAAACGACAGACAATACAATGACCTAAAGAAGAGGAGAACAAACAAGACAAACGACAGGCTATACAATGACCTAAAGAAGAGGAGGACAAATAAGAAAAACGACAGGCAATACAATGACCTAAAGAAGAGGAGGACAAATAAGAAAAACGGCAGGCAATACAATGACCTAAAGAAGAGGAGGACAAACAAGACAAACGACAGGCAATACAATGACCTACAGAAAAAGAAAAGGAGTACAAACAAGACACTGCACAGAAAACTAAATATTGAACAACATAAACCTCACTGAAAACGGGGGTGAACTCAGGTGTTCCAGAAAGGTAGACAGTTCCTGCTTCACTAGTGGCCCCCATCGTGTGATTCTTGTTAAATGATGACTGAGAAAGGGATTGTGGCTACCACAAGTGGTCATTTGTGACGTAGATATAAACGGTTATATAAAATCCAAATACGGCTAATACATTTATATATGGAATTTATGGAAGACAAATATTATTTCATTTTGATTTATTGGCGTGTCCATCAATATATTTTTGTAATAATGCCTAACAGGTGTCATGCAAGACGCAGGAAAGCAATCGTTTGTATTCATCACATTTCATCAAGCCATTGAAGACTAGTTTTATTTACAATAAGCTCGTGGCGGCATTGTTGACACCGTTGATAACGCTCGTGCTGGCTTATTGCCAATTTAATATCTCTCCAAAGAGAAGTATAACAGTACATGTAAATTTAAACTGCGTATGTGACATAAAGTAATTCATAGAGAACCTTACACAATGAAGAAAGTGTATATTTTATTGGTTATGAGGGACAATTACGGGATCTAACGATTAATTAAGATATCATTTGGTTGCCTTTTATCTCAATGCGGAAGATACATTATTGTTGGGTGTAAATTGTACAAAATTCACTATGGCGAAAAACTTTGAGTCGATGATATACATCGAGTTATTACCATTTTTTTCAAGATGAATTTTGAAGAGATGACACATTGCATAATCAGTGATGCAGCATTCTTCTTAGTGAAATAAGATCTGAAAACAGGAACTTTATATTTTACAGAATTCTTGCCGAAAACTTATTAGAATATTTAGAACCTGATTGCTTCAAGTCACTACTGTACATTCAGAGACTGTAAGTATATGATACATGTATGTGATTTCTAAGGAAAGGTGAAAATTCTGAAGATACCAAAGGGGCATGCTGAAGTTATCAATAGATGGACGTAGATAGTTCTGGAAGGGTAATAAATCAAGCTCCATCAATAGCACCCGTCGTGCTAACTACAATTAAAATCAGATGACGAGTCATAGTCGATGATAAGTTTTGACGAAGATGCAAGCAGGACGGGATTGGACTACGACAAACGGACCATACACGTGGTTATATGTGATATAGACATTTCGTAGCGGTGAACCAATTCTCGATGACGTCCGTAAAACTTTCGGAATGATGACTTCCATTTAACCACTAAGATTCATTGATCACTTAGATTCTTTGTAAGCATCAACCCTCTGCTATGAAATAAAGCTTTGTTATACTAGAGAAGCATATTCCATATGATGTAGGTGCTGCTGGAATGTTGGTTCATAGAAATTAAAAGCTCAAAAGAGAAAAATGTATGTTGTCGTGGTGTCGTTCTCAACTGAAATAGTTTTCCTGGAGCATTTGACAGACCGAGTATTATAAAGCTATCGATAAAGACACATGTGAAATTCACGTATCCAGTAAAGTAAAGGAAGACCACTTCTCTATTTTTGGACCAAATTCCAAATGTACACAAAATAGAATTATGATTGTCCAGGACTTCACCCTTCGTTAGTGTTGTCAGGATATATACTATGTTGCAAATTAAGGGAATTGCCATTTCCTATTCTGTTTATGCCATTTGGGTTTCCTGCCCCCAAAGACCTTTAAGTTATTTGGCTTTCAAATATTTTGGCTTTGATCGAATCTGATGAAGGTTTTCACAGAAACGGGATATGCGCATTAAATTTAATATCTAATTTGATATTATCATGTAATCACATTGTTGAATCATTGTACATCATTAGTGTTCTCTTTTGGATAATGATTATGTTAGGGGAAGAGGTAACTAAAGACATATATTTCAATTACTGCAAATTGAGAAAGTAATTAAGATACCAAAGGTACCGGGTGATGCAATATGGGGAAATGGCAACGCGATAATTAGTTGTCAATCGATCATCAGTGTCGTCTCCTGTACATTACTATTTATCTCAATGTTTTTTTGTATAATTTGATTGATTGATTGATTGCTGTTCGGCTATATTTATGACGAGAACAAATTTACAAATAATTACATTTGCTATGTCACAATATGGCACTTCGGATTATCCTATCGGAGGAAAGTTGCATTGCCACTAGAAAACAAAGATATAATGGATGGGTTCCGAAAAAACATGCCTTTCAAAGAGCCACAAAGCGATAGCTCCCAACAAACTATCGTTTATTAGGAACCGTTGCTATTTGTATTTCACCGAGGCCTTTTTCTAACAACCCAGTTGAAATTGAAAGATTTAAGAGCAAAATATCAAATTATATCTCAGGCTCTAATAGATCTAATGTATAGGCTGAATTTAAAGGGTTTTTGAACATTTAGAATTGACTAACTTCAAGTTAAGTGAACAAATACCTTAACTGAAAAAAAAGAAAAAAAAACCCCAGACTGCCTGATGAATGTTATTATGTCATGTGCACTAATGTTGATATCTACGTCTTAAAACTAATTTAACCATCAATATAATATATAGAAGTATCACTTAAGAGGACTACGCGATCGATTAAAAATTATATATAATATTTTTAGCAATAAAATAATTTTTCTTTTCAGAAATCTTCGTCAAAACATGTTAACTAGCCTGCCATCTGATATATTTAAAAACCAGCATTATCTGAATGCATTGTGAGTAGTATTAGAGACATGAAGTCATATTTAAAGATAATACTGATGATAATGTCAACTGTTTACACCCTTACAACAGCAAAAAACAATACAGATATACAACTATATATTTCTATGTAATTTTGTCACAATATGCATGTTCTCTTTACACGTGTGTTATGATTAGATATTAGAACTGTGGTTAATATGTAGATTTGTTTTTATCTTATTACGACAACTAGATACTGACTCATATTTCTTATGTTTCTTCGTGTACAATACAACAAGATACTGGCACATATTTCTGTTGTTGCTTCATGTACTGTACAACCAGATACTGGGACATATTTCTGATGCTTCGTTGTGTACTGTAGAACTAAGATATCCGGGTGGCTCAATGAGTTAAGTAGTTGGATTACCTAATAACTCATACAAGCCTATCACCAAATACGGCGTGCACTTTCTCCTTGCTTTGTAAATTGCAAAAAAGGTGCACACTACTCGCAGCGTAAGTGATAAAGCTTACCAGTTGCTTGCCCATGGTCGGTGGTTATCTCTGGGTACTTCGGCTTCTGCCACCACTAAAACTGGTCGTCATGATATAGCTGAAACATTGCTGAAAGTGGGGTTAAGCACAATAGGTCAAATCAAATCAAATCACATTTCTGATGTTTCTCCATTTACTGTAACACTAGTTACTGGCACATATTTCTGATGCTTCATGTACTCTACAACTATATACCAGCATATATTTCTGATGTTTCATCGTGTACTGCACAACTAGATATTGATACATATTTCTGATGTTTCGCCGTGTACTGTACAACTATATACAAGCATATATTTCTGATGTTTCATCGTGTACTGCACAACTAGATATTGATACATATTTCTGATGTTTCATCGTGTACTGTACAACTAGATATTGATACATATTTCTGATGTTTCATCGTGTACTGTATAACTAGATACTGGCACATATTTCTGATGTTTCGTCGTGTACTATAAAACTAGATATTGATACACATTTCTATGTTTTATCGTGTACTGTACAACTAGATACTGGCACATATTTTTGATGTTTCATCGTCTACTGTACAACTAGATACTGGCACATATTTTTGATGTTTCGTCGTGTACTATCAAACTAGTTACCGGCATATATTTCTGATGTTTCATCGTGTACTGTACAACTAGATACTGACACATATTTCTGATGTTTCATCGTGTACTGTACAACTGGATATTGATACATATTTCTGATGTTTCATCGTCTACTGTATAACTAGATATTGATACATATTTCTGATGTTTCGTCGTGTACTGTACAACTAGATACCGGCACATATTTCTGATGTTTCATCGTGTACTGTAAAACTAGATATTGATACATATTTCTGATGTTTCGTCGTGTACTGTACAGCTAGATACCGGCACATATTTCTGATGTTTCATCGTGTACTGTACAACTAGATATTGATGTATATTTCTGAGGTTTCATCGTGTACTGTACAACTAGATACTGGCACATATTTCTGATGTTTCATCGTGTACAGTACAACTAGATACTGGCACATATTTCTGATGTTTCGTCGTGTACTATGAAACTAGATACTGGCACATATTTCTGATGTTTCGTCGTGTACTATGAAACTAGATACTGGCACATATTTCTGATATTTCGTCATGTACTGTACAACTAGATACTGACACATATTTCTGATATTTCATCGTGTACTGTAAAACTAGATACAGGCACATATTTTTGACTTTTCTTCGTGTACTGTACAATTAGATATTGATACATATTTCTGATGTTTCATCGTGTACTATATTACTAGATACTGGCACATATTTATGATGTTTCTTCGTGTACTGTACAACTAGATATTGATACATATTTCTGATGTTTCGTCGTGTACTATATTACTAGATACTGGCACATATTTATGATGTTTCTTCGTGTACTGTACAACTAGATATTGATACATATTTCTGATGTTTCGTCGTGTACTATAAACCTAGATATTGATACATATTTCTAATGTTTCATCGTGTACTGTAAAACTAGATACAGGCACATATTTTTGACTTTTCTTCGTGTACTGTACAATTAGATATTGATACATATTTCTGATGTTTCATCGTGTACTATATTACTAGATACTGGCACATATTTATGATGTTTCTTCGTGTACTGTACAACTAGATATTGATACATATTTCTGATGTTTCGTCGTGTACTATAAACCTAGATATTGATACATATTTCTAATGTTTCATCGTGTACTGTACAACTAGATACTGGCACATATTTCTGATGTTTCTTCGTGTACTGTACAACTAGATACTGGCACATATTTCTGATGTTTCGTCGTGTACTGTACAACTAGATGAAGGTTTTCACAGAAACGGGATATGCGCATTAAATTTAATATCTAATTTGATATTATCATGTAATCACATTGTTGAATCATTGTACATCATTAGTGTTCTCTTTTGGATAATGATTATGTTAGGGGAAGAGGTAACTAAAGACATATATTTCAATTACTGCAAATTGAGAAAGTAATTAAGATACCAAAGGTACCGGGTGATGCAATATGGGGAAATGGCAACGCGATAATTAGTTGTCAATCGATCATCAGTGTCGTCTCCTGTACATTACTATTTATCTCAATGTTTTTTTGTATAATTTGATTGATTGATTGATTGCTGTTCGGCTATATTTATGACGAGAACAAATTTACAAATAATTACATTTGCTATGTCACAATATGGCACTTCGGATTATCCTATCGGAGGAAAGTTGCATTGCCACTAGAAAACAAAGATATAATGGATGGGTTCTGAAAAACATGCCTTTCAATGAGCCACAAAGCGATAGCTCCCAACAAACTATCGTTTATTAGGAACCGTTGCTATTTGTATTTCACCGAGGCCTTTTTCTAACAACCCAGTTGAAATTGAAAGATTTAAGAGCAAAATATCAAATTATATCTCAGGCTCTAATAGATCTAATGTATAGGCTGAATTTAAAGGGTTTTTGAACATTTAGAATTGACTAACTTCAAGTTAAGTGAACAAATACCTTAACTGAAAAAAAAGAAAAAAAAAACCCAGACTGCCTGATGAATGTTATTATGTCATGTGCACTAATGTTGATATCTACGTCTTAAAGCTAATTTAACCATCAATATAATATATAGAAGTATCACTTAAGAGGACTACGCGATCGATTAAAAATTATATATAATATTTTTAGCAATAAAATAATTTTTCTTTTCAGAAATCTTCGTCAAAACATGTTAACTAGCCTGCCATCTGATATATTTAGAAGTCAGCAGTTTCTGTATACATTGTGAGTAGTATTAGAGACATGAAGTCATATTTAAAGATAATACTGATGATAATGTCAACTGTTTACACCCTTACAACAGCAAAAAAACAATACAGATATACAACTATATATTTCAATGTAATTTTGTCAAAATATGCATGTTCTCTTTACACGTGTGTTATGATTAGATATTAGAACTGTGGTTAATATGTAGATTTGTTTTTATCTTATTACGACAACTAGATACTGGCTCATATTTCTTATGTTTCTTCGTGTACAATACAACAAGATACTGGCACATATTTCTGTTGTTGCTTCATGTACTGTACAACCAGATACTGGGACATATTTCTGATGCTTCGTTGTGTACTGTAGAACTAAGATATCCGGGTGGCTCAATGAGTTAAGTAGTTGGATTACCTAATAACTCATACAAGCCTATCACCAAATACGGCGTGCACTTTCTCCTTGCTTTGTAAATTGCAAAAAAGGTGCACACTATTCGCAGCCGCAAGTGATAAAGCTTAGCAGTTAGTTGCTTGCCCATGGTCGGTGGTTCTCTCTGGGTACTTCGGCTTCTGCCACCACTAAAACTGGTCGTCATGATATAGCTGAAACATTGCTGAAAGTGGGGTTAAGAACAATAGGTCAAATCAAATCAAATCACATTTCTGATGTTTCTCCATTTACTGTAAAACTAGTTACTGGCACATATTTCTGATGCTTCATGTACTCTACAACTAGATACAAGCATATATTTCTGATTTTTCATCGTGTACTGCACAACTAGATATTGATACATATTTCTGATGTTTCATCGTGTACTGTACAACTAGATATTGATACATATTTCTGATGTTTCATCGTGTACTGTATAACTAGATACTGGCACCTATTTCTGATGTTTCGTCGTGTACTATAAAACTAGATATTGATACACATTTCTATGTTTTATCGTGTACTGTACAACTAGATACTGGTACATATTTCTGATGTTTCATCGTCTACTGTACAACTAGATACTGGCACATATTTTTGATGTTTCGTCGTGTACTATCAAACTAGTTACCGGCATATATTTCTGATGTTTCATCGTGTACTGTACAACTAGATATTGGTGCATATTTCTGATGTTTCGTCGTGTACTGTACAACTAGATACTGACACATATTTCTGATGTTTCATCGTGTACTGTACAACTAGATATTGATACATATTTCTGATGTTTCGTCGTCTACTGTATAACTAGATATTGATACATATTTCTGATGTTTCGTCGTGTACTGTACAACTAGATACCGGCACATATTTCTGATGTTTCATCGTGTAATGTAAAACTAGATATTGATACATATTTCTGATGTTTCGTCGTGTACTGTACAACTAGATACCGGCACTTATTTCTGATGTTTCATCATGTACTGTACAACTAGATATTGATGTATATTTCTGAGGTTTCATCGTGTACAGTACAACTAGATACTGGCACATATTTCTGATGTTTCATCGTGTACTGTACAACTAGATACTGGCACATATTTCTGATGTTTCGTCATGTACTATGAAACTAGATACTGGCACATATTTCTGATGTTTCGTCGTGTACTATGAAACTAGATACTGGCACATATTTCTGATATTTCGTCATGTACTGTACAACTAGATACTGACACATATTTCTGATATTTCATCGTGTACTGTAAAACTAGATACAGGCACATATTTCTGACTTTTCTTCGTGTACTGTACAATTAGATATTGATACATATTTCTGATGCTGCATCGTGTACTATATTAATAGATACTGGCACATATTTATGATGTTTCTTTGTGTACTGTACAACTAGATATTGATACATATTTCTGATGTTTCGTCGTGTACTATAAACCTAGATATTGATACACATTTCTAATGTTTCATCGTGTACTGTACAACTAGATACCGGCACATATTTCTGATGTTTCTTCGTGTACTGTACAACTAGATACTGGCACATATTTCTGATGTTTCGTCGTGTACTGTACAACTAGATATTGATACATATTTCTGATGTTTCGTTGTGTACTATAAAACTAGATATTGATACATATTTCTGATGTTTTGTCGTGTACTGTACAACTATATACTGGTACATATTTCTGAAGTTTCATGGTCTACTGTACAACTAGACACTGATACATATTTCTGATGTTTCATCGTGTACTGTACAAATAGATACTGGCACATATGTCTGATGTTTCTTCGTGTACTGTACAACTAGATATTGATACATCTTTCTGGTGATTTGTCGTGTACTGTACAACTATATACTGGCACATATTTCTGATGTTTCATCGTCTACTGTACAACTAGATATTGATACATATTTCTGATGTTTCGTCGTGTATTATAAAACTAGATACCGGCATATATTTCTGATGTTTCGTCGTGTACTATAAAACTAGATATTGATACGTATTGCTGATGTTTTGTCGTGCACTGTACAACTATATACTGGCACTTATTTCTGATGTTTCATCGTCTCCTGTACAATTAGATATTGACACATATGTCTGATGTTTCATCGTGTACTGTATAACTAAATACTGGCACATATTTCTGATGTTTCATCGTGTACTATAAAACTAGTTACCGGCATATATTTCTGATGTTTCATCGTGTACTGTATGACTAGATACTGGCACATATTTCTGATGTTTCATCGTGTACTGTACAACTAGATTCTGACACATATTTCTGATGTTTCATCGTGTACTGTAAAACTAGATACTGGCACATATTTCTGATGTTTCTTCGTGTACTGTATAACTAGATACTGGCACATATTTCTGATGTTTCATCGTGTACTGTAAAACTAGATACTGGCACATATTTCTGATGTTTCTTCGTGTACTGTACAACAAGATATTGATACATATTTCTGATGTTTCGTCGTGTACTATCAAACTAGATATTGATACATATTTCTGATGTTTCATCGTGTACTGTACACCTAGATAATGGCACATATTTCTGATGTTTCGTCGTGTACTATAAAACTAGATATTGATATATATTTCTGAAGTTTTGTCGTGTACTGTACAACTATATACTGGCACATATTTCTGATGTTTCATCGTCTACTGTACAACTAGATATTGACACATATTTCTGATGTTTCGTCGTGTACTGTACAACTAGATACCGGCACATATTTCCGATGTTTCATCGTGTACTGTACAACTAGATATTGATACATATTTCTGATGTTTCGTCGTGTACTGTACAACTAGATACTGACACATGTTTCTGATGTTTCCTCGTGTACTGTAAAACTGGATATTGATACATATTTCTGATGTTTTGTCGTGTAGTGTACAACTAGATACTGACACATATTTCTGATGTTTCGTCGTGTACTGTACAACTAGATACTGGCACATATTTCTGATGTTTCATCGTGTACTATAAAACTAGTTACCGGCATATATTTCTGATGTTTCATCGTGTACTGTACAACTAGATACTTATACATATTTCTGATGTTTCATCGTGTACTGTACAAATAGATACTGGCACATATTTCTGATGTTTCATCGTCTACTGTACAACTAGACACTGATACATAGTTCTCATGTTTCATCGTGTACTGTACAAATAGATACTGGCACATATTTCTGATGTTTCCTCGTGTACTGTACAACTAGATATTGATACATCTTTCTGGTGATTTGTCGTGTACTGTAGAACTAGATACTGGCACATATTTTTGATGTTTCATCGTCTACTGTATAACTAGATATTGATACATATTTCTGATGTTTCGTAGTGTATTATAAAACTAGATACCGGCATATATTTCTGATGTTTCGTCGTGTACTATAAAACTAGATATTGACACGTATTGCTGATGTTTTGTCGTGCACTGTACAACTA
Source organism: Bathymodiolus brooksi (assembly GCA_963680875.1). NCBI lineage: Eukaryota > Metazoa > Mollusca > Bivalvia > Mytilida > Modiolidae > Bathymodiolus > Bathymodiolus brooksi. The sequence continues at coordinate 88,618,221 of OY804581.1, read as the reverse complement.
TATACTGGCACTTATTTCTTATGTTTCATCGTCTCCTGTACAACTAGATGTTGACACATATTTCTGATGTTTCATCGTGTACTATAAAACTAGTTACCGGCATATATTTCTGATGTTTCATCGTGTACTGTATAACTAGATACTGGCACATATTTCTGATGTTTCGTCGTGTACTGTACAACTAGATTCTGACACATATTTCTGATGTTTCATCATGTACTGTAAAACTAGATACTGGCACATATTTCTGATGTTTCGTCGTGTACTGTATAACTAGATACTGGCACATATTTCTGATGTTTCATCGTGTACTGTAAAACTAGATACTGGCACATATTTCTGATGTTTCTTCGTGTACTGTACAACTAGATATTGATACATATTTCTGATGTTTCGTCGTGTACTATAAAACTAGATATTGATACATATTTCTGATGTTTTGTCGTGTACTGTACAACTATATACTGGCACATATTTCTGATGTTTCATCGTCTACTGTACAACTAGATATTAACACATATTTCTGATGTTTCGTCGTGTACTGTACAACTAGATACCGGCACATATTTCTGATGTTTCATCGTGTACTGTAAAACTAGATATTGATACATATTTCTGATGTTTCGTCGTGTACTGTACAACTAGATACCGGCACATATTTCTGATGTTTCGTCGTGTACTGTACAACTAGATACTGACACATGTTTCTGATGTTTCCTCATGTACTGTAAAACTAGATATTGATACATATTTCTGATGTTTTGTCGTGTACTGTACAACTAGATACTGGCACATATTTCTGATGTTTCGTCGTGTACTGTACAACTAGATACTGGCACATATTTCTGATGTTTTATCGTGAACTATAAAACTTGTTACCGGCATATATTTCTGATGTTTCATCGTGTACTGTACAACTAGATACTGGCACATATTTCTGATGTTTCGTCGTGTACTGTACAACTAGATACTGGCACATATTTCTAATGTTTCGTCGTGTACTGTACAACTAGATACTGGCACATATTTCTGATGTCTCATCGTGTACTGTACAACTAGATACTGACACATATTTCTGATGTTTCATCGTGTACCGTACAACTAGATATTGCTACATATTTCTGATGTTTCATCGTGTACCGTACAACTAGATATTGATACATATTTCTGATGTTTCATCGTGTACTGTATAACAATATAATGGCACATATATCTGATGTTTCGTCGTGTATTGTACAACTAGATACTGGCACATATTTCTGATGTTTCTTCGTGTACTGTACAACTAGATACTGACACATATTTCTGATGTTTCATCGTGTACCGTACAACTAGATATTGATACATATTTCTGATGTTTCATCGTGTACTGTACAACTAGACACTGGCACATATTTCTAATGTTTCATCGTGTACTGTATAACTATATACTGGCATATATTTCTGATGTTTCATCGTGTACTGTACAATTAGATATTGATACATATTTCTGATGTTTCATCCTGTACTGTACAACTAGATACTGGCACATATTTTCTGATGTTTCATCGTGTACTGTACAACTAGATATTGATACATATTTCTGATGTTTCATCGTGTACTGTACAACTAGATATTGGCACATAGTTCTGATGTTTCATCGTGTACTGTACAACTAGATATTGATACATATTTCTGATGTTTCGCCGTGTACTGTACAACTAGATACTGGCACATATTTCTGATGTTTCATTGTGTACTGTATAACTAGATATTGACACATATTTCTGATGTTTCATCGTGTACTGTATAACAACATATCTGCACATATTTCTGATGTTTCATCGTGTACTGTACAACTAGATACCGGCACATATTTCTGATGTTTCGTCGTGTACTGTACAACTAGATACTGACACATGTTTCTGATGTTTCCTCATGTACTGTAAAACTAGATATTGATACATATTTCTGATGTTTTGTCGTGTACTGTACAACTAGATACTGGCATATATTTCTGATGTTTCGTCGTGTACTGTACAACTAGATACTGGCACATATTTCTGATGTTTTATCGTGAACTATAAAACTTGTTACCGGCATATATTTCTGATGTTTCATCGTGTACTGTACAACTAGATACTGGCACATATTTCTGATGTTTCGTCGTGTACTGTACAACTAGATACTGGCACATATTTCTAATGTTTCGTCGTGTACTGTACAACTAGATACTGGCGCATATTTCTGATGTCTCATCGTGTACTGTACAACTAGATACTGACACATATTTCTGATGTTTCATCGTGTACCGTACAACTAGATATTGATACATATTTCTGATGTTTCATCGTGTACTGTATAACAATATAATGGCACATATATCTGATGTTTCGTCGTGTATTGTACAACTAGATACTGGCACATATTTCTGATGTTTCTTCGTGTACTGTACAACTAGATACTGACACATATTTCTGATGTTTCATCGTGTACCGTACAACTAGATATTGATACATATTTCTGATGTTTCATCGTGTACTGTATAACAATATAATGGCACATATATCTGATGTTTCGTCGTGTATTGTACAACTAGATACTGGCACATATTTCTGATGTTTCTTCGTGTACTGTACAACTAGATACTGACACATATTTCTAATGTTTCATCGTGTACTGTACAACTAGATACCGGCACATATTTCTGATGTTTCTTCGTGTACTGTACAACTAGATACTGGCACATATTTCTGATATTTCGTCGTGTACTGTACAACTAGATATTGATACATATTTCTGATGTTTCGTTGTGTACTATAAAACTAGATATTGATACATATTTCTGATGTTTTGTCGTGTACTGTACAACTATATACTGGTACATATTTCTGAAGTTTCATGGTCTACTGTACAACTAGACACTGATACATATTTCTGATGTTTCATCGTGTACTGTACAAATAGATACTGGCACATATGTCTGATGTTTCTTCGTGTACTGTACAACTAGATATTGATACATCTTTCTGGTGATTTGTCGTGTACTGTACAACTATATACTGGCACATATTTCTGATGTTTCATCGTCTACTGTACAACTAGATATTGATACATATTTCTGATGTTTCGTCGTGTATTATAAAACTAGATACCGGCATATATTTCTGATGTTTCGTCGTGTACTATAAAACTAGATATTGATACGTATTGCTGATGTTTTGTCGTGCACTGTACAACTATATACTGGCACTTATTTCTGATGTTTCATCGTCTCCTGTACAATTAGATATTGACACATATGTCTGATGTTTCATCGTGTACTGTATAACTAAATACTGGCACATATTTCTGATGTTTCATCGTGTACTATAAAACTAGTTACCGGCATATATTTCTGATGTTTCATCGTGTACTGTATGACTAGATACTGGCACATATTTCTGATGTTTCATCGTGTACTGTACAACTAGATTCTGACACATATTTCTGATGTTTCATCGTGTACTGTAAAACTAGATACTGGCACATATTTCTGATGTTTCTTCGTGTACTGTATAACTAGATACTGGCACATATTTCTGATGTTTCATCGTGTACTGTAAAACTAGATACTGGCACATATTTCTGATGTTTCTTCGTGTACTGTACAACAAGATATTGATACATATTTCTGATGTTTCGTCGTGTACTATCAAACTAGATATTGATACATATTTCTGATGTTTCATCGTGTACTGTACACCTAGATAATGGCACATATTTCTGATGTTTCGTCGTGTACTATAAAACTAGATATTGATATATATTTCTGAAGTTTTGTCGTGTACTGTACAACTATATACTGGCACATATTTCTGATGTTTCATCGTCTACTGTACAACTAGATATTGACACATATTTCTGATGTTTCGTCGTGTACTGTACAACTAGATACCGGCACATATTTCCGATGTTTCATCGTGTACTGTACAACTAGATATTGATACATATTTCTGATGTTTCGTCGTGTACTGTACAACTAGATACTGACACATGTTTCTGATGTTTCCTCGTGTACTGTAAAACTGGATATTGATACATATTTCTGATGTTTTGTCGTGTAGTGTACAACTAGATACTGACACATATTTCTGATGTTTCGTCGTGTACTGTACAACTAGATACTGGCACATATTTCTGATGTTTCATCGTGTACTATAAAACTAGTTACCGGCATATATTTCTGATGTTTCATCGTGTACTGTACAACTAGATACTTATACATATTTCTGATGTTTCATCGTGTACTGTACAAATAGATACTGGCACATATTTCTGATGTTTCATCGTCTACTGTACAACTAGACACTGATACATAGTTCTCATGTTTCATCGTGTACTGTACAAATAGATACTGGCACATATTTCTGATGTTTCCTCGTGTACTGTACAACTAGATATTGATACATCTTTCTGGTGATTTGTCGTGTACTGTAGAACTAGATACTGGCACATATTTTTGATGTTTCATCGTCTACTGTATAACTAGATATTGATACATATTTCTGATGTTTCGTAGTGTATTATAAAACTAGATACCGGCATATATTTCTGATGTTTCGTCGTGTACTATAAAACTAGATATTGACACGTATTGCTGATGTTTTGTCGTGCACTGTACAACTATATACTGGCGCTTATTTCTTATGTTTCATCGTCTCCTGTACAACTAGATGTTGACACATATTTCTGATGTTTCATCGTGTACTATAAAACTAGTTACCGGCATATATTTCTGATGTTTCATCGTGTACTGTATAACTAGATACTGGCACATATTTCTGATGTTTCGTCGTGTACTGTACAACTAGATTCTGACACATATTTCTGATGTTTCATCATGTACTGTAAAACTAGATACTGGCACATATTTCTGATGTTTCGTCGTGTACTGTATAACTAGATACTGGCACATATTTCTGATGTTTCATCGTGTACTGTAAAACTAGATACTGGCACATATTTCTGATGTTTCTTCGTGTACTGTACAACTAGATATTGATACATATTTCTGATGTTTCGTCGTGTACTATAAAACTAGATATTGATACATATTTCTGATGTTTTGTCGTGTACTGTACAACTATATACTGGCACATATTTCTGATGTTTCATCGTCTACTGTACAACTAGATATTAACACATATTTCTGATGTTTCGTCGTGTACTGTACAACTAGATACCGGCACATATTTCTGATGTTTCATCGTGTACTGTAAAACTAGATATTGATACATATTTCTGATGTTTCGTCGTGTACTGTACAACTAGATACCGGCACATATTTCTGATGTTTCGTCGTGTACTGTACAACTAGATACTGACACATGTTTCTGATGTTTCCTCATGTACTGTAAAACTAGATATTGATACATATTTCTGATGTTTTGTCGTGTACTGTACAACTAGATACTGGCACATATTTCTGATGTTTCGTCGTGTACTGTACAACTAGATACTGGCACATATTTCTGATGTTTTATCGTGAACTATAAAACTTGTTACCGGCATATATTTCTGATGTTTCATCGTGTACTGTACAACTAGATACTGGCACATATTTCTGATGTTTCGTCGTGTACTGTACAACTAGATACTGGCACATATTTCTAATGTTTCGTCGTGTACTGTACAACTAGATACTGGCACATATTTCTGATGTCTCATCGTGTACTGTACAACTAGATACTGACACATATTTCTGATGTTTCATCGTGTACCGTACAACTAGATATTGCTACATATTTCTGATGTTTCATCGTGTACCGTACAACTAGATATTGATACATATTTCTGATGTTTCATCGTGTACTGTATAACAATATAATGGCACATATATCTGATGTTTCGTCGTGTATTGTACAACTAGATACTGGCACATATTTCTGATGTTTTTTCGTGTACTGTACAACTAGATACTGACACATATTTCTGATGTTTCATCGTGTACCGTACAACTAGATATTGATACATATTTCTGATGTTTCATCGTGTACTGTACAACTAGACACTGGCACATATTTCTAATGTTTCATCGTGTACTGTATAACTATATACTGGCATATATTTCTGATGTTTCATCGTGTACTGTACAATTAGATATTGATACATATTTCTGATGTTTCATCCTGTACTGTACAACTAGATACTGGCACATATTTTCTGATGTTTCATCGTGTACTGTACAACTAGATATTGATACATATTTCTGATGTTTCATCGTGTACTGTACAACTAGATATTGGCACATAGTTCTGATGTTTCATCGTGTACTGTACAACTAGATATTGATACATATTTCTGATGTTTCGCCGTGTACTGTACAACTAGATACTGGCACATATTTCTGATGTTTCATTGTGTACTGTATAACTAGATATTGACACATATTTCTGATGTTTCATCGTGTACTGTATAACAACATATCTGCACATATTTCTGATGTTTCATCGTGTACTGTACAACTAGATACCGGCACATATTTCTGATGTTTCGTCGTGTACTGTACAACTAGATACTGACACATGTTTCTGATGTTTCCTCATGTACTGTAAAACTAGATATTGATACATATTTCTGATGTTTTGTCGTGTACTGTACAACTAGATACTGGCATATATTTCTGATGTTTCGTCGTGTACTGTACAACTAGATACTGGCACATATTTCTGATGTTTTATCGTGAACTATAAAACTTGTTACCGGCATATATTTCTGATGTTTCATCGTGTACTGTACAACTAGATACTGGCACATATTTCTGATGTTTCGTCGTGTACTGTACAACTAGATACTGGCACATATTTCTAATGTTTCGTCGTGTACTGTACAACTAGATACTGGCGCATATTTCTGATGTCTCATCGTGTACTGTACAACTAGATACTGACACATATTTCTGATGTTTCATCGTGTACCGTACAACTAGATATTGCTACATATTTCTGATGTTTCATCGTGTACCGTACAACTAGATATTGATACATATTTCTGATGTTTCATCGTGTACTGTATAACAATATAATGGCACATATATCTGATGTTTCGTCGTGTATTGTACAACTAGATACTGGCACATATTTCTGATGTTTCTTCGTGTACTGTACAACTAGATACTGACACATATTTCTGATGTTTCATCGTGTACCGTACAACTAGATATTGATACATATTTCTGATGTTTCATCGTGTACTGTACAACTAGACACTGGCACATATTTCTAATGTTTCATCGTGTACTGTATAACTATATACTGGCATATATTTCTGATGTTTCATCGTGTACTGTACAATTAGATATTGATACATATTTCTGATGTTTCATCCTGTACTGTACAACTAGATACTGGCACATATTTTCTGATGTTTCATCGTGTACTGTACAACTAGATATTGATACATATTTCTGATGTTTCATCGTGTACTGTACAACTAGATATTGGCACATAGTTCTGATGTTTCATCGTGTACTGTACAACTAGATATTGATACATATTTCTGATGTTTCGCCGTGTACTGTACAACTAGATACTGGCACATATTTCTGATGTTTCATTGTGTACTGTATAACTAGATATTGACACATATTTCTGATGTTTCATCGTATACTGTATAACAACATATCTGCACATATTTCTGATGTTTCATCGTGTACTGTACAACTAGATACTGGCACATATTTCTGATGTTTCGTCGTGTACTGTACAACTAGGTACTGGCATATATTTCTAATGTTTCAACGTGTTCTGTATAACTAGATACTAGCACATATTTCTGATGTTTCATCGTGTACCATACAACTAGATAATGATAAATATTTCTGATGTTTCATCGTGCACTGTATGACTAGATACTGGCACACATTTCTGATGTTTCGTCGTGTACTGTACAAATAGATATTGATACATATTTCATTTGTTTCATGGTGTACTGTACAGCTAGATATTGATACATATTTCCTATGTTTCATCGTGTACTGTACAACTAGATATTGATACATAATTCTTATGTTTCATCGTGTACTGTACAACTAGTTATTGATACATATTTCTGATGTTTCATCATGTACTGTACAACTAGATACTGGCACATATTTCTGATTTTTCGTCGTGTACTGTACAACTAGATATTGACACATATTTCTGATGTTTCATCGTGTACTGTATAACTAGATATTGGCAAATATTTATGATGTTTCGTCGTATACTATACAACTAGATACTGGCACATATTTATGATGTTTCGTCGTGTACTGTACAACTAGATACTGGGAGATATTTCCGATGTTTCGTCGTGTCTGTACAACTAGATACTGACACATATTTCTGATGTTTCATCGTGTTATGTAAAACTGGATATTGGCACATATTTCTGATGTTTCTTCGTGTACTATACAACTAGATACTGGCACATATTTTTGATGTTTCGTCGTGTACTGTACAACTAGATACTGGCACATATTTATGATGTTTCGTCGTGTACTGTACAACTAGACACTGACACATGTTTCGGATGCTTCATCGTGTACTGTACAACTAGATACCGGCATATATTTCTGATGTTTCATCGTGTACTGTACAACTAGATACTGGCACATATTTCAGATGCTTCATCGTGTACTGTGCAACTAGTTACTGGCACATATTTCTGATGCTCCATTGTGTACTGTACAACTAGATACCAGCACATATTTCTGATGTTTTGTCGTGTACTGTACAACTAGATACCGGCATATATTTCTGATGTTTCATCGTGTACTGTACAACTAGATACTGGCACATATTTCTGATGCTTCATCGTGTACTGTACAACTAGATACTGGCACATATTTCTGATGCTTCATCGTGTACTGTACAACTAGATACTGGCACATATTTGTGATGTTTCATCGTGTACTGTACAATTAGATACCAGCATATATTTCTGATGTTTCATCGTGTACTGTACAACTAGATACTGGCACATATATCTGATGCTTCATCGTGTACTGTACAACTAGATGCTGGCACATATTTCTGATGCTTCATTGTGTAGTGTACATCTAGATACTGACACATATTTCTGATACTTCATCGTGTACTGTACAACTAGATACTGACACATATTTCTGATGTTTCATCGTGTACTGTACAACTAGACACTGGCACATATTTCTGATGTTTCGTCGTGTACTGTATAACTATATACTGGCATATATTTCTGATGTTTCATCGTGTACTGTACAATTAGATATTGATACATATTTCTGATGTTTCATCCTGTACTGTACAACTAGATACTGGCACATATTTCTGATGTTTCATCGTGTACTGTACAACTAGATATTGATACATATTTCTGATGTTTCATCGTGTACTGTAGAACTAGATATTGGCACATAGTTCTGATGTTTCATCGTGTACTGTACAACTAGATATTGATACATATTTCTGATGTTTCGCCGTGTACTGTACAACTAGATACTGGCACATATTTCTGATGTTTCATTGTGTACTGTATAACTAGATATTGACACATATTTCTGATGTTTCATCGTGTACTGTATAACAACATACCTGCACATATTTCTGATGTTTCATCGTGTACTGTACAACTAGATACTGGCACATATTTCTGATGTTTCGTCGTGTACTGTACAACTAGGTACTGGCATATATTTCTAATGTTTCAACGTGTTCTGTATAACTAGATACTAGCACATATTTCTGATGTTTCATCGTGTACCATACAACTAGATAATGATAAATATTTCTGATGTTTCATCGTGCACTTTATGACTAGATACTGGCACACATTTCTGATGTTTCGTCGTGTACTGTACAAATAGATATTGATACATATTTCATTTGTTTCATGGTGTACTGTACAGCTAGATATTGATACATATTTCCTATGTTTCATCGTGTACTGTACAACTAGATATTGATACATAATTCTTATGTTTCATCGTGTACTGTACAACTAGATATTGATACATATTTCTGATGTTTCATCATGTACTATACAACTAGATACTGGCACATATTTCTGATTTTTCGTCGTGTACTGTACAACTAGATATTGACACATATTTCTGATGTTTCATCGTGTACTGTATAACTAGATATTGGCACATATTTATGATGTTTCGTCGTATACTATACAACTAGATACTGGCACATATTTATGATGTTTCGTCGTGTACTGTACAACTAGATACTGGGAGATATTTCCGATGTTTCGTCGTGTCTGTACAACTAGATACTGACACATATTTCTGATGTTTCATCGTGTTATGTAAAACTGGATATTGGCATATATTTCTGATGTTTCTTCGTGTACTATACAACTAGATACTGGCACATATTTATGATGTTTCGTCGTGTACTGTACAACTAGATACTGGCACATATTTATGATGTTTCGTCGTGTACTGTACAACTAGACACTGACACATGTTTCGGATGCTTCATCGTGTACTGTACAACTAGATACCGGCATATATTTCTGATGTTTCATCGTGTACTGTACAACTAGATACTGGCACATATTTCAGATGCTTCATCGTGTACTGTGCAACTAGATACTGGCACATATTTCTGATGCTCCATTGTGTACTGTACAACTAGATACCAGCACATATTTCTGATGTTTTGTCGTGTACTGTACAACTAGATACCGGCATATATTTCTGATGTTTCATCGTGTACTGTACAACTAGATACTGGCACATATTTCTGATGCTTCATCGTGTACTGTACAACTAGATACTGGCACATATTTCTGATGCTTCATCGTGTACTGTACAACTAGATACTGGCACATATTTGTGATGTTTCATCGTGTACTGTACAATTAGATACCAGCATATATTTCTGATGTTTCATCGTGTACTGTACAACTAGATACTGGCACATATATCTGATGCTTCATCGTGTACTGTACAACTAGATGCTGGCACATATTTCTGATGCTTCATTGTGTAGTGTACATCTAGATACTGACACATATTTCTGATGCTTCATCGTGTACTGTACAACTAGATACTGACACATATTTCTGATGTTTCATCGTGTACTGTACAACTAGACACTGGCACATATTTCTGATGTTTCATCGTGTACTGTATAACTATATACTGGCATATATTTCTGATGTTTCATCGTGTACTGTACAATTAGATATTGATACATATTTCTGATGTTTCATCCTGTACTGTACAACTAGATACTGGCACATATTTCTGATGTTTCATCGTGTACTGTACAACTAAATATTGATACATATTTCTGATGTTTCATCGTGTACTGTACAACTAGATATTGGCACATAGTTCTGATGTTTCATCGTGTACTGTACAACTAGATATTGATACATATTTCTGATGTTTCGCCGTGTACTGTATAACTAGATATTGACACATATTTCTGATGTTTCATCGTGTACTGTATAACAACATACCTGCACATATTTCTGATGTTTCATCGTGTACTGTACAACTAGATACTGGCACATATTTCTGATGTTTCGTCGTGTACTGTACAACTAGGTACTGGCATATATTTCTAATGTTTCAACGTGTTCTGTATAACTAGATACTAGCACATATTTCTGATGTTTCATCGTGTACCATACAACTAGATAATGATAAATATTTCTGATGTTTCATCGTGCACTGTATGACTAGATACTGGCACCCATTTCTGATGTTTCGTCGTGTACTGTACAAATAGATATTGATACATATTTCATTTGTTTCATGGTGTACTGTACAGCTAGATATTGATACATATTTCTTATGTTTCATCGTGTACTGTACAACTAGATATTGATACATAATTCTTATGATTCATCGTGTACTGTACAACTAGATATTGATACATATTTCTGATGTTTCATCATGTACTGTACAACTAGATACTGGCACATATTTCTGATTTTTCGTCGTGTACTGTACAACTAGATATTGACACATATTTCTGATGTTTCATCGTGTACTGTATAACTAGATATTGGCACATATTTATGATGTTTCGTCGTATACTATACAACTAGATACTGGCACATATTTATGATGTTTCGTCGTGTACTGTACAACTAGATACTGGGAGATATTTCCGATGTTTCGTCGTGTCTGTACAACTAGATACTGACACATATTTCTGATGTTTCATCGTGTACTGTAAAACTGGATATTGGCACATATTTCTGATGTTTCTTCGTGTACTATACAACTAGATACTGGCACATATTTATGATGTTTCGTCGTGTACTGTACAACTAGATACTGGCACATATTTATGATGTTTCGTCGTGTACTGTACAACTAGACACTGACACATGTTTCGGATGCTTCATCGTGTACTGTACAACTAGATACCGGCATATATTTCTGATGTTTCATCGTGTACTGTACAACTAGATACTGGCACATATTTCAGATGCTTCATCGTGTACTGTGCAACTAGATACTGGCACATATTTCTGATGCTCCATTGTGTACTGTACAACTAGATACCAGCACATATTTCTGATGTTTTGTCGTGTACTGTACAACTAGATACTGGCACATATTTCTGATGCTTCATCGTGTACTGTACAACTAGATACTGGCACATATTTCTGATGCTTCATCGTGTACTGTACAACTAGATACTGGCACATATTTGTGATGTTTCATCGTGTACTGTACAATTAGATACCAGCATATATTTCTGATGTTTCATCGTGTACTGTACAACTAGATACTGGCACATATATCTGATGCTTCATCGTGTACTGTACAACTAGATGCTGGCACATATTTCTGATGCTTCATCGTGTAGTGTACATCTAGATACTGACACATATTTCTGATGCTTCATCGTGTACTGTACAACTAGATACTGACACATATTTCTGATGTTTCATCGTGTACTGTACAACTAGATACCGGCACATATTTATGATGCTTCTTCGAGTACTGTACAACTAGATACTGGCATATATTTCCGATGTTTCATCGTGTATTGTACATCTACATACTGGCACATATTTCTGATGCTTCATCGTGTACTGTACAACTAGATACTGGAACATGTTTCTGATGCTTCATCGAGTAGTGTACAACTAGATACTGGCACATAGTTATGATGCTTCATCGAGTACTGTACAACTAGATACTGGCACATATTTCTGATGCTTCATCGTGTACTGTACAACTAGATACTGGCACATATTCCCGATGCTTCATCGTGTACTGTACAATTAGATACTGGCACATATTTCTGATGTTTCATCGTGTACTGTACACCTAGACACTGGCACATATTTCTGATGTTTCATCGTGTACTGTATTATTAGATACTGACACATATTTCTGATGTTTCTTCATGTACTTTACAACTAGATACCGGCATATATTTCTGATGTTTCATCGTGTACTGTACAATTAGAAATTTATGCATATTTCTGATGTTTCGTCGTGTACTGTATAACTAGATACTGGCACACATTTCTGATGTTTCTTCATGTACTGTACAACTAGATACTGGCACACATTTCTGATGTTTCTTCATGTACTGTATAACTAGATACTGGCACATATTTCTGATGTTTCATCATGTACTGTATAACTATATACTGTCACATATCTCTGATGTTTCATCGTGTACTGTACAAATAGATATTGATACATATGTCATTTGTTTCATCGTGTACTGTACAACTAGATATTGATACATATTTCTGATGTTTCATCATGTACTGTAAAACTAGATACTGGCACATATTTTAGATGTTTCGTCGTGTACTGTACAACTAGATACTGACACCTATTTCTGATGTTTCATCGTGTACTGTAAGACTAGATATTGGCACATATTTCTGATGTTTCTTCGTGTTCTGTACAACTAGATACTGGTATATATTTCTGATGTTTCGTCTTGTACTGTACAACTAGATATGGACACATATTTCTGATGTTTCATCGTGTACTGTAAAACTAGATATTGGCACATATTTCTGATGTTTCGTCGTGTACTGTACAACTAGATACCGAAATATATTTCTTATGTTTCGTCATGTACTGTACAACTAGATACCAGCACATATTTCAGATGTTTCGTCGCGTACTGTACAACTAGGTACTGACACATATTTCTGATGTTTTATCGTGTACTATAAAACTAGATACTGGCACATATTTCCGATGTTTCGTCGTGTACTATAAAACTAGATACTGGCACATATTTCTGATGTTTCATCGTGTACTGTACAACTAGATACTGGCACATATTTCTGATGTTTCGTGGTGTACTGTACAACTAGATATTGACACATATTTCTTATGTTTCATCGTGTACTGTACAACTAGATACTGGCACATATTTCAGATGCTTCATCGTCTACTGTGCAACTAGATACTGGCACATATTTCTGATGCTCCATTGTGTACTGTACAACTAGATACCAGCACATATTTCTGATGTTTCGTCGTGTACTGTACAACTAGATACCGGCATATATTTCTGATGTTTCATCGTGTACTGTACAACTAGATACTGGCACATATTTATGATGCTTCATCGTGTACTGTACAACTAGATACTGTCACATATTTCTGATGCTTCATCGTGTACTGTACAACTAGATACTGGCACATATTTCTGATGTTTCATCGTGTACTGTACAACTAGATACCAGTATATATTTCTGATGTTTCATCGTGTACTGTACAACTAGATACTGGCACATATATCTGATGCTTCATCGTGTACTGTACAACTAGATGCTGGCACATATTTCTAATGCTTCATTGTGTAGTGTACATCTAGATACTGACATATTTCTGATGCTTCATCGTGTACTGTACAACTAGATACTGACACATATTTCTGATGTTTCATCGTCTACTGTACAACTAGATACTGGCATATATTTCCGATGTTTCATCGTGTACTGTACAACTACATACTGGCACATATTTCTGATGCTTCATCGTGTACTGTACAACTAGATACTGGCACATGTTTCTGATGCTTCATCAAGTAGTGTACAATTAGATACTGGCACATATTTATGATGCTTCATCGAGTACTGTACAACTAGATACTGGCACATATTTCTGATGCTTCATCGTGTACTGTACAACTAGATACTGGCACATATTCCCGATGCTTCATCGTGTACTGTACAATTAGATACTTGCACATACTTCTGATGTTTCATCGTGTACTGTACAACTAGATACTGGCACATATTTCTGATGTTTTATCGTGTACTGTACAACTAGACACTGGCACATATTTCTGATGTTTCATCGTGTACTGTATAATTAGATACTGACACATATTTCTGATGTTTCTTCATGTACTTTACAACTAGATACCGGCATATATTTCTGATGTTTCATCGTGTACTGTACTATTAGATATTTATACATATTTCTGATGTTCATCGTGTACTGTATAACTAGATACTGGCACACATTTCTGATGTTTCTTCATGTCCTGTACAACTAGATACTGGCACACATTTCTGATGTTTCTTCATGTACTGTATAACTAGATACTGGCACATTTTTCTGATGTTTCGTCGTGTACTGTACAACTAGATATTGACACATATTTTTGATGCTTCGTCGTGTACTATAAAATTAGATATTGACATATATTTCTGATGTTTTATCGTGTACTATAAAATTAGATATTGGCACATATTTCTGATGTTTCGTCGTGTACTATCAAACTAGATACTGGGACATATTTCTGATGCTTCGTCGTGTACTGTACAACTAGATATTGACACATATTTTTGATGCTTCGTCGTGTACTATAAAATTAGATATTGACATTTATTTCTGATGTTTTATCGTGTACTATAAAATTAGATATTGGCACATATTTCTGATGTTTCGTCGTGTACTATAAAATTACATATTGACATATATTTCTGATATTTTATCGTGTACTATAAAACTAGATACTGGCACATATTTTTGATGTTTCATTGTGTACTATAAAACTAGATATTGGCACATATTTCTGTTGTTTCGTCGTGTACTATCAAACTAGATAATGGCACATATTTCTGATGTTTCGTCGTGTACTATAAAACTAGATATTGACATATATTTCTGATATTTTGTCTTGTACTATAAAACTAGATACTGGCACATATTTTTGATGTTTAATTGTGTACTATAAAACTAGATACTGGCACATATTTCTGATTTTTCGTTGTTTACTGTACAACTAGATATTGACACAAATTTCTGATGTTTTATCGTGTACTATAAAACTAGATACTGGCACACATTTTTGATGTTTCATTGTGTACTATAAAACTAAATATTGGCACATATTTCTGATGTTTCGTCGTGTACTGTACAACTAGATATTGACACATATTTCTGATGTTTCATCGTGTACTGTACAACTAGATACTGGCACATATTTCTGATGTTTAGTCGTGTACTGTACAACTAGATATTGACACATCTTTCTGATGTTTCGTCGTGTACTGTACAACTATATACTGACACATATTTCTAATGTTTTATCGTGTACTATAAAACTAGATACTGGCACATATTTCTGATGTTTCGTCGTGTACTATAAGACTAGATACTGAAACATATTTCTGATGTTTTATCGTGTATTATAAAACTAGATACTGGCACATATTTCTGATGTTTCATCGTGTACTATAAAACTAGATATTGACACATATTTCTGATGTTTCATTGTGTAATATAAAACTAGATACTGGCACATATTTCCGATGTTTCGTCGTGTACTATAAAACTAGATACCGGCACATATTTCTGATTTTTCGTCGTGTACTGTACAACAAGATACTGGCACATATTTACGATGTTTCGTCGTGTATTGTACAACTAGATATCGACATATATTTCTGATGTTTCATGGTGTACTGTACAACTAGATACTGGGACATATTTCTGATGTTTCGTCGTGTACTATAAAACTAGATACTGACACATATTTCTGTTGTTTTATTGTGTATTATAAAACTAGATACTGGCACATATTTCTGATGTTTCAACATGTACTATAAAACTAGATATTAACACATATTTTTTATGTTTCATTGTGTACTATAAAACTAGATACTGGCACATATTTCCGATGTTTCATCGTGTACTATAAAACTAGATACTGGCACATATTTCTGATTTTTCGTCGTGTACTGTACAACTAGATATTGACACATATTTCTGATATTTTATCGTGTACTATAAAACTAGATACTGGCACATATTTCTGATGTTTCGTCGTGTACTATAAAACTAGATACTGGCACATATTTCTGAAGCTTCGTCGTGTACTGTACAACTAGATACTGACACATATTTCTGATGTTTTATAGTGTACCATAAAACTAGATACTGGCACATATTTTTGATGTTTAATTGTTTACTATAAAACTAGATACTGGCACATATTTACGATGTTTCGTCGTGTACTATAAAACTAGATACTGGCACATATTTCTGATTTTTCGTCGTTTACTGTACAACTAGATATTGACACAAATTTCTGATGTTTTATCGTGTACTATAAAACTAGATACTGGCACACATTTTTGATGTTTCATTGTGTACTATAAAACTAAATATTGGCACATATTTCTGATGTTTCGTCGTGTACTGTACAACTAGATATTGACACATATTTCTGATGTTTCATCGTGTACTGTACAACTAGATACTGGCACATATTTCTGATGTTTAGTCGTGTACTGTACAACTAGATATTGACACATATTTCTGATGTTTCGTTGTGTACTATAAAACTAAATATTGACACATTATTTCTGATGTTTCGTCGTGTACTATAAAACTAGATACTGACACATATTTCTGATGTTTTATCGTGTATTATAAAACTAGATACTGGCACATATTTCTGATGTTTCATCGTGTACTATAAAACTATATAAAGGTAATAACAAAATTACCGCACTCCGAACAATCTTACAAAGGGAAAGTCAAAACTCATAATTATATAAACTGACAAAATCAGTCAACAACCGGAAAACTGTGAAAATCGTAATGACCCTGACTTGGTACAGGCATTTCTAAAGAAATGGTGGGTTGAATCAGATTTTAAGGCGCCAAACCTCCCGCTCTCATTACGGTTCAAAGGTTCCGGCTGTCACTGTAACAGTATTTAAATACAGGAACAAAATAGGTAAAATAGTTGTCAAAGCAGTACCATATTCGGTGACGTAAATGTCAAAAATATTTTTACGTCACACATTGACAAAAAAAATTCTTGACATATTTGACTCTTTATCTTTATACATTTTCACTATATGAAAATGCATCGCTTATAATTTTTTCTGCAGAGACGGAATATATTTCGACAAGATATTGGTATCGGAATATAAACTTTTTAAGAGATCGAATAAGGCGAATCTTTTTATAGCCCTGGTCCAGTAGCCTGTTTCTCAGATGAAGATGACGTTTCAGGAAATCAGAATAATTGCTACTGCCCCTTGCATAGCGAATCAATTGCGAGATGTAAACACCATATGCAGGAGAAGCTGGTATATTGCTGCACATATTTGGAAAATTTATGATTTTAAAATTGAAGTCGTCCCGCTTATCATAAATTTTAGTACTGAGGTGACCACTGTCGTCAAATTCGAGGTATAAGTCCAAAAATGATGCGGACGAAGCTGTATCGGTGGTCTCTTTAACTTCCAGATCTGGAGGATATATCAATGGAAGAAATTCTGCAAATCTAGAATTATTGATAGATAAAACGTCATCAATATACCTGTATGTGAAATTAAAGGCTCTAGCCTCATGAATCTTCTTATCTTTTACAAGCTTTTGAAGAAACTCCGACTCATATGAGTATAAAAATAAATCGGCTAGAAGAGGGCACAATTCGTACCCATTGGTTGACACATATTTCTGATGTTTTATCGTGTACTATAAAAGTAGATACTGGCACATATTTCTGATGTTTCGTCGTGTACTGTACAACTAGATATTAACACATATTTTTGATGTTTCATTGTGTACTATAAAACTAGATATTGGCACATATTTCCGATGTTTCGTCGTGTACTATAAAACTAGATACTGGCACATATTTCTGATTTTTCGTCGTGTACTGTGCAACTAGATATTGACACATATTTCTGATGCTTTATCGTGTACTATAAAACTAGATACTGGCACATATTTCTGATGTTTCGTCGTGTACTATAAAACTAGATATTGACACATATTTCTGATGTTTTATCGTGTACTATAAAACTAGATACTGGCACATATTTCTGATGCTTCGTCGTGTATTGTACAACTAGATACTGACACATATTTCTGATGTTTTATCGTGTACTATAAAACTAGATACTGGCACATATTTCTGATGCTTCATGTACTTTACAACTAGATACCGGCATATTTTTCTGATGTTTCATCGTGTACTATACAACTAGATACTGGCATATATTTCTGACGTTTCATTGTGTACTTTACAACTAGATACCGGCATATATTTTTGATGCTTCTTCGTGTACTATAAAACTAGATACTGGCACATATATTTGATGTTTCATTGTGTACTGTACAACTATATATTGGCACATATATTTGATGCTTCATTGTGTACCTGATTACCATTTGTCTACATTGTATTTAGAGCATTACAGAATGTATTCATTTGTCTCTATACAACTAGTTTGATTCCTCTACCTATGCCAAATTGGACGAGCTATCGTTCCTGTATATATGTGTTAGAGATGTCCATTTTGCCTGTTTCTGTGATTTTCCTAATTAATTTTGAAACTGTTCTGGTGAGGTATATTTTGTTTTCCATTTTGTCACCACAATTAAGCCTCTTTAATTTCTGTACTTCAGAGATTTGTCATGGAACCTACTAACATCTGTTCCACCTAATATTGGTCGCTTGACACTCCTTGAATATCTGTAAGTAGTCTATCCTTATTTCAACACATTTTCTCCACAAATATGATTAGATCATTGTTCGTTAATCGTTCTCAGTCAAGCATATTATACGCTCTTCGTGATAATCCTCTAACGTCGTTTTAACCATTGTTGTCTTTGTGGAGTTGTGTTCATCCCACCAAAATTAGATGACACATTACCAGATATATCCGGCGTAAACTTGCTGACACAGAAGACCCGACTAGAGAGGTTGTAGGAAGAGTAAATTACATTGGGTTACATATGTTCTTAAAGTATTATCAGCAGAATCTACTTCCAGTGAACTTCATTTGACCAGCAAAAAGTATTTATAATGAACCGCGATGAAATCCCCTCCTAAATATATCAATTACTTATCTTTCTTTGTTAATAAAAATATATTTCATATGTAAGACTCTTTCCAAGATAATCAATAAAATCGGTCTAGAATTCGGCTGGTATTCATCTGCAGATGTCTTCGGAGATTACGCATTAGGCCAGCCAGCAAGACATGACAATGACGACGGGAGACTTTATTGCTGTCACTAAAATTTGCGTACAACTGACGATTCTTAAGAACTTGTCTATAAGAAAACCACATTTAGTATATTGAGGTTTCTACATAATCAGCAACAACGCTTAGTGCATTTAGAAGAGGTCAGGGATGGTAACTAAAATAAGATAATAATTACCTCCCCAATACATAATGTTGTTATTATATAAGGGTAATAACAAAATTACCGAACTCCGAACAATTTTACAAAGGGAAAGTCAAAACTCATAATTATATAAACAGACAAAATCAGTCAACAACCGGAAAACTGTGAAAACCGTAATGACCCTGACTTGGTACAGGCATTATTTTATAGCAATATTTCAACTGTTAAATCACAAATATTAAATACATGCTAATCATGAGCATAGCACATTTTACATTTGTTTCTGTTTCGTTTATGGATGTAATCTTTTGTTGTTTTGTTTTTCGGATATGGATATAGCTGTTGGTGTTAAACGCCACATAAAGTATTTCAGTTGTACCGAGAAATGACCTGTCAATAACACGCTTTATCACGTCATGTATGGAGTAGACCTCACTACAAACTTAAGCGGTGATAGACCTTGATTAATAGTCAGATTCAAATACAACTATTATATAGTTACCACTATGAAGGCTTTTCGATCCGGGATCTTTGTTCCTAAATACAAAACAAGTACGGCTTTTTTCTAGACCTTGTGCCAGTCAATTCTTCGTCAACCTTTTAACTTGTACCCTATGAAACATTTGTCATATGAATGGAAAATAAAAGTTAGAGGAAACCGATTGGGGACAAAACACTGGTTGATGACCCAATATAAATGGATTTATCAGTTTCATTAAATCGTATATTTTCTACATATTAGAGGTAATTTGGATATAACAGAATAGACACCTTCCCATTTGGGTATATTTGACCAAAATGAAAAACTAAGCATCCTGTGAGTAATGTACTGTTATCTTAATTAACTCAAATCTTATCACAATAAAACAAAAACCTTTAGTATCAACTAAGATCTTGTCATATAATTCTTCATAGTTTCATTTTACAATGTAATGTACATATTGCTGTTTCCTGGAATTTAATTGGAAAGCATGAAAGTTTTAAATGTTTGCATATTAATAATTGGATTCTTCTAATTAGGAGATAACTGTATTGTAGTTTAAGCTTTGCAGGCGTAAATCATCATTTTTAACGGTCGCAATTTGAGCTTAAACGAATATTTGCAACAGTAAAACCAATATTCTAATGCAATTTGTTTGCATTGTCGGATTGTATTGGCTACGATTCGTAACTAAAGGGTTCAGCTGGAATGATCTGCCATCTTGAAAACGCTTAATCCTACATGCCATATTCCCAATAATACACAATAATAATTAAAATGCTTACCTTACAAACTAATTATAGCTAAGTCTAATCAGTATTTTTGAATGTAAAACCAAGATCGTCATAACTGCCGTTTTTTCTATATTTCGCCCTATTTCATCGAATCAGATTTTGTACATATTATAGATGGCTGTACGACAATAAAATAGACAATTTACCATTAGGTATATTTGACCACAATATACACCTGGAGTGGTTGTAAGTACTTTTAATTGTAAATTTGTGTGCGCCATTTTAATAAGTTTGGAGATACCAAAGGGGTAATCAGAATCCATATATCGAAGACGGACAGAAAACACAATGACCAAAAGGTTCCAATTGGTTAAGTTGAAGTCATCACTTCGAACATTTTACGTTGCTACCGCGACTTGGTTTACCGTTGATATAAACATATTTTATTGGTATAACTGACATATATAAACAAAACAATAGCATTTTAACTAAAATAAGATAATAATTACCTCCCCAATACATAATGTTGTTATTATATAAGGGTAATAACAAAATTACCGAACTCCGAACAATTTTACAAAGGGAAAGTCAAAACTCATAATTATATAAACAGACAAAATCAGTCAACAACCGGAAAACTGTGAAAACCGTAATGACCCTGACTTGGTACAGGCATTATTTTATAGCAATATTTCAACTGTTAAATCACAAATATTAAATACATGCTAATCATGAGCATAGCACATTTTACATTTGTTTCTGTTTCGTTTATGGATGTAATCTTTTGTTGTTTTGTTTTTCGGATATGGATATAGCTGTTGGTGTTAAACGCCACATAAAGTATTTCAGTTGTACCGAGAAATGACCTGTCAATAACACGCTTTATCACGTCATGTATGGAGTAGACCTCACTACAAACTTAAGCGGTGATAGACCTTGATTAATAGTCAGATTCAAATACAACTATTATATAGTTACCACTATGAAGGCTTTTCGATCCGGGATCTTTGTTCCTAAATACAAAACAAGTACGGCTTTTTTCTAGACCTTGTGCCAGTCAATTCTTCGTCAACCTTTTAACTTGTACCCTATGAAACATTTGTCATATGAATGGAAAATAAAAGTTAGAGGAAACCGATTGGGGACAAAACACTGGTTGATGACCCAATATAAATGGATTTATCAGTTTCATTAAATCGTATATTTTCTACATATTAGAGGTAATTTGGATATAACAGAATAGACACCTTCCCATTTGGGTATATTTGACCAAAATGAAAAACTAAGCATCCTGTGAGTAATGTACTGTTATCTTAATTAACTCAAATCTTATCACAATAAAACAAAAACCTTTAGTATCAACTAAGATCTTGTCATATAATTCTTCATAGTTTCATTTTACAATGTAATGTACATATTGCTGTTTCCTGGAATTTAATTGGAAAGCATGAAAGTTTTAAATGTTTGCATATTAATAATTGGATTCTTCTAATTAGGAGATAACTGTATTGTAGTTTAAGCTTTGCAGGCGTAAATCATCATTTTTAACGGTCGCAATTTGAGCTTAAACGAATATTTGCAACAGTAAAACCAATATTCTAATGCAATTTGTTTGCATTGTCGGATTGTATTGGCTACGATTCGTAACTAAAGGGTTCAGCTGGAATGATCTGCCATCTTGAAAACGCTTAATCCTACATGCCATATTCCCAATAATACACAATAATAATTAAAATGCTTACCTTACAAACTAATTACAGCTAAGTCTAATCAGTATTTTTGAATGTAAAACCAAGATCGTCATAACTGCCGTTTTTTCTATATTTCGCCCTATTTCATCGAATCAGATTTTGTACATATTATAGATGGCTGTACGACAATAAAATAGACAATTTACCATTAGGTATATTTGACCACAATATACACCTGGAGTGGTTGTAAGTACTTTTAATTGTAAATTTGTGTGCGCCATTTTAATAAGTTTGGAGATACCAAAGGGGTAATCAGAATCCATATATCGAAGACGGACAGAAAACACAATGACCAAAAGAAAAAGGACGAATGGAGAAACAGCTTAGAAACATACACATCAAGCTAAAGATCGAGTAACACGAACCCCACTAAAATCAGGGATGAACTCAGGTGCTCCGGAAGGGTAAGCAGTTCCTGCTCCACTAGTGGCACCCGTTGTGTTAATTTAGTTGCACATCCGGTGATAAGTAATAAATGAGGAAAGGACCAGAAGTGTTTACGACAAGTGGAACATATCCGTGGTCATGTGTGACACAGATATTCCATAACGGTATATATTTGTTTGTGATACTTGTATGTTTTTCATAGGAAACAGATTTAAAAAAAGCATTTGCTTGTTTCTGAATCCTATTGTAGAAATGCTATTGTTTTGTTTATATATGTCAGTTATACCAATAAAATATGTTTATATCAACGGTAAACCAAGTCGCGGTGGCAACGTAAAATGTTCGAAGTGATGACTTCAACTTAACCAATTGGAACCCTTTGTTCAGCAGCTTCCTTGTTAGTAGCAAACCTATATCAGGAATATCCTGATAGGAACAACAAGCTCTGGAATATCGTATTAACTGAGAAATATATATTCCATGTGTAAGTGCTGTTGGAATGTTGCTACATATAAATGGAAAGTTCAAAATGGGGAAATTGAAATCATCTCTCATTTGTCGTAATTTCGTTCTTAAACGCCCCTCACTGTCAATTCCGAGGTGTAAGTCAAGTTATGAAGCTAACCTATCTGTATCTGTATCTGTATCTGTGTAAGTCTTTATCCCAAGCTCAATGGGGTAGATGCGACCAACAAAATCGCCAGACATATAATTAGTTAGTGAAATGACATCATATATCTAGCGGAACGTGAAATTAAGGGATCGGGCTAGCTTCTAGTTCTTCATCTTTGGATATATGATTGCCCAAGATTTTCTCTTTCGTACGTGTTGTCGGGCATATGTAGGGTTGCCAAATGAATTGTCAATTCCTAATTCCTTTATCAAGCAGTCTACGTAATGTGATTTACACACAAAAACAATATTGTTGTGGGCCTTGTCGGCGGGGGAAAACAACATATATGTCATGGGGGAAAGACAGGTGTTTAGCATCATTGTGGTCTTTAGAGATTGACGTAGAGCGAGTCCTCTTAGACCCATTGCGTTTTATTAATTCTAGATTATCCTTAATTGATACATACTCCCTTTGATCTCCTTGATGGATATTATTAATATCAACGGACTGGCTCTGATGTTAAAAAATATCGGTTAGTGTGACGTCAAACATATTTTGAATTACCGATAGAGAACAATTTATGGCACTGTGAAGCATATCTATCTGTATCTATATCTGTGTCTATGATAGCCTTTATTCTAAGCCCCATGGGGTAGATGCGATCAACGAAATAACCAAACATAGAATTCTTAAGTGAAAGGACATCCAGATAAACAGCAAAACAAAACAAATGCACAATACAATATGTGGTGGACACCACTATCACAAGCAAAGACAAATAATGTAAATAAGACATGAGCCCTCATACCAACAACTGGCGTTAAAGACGAACGGAACATCGTGTTCATGCAGAAATCGTTACGGACAACACACAACGCAACTCAGAACGTAAAGACACATAATAGAACAACAGAAAAAAAACTACAAAGATGAAGAAGACGGATCTCACCCAAACACCGGGAGTTAATTAAGGTGCTCGCGAAGTGTAAACACGTCCTGCTTCTGAAAAGAACCCCGTCGTGTTACTCTTCTGTACAGTCAAGTCCGGTAAAAGTCCTGGCAGTGATAGAGGAAAAGAAAACATCTACGTAAAAAGTAGAACATCCATTGTCATTTGAGATAATATATATTTCCTAACGGTCAACCAGATTGTGATGACGACCGTAGAAATTTTGTAGCAATGACTTCAATCTAGGAGCAACGTAGCCTTGTTTTCGCAGCTTTTGCATCAGCAGCTGAGCTCTGTACAGAAAATGAATGTACTGGGCACAAGCTCTAGAAAAACGTATGAGTTGTGAAATGTTAACCCCATGCGCTGGTGATGCTGGAATATTGCTACTGATGCATACCGTCAACACAACTGCATGTCTGATGCGCTTCATTTTTATTCCAATGCAAATTTGAAATAATACAACTGCCCATTCTAAGCTCTCCATTGTATTACAATATAACAGCATGCTATAAATATGATCCATTTACATTAAATTCAGCTACATGTCCCATGTACCTACAATACAATGTATTACCTTTTATACAACTGCATGTATGAAAAGTTCCGTTGTTATTCAACATATATTAAATATTCATATGTTATTTCAATACAGCTGTCTGAAACGTTCCATTTAGTGTCAAGACGTTAACATATCTGACATGTTCTATTTAACGTACACCTAACTGCATTCTCGTAAGGTTCAATTTTCCGTCACAACTCCTATATGAAGCGTCTCTTTATTCAAAGATAGAAGACATTAAAAATACTTTCAATGTTCTGTATATTATTGACAGGAACCTGAGAAATAACTTCCTGACAAGTTTGCCAAGAGGTATTTTTGACAACATTGATAAATTGCACACACTGTGAGTACTATAATAAAATGTCCGTCTGCAATAGAAGACAAGTTGGATGATACTAAAGGTATTAGCAGGTTAGACGTATAACGAAGGACAGACTTTATGTCCAGAAAGAAAAAAAATGAAAAAATAAATAATGATCCACATATTAATACACAGCAAATTAAAGATTGAGCACCACGATACCTACACATTGATTGAGCGCTAGTTGTAAAGTTTGACATAGACAATATCAGCGGTATCAATGGAGTGGGGCGGGGTCATCCTGTGGAAAACAAATCAAATTACTTGTCGTGTATCAAATGATATGTACATTTAAGGTATATCTTCGCACACATCCGAGGTATGTGGTTGCCAGTCTTATGGGCAAATGATATATCAATGTATCCTCTTCCCCTCCTCTCAAGACGATCAGTGTCTCAAACCAGGCTTTTTTGCACCTCCTTCTCCTCCCAATACTTCCAATATTTCAAAGTAGCATCATCCCCTGCTCCTTCTAAGACGAGCAATAGATCAATACAGCTTCCTCCCCTCCTTCTCCCACGACGACCAACATCTAAATAAGGGTAATAACAAAATTACCGAACTCCGAACAATCTTACAAAGGGAAAGTCAAAACTCATAATTATATAAACAGACAAAATCAGTCAACAACCGGAAAACTGTGAAAACCGTAATGACCCTGACTTGGTACAGGCATTTCTAAAGAAATGGTGGGTTGAATCAGATTTTAAAGCGCCAAACCTCCAGCTCTCATTACGATTCAAAGGTTCCGGCTGTCACTATAACATTATTTAAATACAGGAACAAAATAGGTAAAATAGTTGTCAAAGCAGTACCATATTCGGTTCCTTCTCTTCCTATGACAAACAGTATCTCAATGCAGCCTCCTCCCCTCCTCCTACCAGGACGAGCAATAAACACTTTATTATAATGCCTTACTACATGTATATGTGGTAGTGGCTTCTTTGATTCATGTAATAGTCCAAGCAAATTTCTTTTCAAATGGATTGGTATTTTCAGATTGTTTTTTGTATCAATTTCCGATCGCCAACACATCTGTAGACAATCGACCAATAAGCATATACCAGCCAAGTATCAAAAGGCTATATAAGTCCGAAGAAACCGGGAAGACAATAGCTCAATCAAGGTCAGTCGAACAGCCCGAGCTTAAGAGGAAACGCATGGATTATGACGTTAAGTAAGATGTTTGGAAAAAGTCAACTATCAATACGCAATACTGTTATTAGCATGAATTAGTAAAATGTTAGTTCATCAATGCTCTAGGGAACACAAATAATTTAATATTTATATTTTTGTCTAGTAACTGTAACAATTTATGTTTAAAGGGACTTAGCTGGAAATGCCTTTGCAAATTTAAAAGTGGACATTTTCATCAAAGTGAACGTATCAATCATGTAAGTAAGGCTTATTTTGAGTAGCAAATAAAATAAACCTGATGTTACTTCCCAAACGATTGGATATTGTGAGGTCCCCTACATGTTTAATGTTGTTTAAATGATTATTATGAACAGATATATCATGTTTGGGAGGGGTATTTGCGAAAAATACCAGTCTAGAGACGAAAAATTTAGTCTCAAGACTGGTATTTTTCGCAAATACCCCTCCCAAACATGATATGTCTGTTTAATTACACCGAATATTATTTAGAACACTGGCTAAATAAATAATACCTTTTGTTCGTCGTTTTCAGGAATATTCGTTTTTATTGTTTGTAACTTGGCAGTTGTTAACTACTATAGGACGCTTTGAACTGTTCCCTTCAGCAGATACAGTGGTAGTATATCGATTTGTTTTGCTAGTGAGTGGTTGAAGTATTCCGAATGAATTTGGCGGTTTGCGGTACGTGAGGGAAAAAAAGTGAAATACGTTTTCGCAAATACCACGGCAGAGGGAAAAAAGTTAAATCCTTAATTTCGGAACACTTCCGGGTTTCAAATTTGAATAATCACGTTACTTTATGTATAAAGGTAAAGAAGAAATATTCCGAATGAATTTGGCGGTTTGATGCACGTGAGGGTAAAAAAGTTAAATCCTCATGCAAATACCCCGGCAGTGGTAAAAATCAATGAGATTAATCATAAATATGAAAATACACGAAGAATACACCGGCTATTAACAAATCAACATCCAGGATTCTTATATAAGGTGTAATTATACCTTTTATTCATCGGTCGAGATATTAGTGGGGCGCATAAACGTATGAAATTTATTAGATGAAGGCAATGGATTCATTTGATGTTTGGAACTGTTGTTGTTCTTGTATCTGTATCATTTGGATGCTAGTTGAGTGTTGTTTCTGTATCTGAAAAGTTTGAAGATATCAATGGGGTATCCGTAAATTGAAGGAGAACAGAAAATATAATGGCCAAGCGAAAAGGTACAAAAGGACAAACAGCGATCTACAAAGGATACACATAAAGCTAAAGATCGCTTAACACGAACTCCACTAATACTGGGGGTTAATCCCGTCCATAAGAATCTCTTAATAGAGATATCTTTTGTGTATTTTTTTTTCAAAATCATTGTTTCAAACATCAAGATCAAATACAAAACGTGGATTATGTATTGCATGATATTAGACTAACCGGGCAATCAAAAATGGACAATGGACAAATGGACACAGACAATGTTGGGCATAGGACACAGAAGAAACAGTAAATACAACACTGACAACTTAAATGATGCGCCACATTACACGGATCCCGTCATAGACAGAAGGGTGAACCCGGAAGCTCGCGAATGATTAACAGTAGTTCCTTCTTCTTATAAGGCACCCATCATGTTACTCGGATAGTAAAGTCGTACAGCACAATTTACGGCCTAGTCTTCTGGATACTGAAAAACACTCTTGGACTATCAACCTTTTTTCAGTTATATAAAATTGCATGGAGGATACTTTGTCACGGGTCTGCAAAATTATACGTGGTGGACAATACTCTATTCTGATGTAAATCCAACTACCACAAAACACTGCGATAACGGTGTTCAGGAACTTTATTAATGCACCATTAACAGGTAACATAGTTATTAATAGATTGGTTAATATTTGCAGTCTTTTCTAGCAGACTTCTAAATTAATATGTTTGTACTTTTCAAATTAAGATTTATAGATTTGTCAGTCGTATGCCCATCTATTACTGAATGGCGGGAATCAATAATCGGGAAAGTAGCATTAATGGAAAAAGATGTTAAGTATACCCTCGATCAACCTGATCTTTGCCTAGGTATGTTTTATCATGTGTCTTAAAAGAAGTTTGAATATACCAAAGGGGTTTATTGGAGAAGGACATCAAATGCAAAGGTTAAAAGACAAAGAACAAAAAGGATAAACAGTGATCTACAAAATAGTACATTACAAACTAGAAATCCAGCACCACGTACACCACTTAAAACCCTTAAAAACGTGGGTGAATTCGGGTGCTCCAGAAGGTTAGCATTTCCTGCTCCACATGTGCATCCGTCGTTAACCAATCATTCCATCCTATATTTTTAGTTCACTACAATAGATACATTCATATTTTACTGTCCTAGTGCAAGAAGTCTTTCCTTGCTATTTTAGATATCATCAAGACCTCGAGTTTTTAATTGATGACAAATTTGTTATGCTTAGTGAACTTATATGTCAACAGAGAGTCGGCATTCTTATGGGAACCAACTGTGCTCCTCCACTAGCCGACTTATTGATTTATTCGTACGAGGCACACTTCATTTAAGGGCTACTCATGAAAAACAAAAAGAAACTAATCCGCTATATAGGGGACGTCCTTTCACTCAATAATTTGTTGATCGCATCAATCCCATTGAGATTTAGATAAAGGACACCACAGATACAGCTGGTCTGTATCTGTACATTGATCTATAATACGAAATTGACATGAATGACTGGTTAAGAACGTAACTTTACGGGGACATATATGTAGCAACATTCCAGCAACAACCTACAACTTACATCCACTAGACACTCGTTTCTGTTTAATTGTAGGAGCGTTGCATTCACCATATAAAACCTACTGGTTTTTGTCCTATTGAAGGCGAGTGATATTTTCTTTACACGAGGTACTCATTTGCGTCCCATTGAATGCGCATGACATTCTCCAAACACAAAAACGAGGCGCTCGTTTGTGTCTAATTGATGGAGCGTAGCATTCTCCATACACAATGCACCCGATTTTGTCCCACTCAAGGAGAGTGGCTTTCTCCATAAACGAGGCACTCGATTGTGTCCCATTGAAGGGACGTGATATTCTCCATACACGAGGCACTCATTTGTGTCCCATTGATGGAACGTGGAATTCTCCATACAAAAAGTTATTGTTTTTGTCCCATTGAAGGAGTGTAATGTTCTCCATATATGAGGCACTCATGTGTGTCCCATTGATGGAACGTGGAATTCTAAATACCAACAAATTATTGTTTTTGTCCCATTGAAGGTGTGTAATGTTCTCCATACATGATGCACTCATTTGTGTCCCATTAAAGAACCTTGGTAATCCACATACACGAGACAATCGGCTGTGTCCCATTGGAAAAGTTAGGCAATCTCCATGCACGAACCACTTGTATTTGTCCCATTGAAGGTACGTGCATTCTCTATACACGAGACACATATTTGTGTCTCATTCAAGGAGCGTGATATTGTCCATGCACTAGGCGCTCATATGTGTCCTATTGAAGGAGCGTGACATTCTCGATAAGCATAAATGAGACGCTCGTTCGTGTCCACCTGAAGGAGCGTAACACTCTCCATACACGATATACCCGATTTTATCCCTTCCTATTGAAGGAGTGTGGCATTCTCCATAAACGAGGCATTTGATTGTGTTCCATTCTCCATACACAATGAACCCGATTGTGTCCCATTGAAGGGACGTGATATTCTTCATATATGAGACACTCATTTGTGTCTCATTGAAATAACGTGACATTCCCTATATATCAGTCATATGTGCCCCACTGAAGGAGCGTGACAGATTCCATACACGAGGAACTCATTTCTGTTCCATTAATGTGATATTCTCCATACACGAGGCACTCGTTTGTGTCCCATTGTAGGAACGTGGCATTCTCCATACATGAGGCATTATCAGTTATTTACGTGTCTACCCGTAGGCATTGGGATTGTACCACCTTGACGCAATTGTGGTCTATATCACCTCCCTGGCTTAGTAGTGATCATATGTGGTCTATATCACCTCCCTGGCTTAGTAGTGACCAGATGTGATCTATATCACCTCCCTGGCTTAGTAGTGACCATATATGGTCTATATCACATCCCTGGCTTAGTAGTGACCAGATGTGGTCTATATCACATCCCTGGCTTAGTAGTGACCAGATGTGGTCTATATCACCTCCCTAGCTTAGTAGTGACCATATTTGGTCTATTTCACCTCCCTGGCTTAGTAGTGACCAGATGTGGTCTATATCACCTCCCTTGCTTAGTAGTGACCAGATGTGGTCTATATCACCTTCCTGACTTAGTAATGACCAGATGTGGTCTATATCACCTCCCTAGCTTAGTAGTGACCAGCTGTGGTCTATATGACCTCCCTGGCTTAGTAGTGACCAGATATGGTCTATATCACCTCCCTGGCTTAGTAGTGACCAGATGTGGTCTATATCACCTCCCTGGCTTAGTAGTGACCAGATGTGGTCTATGGTATATGCATAGGTGTGACTGGTCAGCTGTAATCTATGGTATATGCATAGGTGTGACTGGTCAGCTGTAATCTATGGTATATGCATAGGTGTGACTGGTCAGCTGTAATCTATGGTATATGTATAGCTGTGACTGATCAGCTGTAATAAACTGTACATGTAAGCGTAACTGACCAGCTGTGGTCTATAGTGTATGTAGGAGTGACTGACCAGCTGTGGTCTATATTATATGTATCTGTGACTAACCAGCTGTGGTCAATAATATATGTAGGCAGTTTAACAATTACAATATTATGAAGAGAAAGGGTCAAATATTGATACTATCAATTCCACCAATTTCAACAAAACGAACAATCACCTCTCACATTAACTCATAGAACATAAAACACCACGACATAATTATGACGTTGGATTTCCAGGTCCTGGCTTGGGACAAGAGCAAGTACTTAGCAGGGCATAACCTGTTAAAGGGATCCCAATAGTATTATGTGAACATCAACTAATTTATGTTTATTCCAGGCATAACCCAATCACAACTTCAAACGACAAAACATGATATGAACTCACCAGTTCTTCAACATCAGCTGACAACTACCGGTATAACTGCAAGCAAAATGATGTCAACAGAACATCAAAACCGACAGGAAGGAAAAACTGCTACTACCGAAGGTATGCTTAATAGGGTTAGGGTTGTGTGCTTTTAGCAATACTTCAGAGAAAATTGTACCAATTTTTATGGTAGAAGAAATTGCTATATGGTCAGTAATACCTCAGCAAAACTGTGTCAGCTTTACGGTTGGTGTTGAGTGTGGTTAACAATATTTCAACAGAAGCGTGTCAGTTTTATTGTTAGCGATGTGTGTGTTTAACAATTCTTAAGCATGGTCAGGGTTTTGTCTGTTTGACAATACTTCAGTAACATTATGTCAGTTTTATGGGTGGACGAAACAGGAGTACTATTACAGAATAAAACCATATAACTGATGGAAGCCATGGGCAATACTGACACAGGTAATTGTGTGGTTCATGTTTCGCGATCCCATTGATGGAACGTGGAATTCTCCATACAAAAAGTTATTGTTTTTGTCCCATTGAAGGAGTGTAATGTTCTCCATATATGAGGCACTCATGTGTGTCCCATTGATGGAACGTGGAATTCTAAATACCAGCAAATTATTGTTTTTGTCCCATTGAAGGTGTGTAATGTTCTCCATACATGATGCACTCATTTGTGTCCCATTAAAGAACCTTGGTAATCCACATACACGAGACAATCGGCTGTGTCCCATTGGAAAAGTTAGGCAATCTCCATGCACGAACCACTTGTATTTGTCCCATTGAAGGTACGTGCATTCTCTATACACGAGACACATATTTGTGTCTCATTCAAGGAGCGTGATATTGTCCATGCACTAGGCGCTCATATGTGTCCTATTGAAGGAGCGTGACATTCTCGATAAGCATAAATGAGACGCTCGTTCGTGTCCACCTGAAGGAGCGTAACACTCTCCATACACGATATACCCGATTTTATCCCTTCCTATTGAAGGAGTGTGGCATTCTCCATAAACGAGGCATTTGATTGTGTTCCATTCTCCATACACAATGAACCCGATTGTGTCCCATTGAAGGGACGTGATATTCTTCATATATGAGACACTCATTTGTGTCTCATTGAAATAACGTGACATTCCCTATATATCAGTCATATGTGCCCCACTGAAGGAGCGTGACAGATTCCATACACGAGGAACTCATTTCTGTTCCATTAATGTGATATTCTCCATACACGAGGCACTCGTTTGTGTCCCATTGTAGGAACGTGGCATTCTCCATACATGAGACATTATCAGTTATTTACGTGTCTACCCGTAGGCATTGGGATTGTACCACCTTGACGCAATTGTGGTCTATATCACCTCCCTGGCTTAGTAGTGATCATATGTGGTCTATATCACCTCCCTGGCTTAGTAGTGACCAGATGTGATCTATATCACCTCCCTGGCTTAGTAGTGACCATATATGGTCTATATCACATCCCTGGCTTAGTAGTGACCAGATGTGGTCTATATCACATCCCTGGCTTAGTAGTGACCAGATGTGGTCTATATCACCTCCCTGGCTTAGTAGTGACCATATTTGGTCTATTTCACCTCCCTGGCTTAGTAGTGACCAGATGTGGTCTATATCACCTCCCTGGCTTAGTAGTGACCAGATGTGGTCTATATCACCTTCCTGGCTTAGTAGTGACCAGATGTGGTCTATATCACCTCCCTGGCTTAGTAGTGACCAGCTGTGGTCTATATGACCTCCCTGGTTAGTAGTGACCAGATGTGGTCTATATCACCTCCCTGGCTTAGTAGTGACCAGATGTGGTTTATGGTATATGCATAGGTGTGACTGGTCAGCTGTAATCTATGGTATATGCATAGGTGTGACTGGTCAGCTGTAATCTATGGTATATGCATAGGTGTGACTGGTCAGCTGTAATCTATGGTATATGTATAGCTGTGACTGATCAGCTGTAATAAACTGTACATGTAAGCGTAACTGACCAGCTGTGGTCTATAGTGTATGTAGGAGTGACTGACCAGCTGTGGTCTATATTATATGTATCTGTGACTAACCAGCTGTGGTCAATAATATATGTAGGCAGTTTAACAATTACAATATTATGAAGAGAAAGGGTCAAATATTGATACTATCAATTCCACCAATTTCAACAAAGCGAACAATCACCTCTCACATTAACTCATAGAACATAAAACACCACGACATAATTATGACGTTGGATTTCCAGGTCCTGGCTTGGGACAAGAGCAAGTACTTAGCAGGGTATAACCTGTTAAAGGGATCCCAATAGTATTATGTGAACATCAACTAATTTATGTTTATTCCAGGCATAACCCAATCACAACTTCAAACGACAAAACATGATATGAACTCACCAGTTCTTCAACATCAGCTGACAACTACCGGTATAACTGCAAGCAAAATGATGTCAACAGAACATCAAAACCGACAGGAAGGAAAAACTGCTACTACCGAAGGTATGCTTAATAGGGTTAGGGTTGTGTGCTTTTAGCAATACTTCAGAGAAAATTGTACCAATTTTTATGGTAGAAGAAATTGCTATATGGTCAGTAATACCTCAGCAAAACTGTGTCAGCTTTACGGTTGGTGTTGAGTGTGGTTAACAATATTTCAACAGAAGCGTGTCAGTTTTATTGTTAGCGATGTGTGTGTTTAACAATTCTTAAGCATGGTCAGGGTTTTGTCTGTTTGACAATACTTCAGTAACATTATGTCAGTTTTATGGGTGGACGAAACAGGAGTACTATTACAGAATAAAACCATATAACTGATGGAAGCCATGGGCAATACTGACACAGGTAATTGTGTGGCTCATGTTTCGCGATCCCATTGATGGAACGTGGAATTCTCCATACAAAAAGTTATTGTTTTTGTCCCATTGAAGGAGTGTAATGTTCTCCATATATGA
The DNA here is from genome assembly GCA_963680875.1 of Bathymodiolus brooksi. Classification (NCBI taxonomy): domain Eukaryota; kingdom Metazoa; phylum Mollusca; class Bivalvia; order Mytilida; family Modiolidae; genus Bathymodiolus; species Bathymodiolus brooksi. Next base: position 88,582,619 of record OY804581.1, on the reverse strand, counting down.
GGCACTCATGTGTGTCCCATTGATGGAACGTGGAATTCTAAATACCAGCAAATTATTGTTTTTGTCCCATTGAAGGTGTGTAATGTTCTCCATACATGATGCACTCATTTGTGTCCCATTAAAGAACCTTGGTAATCCACATACACGAGACAATCGGCTGTGTCCCATTGGAAAAGTTAGGCAATCTCCATGCACGAACCACTTGTATTTGTCCCATTGAAGGTACGTGCATTCTCTATACACGAGACACATATTTGTGTCTCATTCAAGGAGCGTGATATTGTCCATGCACTAGGCGCTCATATGTGTCCTATTGAAGGAGCGTTACATTCTCGATAAGCATAAATGAGACGCTCGTTCGTGTCCACCTGAAGGAGCGTAACACTCTCCATACACGATATACCCGATTTTATCCCTTCCTATTGAAGGAGTGTGGCATTCTCCATAAACGAGGCATTTGATTGTGTTCCATTCTCCATACACAATGAACCCGATTGTGTCCCATTGAAGGGACGTGATATTCTTCATATATGAGACACTCATTTGTGTCTCATTGAAATAACGTGACATTCCCTATATATCAGTCATATGTGCCCCACTGAAGGAGCGTGACAGATTCCATACACGAGGAACTCATTTCTGTTCCATTAATGTGATATTCTCCATACACGAGGCACTCGTTTGTGTCCCATTGTAGGAACGTGGCATTCTCCATACATGAGGCATTATCAGTTATTTACGTGTCTACCCGTAGGCATTGGGATTGTACCACCTTGACGCAATTGTGGTCTATATCACCTCCCTGGCTTAGTAGTGATCATATGTGGTCTATATCACCTCCCTGGCTTAGTAGTGACCAGATGTGATCTATATCACCTCCCTGGCTTAGTAGTGACCATATATGGTCTATATCACATCCCTGGCTTAGTAGTGACCAGATGTGGTCTATATCACATCCCTGGCTTAGTAGTGACCAGATGTGGTCTATATCACCTCCCTAGCTTAGTAGTGACCATATTTGGTCTATTTCACCTCCCTGGCTTAGTAGTGACCAGATGTGGTCTATATCACCTCCCTGGCTTAGTAGTGACCAGATGTGGTCTATATCACCTTCCTGGCTTAGTAGTGACCAGATGTGGTCTATATCCCCTCCCTGGCTTAGTAGTGACCAGCTGTGGTCTATATGACCTCCCTGGCTTAGTAGTGACCAGATATGGTCTATATCACCTCCCTGGCTTAGTAGTGACCAGATGTGGTCTATATCACCTCCCTGGCTTAGTAGTGACCAGATGTGGTCTATGGTATATGCATAGGTGTGACTGGTCAGCTGTAATCTATGGTATATGCATAGGTGTGACTGGTCAGCTGTAATCTATGGTATATGCATAGGTGTGACTGGTCAGCTGTAATCTATGGTATATGTATAGCTGTGACTGATCAGCTGTAATAAACTGTACATGTAAGCGTAACTGACCAGCTGTGGTCTATAGTGTATGTAGGAGTGACTGACCAGCTGTGGTCTATATTATATGTATCTGTGACTAACCAGCTGTGGTCAATAATATATGTAGGCAGTTTAACAATTACAATATTATGAAGAGAAAGGGTCAAATATTGATACTATCAATTCCACCAATTTCAACAAAACGAACAATCACCTCTCACATTAACTCATAGAACATAAAACACCACGACATAATTATGACGTTGGATTTCCAGGTCCTGGCTTGGGACAAGAGCAAGTACTTAGCAGGGTATAACCTGTTAAAGGGATCCCAATAGTATTATGTGAACATCAACTAATTTATGTTTATTCCAGGCATAACCCAATCACAACTTCAAACGACAAAACATGATATGAACTCACCAGTTCTTCAACATCAGCTGACAACTACCGGTATAACTGCAAGCAAAATGATGTCAACAGAACACCAAAACCGACAGGAAGGAAAAACTGCTACTACCGAAGGTATGCTTAATAGGGTTAGGGTTGTGTGCTTTTAGCAATACTTCAGAGAAAATTGTACCAATTTTTATGGTAGAAGAAATTGCTATATGGTCAGCAATACCTCAGCAAAATTGTGTCAGCTTTACGGTTGGTGTTGAGTGTGGTTAACAATATTTCAACAGAAGCGTGTCAGTTTTATTGTTAGCGATGTGTGTGTTTAACAATTCTTAAGCATGGTCAGGGTTGTGTCTGTTTGACAATACTTCAGTAACATTATGTCAGTTTTATGGGTGGACGAAACAGGAGTACTATTACAGAATAAAACCATATAACTGATGGAAGCCATGGGCAATACTGACACAGGTAATTGTGTGGTTCATGTTTCGCGATCCTTAGTTTCTGTCTAATGTTTTATAGATCGTTGTTTGTCCTGTTTCTTGTGACCATATTTTTATTATCTGTCCTTCGATATAAAGCTTCTGGTTACCCCTTGGTATCTTCAAACTTTTCTTATCACATATAACTTTACATTTGAACATGGCAGAAATTTGGGACCACAATACTAAGTCAGGGAATCTTACTTGGAAAAGAAGAAGAGGCAAAATAAGTGCGCGGTTGTAGCTTAACACAACATGAGACCTTATCAGCTTTATCATGGCGGTAACACGTAGAAATAGAGAGCGATCCAACATGTTCTAAAACATATAGGCTCTTAATGCTCAGGATCATAAACTGAATATAAAGCCTTGTTATGGAATGAAATACGAGAACGTGTTGGATTTGGCTATTCAACAACATGTTTATGTATATCTGAATTATAAGTTAGTACCTCTAATTCTGTATAACTGCCATAAGGGAGGTCCGATACGGATTTGGAAGTGGACTAAAGACACATTCTTCCTGACACTTTCTAATCATATTAGAGACACAGTTATGTAAAACATAATGTGTAGCAGGTTATGAACTCTATAAAACATTTAATTAGTGTTCAAACTATCTTGTGTGAACTCAATTCAATCTGATTAAAATCAGATATTTCACTTGTTCCCTATACTGATATGTCACGGAGTGGGCGATCTCAGGAAATCCAATAACTGTCCATAAGACACAATGACATAAATCAACAGGATCTTTCTTTCATATAAAACCGATTTATATTTAATAAGGTATGGCTTACACCACATGTGTAGGGATTCTCGGAGTTGCAGCCAGTGTGTTTCCAGTAGTATACATAGGTATTAAGTTGGTAGGAAGTCGGTTAGGTACAGGTATGGCGGGACAGGCGGCACGGGCAACACAGGTAAGTGTAACTCAATGAGACTTGAATTTTCTAAAATATGTGTATGTATCTGATTTCATAGTGAGCGATTGTTGTTTAACAATTGTAAGGCAAGAACAAGTTGTGAGATGATTATCTCCGCTTTGTATTTGACCAACACGCTTGGCTGAATTTCTAGCTCTCTGGAAAAAACCATTCCACGGGTAGACATGTCACTCCACTTAGACCTAGGATCATGATTTCGAGATAACCAGAGGAGAAGCATCAAATACCCATTTAATAGTCTTTCGTTTGACACGACCGTGGCTTGAACCTACGATCTCGACTATCGACTACCACACAAGTGGCGAGCACACTAACACCGCCTATGTGGTTTTGATTTCATCAGCATTGTGAAAATAATAATCATATAATATATAGCATATATCGTTTTCATCATTCAATTACATGTTGCTCACTTATTCAGGCATACCATAAAACGTTGAAATTTATTTAAAAATCGGATTTCCTAACTTTTTGCTAATGTATGGTTGGTTTTTAATGCCAAGTGGACAATTTGGGATCGTATGTGAAATTGAAGCAGTTTACTATCCAATATGGATTACAATTGTATAGATTTACTATTTTTATTTTTTTTTTATTTGTATTAATTGATTGGAATAATATATGTTTACGTCAGACACAGCATGATACGACCACAATAAATCACAATGTCCAGGAATTGAGCTCAAAACTGTGATAGTGCATAAGGAGATTCAACCCCAGCTGTTAATACATTGTATATGTGTTTTTCATAGATTTAAACTTTATTTATAGAGCAGCATCAAGAATGACAGATCTGGAGATTTTGTATCGGAACAAATGAAAATAGATATCACGAAATTTGTTGAGCTTACGACTGAAAAACAACGTTTTCATGGTTGGATAAACATCCCTCCTGTTGATTACAAAGACTCCATACAATAACATGGACTGTTGATAGAACATAGACATTTCTAATTAATACAGACTCGATCGTACCTGGACTATTGATATAACATAGATATTTCTAATTAATACAGACTCGATCGTACCTGGACTATTGATATAACATAGATATTTCTAATTAATATGCAATGGCAAATACGTGTGGTATAGTACATATTGATTTTCGTTGTGATTTTGCTTAATAACTAATACATGTATATGTGATTTACAGACCAGTATGTGTAGAGCTTGAATACTACGCTTGTTTTACTTGTGCAATATCTGTAATAAACCGGGTCTACATTGAAGATACATCATCGTTATATTAGCATTTGGTATAAGCTAACATACCATCATTTAAAATGTACATAACAAATAGCACATCAATAAAATCTAGGCAATCTCGAATAATATGTACCGTTATAATTTGGGCTTGACTTATTCTAAAATAATCATCTTTTTTTTTAATTTTTACATTCCACTGAGCTGCATGATGAAAATTACCATGTTTTGATATTTGTATCAATATAGGTGATAAACATAGATTATCGGCAATTTTGAAGGTCGAGACAGACATTATTGCTTTTATCTCAATGAGTCCGATATGACGAACTGGGATATTTGTGATAATGACTGTGGATGCCTTCAGACCGTACGTTATTGTTTTAATGTGACATCATAATGGGTTTTACGCCAGATTGACAGATAAACGTGCGTATACGAGTTTCAAACTGACCTAATATTGTTTGTGGATCAAGGTGAGTTCAGTGATCCAGACTTTATCAGGGTCACACATAAAAGTAAAAATGTCCAATTTGCCGATAAAGCACACTAAAATTACGTGGATTAAATGTTGTTAAAGTTATATAAGCAGTTATTGAGCTGCTGAAATTACGTGGGTTAAATGTTGTTAAAGTTATATAAGCAGTTATTGAGCTGCTGAAATTGATGTATAGTGTTTATTCACATAGATTTGTTTTCCTTAACTAGTAAAAGTTAAAACACTAAATGTGACTATTTATTATGCATTAGATTATTTCTTAAGTGTTTATCCTTTTGTAATTATTAGTCCAATAACTGCCAGGATGGCTTAAAACTAAGCAAATAAATCTGAAATGTTCTTTTTATATATTGCCATGCTTTGAGTGTTTAAAGCCATATTCAATAATAATTAAGAGGGTTGGGTATTCATAAGCCGGTTTAACCCTGCCTAATGTTCTTGTTTGCCTCAAGTTGGGACCTAAATTCCCAGTCATTTGACGTAGACCTTTTATATGCTCAATGAGTGGAAGTGAGAGGTGATTGTTCGTTTGTTGATATTAGGATATTGTAAACAGGGTATCCATAAGCCGGTTTAACCCTGCCTAATGTTCTTGTTTGCCTCAAGTTGGGACCTAAATTCCCACTCATTTGACGTAGACCTTTTTTATGCTCAATGAGTGGAAGTGAGAGGTGATTGTTCGTTTGTTGATATTAGGATATTGCAAACAATCACTGTTTAAACGTCCTTTTCACAATATCGTAGCGCTCAGCTTTACTATTGGAAGTAAACAGAGTACCCGGAGAAACCCACTGACCCAATGCATTTTACCGACAAACTTTGTCCCATTAAGTTGCATAGAGTACACCTTGTCATCGGAGGACATTAAAGTCACCTGGGTTCCCCTCATCGGTTTTGGTTTCTGTGTTGTGTTTTGCATGTCTTCATTGCCTGATGCTGCCAATGTCTCTAGATTGATCATTTTTTATTGACCTTTCGATTTTCTCTGACGTTTAATAAGTTACGATAGGAACCAATTGTATATACAGATTAGCATACAGTCATGGTCATGGACAGCGATTTTGTAATGCTGAATCATATTTAGAAAAATGTTATACCAGTTCTACAGTTAGTAAGGGTAAGGGTTTAAGACCACTTTCAACATTATTCGTTATATCGTGGCGGTCAGTTTTATTGGTGGAGTACCAGGAGAAAACCACCGACCTGTACATCCGGACGCAGCCTTATTTGTTTAGTGAGCGATCCATTATGACTCAGAGACCCGAGACCATCAACACCTAAGCATAATACAATGAGTCCCCCGAGCATAGTCCCCCGAGATCTTTCCCCTATACAGTCAAACAGCTTCCATTTACCACACCCAATGTTGGCTAGTGAGTGCCCCGAGACCTGCAACACCTAAGCATAATGTAATGCGTTACTAGGGGTCACACCCTATACGGTCAAATAACTTTCGTTCTCCACACCTAATCTTGCATGATTCATAGTTTTGTCCTGTCCCTATTAAGCATAGGTGGTGCACTCCCTTACGAATGATGACTCACCCACGTGTCCATGATGGGTCGTGGTGTGAACTCAACAATGAAAACGAAGAACGGGCGTATAAAGTAAGAATTCCATCGTCCTTAATTTATTCACAACGCGATTGCGATGAAGTATCCACATTGTAAAATCGAACTCGGAAAGAACAGATTGATCCAGGTCACAGAATGGAAAGTCGAAATCCGCATTGATATCAGAGAATGGGAATCCCGAAATGGGAAACAATCCCTACAGAAAAAGGGATCAGCCTCCCGCTCCGATGCTGGGAAATGCTGGTGAGCAGTCCCCACCTCTTGCACCAGGCCTTCTCCGAAAACAGGGAGAACAAAAGTCATCTCGGAGGAAACGTAAACGTGACACTTCAACCCAACTACGTCTGTGTGAGTATCAATATTGGTTTCCTCCGAACCAATCGCACCTCGTCCCAACTAAGAAGGCAATCACGTTAAGTCCCACAGAATACTCACAGTTGAAGGACCCTACAAGCATAATGGATGACTTTGTTCCCGAGATAATGTTGGTCGTACCATATCCCTACCAATCGGATCACATGAACCAGCTAGGAAAGGAACATTAACATGTGATAAGATTAAGCTCAATGTTACATATGCAGTGACTCACATCTTCCCTTAAAGTAATACCACAATAAAAACAAGTCACTCTATCAGCAATATTTACATGAAACGGATATTAATAATTTGAAATATGTGGCTTTTTTATTTGTTTTCATGTATTTGGTATGATAAAAATGAGTGTCACAATTTTCTAGAATAGCGAATTTTAGGCGATAGAAACCGAGTATTTGTGAAATTTTAAGGTCGAAAAACCTATCATCGTTTTATCTTCAAGGTGTTAAGAACACTATGGAAATAATGTAGAGGGGTACGATTTTGTCCGTAGTATCAATTTAAGCGTCAATGTTTTAAACATGGTATGTTTTTCTGTGCACAAATGTAGCGAGTACCAACTATAAGGTGGGGAAAATCCTCTGCATGCAATTTTATTATCGTTTTCCGTGTATTTTATATGATAAAAATGAGCGCCACAATTATTCAGAATAGCGAATTTTAGGCTATACTTCAGTATTTGTGAGATTTTAAGGTCGAAAAACCAATCGCCTTTGAATTTTGAGGTAATAAAAACTCTATGGAAACAACTTTGAAAGGGGTACAATTTTGTCCGTAGTATCACATTTAATCGTCAATTGTTTTAACATGGTATGTGTTTGTGTCAAAAATGTTGCGAGTACGAAATATGAGGCGTGGAAAAATTCAAAATTTGCAATTCTATTATCGTCTTCCATGAATGATAAAATGGAAAAAAATATTGAGTCTGTATTGTAAAATAGTTTATTGTAAATATTGTGTCAATAATTGTATCGCCCAATGCAATAAACGTGCATATAACCTTTGATGTGTTCCTTTGTTTGTAAGACTGCTTGGAGAAATACATCGAGTTTTTGAAATATAAGACGAAAAGTATTAAAATTAAAAAAAAAAATTGATGAAAAAAGGGCAATAACTCCAAGATAGGTAATCAGATTTACTTCAAAATTGCAGGGTAGGTAGATCTTGACATGCTGAACATGTTTGCAATTTCAACTTACCATCTGTCTCTTATAGTTTTTGAAATAAAGGACAAAAAGTTTTAAAATTTTGAAAATTGGATGAAAAAAGGGAAATAACTCCAAACTGGGTAATGGGATTTACTTCAAAATTGCAGGGTGAGTAGATCTTGACATGCTGCACATTTTTGCAATTTAAACTTAACCTTTATCTCTTATAGTTTTTGAAATATACGACAAAAAGTATTAACATTTTACAAATTTGATGAAAAAAGGGTAATAACTCCAAAATGAGTAATCAGATTTACTTCAAAATTGCAGGGTAGGTAGATCTTGCTGTGCTGATCATTTTTACCCCATGTCAGATTTTTGATATTATTAACCTGCAATTTTACCATATGTTCTATTTGTAGTAACAGCGGCATGTTGGTTGGTGCACGGCATCACCGGACACAATTTTGAGACTGAACACCCTAGTGATGATTCAGACCAAGTTTGGTTTCCATTGGTCTAGTACTTTCAGAGGAGAAGATTTTTGAAAAAGTTTACGACGTACGACGGACGACGGACGCCAAGTGATGGCAATAGCTCACCTGACCCCTTTGGGTCAGGTGAGCTAAAAATGACAAAGTTCAACATACAGGAAATTAAAGAAAAAAATTGTCAAATCAGCCCATAATAGGAGGTGCACATCTTCAATATATATACACACACTGTGCAAAGTCTGAATAATATTGATTGAACACTGTTGGAGTTTTAGATTACACCAACTAGGTACCGTCCATGACATATAATGATAAAAAATGACTAATATCAGCATACAGAAAATATATGAAAAAAATCTTCAAATCAGCCCATAATAGGAGGTGCACATCTTTAATATGTATACAAACACTGTGCAAAGTTGCAATAATATTGATTGAAAACTGTTTGAGATACAGATTACACTAAGTAAGTACTGCCTTGCTGGGACGGACGTACGGACGGAGAAAGCGATTCCTAGACCGGCTTCCGCCTTCGGCGATGCAGGTAAAAATATGCTTACAATTCTTACATTTAATGATTTATAGATAAAAATATCACAGTATGTAGTCAACGATTTATACTATATAAATCTTTGATTTAGTTTAGGGTTGATCAAATGAAAAACAAAATATATCATACTGTGAGAACAGTTCCAAAATCCAACAGATGATACAAATCATAATAATATAAAGGTACATGTGAACCCTTCGACTTCAAGACTAAGAGGTACTACTCTGAAACAATATAATTGGTACTCTGATTTAACTTATGAGACACCCTTTATCCTGCAATTAATGTTTTGACTTTCAACTATTTAGAGTAAAAACAATCTTAAAAGGTCAATCTAAAAATTAAAAGCTAACTATGACTGATTGTTATTTTACGCCATCTTATTCAAACTAGTGAACTGCCCATATTCACCTGATAGTTCAAATTACATATATAGTGTTTTGTAGATTGTTATTTGTCCTATTTCATTTGGCCATTGCATTGTCTATTCTACGATTTACGGATTCTGATTACCCCTTTGGCATCTTCAAACACTTCTTAGTTCTTAATGTTTTAATATACAGTTGTTTTCTGGGATAACTTTTGAAGGATGAATTTGTTTTATCCCTTCATAGTTGTAAACTTTATGTATCATGGATAACTTGAATACCCAGACATTTAGAAGTGATACCTTGTCACCTTCAACTTCAACACAAAAAAAGGGATGTTAGGGTTAGGGTTGTGGTGTTTAACACCACTATCAACAATATTTCAGTTATATCATGGCGGTCAGTTTTATTGGCGGATGAAACCCGAGTACTCGGAGAAAACCACTGACCTGCCGCACGTCATTGACAAACTTTAACACATAATGTTGTATCGAGTACAGCTCACCTGAGCAGGATTTGAACTCACAATGTTAGTGGTGATAGGCACTGATTGCATAGATAGTTATAAATCCAACCTAATTACATGTATTAAGTATATGATGAAGAGAATAATTAACATAATATCTATATAGTTTATCATCAATTTAATTTTAATTGACCTTATGCAACTACTATGCAATCACCACCATGATAATCCCCAAGAAAGTTGCACTGAACTTTCTTATTTTCAAGAAAATCAAGATGTCTATTACCATTTATCACTAACAAGAGGCTCCCAGGAGCCTGTAATCGCTCACCTGGATCAAAGCTGCTTTCATTAACAACGCAACTGCACTGTGGCGGCCATCTTGGTGGGAGAGCGCGACTGCCGGACACAATTTTGGAAGAGGACCATCCAATGACTATTTCATCAAAATTTTGTTCTTATTGAGCAAATGGTTACAGACAAGATGGTTTTTATGTGAATTTCCCATAGGGTCCTATGTTAAACTAAGTACAGCTGTGCAGCCATCTTGGTCAGAGGGCGGGACCACCAGACACAATTTTGGAAGGGGGCCATCCAAGGATCATTCCACAAAAGTTTGGATGCAATTGGCCCAGTGGTTTCTGAGAAGATTTTTATGTGAATTTCCTATAGGGTCCTATGTTAAGCGAAGTTCGGCTGTGGGGGCCATCTTGGTCGAAGGGCCGAACCGCCGGACACATTTTTGGAAGAGAACCATCCAATGACTATTTCATCAAAATTTTGTTCTTATTGAGCAAATGGTTTCAGACAAGAAGATTTCTATGGGAATTTCCCATAGGGTCCTATGTTAAATTAAGTTCGGTTATGGCGGCCATCTTGGTCAGAGGTCTGAAATGCCAGACATAATTATGGAAGGGGACCACCCAAAGATCATTTCAGTAAAGTTTGGTTGAGATTGGCTCAGTAGTTTCAGAGGAGAAGATTATTTTTTAATTTAATCCCCCCTTTTTTCTATTTTTAGCTTGGCGGCCATCTTGGTTGGAAGTCGGGATCACCGGACACAATTTTGGAATGGGACCATCCAAGGATCATTCCAGAAAAGTTTGGTTGCAATTGGCCCAGTGGTTTCTGAGGAGAAGATTTTTGTGTGAATTTCCCATAGGGTCCTATGTTAAGCTAAGTTCGGCTGTGGGGGCCATCTTGGTCGAAGGGATGAAACCGCCGGACACATTTTTGGAAGAGAACCATCCAATGACTATTTCATCAAAATTTTGTTCTTATTGAGCAAATGGTTTCAGACAAGAAGATTTTTATGGGAATTTCCCATAGGGTCCTATGTTAAATTAAGTTCGGCTGTGGTGGCCATCTTGGTCGGTGTTCTGAAATGCCGGACACATTTTATGACCACCCAAGAATCATTTCAGCAAAGTTTGGTTGAGATTGGCTCAGTAGTTTCAGAGGAGAAGATTTTTTTAAAATTTCATCCCCCTTTTTTTTTATTTGCATAATCGGTCAAAATGGGGAAAAGTTCAAAGTTCATAAAAAATTCCGTAATATATGTTAAAAAGCTCAACATTATGCTTATACAGTTCAAATTTGTGCACATTCTGGCTTAAAATAGAGCAGTTTTGGCCATTTGAAGAAATTTCTATTTTAGTAACGGTGGCCATCTTGGATACAGGACGGCGCTGACGGACACAATTTTGAAAGGGGACCACCTAAGGATCATTCAGACAAAGTTTGGTTGAAATTGACCAAGTGGTTTCTAACAAGATTTTTAAATGATTTTTTGCTTATTTATGCCTAATTTGCATAATCTGTCAAAATCGGCAAAAGTTCAAAGTTCATAAAAAATCCCATAATATATGTTAAAAAGCTCATCATTATGCTTATACAGTTCAAATTTGGACATATTCTGGCTGAAAATAAAGCAGTTTTGGCCATTTGAAGAAATTTCTATTTTTAGTAATGGCGGCCATCTTGGATAGAGGGCATGGCTATCGGATATAATTTTGAAAGGGACCGACACAGGGACCATCCCTGCCAGGTTTGGTTTAATTTGGTTCAGCGGTTTCAGAGGAGAAGATTTAAATGTGATCTTTTATCAAAATATGCCTAATTTGCATAATTTGTATAAATCGGCTGAAAGAAAAATTTCACACAAAAACCCCGAACATATGTTAAACTACTCCTTGCCATGTAGCTGCAGTTAAAATTTGAGCTCATTTTGACTTATACTAAAGCAGCAATGGACAATTAAAATTTCATCCCCCCTTTTTTCTATTTTTAGCTTGGCGGCCATCATGGTTGGAAGTCGGGATCATTGGACACAATTTTGGAAGGGGGCCATCCAAGGACCATTCCACCAAAGTTTGGTTGCAATTGGCCCAGTGGTTTCTTAGGAAAAGATTAAAATGTGAAATGTTGACGGATGGACGAAAAAAGGCCAGGTGAGCTAAAAAGGGCAATAACTCCAAAATGGGTAATGGGATTTACTTCAAAATTGCAGGGTATGTAGATCTTGACATGCTGCACATGTTTGCAGTTTCAACTTATCATCTGTCTCTTATAGTTTTTTAAATAAAGGACGAAAAGTATTAAAATTTTGAAAATTTGATGAAAAAAGGGTAATAACTCCAAAATGGGTAATGGGATTTACTTCAAAATTGCAGGGTGGGTAGATCTTGACATGCTGCACATTTTTGCAATTTAAACTTAACCTTTATCTATTATATTTTTGAAATATAAGACGAAAAGTATTAAAATTTTACAAATTTGATGAAAAAAGGGCAATAACTCCAAGATGGGTAGTAGATTTACTTCAAAATTGCAGGGTAGATAGATCTTGCTGTGCTGATCATTTTTACACCACGTCAGATTTTTGATATTATTAACGGTTTTTGAGTTATTACTCAAAACCTGCAATTTTACCATATGTTCTATTTTTAGTAACAGCGGCCATGTTGGTTGGTGCACGGCATCACCGGACACAAATTTGAAACTAGACACCCTAGTGATGATTCTGACCAAGTTTGGTTTCCATTGGTCTAGTACTTTCAGAGGAGAAGATTTTTGAAAAAGTTTACGACGGACGATGGACGCCAAGTGATGGCAATAGCTCACCTGACCCTTCGGGTCAGGTGAGCTAATAAAAAGTTTGGATTGGAAAGATTTGGTGTATACCAAAATTTTATATCAAATCTATTATTAGTATCAATTGTGAGAAGACGTTTAAAAATTAAAGTATGGAAGCAATGACAATAATTGATTAAAAGAGCATCCAACCTAGATATTTATACATTATGTTCAACTATCCTTTACGTTTTCTCTACCCACTTTATTGGATCTTAATCTGACAATAACTCTCAGAGGAGTAAATAAATATAGAGAGAGGTGCAAGATAATAAAATCTTAAACACTCGAGGGTAAGATTTAAATCGTATCTGACTCTGTAAGCCTCGTCAGATACCATTTAAATCTTATCCGACTGCGTCTCAGATTTGACGATTTTGCACCTTTCAGGCATTCTCACCCTTTTCTACCATGTCAATGTTTGCTTACTTTTAGTATACTTTTAAATAAAAAATGACCCTTCTTTGACCAAATTCTAAGAAAAGTAGTTCAGGAAAATGCGAAATGTGAGTAAAATATATTTTTATAGGTATTTAGCACTGTTGTAGTACCACTTAAGGATATGGTCTATATATTTGATTATGAAATACATTTAGAATACCGCCAAGACATGCATTTATATCGATAAATCGACAATTTTGCATCAAGCGCTCGTGTATCTTGTCTTACCCAGGAGCCTGGATAAGATAACAAATTTTCTTACCTAAGTTAATGGACTACCAAGGGGTGAGAAAGAATACAGAAGCCAATGTTCCAAGTATGAAAAAGGGAAAACTCAGAAATAATTTCTGATTGGGATGTTAAAACAATTAGAATTCTAGATGAGTTGAGACGAAAAGCAATTGAAGCTGTAGCTTCCAGTATAATCATATATGAACTACTAAATACAGTTAAACCTGCCCATGCGGTCACCTCTATTAAGCAGCCACCTGTATTAAAAGGACACCTATTTCTTCTCCTGTCATAGAACATTTCAAATGATCTGAACCTCTTTTAAGAGGTCACCTGTCCTATTAGTCCGAGACTCCTCTACTGCAGACCTGTTTACCCCAATTGACACTAAAGAGTAGTATTTGCTCCAGCTCAGCGTAGTTTGGCAATGTTGAGAGTAGTTTTCGGAAATTGAAAACAATGGGTTCTGATTCATGAGCTGGTGCCATAATGGCATATACACACAGTATATACATACCAAATATCTACCTTAGTTACATGTATCTACTGAAGATGGGGGCCCGGGTGGCTCAATGAGTTAGGTCATACAGTACAGAAAGGGACATACCGTGATCAATCACCGTGATAGTGGTCATGTCTAGGAGAGTGATGGGGATTACAATTTTAAATTCATGTCGGTGATCAGGGGGCAATAAAACACTAGGCGACCATTTCACTAAAGTGATCGTAAATCGTAAGTCTAAGATCACTCTTAAGATTTCCTTACGTGCGTTTCACTAAACTAGTCCTAAGCTTAAGAGTTACGACTTACGACTTGCGACAAGTAACATCTCCTATAATGGAGGTAAAAAGATATTGTATTGTATCATATATTTTATATATAATAAACCCAACAGCTCAAAAGCTGATTAGGGTGGCTCAATGAGTTAGGTCGTTGGATCTAGCAACTCATACAAGCCTATCCCCCAATACGGAGTGGGTTCGCGCCCGGCTTTGTAAATTACAAAAAGGGCGCACTCGACTCGCAGCTGAAATACTGCTGAAAGTGGGGTTAAAACACCAAAATTTTCAAATCAAAAGCTGATTACATTAATAATCACATTTTAAATGTGTTTAAATATATTTTTAATATTCAACTAATTATAAAACTCCAAAGTGATTTTTAAATGAATAAACCAAAGCTATCAGGAAAAAAATGTTAAGTGAAAAAATTTACCGAAATTGGAGAAGAAATTTTTGTTATGGAATATATTTTAACAAATTTCATGCTATATGTAAGGGGAAATTTCAAAAATGTGACCATATATATTTGGCAATACATTCACATTCTGCACTGATATTCCGTTTGCGGTGCATTTCAATTGCCTGGAAAAAAAATCCTACATTTACGTGAAGAACTTCTACACATGACGATTGTGCGGAATTTTTTTTCCTTCTTTAAAGTACAATTCGTATTTTCATAATATTTTATGGTTTTAATAAACACTAATGCAGGAACTTCTTTTTTAACTCTTTATTGACTTCTTTCGCCAGCCAGAAATGATTTAATCTGTAATCCCTTCCCTCCACTGGGGGTGGGGGAGGGAGTTGTAGGATTTGGGTAGTTTTATTGCATCACTATATTCACGCTTATAAAATAATATGTTTCATCAACACATAAAACAACAAAACTACACATCTTACGATATCAAACCTTAACATGTACATGTACTGTTGATTTATGTTCATAGTGAGTGTTTACACGGCTGGTAATCGGCACAAGCAGAACAGTCGGTTCTGCAAAGAAATTCGTGAGGATAACTTCCGGTTTTGGTGGAGGATAGTTCACGAAGACGCTTCGCAAGGTTTGTACATGTCAAAAATTGAAATTTGCTTTTTTACTGCTCGAATATTGCAAAATCAGAGAATGCTATGCTGTGGCGAATGCTTTCACGATTAGAAACATGCATAGTTTATTGTTGTATATGAAGTGTAACTCTCGCAAAATCAATCGTCCCACGAAAAACATGACCAAAATTGTGACACTCTTACATTTCTAAGTTGTTCTTGACAAAGATGCAAGTTAAATTTTCAATATTTTTTCATAGTGGGAGTCTAAATGTAATCGGGGATAAATTCTGATTCGTCAGAAGTAAATTGAAGTCTAGATAAATCTACAAACTGTCAATTTTCTCGTTTTCCTGCTTGAGGAGATCGGTTCTGATAGAGCACATTGCGAATGCATGAGGAGATTTGCTAGTTTTGTAAATTGTTTTCTGCAAAATTGATCAATTGACACTTTTAAACATAAAACTGATAAATACTCTGTCCACTTTCAGGAGATGCCAGGATTCAAGGGAAAGAGGAAAGGGGGACTGACATTGACTCTTTACAAAAAAGCATTTCGATATACAATGTTTGTATATTGTCTGTATCACCGCCAAGGAAACGAACAAAAACCTATTCGGCGTTGAAGATCCTGTTTAAATGTCACTTTCATTTTTTGGGTCAGACATAAACCGAATGAAGCGACCACCAAATAAGTTTCTCCCTAACCAAAAAAATTGGAGAGTTGATGGCGAATATCTCATTTGACGTGATTCATCTTTGTCAAACCATTGTACAATATCCCAAAACAACTCAAATGCAATGTTATTCAAAGGGAATTTTCCATCTTGTACTAATTTAACGAATTTCAATAGCTTGTCCTTTTTCCCAACATCAGAAAGTTTGTCAAGAACATCTTGGAAAACTTCAACTACTGAAGCTTCTTCCTTCGGGTCAACTTCTATCTTGCCTATACTTTCATCAAGACTCAAAAAGGAAACATTTTGTAGATCTGCAGTGAAGTTTCCGTCATCTTTAGTAAAAAAGTTGCGCCGAATAGGTGTGGAAACCCGTTTGAAAGGATATAAATATTTTGAAATTGAAAGAGATTTTTTTAATAAACTTGGTGTCCTGATTGATGGGGATTTTAAATTTGGTGTACTGCTACTTGTTTTTGTTCGTTTCCTTGGCGGTGATACAGGCAATCTATATCGAAATGTTTTTTTGTAAAGAGTCAATGTCAGTCCCCTTTTCCTCTTTCCCTTGAATCCTGGCATCTCCCGAAAGTGGACAGAGAATATTCTATTTTGATTAGAGTATTTAGCAGTTTTATGAAATACGAAATACTTTAAAAGAAAGCTCAATTTTAAAAGTGTCAATTTATCAATTTTGCAGAAAACAATTAACCAAACTAGCAAATCTCCTCATGCATTCACAATGTGCTCTATCAGAACCGATCTCCTCAAGCAGGAAAACGAGAAAATTGACAGTTTGTAGATTTATCTAGACTTCAATTGACTTCTGACGAACCGGAATTTATCCCAGATTACATTTAGACTCCCACTATGAAAAAATATTGAAAATTCAACTTGCATCTTTGTCAAGAACAACTTAGAAATGTAAGAGTGTCACAATTTTGGTCACGTTTTTCGTGGGACGATTGATTTTGCGAGAGTTACACTTCATATACAACATTAAACTATGCATGTTTCTAATCGTGAAAGCATTCGCCACAGCATAGCATTCTCCGATTTTGCAATATTCAAGCAGTAAAAAAGCTAATTTCAATTTTTGACATGCACATACCTTGTGAAGCGTCTTCGTGAACTCTCCTCCACCAAAACCGGAAGTTATCCTCACGAATTTACGAATTTCTTTGCAGAACCAACTGTTCTGCTTGTGCCGATTACCAGCCGTGGTTTAACGCTTTATATAATCAATAAAAACTACCAATGAATTTTAACATTTGGACTGCTCAAATATCTGTTGCCTTCAAAAACTTTTTTTTATGCATGTATGTTCCACTATTTTTTTAAAAATTTATATTTCACATAATTATAGATGTTATTCTTATATTTTTTGTTTTCATTTTAAAGGCTGACCAAAGAGGCGAATAATCCATATTGCATCGTCAGTCGTGCTGCAAAATGCAGAAAATGTTGAGTAAATCAAATATATTCTAAATAACAGGTAATCCCGCACAAATGTAAAAAAAAAAAGTCTCAGGTATATTTTACGGGCAATTGTAATGCTCTTTCTCTGTGCACTAAAAGTGATACCTGTTAATCCTCAAATCCACGGAAATGTAATGTGCCCTCTGTTTGTGCTTAACTTTATTTTTGAACCATTGTTTGTACATGCACCCGATATCATTGTTTTCTTGAAATTTCATCTAGGTACATACACTCGTTAATAAAATATGTTGATATTGTAAATGCAGAACTGATAGAAAGTACACTGAAACAAACAATAATGTGTAGCAGTTTTAATGATTTTGTATGGCTCTCGAAATATAAAAAATGTTGCATGCATTTAATATTTATTGATTACTTCATTTGATTAATGTTCATATTAAAAAAAATAGATAGCAATTCTTCTCTTCAAAAATAGATTTACGATTTACGACTTACGTGTACCTTCCACCACTCTTAACTTTGCGATCACTTTTTATCGCAAGTCGTAAATCCTAACTATTAGTGAAACGGTCGTAACTCTTAAGAGTACACTTACGTCTACGTTTACGACTTACGACCTTTAGTGAAACGATCGCCAGGTGCTAATCTTGTAATCAAGGGTGTCGTCACAATGACAAAATGAGAGGGTCTAAGGTAAAATCGTGCAGTAATGGAGTGTAACACCACTTTCTGAAGGTAAGATGGTTATGAATGAATAGAAAAATGATTGGTGAAGCGATTTATATAAGGGTTTCGGATAGAAAATAAAATCTGATAGCCACGAAACGTGGAAATGTGCCAAGGCAGAGTTGCATGGGCAAATCCGCTGTTTTCCGTATGTAGAGCTCTCTGACGTCCCACGGCTCCAGCAAGTTGAAAAAAAAGCCGTCGGACGGCAGAGGAATCTCGGACTACTGTCCTATAAGGCCACTTTTTCTTTATCCCAAAGGTGACCTCTTAATACAGGTTTGACTGTATAACTAGATTGACCTGTTCCAACACAATACCCCTCCATAAAAAGATAATTACAAAGCTCCAAAAATTTGGACTTCATTAGATAAAGAAGACTAAAAATAATAAAAACGTAGATATCTAATTTAGTGTGCATGACACGTTTCTGTAATAATCATCAAGAACGCTGTCAAAAGACTGGAAAGCCCTTTAAGAACAAGAAAACCAATGGGTCAAAACTGGATAGCCAAAATCGGCTATGGTCAACGATGTCTGAAGCGTATTGGTCAATTACAAAGTGGACCTCATCATCTCATTGCAAATTAATCTCTTCTTGTCTGATATAGCTGAAAAATTGCCGAGTTGGCGTTAAACCACAATCACTCATTCCCATATAAAGACCATGTGTATTTTAAGAACTATAATAGTCATATTTTTCCCCCAATAAAGAGAATGTTGCTGAAAGCTATTTTGTAAAATCATTAATATCTATCGGTAAAATCTCACTAAGAATAAAAAACTTACTGATCTAATAAACTGAGAGAGTAAATATTTCTCTGTGTTTGATGGTGAATGTCAGGAAAACACAGTATGGATGCTAAACTCAACCACAGGCCTGGAGTAATAATAAGTTACATAAAGCCATAGGAACAACTATTATTTTACTTAACAAATACATGTGCAATATAAATATAATTTGTTATTATGTCAGTCAGCACTATAGTAATGCACATGTCAATGATTTTCCGAATTTTTTCTATTTCTTAAGGATGGACGATGGCAATAAAAATGCTAATGTCATTAATGATCCATTCTTTCTTCTGCCTGTGGTTCTGCTGGTGCAGGATCAGCTTGGCCTTGACCTTCACCACGAGCTTCACCTTCACCTTCTGTTTCCATGGCAGCCTGTTTGAAAAAAATTTCATATATTTCAGTAAATATAACAAATTGAAGAACGTGTCCAAATGACAAGGATTCCCCGACACTTCCAGCTAGAGTTAAAACAAGGAAATAATTTGGGAAACACAAAGGGTATTACAGATAGAACTAAGAAGAACTGTTTTAGATACCTAAAACTTATGTCTCCCCTTAATGCGGCCATCTCATCTGTACAACAATAAGTTACACATTATGAGTTGAATGATACTATTTAAGAAACAATTATTTGACCTTGAGGTCAAAGGTCATTACGGTACGCGACACACCGCCTTATGGTCATGCACCCACATACCAAATATCATTGACCCATCTCGTAAGACAAAAATGTTATGGCCCGGACAAGAAAATACTATCTAAAAACAGTTATTTGACCTTGAGGTCAAAGTCCCACGAAGGTCATTATGGTATGCGACACACCGCCTTATGGTCATGCACCCACATACCAAATATAATTGACCTATCTGGAAAGACAAAAAAGTTATGATCTGGACAAGCTTCGCTGAGAAGAAGCAGTAGAAGAGGAAGAAAAAATCAGACTAAAACAATAAGTCTCCCTTCGTTCGAAGGGGAGACATAATTAGGAGATAACTGTATTGTATTTGAAAATTTCACGGCATCAATTGGAAATTTGATGGTCGCAAATTGAATTTACTGGCAACGTATAAGCGGAGCCAGTAAACAGATATTTGCGATCATTAAATCGACAATTGATGCCATAAAATTTTCAAATACAATACAGTTATCTCCATTCTAATACAATACTGAACATAAAAATCCTTCTACCTGAACCCCTAATTCTAAAAATATCTCATGCGAATTGATACCGCGAAAATTACAGCATTGTCCAACCACAAACCAGGAATATTAAACAACTACATTAGAATTGAATTTGACCTGTGTATTTTTGTAGAAAAAAATGGCTTACAAATTTGACAACATTTGCCGAAGGGAATCTTAGGTTACAAGTACAGAAACCAATATAGGACAAGGAAAGACAGACAGCGTAACATTAAATGCCTGCCTCTTTCCAATTATTTTATACAACTGTACAAATTTACATATGCAATGCTAAAAAATATGACAAAATTACATGTTGCTTTTTACAAACTTTAAATACATCTAAACACATAAAAACAACAACAAAACCAAATATTGTAGCCCATTTCCATTCATATAGCAGTACTTATTTGTGAAATTATAACATTATTTCATATTAAAATTACTTCCATATCTTTATTATAGACATAAAATAACAGTTTTGCAATCAATATAAATAGTTCTTACATTGAGGGGGTTAGGGTTATGATTTTTAACACCACTTTCAACAATATTTCAGCTATATCATGGCAATCAGTTCTATTAGTGGAGGAAACCGGAGTGCCCTGATAAAACCACTCACCTGTCGCAAGTCACTGACAAACTTTATCACATAATGTGGTATCTAACATTGTTAATATCTGACAATTACTAATAAAAAATGCCTTCTGTTGTCGTATGAATTCACAAAATGACGCATACAAGCCCTCTGATAGCATACACAGGCCTCAAAGTGGGATTTTAATTGCCAGCTGGCCACCAACTCCAAAATTCTGGTGGCCAAACTAAAAAAAATTGGTAGCCAAAGATACAAGGTAAAAGAGTAAAAACAAATATTCTTTCAATGATTTAATCAGAGTCTTCAAGTTCAATGTCTTCTTCTGTAGGCCAGTTTTGATATTGAAAGTTCAATATTTTTCTCTCTCTGGAGATCTTTTGCTGGGTCATATTCCTCCACTATTCCTTTATGCTTTTGGCTCTCACTGTGGATTTTAAGGGTTTCTTTCTTTAAAGTCTTACAACCCTTTAAGAAATCGGAATTTCTGGCCATACTTGTCTTACAAAATTTACAAGTCATTAGGTCATTCTCATACACTAGCCAGGCAAAATCGGAAAGCCATGAATCCTGAAACTGTCTTATGGTTTCACTCTTACAGTTACAAGCCTTACTCGCCAGACTGGCGTGTACTATTTCAACATCATTAATGGTTGACGATTTTGATTGCTTACTTGCACCTGTGACAGCGTCATTATTATCACCCTTTCTCTTTATAAAGTTTGATATTTCAACTGCTGGGACGTTTTCACATGTTTACGTATGCACACAGCACATTAATAAAGATCATTATTATGCTTCGTGTAAGTTTCTGTAGTGATATTTGGTACTGTAATATTTTGGCATATTACCTGGACAATTAGACACTCAATATAATAATGATATTAATGTGGTCTTGTCCAGGTAATATGCCAAAATATTACCCAGGTCGGGTTGGGTAAATATGTCTCTCAGACCTGGGTAATATTTTGGCATATTACCTGGACAAGATCACATTATTATATAAATATCGATGTTACGCTTTAAATTACTTCGATTTCACTTTATATTCAAGTGCAAAAATGACGATCACTAAAATCGAATCAATGACGAAAAATTATCCAGATTTTCCGGTTGCCAACCTCAATTACGCTGGTGGTCATGCTTGCCACCAGATTTAAATTTTGGTGCCAAAAACGAAATTTGGTCGCCCAGGCGATCATTTTAGTAGACAAAATTGAGCCCTGATACACCATGCCTTACTGAATGTCTGTGTGAAAAACTATGGTGGTAGGTATTGATTGCAAAACAAATATATGTAAATTTTATTTCCAGAATGTACTGGTTGTCTCCATCTTTTAATCCAAATTTTAATATGTCTGTAAAATTATTCTGAAGGCCAGAGGAGGAAATGGAAGTCAATTCCTTAAATCAAAACTATGGAATTAGGTTTATTTATAAATAGCCCCAATAATATAGCCAAATTTTTCTATTTTCATTAATGTAAAATTCACACTAAGTCTACTCACCTCTGATACTCCATCAGCTGGTGGTCTGGCATTAGATCTTTCTTCTCCTTCTATTAACTGAAGCTGTATTATAGTTAAGAACCACAAAATAAACATTTCAAACTACTTTCAATATATCATTGTCTTATAAGTAATAAATACATTATCTTGCTACAGTAGTCCCACTCTTATAAGGCCACCACTTCTGAATGAAAAAAAGTGACCTTATAAGATGGGTGGCCACTCTTGTGGGGGACTACTTAATAATATTTTACTGTCTCAGTGCATCTTAAATCTGGTCTGAAAAAAAGGGTGGACTTTGGGGTGGGAGTGGTCTAGTTAGACAGGGACTACTATATTTATTCCCATTTTGAATTCATTAAAAACTGAAGATGTGTAAATAGAATCCATTAGCTAGACAGGATATATGTTGAATCACTGACCAAGAATAACAACTGAATGAAAAGTATTAGAAGGGTATGGACTACACTACATCTATGACCCTCCATTGTATGTGATAGGACAACAATCAAGGTGTTTTTCTTATACAGAAGTCTCTCTCTTATAATGCCATCACTTCTAGTTCTGAAATAAAAAGAGACCTTATACGAGGAATGGCCTGGCCTCTCTTGGATGAAAGGACATCTTAGACGTATTAACCATGACAGTGTGACGAAAATCTAGCCTGATAGGTGCCATTTTATACTAACTTTGAGGTACGAGTTACATTCATCATTTAAGATGTCAAGTTATAAGTTTGAGGTATGAAAAAATAAAAGACAAATATCTTAACTTTTGATTTCAAACTGAGTTTTAGAAAGATTTACATTTTTATTCTGTGTAAATGATTTGTCTAAAAATAAATCAATACCATGATAAGCAGCTAGCTATATAGAAAATAACTATATAAGAGAATATGTACAGGGTAGAATTAGGAAAATGTTTTGATTTCCAAATACTCAATCACGGCTGGTAATCGGCACAAGCAGAACAGTCGGTTCTGCAAAGAAATTTGTGAGGATAACTTCCAGTTTTGGTGGAGGGGAGTTCACGAAGACACTTCGCAAGGTATGTACATGTCAAAAATTGAAATTTGCTTTTTTAATGCTCGAATATTGCAAAATCAGAGAATGCTATGCTGTGGCGAATGCTTTCACGATTAGAAACATGTGTATATGAAGTGTATCTCTCGCAAAATCAATCGTCCCACGAAAAACATGACGAAAATTGTGACACTCTTACATTTCCAAGTTGTTCTTGACAAAGATGCAAGTTAAATTTTCAATATTTTTTCATCATGGGAGTCTAAATGTAATCGGGGATAAATTCTGATTCGTCAGAAGTAAATTGAAGTCTAGATAAATCTACAAACTGTCAATTTTCTCGTTTTCCTGCTTGAGGAGATCGGTTCTGATAGAGCACATTGCGAATGCATGAGGAGATTTGCTAGTTTTGTTAATTGTTTTCTGCAAAATTGATAAATTGACACTTTTAAACATAAAACTGATAAATACTCTGTCCACTTTCAGGAGATGCCAGGATTCAAGGGAAAGAGGAAAGGGGGACTGACATTGACTCTTTACAAAAAACATTTCGATATAGATTGCCTGTATCACCGCCAAGGAAGCGAACAAAAACAAGTAGCAGTACACCAAATTTAAAATTCCCATCAATCAGGACACCAAGTTTATTAAAAAAAATCTCTTTCAATTTCAAAATATTTATATCCTTTCAAACGGGTTTCCACACCTATTCTGCGCAATCTTTTTACTAAAGATGACGGAAACTTCAGGCAGATCTACAAAATGTTTCCTTTATGAGTCTTGATGAAAGTATAGGCAAGATAGAAGTTGACCCGAAGGAAGAAGCTTCAGTAGTTGAAGTTTTTCAAGATGTTCTTGACAAACTTTCTGATGTTGGGAAAAAGGACAAGCTATTGAAATTCGTTAAATTAGTACAAGATGGAAAATTCCCTTTGAATAACATTGCATTTGAGTTGTTTTTGGACATTGTAGAATGGTTTGACAAAGATGAATCACGTCAAATGAGATATTCACCATCAACTCTCCAATTTGTTTGGTTAGGGAGAAAGTTATTTGGTGGTCGCTTCATTCAGTTTATGTCTGGCCCAAAAAATGAAAGTGACATTTTAACAGGATCTTCAACGTCGAATAGGTGTGGAAACCCGTTTGAAAGGATATACATATTTTGAAATTGAAAGAGATTTTTTTAATAAACTTGGTGTCTTGATTGATGGGGATTTTAAATTTGGTGTACTGCTACTTGTTTTTGTTCGCTTCCTTGGTGGTGATACAGGCAATCTATATCGAAATGGTTTTTTTGTAAAGAGTCAATGTCAGTCCCCCTTTCCTCTTTCCCTTGAATCCTGGCATCTCCTGAAAGTGGACAGAGTATTTATCAGTTTTATGTTTAAAAGTGTTAATTTATCAATTTTGCAGAAAACAATTAACAAAACTAGCAAATTTCCTCATGCATTCGCAATGTGCTCTATCAGAACCGATCTCCTCAAGCAGGAAAACGAGAAAATTGACAGTTTGTAGATTTATCTCAGTATGCCCACAGGTTTTTTCATCTGGGGGTACATGTACCCTTTTACCTTCATTTTTGGGGGTACATCCAAATTTTTGGGGGTGCAATGTACCCTCTAACTCTTCATTTGGGGGTACAAAGAAAATGAACTGCATTTTTTCCACACAAGGTCGTGCACCATGCTGTTTTTTTGTAAATATTAGGCCAAAACAAAAATGTGTGTTTACTGTCACATGTCAAAAAAATCTAGGGTCGGTTGGTCGGGATTTTTTTTTTTTTATTATTATCGGCAAAACCGGAAATAGTCAGTTCCGGAATCCGATTCCGGTATTTCATTTTCGAAATTTTCGGTTGAATGACGAATTATGCAGTTTTTCTACCTTCTTTGCTCTCAATTTCGACAAAAAGCTAGCAGTTGAATAAATAAAACATTGCTGCTGGTTAAACAACAAAAATGGTTATTTAACTGATCAGAACAACTCTATTACGTACTTTGAAGTGAATTGTAAACAAAAGGTAATTTTCATAGTGCTCACAACGGGTTCTTTACGTGCATGCATGTAGGGTTCTTTCAATTATACGTGCATGCTTTTTATTCTACGTGAAACACGTACTGCAGTACGTGAATGGGCATGCTGTATCTAGACTTCAATTTACTTCTGACGAATCAGAATTTATCCCCGATTACATTTAGACTCCCATGATGAAAAAATATGGAAAATTTAACTTGCATCTTTGTCAAGAACAACTTAGAAATGTAAGAGTGTCACAATTTTCGTCACGTTTTTCGTGGGACGATTGATTTTGCGAGAGCTACACTTCATATACAACAATAAACTATACATGTTTCTAATCGTGAAAGCATTCGCCACAGCATAGCATTCTCTGATTTTGCAATATTCGAGCATAAAAAAAGCTAATTTCAATTTTTGACATGTACATACCTTGCGAAGCGTCTTCGTGAACTCTCCTCCACCAAAACCGGAAGTTATCCTCACGAATTTCTTTGCAGAACCGACTGTTCTGCTTGTGCCGATTACCAGCCGTGTCAATAGGACAAAGGAACTATTGGTCAGTAAAGGATACATATGGAGTTATTTTGTCATCATCAGATATTGTAAAATCTGTGTCTTTACCCACTACTCCCAAGGAACAATTCTGAAAAACAAAATTAACAAATTGTATTGTTACTATTATACAAGTTATAAATAAATATTGTAAAACAACAACAAAAAACACATGTGGTTGTGAATTGTGAAGTACTCTCTGTAACCATGCTATAATTACATTTTGATCAAATTTAAGTAAAATTTGAGTAAAAGATTTCATTGTAACTTGCATAAATCAAAAGAACCAGGAAAAGTATCACTTATCAATTATTTGCTACAGGTCACCAAAGCTTGAAAAAATGAGTTTTACAATAAAACAATAGGAGAGAGTGATTGCTTAACCTCAAGTGATCAATTTTTCTAATATGTCATGGCAAGAACAGCTTACATTTCAATGAAATGAGGATGATGTCTGCTTTGTACTAGACCAACACACTTAGTTGGATTTCTATAGTGTTAGCTCACTGAAAGAGTAGTCCATCAGTAGATATGTTACTACACTCCATATTCTGAGCCAATCAGACTTTGCTCTTACTCTTTAATACTGCATGCTTACCGGATTAGCAACATATACCTATTTTAGAGTATTTGGTTTGACATGACCTTGGCTCGACCTCACGATCTACCACACTTGAGACAAGTACCTTAGCCATTAACCCATAGATGCAGCTTAAAAATTACTTACTACCGTTGTGAGTTTGAATCCCATTCAGGTGAGGTTTACTCGATACAACATTATGTGATAAAGTTTGTCAGTGACTTGTGACAGGTCTGTGGTTTTCTCTCCGGTTTCCTCCACCAATAAAACTGACCGCCACGGTATAACTGAAATATTGTTGAAAGTGGCATTAAACACCATAACTCTAACCCTTTTAAATTAATAATTAATCACCTTGGTTGTTAGATCTACTTCCTGTGGTAGTGTATCACGCAAAGCTCTCAAACCATGCTTTATTAATTCTTCTAATGTACCTGTAAAATGTATTTTGAAAATTAACACTTTTATCTCCAGTTTAATAGTATTATTTCATCAAACAGAAATAAATAATTGTTTAAATTGTGCAGCTTAATCTACAATACCAAACCACATAAGCTTTGTTAAATGAATATCACATGTGACATGTCATTAAGGGTTATTTCTGACACAAAAACTACTGTCATTGGATCCCCAAGAATCTTTCATTCCATGAGAAAGATACTTTTTTTTCCATAATTTCCATTTAAAACTGTAGGAGAATTTGTCCCTACATTTTTTAAAGAAATATTCTTAGCCAAAAAGGAAAATAACTAGTTCAGAAATAGTCCAATGAAACAATATGCAAAACTCAATATAGTTATAACCAAGCATGCAAAGTTTTGAGGAATTGCCTTTTAAAATGTAGGAGTTGCACACACACTTTGCTGTGGACGGACAGACACTGTTTCCCCAAAGTGGGAGACATTACAAGTCCAAGTCCACAGAAATAAGTATATGACTAAACTAGGATTTTATACAGTACATAGTCAGGACTTGCATTTCCAATGCCATATCTTACGGTTTTCTTTCCATGTTCAATGATTTGAGGTGAGAGGTGGTGTTTTTGTTTTATTGATAAAGGAGAAATTGCTGACCATCACTTTTTTAACTTTCCTTTCTTAATTGAAATGAATTTAAATGTTACACTACAAGGAGGCCATAGTGAATTCCACTTTGGCAGAAAAAAAACATAGATCTGACTTGATTTGATTGATTTATTATGTTTAACACCATTTTCAGCAATATTTGAGCTATATCATGGCAACCAGTTTTAATAGTGGAGGAAGCCGGAGTACCCTGAGAGAACCACCGACCATGAGCAAGCAACTGGTAGACTTTATCACTTGCAACTGCGAGTCGAGTGCACCCTTTTTTGTAATTTACAAAGCTGGGCGCGAACCCACGCTGCATCAGGGTTAGAAATTAACCTTCAGGGTGTGAGTTGGCTAGGGGGTCTGAATTTTGAAAATCTAGATGCAAAATCCTGCAATATGAGGGGTTTTTTGAGTGAAAATGTCTTTCCCAAAAAGACAGTTTTCAGGGTGTTTTTTCCCCCTTCAAATATGAAAATAATGAAATTTGATATGCTTGCCAATGAGATAGCTACCAAAGAACACAGGACAATGATTTCACAGTTTAGCCCTTCAATGATTAGCAAAACCCATAATACCATGAAGCAAAATACTGCAAATGTCATACCCTTTCAAAGCACTTAAGTTGTAGTTTTTATTTTAAGTCAAAAATTTGTTATTTAAACAGTTTGGATCAATAAACACATTCATCAATTTTATTTTAATAAATCTTTTACTCGGATTTCAATTTTAAAATTATCACACCCTGCGATAAAGGAATTTGCTGCCGAACTTGAACCCTTAACCTTACTGAATGTTATGCAGTAATTGCAAGTCATGGTCTTGCATCATGTACTCGGCGACGCTTCTGATCCGGGCGAGTATTGCAGCCATGGCCTTCCAGCTTTCTTGGAAAGTCCTGATCCGTTTCTCCTGATAATAAAGTGAATCCCGTTGGCGTTTTTCCTCGGGACGATCCCGTTTTATATTGAGGTTTTTAACCCTTTTTATAAAATTCCACATGTTTACAAATGAAATTGTATTTGTCAATGTCAAATTTACACATGAATTTTGGAAAACAATTTAAAGGGAAACTTCGCAAAAAAAAATAATTTTTGATATGTTTTTCCTGATGTATAAATATGGATGTTTATATGTATATTAGCGTTTTATTATGTTGGATAAGGGAATGAAATCGATTTTAAAATTTGGTCAACGATAGATGGATGTCACCATTTTGATAGCATTTCCATACCAATTATCACGTGATGTCTAAATACCACCACGCCCCAAAACAAGCGTGACAAACCGGGGTCCTCATTCAGTGTTGATATGGCTTGTCAGGCGTAATTCTTTTTATTTTTCTTATTATTCTAAATACATGTATATGAATTTATTACACAATCACTTTTTGCAGATTTACGTTTTGTTTCTATATACTTATGGCAAAACAAACGAATCGGAGAAAACGGGCCTTCTTTAATGAGACACATTTACAAAAGATTGTTTTCGAAAATTGAAGAACTACGAAATTATGTGAAAAAAAAGAACGGAAATCGGAACAATGCCATGAATTCGTAAAAAAATTAAAATAGGCCTATACTACGGGACAAAATTGTTTTAATGACATTATTTATAATATCGCACTTTGTAATCGATCGTTCATGCACTACAATAAAGCTACACATAAGCTCTGCTTCTTAGCTAAAAGCACTGAAAGTTACAGGGTAGGAAGCCATATAATTGAGAGGATTATGTAAACATATAATTTGTAATAGTTTTCATTTGACAATTACAGACGATGAGTATTATAAATATTTTTAAAGTTTATTATACAAAACTTCAGGGTACATCTCTTACGTAATATAATAATTTGTTTATGGTAATACAATATTCGTATTCGCCAACAGTAAAAAGATTAATCTGTTTTTATAACGGTTATTTCTGATTTGAACAAAGCGTAACATATAATATGTCTCTGCGTAAAGAAAACATTTTTTGTTTATTTTAATCACGTCTTTTGAACTGGCGGACCCTTCTGATTAATCTCAGAATAGTCATAAAAAATTTGTTCTTCACAATTATTGATATTTCACCTTGAATATTTAGTTTGATGTACTGTTGTTGTGTATCAATCATAATTGTTATTTGTATATGCCCTCCTGGGGCCCTGATTTGGTTAATAAACTTGTTTCTATTTCTATTTCTATAAGGAAAAATTGCATACGAATGGTTTTTTGTCTATTTTGCAAGAAGAATTTCTACCCTGCCCTGTTCACCCTGCTTTATATCATAATTTTGGTTGTTGCTACATCATTCTGATGGGGCACAAAAAAATCCAGATAAAAATGAACAATTCAATATAGCTTACGTTCAATGGTAATCTTAAGATTTTTTGTGAAAATAGCCCATGAATCATTGCTGCATTAGGTGCGGATCCAGCAGTTTTGAAAATGGGGTGCCAGGCTCTTGTTTGCCAATTTTTACACGAATTTTACTAAATTGTCGAACACCCCCTCAATCCGGCAGTGTGCATTAATATGCACCCATTCCTAATGTATACTTCAACGTGATCAGGGTCGTGTATTTTGATCACCTATTAGAACCTTTAAAATGTGTATTGCATCTGCTATTCTAGTCATGGGTAGCGTAATTTGTTTTCATTTTATTTTCTGTTCTTATTATGTTTTTGTCTATTCGACTTGTGTACGGTGTTTGTATATATTCCTTGTACATGCCTTCAACCCTTAGGGGTAAAATTGAGCATTAATAAAGTTAGTTAGTTAACTGGTAACAAAATGTGCATTGCGTTTCTGATTATTGCCAAATATTGTGACACATGTATTCAGGTATTCGGTCAGAGGCCTGTCGACCGGATGTAAAATGACACTTGTATATTCTGCCTGACGATTTCCTGTGTGAACCTAAACTCATTACGCAATATTAGGTACCCCGCTGAGTGAACCGGTGTGAATGTACCTGTCGTTTTCAGAGTGAAGATAAAAATAAGTAAATCCCGCATTTCACTTCTTACTTCAGGAATTATTTGCCTTAATTTATTGAAGAATAAAATATTTAAAATCAAAATATGGTCTCTCGCTTCTGAAAATACATGAAAAATATGATGACAAACAAAAAAAGGAAAAGAAATTAACATTCTTAAATCACTTGCTCGCTCTGGACAATGTTTTAGCACAAAATCCGAAGAACAAGAAGTGGATCTGGTGTGGCCTAATCTCTTTTTAATTTTTGACTGCCCTTCATCTGTTTATACCGCTCATGATCATGATCTCTTCCGAACTTTGTCTAAATGAATATCAAAATTATAGGTCAAGTTTGCTTACGGTGTTCCGAGCTGAAAAAAATCATATATTCAGGTTTTGTGCCTTCTGGGGGTCACTGAGCAAAGAGGTTTTTTTTCTTTAAACACTAACTTTGTAAACTCAGTTGACACCCGATCTCCTAACCTTTAATTTTTTGTTCTTTAATTAAAATTAAAACATCTTTTATGAACATCGATCGCTAAAATTGTGAATACATATTAATTATGATGAGACAGCTATATATATTTAGGCCAATTTGGCACCTCTAATAATGAAAACTTATAATTTCAAGGATGGTGTATACTTTTGTATCATCTAAAACATAATTACAATTATAATTGTTCCTGTTATTTCAACATTATATTTATTCTAATGTTTTAAAAATATTTTATCTTTAATAAATAATAAACGATCTACCAACTTGTCATGGAAAACAAATAGTGTGTATTCAACTTCCCATTTTATTAATCCGATCAATACACAAGTTACGCGTTGTCAAAATTATCCATTATATTTTTCAGCACATTACCAGTAAAACAAAATGAACATAATTGTAAAAGGGATCCTACATATAGTGAATATAGGTGACTGTTGTAAAACACTCTTTCCGTTGTAAATATAAAGGAAATGAAACATTTTGTTCATTTAAAATAGTTGTTTGTCAAAAAGGTACGTAGCTGTTCACTTCAGTATTTAATTTTCCAACGGTTATTAGATTTAGATTACAGTCCTCTGAGCGCTTTAAATGAAGCGAATTTAACATCAGTGACCCAGACTTTAAATTTCAATCCCACAATGCATTATCAGGTTAAAACGTCACAGCCTGGTTGAAAAATTAGAAATTAAAATTACAAATTTGCGATTTGCTTCGTTATTTGTGGAAATATGTCGATAAAACTTTATGAATATGTATTTTATATCACCAGGAACATATTTAGCTAACATGTTAAAAATCGTGAAGCTTCACTTTAACTATTTCAAACGTTTGTGTGATCCGTCCTCCAAGCGCTTTAAACAACGTAGTTTTATAAGTAATTTTCAAGCGCATGTTTGACACAGTTGTAAATGGTGCAACCTAAAGGAAAGAAACGAACTGGGACAATAACGGCTTTCCAACTCGTCACGATACATACCCGTCTCTCTTTTTTAACTAGCACAAGCGGACAAGTACCTAGGAGATATGTGTTGTCCGTGGGGAAAATTACTAGTCTCTGACTAACGGAAAATCGTTAATTTCGAACCCTGTGTATTGGTGATAGGCTTGTATGAGTTGTTAGGTAATCCAACTACCTAATTCATTGAGCAACCCAGGCCCCCAACATAGATTTGAATGACATTCCAGTAAATCAAAATTTTGACGAGAATGATTCTGCAGTCATTTAATGTTTTCCTTCATAAGAAAGAAATAATTCCTGATGACTAAGATTTATCACTGTACAAATCTCTTAATTAAATTCTTCACCTTGTAACTTTGTGATCTATTTACTTACAATCTGTGAACTGGTCAAGGAATTTTTCAAGGTATGTCCTGGCTGATTGTGATCTTGCACCTATGGCCATTGCTTTACAATCATAATAATTAGCTGATGGACATGTCTGGTATATGTGAGGACCTTGCGACTGAAAAAAAAACATAAGTCAAATTTAGTGACGGAATGACTATTAGGCACAATGTATTTACAGAAGAAGGCCATCAATTTATCATGTACAGTTGAACCTCTATTAAGCAGTCACCTGTATTCAAGGGTCACCTTTTTCTTGTACTGTCATAGAAAATTTCATATAAAATGAACCTCTTTTCAGAGGTCACTTATCTTATAAGGCAACTTTCTCTTTGTCCCAATGGTGAGCTCTTAATACAGATTTGACTGTATTTGCATAGATTTCTATCTTTTTTTTTACATAAATAAAGTATAAAAATTGTAAACTAATTTATTGAAGGAAACTTTAGATCTCTACTAAATAGTCTTGCAATTTGTTTTCACATCAATCTAGTCTTAATCGGATTGTTTTCACATGTTTTTCAAAAATGAATATACATGTTTTTGGTTTTCCTATATTTGCTTCAAATTAAAGATAATTTATAAGAGTTTAAAGTCTAAAAATAACATTAAATAGCAATTTTAAACAAAATGCAACAATAAGAAGTTAAAAAGTAGATAATAAAAAAGTATCTACAACAACTATACTTCAAGATAATAACAGAAATTTATAAGAAATTATCAGATTTTTCTTGAAAGGGATACAAATTTGTCAAAACAAATTTAAGAGTGATGACACTCATGTATACAAAATATGAATGAACTGAAAAGAAGTGCCATACACATTTTAAAATTGAATAATTTAATTTGATTTGAATACTGCAATCTGATTGGCTAATCTGCCTGGAGAAAATTTTGGTTATGCTCGATAACCTGGTTTGGTATTGTGACGTCATCAATGTGTTCATCCGCCAACGATAAATTCAAATAGTCACATGAAATATTCGTAATTAAAATCAAGGAAACATTAAATTTTGTTGTGAAAATTAAATCATAAAGAATATTTGAAATTGTTGAACAGGTTATACTTGTATATAACCTGGTTTGGGTCAGCTTACGCTTTTCGTAAACTGCTTCGCGGTTTATTAAGCGTAAACTGACCCAAACCAGGTTATATCGTATAACCTGTTCAACAATTTCAAATATTCCATAAATGTAATAAAAATAATAAAATTTGACATTACATCACAGGAAAGGTAAATTTATAGATAATCTCAACAAAACGCTGAATTCATGTCCAAATCTGGCATTTTGACAATACATGCAGATATGCTGCCTATACTACCGAATCTATTAGGGGCCATCGTGGTCATAATGGTATGGTACCTGTTCAACCAGTACCTATCACCAATAAAGCTATGTGTTCTAATCCCGTTCATGGCGAGGTGTACCGGATACAACATTATGTGATAAAGTTTGTCAGTGACTTGTGCCAGGTCTGTGGTTTTCTCTGGGTACTTTACATGTAGTTTCCTCCACCAATAAAACTGACTACTACAATATAACTGAAATATTGTTGAAAGTGGTGTTAAACACTATAACCCCTAACTATTTTTACTTTTGTTATTTTCAAACTTACGTCATAACCTGCAACAAGTAGTCCAACGCCAAAGGGTCGTCTGCCATATCTCTGTGTGGGAACCTGTGATTCTGAAGGTCAAGGTTAAGGTCATAATACTTCAAAACATAATTCTATAAATCTTACCAATTGAAAACAAATAGTTTTTAGTGAGTGGGTGATTATTGTTTAATGCCAATTCAGCAATTTTTCACCTACATCATGGCGAGAACAAGCTAATTTTCAATGAAATGATGATGAGTTTCGTTTTGTTCTAGACCAACATGCCAAGTTGTATTTTTATAGTCTAGGTCACTGAAACAACAGTCCGCAGGTAGACATGTTGCTCCACTCGGACACATTATTCTGATTCCGAGCCAACCAGTCTTTGCTCTTCCTCCTTAATTTTGCATGCTTAGCAGAGAAGCAACAAATACCAATTTTAGTCTTTGGTTTGACCCGACCGGGGCTTGAATCCACGGTCTACCGCACTCGAGGTGAGCACGCTAACCATTATACCACTGATGCAGTTCAAATAGTTTGTATAAGCCATACTAGATTAAATATTTTATACTGGAATGGTATCTGTTGCAAATTACCTCGGCTATAGAAAGTTTATAAGACAGATGCAATGGCGAACCAATAACTTCCATAAATTTTGATGTGGCAATTAAAATATCTAATAAACTAGAGGCTCACCTGGTTTTTCTTGCAATTTTGGGTTCATTCAAAAAAGTAAATTTTGTTTTGCATATTCCCACAGGTTCCTGTGTTAAAACATTGTCCTGCAGTGATGGCCATCTTGGATTTTAGATTGACAAAAAAAACTTTTTTTAAAGGGCAATCCAAACCAACTTTTCAACTGTTTATAAATTTGTGTATGTATGGAACATTTCTAAATATTCTAGTGAATCCATTATTTAGTAGAATGTCATACCAATTCTATATTTCAAAGTAAATATCTTCCAATTTTTTTATCAATAGGAATTAATTTTTGTACAAGATGAAGATCTCTTGACAAACCATATTGAAATACATTTATTTGTTTATGTAGCAGGGATTTACTTTGTACCTACAGAAAATCTCTATTTAACGTAGTTAAGCCTCTACTGTATCAGGCCTTTCAAAAAGGGGCGGGACCAGGTACTTTTACCCTGCTAAAATGGTACCTACTGATTTTAAAGAGTGTATACAATATTCATGAAAAATAGTGAAAGCCCTGTTGTATATAGTCTTACCATTAGATGTACAGTAGCCCCCCCCTCTTTATTAGGCCACCCCTTTCTGCAATGAAAACGTGGGCTTATAAGATGAGTGGCCTCTATTGAGAGGGTCAATTTAGTAGTATTTCACTTTATTGGTGTGTTAGAAATCTGGCTTGATAACAGAGGTAGTTTTGGTGTGGGAGGTCTTATAAGAGGAGGACTACTGTAGAACTTGACAAAACAATATATTATAATCATTTTTACATACACAGTATATGATAGATGTGTCAACATTTATATAACAAGGATACTGTTTCCTACATTAGCTACTAGTCTAGATACAGGAAATGGTTGATCATATGCATATCTTGAGTTGAGACATTCTGACCTCATATAATTACTGAAATTACAGTCAAACATAATTTTGATATTAACAATTTAAAATTATTGAAATTACAGTCAACATTATTTTGATATTAACAATATAAAATTTTTGAAATTACAGTCAACATTATTTTGATATTAACAACATAAAATTACTGAAATTACAGTCAACATTATTTTGATATTAACAATATAAAATTACTGAAATTACAGTCAACATTATTTTGATATTAACAATCTTTTTTATATATATTCTATATTATTTACAGAAGAAATATTAATATTAAATTGAATATTGTGATATCATCCACAATCTTACACATCAATATACATGTATTAGTTTTATCTTTAAAATTATGACCAAGTGAATGATTGTTGCTTAACTCCAATTGAGAATTATTTCCGCTTTATCACAGGTGAACACAAGTTCCATTCAATGAGATGATAATGATGTCTGCTTTGTATTGGACCAACATGCTTCGTTGGATTATTATAGCTGTAGCTCACAGAAACAACAGTCTGCGGGTAGACATGTAGCTCCACATGGATACATTATCCTGATTCCAATCGTACTAATCTTTATTCTTTCTCCTTAATACTGTGCATTTAGAGACCTAGGAGAAGCAACAACTACCAATTTATGGTCTTTGGCTTAATCCGACCAGAGCTCAAACCCACAATCTACCACACATGCTAACCATTACACCACTGATGCAGTTCAAATTTATGTTATGGTATTGTATTTTGAGACAAAATAAAAGCTACCTTAGTAATCTGGCATCAGCTGTCAATCCTGCTATAGCTACACCCACATGGTCATCTATTGGTAAAATTTTCTTCTGATGGGCAGATAACTCTGATGGCGCCCTCTAAGATAAAAGAAAATTTATTGGTCAGTACAAAGTTTTACTGATCTTGGACTGCAGGACCTGTGCTCATTGTGAGGACTGCTGATGATAATACATGCCAGGGTTTTTGCTGGCTCTTTTGGGAATTGCCACCTTACCTAAATTGGGAAATTTTATCGATATTTTTATCGACGAATATGAATCTGAAATGAACTTAGGCAATAATAAACAAAATAACTTTGCAGTAGAATTTATTTCACTCAATTACAGCATCATGTATCTGTCCTTTTTATTTTTGAATTTGTGTACTGATGTGTCAAGATCACTATCTGACAGTTTGTCCTTTCCTTCCATGGATATAAGAGCTTCCAAATTCCTTTGGGTCAATCTTGACCTCAGAGGAGTTTTAATCAAATTCATATATGAAAAGCTCCTTTCCACAGAGGCAGTAGAGGCAGGGATGATATTCATCAAGTAAAGAAGTTAGCATACATTTGGAAAAGTCTGTAATAAAGCCTGATCTGTGTACACTGATTGGAAAACCTCACTAGGAGAATGACTGTTGTGAGACATATTTATGTAAAAAAAGAATGACGACCGAATGTACAAAAAAACGTGATGAAAAACACACAGATGACCAGATATGTAATCGCATAATATAAAAAAATGTGTTTCGGAAACGGTTACTAAATCTGGATTTTTACCGACAAAACTCCGATCAGCTTGGAAATTATCTGACCGATTTAGGGAAAAAAAGGACCCTATTTTTCATTGGGAATGCGGCCGAAATTCGGCAGTAAAAAAAGGGGAGCAAAAACCCTGCATGTATATCAGTTATGGAATAGTAGTGTTGTAATCGGTAGGCAGTATGTCTTAATCAGTAAGTTACTAAATAATAATACCTTTAAAGCCACTAGTATGGCATGTGTTTTAGACTTTATACCAACAGCAGCTGATCCTTGCTTTACAGCTTCCATAGCATACTCCAACTGGTGAATTCTTCCCTAAATATTCATAAATATCACTAAATTATACATATTTCTAAATTCATAAACACGACATTTTATTAACATCTCACACAGCTTCATCTAAGAAATAACTGTATCATATTTGTATATAGTTGTCGGTGTCAAATGGGATTTGTCAATTGACGGTTTAAAATGTAGTTTTCCTTGGTGACGTGTACCAAAGCCAGTAAAACGGATATTCGAGACCGTCAAATGTCAATTGGCACTGGCAACTATTTAAATAAAATACAATTATTTCTAATCTAATGCAAGACAAAATTATCTCTATTTGGTCTTAAGAAATGGTATAAAAATTGCAGTAAATTAAATGCCACAAAATAGAATGGCATATAAACATAATAAAAACTTGTGACGTCATATGAAACTTTTCAGCATAGAACGTAATCACTGGTCATTATTTCGCAACATGTACACTTATATTCTGGAAAAAATTCAACAAGAAATTATTTCAAAGGTATGCAATATTTTCTATCATATTGTTTCAATTGATACATTTTGTATGTTGGATTTCAAGACTTCAATATGACAGCTTTTTCACACCAGAACTCTTAGCATGTCAATTGTGGATTTGACGGTTAATATTAGCCAATGAAAAAATGTATTGTATAATAATTGCATTTAAACTAGCCTTACACCTAGACAAACTTTAGATTAACCAATCAAAATGCCAGTTACAGATAGTACATACGGTACATTTGTAAAAGACCTGCAATATTCAAACACAAATTCTATTGTTCATCTGAATGCGAGATATTAAAATGTACAAAAAAACAGGTACAGTCAAACCTGTATTAAGAGGTCATCTTTGGGACAAAGAAAAAGTGTCCTCATAAGACAAGTGACCTCTTAAAAGAGCTTCAATTTATATGAAATTTTCTATGACAGAACAAGAAAAATGTTACCTTTTAATACAGGTGACTGCTTAATAGAGGAGACCTCATGGGCAGGATTGACTGTAGTTGGATTTACATCTACCTATCAGTGCCTATCGTCACTAAAGTTGTGAGATTTAACGCCGCTCATTGCGTGATGTACTCGATAAAACATTACCTGAAAAAGTTTGTCAGTGACTTGGTAATCTCCAGTTTCCTCCACCAGTAAAACTGATTCATACGATATAACTGAAATATTGTTGAAAGTTGCATTAAAGTTAATTAAACACCATAACCCTAAGTTAACCCTCTATTCCTAAAACTTATAATATAATAATATAATAGTAATATTGATCATGTGTAATACATGTGTATAGGTACGTACCTGTGGACTCCATACTGTAACATCATTGTCGTACTGATTTCTAAACTGAAATGAACAAAAAAAACTTTTGCTAAATAAAATATTATAATTGACACTAGTTAAATAAGATTGAATTAGCCAGATTCTATTAAATTACATTTGTAATTTGCTATCTGTTGCAAATTTGTAACATGTATACATTAAAGATTAAATTATGCATTTGACTATATATGACAATGCGGTACAAATGTAGCTGCAGCTGTGATGAAAGCTTCAGAAATGGTTGTTAATGACTGGGTGTGCCAATTGAGCTTTGTAATGATTATATTGAAATAAATGACTGGAAAATATAGAATCAAGATAAGAAGCATATATTCATAAAGGGTCGGTGGGTGCATAAAGGTAAAAAAGTAGTCAAAGTTGTTCAGAAACATTGCTGGTTATTAAATAATGCACATTGCAGTTTTCAAATTGACAACATTACAAAAACAGTAAAACTATGTCGGATTTAATAGCTCACTAGAGCTTATGTTATAATTGTTTGATTATTTTCCGACTTTGAATCAAGCTTATTGTATTGTATTGTACGGTGTTTCATTCCTTGTTCATTTTACTCATCGTGAAACTTCACCGATTGTTTTTCATTTTGAACTATATTCAGATGATATTGATAAACTTTCCGACTCCTCTGATGCATAGCTGTTTGTAATCCAATAATAAATCATGTGGTACCAAAAATACCAGTCTAAAAGTGAAATTACTGAAAACCGTTCACAATACTAGCGAGGGACAAAAGAGAGATAATTCTTGTTCATCTTAATGTGCATGTTCCGAATTCGGTTTCAAATTTAGACAACGATGACTGCCTTTCTAACGCAGTTTTATAACAGTAAATTTCATTGGATGAATATAAATTACCGTCCAATGAAAAGAGAAAATACAAATTTAGTAGCACCTTCCAGAAAATTCTAGATCTTTGAGATATTGGCGGTATGGTTTTGGTTTGAACCATAAAATTACATCGTAAACAAGCTTTTTGGAAGGGTACCTCATTGATAGTTACAAACATTGTGCAAAAGTGATTGTTCTAAGATATAACAATCATTTATTGAAAAACAGATGTAAATTATTATTCTAACATTTTTTTAGTTTCTGGTGATGATAATTTTTCGTATTTGTCTCCCTTGTTATTAACTTCCAGTTTATCTAAACACTATAGATAATCATATATGGTATCAATTTGTCTTAGAACTACTGTAATTGTAAATTATATAACCCTACTCACTCATTTATATATATATTATTATATGGTAGTAATTGCCAAACCCATTACAATTTTTTTTTTAATTAAAAAAAAAAGGGGGGGTCAAATCTGTTATTCCTCCTAAACCATTCATAAGAATTAGACTAAACAAAGCTACAAAGTACCTTTATGAGGAAGCATAGATGTGCACTAGCTATTTCATTTTATAATAAATTCAGATTTTTCTGGAAAAATGACAAATTTGATAAACGAGCTATTTTTGCCATGCAAAGCGACACAAGTCTTCCTTGGCAGCCTTATACATTTTATATTATTTTCTTGTTTATTATAGATTAAATGCATTTTTTTTTATTTAATATTAATGTACAACCATCACTGAGGTACAAGTAATTAAAAAAAAAAAAATAATAATCAATTTTATTGGCTTAGATATGATTTTTTTACTTAAAGGAAAACTCCAGTCAGTTGAACAATTGTAATAATTCAATACATTATAATTTTTTATTCGTAAATGAATAATATTAAACAAAAAACACATTTATTAACATTAATTGGGTATACCCAATTAGAAATATAAATATTTGGAATTTCCTGTCATAGTGTAAGCGGCCATGACACCTCTTCATGTGACGTCACGAAGACAGAGATCATGTTAGCTGAATAAATAAATAAATTTTGACTCTTTTCCCAACATCGAGCCCTTTTGGTTATGTTTTAATATCAGATCAACTACAATACAATGTCAACAATTTGTATATCGTCCTAATTTTTTTTCTTAATATTCCCATCCCATGTTACATTTTCATAAAACAAATGAGTTTATTTGTATTGGGGGGGGGGGGGTATCTATGTATAATTCCATGTTTTACATGATTGGCCGTAGGTTAAATAACTGTCACTTTTAACTCGTTTTATGCGTACATTAACTCGAATAATACTGCGCCCTCTATCGGCACTATCGCTGGATGAGGGCTTGAACTCTCCTTGTGATAAAAACGTGTCAGCTGCTCTCTGAAAGAGAGAGCCAATCAGCGATGATTATTTGCCGAGTATGTGCAAGGCGGTTCTTTCAATTTCCGGTAATGTTTACAAACAACAAGAAATGGAGATCGACAAGTTGATTAACGATGTTTAATTCATTATCTAGTTTTCCTACATTTCTTCTCTTTTCACCTTTTAGATTAGTAAGGTCAAACACATGGGTACAATGAAAACATTTGACACCTGTCACAGACATGGGGTAATCGTAATTTGTAATTGTAATCAGTTGTAATCGATTACATTTTTTCATGTAATCGGATGTAATCTGTAATCAGCCATTTTTTAGATTACAGGTAATCGTAATGTAATCGATTACATTCATGTTGACCCTGTAATCATGATTACTTTCTGATTACATTTAGATTACTTTTCATCATTTTGACTTATTTTTTCTTAACTGAAACATATATCTCCTTAGATATTTAATGTATGATTTATGTAAATGAATTTTCTTCATGGAATTTATGTAACAAATAATGTAGAATGGTTTACTAGAAAACATATAAAGTTTATTGACATCTAAATAAAAAAATATGTTATGAAATTCGATTGTTAAAAACTCAAAAAAAAAACTCTATTAAAATAAAGTGGCAATCACAACATGATCAAAAGATATTCTTCTATGTTTAATTGCAATCAAAACTATCACAAGTACACAAAAAATATTAAGTATGGCTTCAAAGACTTGATATCCAAACAAATAATATCTCAATTTCAATTTCTTTGGGGTTTAAAAATTTCAGTGAAAACAGCTCTAAAATTTTAAATTATATTTTATTAAACCTATTTACATAAATTAAAGATTTATTTTTCATATTTAGACTGAGAAATTATGCATATTTTTAAGCAATTTTTTAGAATCAGAATGACTTGTTTTTTTTTTATCTTCTGAATCATATATCAAGGACAGCCATGGAAATGGTGTGAAATTTAGTAATGGTGTTTGTTACATAATTTGGTGTCATAAATAAGACCTTAATTACAAATTTTATCTGTGGCAAGTTTATTATCCACAATAAACTTTCGACAGGATGTTTGAAATTATTTGATATATATATTATTAAAATGTGCAAATGTATGTTATAATATTTACTAATAGTATAAGATGGAATGAATATTGGTCATGGAAATAAGACACAACTTATTTTATGAAAAAAGGAAAATGAGAATTGCTACATTGTATTTATAATTTACAACGTACTTACCTATTATTACGTGATGATTTCCGTATTGGCCTAGTTATTAGTCCGAGGGTAGCTGTATTGGCCTGAGGCGAAGCCAATACAGCTACCCTCAGACTAATAACTAGGCCAAAACGGAAATCATCACATAATGATATATTTATTAATTAACCATAAAATTTTATCTTATAATGGGTAATTATAAAATCATAAACTAGGTCAATATAAAAAAACTAAGCCAATATCGATATTGGTTTAGTTTTTTTTTATATTGGCAGAGTTTATAGTTTTATATTGTAAAGACAGTTTAGGTTGTATTGACAACAATAATATAGAGTTAATTAATAATGTATCTTATTGCATGTAATGATCACATTAAAACTGAATTGTAATTCATTGTTCTGAGTAAGAAATACATTAAAAAAGGAGATATTGGACAGATGCATACGAGACAAAATTATAACATAAAACACTAATATTGGTTGTCATGACATTAAATGTAATCAGTAATGTAATCGATTACATTTACAAAGAAATTGTAATTTAATCGATTACATTTGAAAATTGATGTAATCGTAATGTAATGTAATCATGAAAATTGCAAAGTAATTGTAATGTAATCGATTACATTTGAAAGTAATTGACCCCAAGTCTGATCACCTGAACGTTCCATTGACCTACAGATCCCTCCAAGTGTATCAACGATCATACTCTCAGGTCGGACACAGAGTTTTGTCGGACTTGAAGAGAGTGTCACTCTTAAAATTGTCCGACAAAAAGCCTGACAAAATCCTCCCAGGTCGGAGTGAGAGTCTCCACCCTCAGATAGTTAAACTGTAAACAGAAAACGTCCCCAAATTCTGCTAACCAATAAATTCGTGCATAAAGAAACATGCGTATCTTAGTAAAGCTGAAGTAAATGAGTGATATACACAATAATATCCATGAATAAAATGTATTAACATGCAGTACCCATGTTGTAAGTGCACTAGAAGTGAATATTAATATGCCCCTATGTACTCGCGACAATCGA
This sequence comes from Bathymodiolus brooksi, assembly GCA_963680875.1. NCBI lineage: Eukaryota > Metazoa > Mollusca > Bivalvia > Mytilida > Modiolidae > Bathymodiolus > Bathymodiolus brooksi. Next base: position 88,539,249 of record OY804581.1, on the reverse strand, counting down.
TGCCAAGGCCCTTTCACTTGCTGCAGTCAGTTGCCGGTTTACGATATCGGGTGCGTTTGCTCTTTTACGTGTTTGCCAAATGTAGGACGAACGAACCCGGGTAAATAATTCCAATTTAATCTTATACATTTATTTCTTTAAAGGCAAATTTGGATTCAAAATTAATTAGTAAAATTTAAGTTTTATTTTGTTTATGGCGAATGGGTCATAAATCCCGGGGTTTTTTTTCTTGAAAATTGGCAGTCTGCGGAGTTCTGATATACAATGTAGGTGAAATAATATTTTATTAGTGTATTCTACGTTTTTTTTTACAGTTTACCTGTCAAAACATCACCGGCCCATCTCAGCATGTCGTCGCATCGTGCATTCATGATATACAAATACACCTATCACAGGTGTGAAAAAAAAAAACGTTGCCTAAGACTCCTTTTACTAAGACTTATAAACATAGATAACTGTTTTGCATTTTCGATTTTCAAGCCATCTTCCAATTATTTGTACTTAAAAAATAAATTTATATCTTTTTTCTTATATATGTGTATAAATATCTTAATAAAATAAATACATTTACGGTGAGAAATTATTATAGGTCATGATATCGTTATTTAGGTAAATACTTATTAGACAGATTTTTTTAAAACCATATTTGTCTTTTTAATTGATAACTGACCCAAGCTAAACAAATGAAATGTGACTTAATGTGTTAATTATATAAATCCTTGCCTTCTATAAATTTTAATTTCTTATCTAATTCTTATTCTTATTTAACAATATGGTCAGGTTGTTATTTTCATTGAATAGCATCTCAAAATAGATGGCTTCACAGTAGGGGTTCTTCCTGTATATTACAACTGACAGCTAATGCATGACAAACAATTTTAATCAGCCATCATTATCATAAAATACATTTTTTTAATCTTTATTTTGATGATGGCACCTAATTCCCATCACCTAATCCAAATTAGTATAGTAGAGGTGTACCGTATTTTTCGGACGATAAATCTAGATAAAAATGACGATTTTGTTTACAGTACAAAAAATGTATACCTTTATTTTGCTGTAGGTCTATTTCTGAATAAGAAGACTCGTATCATCGATGTTCTTTATGTTATTTTTTTTTAAATAAAGCAATAAAAGTATACTAACAGGGGGTGCAATTCTGGGGATAAAATATTCAACATCCGAAAAAAATCAATACTCAATGATTGAAGTGTTAGTGAAAATCAGTTCAATATTGTATTTTATAATAAAATATATACTATAAAAAATGCATCTTGTTGAAAAAAATCACAGGGTGGATCGATTTACAATATAAAATTATTATCACAAAATATCTAAATATAACTATAGCTTTTCCATCAAACACGAGCATGCGCACGTGATTGTAGTAAAAAATGGCAGTTGCAATACATCTCACAGTAAACGTGTAGAACAAGTTTTTATACTATATATACTGGAAAATAATTTATATCGATTTCGTTATTTAATCGATATTTTATTGCAATAATTCATATGAGGCTATGGGTGTTTAAACGTCACTTTTCAACAATATTACAGTTATATATTGACCTTTGAGCTACCTTTCCTGGCGCGAATATGGTGCAAGGTAGAAATACACTAGGGTATTTACGTACCTGGACATTCTACATACCGGAAAGAAAGTACGCTTACAAATACGCATCAATCACAAAATGTTTGACATGTTCACCTCGAGAAATGTAAAAAAAAATCTTTAAATATCCACTCTCATGTCCGACCAAATAGTCGGACTTAGAGAGTGTTGACTCTCAAATTTGTCAGACATTTCTCTGGAGTGAGAGGATGATCGCTGATACACTTGGAGTGTATTGTATGTTTACAAACATTTCCTAAGCTCCTCCTTCTTTTAGTGCCAAAAGTCACCATGCACAATTTATACCCAGAATGCATTGCTAATTTGAAGCTTCCGATTGACGCATTTTATCGAGAAAGTCGTTCAGGCGTTAATGTAGCAAAGCGTAATAAAACGACTGGATTATTCGGGTTATGCGTACATATGCTTTTTTCTTTTTTGTCGCCAATGCCGTCGTACTTTCCCGTGGTCACTGGTCGATGTGTTAACTAGGGTAGTCCTGATTGGTAACTACAAAACAAATTCTTCTCACACTTTCCCTTTTCGTGCAATAAAATGCTTGACATGAAGTCATATGATTTTGTAAATATCAAAAGATAAATATACGACGTTATTTTATGATTTACATAATTTTTAATGATAAAATTGCAACTGATCAATGCTGCTATAATTGGAAGAGCTTTAATTGCAGGTATAATCCGAGAATGGATTATGCCTTTTGTCTCCTCACATTGAAGAGTTACGAAAAATGGTGATCCCCATTATTTGGTGCTACATGCAACTTCAATGATCAAATTCTACCTTACGGTATACTATTTTTAACATTCATCAACACAAATGTCTTTTATTTACTGTCATTTAAATTTTCACGTTAACTTGTTAATAATCTCGTTGAGATTAGGATTCCGAAGAAATTCTGTTCTTCATCCTAATCTCGTTTCAAGTCCTATTAAGGGTATTCTGGAAATTTTAAATTTTACCCCTCAGTGCATTCCGATGGATATTTTGGCATGGACGGATTGTGTCAGATCAAGTGCAGGTAAGATTGCATAAATAGACATATTTTCTAGTTCAAATCTGCAAAAATATTGATATTTCCTTACCTTTTACAGCGTATATCTGACAAAATAATCCAAAATTTACTTTAAGCTGACCGCCATTTTACTGAACTCTAGAACTACACCACGTGATCAAAAATCGTGACGTATTTTGGTATAGTCTGTTTCGTAGTTCGAGATGTCGATGTCAAATATTATATTATAATTTAAAAATTCCATATACACGGCTTGAAATTTTGTTATAAATATTTTATTAAAACAATCAACAGCCCATAAAGGATATGCTTGCATATACACAATAAATAATTGACATCGACCTTTCATTTAGAAACATGCTGTAGCAAAATTCGTGACGATTTTGATCATGTGGTGTAGTTCATGAGTTCAGTAAAATGGCGGTCAGCTTAAAGTAAATTTTGGATTATTTTGTCGGATATAGGCTGTAAAAGGTGTCAAGCCAGTAATTCAACCAATCAGAGCTAAGAACATATACAAAAGTAGTCCCTTTAAAAAAAAAAGTTCCTTTCACTTTGTTGTATTGTGACAAATACTGAATGGAATGGAATAATTAAATTGATAATTGAAGTTAAATGTATAAGGATTATTTTCAGCCCAAATTTGATTGATTTTAATTGTATTTTAATATGGATATGGAGGATTTGATGCATGACCTATAAATAGGGAATTTCTGGGGGATGACAGAGCTATTTTTAGAGTAGGTATTTTCCATAGCCTGGCATTTCACTGCAAGACTTTAAACATGGCCTGATATTTTGACAGAACGTAGAGGAGTCATGGACGTTTCAGAAAATGTATGGTCTTCGAAAGGTTAAACTTAAGATAAAATGGCCAGGTAGGCTCGAAAAAACACAAATTTAGTAGAAAACCTTAAAGAAATTAATTATAGGTTTCACACCAAAAGGTAAGTAAATATCAATATTTTTGCAGATTTGAACTAGAAAATATGTCTATTTATGAAATCTTACCTGCACTTGATCTGACACAATCCGTCCATGCCAAAATATCCATCGGAATGCACGGGGGGGTCAAATTTAAAATTTCCAGAATACCCTTAATAGGGCTTGAAACGAGATTAGGATGAAGAAAAGACAGAAAATTTCTTCGGAATCCTAATCTCAACGAGATTAACTTGTTAAGACCATGGCGTTTTCCTTTAATGGAACCAAATTTGTTTTAGATTTTTCCATAGTATTTTAAGGGAATCTTCAAAAAATTATAAAAAAATAATGAAATGAGATACAGATAAAAACTAAGAGATTTAAATGGAACAAGCATTCAATTAAAAAAAAATTGTTGTCCCTTGGCCTTGCTAACAATACAAACCGATTTGTTTCCCTTTTTATGGATCTTTGCATTGGAACCCTTCTCATTTTATATTAAGCAAGCCCCTATTTTCTTATCATTGACTATATGTATTTTTTTTTATCTTTATATGGAGAAGTGGTTAATGCCAGAGTCCTGTGTTTATATTGAAAAAAATCATAACATTTGTTGTAGTGTGGTGTTCTTCGTCGATTCAAAGTCAATACGTCATGTCCTGACATTCGCTGATTCGAGATAGACTAAAGATTATTATCATAAATAAATAAGGGCAATGCAAATTGGTTTTAAAAACTCAAAAACATCAAGATTTATACCATTTTAGTGTTTTCTCTCTGTTTTGCGCCGGTATGACTCGTGAAATTTGTTAGAACTACCTTTACTCCTTCAACACAAAAGAGTTGTAAAGGGAAGTGATTCAAATTAATGAGATGAAGTAATTTCCCCGCGAGAATTGAAAATTAAGAATAGAAAATTGTTGCGATTGTTTTATTCGAATTTGGAAAGAAAGGAATATACAAATGTAATTACATCGTATAATTGGCATATGATGGATTGATGTCTTTTGTCAGAGACATATAAATCTCTGATTATTTGCTTCATATAATATGAAACCGGCACGGCCTTGAATGCTCGCGCATCTGAAAATTATCTGGCAATTTCATCAAAAAGTGTCGAGATTTTTTGGGCCGAGATATATTAGGGACGACGTTTTTTAGGGCCGAATCTAGTCTCATTCAATCGAGCTGTCGTTCCTTTATTCGAGTTATCGTTACTTACGAAATCTCAAAAGTTAACTTCCGCGTAGAAACAAAAATTCTTGTCAGTATGTCAGAAGAGATTTAATAAATTAAAAAATATCAATATAAGTAAAACAAGCTAACAAAATGACTTTTATTACACACGGGTTCCGGGTTTCAGTGGTATCGGACGTACGAGAGAGGGTACGAGACTTCAGGATCACATTTGTGCTTTATGTTAAGAAGATCTTCATTAGTTGAGTGTGTTAGTGTGTTACCCGGAAACCGGTGTTTACAAAACGTAGAATTTTTTTTTCTTCGACAATATGTTCAACCATGTTTGTTAAAAAATCCTAAGTACACATTTTATACCATAAAGAGCTCGCTTAAGCTCGCATATCAGTAGATACCGATAGTAGTCTACACAGTACGACAATAGTGTATGTATTTGGAGAACTATATCAGTTCAGGAAAAGTCTCTTATGCGTTTTTTTCTATGTACATGCCTCAATAAACAGTTTACGCTATTAAATCTGCAACATCAAAGAAATACTGTTCTTAATATGCGAGCTTAAGCGAGCTCTTTATGGTATAAAATGTATACTTAGGATTTTTTAACAAACATGGCTGAACATATTGTCGAAGAAAAAAAAATTCTACGTTTTGTATTTGTTATTCGAGTTATCGTTCCTTACGTTTTGTAAACACCGGTTTCCGGGTAACACACTAACACACTCAACTAATGGAGATCTTCTTAACATAAAGCGCTAAGGTGATCCTGAAGTCTCGTACCCTCTCTCGTAAGGAACGATAACTCGAATAAAGGAACGACAGCTCGATTGAATGAGACTAGATTCGGCCCTACAAAAAGTCGTCCCCAATATATCTCGGCCCAAAAAATCTCGACACTTTTGATGAAATTGCCAGATAATTTTCAGATGCGCGAGCATTTAAGGCCGTGCCGGTTTCATATTATGCGAGCTTAAGCGAGCTCTTTATGGTATAAAATGTGTACTTAGGATTTTTTAACAAACATGGTTGAACATATTGTCGAAGAAAAAAAAAATTCTACGTTTTGTAAACACCGGTTTCCGGGTAACACACTAACACACTCAACTAATGAAGATCTTCTTAACATAAAGCACAAATGTGATCCTGAAGTCTCGTACCCTCTCTCGTACGTCCGATACCACTGAAACCCGGAACCCGTGTGTAATAAAAGTCATTTTGTTAGCTTGTTTTACTTATATTGATATTTTTTAATTTATTAAATCTCTTCTGATATACTGACAAGAATTTTTGTTTCTACGCGGAAGTTAACTTTTGAGATTTCGTAAGGAACGATAACTCGAATAAAGGAACGACAGCTCGATTGAATGAGACTAGATTCGGCCCTAAAAAACGTCGTCCCTAATATATCTCGGCCCCAAAAATCTCGACACTTTTTGATGAAATTGCCAGATAATTTTCAGATGCGCGAGCATTCAAGGCCGTGTCGGTTTCATATTATTTCTTCTGATACTGAGGATATATTATTTTCTCTATTAAGTAAAAATGTTTATGACAAATGAAAATATAAAAATGTCCTTTTTATTTATCAACGTCTATGGAATTATGGTAGTATATACATCTATTATTTCATGACATTTTCAGCATTAAACTCAGAAATAAATATTGCATTTTTTAATTTTTTTTTTACAATTTTCATTTTCTTCGTGACATGTTTTAAACATGACGTTTAATTTTTCACCAAATCTTTAAAATATCATCACAAAAAATATTGACGTCGAGAAATTACGTTTGTGTTAAAATCATAAATGTTCGAAAAAAAAAATTACATGAAAATATTGAAATAAAATGTAATTAATTCTTCCTTTAAAGGTGAAAATTTTAAGAAAATCTAATAAGGAATGACTTCAGGAGAATGTCTTGAAATAGGTTGTCTTGAAATAAGTGGTTTTATAAGAAAGATAGGGAAATATCTTAGTGTGGAAATATTTTTGACCCGTGAATGTATTTCTTTGCCTGCTACTTGACAGTGTTTTTCAATGCTTGTTATATGACAGCATAGCTTATCTAAAAAGTCGAGCTTTGTTAAGTTTGTTAACTTCTGATTTACACCAGTCATACATTTATCCAGTCTTTCTAATAACTGAGGTTGGGGAGGCGAATATAACATGAATGAGTTGGAGTGGTGCTTGAACACAAGTTTGAGAGATATGAGGTACTTGTGACTGGTTTGGATGTAAGGCGTTGTGGGATAACGATATCCAGATAAAGTTTGATTTCTTCCGCAAGAAAACTTGACAGAATAGTTGAAAAGAATAAAAGCATAAAACAAAACCGTATACATATTTTTTGCAAATTATTTATTCAAAGAAGTAAACAAGAACCTGTTGATTGACTTAAAAAGGGGAAATAATTTTGAAACTTCCGGCTGTAGAAAATTGGCATGGTATTTATTTACTGTCATTTTGTAGCTAAGATACAAAACTACAAGACTTTCAGTTTAAACTATTCCACAGAATTTTGCTCTGAGTGAATGAATGAGTGATTGTTGTTTAACGCCAATTCAGCAATTTTTCAACTACATTTGTATATCATGACGAGAAATTTTGCTTTGCAACTCATTCTTATATAAATGTGGGCTTAAAGATACAGAATTGTGCACTTTTTACATGGAAACTAAGGAAAATATGTTACATCTATTCTGAAAATGTAGTTTTGTTAAAAAATGAGTTGGTTGTAAAAACTTTTTAATGGTATTACTCTTCCATTGAATGCAAGAGAGATAACTCTTGGTATATTCGAGTCAATCGTAACTACTCGGCCAATCTCGCTACCCTCGCTATTTGCAGGGTAGCGAGAATGGCCGAGTAGTTACGATTGATATTCGAGTATTTCATTGAATATCGAAATACAACACATTTTTTATCTCATTAATTTTAAAATGTAATTCATATAGATGTATATATAAGGGAAAAATCCCACACTTCCATGGAGGTCTTGAATATCTCAAATATTATCTTCAGGGGCGGATCCATGATTTTGTGTTAGGGGGGACGAAAGTCGGCGAGGGGTCTGGGGACCGCTTAAAGTCTCCAGCGGGTAGGGGGCCCCGGGGGGCGAAGCCCTCTCGGAAGCTCCTGGGTTTTGAGTATTTAGGAAGCTTTTCCGTCAACAATTTTGAAGCATTTTGTGAATGTGATGAAGTGTATTAAAACGCATGAATCTTCTCCAAAAAGTTTCAAAAAGTTTATAGGCATTGAGTGTAAATTAAAGGGAGATGTCACTTGAAATTATCTATCTGGAGCTGTGACTCCCCTGATTTCCTTATCACGCCGGGTATTCGTATACTCGGAACAGGTGCGGACACATTGAACTCGGTGCAAGCTAGTTATTTTGAACGTTGTCATTGGCCAATTTTGAATATTTGGACACTACAGACCGTGGAGCGTGACGGCAACGGAACACATAACAGCATGCTCCGCGGTCTGTAGTGTCCAAAAATTCAAAATTGACCAATGAAAACGTTCAAAATAACTAGCTTGCACTGAGTTTCCGAATACCCGGCGTGCTATGTTAGCCAATTTTCTCATGTTTCTCTGTTGAAAATGAGGTAATTTGTATTGAAGTGTTTGTAGAATGGATGGATTTTGATCAAATTAATGTCTAAGGGATTATAATATCACTTTGTTTCCTGATTAATCGTCGACTGCTTCAATAGTTCAAAAGTAATTAGATAAACTAAAAGGGCAATGCAACGGGTAAAAATATATAATGATTTATTACATTTAACAGGCGAGTGAATGAATGCTGATATGCTTAATAGAGGGACGGAAGATCCCCCATCTCTCTCTCTCTCTATTTGTTTTAGCGGGGGGGGGGGGGGGGGGGGGGGGGGCGAACGTCCCCTCCGCCCCCCTCTGGATCCGCCACTGATATTGACGAGATAACAAATCAGCTGTTATATACTCAAAACAGAAAGAGCAAATAAATTGAAAAAATGGCTTAATGCCGAGACTGTTATGAATAGCTGATTCTCTTTTGAAACATATTATTTTGTGTATTTTTCATCTATCATGTATGTATTGGACGTCATTTACACAACACCTTTCTATTTTAAATAATGCTATTAACATATGGTAGTTGGATTTACAGCTATATATCCACTCGGTGCCTATCACCACTGATGTTGTGAGTTCGAATCCCACTCAGGGCGAGGTGTACAACATTATGTGATAAAGTTTGTCAGTGACTTGCACCAGGTCAGTGGTTTTCTCTGGGTACTCCGGTTTCCTCCACCAATAAAACTGATCACCACGATATAACTGAAATATTGTTGAAATACCATAAAACCTACAAAACCAATAATATGAAACAAGTTTGTCATATTTTAAATAATTTTTCAAAACTACTTTTCGAGATAAAATACAATCTAATGATTTCATTCTATTGATTTGCAACATATTTTCTTTCCTACAATCTGTTCATAACACAAATGTTTCAATCATTCCATTAGAAAAATGAAAAAAAATCGCACCTGTGATTGACAGCTATGATATAACGTGGGCGAGATTGCTCATTCTAGGAAAGTTGATTTTATGCATGCGATTTGTTTTACTTTGTTGCTAAATAGGAAGGATGTATCTCTATATAGCGGTAGGTTTAGTATTCACGGGGTCAGTCAGGTATACGAATACTTGTAAAAGATCTAAACTGATCCAAACCATCACATTATGTTAATTTAAGGCTCATCAAAACCAATTGCTAAAATGACCAGGTAAAAAGAACTGATATTTATATTAAGTAGCGCAAAATAGTTACAATTTTAAGTGGTAGCAGCACATAGATAGATAGATCCTATGTATTGTGTTAATATATGTCAATAAAACATTTTCTCCTAAGAAAACTGACCTGGTATTGCTCTCCATTGTTGGACTTTTTCCAAAGCCATGTGAAATTGGCCAAGTTCCCTAAACCTAAAATAATTTTGAAATCGTCCATATGTTTACCAATTCATTGTGTTATTTATGATCCTAAAAATATCCCTACGGTCAATGGAAAGAAAACAGTGTCTTGAATTATGTAATATAAAAAGAAGACTTCCAATGCAAAAATCGACAAAAATGTAGGTTTTTACTTTTAAATCGCGGTATTTTTTTTTATCGTAGGGCTACCTAATGTTTTTTTCCCCCCGATACATGATATATTGGATTGCCGGCAACTATAACTATACATAGACATGCTGCTGGGGATATCGCAGATCCATAGTTAATCGGCCGTGATTGTTCTGTCCGCACCTAATATATAGATACGAAATTCAAATAAAGGTAAATAAAAAAAGGTTTTCCAAATTAAAATGTAGACGTTTGAAAATGCAATAAAATGTTGTTCTTTACTTTTAAATACATCAAATGCATGGTCAGTTTTCTTTAATAAATATATTTTGAAAATACATATCTATGCGCTGCTATACCTTAAAAATATGACGTTATGAACTTTGCATAGTAATAATCCCTTTCCTTTTATTAATGATTAAAAAGCAAGGATTATATAAAGATTTAAAGGTGCGATCACACGATCCGATTTTCCGCCAGATGTTCCATCTGATTTTTCTTTTCGAAACATTTGCGACAAAAATCGTATTGTGTGAACACAAAAATAAAATGTAGAACGTAGAATAGAAACGTCGTTTCAAAATCTGTTGGCGTCCTACTTCCATCCGATAGCCTAGTGAGAATCATATCACGAGATTTAGAAAAGAAATAAATAATCGTAACCATATCGAATGGAAAGTCGGACTGTGTGAACAATTGACCATTGACTTACCTGTGCCGCAGATGGAGAATTGTACTCATTTGACTGACTGTGATTTTTTTTCTATCGTGAGAAAGTGCCGATGTAAAAGTTGTTTTAAGGACATAACACATCCCTTCCTATAAAAAATAACTGCAAACCGTAATAATTTAAAAGTGTTGGCGATTTATAGAAGCGACATGGATAATATGCAATGGTTTTACAGGGGCGGATCCAGGGGGGGGGGGGGGGGGGGGGAAGGAGCACCCGGCGCGCGCCCCCCCTAAAATTGGAAAAAAAATGATTTTTTGGCGTAAAATCGTGATTTTTCACACGAAATACCCCAAACAAAATTTTTAAGTGCGCCCCCCCCCTAACTTGAAATCCTGGATCCGCCCCTGGGTTACTCCAGCCGATAATGAACGATCAAAGCGATCATTAGAAAATCAATATGCTACTAATATAAGCCAGTAAGAAACCTCAATAAAAAACAAGTTTATTACTGGTGTTATATTTTATTGTGACAAAACATGTCATACATGTAAGTAGAATATATTTAACACATACCTTGCTATTTTGTACAGGTGCTTCTGGCAAGTTTGCACATGTCCGTGGGCGGAGGAGTAGCGCTACCTCTTCCTCCACCTTCAACGTGTGTAGTACCTGCCCCCCAAGACGTAGAGCCCTTGTCTGAATTTTTTGATGATTCAGGCCCCACTAGGTAAGATCTGTGTTTAATAGGAATCACAAAGGTTTGATATTTTGTATTTCTCATAATTGCATTACATTATTTACATCATTACTATAGTCTCTACCTGTGGTACAATGAACATCATATGAACCCAAACACACAAAATATTTGCCGAGCTACCGTCGTGGATGTGACCGTATGCTAATTAGGGTTATAGGCTATGCAGTAAAACGCCACTTTCAGCCATATTTCAGCTATATCATGCTTGTCAGTTTTATTGGTGTAGGAACCCGGAGTACCCGGAGAAAACCACTAATCTGTCCAAGTCACTCACAAACTTTATCACATAATTTCGTATTGATTATACCTCGCCATGTGCGGGATTCGAATGCACAACTTTAGTGGTGATAGGCACTGATTGCACAGGTAGTTGTAAATCCAACCACCATGCGATCACGACCACGACGGCCTCTATGATAATTATATTTGCATGTATATCTACCTATTAGATCAGAATCTATCACCAATAAAGTTAGGAGTTCGATTCTCGTCCTAATTTACGAGGTGTATTCGGTACAACGCTATAGGTGATACAGTATATAAGTCCCCAGCAACCATATATTTTCGGGATCAGGAAGACATAATATGTCGCAATGTACAATTTTCAGATCGGAAGTAACATTATGGACATGGAAATATAAAAAAATCCCTTGCAACCATACATTTTGGGAATCAGATCAACTACTATCAAATTCAAGATCATGTCTGGGGAAAGACCTTACAAATGATCTCTGAACAATTGACCTTTCAATTGCTATTATTTATTTTCGAATTTGGGCAGGTATCATAAAGAAAGTGTGCGGCCATTCTGAGATGGGTGCCATATCTGGTCCTTATAACCACTACTTCTTCATCAGACTAGTATTTTATCACTTGTATTTCTGTTTAACCGGGACCATTGTGGTCGTGGTCGTGAGCTATTGTGGTTTAACATCTATCAAAAAATAAATAAATACTTCTTAAGTTTTTTTCGCATACGATGATAACATTCATCGGTTATCTTTGTTAGATTGTCGGTTTTTTCCGGAAACTCTATTTTCCTCTACCAATAAAACTGACCGCCACGATATAACTAAAACGTTGTATATAATCCAAAATGATCACGAAGTTTCATCGGCATACGTAGCTTGTCTTAATTTCTGTTCAATGATTGGAAGTGAGATGTAGAAACTGTAGTCGATCGTTGTATTTATTATATTGGTAACATTTTTGACCACTTTTATAATCAGTCTTAATTACAGTAAAACCTGTTCATGTGGTCACCTCTATTAAGGAATCACTTGTATTAAAAGGCCACCTTTTTCTTATCTTGTCATAGAAAATCTCATTTGAATTGAATCTCTTTCTAGAGGTCACCTGTTCTATAAGACCACTTTATCTTTGGCCCAAATATGACCTCTTAATACAGGTTTGACTGTATATTTAAATGTCAACTTCAATCATACACCAAAACTAGTATTTAGTTATCAATGAGCTAATTGAAGAGGTAGACAATAGAGATATGAAAGACGAAAAAAACCCAGCTTAATAAAACCTTCCAGTTCGCTGGTCAGAGCTGGTTATAGAGTGCAAATAAAATGAATTACAATCTTTTCAAATACTCTCCCCTCCCTTCAATTAACAATATTCTTTCAATTAATTATATATTTAATTCAAATTAAACAAACACTGTATATATTATTCCTAAATATATTTTAAGCGACGAGATAGAAGACGCATTGAACGCTGAACCAAACAGTACCAGGCTAGAAGTGCTGACAGATAAAGCTTTAAATGAAATATATAGTGTAGCCATTCCTGTGTAAGTTTTATTTTATATTAGGTACATGTACATTGGAAAACAAGCATTGAAAGACATAATAAATGTATATTTTCGAGCAATACAATTATGCACGGGTATTTATTTTCAAAGATATATATCTACAGTATTTCCTTGCTTTTTTATATCATCAATCAATCAATCAATCAATCAATCAATCAATCAATCAATCAATCAATCAATCAATCAATCAATCAATCAATCAATCAATCAATCAATCAATCAATCAATCAATCAATCAATCAATCAATCAATCAATCAATCAATCAATCAATCAATCAATCAATCAATCAATCAATCAATCAATCAATCAATCAATCAATCAATCAATCAATCAATCAATCAATCAATCAATCAATCGGGTGGCCAGCCAGGCAACCAGCCGGTCAACCAATTGATAATTTAAATACAGATCGTTTAATTTATCATCTTGCCATACAAATATCTCTTAATGCACCACTAAATCTCTCCTTAACAGGTAATACCTATGGGCATAATGTTTCGATTTGAAGCAAATTAATACATACAAATATTCTTTTTTCTTTATTTTGAACAATTGAAAATGTTGAATAAACCAAATATATATGAAAATAAAAATCATCAAAGTTTTATTTATTCTCGATTTTTGGATTACAGATTTTTCAAGACAGCACCGATGTGTAAATACAAACTAATTAGCTATAATCCAGGGAAAGTTATCTGGCGCAAAGAGAAATACTGTAAAATTCTATCACAATTCTGGTACCAAAATTGGAATTATGTTTATTGTCCGTAAGTGTCTATTATTCATCATTATCATCACCATCACCATCATATTTCAACAGATAAAACATCATTGATGTATTCCACGAGTGTTTTGGAAAATGTCTGATATCCAACCATTGTTTATTGCACAAGTTTGAATTATAAATGATTCATTAAACCCACAATGTTCTAAAAGTTGTCAAAATAAATGCACATTCTAGTAAATCAAACGCTTTTGTAAAATCAACAAATATTATTGCCTCTTCAAGTTTCTGCAAAGTCAAAATAATGCGTTGTATTTGTCTATGATTGAAACCCAAGAATCTTTATGTATATTTATTTAATTGTATGTTAAATATTTGTATTTCTCTTTAATCATATGTTGTTTAATTTCAGTCCACAGTACTGTCAAAACGTACCATGCAACAAGCTTACAAAGTATGTGTATCGTTGTCGACCATCCTGTTATCGATACTTCTCAATATGGGTGTATTGCCAAAAATCTCGTACTGGTGAAGCGCATTTTGATAAAATTACCAAGAAACTCCCACAGTGCTGTGAGTGCTTAAGATACAAATGTTGAGAAGCACTATGATTTGATGCCAAATAACCATCATTGTACACTAATAAATGGAGTTAATCATATACAGCTTTTTTATATATTGTAATATACCCTTCATCGGTCGGCCCATACCAAAGAGTACACAATCGATATTCGATGCTTCATTGAGCACACAGCATTAAGGAGTCAAAGGAATGATTGGTTGACTCGCAGTCCAAGTGGAGCGACATGTCTATCTGTGGACAGTTTGTTCTGGGACCTAGCTCTACAATGAAACTGAGAGTATTGGTCTAGTACAATACAAACATCCACATCCTCTAATAAAACATAACCTTTTCTAGCCATGCTATAAACGTTGTATGCATATTTACTGGCCATCATGACCATACCACATTTTTTTCCTATGAGACACCAATTATTTTCCAAAGCGAAGCAGATGGAAATTGTTGGTGTCGAGGGGGAAATATACTTGCTTTTGACCGAATAATCAGTAAATAATTGTTTTATTGTTCCAATTAAAAGCAACCTATGAAATTTAAAACTTTATGAATGGTAGAAAGACACAAATAGAACTTAATGCAATATTGCGAAAACATATCAACAGTAAACTGGTTTTTAGAACACCAATTCTAACCAATTTAAAGAATTCACGACCATCCAATCTTTTATCAAGATCATCGCAGTGTTTATTTGTTTGTTTGATACTGTTTAACGCCACTTTCAACAATATTTCAGTAATGTACAGTTTTTCTGGTGGGGGAAACCGGAGGATCCAGAAAAAACCACCGACCTGTCGCAAGTCACTGACAAACTTTATCAAATAATGTTGTACACCTAACCCTGATCGAGATTCGAACTCACAATTTCAGTGGTGATAGGTACTGATTGCATAGGTAGTTATAAATCCAGCTACCATACGATCACGGCCACGACGGCTCCTCATCACAATGAGATTTAAAGCGCGTGATTTAAATAAAAACTTTTAGAACATTTTTAATGAAAAAAATTGTCATACAGAGTATGTATCAAGATATAAAGTTTCTTATAACGCACAACACAAGGAAGTCTTTACCCTGTCTGATTTCTCTTGATATTTTCTCTGATATTTTGAGGAGACAGGTTTTGTATAACCGGCTTTGTAACTAGAATAAGAAGACGGGTGTTACTAGTGGAGCAGGAACTACTTACCCTTTAAGAGCACCGGAGTTCTACCCAGGTTTTTAGTGGGGTTCGTGTTGCTCAATCTTTTGTTACTGTGTATTGCTTTGTATATCGTTGTTTGTCCTTTTGTCCCTCTCCTTTTGGCTATTGTGTTGTTTGTCCTTTTGTCCCTCTCCTTTTGGCTATTGTGTTGTTTGTCCTTTTGTCCCTCTCCTTTTGGCTATTGTGTTGTTTGTCCTTTTGTCCCTCTCCTTTTGGCTATTGTGTTGTTTATCCTTTTGTCCCTCTCCTTTTGGCTATTGTGTTGTTTGTCCTTTTGTCCCTCTCCTTTTGACTATTGTGTTATTTGTCCTTTTGTCCCTCTCCTTTTGGCTATTGTGTTGTTTGTCCTTTTGTCCCTCTCCTTTTGGCTATTGTGTTGTTTATCCTTTTGTCCCTCTCCTTTTGGCTATTGTGTTGTTTGTCCTTTTGTCCCTCTCCTTTTGGCTATTGTGTTGTTTGTCCTTTTGTCCCTCTCCTTTTGGCTATTGTGTTGTTTATCCTTTTGTCCCTCTCCTTTTGGCTATTGTGTTATTTGTCCTTTTGTCCCTCTCCTTTTGGCTATTGTGTTATTTGTCCTTTTGTCCCTCTCCTTTTGGCTATTGTGTTATTTGTCCTTTTGTCCCTCTCCTTTTGGCTATTGTGTTGTTTGTCCTTTTGTCCCTCTCCTTTTGACTATTGTGTTGTTTATCCTTTTGTCCCTCTCCTTTTGGCTATTGTGTTGTTTGTCCTTTTGTCCCTCTCCTTTTGGCTATTGTGTTGTTTGTCCTTTTGTCCCTCTCCTTTTGGCTATTGTGTTGTTTATCCTTTTGTCCCTCTCCTTTTGGCTATTGTGTTATTTGTCCTTTTGTCCCTCTCCTTTTGGCTATTGTGTTGTTTGTCTTTTTGTCCCTCTCCTTTTGACTATTGTGTTGTTTGTCTTTTTGTCCCTCTCCTTTTGGCTATTGTGTTGTTTGTCCTTTTGTCCCTCTCCTTTTGGCTATTGTGTTGTTTGTCCTTTTGTCCCTCTCCTTTTGGCTATTGTGTTGTTTGTCTTTTTGTCCCTCTCCTTTTGACTATTGTGTTGTTTGTCTTTTTGTCCCTCTCCTTTTGACTATTGTGTTGTTTGTCCTTTTGTCCCTCTCCTTTTGGCTATTGTGTTATTTGTCTTTTTGTCCCTCTCCTTTTGACTATTGTGTTGTTTGTCCTTTTGTCCCTCTCCTTTTGGCTATTGTGTTGTTTGTCCTTTTGTCCCTCTCCTTTTGGCTATTGTGTTGTTTGTCCCTTTGTCCCTCTCCTTTTGACTATTGTGTTATTTGTCCTTTTGTCCCTCTCCTTTTGACTATTGTGTTATTTGTCCTTTTGTCCCTCTCCTTTTGACTATTGTGTTGTTTGTCCTTTTGTCCCTCTCCTTTTGGCTATTGTGTTGTTTGTCCTTTTGTCCCTCTCCTTTTGGCTATTGTGTTGTTTGTCCCTTTGTCCCTCTCCTTTTGACTATTGTGTTATTTGTCCTTTTGTCCCTCTCCTTTTGACTATTGTGTTATTTGTCCTTTTGTCCCTCTCCTTTTGACTATTGTGTTGTTTGTCCTTTTGTCCCTCTCCTTTTGGCTATTGTGTTATTTGTCTTTTTGTCCCTCTCCTTTTGGCTATTGTGTTGTTTGTCTTTTTGTCCCTCTCCTTTTGGCTATTGTGTTATTTGTCTTTTTGTCCTCCTCCTTTTGGCTATTGTGTTGTTTGTCTTTTTGTCCCTCTCCTTTTGACTATTGTGTTATTTGTCTTTTGTCCTCCTCCTTTTGGCTATTGTGTTGTTTGTCTTTTTGTCCCTCTCCTTTTGACTATTGTGTTGTTTGTCCTTTTGTCCCTCTCCTTTTGACTATTGTGTTGTTTGTCTTTTTGTCCCTCTCCTTTTGACTATTGTGTTATTTGTCTTTTTGTCCTCCTCCTTTTGGCTATTGTGTTGTTTGTCCTTTTGTCCCTCTCCTTTTGGCTATTGTGTTGTTTGTCTTTTTGTCCCTCTCCTTTTGGCTATTGTGTTATTTGTCTTTTTGTCCTCCTCCTTTTGGCTATTGTGTTGTTTGTCCTTTTGTCCCTCTCCTTTTGGCTATTGTGTTGTTTGTCTTTTTGTCCCTCTCCTTTTGGCTATTGTGTTATTTGTCCTTTTGTCCCTCTCCTTTTGACTATTGTGTTGTTTGTCCTTTTGTCCCTCTCCTTTTGACTATTGTGTTGTTTGTCCTTTTGTCCCTCTCCTTTTGGCTATTGTGTTGTTTGTCTTTTTGTCCCTCTCCTTTTGGCTATTGTGTTGTTTGTCTTTTTGTCCCTCTCCTTTTGACTATTGTGTTATTTGTCCTTTTGTCCCTCTCCTTTTGACTATTGTGTTATTTGTCCTTTTGTCCCTCTCCTTTTGACTATTGTGTTATTTGTCCTTTTGTCCCTCTCCTTTTGGCTATTGTGTTGTTTGTCCTTTTGTCCCTCTCCTTTTGACTATTGTGTTATTTGTCCTTTTGTCCCTCTCCTTTTGGCTATTGTGTTGTTTGTCTTTTTGTCCCTCTCCTTTTGGCTATTGTGTTGTTTGTCTTTTTGTCCCTCTCCTTTTGACTATTGTGTTATTTGTCCTTTTGTCCCTCTCCTTTTGACTATTGTGTTATTTGTCCTTTTGTCCCTCTCCTTTTGACTATTGTGTTGTTTGTCTTTTTGTCCCTCTCCTTTTGACTATTGTGTTATTTGTCCTTTTGTCCCTCTCCTTTTGACTATTGTGTTGTTTGTCTTTTTGTCCCTCTCCTTTTGACTATTGTGTTGTTTGTCCTTTTGTCCCTCTCCTTTTGACTATTGTGTTATTTGTCCTTTTGTCCCTCTCCTTTTGACTATTGTGTTATTTGTCCTTTTGTCCCTCTCCTTTTGACTATTGTGTTGTTTGTCTTTTTGTCCCTCTCCTTTTGACTATTGTGTTATTTGTCTTTTTGTCCCTCTCCTTTTGACTATTGTGTTATTTGTCCTTTTGTCCCTCTCCTTTTGACTATTGTGTTGTTTGTCTTTTTGTCCCTCTCCTTTTGGCTATTGTGTTGTTTGTCTTTTTGTCCCTCTCCTTTTGGCTATTGTGTTGTTTGTCTTTTTGTCCCTCTCCTTTTGGCTATTGTGTTGTTTGTCTTTTTGTCCCTCTCCTTTTGACTATTGTGTTGTTTGTCCTTTTGTCCCTCTCCTTTTGACTATTGTGTTATTTGTCCTTTTGTCCCTCTCCTTTTGACTATTGTGTTATTTGTCCTTTTGTCCCTCTCCTTTTGACTATTGTGTTGTTTGTCTTTTTGTCCCTCTCCTTTTGACTATTGTGTTATTTGTCTTTTTGTCCCTCTCCTTTTGGCTATTGTGTTGTTTGTCTTTTTGTCCCTCTCCTTTTGGCTATTGTGTTATTTGTCTTTTTGTCCCTCTCCTTTTGGCTATTGTGTTGTTTGTCTTTTTGTCCCTCTCCTTTTGACTATTGTGTTATTTGTCCTTTTGTCCCTCTCCTTTTGACTATTGTGTTATTTGTCCTTTTGTCCCTCTCCTTTTGACTATTGTGTTGTTTGTCTTTTTGTCCCTCTCCTTTTGACTATTGTGTTATTTGTCTTTTTGTCCCTCTCCTTTTGGCTATTGTGTTGTTTGTCTTTTTGTCCCTCTCCTTTTGGCTATTGTGTTATTTGTCTTTTTGTCCCTCTCCTTTTGACTATTGTGTTGTTTGTCTTTTTGTCCCTCTCCTTTTGGCTATTGTGTTGTTTGTCCTTTTGTCCCTCTCCTTTTGGCTATTGTGTTGTTTGTCTTTTTGTCCTCCTCCTTTTGGCTATTGTGTTGTTTGTCTTTTTGTCCCTCTCCTTTTGGCTATTGTGTTGTTTGTCTTTTTGTCCTCCTCCTTTTGGCTATTGTGTTGTTTGTCTTTTTGTCCCTCTCCTTTTGGCTATTGTGTTGTTTGTCTTTTTGTCCCTCTCCTTTTGGCTATTGTGTTGTTTGTCCTTTTGTCCCTCTCCTTTTGGCTATTGTGTTATTTGTCCTTTTGTCCCTCTCCTTTTGACTATTGTGTTGTTTGTCTTTTTGTCCCTCTCCTTTTGGCTATTGTGTTGTTTGTCCTTTTGTCCCTCTCCTTTTGGCTATTGTGTTGTTTGTCTTTTTGTCCTCCTCCTTTTGGCTATTGTGTTATTTGTCCTTTTGTCCCTCTCCTTTTGGCTATTGTGTTGTTTGTCTTTTTGTCCCTCTCCTTTTGGCTATTGTGTTGTTTGTCCTTTTGTCCCTCTCCTTTTGGCTATTGTGTTGTTTGTCTTTTTGTCCTCCTCCTTTTGGCTATTGTGTTGTTTGTCCTTTTGTCCCTCTCCTTTTGGCTATTGTGTTGTTTGTCTTTTTGTCCTCCTCCTTTTGGCTATTGTGTTGTTTGTCCTTTTGTCCCTCTCCTTTTGGCTATTGTGTTGTTTGTCTTTTTGTCCTCCTCCTTTTGGCTATTGTGTTATTTGTCCTTTTGTCCCTCTCCTTTTGGCTATTGTGTTGTTTGTCCTTTTGTCCTCCTCCTTTTGGCTATTGTGTTATTTGTCCTTTTGTCCCTCTCCTTTTGGCTATTGTGTTGTTTGTCTTTTTGTCCCTCTCCTTTTGGCTATTGTGTTGTTTGTCTTTTTGTCCCTCTCCTTTTGGCTATTGTGTTGTTTGTCTTTTTGTCCCTCTCCTTTTGACTATTGTGTTATTTGTCCTTTTGTCCCTCTCCTTTTGGCTATTGTGTTGTTTGTCCTTTTGTCCCTCTCCTTTTGGCTATTGTGTTGTTTGTCCTTTTGTCCCTCTCCTTTTGACTATTGTGTTATTTGTCCTTTTGTCCCTCTCCTTTTGACTATTGTGTTGTTTGTCTTTTTGTCCCTCTCCTTTTGGCTATTGTGTTGTTTGTCCTTTTGTCCCTCTCCTTTTGGCTATTGTGTTGTTTGTCCTTTTGTCCCTCTCCTTTTGGCTATTGTGTTGTTTGTCTTTTTGTCCTCCTCCTTTTGGCTATTGTGTTGTTTGTCTTTTTGTCCCTCTCCTTTTGACTATTGTGTTATTTGTCTTTTTGTCCCTCTCCTTTTGACTATTGTGTTATTTGTCTTTTTGTCCCTCTCCTTTTGACTATTGTGTTGTTTGTCTTTTTGTCCTCCTCCTTTTGGCTATTGTGTTGTTTGTCCTTTTGTCCCTCTCCTTTTGACTATTGTGTTATTTGTCTTTTTGTCCCTCTCCTTTTGACTATTGTGTTATTTGTCTTTTTGTCCCTCTCCTTTTGACTATTGTGTTATTTGTCCTTTTGTCCCTCTCCTTTTGGCTATTGTGTTGTTTGTCTTTTTGTCCCTCTCCTTTTGGCTATTGTGTTGTTTGTCCTTTTGTCCCTCTCCTTTTGACTATTGTGTTATTTGTCCTTTTGTCCCTCTCCTTTTGACTATTGTGTTGTTTGTCTTTTGTCCCTCTCCTTTTGGCTATTGTGTTGTTTGTCCTTTTGTCCCTCTCCTTTTGGCTATTGTGTTGTTTGTCCTTTTGTCCCTCTCCTTTTGGCTATTGTGTTGTTTGTCTTTTTGTCCTCCTCCTTTTGGCTATTGTGTTGTTTGTCTTTTTGTCCCTCTCCTTTTGGCTATTGTGTTGTTTGTCTTTTTGTCCCTCTCCTTTTGGCTATTGTGTTGTTTGTCTTTTTGTCCCTCTCCTTTTGGCTATTGTGTTGTTTGTCTTTTTGTCCCTCTCCTTTTGGCTATTGTGTTGTTTGTCCTTTTGTCCCTCTCCTTTTGGCTATTGTGTTATTTGTCTTTTTGTCCCTCTCCTTTTGGCTATTGTGTTGTTTGTCCTTTTGTCCCTCTCCTTTTGGCTATTGTGTTGTTTGTCTTTTTGTCCCTCTCCTTTTGACTATTGTGTTATTTGTCCTTTTGTCCCTCTCCTTTTGGCTATTGTGTTGTTTGTCTTTTTGTCCTCCTCCTTTTGGCTATTGTGTTGTTTGTCCTTTTGTCCCTCTCCTTTTGACTATTGTGTTATTTGTCTTTTTGTCCCTCTCCTTTTGACTATTGTGTTATTTGTCTTTTTGTCCCTCTCCTTTTGACTATTGTGTTATTTGTCCTTTTGTCCCTCTCCTTTTGGCTATTGTGTTGTTTGTCTTTTTGTCCCTCTCCTTTTGGCTATTGTGTTGTTTGTTCTTTTGTCCCTCTCCTTTTGACTATTGTGTTATTTGTCCTTTTGTCCCTCTCCTTTTGACTATTGTGTTGTTTGTCTTTTTGTCCCTCTCCTTTTGGCTATTGTGTTGTTTGTCCTTTTGTCCCTCTCCTTTTGGCTATTGTGTTGTTTGTCCTTTTGTCCCTCTCCTTTTGGCTATTGTGTTGTTTGTCTTTTTGTCCTCCTCCTTTTGGCTATTGTGTTGTTTTTCTTTTTGTCCCTCTCCTTTTGGCTATTGTGTTGTTTGTCTTTTTGTCCCTCTCCTTTTGGCTATTGTGTTGTTTGTCTTTTTGTCCCTCTCCTTTTGGCTATTGTGTTGTTTGTCTTTTTGTCCCTCTCCTTTTGGCTATTGTGTTGTTTGTCCTTTTGTCCCTCTCCTTTTGACTATTGTGTTATTTGTCCTTTTGTCCCTCTCCTTTTGGCTATTGTGTTGTTTGTCTTTTTGTCCCTCTCCTTTTGGCTATTGTGTTGTTTGTCCTTTTGTCCCTCTCCTTTTGGCTATTGTGTTATTTGTCTTTTTGTCCCTCTCCTTTTGGCTATTGTGTTGTTTGTCCTTTTGTCCCTCTCCTTTTGGCTATTGTGTTATTTGTCTTTTTGTCCCTCTCCTTTTGGCTATTGTGTTGTTTGTCTTTTTGTCCTCCTCCTTTTGGCTATTGTGTTGTTTGTCTTTTTGTCCCTCTCCTTTTGGCTATTGTGTTGTTTGTCTTTTTGTCCCTCTCCTTTTGGCTATTGTGTTGTTTGTCTTTTGTCCCTCTCCTTTTGGCTATTGTGTTGTTTGTCTTTTTGTCCCTCTCCTTTTGGCTATTGTGTTGTTTGTCCTTTTGTCCCTCTCCTTTTGACTATTGTGTTATTTGTCCTTTTGTCCCTCTCCTTTTGGCTATTGTGTTGTTTGTCTTTTTGTCCCTCTCCTTTTGGCTATTGTGTTGTTTGTCTTTTTGTCCCTCTCCTTTTGACTATTGTGTTATTTGTCTTTTTGTCCCTCTCCTTTTGGCTATTGTGTTATTTGTCTTTTTGTCCCTCTCCTTTTGGCTATTGTGTTGTTTGTCCTTTTGTCCCTCTCCTTTTGGCTATTGTGTTGTTTGTCTTTTTGTCCCTCTCCTTTTGACTATTGTGTTGTTTGTCTTTTTGTCCCTCTCCTTTTGGCTATTGTGTTGTTTGTCTTTTTGTCCCTCTCCTTTTGGCTATTGTGTTGTTTGTCTTTTTGTCCCTCTCCTTTTGGCTATTGTGTTGTTTGTCTTTTTGTCCCTCTCCTTTTGGCTATTGTGTTGTTTGTCCTTTTGTCCCTCTCCTTTTGACTATTGTGTTATTTGTCCTTTTGTCCCTCTCCTTTTGGCTATTGTGTTGTTTGTCTTTTTGTCCCTCTCCTTTTGGCTATTGTGTTGTTTGTCTTTTTGTCCTCCTCCTTTTGGCTATTGTGTTGTTTGTCCTTTTGTCCCTCTCCTTTTGGCTATTGTGTTGTTTGTCTTTTTGTCCTCCTCCTTTTGGCTATTGTGTTGTTTGTCCTTTGTCCCTCTCCTTTTGGCTATTGTGTTGTTTGTCTTTTTGTCCTCCTCCTTTTGGCTATTGTGTTGTTTGTCCTTTTGTCCCTCTCCTTTTGGCTATTGTGTTATTTGTCTTTTTGTCCCTCTCCTTTTGGCTATTGTGTTGTTTGTCTTTTTGTCCCTCTCCTTTTGGCTATTGTGTTGTTTGTCTTTTTGTCCCTCTCCTTTTGGCTATTGTGTTGTTTGTCTTTTTGTCCCTCTCCTTTTGGCTATTGTGTTGTTTGTCCTTTTGTCCCTCTCCTTTTGGCTATTGTGTTATTTGTCTTTTTGTCCCTCTCCTTTTGGCTATTGTGTTATTTGTCTTTTTGTCCCTCTCCTTTTGGCTATTGTGTTGTTTGTCCTTTTGTCCCTCTCCTTTTGGCTATTGTGTTGTTTGTCTTTTTGTCCCTCTCCTTTTGACTATTGTGTTGTTTGTCTTTTTGTCCCTCTCCTTTTGGCTATTGTGTTGTTTGTCTTTTTGTCCCTCTCCTTTTGGCTATTGTGTTGTTTGTCTTTTTGTCCCTCTCCTTTTGGCTATTGTGTTGTTTGTCTTTTTGTCCCTCTCCTTTTGGCTATTGTGTTGTTTGTCCTTTTGTCCCTCTCCTTTTGACTATTGTGTTATTTGTCCTTTTGTCCCTCTCCTTTTGGCTATTGTGTTGTTTGTCTTTTTGTCCCTCTCCTTTTGGCTATTGTGTTGTTTGTCCTTTTGTCCCTCTCCTTTTGACTATTGTGTTATTTGTCCTTTTGTCCCTCTCCTTTTGACTATTGTGTTGTTTGTCTTTTGTCCCTCTCCTTTTGGCTATTGTGTTGTTTGTCCTTTTGTCCCTCTCCTTTTGGCTATTGTGTTGTTTGTCCTTTTGTCCCTCTCCTTTTGGCTATTGTGTTGTTTGTCTTTTTGTCCTCCTCCTTTTGGCTATTGTGTTGTTTGTCTTTTTGTCCCTCTCCTTTTGGCTATTGTGTTGTTTGTCTTTTTGTCCCTCTCCTTTTGGCTATTGTGTTGTTTGTCTTTTTGTCCCTCTCCTTTTGGCTATTGTGTTGTTTGTCTTTTTGTCCCTCTCCTTTTGGCTATTGTGTTGTTTGTCCTTTTGTCCCTCTCCTTTTGGCTATTGTGTTATTTGTCTTTTTGTCCCTCTCCTTTTGGCTATTGTGTTGTTTGTCCTTTTGTCCCTCTCCTTTTGGCTATTGTGTTGTTTGTCTTTTTGTCCCTCTCCTTTTGACTATTGTGTTATTTGTCCTTTTGTCCCTCTCCTTTTGGCTATTGTGTTGTTTGTCTTTTTGTCCTCCTCCTTTTGGCTATTGTGTTGTTTGTCCTTTTGTCCCTCTCCTTTTGACTATTGTGTTATTTGTCTTTTTGTCCCTCTCCTTTTGACTATTGTGTTATTTGTCTTTTTGTCCCTCTCCTTTTGACTATTGTGTTATTTGTCCTTTTGTCCCTCTCCTTTTGGCTATTGTGTTGTTTGTCTTTTTGTCCCTCTCCTTTTGGCTATTGTGTTGTTTGTTCTTTTGTCCCTCTCCTTTTGACTATTGTGTTATTTGTCCTTTTGTCCCTCTCCTTTTGACTATTGTGTTGTTTGTCTTTTTGTCCCTCTCCTTTTGGCTATTGTGTTGTTTGTCCTTTTGTCCCTCTCCTTTTGGCTATTGTGTTGTTTGTCCTTTTGTCCCTCTCCTTTTGGCTATTGTGTTGTTTGTCTTTTTGTCCTCCTCCTTTTGGCTATTGTGTTGTTTTTCTTTTTGTCCCTCTCCTTTTGGCTATTGTGTTGTTTGTCTTTTTGTCCCTCTCCTTTTGGCTATTGTGTTGTTTGTCTTTTTGTCCCTCTCCTTTTGGCTATTGTGTTGTTTGTCTTTTTGTCCCTCTCCTTTTGGCTATTGTGTTGTTTGTCCTTTTGTCCCTCTCCTTTTGACTATTGTGTTATTTGTCCTTTTGTCCCTCTCCTTTTGGCTATTGTGTTGTTTGTCTTTTTGTCCCTCTCCTTTTGGCTATTGTGTTGTTTGTCCTTTTGTCCCTCTCCTTTTGGCTATTGTGTTATTTGTCTTTTTGTCCCTCTCCTTTTGGCTATTGTGTTGTTTGTCCTTTTGTCCCTCTCCTTTTGGCTATTGTGTTATTTGTCTTTTTGTCCCTCTCCTTTTGGCTATTGTGTTGTTTGTCTTTTTGTCCTCCTCCTTTTGGCTATTGTGTTGTTTGTCTTTTTGTCCCTCTCCTTTTGGCTATTGTGTTGTTTGTCTTTTTGTCCCTCTCCTTTTGGCTATTGTGTTGTTTGTCTTTTTGTCCCTCTCCTTTTGGCTATTGTGTTGTTTGTCTTTTTGTCCCTCTCCTTTTGGCTATTGTGTTGTTTGTCCTTTTGTCCCTCTCCTTTTGACTATTGTGTTATTTGTCCTTTTGTCCCTCTCCTTTTGGCTATTGTGTTGTTTGTCTTTTTGTCCCTCTCCTTTTGGCTATTGTGTTGTTTGTCTTTTTGTCCCTCTCCTTTTGACTATTGTGTTATTTGTCTTTTTGTCCCTCTCCTTTTGGCTATTGTGTTATTTGTCTTTTTGTCCCTCTCCTTTTGGCTATTGTGTTGTTTGTCCTTTTGTCCCTCTCCTTTTGGCTATTGTGTTGTTTGTCTTTTTGTCCCTCTCCTTTTGACTATTGTGTTGTTTGTCTTTTTGTCCCTCTCCTTTTGGCTATTGTGTTGTTTGTCTTTTTGTCCCTCTCCTTTTGGCTATTGTGTTGTTTGTCTTTTTGTCCCTCTCCTTTTGGCTATTGTGTTGTTTGTCTTTTTGTCCCTCTCCTTTTGGCTATTGTGTTGTTTGTCCTTTTGTCCCTCTCCTTTTGACTATTGTGTTATTTGTCCTTTTGTCCCTCTCCTTTTGGCTATTGTGTTGTTTGTCTTTTTGTCCCTCTCCTTTTGGCTATTGTGTTGTTTGTCTTTTTGTCCTCCTCCTTTTGGCTATTGTGTTGTTTGTCCTTTTGTCCCTCTCCTTTTGGCTATTGTGTTGTTTGTCTTTTTGTCCTCCTCCTTTTGGCTATTGTGTTGTTTGTCCTTTGTCCCTCTCCTTTTGGCTATTGTGTTGTTTGTC
The DNA here is from genome assembly GCA_963680875.1 of Bathymodiolus brooksi. Taxonomy (NCBI): domain Eukaryota; kingdom Metazoa; phylum Mollusca; class Bivalvia; order Mytilida; family Modiolidae; genus Bathymodiolus; species Bathymodiolus brooksi. Next base: position 88,512,905 of record OY804581.1, on the reverse strand, counting down.
TTTTTGTCCTCCTCCTTTTGGCTATTGTGTTGTTTGTCCTTTTGTCCCTCTCCTTTTGGCTATTGTGTTATTTGTCTTTTTGTCCCTCTCCTTTTGGCTATTGTGTTGTTTGTCCTTTTGTCCCTCTCCTTTTGGCTATTGTGTTGTTTGTCTTTTTGTCCCTCTCCTTTTGACTATTGTGTTATTTGTCTTTTTGTCCCTCTCCTTTTGGCTATTGTGTTATTTGTCTTTTTGTCCCTCTCCTTTTGGCTATTGTGTTGTTTGTCCTTTTGTCCCTCTCCTTTTGGCTATTGTGTTGTTTGTCTTTTTGTCCCTCTCCTTTTGGCTATTGTGTTGTTTGTCCTTTTGTCCCTCTCCTTTTGGCTATTGTGTTATTTGTCCTTTTGTCCCTCTCCTTTTGACTATTGTGTTATTTGTCTTTTTGTCCCTCTCCTTTTGGCTATTGTGTTGTTTGTCTTTTTGTCCTCCTCCTTTTGGCTATTGTGTTGTTTGTCCTTTTGTCCCTCTCCTTTTGGCTATTGTGTTGTTTATCCTTTTGTCCCTCTCCTTTTGGCTATTGTGTTGTTTGTCTTTTTGTCCCTCTCCTTTTGGCTATTGTGTTGTTTGTCTTTTTGTCCCTCTCCTTTTGGCTATTGTGTTGTTTGTCCTTTTGTCCCTCTCCTTTTGACTATTGTGTTGTTTATCCTTTTGTCCCTCTCCTTTTGGCTATTGTGTTGTTTGTCTTTTTGTCCCTCTCCTTTTGGCTATTGTGTTGTTTGTCTTTTTGTCCCTCTCCTTTTGGCTATTGTGTTGTTTGTCCTTTTGTCCCTCTCCTTTTGACTATTGTGTTATTTGTCTTTTTGTCCCTCTCCTTTTGACTATTGTGTTGTTTGTCTTTTTGTCCCTCTCCTTTTGGCTATTGTGTTATTTGTCTTTTTGTCCCTCTCCTTTTGGCTATTGTGTTGTTTGTCCTTTTGTCCCTCTCCTTTTGGCTATTGTGTTATTTGTCCTTTTGTCCCTCTCCTTTTGACTATTGTGTTATTTGTCTTTTTGTCTCTCTCCTTTTGGCTATTGTGTTGTTTGTCTTTTTGTCCTCCTCCTTTTGGCTATTGTGTTATTTGTCCTTTTGTCCCTCTCCTTTTGACTATTGTGTTGTTTGTCCTTTTGTCCCTCTCCTTTTGACTATTGTGTTATTTGTCCTTTTGTCCCTCTCCTTTTGACTATTGTGTTGTTTATCCTTTTGTCCCTCTCCTTTTGACTATTGTGTTATTTGTCTTTTTGTCCCTCTCCTTTTGGCTATTGTGTTGTTTGTCCTTTTGTCCCTCTCCTTTTGTCTATTGTGTTGTTTGTCCTTTTGTCCCTCTCCTTTTGACTATTGTGTTATTTGTCCTTTTGTCCCTCTCCTTTTGGCTATTGTGTTGTTTGTCCTTTTGTCCCTCTCCTTTTGGCTATTGTGTTGTTTGTCCTTTTGTCCCTCTCCTTTTGGCTATTGTGTTGTTTGTCTTTTTGTCCCTCTCCTTTTGGCTATTGTGTTGTTTGTCCTTTTGTCCCTCTCCTTTTGGCTATTGTGTTGTTTGTCCTTTTGTCCCTCTCCTTTTGACTATTGTGTTGTTTGTCCTTTTGTCCCTCTCCTTTTGGCTATTGTGTTATTTGTCCTTTTGTCCCTCTCCTTTTGGCTATTGTGTTGTTTGTCTTTTTGTCCCTCTCCTTTTGGCTATTGTGTTGTTTGTCCTTCGAATTACGAATTTGCATTACCACTCAAGTTGTTCTTAGACTTGACAAGATAGTTCTACATATCCTTCTATGTGGTTCAGATATTAGAGGCTTTGAAATGTTTGTGTAATTGGGCGGGTTTATTTGCGTTTTTGTATGCCTGATCTTCATCTAAAACGGGTTAACAAGTCACGGTTTATGCCGTGTTGAATTAATATCCAGTTATTTTACATGCAAAACTATGTATGATTAACTTCGTAGACATACTGCTGAATGGCAAAGAGAATACAATTTCAGTTTTACTTTTGTAAATCACCTTTCATTTATAGCAACAATTATGGAATAGAGATTAAATGACTCTCCTATGATAAAATAGTTTGATAGTTGTGGAATGTTAAACATTTTGCAGGTCCAGACTTTTGATAAATGCGTAACGAAAGGTATTGAAGTTAAGATTTAAGAACAATTTATGCAAAAGTGTTTCCCACAAATTAATGTATCACGAATATGTATATGTAATAGATTATAAATAAATGTCCGAGAAAACCGAAGGGATAATCAAAAATGAACAATCCAGAGACATTGGGAACATTTGGCACACAAGACACAGGACAAATAAAAAACCCAGAAAACTCAAAAGATATGCCACACGAATCCCCACAAGAAAACTGGGGGTGAACCCAGATGATCGCCGCTGCTCGCCCGGTTATTTGTGAGGTTAAGCATTCTACTCAAATATGGAAAACACTTGTAAGACAGCATCATTTTTACTAAGAAGGGGTTTCGCCCTATATAACTAGTTTAACCCGCCACGTTTTATTGAAGTGTCTATACCAATACATGCTAGAGAAAACCGAAGGGGCAATCAACTATAGACAATCCAGAGACACTGGCAACATTGGGCACACAAGACGAACACAGTACAACAACACAACACAACGCAGAAAACTAAAAAGATGAGAAACACAGACCCCATGAAAACCAGGGGTGAATTCAGGAGCTCGCGAAGGGTAAGCAGTTTCTGTCTCTTATAAGACACTTATCGTATTGCTCATATATATGGTAAAGTTCTATAAAAGTGTTGTCTACGTAAAAAGGAAAAGATATGTATCTCTCGAAACGGTCAACCAGATCGTCATGACGACCGTACAATTCTTGTAGCGATAACTTCAACTTAGGAGCAACGTAACCTTGTGTATAATTTATGAAATTTAAACTCTACGCTGGTGATACTGGAATATTGCCACTGATGAAAGGATAGTTGACCTTTGGAAAAGTTTGTCGTATACTTTTGTTTTCAATCGTCCTTCGTTGTCGATTTCAAGGTGAAGGTCAAGGGAAGAAGCAGACTTTTGAGTGTCAGTAGTAGCATTTACTTCAAGCTCATTTGGATAGATGAGATGCAGATAATCACCGAATCGAAAATTGTTCAGCTACAGAACATGATTTGTATCAGACATTGGAGTACCAATCGTCGGTTGAAACACTCTTTCACGAAAATGGACAAAACTAGACAGAAAACTAGTGTCTGTGTAACGCGAACTCCTCTAAAAACCGGAGTTGAACTCAGATGTTTGAGAAGGGTAAGCAGTTCCTGCTCCGCAAGTGACATATCGTGTTAATCTGGATACAAATACAGTGATAAGTCATGAATGGTGAAAGGAAAGAACTGTCTTGGTAAATACGGGTTCATATGAACACCAATGCTACTATATCGGTTAATATGTGTTCATATGAACACCAATTCTACTGTGTCGGTGAATAAGGGTTCATATGAACCCCAATACTGCTGTGTTGGTAAATAAAGGTTCATATGAACATCAATTCTACTGTGTAGGTAATTAAGGGTTCATATGAACACCAATGCTACTGTGTCGATAAATAAATGTTCATATGAACACCAATTCTACTGTGTCGGTGAATAAGGGTTCATATGAGCACCAATGAGGCTGAATTGGTATATACGGGTTCATATGAACACCAATACTACTGTGTTGGTAAATAAGGGTTCATAAAAATACCAAGGCTACTGTGTCGGTGAAGAAGGGTTCATATGAACACCTATTCTACTGTGTCGGTGAATAAGGGTTCATGTGAACATCAATACTACTGTTTTGGTAAAAGTTTTTTCTTGGTGAAATGCTAGACATTCAGGAAAAACAGTTCTCTTAAGGGTTGTTGATATGCATAATAATGCTACAGTGTTGGTGTATAAGGGATTATATGAACGCCAATCATACTGTGTCGGTGAAGAAAGGCTCATATAAACACATATTCTACTATCTCGGTGAATAAGGGTTCACATGAACACCAATGCTACTGTGTCGGTGAATAATGGTTCATACGAGCACCAACGCTACTGTGTCGATGAATACGGAATCATATGAACACCAATGCTACTGTGTCGGTGAATAAGGGTTCATATGTACACAAATGCTATTGTGTCGGTAAATACGGTTCATATGAACACAACGTTACTGTGTCGGTGAATACGAGTCCATATGAACACCAATGCTGCTGTGTCGGTGAATAAGGGTTCATATGAACACCAATGCTACTGTGTCGAAGAATGAATAGTAATGATATTTACTCATATTGGAATAAGCTAGAATAGAGAGCAAGTTTTGTATTTGAATCTTTCCAATTTCTAATTTTGAAAGGTACAAACGGACTATTCTGATTCGCATCAAATTAAAACCTTGTAGCAGATGTGAAATTGAAAATAACCATTTCAGTCTTTACAACAACTTGTTACACAGAGCGCAACAGGCTTAAGAACATATTTAACACACATGTTGCATCACACAGCATAATCCAACTGTTTCCATTGTAATTATTGCATATAAAATCGTAATTTTGTCTACATTTGCTGATCAAGTAAAAATATCGTCTGCTTTAATACGTAGCATCGACTGTGTCTTGTCATTGGACTTGGAAAATGTGATGATCCTCTTGTCCTTTGTTTTCATAGGTGGATACTCACCGGGGTGACTCAATTATTGGTACAGGAGGAGTGTTTCAACCTTAAACGTGTCAGGCCTCGTTCGCGCATGAGCAACATCTTCTAAATTCGAGGAGAGCCTGATTAATTATATGTTGTGTTAAATTCCCCGAAGGTGACATCATGCGATTATTCTTGGTAAGACATTTTACTAGCTTATCATTTATTCATTTAAACATAATAAATTACAATAATAAAAAGAAAATGTTCATGTAATTTCTGATTATTAATACAATTAATTTTATTAAATGAATTCTTAATCCCTGTGAAGGGTTTATAAATGCCCCGTATTCTATCTAAGCAGATTGTTGAGATGAATACCACCATTTGTCGCTTCGAATTTTCTTCACACTCGCGTTTTGTTTCCATATTGATGAAAATAAAGTATGGCGCTAAAAAACCTTAAAAACTAAAATGGTTTATACTATATTGTAATCGTTTATGGCTGTTATGAGCTATATATACTGTTTTTCTCTCTGAAATTACAACATGCAGCACACTCATAGAGAACGAAAAACAAAATGATTTTTACTTTACAATTTAGTCAATGTTCACACGGAAAGCTAAATATATGATACAAAACGTATAGAAATAGGAATAAGTTTCTCTTTTTTTCGGGTACAACTCTTCCAAAAAAGAGCCCACCGGTTGTGCGAGACGAATCAAATACAAAACGTGCCCATAGGACGAGGCGTAAATAATTCACTTCGTGTATTGAGACTATTGAGACTAGGTTATTTCCACGTCAAAGTAGCAATACTTTACTGGTTTAAAAAATTGATGCATGTAAATATTGTCAGATTGCAGCACTGTTCGTATCGGTCATATTTGGTCAAGGAGCTGACAATCAGTGTGATACAACTGATGGAGATTGTCAATCCGGTGATCCATTCACTGACGTCACAACACGTGACCTTGATGATAGTGAATGCCCGTATGTATATTTACAAACCAATCAGATTAAAAATGTTGTCATGCATGCATTGTCAAATAAACATAGAATATAGCATTTCATTTTACAATAGGTCGTAAAAATTAAAATATGAAGAACATTAATGAATGTTTCGTTTATTAACTTTAATTCTGCATTTACCCGAGGTCTAGATGGAATTTCTTAAATATACCAATTTTATACAGTCAAACTTGTCCATGCGGTCACCTCTATTAAGCATTCACCTGTACTAAAAGGTCACATTTTAGTTGTCCTATCATTGAAAATTTCAGATGAATTTAACATTTTTTAAAAGGTTACCTGTCATATAAGACCACTATCTCTTTGTTCTAATGATGACTTCTTAAAGTAGGTTTGACTGTAATTCTATTGTATATCAATGTATGTAAGAAACATGAACATTTATTCCTTTAATCAAGAAATATACAACAACACCACTATTATAGTAAAATTAAATTTGCAATTAAATTACATATAAAACAATCAATATTTTGCAATGAATTCTTTTTCAGCATCATGACATAAGATTTGAAATTGCGTCGTTAGAATGGGCCACACACAAGTAAAATATATGCCATTCGTGTACGGTATCGGCTTTCAACGATACAACGTTTTCGCAACAGGTGGACATAACATTGTCGAAGTGTTTGAGAGTTTGACAACAAGTTTTTGAACGATGGGCATTGTTTAGCGTACATTTAGGGGCATTTGACGAACTATCACATTTAATGTTATCCTTACAATAACTAATGCTATAAGTAAAAACTTACATTCAAGCTTCCAATTTTGAGGTACATTCATCCCCGGATATATAGTAATGGTATTTGGAAACTTAATGCGACACAAATGATATTATTTTCGATGAGATGATAATGATGTCCGCTTTGAATTATTCGGTAAGCATCGCAATAGACTTGTGCAAAATATATTTTATATTTAGTGGCAATGTACATATACAATATTATCATATGTTGTTTATTGATAGGGTTCAGGAAATGGCGGCAACATTACGGGCAGATTTAGAAGTCTCTGCAGAAATTGAAGCTGCAAAATTAGCCCTTGATAGCTTTACATTTCCTCCTCCACCTCCCGCGTAAGTAATATAAAAGAGGTTTGACATACATTAAACCGTTCACTGTCTATAATTATGAAATTTAATGTAATCCCAGTATACATTTTCTCAACCTGTTTTACTATTTCTGATATAATTGCTGGTAGCCACTGTAAACAAAATCGGTCCAGAGTGCTGTTAAATGTCTGCTACCACTATAAAAATCTAGTTCAATGTGCTAGTATGTGTCTGCTACCACTATGCAACTACAGTTCAGCGTTCAGTATTTGGCCACTACGTACAAATCCAGTACAACTGCCTTATGGAAGTATGCTTCAAATTTGACACCAATGGTCATTTTCTTGCCATACTCTATGTCAAAAGATTTGACATTATAAATTGTCCACACCTTGAAAGTAATATAACAATCGCCCCCGCGTATGATGTTTATGGATATTCACACGTTGCTCTCGCGTTAGTATTTATATTTTTTAAAACGTCACCGTCTTCAAGGTACTAAACTATTTAAAAGTCTCATATCCTATATTTCAAAATGGTTTTCGGAAGATATCAACATTTGGCTTAATAATATTCTGTCACTTGCGTGCAGATAACGAGAGATGATATTGGCAGTTAGATTTTGTTTTAGAGTTGACTATTGTCCCCATGTTATGTCTTCTGGTGGCCTTGTATACTCTCTGATATTGTCAAGATGGTTAAGGTTCTCTTTTACTGAACTAATATATATACGTAGAACAACTTCTGTGTCAAGAAGATCAAATATATTACGCATAAAATTCAGGATTAGTACTCGGGTTTCTTTACAACAACACTTCTCAATTATAAATGAGGATCAACATTTTAATCAAGTTGAAAATACGTATATGAAGACATCATTTTATTAAAAAAGAAGGGGGTTGGGTGGGTTTGGTGCATGGCACTAGGTTTAAATCCGCCACTTATTTGTTATTGAAGTGTCCGTATCAAGTCCGGAGAGTTAGTGGCCATGTTTATCCGTGTTAGGGATATCTCTGTTTCTAAGATTTACTTATTTGTTATTGAAGTGTCCGTATGAAGTCCGGAGAATTAGTGGCCATGTATATCCGTTTTAGGGATATCTTTGTTTCTAAGATTTTCGTATTAGATTTTGGAACTGTGTTGATTGTTTTTCATTTTTACACAATATTGTGAAGATTTGGTATGAATGAAGAAAAGGGTTCTTATTATTGTATATATGAATGGAACATTGTTTTCACTAACAGGTCATAGTGCATAGTGTACATACCGAATCATGTGTAACATATAGGACACACAACACACTCCTTAGATAAATCTGGGAATACGATCAAGTGTTCTGAACAAGTTATCATCTTCTGTACCATTAATGTCACACGTTTTGTCCAGGTATCCAATAACAACTAACATATTCTAAAAATGCAGCAACTATATTTCAGTATATCAAAGAATCGAATACTTGTTTCTAATAAAAAAAAAGTACCAAACATTATTATTTTACAAATGCATCTTTTATTATATGAATGAAACAACACCGTTTTGTCGTTTTGAACAATAAAATATGCTTAAAGTAATGAAACAACACCATTATTATACAATTCCCTGTTTGTCTTCACACAAGAAATCAGAACAAACAGAATTCACGAATTACGAGTAACAATTATGCTGTTATATTTGTCAATTTTAGTGGACCTTATCCATTATGTTATAAGAAATCTGCATTGTTAAATGTACCGGCGCAAATTTGGCACCAACATGGATGGTGCTATGTTCATCCATACTACAGAAAAACTAAAATAGCATATGCCTATTGTGGGTAAGATATTTGACAATTTATTTCATTGGATTTCCATACGTTATCCACTTATTAAAACCACAGCTCTAAGCTTTATTGATTGAAACATACATCTTTAAAAAAAGAAGAAGCGCAATGACTTAGATTTACAAATTGTAGATTTTACTTCCTGGTGGAGTAACGTTCCTGCTTCTATTGCTTGACGGTTGTTTGAATCAACTTTGGCAGAATGTTATAAAGACATGTTCACCTTATTTAGATTTTTTCATGGCTCTAGACGCATACTAGAAAGTACTCCACGAATGTTATGAGATACCAAAAATTAAGTAATTCCTTCAGATATTCAATAGTCGCATCAGTAAGAAAAGATATGGATGTAAATGAACATATGAATGGTCTTTGAGGTGTGCTCGACTTGCCATATATTATACCTTAGCACACAGTATGTTTCATCGACCTTTGAAATTTGCATTTTTCGTTCTATTCTATTTTTTATTTTATTTTTATTCGTCTTCATATTCCGAACAAATATGTTATTATTATGTAATTAATGCTGTTCTGGTTATATGTAAATTGATGTAACTAGCGGAGAAGACATTTCTAAGTTGTAAAACTTGTGTCTGATCCATTTGTTGTTATTATGAACAATAAAATAAGTTTAAATCAACATATGAAAGACTATACAACATTACACTTAGACTTGGATTAAAGTAAAGGGACAGCTTGTAATAAGAAAGGATATGGATGTAAATGAACATGAAAGACTTTCATTCATTCATTCATTCATTCATTCATTCATTCATTCATTCATTCACATATATTATTAGCATGTTTTGATTATTTTACAGGAAGCGTCCACCATGCAGTAATCTCCCTTGTGGTCATATCTTCTATAAATATAATTGTTACCCTGCCAACTACCAAACCATTAAAATCTGGATGTACTGTCCTCATCTCCAACCATGTTATTGGCGTCCATTTTATCGTCGTCTGCCACAGTGCTGTGAGTGCCGCAGAAGTGGTTTTGTTTGGGTATATGATACCATCGCAGCGGCATCAGTAGCAGAACTACCAAGGGTTCCTTGAATTTCTTTCAGGAAATAAATAATTTTATGTTGTTTTCAGTTATTTGTTTTGCTTTCTTGATTTAAAGTTGGAGCTGGTATGAGAACGGTTTTGTTTTGAATAGGTTTAGTGTCTGGACTCGAGGGTGGGGGATGGAGGGGGAGGAGACACTTTCTATTTCAAGACATATACAGACGTCCCACTATATTGGGGCGACGTTTACAGTATTGAGATATATGATCGAGTGGTAAATTTTCCACTTCAATATATCATTGGGTAAAGAATTTTAAGCTATGTTATAACAATGGGTAATTTTTCTACAAGTCTATGCAGCTTCTTTAAGTAATTATGTAATTTCTTTATTTCACGATGATAACACATTTAGCATTAATAATGATAACCTTTCCGGAAGTCCCCAGATAAACAAAAAATAATGAAAGTGTAATTAGTAATGAATGTAAAATAAGCATAAAACAAATTCACAAAGCCATTAAAATATACATACATACATACATTTATGTCTTCCTTTTCTTTACCTAAATGTATATACAATTTAACATTTTTCTTTTTTCATCAATAAATATTATTATGTGCAATTCTTTTTGAAACAATGCAAGGCCTTAAATACAATTCTGAACACTACAGGCCTACACCTCTGACTTGCATTGCACGGTATACCCATTTAGGAAGTTTGTCCCTCGCTAATATTAACAGATTAAAGACCGATGCTTGATAAAGCGAACAAACAATCATAACCTCAAATTATTGAACAGAAAATGAAAATACAAAGGACATGTGCCAACGGAAATCTTTATCCTAGCTTGGGATATGAACAAAAATATGGCATTGTGTACTATTTGGAACATCATGTTGTTAACTTGAATACGTCTATCTGATTAAATTGAAAATATTAATCTATGATAGATGATATATATTTCTTCAGAAACTGCTGGAGTTATCCTTCTTTCCTCAAAAACGTTCGTACATGTTATTCATTTATCTCATTTTGCTTTATAACAACGATGATCACCCAATTATATGTGAAGGTTTCGTTTTATACACACATGGGAAACGTGTACATATTCATATACTTTCGCCTTAAGAACAAACCTAAATAATACAAATATGCATAGATGTAGCATTTATCGACAGAAGTAAAGAGTACAGCTCAACTACAAACTAGGGACTGTCTCACACTGCTCCACTACAAGCTAGGGACTGTCTCACACTGCTCTACTACAAGCTAGGGACTGTCTCACACTGCTCCACTACAAGCTAGGGACTGTCTCACACTCATTTTACGGTATCAGTTATGTTCATTGTTGAAGACCCTACGGCGATTGTGAAATGTAGAACATTTATACATACGTTGTTCCTTTACATTAATTTGTGTCCAAGTGTAATGTTGGATAGTCCTTGATGTTCATTTACGTCATTATCCCCTCTTTTGTATAAAGGAAAGTACATACAATATAGAAAACAGCTTTAAAAGTCTGTGTTTTCTGTGTCGTTGCTACCAATGTACAATTAAAGAAGTTTACCTCACCTTGAGATTCTTACTATACAAAAGTATTAGCTATTAACGAAGAGATATCGTGATCATTACTGTTGAATCAAACCAGTGGTAATATTTAATACCATTGACCATTATTGCTCCTTTCATTAAATGCTTATTTTGTAACATATGCCCTCTTATGACATCACAGCAGCGTAACATCGAATTTTACTAAAAATTATTTTCATTAGCAATAAATCCTAAGAAAGTTACGTTTTTAAAACCACCACATTTACAGTAGATTAGAGTCACACGACGGGTGCCACTAGTAAAACAGGAAATGATTACCCTTCCGGAGCAAACAAATTAACCCACGTTTCTAGTGGGGTTCGTGTTGCTCGATCTGTAGTTTTCTGTGTAGTGTTTTATAGATCGTTGTTTGTCCTTTTTCTTTTGACCATTGTATTGTCTGGCCTTCTTTGATTTCCGGATTATCAGTGCCCCTTTAGTATCTTAAAACTCTTCTCACATGAATTTTCCTTCCTTATGATTCCTCACGTTAAACGGAAATTGAAAATCATATATTTAAAAGTAAATAAATTTACAAAACCCACTGCACATAAGTGCCTTTTCCGCCAAAAGGCAATACATAAATGATAGTATATTTCTTCGTATTTCAGTTTGAAAAGGCACCTTTTTCACACATTATCAAACAATGAATTCAATAATATAAGATAAGGCCCTTTGGTTGTGTTGCTCCCAGAAACTTATTAATCATCATGTTGTGTTTTTCTCGATTTTTTGACTTTTTGCATGTCCGATGAAAGCTATTCCAGAGACGCGTCGTGTGTACTATATTGGATATCTAAGATTTTATTGACATAATTCTTTTCATTTATTTATTAGAACTAACAATTTGAATTAATAATTTCCTTAACGGTATGATTTCAAAAATGTATAAGGATATATCTCTTTCGACCCGAACTGCAAATACAATCTAGACCATGTTTGGTAGATACGATTTCCAAGTTCTTATTCGAGACTCAGTAATTATACATCTCTTATCTAAATACAAATCAGACCAGTAAATGTTCTTGCGTGGGGTATTTGTTTTTATTTTTTCCCAGTGGAAAGTAAATTTTATCTTTACAAAAGTTTTATTGTGTTCGTGAATTGACGATTGTGTTGTTAATACTTAACGTGAGGAAGACCACCAATACAAGTGTGGTTACGAAAACTTTAGTATTTTCTTGGTGTAATATCTGATTGTCTCTTAAGTAATAAAATTAAATACCTAATAACACCCACATTTCTTTTAGTTGATATAACCTACGCAAAAACGTAGATATCGACGCGTTTCTGGAATAACCTGAAAATCAGGTGCGTTCAAGGGCAACATGTTGTTTGCAAGATTTATTTTTTTGGGGTCAAATTACCAAACAGTTTAAACAATTTATAGGGGCAAGAAAACCAAAGGACTTAAACAGGATACAGTTGCTATGAATGTTGGAGGAGAATCGTAATTTTATAATTGTTAATTTACTAAAATGAAAAACAAAAAACTGTCGGAACAGTTCCGTAGACCAATGGGAAAATCGTCGAAAGAGGCAAACCCGATACCCTTAAAAACTCGTGCATGAATAAAACAGAGCAAAATACCATACTGTCGGAACAGTTCCAAAATATCATACTGTCGGAACAGTTCCAAAATATCATACTGTCGTAACAGTTCCAAAATATCATGCGGTCGGAACAATTCCAAAATATCATACTGTCGGAACAGTTCCAAAATATCATACTGTCGGAACAGTTCCAAAATATCATACTGTCGGAACAGTTCCAAAATATCATACTGTCGGAACAGTTCCAAAATATCATACTGTCGGAACAGTTCCAAAATATCATACTGTCGGAACAGTTCCAAAATATCATACTGTCGGAACAGTTCAAAAATATCATACTGTCGGAACAGTTACAAAATATCATACTGTCGGAACAGTTATAAAATATCATACTGTCGAAACAGTTCAAAAATATCATACTGTCGGAACAGTTCAAAAATATCATACTGTCGGAACAGTTCAAAAATACCATACTGTCGGAACAGTTCAAAAATACCATACTCTCGTAACAGTTCAAAAATCCAATAGCAAAATGGTAGAAAGAGGCAAACTCGATACACCTAACACTGAAGCACATCACCGTTCACTTTCCTTGCTTTGTATATATACGTCAATAAAAAGTGGCGGTGTTAAACTAGTTGTATTGTCATAAGCCTCCCCTCTTATTGATTAACATAGAACATGAACTTTGCTTTTCTATACATCGTATATGAGCTATTTTGGTATGCGTTAGTTATTTTGTATGTAACACAAAACCCCGCCATTCACTGACCAACGACGCAAACAAAGTACAAGCTTAGTATTAAAAAAAGAAGAAGAGAAAAATGTGAAAACCAATGACACACTGTAGAAACAGATCCAACATTTAATCGAAAACTCGCTATCGCCAACACACTTTTACATGACCTCTCTCTTTCCTTCCTTGCCACAGGCATTTCCATAAAAAGTGTACTATGGAATTTATTAATTTCCAGCAATTTTCTTAAAGGCTATATATTGAAGAGATTATTAAAAGATATCAATTCCCTGAAGTGGGACATATTATTAATGATAAAACATCTCTACTCAGATATAAAATAAATACTAAGGACCCAGAATGATCATTAAATCTCTTTGACTACCATCGAGAACTAGGACAGACACGAGGAAATCTTTTATTCTAGGATCAAGTTCAAAATCAAAAATATCAAATTGCGTTGTATATTCTAATATCAATGTTATTCCGTTTTAAGCAAACAAAAATAATTTACTGACTAATTTGAGAAATATGATTGAAATAATTGCAATTTTGGTTAACTTTTCTTAATATATATAAACTGAAATTTTAACAGTTGCAAACATGCATGCGCATCAGTTGATTTCAGATTGTTGATGTCCGAACATGGTATCATTTCAAAGGTTGTCCTCCCTCAGACATAGGTGACGAACATGGTATCATTTCAAAGGCTCTCCTCCCTCCTCAGACATAGGTGACGAACATGGTATCATTTCAAAGGTTCTCCTCCTTCAGACATAGGTGACGAACATGGTATCATTTCAAAGGTTGTCCTCCCTCAGACATAGGTGACGAACATGGTATCATTCTAAAGGCTCTCCTCCCTCAGACATAGGTGACGAGCATGGTATCATTCCAAAGGCTCTCCTCCCTCCTCAGACATAGGTGACGAACATGGTATCATTCCAAAGGCTCTCCTCCTCCCTCAGACATAGGTGACGAACATGGTATCATTTCAAAGGCTCTCCTCCCTCCTCAGACATAGGTGACGGACATGGTATCATTTCAAAGGCTCTCCTCCCTCCTCAGACATAGGTGACGAACATGGTATCATTCCAAAGGCTCTCCTCCCTCCTCAGACATAGGTGACGGACATGGTATCATTCCAAAGGCTCTCCTCCCTCCTCAGACATAGGTGACGAACATGGTATCATTGCAAATGTTGTCCTCCCTCAGACATAGGTGACGAACATGGTATGATTTCAAAGGCTCTCCTCCCTCCTCAGACATAGGTGACGAACATGGTATCATTTCAAAGGCTCTCCTCCCTCCTCAGACATAGGTGACGAACATGGTATCATTCTAAAGGCTCTCCTCCCTCCTCAGACATAGGTGACGAACATGGTATCATTTCAAAGGCTCTCCTCCCTCCTCAGACATAGGTGACGAACATGGTATCATTCCAAAGGCTCTCCTCCCTCCTCAGACATAGGTGACGAACATGGTATCATTCTAAAGGCTCTCCTCCCTCCTCAGACATAGGTGACGGACATGGTATCATTCTAAAGGCTCTCCTCCCTCCTAAGACATAGGTGACGAACATGGCATCATTTCAAAGGCTCTCCTCCCTCCTCAGACATAGGTGACGAACATGGTATCATTCTAAAGGCTCTTCCTCCCTCCGCAGACATAGGTGACGAACATGGTATCCCTCCAAAGGCTCTCCTCCCTCCTCAGACATAGGTGACGGTTCTGGCTATCATTCTAAAGGCTCTCCTCCCTCAAACATAGGTGACGAACATGGTATCATTCCAAAGGCTCTCCTCCCTCCTCAGACATAGGTGACGGTTCTGGCTATCATTCTAAAGGCTCTCCTCCCTCCTCAGACATAGGTGACGAACATGGTATCATTCTAAAGGCTCTCCTCCCTCCTCAGACATAGGTGACGGTTCTGGCTATCATTCTAAAGGCTCTCCTCCCTCCTCAGACATAGGTGACGAACATGGTATCATTCTAAAGGCTCTCCTCCCTCCTCAGACATAGGTGACGGTTCTGGCTATCATTCTAAAGGCTCTCCTCCCTCCTCAGACATAGGTGACGGCTATCCTGTGTGAGGTGGGATTATCGTTGTCCATATCTTAGTTTTATGAGTAATGTTTTCTAGACTATTGATGATCTTTTTGTTAACATTTTCTTTTGACCATTGTATTGTCTGACGTGAGATTTACGTCTTCTGGTTACCACTGTGGTATCTTCAATGCTTGTCTTGAGATTTGACACACACTTCCTGGACTATGCATTCATTAATGTTCACTGGATATGTCATGTTTTTTTATAGATACACCAAATTAATTAAGTACAAATTATATTTAATGTAGGATTTATTGAGTTTAATATAAATTCCACAAATTCAAGGAATAATGAACATATTATTTGGACCGTTTTCCGTGAATACACACTGCAATCATTAACGAAAATTACTAAATTGTTTTAATTGTACACAATGCATATTAAACAAGTACCATATCAAATGAATGCATAAGAAGCAAATATCACATAGGAAATCCACATCAATTCTTCTAGGAATTGGGTGGTTGAATAATTTGGTAGTTGCATTTTTAGATCTGCAGACAACCATACAAGATCGGTGCTTTTTGTAGTTAGTTCATTACATTTTCCGTTTTTGTTAATCGCTGAAATGGAATATAAAGATACACTTTTATAAGAAAGGTAAAGTGAAGAATGACAGTAATTAATACAATGACCAAAAGAAAAAAGACAATATTTCAGTGTTGTATTTTATAAACGTTATTAAAATGTTAAAGACGTTTATTGTCTTGAGGGCCTGAGTGGCTCAATGAGTTAGGTAGTTGGATTACCTTGCAACTCATACAAGCATATCACCATTACGGCGTGGGCTCGCGCCCGGCTTTGTAAATTACAACAAAGGGTGCACTCGACTGGCAGCCGCAAGTGATAAAGTTTGCCAGTTGCTTGTCCATTGTCGGTGGTTCTCACCGGATACTCCTGCTTCTTCCACCACTACAACTGGTCGCCGTGATATAGCTGAAATATTGCTGAAAGTGGCGCTAAGCACAATAAAATCAAGCAATCAATCAATTAATTTATTGTTATGTCTTCTTATGTGAATTGTTCATATACTTTATTAGAATGGTGCCAACCTAGAAAGCCATATAGCAGAAAGGAGCATTGTGTAGGTTAATTTAGCGATGATGACCTTCATTCATTGAAGCCGTAAAAATAAATTATGTTTCTATGAACAATTATGAAATAGATTGCACATATATGGATTTGGACTTTTGTAGATGATAATTATATTGTATATCATTTGCTGTACACGAAAGATACACAAATACGTTATTGCTGTATTCGTCAAGTATGCAAACCCCCTTCCTTTGGCATCTGATTCATGCAGAGCTAATGGTAAGAAATTCCAAACAGTAGAGCGCGGACGTGAGAGAAGATACCATAGAAAACGATTGAAACGGATTTTGTCTGCTCTTTTCAGTAAAACTTTACAGTTACTCGAATATTTTGGCATTACAGAAAAATACAATATAATTACATTGACGTTAGAATAAAACTTATTTAAATACGCAGCAAAATAATCCAGGGGGGTCGCCAAATGATGGCCTTCTACTTGCTTGTTAACCTCCTGCAAATAAAGTCTAAATTTTAAATATGTACATGCACTCTATATGTTGTGGCCATTGTAATTGAATCGGCGTTTGCACACATTTCCCTTAAGAAAGACATTCAATCATATTAATTATGGCAATGCAAAATTTTCTCAATATTGTGTTACATCATGTCATATGCACTGAAAATATGGGGATTATCCACTTTGATCTTACAAAATGACATATACCGGCATAGTAACAATCTGTATCAAACGCTCTAACTGTATTCTATAGGAAATATCAGAAAGACACGACACACTGTAATGTTGGCATAACCTTTTTATATTACTTCTATTTTGGTACATAGTCCACCTCTTTACCATGGCAACACACAATTCACCGACTACAGTTTAGTATATTTATGATGGCACAATTCTCCTTTTGGTAAATGATGTGGAAATCGTTGTTGTTGTCAGTACGTATGACATAATGTAATATCTGCTTTCTTTCTGTATTATGAATACAAATTTAACGATGTATTTTGTATTGTTGTTGTTCTATGTTTTGCAATACGTCCATAGACAGACCCACAACCATTTCAGACTGAGGGAAAAGTAGCCATATTTACTACTTAGCGAAGTGGCTTTTGCGGAAAATGAAAGGAAAGTTATCAATGCTAACACGTATTGTCATTGTAGAGGACATAATTTAGGTAGATTATATTTAATAACCAGATTTCACATCAGTTTATTTCCATCTTATATCCATTAATGCGAGTTGTGCTCATCCTCCAAAAAAAAAAGATAGTCACAGGTTTTCTCCTCATAATGCAATGAATGGAATTTTATTGTAAACCAGTAACAATAATAGGTTGATAATATACTTTGACGGATAATGATAACATTTGAGGTAGACTTAATGGACACTTCATAAAGCACGTTTGGCTTGACTTACACTGGGATGGTGGTCGTGATCGCATGGTAGTTGGATTTACAATTACCTGTGTAATCAGAGCCTATCATCACTAAAGTTGAGAGTTCGAGCCCCTTTCATGACGAGGTGTACTCGATACAAATATTATGTGATAACGTTTGTCAGTGACTTGCGACATGCCAGTAGTTTTCTCCAAGTACTCCGGTTTCCTCCACCAATAAAACTGACCGACACGATATAACTGAAATATTGTTGAATGTGGCATTAAACACCATTAAAACAATATTGTCTTACACTGCATCGCTTGTCCTACCCGCAACCGCATAGCTCAACTAATGTAAACTAATGGACACAATCTATAATGTTACTGTAGGCATTTGGTTTTTTTCTCTCTATATTTTGTTGTTGTTTAAGTTGTTATACGTTTGAACATCTGATATTCATATTCCTTATGACATTTGGCTAGATTAACACTGCATTGCTTGTCCTGCCTGCAACTGCATAGCCCAACTAGTTTAAACTAATGTACAATCTATAGTGTTACTGTAAGCAATTGTTTTGTATTTAAGACAAAAATTGTTTAGGTTGCAATATAAGCTTGGATATCTGATATTCATATTCATTATGCCATTATATGCTATATAGACAAAAGTAAGGTAACCACAATGGTAGACAGTTACTCTGCTACATTGTCGATATTCTCGTAATTTGTTAGATTAATGTATGTTTTTCACATGTTATCTTGCATGTAAACTTCAGATGAAAATAACAATAAAACAAATAATAGGTATACGCTGCTACCTTGAAATGGTTAGAAAATTACACTATCTTATGATCATATTTTAATCACACTTTTATGCCGATTTCACATGGTTTAAAATCATAAATTGTATGGCACGAGTAAACTTTTGACATAAACCGATATGACACAAAGGAACAGGTGAGTTCGTATCGGCCAGTGTAACGTTACGAAAGACCATTGCGGTCATGAGTTTCCTGTTTTTAAATGTACATAGGGGTAAATGAAATGCGATACCGCGTAAGTCTTTATCCATTACGAAAAACTTCTAAGGCTTCAAAGGATATATACTTTTCGAAAATGAAATAATATCTTTCTATTTGTTACCATATTGTCAAAATGTGTAAGCTTACATAACAACATATCGGGAATTACGCTTTGTGCTGTCTTTGTATGGTATAAATCAGGTCAAAAGGGGTTATGAAATATGGAAGAGGAATACAAGCGTTGTTGTCTTAAGTGTAAAGTTGGATAGTCTTTCATGTTCAATTGCATCCATATCATTTCTTACAAATAATTTTGAAACGGGGTCATACTTGTAATCCACTGTCATGGCAATGTTCTTATTTCGTTTGTTCAAGAAATAAATATGATATTAAATTGACAAAACATAGTTCTTCACCAAGTATCAAAAAGTGGGAAAAAAATAACTACGACATATAATTTAATAAGACATAATTCAGAGTGGCAGCTGCCATACTTACATAACGGAAGACGTTGGGTCGTTGTCTACTTAAGGTAATGACTAAGATTGTAAAATATTAAATGGAACACAATTAGGACGTCGAACGTAGCGTATTTCTGTAATAGAAAGACTGCTAATTGGCAAAAACGATACATCTGTGGTCAATATAACCGGAAGCTTGATACAGAGGTTAATTAGAACGTAATCATTTTATTCTATAACTAGTGCACACAAGTAAACAAGAACCTGTTAATTGACTTAAAAAGGGGAAATAATTTTGAAACTTCCGGCTGTAGAAAATTGGCATGGTATTTATTTACTGCCATTTTGTAGCTAAGATACAAAACTACAAGACTTTCAGTTTAAACTATTTCACAGAATTTTGCTCTGAGTGAGTGAATGAGTGATTGTTGTTTAACGCCAATTCAGCAATTCTTCAACTACATTTGTATATCATTACGAGAAATTTTGCTCTGCAATTCATTCTTATATAAATGTGGGCTTAAAGATACAGAATCATGCACTTTTTAACTTTTGAAACTAAGGAAAATATGTTACATCTATTCTGAAAATGTAGTTTTGTTAAAAAATGAGTTGGTTGTAAAAACTTTTTAATGGTATTACTCTTCCATTGAATGCAAGAGAGATAACTTTTGATATATTCGAGTCAATCGTAACTACTCGGCCATTCTCGCTACCCTCGCTATTTGCAGGGTAGCGAGAATGGCCGAGTAGTTACGATTGATATTCGAGTATTTCATTGAATATCGAAATACAACACATTTTGTATCTCATTAATTTTAAAATGTAATTCATATAGATGTATATATAAGGGAAAAATCCCACACTTCCATGGAGGTCTTGAATACCTCAAATATTATATTCAGGGGCGGATCCATGATTTTGTGTTAGGGGGGACGAAAGTCGGCGAGGGGTCTGGGGACCGCTTAAAGTCTCCAGCGGGTAGGGGGTCCCGGGGGGCGAAGCCCTCTCGGAAGCTCCTGGGTTTTGAGTATTTAGGAAGCTTTTCCGTCAACAATTTTGAAGCATTTTGTGAATGTGATGAAGTGTATTAAAACGCATGAATCTTCTCCAAAAAGTTTCAAATAGTTTCTAAGCAGTGAGTGTAAATTAAAGAGAGATGTCACTTGAAATTATCTATCTGGAGCTGGGACTCCCCTGATTTCCTTATCACGCCGGGTATTCGTATACTCGGAACAGGTGCGGACACATTGAACTCGGTGCAAGCTAGTTATTTTGACGTTTTTATTGGTCAATTTTGAATTTTTGGACACTACAGACCGCGGAGCATGCCGTGTTACGTGTTCCGTTGCCGTCATGCTCCACCGTCTGTAGTGTCCAAATATTCAAACGGCATGCTCCAGAGTCTGTAGTGTCCAAAAATTCAAAATTGACCAATGAAAACGTTCAAAATAACTAGCTTGCATGAGTTTCCGAATACCCGGCATGCTATGTTAGCCAATTTTCTCATGTTTCTCTGTTGAAAATGGGGTAATTTGTATTGAAGTGTTTGTAGAATGGATGGATTTTGATAAAATTAATGTCTAAGGGATTATAATATCACTTTGTTTTCTGATTAATCGTCGACTGCTTCAAAAGTTCAAAAGTAGTTAGATAAACTAAAAGGGCAATGCAACGGGTAAACATATATAATGATTTATTACATTTAACAGGCGAATGAATGAATGCTGATATGCTTAATAGAGGGACGGAAGATCCCCCATCCCTCTCTCTTTCTATTTTTTTTTTATTTTTAGGGGGGGGGGGGGGGCGAACGTCCCCTCCGCTCCCATCTGGATCCGCCACTGATATTGACGAGATAACAAATCAGCTGTTATATACTCAAAACAGAAAGAGCAAATCAATTGAAAACATGGCTTAATGCTGAGACTGTAATGAATAGCTGATTCTCTTTTGAAACATATTATTTTGTGTATTTTTCATCTATCATGTATGTATTGGATGTCATTTACACAACACCTTTCTATTTTAAATATATCTATTAACATATGGTAGTTGGATTTTTCGGATCCCACTCAGGGCGAGGTGTACAACATTATGTGATAAAGTTTGTCAGTGACTTGCGTCAGGTCGGTGGTTTTCTCTCCAGGTACTCCGGTTTCCTCCACCAATAAAACTGATCACCACGATATAACTGAAATATTGTTGAAATACCATAAAACCTTCAAAACCAATAATATGAAACAAGTTTGTCATATTTTAAATAATTTTTCAAAACTACCTTTCGAGATAAAATACAATCTAATGATTTCATTCTATTGATTTGCAACATATTTTCTTTTCTACAATCTGTTCATAACACAAATGTTTCAATCATTCCATTAGAAAAATGAAAAAAAATCGCACCTGTGATTGACAGCTATGATATAACGTGGGCGAGATTGCTCATTCTAGGAAAGTTGATTTTATGCATGCGATTTGTTTTACTTTGTTGCTAAATAGGAAAGATGTATCTCTATATAGCGGTAGGTTTAGTATTCACGGGGTCAGTCAGGTATACGAATACTTGTAAAAGATCTAAACTGATCCAATCCATCACATTATGTTAATTTAAGGCTCATCAAAACCAATTGCTAAAATGACCAGGTAAAAAGAACTGATATTTATATTAAGTAGCGCAAAATAGTTACAATTTTAAGTGGTAGCAGCACATAGATAGATAGATCCTATGTATTGTGTTAATATATGTCAATAAAACATTTTCTCCTAAGAAAACTGACCTGGTATTGCTCTCCATTGTTGAACTTTTTCCAAAGCCATGTGAAATTGGCCAAGTTCCCTAAACCTAAAATAATTTTGAAATCGTCCATATGTTTACCAATTCATTGTGTTATTTATGATCCTAAAAATATCCCTACGGTCAATGGAAAGAAAACAGTGTCTTGAATTATGTAATATAAAAAGAAGACTTCCAATGCAAAAATCGACAAAAATGTAGGTTTTTACTTTTAAATCGCGGTATTTTTTTTATCGTAGGGCTACCTAATGTTTTTTCCCCCCGATACATGATATATTGGATTGCCGGCAACTATAACTATACATAGACATGCTGCTGGGGATATCGCAGATCCATAGTTAATCGGCCGTGATTGTTCTGTCCGCACCTAATATATAGATACGAAATTCAAATAAAGGTAAATAAAAAAAGGTTTTCCAAATTAAAATGTAGACGTTTGAAAATGCAATAAAATGTTGTTCTTTACTTTTAAATACATCAAATGCATGGTCAGTTTTCTTTAATAAATATATTTTGAAAAAACATATCTATGCGCTGCTATACCTTAAAAATATGACGTTATGAACTTTGCATAGTAATAATCCCTTTCCTTTTATTAATGATTAAAAAGCAAGGATTATATAAAGATTTAAAGGTGCGATCACACGATCCGATTTTCCGCCAGATGTTCCATCTGATTTTTCTTTTCGAAACATTTGCGACAAAAATCGTATTGTGTGAACACAAAAATAAAATGTAGAACGTAGAATAGAAACGTCGTTTCAAAATCTGTTGGCGTCCTACTTCCATCCGATAGCCTAGTGAGAATCATATCCCGAGATTTAGAAAAGAAATAAATAATCGTAACCATATCGAATGGAAAGTCGGACTGTGTGAACAATTGACCATTGACTTACCTGTGCCGCAGATGGAGAATTGTACTCATTTGACTGACTGTGATTTTTTTTCTATCGTGAGAAAGTGCCGATGTAAAAGTTGTTTTAAGGACATAACACATCCCTTCCTATAAAAAATAACTGCAAACCGTAATAATTTAAAAAGTGTTGGCGATTTATAGAAGCGACATGGATAATATGCAATGGTTTTACAGGGGCGGATCCAGGGGGGGGGGGGGGAGGAGCACCCGGCGCGCGCCCCCCCTAAAATGGAAAAAAAATGATTTTTTGGCGTAAAATCGTGATTTTTCACACGAAATACCCCAAACAAAATTTTTAAGTGCGCCCCCCCCCCCTAACTTGAAATCCTGGATCCGCCCCTGGGTTACTCCAGCCGATAATGAACGATCAAAGCGATCATTAGAAAATCAATATGCTACTAATATAAGCCAGTAAGAAACCTCAATAAAAAACAAGTTTATTACTGGTGTTATATTTTATTGTGACAAAACATGTCATACATGTAAGTAGAATATATTTAACACATACCTTGCTATTTTGTACAGGTGCTTCTGGCAAGTTTGCACATGTCCGTGGGCGGAGGAGTAGCGCTACCTCTTCCTCCACCTTCAACGTGTGTAGTACCTGCCCCCCAAGACGTAGAGCCCTTGTCTGAATTTTTTGATGATTCAGGCCCCACTAGGTAAGATCTGTGTTTAATAGGAATCACAAAGGTTTGATATTTTGTATTTCTCATAATTGCATTACATTATTTACATCATTACTATAGTCTCTACCTGTGGTACAATGAACATCATATGACCCCAAACACACAAAATATTTGCCGAGCTACCGTCGTGGATGTGACCGTATGCTAATTAGGGTTATAGGCTATGCAGTAAAACGCCACTTTCAGCCATATTTCAGCTATATCATGCTTGTCAGTTTTATTGGTGTAGGAACCCGGAGTACCCGGAGAAAACCACTAATCTGTCCAAGTCACTCACAAACTTTATCACATAATTTCGTATTGATTATACCTCGCCATGTGCGGGATTCGAATGCACAACTTTAGTGGTGATAGGCACTGATTGCACAGGTAGTTGTAAATCCAACCACCATGCGATCACGACCACGACGGCCTCTATGATAATTATATTTGCATGTATATCTACCTATTAGATCAGAATCTATCACCAATAAAGTTAGGAGTTCGATTCTCGTCCTAATTTACGAGGTGTATTCGGTACAACGCTATAGGTGATACAGTATATAAGTCCCCAGCAACCATATATTTTCGGGATCAGGAAGACATAATATGTCGCAATGTACAATTTTCAGATCGGAAGTAACATTATGGACATGGAAATATAAAAAAATCCCTTGCAACCATACATTTTGGGAATCAGATCAACTACTATCAAATTCAAGATCATGTCTGGGGAAAGACCTTACAAATGATCTCTGAACAATTGACCTTTCAATTGCTATTATTTATTTTCGAATTTGGGCAGGTATCATAAAGAAAGTGTGCGGCCATTCTGAGATGGGTGCCATATCTGGTCCTTATAACCACTACTTCTTCATCAGACTAGTATTTTATCACTTGTATTTCTGTTTAACCGGGACCATTGTGGTCGTGGTCGTGAGCTATTGTGGTTTAACATCTATCAAAAAATAAATAAATACTTCTTAAGTTTTTTTCGCATACGATGATAACATTCATCGGTTATCTTTGTTAGATTGTCGGTTTTTTCCGGAAACTCTATTTTCCTCTACCAATAAAACTGACCGCCACGATATAACTAAAACGTTGTATATAATCCAAAATGATCACGAAGTTTCATCGGCATACGTAGCTTGTCTTAATTTCTGTTCAATGATTGGAAGTGAGATGTAGAAACTGTAGTCGATCGTTGTATTTATTATATTGGTAACATTTTTGACCACTTTTATAATCAGTCTTAATTACAGTAAAACCTGTTCATGTGGTCACCTCTATTAAGGAATCACTTGTATTAAAAGGCCACCTTTTTCTTATCTTGTCATAGAAAATCTCATTTGAATTGAATCTCTTTCTAGAGGTCACCTGTTCTATAAGACCACTTTATCTTTGGCCCAAATATGACCTCTTAATACAGGTTTGACTGTATATTTAAATGTCAACTTCAATCATACACCAAAACTAGTATTTAGTTATCAATGAGCTAATTGAAGAGGTAGACAATAGAGATATGAAAGACGAAAAAAACCCAGCTTAATAAAACCTTCCAGTTCGCTGGTCAGAGCTGGTTATAGAGTGCAAATAAAATGAATTACAATCTTTTCAAATACTCTCCCCTCCCTTCAATTAACAATATTCTTTCAATTAATTATATTTAATTCAAATTAAACAAACACTGTATATATTATTCCTAAATATATTTTAAGCGACGAGATAGAAGACGCATTGAACGCTGAACCAAACAGTACCAGGCTAGAAGTGCTGACAGATAAAGCTTTAAATGAAATATATAGTGTAGCCATTCCTGTGTAAGTTTTATTTTATAT
Organism: Bathymodiolus brooksi; assembly: GCA_963680875.1. Taxonomy (NCBI): domain Eukaryota; kingdom Metazoa; phylum Mollusca; class Bivalvia; order Mytilida; family Modiolidae; genus Bathymodiolus; species Bathymodiolus brooksi. The sequence continues at coordinate 88,487,240 of OY804581.1, read as the reverse complement.
TAGGTACATGTACATTGGAAAACAAGCATTGAAAGACATAATAAATGTATATTTTCGAGCAATACAATTATGCACGGGTATTTATTTTCAAAGATATATATCTACAGTATTTCCTTGCTTTTTTATATCATCAATCAATCAATCAATCAATCAATCAATCAATCAATCAATCAATCAATCAATCAATCAATCAATCAATCAATCAATCAACCAATCAATCAATCAATCAATCAATCAATCAACCAATCAATCAATCAATCAATCAATCAATCAATCAATCAATCAATCAATCAATCAATCAATCAATCAATCAATCAATCAATCAATCAATCAATCAATCAATCAATCAATCAATCAATCAATCAATCAATCAATCAATCAATCAATCAATCAATCAATCAATCAATCAATCAATCAATCACTCAATCAATCAATCAATCGGGTGGCCAGCCAGGCAACCAGCCGGTCAACCAATTGATAATTTAAATACAGATCGTTTAATTTATCATCTTGCCATACAAATATCTCTTAATGCACCACTAAATCTCTCCTTAACAGGTAATACCTATGGGCATAATGTTTCGATTTGAAGCAAATTAATACATACAAATATTCTTTTTTCTTTATTTTGAACAATTGAAAATGTTGAATAAACCAAATATATATGAAAATAAAAATCATCAAAGTTTTATTTATTCTCGATTTTTGGATTACAGATTTTTCAAGACAGCACCGATGTGTAAATACAAACTAATTAGCTATAATCCAGGGAAAGTTATCTGGCGCAAAGAGAAATACTGTAAAATTCTATCACAATTCTGGTACCAAAATTGGAATTATGTTTATTGTCCGTAAGTGTCTATTATTCATCATTATCATCACCATCACCATCATATTTCAACAGATAAAACATCATTGATGTATTCCACGAGTGTTTTGGAAAATGTCTGATATCCAACCATTGTTTATTACACAAGTTTGAATTATAAATGATTCATTAAACCCACAATGTTCTAAAAGTTGTCAAAATAAATGCACATTCTAGTAAATCAAACGCTTTTGTAAAATCAACAAATATTATTGCCACTTCAAGTTTCTGCAAAGTCAAAATAATGCGTTGTATTTGTCTATGATTGAAACCCAAGAATCTTTATGTATATTTATTTAATTGTATGTTAAATATTTGTATTTCTCTTTAATCATATGTTGTTTAATTTCAGTCCACAGTACTGTCAAAACGTACCATGCAACAAGCTTACAAAGTATGTGTATCGTTGTCGACCATCCTGTTATCGATACTTCTCAATATGGGTGTATTGCCAAAAATCTCGTACTGGTGAAGCGCATTTTGATAAAATTACCAAGAAACTCCCACAGTGCTGTGAGTGCTTAAGATACAAATGTTGAGAAGCACTATGATTTGATGCCAAATAACCATCATTGTACACTAATAAATGGAGTTAATCATATACAGCTTTTTTATATATTGTAATATACCCTTCATCGGTCGGCCCATACCAAAGAGTACACAATCGATATTCGATGCTTCATTGAGCACACAGCATTAAGGAGTCAAAGGAATGATTGGTTGACTCGCAGTCCAAGTGGAGCGACATGTCTATCTGTGGACAGTTTGTTCTGGGACCTAGCTCTACAATGAAACTGAGAGTATTGGTCTAGTACAATACAAACATCCACATCCTCTAATAAAACATAACCTTTTCTAGCCATGCTATAAACGTTGTATGCATATTTACTGGCCATCATGACCATACCACATTTTTTTCCTATGAGACACCAATTATTTTCCAAAGCGAAGCAGATGGAAATTGTTGGTGTCGAGGGGGAAATATACTTGCTTTTGACCGAATAATCAGTAAATAATTGTTTTATTGTTCCAATTAAAAGCAACCTATGAAATTTAAAACTTTATGAATGGTAGAAAGACACAAATAGAACTTAATGCAATATTGCGAAAAAATATCAACAGTAAACTGGTTTTTAGAACACCAATTCTAACCAATTTAAAGAATTCACGATCATCCAATCTTTTATCAAGATCATCGCAGTGTTTATTTGTTTGTTTGATGCCACTTTCAACAATATTTCAGTAATGTACAGTTTTTCTGGTGGGGGAAACCGGAGGATCCAGAAAAAACCACCGACCTGTCGCAAGTCACTGACAAACTTTATCAAATAATGTTGTACACCTAACCCTGATCGAGATTCGAACTCACAATTTCAGTGGTGATAGGTACTGATTGCATAGGTAGTTATAAATCCAGCTACCATACGATCACGGCCACGACGGCTCCTCATCACAATGAGATTTAAAGCGCGTGATTTAAATAAAAACTTTTAGAACATTTTTAATGAAAAAAATTGTCATACAGAGTATGTATCAAGATATAAAGTTTCTTATAACGCACAACACAAGGAAGTCTTTACCGTGTCTGATTTCTCTTGATATTTTCTCTGATATTTTGAGGAGACAGGTTTTGTATAACCGGCTTTGTAACTAGAATAAGAAGACGGGTGTTACTAGTGGAGCAGGAACTACTTACCCTTTAAGAGCACCGGAGTTCTACCCAGGTTTTTAGTGGGGTTCGTGTTGCTCAATCTTTTGTTACTGTGTATTGCTTTGTATATCGTTGTTTGTCCATTTTGTCCCTCTCCTTTTGGCTATTGTGTTGTTTGTCCTTTTGTCCTCCTCCTTTTGACTATTGTGTTGTTTGTCCTTTTGTCCCTCTCCTTTTGGCTATTGTGTTGTTTGTCCTTTTGTCCTCCTCCTTTTGACTATTGTGTTGTTTGTCATTTTGTCCCTCTCCTTTTGGCTATTGTGTTGTTTGTCTTTTTGTCCCTCTCCTTTTGACTATTGTGTTATTTGTCCTTTTGTCCCTCTCCTTTTGACTATTGTGTTGTTTGTCCTTTTGTCCCTCTCCTTTTGGCTATTGTGTTGTTTGTCCTTTTGTCCCTCTCCTTTTGACTATTGTGTTATTTGTCCTTTTGTCCCTCTCCTTTTGGCTATTGTGTTGTTTGTCTTTTTGTCCCTCTCCTTTTGACTATTGTGTTGTTTGTCTTTTTGTCCTCCTCCTTTTGGCTATTGTGTTATTTGTCCTTTTGTCCCTCTCCTTTTGACTATTGTGTTGTTTGTCTTTTTGTCCCTCTCCTTTTGACTATTGTGTTATTTGTCTTTTTGTCCTCCTCCTTTTGGCTATTGTGTTATTTGTCCTTTTGTCCCTCTCCTTTTGACTATTGTGTTATTTGTCCTTTTGTCCCTCTCCTTTTGGCTATTGTGTTGTTTGTCCTTTTGTCCTCCTCCTTTTGACTATTGTGTTGTTTGTCATTTTGTCCCTCTCCTTTTGGCTATTGTGTTGTTTGTCTTTTTGTCCCTCTCCTTTTGACTATTGTGTTATTTGTCCTTTTGTCCCTCTCCTTTTGACTATTGTGTTGTTTGTCCTTTTGTCCCTCTCCTTTTGGCTATTGTGTTGTTTGTCCTTTTGTCCCTCTCCTTTTGACTATTGTGTTATTTGTCCTTTTGTCCCTCTCCTTTTGGCTATTGTGTTGTTTGTCTTTCTGTCCCTCTCCTTTTGACTATTGTGTTGTTTGTCTTTTTGTCCTCCTCCTTTTGGCTATTGTGTTATTTGTCCTTTTGTCCCTCTCCTTTTGACTATTGTGTTGTTTGTCTTTTTGTCCCTCTCCTTTTGACTATTGTGTTATTTGTCTTTTTGTCCTCCTCCTTTTGGCTATTGTGTTATTTGTCCTTTTGTCCCTCTCCTTTTGACTATTGTGTTATTTGTCCTTTTGTCCCTCTCCTTTTGACTATTGTGTTGTTTGTCCTTTTGTCCCTCTCCTTTTGACTATTGTGTTATTTGTCCTTTTGTCCCTCTCCTTTTGGCTATTGTGTTGTTTGTCTTTTTGTCCTCCTCCTTTTGGCTATTGTGTTATTTGTCCTTTTGTCCTCCTCCTTTTGGCTATTGTGTTGTTTGTCCTTTTGTCCCTCTCCTTTTGACTATTGTGTTATTTGTCCTTTTGTCCCTCTCCTTTTGGCTATTGTGTTGTTTGTCCTTTTGTCCCTCTCCTTTTGACTATTGTGTTGTTTGTCTTTTTGTCCCTCTCCTTTTGGCTATTGTGTTGTTTGTCTTTTTGTCCCTCTCCTTTTGACTATTGTGTTATTTGTCCTTTTGTCCTCCTCCTTTTGACTATTGTGTTGTTTATCTTTTTGTCCTCCTCCTTTTGGCTATTGTGTTGTTTGTCCTTTTGTCCCTCTCCTTTTGGCTATTGTGTTGTTTGTCCTTTTGTCCCTCTCCTTTTGACTATTGTGTTATTTGTCCTTTTGTCCCTCTCCTTTTGGCTATTGTGTTGTTTGTCTTTTTGTCCCTCTCCTTTTGGCTATTGTGTTGTTTGTCTTTTTGTCCTCCTCCTTTTGACTATTGTGTTGTTTGTCCTTTTGTCCCTCTCCTTTTGGCTATTGTGTTGTTTGTCCTTTTGTCCCTCTCCTTTTGGCTATTGTGTTGTTTGTCTTTTTGTCCCTCTCCTTTTGGCTATTGTGTTGTTTGTCTTTTTGTCCCTCTCCTTTTGGCTATTGTGTTGTTTGTCCTTTTGTCCCTCTCCTTTTGACTATTGTGTTGTTTGTCCTTTTGTCCCTCTCCTTTTGACTATTGTGTTATTTGTCCTTTTGTCCCTCTCCTTTTGACTATTGTGTTATTTGTCCTTTTGTCCCTCTCCTTTTGACTATTGTGTTATTTGTCCTTTTGTCCCTCTCCTTTTGGCTATTGTGTTGTTTGTCTTTTTGTCCCTCTCCTTTTGGCTATTGTGTTGTTTGTCTTTTTGTCCCTCTCCTTTTGGCTATTGTGTTATTTGTCCTTTTGTCCCTCTCCTTTTGACTATTGTGTTATTTGTCCTTTTGTCCCTCTCCTTTTGACTATTGTGTTATTTGTCCTTTTGTCCCTCTCCTTTTGACTATTGTGTTATTTGTCCTTTTGTCCCTCTCCTTTTGACTATTGTGTTATTTGTCCTTTTGTCCCTCTCCTTTTGACTATTGTGTTATTTGTCCTTTTGTCCCTCTCCTTTTGGCTATTGCGTTGTTTGTCTTTTTGTCCCTCTCCTTTTGGCTATTGTGTTATTTGTCCTTTTGTCCCTCTCCTTTTGGCTAATGTGTTGTTTGTCCTTTTGTCCCTCTCCTTTTGGCTATTGTGTTGTTTGTCTTTTTGTCCCTCTCCTTTTGGCTATTGTGTTGTTTGTCCCTTTGTCCCTCTCCTTTTGGCTATTGTGTTGTTTGTCCTTCGAATTACGAATTTGCATTACCACTCAAGTTGTTCTTAGACTTGACAAGATAGTTCTACATATCCTTCTATGTGGTTCAGATATTAGAGGCTTTGAAATGTTTGTGTAATTGGGCGGGTTTATTTGCGTTTTTGTATGCCTGATCTTCATCTAAAACGGGTTAACAAGTCACGGTTTATGCCGTGTTGAGTTAATATCCAGTTATTTTACATGCAAAACTATGTATGATTAACTTCGTAGACATACTGCTGAATGGCAAAGAGAATACAATTTCAGTTTTACTTTTGTAAATCACCTTTCATTTATAGCAACAATTATGGAATAGAGATTAAATGACTCTCCTATGATAAAATAGTTTGATAGTTGTGGAATGTTAAACATTTGGCAGGTCCAGACTTTTGATAAATGCGTAACGAAAGGTATTGAAGTTAAGATTTAAGAACAATTTATGCAAAAGTGTTTCCCACAAATTAATGTATCACGAATATGTATATGTAATAGATTATAAATAAATGTCCGAGAAAACCGAAGGGATAATCAAAAATGAACAATCCAGAGACATTGGGAACATTTGGCACACAAGACACAGGACAAATAAAAAACCCAGAAAACTCAAAAGATATGCCACACGAATCCCCACAAGAAAACTGGGGGTGAACCCAGATGATCGCCGCTGCTCGCCCGGTTATTTGTGAGGTTAAGCATTCTACTCAAATATGGAAAACACTTGTAAGACAGCATCATTTTTACTAAGAAGGGGTTTCGCCCTATATAACTAGTTTAACCCGCCACGTTTTATTGAAGTGTCTATACCAATACACGCTAGAGAAAACCGAAGGGGCAATCAACTATAGACAATCCAGAGACACTGGCAACATTGGGCACACAAGACGAACACAGTACAACAACACAACACAACGCAGAAAACTAAAAAGATGAGAAACACAGACCCCATGAAAACCAGGGGTGAATTCAGGAGCTCGCGAAGGGTAAGCAGTTTCTGTCTCTTATAAGACACTTATCGTATTGCTCATATATATGGTAAAGTTCTATAAAAGTGTTGTCTACGTAAAAAGGAAAAGATATGTATCTCTCGAAACGGTCAACCAGATCGTCATGACGACCGTACAATTCTTGTAGCGATAACTTCAACTTAGGAGCAACGTAACCTTGTGTATAATTTATGAAATTTAAACTCTACGCTGGTGATACTGGAATATTGCCACTGATGAAAGGATAGTTGACCTTTGGAAAAGTTTGTCGTATACTTTTGTTTTCAATCGTCCTCCGTTGTCGATTTCAAGGTGAAGGTCAAGGGAAGAAGCAGACTTTTGAGTGTCAGTAGTAGCATTTACTTCAAGCTCATTTGGATAGATGAGATGCAGATAATCACCGAATCGAAAATTGTTCAGCTACAGAACATGATTTGTATCAGACATTGGAGTACCAATCGTCGGTTGAAACACTCTTTCACGAAAATGGACAAAACTAGACAGAAAACTAGTGTCTGTGTAACGCGAACTCCTCTAAAAACCGGAGTTGAACTCAGATGTTTGAGAAGGGTAAGCAGTTCCTGCACCGCAAGTGACATATCGTGTTAATCTGGATACAAATACAGTGATAAGTCATGAATGGTGAAAGGAAAGAACTGTCTTGGTAAATACGGGTTCATATGAACACCAATGCTACTATGTCGGTTAATATGTGTTCATATGAACACCAATTCTACTGTGTCGGTGAATAAGGGTTCATATGAACCCCAATACTGCTGTGTTGGTAAATAAAGGTTCATATGAACATCAATTCTACTGTGTAGGTAATTAAGGGTTCATATGAACACCAATGCTACTGTGTCGATAAATAAATGTTCATATGAACACCAATTCTACTGTGTCGGTGAATAAGGGTTCATATGAGCACCAATGAGGCTGAATTGGTATATACGGGTTCATATGAACACCAATACTACTGTGTTGGTAAATAAGGGTTCATAAAAATACCAAGGCTACTGTGTCGGTGAAGAAGGGTTCATATGAACACCTATTCTACTGTGTCGGTGAATAAGGGTTCATGTGAACATCAATACTACTGTTTTGGTAAAAGTTTTTTCTTGGTGAAATGCTAGACATTCAGGAAAAACAGTTCTCTTAAGGGTTGTTGATATGCATAATAATGCTACAGTGTCGGTGTATAAGGGATTATATGAACGCCAATCCTACTGTGTCGGTGAAGAAAGGCTCATATAAACACATATTCTACTATCTCGGTGAATAAGGGTTCATATGAACACCAATGCTACTGTGTCGGTGAATAATGGTTCATACGAGCACCAACGCTACTGTGTCGATGAATACGGAATCATATGAACACCAATGCTACTGTGTCGGTGAATAAGGGTTCATATGTACACAAATGCTATTGTGTCGGTAAATACGGTTCATATGAACACAACGTTACTGTGTCGGTGAATACGAGTCCATATGAACACCAATGCTGCTGTGTCGGTGAATAAGGGTTCATATGAACACCAATGCTACTGTGTCGAAGAATGAATAGTAATGATATTTACTCATATTGGAATAAGCTAGAATAGAGAGCAAGTTTTGTATTTGAATCTTTCCAATTTCTAATTTTGAAAGGTACAAACGGACTATTCTGATTCGCATCAAATTAAAACCTTGTAGCAGATGTGATATTGAAAATAACCATTTCAGTCTTTACAACAACTTGTTACACAGAGCGCAACAGGCTTAAGAACATATTTAACACATATGTTGCATCACACAGCATAATCCAACTGTTTCCATTGTAATTATTGCATATAAAATCGTAATTTTGTCTACATTTGCTGATCAAGTAAAAATATCGTCTGATTTAATACGTAGCATCGACTGTGTCTTGTCATTGGACCTGGAAAATGTGATGATCCTCTTGTCCTTTGTTTTCATAGGTGGATACTCACCGGGGTGACTCAATTATTGGTACAGGAGGAGTGTTTCAACCTTAAACGTGTCAGGCCTCGTTCGCGCATGAGCAACATCTTCTAAATTCGAGGAGAGCCTGATTAATTATATGTTGTGTTAAATTCCCCGAAGGTGACATCATGCGATTATTCTTGGTAAGACATTTTACTAGCTTATCATTTATTCATTTAAACATAATAAATTACAATAATAAAAAGAAAATGTTCATGTAATTTCTGATTATTAATACAATTAGTTTTATTAAATGAATTCTTAATCCCTGTGAAGGGTTTATAAATGCCCCGTATTCTATCTAAGCAGATTGTTGAGATGAATACCACCATTTGTCGCTTCGAATTTTCTTCACACTCGCGTTTTGTTTCCATATTGATGAAAATAAAGTATGGCGCTAAAAAACCTTAAAAACTAAAATGGTTTATACTATATTGTAATCGTTTATGGCTGTTATGAGCTATATATACTGTTTTCCTCTCTGAAATTACAACATGCAGCACACTCATAGAGAACGAAAAACAAAATGATTTTTACTTTACAATTTAGTCAATGTTCACACGGAAAGCTAAATATATGATACAAAACGTATAGAAATAGGAATAAGTTTCTCTTTTTTTCGGGTACAACTCTTCCAAAAAAGAGCCCACCGGTTGTGCGAGACGAATCAAATACAAAACGTGCCCATAGGACGAGGCGTAAATAATTCACTTCGTGTATTGAGACTATTGAGACTACGTTATTTCCACGTCAAAGTAGCAATACTTTACTGGTTTAAAAAATTGATGCATGTAAATATTGTCAGATTGCAGCACTGTTCGTATCGGTCATATTTGGTCAAGGAGCTGACAATCAGTGTGATACAACTGATGGAGATTGTCAATCCGGTGATCCATTCACTGACGTCACAACACGTGACCTTGATGATAGTGAATGCCCGTATGTATATTTACAAACCAATCAGATTAAAAATGTTGTCATGCATGCATTGTCAAATAAACATAGAATATAGCATTTCATTTTACAATAGGACGTAAAAATTAAAATATGAAGAACATTAATGAATGTTTCGTTTATTAACTTTAATTCTGCATTTACCCGAGGTCTAGATGGAATTTCTTAAATATACCAATTTTATACAGTCAAACTTGTCCATGCGGTCACCTCTATTAAGCATTCACCTGTACTAAAAGGTCACATTTTAGTTGTCCTATCATTGAAAATTTCAGATGAATTTAACATTTTTTAAAAGGTCACCTGTCATATAAGACCACTATCTCTTTGTTCTAATGATGACTTCTTAAAGTAGGTTTGACTGTAATTCTATTGTATATCAATGTATGTAAGAAACATGAACATTTATTCCTTTAATCAAGAAATATACAACAACACCACTATTATAGTAAAATTAAATTTGCAATTAAATTACATATAAAACAATCAATATTTTGCAATGAATTCTTTTTCAGCATCATGACATAACATTAGAAATTGCGTCGTTAGAATGGGCCACACACAAGTAAAATATATGCCATTCGTGTACGGTATCGGCTTTCAACGATACAACGTTTTCGCAACAGGTGGACATAACATTGTCGAAGTGTTTGAGAGTTTGACAACAAGTTTTTGAACGATGGACATTGTTTAGCGTACATTTAGGGGCATTTGACGAACTATCACATTTAATGTTATTTTTACAATAACTAATGCTATAAGTAAAAACTTACATTCAAGCTTCCAATTTTGACGTACATTCATCCCCGGATATATAGTAATGGTATTTGGAAACTTAATGCGACACAAATGATATTATTTTCGATGAGATGATAATGATGTCCGCTTTGAATTATTCGGTAAACATCGCATAAGACTTGTGCAAAATATATTTTATATTTAGTGGCAATGTACATATACAATATTATCATATGTTGTTTATTGATAGGGTTCAGGAAATGGCGGCAACATTACGGGCAGATTTAGAAGTCTCTGCAGAAATTGAAGCTGCAAAATTAGCTCTTGATAGCTTTACACTTCCTCCTCCACCTCCCGCGTAAGTAATATAAAAGAGGTTTGACATACATTAAACCGTTCACTCTCTATAATTATGAAATTTAATGTAATCCCAGTATACATTTTCTCAACCTGTTTTACTATTTCTGATATAATTGCTGGTAGCCACTGTAAACAAAATCGGTCCAGAGTGCTGTTAAATGTCTGCTACCACTATAAAAATCTAGTTCAATGTGCTAGTATGTGTCTGCTACCACTATGCAACTACAGTTCAGCGTTCAGTATTTGGCCACTACGTACAAATCCAGTTCAACTGCCTTATGGAAGTATGCTTCAAATTTGACACCAATGGTCATTTTCTTGCCATACTCTATGTCAAAAGATTTGACATTATAAATTGTCCACACCTTGAAAGTAATATAACAATCGCCCCCGCGTATGATGTTTATGGATATTCACACGTTACTCTCGCGTTAGTATTTATATTTTTTAAAACGTCACCGTCTTCAAGGTACTAAACTATTTAAAAGTCTCATATCCTATATTTCAAAATGGTTTTCGGAAGATATCAACATTTGGCTTAATAATATTCTGTCACTTGCGTGCAGATAACGAGAGATGATATTGGCAGTTAGATTTTGTTTTAGAGTTGACTATTGTCCCCATGTTATGTCTTCTGGTGGCCTTGTATACTCTCTGATATTGTCAAGATGGTTAAGGTTCTCTTTTACTGAACTAATATTTATACGTAGAACAACTTCTGTGTCAAGAAGATCAAATATATTACGCATAAAATTCAGGATTAGTACTCGGGTTTCTTTACAACAACACTTCTCAATTATAAATGAGGATCAACATTTTACTCAAGTTGAAAATACGTATATGAAGACATCATTTTATTAAAAAAGAAGGGGGTTGGGTGGGTTTGGTGCATGGCACTAGGTTTAAATCCGCCACTTATTTGTTATTGAAGTGTCCGTATCAAGTCCGGAGAGTTAGTGGCCATGTATATCCGTGTTAGGGATATCTCTGTTTCTAAGATTTATTTATTTGTTATTGAAGTGTCCGTATGAAGTCCGGAGAATTAGTGGCCATGTATATCCGTTTTAGGGATATCTTTGTTTCTAAGATTTTCGTATTAGATTTTGGAACTGTGTTGATTGTTTTTCATTTTTACACAATATTGTGAAGATTTGGTATGAATGAAGAAAAGGGTTCTTATTATTGTATATATGAATGGAACATTGTTTTCACTAACAGGTCATAGTGCATAGTGTACATACCGAATCATGTGTAACATATAGGACACACAACACACTCCTTAGATAAATTTGGGAATACGATCAAGTGTTCTGAACAAGTTATCATCTTCTGTACCATTAATGTCACACGTTTTGTCAAGATATCCAATAACAATTAACATATTCTAAAAATGCAGCAACTATATTTCAATATATCAAAGAATCGAATACTTGTTTCTAATAAAAAAAAAGTACCAAACATTATTATTTTACAAATGCATCTTTTATTATATGAATGAAACAACACCGTTTTGTCGTTTTGAACAATAAAATATGCTTAAAGTAATGAAACAACACCATTATTATACAATTCCCTGTTTGTCTTCACACAAGAAATCAGAACAAACAGAATTCACGAATTACGAGTAACAATTATGCTGTTATATTTGTCAATTTTAGTGGACCTTATCCATTATGTTATAAGAAATCTGCATTGTTAAATGTACCGGCGCAAATTTGGTACCAACATGGATGGTGCTATGTTCATCCATACTACAGAAAAACTAAAATAGCATATGCCTATTGTGGGTAAGATATTTGACAATTTATTTCATTGGATTTCCATACGTTATCCACTTATTAAAACCATAGCTCTAAGCCTTATTGGTTGAAACATACATCTTTAAAAAAAGAAGAAGCGCAATGACTTAGATTTACAAATTGTAGATTTTCCTTCCTGGTGGAGTAACGTTCCTGCTTCTATTGCATGACGGTTGTTTGAATCAACTTTGGCAGAATGTTATAAAGACATGTTCACCTTATTTAGATTTTTTCATGGCTCTAGGCATATACTAGAAAGTACTCCACGAATTTTATGAGATACCAAAAATTAAGTAACTCCTTCAGATATTCAATAGTCGCATCAGTAAGAAAAGATATGGATGTAAATGAACATATGAAAGACTATACAACATTACACTTAGACTTGGATTAAAGTAAAGGGACAGCTTGTAATAAGAAAGGATATGGATGTAAATGAACATGAAAGACTATCATTCATTCATTCATTCATTCATTCATTCACATATATTATTAGCATGTTTTGATTATTTTACAGGAACCGTCCAGAATGCAGTAATCTCCCTTGTAGTCATATCTTCTATAAATATAATTGTTACCCTGCCAACTACCAAACCATTAAAATCTGGATGTACTGTCCTCATCTCCAACCACGTTATTGGCGTCCATTTTATCGTCGTCTGCCACAGTGCTGTGAGTGCCGCAGAAGTGGTTTTGTTTGGGTATATGATACCATCGCAGCGGCATCAGTAGCAGAACTACCAAGGGTTCCTTGAATTTCTTTCAGGAAATAAATAATGTTATGTTGTTTTCAGTTATTTGTTTTGCTTTCTTGATTTAAAGTTGGAGCTGGTATGAGAACGGTTATGTTTTGAATAGGTTTAGTGTCTGGACTCGAGGGTGGGGGATGGAGGGGGAGGAGACACTTTCTATTTCAAGACATATACAGACGTCCCACTATATTGGGGCGACGTTTACAGTATTGAGATATATGATCGAGTGGTAAATTTTCCACTTCAATATATCATTGGGTAAAGAATTTTAAGCTATGTTATAACAATGGGTAATTTTTCTACAAGTCTATGCAGCTTCTTTAAGTAATTATGTAATTTCTTTATTTCACGATGATAACACATTTAGCATTAATAATGATAACCTTTCCGGAGGTCCCCAGATAAACAAAAAATAATGAAAGTGTAATTAGTAATGAATGTAAAATAAGCATAAAACAAATTCACAAAGCCATTAAAATATACATACATACATACATTTATGTCTTCCTTTTCTTTACCTAAATGTATATACAATTTAACATTTTTCTTGGAATAAATATTATTATGTGCAATTCTTTTTGAAACAATGCAAGGCCTTAAATACAATTCTGAACACTACAGGCCTACACCTCTGACTTGCATTGCACGGTATACCCATTTAGGAAGTTTGTCCCTCGCTAATATTAACAGATTAAAGACCGATGCTTGATAAAGCGAACAAAAAATCATAACCTCAAATTATTGAACAGAAAAGGAAAATACAAAGGACATGTGCCAACGGAAATCTTTATCCTAGCTTGGGATATGAACAAAAATATGGCATTGTGGATTAGATCTCCACCCAATGTACTCTTTGGAACATCATGTTGTTAACTTGAATACGTCTATCTGATTAAATTGAAAATATTAATCTATGATAGATGATATATATTTCTTCAGAAACTGCTGGAGTTATCCTTCTTTCCTCAAAAACGTTCGTACATGTTATTCATTTATCTCATTTTGCTTTATAACAACGATGATCACCCAATTATATGTGAAGGTTTCGTTTTATACACACGTGGGAAACGTGTACATATTCATATACTTTCGCCTTAAGAACAAACCTAAATAATACAAATATGCATAGATGTAGCATTTATCGACAGAAGTAAAGAGTACAGCTCAACTACAAACTATGGACTGACTCACACTGCTCCACTACAAGCTAGGGACTGTCTCACACTGCTCTACTACAAGCTAGGGACTGTCTCACACTGCTCCACTACAAGCTAGGGACTGTCTCACACTCATTTTACGGTATCAGTTATGTTAATTGTTTAAGACCCTACGGCGATTGTGAAATGTAGAACATTTATACATACGTTGTTCCTTTACATTAATTTGTGTCCAAGTGTAATGTTGGATAGTCCCTGATGTTCATTTACGTCATTATCCCCTCTTTTGTATAAAGGAAAGTACATACAATATAGAAAACAGCTTTAAAAGTCTGTGTTTTCTGTGTCGTTGCTACCAATGTACAATTAAAGAAGTTTACCTCACCTTGAGATTCTTACTATACAAAAAGTATTAGCTATTAACGAAGAGATATCGTGATCATTACTGTTGAATCAAACCATTGGTAATATTTAATACCATTGACCATTATTGCTCCTTTCATTAAATGCTTATTTTGTAACATATGCCCTCTTATGACATCACAGCAGCGTAACATCGAATTTTACTAAAAATTATTTTCATTAGCAATAAATCATAAGAAAGTTACGTTTTTAAAACCACCACATTACAGTAGATTAGAGTCACACGACGGGTGCCACTAGTAAAACAGGAAATGAATACCCTTCCGGAGCAAACGAATTAACCCACGTTTCTAGTGGGGTTCGTGTTGCTCGATCTCAAAAATGTATAAGGATATATCTCTTTCGACCCGAACTGCACTAACAATCTAGACCATGTTTGGTAGATACGATTTCCAAGTTCTTATTCGAGACTCAGTAATTATACATCTCTTATCTAAATACAAATCAGACCAGTAAATGTTCTTGCGTGGGGTATTTGTTTTTATTTTTTCCCAGTGGAAAGAAAATTTTATCTTTACAAAATGTTTTATTGTGTTCGTGAATTGACGATTGTGTTGTTAATACTTAACGTGAGGAAGACCACCAATACAAGTGTGGTTACGAAAACTTTAGTATTTTCTTGGTGTAATATCTGATTGTCTCTTAAGTAATAAAATTAAATACCTAATAACACCCACATTTCTTTTAGTTGATATAACCTACGCAAAAACGTAGATATCGACGCGTTTCTGGAATAACCTGAAAATCAGGTGCGTTCAAGGGCAAAAGGTTGGAAAGACATATAATTTAAAAATGTATATTGGGAACAGGAAAATCAGTTCACAATATACTTGGTTTTAATTGATCCAGTGGTTTTGGAAAAAAAATGATATAACATGTTGTTTGCAAGATTTATTTTTTTGGGGTCAAATTACCAAACAGTTTAAACAATTTATAGGGGCAAGAAAACCAAAGGACTTAAACAGGATACAGTTGCTATGAATGTTGGAGGAGAATCGTAATTTTATAATTGTTAATTTACTAAAATGAAAAACAAAAAACTGTCGGAACAGTTCCGTAGACCAATGGGAAAATCGTCGAAAGAGGCAAACCCGATACCCTTAAAAACTCGTGCATGAATAAAACAGAACAAAATACTATACTGTCGGAACAGTTCCAAAATATCATACTGTCGGAACAGTTCCAAAATATCATACTGTCGTAACAGTTCCAAAATATCATGCTGTCGGAACCATTCCAAAATATCATACTGTCGGAACAGTTCCAAAATATCATACTGTCGGAACAGTTCCAAAATATCATACTGTCGGAACAGTTCCAAAATATCATACTGTCGGAACAGTTCCAAAATATCATACTGTCGGAACAGTTCAAAAATATCATACTGTCGAACAGTTCAAAAATATCATCCTGTCGGAACAGTTACAAAATATCATACTGTCGGAACAGTTCTAAAATACCATACTGTCGAAACAGTTCAAAAATATCATACTGTCGAAACAGTTCAAAAATATCATACTGTCGGAACAGTTCAAAAATATCATACTGTCGGAACAGTTCAAAAATACCATACTGTCGTAACAGTTACAAAATATCATACTGTCGGAACAGGTCTAAGATACCATACTGTCGAAACAGTTCAAAAATATCATACTGTCGGAACAGTTCAAAAATATCATACTGTCGGAACAGTTCAAAAATATCATGCTGTCGGAACCATTCCAAAATATCATACTGTCGGAACAGTTCCAAAATATCATACTGTCGGAACAGTTCCAAAATATCATACTGTCGGAACAGTTCCAAAATATCATACTGTCGGAACAGTTCCAAAATATCATACTGTCGGAACAGTTCAAAAATATCATACTGTCGGAACAGTTCAAAAATATCATACTGTCGGAACAGTTACAAAATATCATACTGTCGGAACAGTTCTAAAATACCATACTATCGAAACAGTTCAAAAATATCATACTGTCGGAACAGTTCAAAAATATCATACTGTCGGAACAGTTCAAAAATATCATACTGTCGAAACAGTTCAAAAATACCATACTGTCGAAATAGTTCACAAATATCATACTGTGGGAACAGTTCAAAAATATCATACTGTCGGAACAGTTCAAAAATATCATACTGTCGGAACAGTTCAAAATACCATACCGTCGGAACAGTTCAAAAATACCATACTTTCGGAACAATTCAAAAATACCATACTGTTGGAACAGTTCAAAAATACCATACTGTCGGAACAGTTCAAAAATCCAATAGCAAAATCGTAGAAAGAGGCAAACTCGATACACCTAGCACTGAAGCACATCACCGTTCACTTTCCTTGCTTTGTATATATACGTCAATAAAAAGTGGCGGTGTTAAACTAGTTGTATTGTCATAAGCCTCCCCTCTTATTGATTAACATAGAACATGAACTTTGCTTTTCTATACATCGTATATGAGCTATTTTGGTATGCGTTAGTTATTTTGTATGTAACACAAAACCCCGCCATTCACTGACCAACGACGCAAACAAAGTACAAGCTTAGTATTAAAAAAAGAAGAAGAGAAAAATGTGAAAACCAATGACACACTGTAGAAACAGATCCAACATCTAATCGAAGACTCGCTATCGCCAACACACCTTTACATGACCTCTCTCTTTCCTTCCTTGCCACAGGCATTTCCATAAAAAGTGTACTATGGAATTTATTAATTTCCAGCAATTTTCTAAAAGGCTATATATTGAAGAGATTATTAAAAGATATCAATTCCCTGAAGTGGGAAATATTATTAATGATAAAACATCTCTACTCAGATATAAAATAAATACTAAGGACCCAGAATGATCATTAAATCTCTTTGCCTACCATCGAGAACTAGGACAGACACGAGGAAATCATTTATTCTAGGATCAAGTACTTAAAATAATTACTAAGAACCCAGAATGATCATTAAATCTCTTTGACTACCATCGAGAACTAGGACAGACACGAGGAAATCTTTTATTCTAGGATCAAGTTCAAAATCAAAAATATCAAATTGCGTTGTATATTCTAATATCAATGTTATTCCGTTTTAAGCAAACAAAAATAATTTACTGACTAATTTGAGAAATATGATTGAAATAATTGCAATTTTGGTTAACTTTTCTTAATTTATATAAACTGAAATTTTAACAGTTGCAAACATGCATGCGCATCAGTTGATTTCAGATTGTTGATGTTCGAATATGGTATCATTTCAAAGGTTGTCCTCCCTCAGACATAGGTGACGAACATGGTATCATTCCAAAAGCTCTCCTCCCTCCTCAGACATAGGTGACGAACATGGTATCATTCCAAAGGCTCTCCTCCCTCCTCAGACATAGGTGACGAACATGGTATCATTCCAAAGGCTCTCCTCCCTCCTCAGACATAGGTGACGAACATGGTATAATTCCAAAGGCTCTCCTCCCTCCTCAGACATAGGTGACGAACATGGTATAATTCCAAAGGCTCTCCTCCCTCCTCAGACATAGGTGACGAACATGGTATCATTTCAAAGGCTCTCCTCCCTCCTCAGACATAGGTGACGAACATGGTATAATTCCAAAGGCTCTCCTCCCTCCTCAGACATAGGTGACGAACATGGTATAATTCCAAAGGCTCTCCTCCCTCCTCAGACATAGGTGACGAACATGGTATCATTTCAAAGGCTCTCCTCCCTCAGACATAGGTGACGAACATGGTATCATTTCAAAGGCTCTCCTCCCTCAGACATAGGTGACGAACATGGTATCATTCCAAAGGCTCTCCTCCCTCAGACATAGGTGACGAACATGGTATCATTCCAAAGGCTCTCCTCCCTCCTCAGACATAGGTGACGAACATGGTATCATTCCAAAGGCTCTCCTCCCTCCTCAGACATAGGTGACGAACATGGTATCATTTCAAAGGCTCTCCTCCCTCCTCAGACATAGGTGACGAACATGGTATCATTCCAAAGGCTCTCCTCCCTCCTCAGACATAGGTGACGAACATGGTATCATTCCAAAGGCTCTCCTACCTCCTCAGACATAGGTGACGAACATGGTATCATTCCAAAGGCTCTCCTCCCTCCTCAGACATAGGTGACGAACATGGTATCATTCCAAAGGCTCTCCTCCCTCCTCAGACATAGGTGACGAACATGGTATCATTCCAAAGGCTCTCCTCCCTCAGACATAGGTGACGAACATGGTATCATTCCAAAGGCTCTCCTCCCTCCTCAGACATAGGTGACGAACATGGTATCATTCCAAAGGCTCTCCTCCCTCCTCAGACATAGGTGACGAACATGGTATCATTCCAAAGGCTCTCCTCCCTCCTCAGACATAGGTGACGAACATGGTATCATTCCAAAGGCTCTCCTCCCTCCTCAGACATAGGTGACGAACATGGTATAATTCCAAAGGCTCTCCTCCCTCCTCAGACATAGGTGACGAACATGGTATAATTCCAAAGGCTCTCCTCCCTCCTCAGACATAGGTGACGAACATGGTATCATTTCAAAGGCTCTCCTCCCTCAGACATAGGTGACGAACATGGTATCATTTCAAAGGCTCTCCTCCCTCCTCAGACATAGGTGACGAACATGGTATCATTTCAAAGGCTCTCCTCCCTCAGACATCGGTGACGAACATGGTATCATTCCAAAGGCTCTCCTCCCTCAGACATAGGTGACGAACATGGTATCATTCCAAAGGCTCTCCACCCTCCTCAGACATAGGTGACGAACATGGTATCATTCCAAAGGCTCTCCTCCCTCCTAAGACATAGGTGACGAACATGGTATCATTTCAAAGGCTCTCCTCCCTCCTCAGACATAGGTGACGAACATGGTATCATTCCAAAGGCTCTCCTCCCTCCTCAGACATAGGTGACGAACATGGTATCATTCCAAAGGCTCTCCTCCCTCAGACATAGGTGACGAACATGGTATCATTCCAAAGGCTCTCCTCCCTCCTCATACATAGGTGACGAACATGGTATAATTCCAAAGGCTCTCCTCCCTCCTCAGACATAGGTGACGAACATGGTATCATTCCAAAGGCTCTCCTCCCTCCTCAGACATAGGTGACGAACATGGTATCATTCCAAAGGCTCTCCTCCCTCCTCAGACATAGGTGACGAACATGGTATCATTCCAAAGGCTCTCCTCCCTCCTCAGACATAGGTGATGAACATGGTATCATTTCAAAGGCTCTCCTCCCTCCTCAGACATAGGTGACGAACATGGTATCATTTCAAAGGCTCTCCTCCCTCCTCAGACATAGGTGACGAACATGGTATCATTCCAAAGGCTCTCCTCCCTCCTCAGACATAGGTGACGAACATGGTATCATTCCAAAGGCTCTCCTCCCTCCTCAGACATAGGTGATGAACATGGTATCATTTCAAAGGCTCTCCTCCCTCCTCAGACATAGGTGACGAACATGGTATCCCTCCAAAGGCTCTCATCCCTCCTCAGACATAGGTGACGAACATGGTATCATGTCAAAGGCTCTCCTCCCTCCTCAGACATAGGTGACGAACATGGTATCATGTCAAAGGCTCTCCTCCCTCCTCAGACATAGGTGATGAACATGGTATCATTCCAAAGGCTCACCTCCCTCCGCAGACATAGGTGACGAACATGGTATCATTCCAAAGGTTCTCCTCCCTCCTCAGACATAGGTGACGAACATGGTATCCCTCCAAAGGCTCGCCTCCCTCCTCAGACATAGGTGACGAACATGGTATCATGTCAAAGGCTCTCCTCCCTCCTCAGACATAGGTGACGAACATGGTATCATGTCAAAGGTTCTCCTCCCTCCTCAGACATAGGTGACGAACATGGTATCCCTCCAAAGGCTCTCCTCCCTCAGACATAGGTGACGAACATGGTATCATTCCAAAGGCTCTCCTCCCTCCTCAGACATAGGTGACGAACATGGTATCATTCCAAAGGCTCTCCTCCCTCCTCAGCCATAGGTGACGAACATGGTATCATTCCAAAGGCTCTCCTCCCTCCTCAGACATAGGTGACGAACATGGTATCATTCTAAAGGCTCTTCTCCCTCCTCAGACATAGGTGACGGACATGGTATCATTCCAAAGGCTCTCCTCCCTCCTCAGACATAGGTGATGAACACGGTATCATTTCAAAGGCTCTCCTCCCTCCTCAGACATAGGTGACGAACATGGTATCATTTCAAAGGCTCTCCTCCCTCCTCAGACATAGGTGACGAACATGGTATCATTCCAAAGGCTCTCCTCCCTTCTCAGACATAGGTGACGAACATGGTATCATTCCAAAGGCTCTCCTCCTCCTCAGACATAGGTGATGAACATGGTATCATTTCAAAGGCTCTCCTCCCTCCTCAGACATAGGTGACGAACATTGTATCCCTCCAAAGGCTCTCCTCCCTCCTCAGACATAGGTGACGAACATGGTATCATGTCAAAGGCTCTCCTCCCTCCTCAGACATAGGTGACGAACACCAAAGGCTCTCCTCCCTCCTCAGACATAGGTGACGAACATGGTATCCCTCTAAAGGCTCTCCTCCCTCCTCAGACATAGGTGACGAACATGGTATCCCTCCAAAGGCTCTCCTCCCTCCTCAGACATAGGTGACGAACATGGTATCATTCTAAAGGCTCTCCTCCCTCCTCAGACATAGGTGACGAACATGGTATCCCTCCAAAGGCTCTCCTCCCTCCTCAGACATAGGTGACGGTTCTGGCTATCCTGTGTGAGGTGGGATTAGCGTTGTCCATATCTTAGTTTTATGAGTAATGTTTTCTGGACTATTGATGATCTTTTTGTTAACATTTTCTTTTGACCATTGTATTGTCTGACGTGAAATCTACGTATTCTGGTTACCACTGTGGTATCTTCAAAGCTTGTCTTGAGATTTGACACACACTTCCTGGACAATTTTGTTCATATCAACGATAAACCAGTTTGCTCTATTCTTAGTGGTAAATAGTGACAATTATTATGAGAATTCTACTATTGTATTTACTATGCATTCATTAATGTTCACTGGATATGTCTTGAGGGCCTGAGTGGCTCAATGAGCTATGTAGTTGGATTACCTTGCAACTCATACAAGCATATCACCAATACGGCGTGGGCTCGTGCCCGGCTTTGTAAATTACAAAAAAAGGATGCACTCGACTGGCAGCGCAAGTGATAAAGTTTGCCAGTTGCTTGCCCATGGCTGGTGGTTCTCTCCGGATACTCCTGCTTCTTCCACCACTACAACTGGTCGTCGTGATATAGCTGAAATATTGCTGAAAGTGGCGCTATGCACAATAAAATAAAGCAATCAATCAATTAATTCATTGTTCTGTCTTCTTATGTGAATTGTTCATATACTTTATTAGAATGGTGCCAACCTAGAAAGCTATATAGCAGAAAGGAGCATTGTGTAGGTTAATTTAGCGATGATGACCTTCATTCATTGAAGCCGTAAAAATAAATTATGTTTCTATGAACAATTATGAAATAGATTGCACATATATGGATTTGGACTTTTGTAGATGATAATAATATTGTATATCATTTGCTGTGCACGAAAGATACACAAATACGTTATTGCTGTATTCGTCAAGTATGCAAACCCCCGTCCTTTGGTATCTGATTCATGCAGAGCTAATGGCAAGAAATTCCAAACAGTAGAGCGCGGACGTGAGAGAAGATACCATAGAAAACGATTGAAACGGATTTTGTCTGTGCTCTTTTCAGTAAAACTTTACAGTTACTCGAATATTTTGGCATTACAGAAAAATACAATATAATTACATTGACGTTAGAATAAAACTTATTTAAATGCGCAGCAAAATAATCCATGGGGGGCGCCAAATGATGGCCTTCTACCTGCTTGTTAACCTCGTGCAAATAAAGTCTAAATTTTAAATTTGTACATGCACTCTATATGTTGTGGCCATACATTGTAATTGAATCGGCGTTTGCACACATTTCCCTTAAGAAACACACTCAATCATATTAGTTATGGCAATGCAAAATTTTCTCAATATTGTGTTACATCATGTTATATGCACTGAAAATATGGGGATTATCCACTTTGATGTTACAAATTGACATATACCGGCATAGTAACAATCTGTATCAAACGCTCTAACTGTATTCTATAGGAAATATCAGAAAGACACGACACACTGTAATGTTGGCCTAATCTTATTATATTACTTCTATTTTGGTACATAGTCCACCGCTTTGCCATGGCAACACACAATTCACCGACTACAGTTTAGTATATTTGTGATGGCACAATTCTCATTTTGGTAAATTATGTGGAAATCGTTGTTGTTATCAGTACGTATGACATAATGTAATATCTGCTTTCTTTCTGTATTATGAATACAAATTTAACGATGTATTTTGTATTGTTGTTGTTCTATGTTTTGCAATACGTCTATAGACAGACCCACAACCATTTCAGACTGAGTGGAAAGTAGCCATATTTACTACTTAACGAAGTGGCTTTTGCGGAAAATGAAAGGAAAGTTATCAATGCTAACACGTATTGTCATTGTAGAAGACATAATTCTGATTTAGGTAGATTATATTTAATAAACAGATTTCAAATAAGTTTATTTCCATCTTATATCCATTAATGCGAGTTGTGCTCATCCTCCAAAAAAAAGATAGTCACAGGTTTTCTCCTCATAATGCAATGATTGGAATTTTATTGTAAACCAGTAACGATAATAGGTTGATAATATACTTTGACGGATAATGATAACATTTGAGGTAGACTTAATGGACACTTCATAAAGCACGTTTGGCTTGACTTACACTGAGGGTCGTGGTGGTCGTGATCGCATGGTAGTTGGAATTACAAGTACCTGTGCAATCAGAGCCTATCATCTCTAAAGTTGAGAGTTCGAGCCCCTTTCATGACGAGGTGTACTCGATACAATATTATGTGATAACGTGTGTCAGTGACTTGCGACATGCCAGTAGTTTTCTCCAAGTACTCCGGTTTCCTCAACCAATAAAACTGACCGACACGATATAGCTGAAATATTTTTGAATGTGGCGTTAAACATCATTAACACAATCTTGTCCTACCTGCAACCGCATAGCTCAACTAATGTAAACTAATGGACAATCTATAATGTTACTGTAGGCAATTTGTTTTTATATTTTGTTGTTGTTTAAGTTGTTATACGTTTAAGCATCTGATATTCATATTCCTTATGACATTTGGCTAGACTTACACTGCATTGCTTGTCCTGCCTGCATAGCCCAACTAGTTTAAACTAATGTACAATCTATAATGTTACTGTAAGCAATTGTTTTGTATTTAAGAAAAAAATTGTTTAGGTTGCAATATAAGCTTGGACATCTGATATTCATATTCATTATGCCATTATATGCTATATAGACAAAAGTAAGGTAACCACAGTGCTAGACAGTTACTTTGCCACATTGTCGATATTCTCGTAATTTGTTAGATTAATGTATGTTTTTCACATGTTATCTTGCATGTAAACTTCAGATGAAAATAACAATAAAACTAATAATAGGTATACGTTGCTACCTAGACATGGTTAGAAAATTACATTATCTTATGATCATATTTTTAATCACACTTTTATGCCGATTTCACATGGTTTAAAATCATAAATTGTATGGCACGAGTAAACTTTTGACATAGACCGATATGACACAAAGGAACAGGTGAGTTCGTATCGGCCAGTGTAACGTTACGAAAGACCATTGCGGTCATGAGTTTCCTGTTTGTAAATGTACATAGGGGTAAATGAAATGCGATACCGCGTAAGTCTTTATCCAATACGAAAAACTTCTAAGGCTTCAAAGGATATATACTTTTCGAAAATGAAATAATATCTTTCTATTTGTTACCATATTGTCAAAATGTGTAAGCTTACATAACAACATATCGGGAATTACGCTTTGTGCTGTCTTTGTATGGTATAAATCAGGTCAAAAGGGGTATGAAATATGGAAGAGGAATACAAACGTTGTTCCATCACTTTAATTTGTGTCTTAAGTGTAAAGTTGGATAGTCTTTCATGCTCAATTGCATCCATATCATTTCTTACAAATAATTTTGAAACGGGGTCATACTTGTAATCCACTGTCATGGCAATGTTCTTATTTCGTTTTGTTCAAGAAATAAATATGATATTAAATTGACAAAACATAGTTCTTCACCAAGTACCAAAAGGTGGGAAAAAAATAACTACGACATATAATTTAATAAGACATAATTCAGAGTGGCAGCCGCCACACTTACATAACGGAAGACGTTGGGTCGTTGTCTACTTAAGGTAATATAAGTTATCTACGTGTCGACCCATGGGCATTGAGATTGTACCACCCTGAAGCACTTCTGTATAGCCTGAGGCGAAGCCGAAGGCTGTACAGTTGTGCTGAAGGGTGGTACAATCTCAATGCCCACGGGTAGACACGTAGATAACGATTTTATCCCCGGTTTGAAAACAAAAACTGATTTTTAATGGATTTTCTTGTTCTTTTTATAACGTAATCATGACGTTTTTGTACTTGCGGAGTAAAATGCCATAGCTCATGTGAAAATTTCGGTGAATGTCGATAAAGTGTAGGAGATACTAATTTTTAACGTTTTTCAGTCTTGTTTTGTTGTAATTTAATTTCTTGTATTTGGCGCGTATTGTCACGTGTATAGCGCTACAGTATTCATGACGTCACTAGTAATAGAGCCGAGAATTAAATTGATAAAAAATATGTGTCGTACATATTTTGGGTGGTATATATAGTACGATAAAACAAATGAAGAATTGATGTGAAAACAATAATGACAAATGATTTTAAAATGATTGTATTCAAACAATTGACCATTTCTATGAAGACACAACATGACAACAAAATCAACGTTTCATGTAGCACGAATCAACAAAATGTTACACTACATGTTAAACAGGAACTTTAAATCTCTCAACATAATCTGGTATATTGTTTGTTTTTTTCTGCATTTATTGAGACGCTTGATTTTTTTTTCAAGAAATACGTCGTCCATTCTCCATGTTGAATACAAAGCGCTTTGATATTGTTTATATTTTACACCATTTTTACATCATGTATAGCAACGTAAAGACTCTCAGTGACGTTACGTAACTACCAGCCGGTAGCATGGGTTTTGTACCAACGGGTCATCGACCAATCAAAAGCGACATTTTTATCAAGCCGGGGATAATGACTAAGATGGTAAAATATTAAATGGAACACAATTAGGACGTCGAACGTAGCGTATTTCTGTAATCGAAAGACTGCTAATTGGCAAAAACGATACATCTGTGGTCAATATAACCGGAAGCTTGATACAGAGGTTAATTAGAACGTAATCATTTTATTCTATAACCAGTGCACTTTTAATTTGAGACATTATTATTTGTTTTGCAGAATAATAAAATTGATATATTAAGAACAAACATCTGCGCCTCAGACATTACCTAAGGCATTTTAATTTATAATGATTGAAATATCAGTTGAGCAATTTAGGCATAAAGTTCAATTTGAAGAGGACAGCATTTTAATTTCATAGATTGTGAAAATAAAAAAAAATAGTGATATTTAAATAGAAAAAATGTAAACAAAATTGGATTACAAATCGCCAAAGGTAGTTGACTGATTTGATTTGCAATTTAATTCTACAACTTGTGATAAACAGTTAAAAAAATAGTGAAATTAAATTGAATAAAAACTGTTTAAATTTGGGTTGAAAATGGCTAAAGGTGGTTGACCGATTTGACATGATTGGCGATGCATGGATACACAGGATTGCCTGTATTTGTACTGTATTAAACTTTATTCCAGGGAATACTACTTTGTGAAATACGCGGTTTGATAGCATTCACATTTGGTATTAAGTGTGATTTCTGTTACTACATGTCTTGTTATTCTTGAAGACTTAATGTAAGATGCAATAGATAAATGGTTCATTATCGTAATACAAAATGTATATGCGTACAGTAATGAGTATACATAAATCATTAATACACTATCAATTAAAGCCAGATCATAAAGTTTATGAATTTATATACACAAGGAAAAAACCTCACCCAAGAATCCACAGGTTAATACGACTTGATACACATGACGCATTTCTGGAATAACTAACATCAGGTACGCCGCTTAAAGTTAAAGGAATTGAAACCCGAAGATTAACTTCGGAACAAGACTTACCAGTTAATGATCTAATATGAATAATTTTCGCAGCACATTATGCTGGTTAGTTTTTAAAGAATAAAAAAATGAGTTTTAGAAAATAAATTTGATATTGCACGATAATGTTCCCCAATTC
Source organism: Bathymodiolus brooksi (assembly GCA_963680875.1). Lineage (NCBI taxonomy): Eukaryota > Metazoa > Mollusca > Bivalvia > Mytilida > Modiolidae > Bathymodiolus > Bathymodiolus brooksi. The sequence goes on along the minus strand of OY804581.1, from coordinate 88,460,459 downwards.
CAAACAGCTTACGATACATGATCATATAATAATGGTCCATCATACTATCTTTGTAACAATGTGACGAAAATGGTCCATTTTAACAATGAGATCACGAATAGACGAAAATGTTTCCTTCGTATATTGAGGTCATGAATTATTGTTTTCTACTTGCGCTGAGATCTTGAATGAATGGAAACATTTCATTCTCAAACTCACTGGGGTAAAGCTGATGACCGTAACTGTAATTACGGTCATCCCAAGATGGCGGACCTGGAATCAGGTAAGAATCTTTTTTGTCGATTAAATTGTTTCTATAATGTATTTTAAATGACACATGCCTTAGTACGATAATAATCTATGAACTTTCCACAAGGAAATCACAAATTACGACTGAAAAATGTATATGAAAGAGAAAATCCGATTTAAAAAAATCGCTAAGATGACCGGAGCTGATCATAATTTTGTTTTGCTATTACGGTCATCTTGGCGATTTTTAAAAATCGGATTTTCTCTTTCATATACATTTTTCAGTCGTAATTTGTGATTTCCTTGTGATAAGTTCATTGATTACTATCGTACCAATACATGTGCCATTTAAAATACATTATAGAAACAATTTATTGGACAAAAAAGATTCTTACCTGATTCCACGTCTGCCATCTTGGGATGACCGTAATTACAGTTATGGTTATCAGCTTTACCCCAGTGAAACTGCTATCACGAATTGAAGGAGATATGTTCTTCTCACTCTGAGGTCATGAATTGACACAACTGTTTATTTCGTACACTCATATCATGAAATGACTACAGAAGGACATGTTTCATTTTTATTGTTCTTATCAGGATATTCTTGATAGAGGTTGTTACTAATATGGAAGCTACTTAATCTAGGGTTCCTAGTGGTTTTGTTGAAGTCATCACTCCGAATGCTTACGGTCTCCACCATGACTTGGTTAACCGCTATGACATATCCGTGTCATTGATGACCACGGATATGTTCCGTTTGTCCATTCCTCTTTCGTGGATTATGACCGGATTTGTAAAGCGAGTACAGTAAAACTGACGAAGAAGGTACTGCTTACCGTTCGGATCACTCGGTTTTATTGGAGTTCGTGATGATCGGTATGTTATTTTCAGTGTTGTGGTTTGTCGATCATTGTTTGTTCTATTGTGCTTTTTCTTCTGTCCCTCCTCGAATCAGTTTCTGATGACCTCTTTGGTATCCTTTGTCCATTGTTTTGTCTGTCCCTCCTCGAATCACAGCTTCTGATGACCTCTTTGGTATCTTCTGATGACCTCTTTGGTATCTTCTGATGACCTCTTTGGTATCTTCTGATGACCTCTTTGGTATCTTCTGATGACCTCTTTGGTATCTTCTAATGACCTCTTTGGTAACTTCTGATGACCTCTTTGGTATCTTCGGATGACCTCTTTGGTATTTTCTGATGACCTCTTTGGTATCTTCTGATGACCTCTTTGGTATCTTCTGATGACCTCTTTGGTATCTTCTAATGACCTCTTTGGTATCTTCTGATGACCTCTTTGGTATCTTCAAACCTTTCTTACTAACAATAGGTAAAATATATTTTAGCGCAAAATCCTTTTATATTTGAAGCTGGAACAATGTTAACTTAATCATTGTTATATAATTTGCATTTTCAATAGAAAGTACAATTAAACTGCATATAGAAACATCATACCTGTTCTACCTGACTTACCGGTGTAACACGAATAGGTAGGTGGTATATGTACTCTATTGTTTCTGACAGGTGCCAATAAATAAATTGAATTAATATAGTCAGTTATTCAATTGATTACAATATCATGAATATGCAAGAAATAAGTTCCTACGTTTTTGTAATAGTCCCAAATAAATGACATCTTTGCATATCAAAAGTTACAGCGTTAAATCAATTCGAGCTATGAAACATTGAACAGCCTGTCATGGAATTGATTTTATTGAATCTATCTGAATTTTAATCAAACGAAAAAGGAACAGAAACAACAGGTTTTACAAATATTAACATTCTAGACAACTTAATAGTCACTACATGCATTAATTTGTCATAAATCAAGCAAGCTTTATATTTTCAAATTGCGTATACAACGTTACATTACATATCCGGTCACCATTAATGACTGCTTGTAGTCTGTAATATGTGTCTACTGCATGTTATGCATATCATTTCCTGTAATATATAATAAAAGATGATGCTTGCAAGGTGTCTGGTTTTTATATATTGGTTTCCTTACCATAGCATTTACTTTTATTTGTTATTTATGGCAGTCTGGATACATCATGGGATGCAATATACTTTATAAGATGAAACTAATCTAGCTCATGGAAAATACAAGGACGAAATGAATTAAAAGCATGGCTTGGTGTTCAGCATCTTTGTCGATTTTGCCATATAATTTACTAGAATATTATTACAGATCGTAAATTTAGGCCAACCTTAATGTATTGTCAGTGATTTAGCTTTTTGAATTCTGACTAGACTAAGAAGTTAATTGTTTATTCAGGTGGATAGATCTAAGTATGTGATATTCTGATGAGTTATATATACAACATTGCACACTTTTATGACAGTACTATTTTAATGTTAGTCCAAACCTAGTACACGAGTACGTACAAGAGGGTTAAGATTATTGTAATTAACGCCACTTTCTACAATATTTCAGCTATATCGTGACAGTCAGCTTTATCTATGGAGGAAACCGGAGTACCCGCAGAAAGCCACCGACCTGCTGCAAGTCACTGACAAACTTTATCACATAATTCGAACTCACAACCTTAGTGGTGATAGGCACTTATTGCATAGGTAGTTATAAAAACAACTATCATACGATCACGACCACGATGACCCCCTGAAAGATTGTATGCATTACAGTCTAGTCTCGTTAATATGAACTTACAAAGGGACATGACCACTTCTTAATATAACCAGACCTGATATACAGTTTGTATATACAAACAATCAACTAGTCCACCCTCATAGGTATCGAACAGAATGGTTAATAATAATCAATATGATATCGTCTCTCGCAAAAGTCAAAACTTGCATTAATATCGAATGACCAATAATCAAACAAACAACAATATAACTACAATTGGATTGCTAAAGGACAAGGTAGGATAAGGGGCATTTTTGGCCCCCTCTTAAAAAATCTCCATTTTGGCATATGTGTTAGGGATAACCTTAAAACTAAAAGAAATGGAAGAAAAAATTGTTCTGACCTTTACTTTGGTTGCCTAGCAACCAAAATCAACATAACCCTGAATTTACACTGAAAGTGTATGCATTTAAGTCCAGAAGTTTCTTTTATACAACTATAAACTCAATAATCATGAAAATGAATGAAAATCTTAATACTGTTATATGAAGGGTATTTTACCTTATAATTCAATGCCAAATAGATAGTGTGGAACTTCCATAGCAACATATTTTTACCCAGAGCAATAAGGCAAAAAAGTGTTCCATTGTACTTTAAATATCTTTAAGTTTACTAATTTCTAGTATTTTTTTGCTCAGAATTGATTTAAAGTGTACCTATAAATGCTTTTCTTAGAATTTGAGGTAACAAAAGGTTTGTGAGATAAGGGTAATAACAAAATTACCGAACTCCGAACAATCTTACAAAGGGAAAGTCAAAACTCATAATTATATAAACAGACAAAATCAGTCAACAACCGGAAAACTGTGAAAACCGTAATGACCCTGACTTGGTACAGGCATTTCTAAAGAAATGGTGGGTTGAATCAGATTTTAAGGCGCCAAACCTCCCGCTCTCATTACGGTTTAAAGGTTTCGGCTGTCACTGTAACAGTATTTAAATACAGGAACAAAATAGGTAAAATAGTTGTCAAAGCAGTACCATATTCGGTGACGTAAATGTCAAAAATATTTTTACGTCACACATTGACAAAAAAAATATCCTTGACATTTTTGACTTCTTTATCTTTATAATTTTTTCTGCAGAAACGGAATATATTTCGACAAGATATTGGTATCGGAATATAAACTTTTTAAGAGATTGAATAAGGCGAATCTTTTTATAGCCCTGGTCCAGTAGCCTGTTTCTCAGATGAAGATGACGTTTCAGGAAATCAGGATAATTGCTACTGGCCCTTGCATAGCGAATCAATTGCGAGATGTAAACACCATATGCAGGAGAAGCTGGTATATTGCTGCATATGTTTGAAAAATTTATGATTTTAAAATTGAAGTCGTCCCGCTTATCATAAATTTTAGTACTGAGTTGACCACTGTCGTCAAATTCGAGGTATAAGTCCAAAAATGATGCGGACGAAGCTGTATCGGTGGTCTCTTTAACTTCCAGCTCTGAAGGATATATCAATGGAAGAAATTCTGCAAATCTAGAATTATTGATAGATAAAACGTCATCAATATACCTGTATGTGAAATTAAAGGCTCTAGATTCCATAGCAACAAATTTAGCCTTAGCAACCAGAAATGCACAGTGAAATTGTGTGTCTTTCAGTCCATAATTTACTCTCAATATTCAAACAATCAATGATCTTGAAAATGTTCTTCTTTCTCGCTAGACAGATATGAAGGGTATCATTTCTAAATATTTCTTAACAATTTTTAATGTGTACTTTCCATAGCAACGGATTTATCCCATAGCAACAAGGAAAATATGTTTCATTTTACATAAAATGACTTCCAGATCATGAATTCCAAGTATTTTGTATACGAATTAATTCCTAGTGCCCCAAGAAGTATTATTCTAAGTAGTTTTTTTGGCGTAATTCTTGAACTGATCACATATTCAGACGTTAATATTGGTATTGAAACAAAGTGTAAATAGAAATTTGAATTGTTTTATTCATAAGCACACATTTCATTACAAAATTGAGCAGAAATTAAGCTTGAAATGCTAAGTAGGATTTTTAATGAAATAGGGGGCCGCTGACAATAGCTTATCATATATTGTCCTTTAAAAACAAAGGTTAATCATTGATATGATAATTGATAATTATTACCATCATACTAATGGTGGACAATACATTTGTCTCTCTCACCTTTTCAGAAGACAATCAAATAAACAGGATACAATCTAGACAATGAAGCATATGGTTGCTACGAGGTACACCAGTTAATATGAAATACTCCCCCGTTGACATATATAATGAAGAATAGAATGGCAGAATGTAGATTGCTCTTTTAACGAGACCTTTTCTTTTAGACATTATATTGTCTGTCCTTTGTCGATTTACGGCCTCCGATTACGTCTTTGGTATCTTCAAACATTTTCTTCTGACAGTGGAATATATACTTTGATAATCATGTCATATTTTGATACATAATTATACATACAAATAAACATGCAGTCATTCTATTACACCAGGAGAAACATGACATAGCCTTGATGGGCGAATTAATATGCTCCCAAAACTATTTAAATTATTTGGCTTTCCAACCTTTCGACTTTGAGCGTATCTGATGAAGATCCAGAAACGCATCGTGCGCACTAAGATTGATATCTACGTTTTCATCATAACACCTGAGCAATTATAATTTTATTTTCAGCTTTACCAAGCATATCGATGACCTCAGATGTTTTATGAATATTAGAAAATGGATGTTGGCAATTTTTTATTCATATTTCTACCACTTATTAAAAGAACACATGCTGCATCCTCAGGGTATGATAGAATTCTAGAAAAATCATTGATGTCATCATACTGGTGCTCCAGGTCTAACGTACTTATATACATTTTATTTATCCTAGAACGTATCCTAATTTCAAATTAATACAACAATGCTATAGATACTTATGAAGCTAATATAATAGAACAATTGAGACGACACCACATCCTATAGTTGGAAATAAATTTTATGATTTTGCGGACCAAATTTTCTTCAACCCAAAGATATATAGATTATTTGGCTTTCAATTCTTTCGGCTTTGAAAGTACCTGATCATTCCAGAATATTTCGGATAATAGAATTGCAGAAGGTTGATTGCTCTTTTTAAGGAGACGTTTACTTTTGACTATTCGATTGTCTGACCTTCGTCGATTTACGTCTTCTGATTACTCCTTTGGTTTCTTCAACAAAAATGTGTCTGCCAGTGGACTATGGACTTTGTTAATTATGTCATATGTTTATTGATACTTATACATTTCAAATAAACATGCAGTGATTTTATAGCACAAACAGAAACAGGACGTGGCCTTGATGGACGAATATAAGTTGTTTTGTGAAGATTAGAAAATGATTGCTTGGCAATTTTTTATTCATATTTCTACCACTTTATAACGAATCTTATTAGAAAAAACACATGCTGCATCCTCAGGATATGATAGAATTCTAGAAGAGTCATTGGTGTTACCATACTGGTGCTCTAGGTCTAACGTACTTGTATACATTTTATTTATACTAGCACGTATCGTAATTTCTAATAAATACAACAATAATACAGACATTTATGAAGCTAATATACTAGAACAATTGAGACGACATCACATCCCTCCCTCGTCCAAGTTAATGAAGTGTTTCCAAAATAAATGTGACAAAAAGTGCAATTATGTTTTATTATTATGTTACTGCTGATACTGTAAGCTTGATTAACAAGTTCAGTTCAAGGGTAAGTCTAGGAAAATAAAATTCGATATAAATCATATATACCGGACGCACGGATGCTTTATTTGAAATGTTTAACGTGTAAATTCGGTTTGACAAAGGAAAGGGGAAAACATTGTTGGAATGGAATATATTATTGATGATTTCCAGTCAAATACATTTATTACTGTATGTGCTGTATGACTACTTAGATGACTTTAATTGAATTAGCTGAAAATAGATAGATGTCCAAGCTATCAGGTGGAGAACGGTAACGATTCTAAGCTATGTAGGGAATTATAATTTTACACGTGTAGTATTAATGATACGGTAGATGATAACTTTTCAGCAACACTTGTTGTTTCCCGTCTTGATAGAGCTTATGTATAAGTAGTACATCGAAAGACTATATTTTACATGCAAGTCAATATAGGTAGACCAGACAGAAGACATTATAAATGATACTCTGCAGGTGAACTATTAGCACCCGGGAGTAGCACCCCCGCCCACACTTAGTAGTCATTGCTTCGACATTGACATGGTTTATTATGTATATTATGAAAAGAGAGTTAAAACAGTGATGTTGTACATTTCCACCTATATCAACAAAACGAACAATCACCTCTCATCTTAACTTAATCTTCACGTTCCTCTATATAGGTGATGTCCTTTCACTAAGTAGTTCTAGGTTGGTGATTTCGTTGACTGCATCTATCCCATTGAACTTGAAATAAAGGCGACCACAGATACAAATAGGTCTGCTTCATACCCTTGACCTACACCTCGCAATTGACAGTGAGGGGTAGTTAAGAACGAAACTGCTACAAAAGAGATGATTTCAATTTTCCCATTGTGAGCTTTCCATTTATATGTAGCAACATTCCAGCAATACCTTAATATTGAGTATATATCTCATTTGATACGATATTCCAGAGGTTGTGGTTCCTATCAGGATTTCATTAATATAGGGTTGTTGCTAACAATGAAGCTACTGAAACAAGGGTTCCTATTGGTGAAGTTGAAGTCATTACTTCGAAAGTTTGACGGCCGGCACCATGACTTGATTTATCGCTATGGAATATATGTCTTACAAATGACCACGGATATGCTCCATTTGTCGTAAACATTTTCCGGTCCTTTCCTCAATCATGACTTATCACCGGGGTTGTAACTAGATTATCATGACGAGTGTCACTAGTGGAGCAGGAACTGCTTTCCCTTCCGGAGCACCTGAATAATTGGTAATTGATAATTAGAACAATCATACTAATGTTGGACAATACATTTGTCTCGCACCTTTAATAGAAGACAACCAAATAAACAGGACATAATCTAGACAATAAAGCATGTGGTTACTACAATATACATCGATTAATATGAAATAATTCACATTGACATAGAGATTGAAGAATAAAATGACAGAATGTGGATTGCTCATTTGAAAGAGACCTTGAATTTTACCCATTCAATCGTCCGTTCTTCGTCGGCAGTGGAGTATATACTTTGTTAATTATGTCATATTTTGATAGATGTTTATACATCCAAATAAACATGAAGTCATTCTATCGCACAAACGGAAATAGGACGTAGCCTTGATGGACGAATTAATATGCTAAATTGCAACATAAATGCCGCCTAAGCAATTTTAATCTTATTCTCAGCTTTACCATATATACATATCGGTGACCTCAATTGTTTTGTGAATATTAGAAAACGATTGCTTGGCAATATTTTTTTTTCTATATTTGTACCACTTTAAAAAGATTCTTATTATAAGAACACATACTGCATCCTCAGGATATGATAGAATTCTAGAAAAGCCATTGATGTTACTATATTGGTGTTCTAGGTCTAACGTACTTACATACATTTTATTTTTCCTAACACATATCGTATTTCAAAATAATACAAAAATGATATAGACATTTATGAAGCTATTATACTAGAACAATTGAGAACCACATCACATCCCTCCCTCTTCCAAGTTGATGAAGTGTTTCCAAATTAAATGTGACTAAAAGTGCAATTATTTTATTATTATATTACTGCTGATACTGTAAGTTTGATGTACAAGTTCAGTTTAAGGGTAATTATAGTAAAATAAAACTTGATACAATCATACGGTATCATATACTGGATGTATGAAATGTTTATCGTGTAAATACAGGTTGACAAAGGCAAGGAGACAAACAATCATGAAATGGAATATATTATTGATGATTTCCAGTCAAATCCATTTATTATTTTATGTACCGTATTATTACTTAGATGACTTTAAATGCATTAACTGGAAATAGATGGATGTCCAAGTATTCAAGTGGACAACGGTCACGATTCTAAACTATGTTGGGAATTGAAATTTTACACCTGTAGTACTAATGATACCGTAATTGACAATGCTTCCAGAGCGCTTCATGTTTCCGGACTTGATATAGTTTAGACATAATTCCTGCATTGAAAGTCGACTTTCTTGTACATGTAATTCAATTGGTAATTGATCATTAGAACAAGCATACTAATGGTGGACACTACATTTGTCTGGCACGTTTATAGAAGACAACCAAATAATCAGGATACAATCTAGACAATGAAACATATGGTTGCTGCGAGGTACATTGGTTAATATGAAATAGCCCTCTTTGGCATATAGATTGTAGAATATAATGGCAGAATGTTGATTGCTCTTTTTAACAAGACTTTCTCCTTTCTCTTTGGTCACTCAACTGTCTGTCCTTTGTTGATTTACGTCTTCTGATTACGCCTTTGGTATCTTAAAACCTTTTCCCTGACAGTGGAGTATATTCTTTGTTAATTATGTCATACCTTGATAGATATTTATTCATTCCAATAAACAGGAAGTCATTCTATAGCCAAAACGAAAAAGGACATGCCCTTGATGGCCGAATTCATATGCTCAATTATAACGCGAATACCGCCTAAGCAATGTTAATTTTATTTTCAGCTTTACCAAGCAAATCGGTGACCTCAGCTGTTTTATGAATATTAGAAAATGGTTATTAGCAAGTTTTTCCCCCATATTTCTACCACTTTAGAAAGATTTTCTTAAAAGATCACATGATGCATCCTCAGGATAAGATAGAATTTTAGAAAAGCCATTGATGTTACCATACTGGTGCTGCAGGTCTAACGTACTTATATACATTTTATTTATACTAGCACATATCGTAATGTCAAATAAATACACCAATGGAATAGACATTTATAAAGCTATTATACTAGAACAATTGAGACGACATCACATCCCTCCCTCGTCCAAGTTAATGAAGTGTTTCCAAAATAAATGTGACTAAAAGTGCAATTATTTCATTATTATGCTACGGATTCTGATTGCCTCTTTGGTATCTTCAAACTCTTGTCATTACTGATACTGTAAGTTTGATTTACAAGTTCAGTTGAAGGGTAAGTCTAGGAAAATAAAGCTTGATACAATCATACGATATCATATACTGGATGTATGGGTGATTTATATGAAATGCTTAACGTGTAAATTCGGGTTGACAAAGGCAAGGAGACAAACAATCATGAAATGGAATATATTATTGATGATTTCCAGTCAAATCCATTCATTATTTTATGTACCGTATTATTACTTAGATGACTTTAAATGCATTAACTAGAAATAGATGGATGTCCAAGTATTCAAGTGGACAACGGTCACCATTCTAATCTATGTTGGGAATTGGAATTTTACACCTGTAGTACTAATACTACAGTAATTGACAATGTTTCCAGAGCGCTTCATGCTTGATATAGTTTATACATAATTTCTGCATTGAAAGACTTTCTTGTACATACAATTCAATTGGTAATGGATCATTAGAACAAACATACTAATGGTGGACAATACATTTGTCTTGCACGTTTATAGAAATGTTTAACGAGTACATTTGGGTTGACAAAGGCAAGGAGACAAAAATTCATCAAATGGAATATATTATTGATGATTTCAAGTCAAATCCATTTATTACTGTATGTGCTGTATGATTACTTAGATGACTTTAAATGAATTAACTGGAAATAGATGGATGTCCAAGCTTTCAGGTGGAGAACGGTCACGATTCTAAATTATATTGGGAATTGGAAAATTACACGAGTAAAATTATTCCGTAGATGCTAACTTTTCCGGAGCACTTGTTGTATCCCGTCTTGATATAGTTTGTAGGGTTAGGGGTATGGTGTTTAGCGCAACCTTCAATAATATTTCAGTTACATTGTATATCGTTGAGGTCAGTTTTATTGGTGGAGTACCCGGAGAAACCACCGACCTCTCGCAAGTCACTGTCTAACTTTATAACATACTGTTGTATCGTGTACAACTCGCCATGAGCGGGATTCGAACTCACAACTTTAGTGGTGGTAGGTACTGATTGCACAGGTAGTTGTAAATCCAACTACCATACGATCACAACCACGACCGACCCTGATATAGTTTATACCTAAGTTATTCATTGAAAGACTATATTTTACATCCAATTCAATATGAGAACCCGACAGAAGAGATTATAAATGAAACTCTACTGGTGGGCAATTAATGCCCGAGGGTATCACCCCAACTTAGTAGCCTTGGTCTATTAGGCATAATATGAAAAGAAAGTTTAAGCAGTGATGGTCTACAATTCCACCAATATCAACAAAAAGAATACCAAGCATCTTATTTTAACTTACCTCACTGAGCACAAAAAGACCATGACATATGATGTTGGAAATCCAGGTCCTGGTGTGGGACAGGCACAACATTTGGCGGCGCTAAGCCGGTTAATAAGATCACAACCATCCACTCTTAAAACCTGTAATTGGATCTCAATGGGATTACCTATATATACAAACGATACATTTTCTGCACAGATTCTCTTCCACTCAAAAAGACCACATATTATTGCAAAAATTATTAAATTTACAGTTCTGAAATAAGATAAAAGATTAAAACTAAGGTCAATCTTCTCCAGGAATAGGCAACAATAACCAATTTGTGGTGTCCTGTTTAGACCCTCTGGTTTACTTAAGAAATAAATCATGGAAGCCAGAATGTGTTGGGAGTTTTAACATGGATTGGCGGATATTAGTATTTTATCCCGAGGCAGAAGCGAGGGATAAAATTTACTAATATCCGCCAATCCATGTTAAAACTCAAAACACATTCTGGCTTCCATGATTTATTTCGATTCTGATATGTCTAAGAGTACAAATTCGGTAGTGTACTTTGATTGGAAGACGGTAAATAAGGGTAATAACAAAATTACCGAATACATACGCTTGCGGAAAATGTCGCACACAATTTATGTTACTCGAATAATACTGCGTCCTCTATCGGCATTATTCGGGTCACAATTTATGCTGCCAATGGAAACGTCAGTCACATTCATCGGCGCATGTACTAATGAGATAATACGAAGAAATAATTCTGTCTTTTGTTAGCAAAGGGAAAGAGAATTACTAACAAAAACTTTTATTTTATATGACTCTCTAATCTATTGACTATAAGCGTACTTTATGAAGGTGTTTATGCCAGAAACGCACGTCATTCACACTAAATTAGATATCTAGGTTTTTTTTCCGTTGAAACGTTTGATATATTATGCACGAAATTGCTATGTTGTCCTTTATTAGACAATAGACAATTGTTTAATCTAATGTTAGGTTGATACATAGGAATGTTGCACTTTTAATTTCAACATGAAGACAATAAAATTGTCACCGTCAATAAAACTTGATGACAAACATCAACAAATTAATTTGTCCGCTATATCTAAAACAATTACCATCGTCTGTAGGGGTTGGTATTTACCTCATACAAGCCTTTAAGGTCGTCAGTGTGTAATGAGATTAATAATGCGGAACAAATGATTCTTAAAAGCTTTTTCCTGAATTGATATTGGTGGTGATCTTGTACGTTATATTGTCTTTCTGTGTCATCTTTTACTGTCGTTATTGGTGTTTCGGAAGAGAAGAATTAACATATTTTGCTATATTTGCTTGTTGTGACAGGTTTCAAGTTCCACAAAAAAAAAGCAATTGACGAACAGTTCTAAAATATAATCATAAATAAGCAGAAACTGAGTCCTAATTTATTACCCTATCACACATATAGAGGACCACCCATTTCCAGGAATTACTCAGTTGACGTTCAACTCCGGTCAATCTATATTATTTTCCCAGCTCCATACAGGAACTGCAGTATAATAACTAGCTTTATGGGCACACAAATGTTTTTATATTTTTGATATTTATTATGAAAAAAAGTGTATTAGATTATTGAGCACAAGAAAGACCATAACATATAGTAATAGAAATCCAGGTGTCTACTTAGTGGAGGCACATAGCATGGCGGGGTTAAACCGGTCAATAGGACCACAACCCTCCTCTTTAAAGCGGTAATACAGATATAAACAAACAATAACCCTGTACATATTCAAAAAGAAAACCCACTCCCACAAAATGAACCACCACATAAACATGGACAACACAGTTGCAATGAATCAATGAATCTTCGTAGTTGACTAATATCTAGCTAAGAAGGAAGAGTCCTTTGGCTAAAGACCATTCCTCTGAGGAGAAACACATAGCTGATGCTTTTATTCAGAAATAAGAACGTTAATGTTTTATTGCCAAGATTTTTAAATTATTTCGTTATCTAATCTTTCGACTTTGAGCGTACCAGATAAATGTGATTCCAGACGCGTTGTGCGCAATAATTTAGATATCTACGTTTTTATTAAGAAACAGACTTTACAGAAAAGGAGATTATTTCAATTTTCTAATTGTGCACTTTCCATGTATATGTAGCAACAGTCCAACAGCACCAATTGTCGTAGTCACAAACCTCTCCTTGTTTCATCTCGTTACTTACCACTGGATTATTAACAAAAGTAACACGACGGTGACACAAATGGAAAAGGAACTGCTTACCATTCTAGAATCCTCGAGTTTTCTCTGGGGGTTTCCTCCTGGGTTCTTGTTGCTCAATCTGTAGTTTGCTATGCAGTGCTTCGTCGACAAGTCTTTGCCCTTTTGATCTATATCGAGATCTGATTTATTAGCACTGAAACAGGAATCTAAACAACATGAATGTTAGACAAGTAGTCATGTACACTCTTTAATATTATTACTCTTTAACAATTTGATGTAATATGTCACTGGTTTTATATTTAAATATAATTGAAAACGAATTACCCGTTTATTAATATTGTAATGTTGACTGTTTATGGTAATGGTAAACATTTGTTATCAAATTACTTCTCAAAATTGATAATAAAGTTCATTATTGGCATTTCTTTTTATAATTCTGTCATTGGCATAGATAACCACGTATATTTGTAGTTTTCCTTGTAGTGTTTTGTAGATCACTGTTTGTCCTTTTGTGTTTGTTTTCTTTTGTTTTGGTCCTTGTATTGTCTGTTCTTTGATTTACGACTTCCTCTCACCCCTTTGGTATCCTCAATCGTTTCGTAATACACTCTATCTAGACAACAGAATGCGACTGATGTATTACAGAATGACATATTCCACATCCACTCGATGACTTCGACATCAAACCATGTACGTTTGATATCTGCCAATCATGATCCTATTATGGAAGCAATTATTGTAAGGACTTGAATTATACTTTTCAATTCTGTCAATCACGCTAAGGTTAATCGCTATGCTTAGCTAGATAAAGGTACAAACAACATATAGCTATTGCTATGTGATATTATAGCATGAAAGTCTAAATACAAACTGCAAGTTCGAGCGTAGCGTATGGATTGTGAAATATACACTCCATATGCAGGAGCTGTTATATTACTATCAGGGATTGGACAATATACAATGGTAAAATTGAAGTCGTCTCTTTTGTCATAAAGTCTGGTAGAATTTATATTAAATACAAATAGTGAAAAAGACCATGATAAGCATATATGGAATATGTTGACTCTGATTTGATATTTAGAATGTCCAGTATATTTAATAAATTTCACAAGCGAAAATTAACGCCATCGAATGTCATAAATTTCCGAGATCTTATTTTATTTTGTTTGTTTGCTCTTGTTTGTTTATTAGTTTGTTTGTTTGTTTGTTTGTTTGTTAGTTTTTGCTTTGTATTAATTTATTTGATTGTTATTGAGTTGTTTTGATTTTTTGTGATTTTGAAAACAGGATACATACTAATATGATATTTAGTGTGGAAGCTACTGTTTAATTTGCAATCGCCAGACGCAGCTATTATTTGACCGTAAAATAACACCAACTTTTACCATTATTAATTGTTGTCACGATGTACTGTAACGTTATTCCCAAAATACTATGCATAACTTAATAACATATCACTGATTAATGTTATTCAAAAGGCAAATGGAAGCCATTATCATCTTATGTTCTTTTATTAGATTTGTGATGTCGACGCTAAGTTAGATTGTGGTTCATTTGATTAGTTTTCCTTTCAGAATGTTCTAGATAAATTTTCCTTGTCTAAAAGTAAACATATTTTATCTATTACATAAACATTATATAAGAGTTTAGCTGCTCTGTTTCTTTGACTTCGAAGTGTTCTTTGGTACAAGTTTGTCCTTTATATTAACCTCTTTCATGGAATAAAGTACATGCCAACACAGTAGTTCATAATTGCCGCTACATTCAGGAAGGAATATTCACAAAAAAATAAATATCGACAAATACAGTTTTTATCGTCCTTACCAAGGGGCATACGTCCTCATATGCTCTACTTGTTTACCAATAAAATTACAGGATTAATAATATGTCACTCTAATAAATATTACATCGCAATGTCACGAATGCATTGATTAATATTGCAAAAAGCAAAGAAAATGACTGAAGGTGGTGACAATATGGACCATGATTGGCACGACAGACACAAAAATTAACCTTAGTTTACTTGCTCCCAAAGTCTCTTTTTTATATCTATGGTTTTGTTTAAGCTTAAAAAGTTTAATAACAGGAACATATAATAAAAAATAATAGTAATAAGATGTAAACAATATAATTAGATTTTAATGTTAATTACATTAGTAATTAATGAAGTTAAACGTCACATGATCTAGACATGAAATGTTTTCAATTTAAAGTCTATGGTTATATCTAGTACAAAAGAACTAGTCCAAAGCACGGTTATTTATATTGGAATCCTCAATTATTATATATGCATATTTGGATATAGAATTGATTGCATATAATTATGTTGACATTAATGTTGTTTTAATGACATTTGCTTGAAAACCGGATGCTGTTGACACTGGACGAGTGTCAAATCTTTGTCATTTTAACGACCTAAATGTTAAAGACCACCGTAGGTTATTCCCATTAAATGTCAATCAATAGGTTTTATTTGATAATTTTGTAGGCTAATGTATATAATTGTAATAGTTTAGTGTACTAATATTAATAGAATAAATGCTGACCTGGATTTCCGCAGACATCATGTGTGAGGTGATTTATCTTTTCGTTGATATTGGGGGAATTGTTGATGATCACTGTATAAAATAAATTTTCACTCAGGCGAGGTGTACTAAATACAACATTACGTGATACGGTGTCAGTAACTTCCGGCAGGTCGGTGGTATTTTTCGGGTACTCCAGTCTGCTGCACCAATAAAACTGACCGCCATGATATAACTGAAATATTGTTGAAAGTGGCGTTAAACACCATAAATCAACCATCAAAAGCTCATGTCTGGAATTTTTCCTTAGTGGTGCGTTGCTTGAACAGAATCAGAAATACCAACTTTACTGTCTTCGATTTGACACATGCAATGGTTGTACAGGATTAGAACAACACCGAAGAGATGTGCTGTCAACAAGCAAAACAAAGCAAATAATTATTATGATTTGTTGCTTCTTATTAATTAAAAATAATGCATAATTAATAAGGTTCTATGGTGTAAACATCGTGATAGACGGAATAAAGCTTACAACTTAAGTGGCGATAGACATTGATTTAATAGATAGATATTGATCAATAAGTAAGGGTAATAACAAAATTACCGAACTCCGAATCGACATTTTACCTTAAAGTCACAGCCATGCCGGCCCATGGTTCCTTTGATCAACTGTGTAAAGTTTAATGTAGTGATCTCTGAAATAATAATACGAGGAGTTGTCAATTCATTGTCAACAGGTACATTAATCTATAAAAGATATAATTCTAATTCAAGCATTGGAATTGAAGGGAGAAAATGCTTAAACAGAGAAACGACTGATCAACACTAATATAAAAATACATCTAATGTATATTCTACCTTTATCATGAAAAATAATGAAAAAATAATAAATTAATCATAGATAATTAATGTCTGTAAGTTGCAAAATGGAAATAAATGTTCTTCATTTTTTTTTATTAATCTTGCTATCCTCTGAATAAAATGTAGTTGAAATGTAGATATATAATTTAATGGGCAGGACGCTTTTCTTCAAGAATCGTGGTCAAGGACACTCAAAGGCAAACGCTTTGGTATTCAAATGCTTTAAAAGACTTGAGGAACATGGACAAGATACAAGGAATCAGCTAACGTTACCAAGATGCATATAAGACACATATGTCTCTATGTTACGCATACGTGATCGTGATGACATTAGCTTTAATTAATTACGTTATGCAGGTACTGACAAAATACAAAAAATAATAAATCTTATAATAAATCATGTCAGCGTCGAAACATCGAAAAAGACAACAGTAAATTAGAAACCTATTTGAGTTAAAAAAAAACAATTCCGACAGTGTAGAAGTATTTGTTTTTATTTTTCATTTTCATTCCTTATTTGATAAATTTAATTGAATCTTTGCATATTAAGACTTATCATTATTGAAATGTGCTGTCAATGTTATTATGGACTGATTAGAATGGACCAACCAAACACACAACAAAGTAATTATGTTCTTTCAACTAAATTTATTTGTTCTGTTCTGTATTGATTTACTACTGTGCTCTTGTCTTTGCTTATATATTCATGGTATATATGTTTTTGGTATATACCAATTTGTTATATTATTTCATGTCTCAAAAGACTTGAATATGCTACTTTTTCCGGCATTTTTGTTGTCGTAATAAAAGTTAGAGACGTTTTTATTCTGACATATTTCCTAGAAAAGAAATAACGTATTATAGATTTGACTACGTGGATGAAGATGTATAATATAAAAATTGTAGTATCATATATAATATAAATGTGTCAGACATTTGCCTGAAAACCGGATGCTGTTGACACTGGACGAGTATCAAATATTTGTCATTTTAACGACCTAAATGTTAAAGACCACCGTAGGTTATTCCCATTAAATGTCAATAAATAGGTTTTATTTAATAATTTTGTAGGCTAATTTATATAATTGTAATACCTTAGTGTACTAATATTAATAGAATAAATGCTGACCTGGATTTCCACAGACATCATGTGTGAGGTGATTTATCTTTTCGTTGATATTGGGGGAATTGTTTACCATCACTGTATAAGATTAATTTTCATACCCCGATGTCCAGTGAATATAGGGCCGTCGTGGTCGTGATTGCATGGCAGTTGGATTTACAACTACATATGTACTCATTGCCTATCACCACTAACGTTGTGCGTTCGAATCCCACTCAGGCGAGGTGTACTCAATACAACATTACATGATAAAGTGTCAGTGACTTCCGGTAACTCGGTGGTATTTTTCGGGTACTCCGGTCTCCTCCACCAATAAAACTGACTGCCATGATATAACTGAAATATTGTTGAAAGTGGGTTAAACACCATAAATCAACCAACAAAGGCTCATGTCTGGAACTTCTCCTTAGTGGTGCCTTGTTTGAACAGAATCAGAAATACCAACTTTACTGTCTTCGATTTGACACATGCAATGATTGTACAGGATTAGAACAACACCGAAGAGATTTGCTGTCAACAAGCAAAACAAAACAAATAATTATTATGATTTGTTGCTTCTTATTAATTATAATTAATGAATAATTAATAAGGTTCTATAGTGAAAACATCATGATAGACGGGAGGAAAGCTTACATCATAAGTGGCGATAGATAGTGATTTTATAGATAGATATTAATCAATCGACATTTTACCTTGAGGTCACAGCCATGCCGGCCAATGGTTCCTTTGATCAACTGTGTAAAGTTTAATGTAGTAATCTCTGAAATAATAATACGAGGAGATGTCAATTGATTGTCAACAGGTACATCAATCTTATTATGGCAATGTTTATTCAAATTTATGTGTAGTGTTTTTGTAGATAGTTTGTCCTTTTTCGTTTGGCCATTGTGTTGTCTGTTCCTCTTCGACTTACGGATTCTGATTACCCGTTTGGTATCTTCAAACTCTTCTTATTAAATGCCATGTCTTATTTGCATTTACATAAAAAAATATATTAACAGTCCCCATATTTCATTGACAGATGTTATTATTTAGAAGTTTTATGGAAAGAAAGATTAAACAGTAAACATAGAAGGCGTATTTGCCCAGGTGATGTCGCGAAGAATGAAGACGAAATGCCGAAAACTAATTTGCCTTTAATGATTGTAGATAATATCGGAATATGTGTGCAGAACAATATATCTATAAGTCTTTATCTCCATGGAAAATATATGATAGGGTATATATTTCTGAAATTTGGGAAGGGGTCAAGTCACAGGTGCCGACTCCTGCCAATAACACATGGAAGTGACTTCCACTCCGGGAAAATTTAGCCTACTGCAATGAAACATGTACTTGCATTAAATTATGTTCAGTCAACTGCAAAAGGAAGCAGCAAACATTGAAACTAATGAAAAGATAGCTGTCTGAAAATGATTGGTTGCTACTTATAGCGAATCTTATCTGGAAAAGTTGGAAGATACCAAATGGCTAATCAGAAGCCGTAAATCGAAGAGGGACAGACAATAAATTGGCCAAAAGAAAACAAAAATAAGAGGACAAACAGTGATCTACATAGAAAGCTACAGATTGGAAAATTATACGTTTATATCTATGCAAATGTCAGAAATATATTTAAAAGAAAAAGAAATGTCAATAATGAACTCTACTATTTATTTTGAGAACCAAACAGATAATACAAAGTAAAAGTCAGTAGTACAATATAAATTAGAAATTTATTTGGTTTCAATAAAATCGAAAAATAAAACCAGTTACTTTATATAGGTTATAACATAAGACTTTCATTAAGTTCTCGAAGAGTAATGATATTAAACGATGTACTGGACTAACTGTCTAACATACATGTTATTTTGATTACTGTTTCAGTCCTAATGAATCAAACCTCGATCTCGATCAACTGAACTATGCAACAAATTGACAGTCATCTCAACATACAGTGATAAGCATATATGGAATATGTTGACTCTGATTTAATATTTAGAATGTCCAGTACATTTAATTAATTTCACAAGCGAAATTTAACGCAATCGAATGTCATGAATTTTCGAGGTCTTATTTTGTTTTGTTTGTTTGCTCTTGTTTGTTTATTAATTTGTTTATTTGTTTGTTTGTTGGTTTGTTTGTTTGTTTGTTTGCTTATTTTTGTTTTGTATTAATTTATTTGATTGTTATTGAGTTGTTTTGATTTTTTTGTGATTTTGAAACAGGATACATACTAATATGATATTTAGTGTGGAAGCTACTGTTCAATTTGCAATCGCCAGGCGCAGCTATTATTTGACCGTAAAATAACACCAACATGTAACATCATTAATTGTTGTCACGATGTACTGTAACGTTATTCCCAAAATACTATGTATAACTTAATAACATATCACTGATTAATGTTATTCAAAAGACAAACGGAAGCCATTATCATCTTATGTTCTTTTATTAGATTTGTGATGTCGATGCTAAGTTAGATTGTGGTTCATTTTATTAGTTTTCCTTTCAGAATGTTTTAGATAAATGTTCCTTGCTTAAATGTAAACATATTTTATCTATTACACAAACATTTTATAGGGGTTTCGCTGCTTTGTTTGTTTGCCTTCGAAATGTTCATAGGTACAAGTTTGCCCTTTATAGTAACCTCTTTCATGGAATAAAGTACAAGTCAACACAGTAGTTCATAATGGCTGCTACATTCAGGAAGGAATATTAAAAAAAAATAAATATCGACAAATACAGTTTTTATCGTCCTTACCAAGGGGCATACGTGCTCATATTTTCTACTTGTTTACCAATAAAATTACAAGATTAATAATATGTCACTCTAATAAGAAATTAAATATTATATCGCAATGTCACGAATGCGTTGTTTAATATTGCAAAAAGCAAAGAAAATGACTGAAGACGGTGAAAATATGGACCATGATTGGCACGACAGACACACAATTAACCTTAGTTTACTTGCTCCCAAAGTCTCGTTTTTATATCTATGGATTTGTTAAAACTTAAAAAGTTTAATAACAGGAACATATGATGGTGAAGACTTTAATTATAATAACAATAATGATGATGATGATAATAATTATACTATAACTAATTGACGAGTTCCGTTATCAAAAATATGTCACGATTGTCCAAATAACGCAGTAACTCACGAATGCGCGCAGTTATAACGTTATTTGGTCATGAGTGACATATTTTTGATAATGAAACTCATCAATTAGTTATAGTATTTATTATATAGGTAGCAAAACATTTTTCGAACCGAATTTAATATAAAGTGTGTTTAATTGCACTATATTACGTGTGTAGCGTAGGAATATACTGTAATGTTTCGCTTAAAAAATATGGCGTCACCCACGGCTATAAAATAATTAAAATGCTTACCTTGAAATATTATCTTAGTTAAATTTGATCAAGATTGAAGCGTACATGAAGCCAAATAACGTCTAATCTTTACGTTTCCAACTGGAAGTCTTCATATGACGTCGACAACGAAATGGCGCGAAACATAGCGAGAGTGAAATTAAAAACGATAATTTCACTGTGAAATTATCGTTTTTATTTATCTCGAAAAATTCTGTAATTCACAGCTATCTATATATCTAATGATAAAAAAAAAATAATAAAATAACAATAATAATAATAATAAAAGCCAATAACTTGTCATGTGCACACATTATGAAAAGAAAGTTTAAACGGATTTTGATTACCCTTTGTGGTATCTTCAAACTCTTCTTAAACAGTGATAGTCAATAATTCCACTAATATCACCAAAGCGAAAAACCACCTCTGATTTTAACTCACTGAACACAAAAAAACAATGGTAAAGCAAATCACGATATATGACGTTGGAAATCAAAATCCTGGTTTGGGACAAGCACAAAATGTTGCGGGGTTATACCGGTTCATGGGATCTCTTGATAATACGCATATAATGTTTTGTATTTTCATTCTTTGTACTAATGTGCTTTCAACTGTTGTTAATAAATCCAATCGTCTTTTCTTGTGTTGGAGAAACTAGAAAACATTGGTAAAAAGTAAATAAACACGGTATCAGTTTTAATGTATTTGGCAGTTTGAACACGTTTGATTTAGATAAAAGTACTCTAAGATGTAAACAATATAATTAGATTTTAATGTTTATTACATTAGTAATTAATGAAGTTAAAGGTCACATGATCTAGACATGAAATGTTTTCAATTTAATGTCTATGATTATATCTAGTACACAAGAACTAGTCCAAAGCACAGTTATTTATATTGGAATCCTCAATTATTATATATGTATTCTTGGATATAGAATTGATTGCATATAATTATGTTGACATTAATGTTGTTTTAAAGACATTTGCCTAAAAACCGGAAGCTGTTGACGCTGGACGAGTGTCAAATCTTTGTCATTTTAGCGACCTAAATGTTAAAGACCACCTTAGGTTATTCCCATTAAATGTCAATAAATAGGTTTTATTTCATAATTTTGTAGGCTAATGTATATAATTGTAGCAGCTTAGTGTACTATTATTAATAGAATAAATGTTGACCTGGATTTCCGCAGACATCATTGATTTATCTTTTCGTTGATATTGGGGGAATACGGTTGTTTCGAATCATGTCAATACCGACCACGTTCCGTCTTTTCTTGTCTTAACGTCTGAACAAATCGGCAGGCGACTTCCGGTGTTTACGCTATTACTGTGACAACGTCGTAGATGCGGTAGATTATATGTAATATGGAGACGCCAAGGAAACCGCTGAATAAATACTGGTGTTCGGTACCCCACTATCTGTCTGATATCAGAAATATATACATAAAGGCAGATAGTTTTCCTTTGATGATGCTGACAGCCGCAAATAAAGAAAGAAAACAAATTTAATTTTGAAGAAGTAATTGTCTCTGCATTGAAGTCTTTGATACAAATAAAATAATTTAATTGATATCTGTCTTTTACAGAAAATGTTAAGATTTCTTTAAGTTGAGGATCGAACGTTAAAACGGCACAAATCGATCATAGGTACCCGATTTGTGGACCCGCTCCCCTTTTTTTTTTTTTTTTTTTTTTTTTAAGAGTAGAGGATCGAGGGTTTTTGTGTTTTTAGAAATGGGCTTATATCCATCTCGGATTGAGTTTTTGGTAATGTTTGAAGTTGTTCAACACTGTTTATAATGAAAACGTCCACAACAGTGATGAATTAAAAAAAAGGGGGGTCTACAAATCGGGTACCTATGAAATCGATTGGAGTTTTTGTTGTGTACATTGACACCGGAAGTTCAATGCCGATTAGTCCATCGAAATCACGTGATCTGGCGGACGAAAATAACAAAATGTTGACGAATGGAAATGATTCGAAACAACCGTATTGTTGACCATCACTGTATAAAATTAATTTTCATATCACGATGTCCAGTGAATATAGGGCCATGGTGGTCGTGATCGTATGGTAGTTTGATTTATGACTACCTATGTACTCAGTGCCTATCACCACTAACGTTGTGCGTTCGATACCCACTCAGGCGATGTGTATTCAATACAACATTACGTGATAAGGTGTCAGTGACTTCCGGCAGATCGGTGGTATTCTTCGGGTACTCTGGTCTCCTCCACCAATAAACTGACCGCCATGATATAACTGAAATATTGTTGAAAGTGGGCGTTAAACACCATAAACCAACCAACAAAAGCTCATGTCTGGAATTTTTCCTTAGTGGTGCGTTGTTTGAACAGAATAAGAAATACCAACTTTACTGTCTTCGATTTGACACATGCAATGATTGTACAGGATTAGAACAACACCGAAGAGATCTGCTTGTCAACAAGCAAAACAAAACAAATAATTATTATGATTTGTTGCTTCTTATTAATTAAAAATAATGAATAATTAATAAGGTTCTATAGTGTAAACATCGTGATAGACGGGAATAAAGCTTACAACTTAAGTGGCGATAAAGGAAAATAAATAATCTGAAATCGAGTAATTCACAGGAATTCTGGAAACTATTGACAAAGGGTAAATAAAGGTAATAACAAAATTACCGAACTCCGAACAATCTTACAAAGGGAAAGTCAAAACTCATAATTATATAAACACACAAAATCAGTCAGCAACCGGAAAACTGTGGAAACTGTAAAACTAGAGAACAACAAAACATTCCAATTGATAAACGAAAAACCAGATGCAGACCCCATAAATATTCCTTTATTAGACCCGGGTGATGTAAATGAACTAAATGAAAAAATAAACATGAAATTTTCAAAAGAAGAAATACTTAAATGTACTAAAAAATTAAAAAACAATAAAGCCTGTGGGGAAGATTTAATAATAAATGAATATATCAAATCAACAACAAATACATTTATAGACATTTATGAGCAATCATTTAATATTATTTTCGAAACAGGCATTGTTCCTGATAACTGGCTTATTGGTAATATAAAACCTATTTACAAAAGCAAAGGCCAATTACAATACTTAGCTGTCTCGGAAAACTTTTTACCGCAGTCCTGAGTGAACGTCTTACAAAATATTCCGATGATTTTTTTTTATTCTAAATGAAAACCAATGTGGATTTCGGAAGGGTTACTCTAGGCTTGATAACTTGTTTGTACTTTTTAACTTTTTTGAAATTCTCAAAAACGAGAAGAACAAAATGTTTTGTGCGTTTATTGATTTTGAGAAAGCATTCGACAAAATTTTGAGAGATGGTCTTTGGTACAAGTTACTCTTAAATAACATGAATGGTAATAGGTAATATGCATAATATAATTGTAAATGTGTATAGTGGTACACAATCTTGTATTTCTTGTAATGATTGTAAGAAGAATTTTTTCCATGTAGCAATGGAGTACGTCAATTGGAAAATTTACCTCTCTTTCTTTTTGCCGTGTTCATGAATGACCTTGAATCATACTTGACAAACGGCAATTGAAATGGATTACAAACGATTTCTAATGAAATTGAAATCCAACTTGGTATATATCTGAAACTTTTTGTAATTTTATAGGCTGATGATGCTACTGTACCCATGGCAGACTCATCAGCTGATCTTCAAAATCAACTAAATTCTTTCCAAGATTATTGTTCTATCTGGAAGCTTAAAGTGAATACAGATAAAAGTAAAGTTATGGTTTTTTCCAGAGGTAAACTCCCAAGGAATCTTAATTTTTCATTAAATGGAGAAAAACTAGAAATAGTCAATGGTTTTAATTATTTAGGAATAGAATTATCCAGGACTGGTAACTTTAAAAGAGGAAAGCAATCTATAGATGGCAAGGCTACTGTTGCGTTTTACGACGTAATAAAAATGGGCAGAAAACATGGTCTTTCAGTAAAGATTCAACTTGATCTATTTGATAAGATGGTTAAGCCAATTTTACTCTATGGATGTGAGGTATGGGGTTTCAGTAATAACGATATAATTGAAAAGGTACATTTAAAATTCTGTAAATTACTACTTCATTTAAAATCATCTACACCATCATATATGATATATGGTGAACTTGGGAGATATCTTTTGGAAATAGATATAAAAAGTAGAATTATATCATTCTGGGCTAAATTGCTATCTGGAAAAGAGTTAAAATTGTCAAAAATAATTTATTATTTACGTTATCGTATGTCAATCAAAAACGTGGAACAGTTTACGTGGTTAGATAATGTTAAAACAAATTCTAAATGAATGTGGATTCGCATAATTTGGAACACACAAACCTTTGTTGACCCAAACTGGCTTCGACTTACAATTATTAGAAACCTACAAGATCAGTTTGAACAATATTGGCATTCTTTATTAGATGATGCATCAAAAGCTATAAATTACAGATTGCTTAAAGATTATTTTGGCATGGAAGTATACTTTGATATTTTAGATAACAAAAATGTTGTAGAGTTATGCAGATTTAGAACAGCAAATCATAAATTACCTATTGAAATTGGAATAACACTCATAGAAATAACAGAATGTGTACGCACTGTAATAAAAATGAACTCGGTGATGAATTTCACTATATTTTAGATTGCCCATTCTTTGAATAAGATCGAAACATCTATATACCAAAGTATTACTACAGTAGGCCAAATGTTTTAAAATATAAATTACTGTTATCTTCCAAAAAGAAATCAGAACTGATAAAACTAAGCAAATTCATTAATCACATAAATAAAACTGTATGTACTCCGGCTTAACCTACTGAATTGTTTCTCTGTACATTACTTACGTACTTAGTATAACATGCTATTGTATATTGTATATATTGTACATATGTATTTCTCTATACCTTGTCAAATTATGATGGTTTATTGAGAATAAAAGATATATATATAAACAGTGATTTTATAGATAGATATTAATCAATCGACATTTTACCTTAAGGTCGCAGCCATGCCGGTCCATGGATCCTTTGTTTAATTGTGTAAAGTTTAATGTAGTGATCTCTGAAATAATAATACGAGGAGTTGTCAATTCATTGTCAACAGGTACATAAATCTATTAAAGATATAATTATAATTCAAACATTGGAATTGAAGGCGGGGGGATGCTTAAACAGAGAAACAACTGATCAACAATAATATAAAAAACACATCTAATGTATATTCTACCTTTATCATGAAAAATAATGAAAAAAATAATAAATGAATCATAGATAATTAATTTCTGTAAGTTGCAAAATGAAAATAAATGCTCTTCATTTTTTTTTATTAATCTTGTTATCGTTTGAATAAAATGTAGTTGAAATGTAGATATATAATTTAATGCGCAGGACGCTTTTCTTCAAGAATCGTGGTCAAGGACACTCAAAGGCAAACGTTTGGGTATTCAAATGCTTTTAAAGACTTGAGGAACATGGACAAGATACAATGAATCAGCTAACGTTACCAAGATGGATATAAGACACATATTTCTCACCCCTTGGATAACGTAGTCCGTTAATTTAGATGAAAAGGATGTTTCTATCTTACCCCGGCTCCAGGGTAAGACAAGCTACACGCCGTTTTTCCTGCAATTTTTTTCCATTGTTGAATTACATTGTTGATTTATAGTGTCTTGGCAGTATTTTTAATGTATTTCACAATAAAATACAATGTATTTTATAAATATATTATAAATGCTACTACAACAGCGATAAATGCCTGTAGAAAAGTAATTTGACGTTGGTCAAAGGGAGGTAATTTTTGTTATTTCCGTTAGTTACCTAACAAGGGAGAGCACTCTATATTTTCTTAACGTAAGCAAATATTGACACGATAGAAAGAGATGAGAAAAAGAGGCAAACATCGTAAAAGGTGCATGATTTTGCTTTTGTAGAATCTATCACAAGTTTGTTAACTTTATTATTTTGAACCTCTTTAAAGTTGTAAAATGAAAATCTTGTTTTATTTTATTGCGCGGTATTTTGGTCCTGTGATACGGTTCGCAAATAAATGCGCCAAACTACACCAACAGTAAATAAACATTGACACGGTAGAAAGGGGTGAGAAAAAGAGTCAAACACCGTAAAAGGTGCAAGATAGTAAATTCTGTAACACCCTCGGGTAAGATTTAAATCTTACCCTCGGGTGTCACATACGTGAGCGTGATGGACCTTAGCCTTAATCAATTACATTATGCAGCTACTGACAAAATTCAAAAAATAATAAATCTTAAAATAAACCATGTCAGCGTCGAAACATCGAAAAAGACAACAGTAAACTAGAAACCTATTTGAGTAAAGAAAACAAAACAACGTCCTTTATAACAACGCTGTTCACCGCATCATTTCACTAACAGGGGATGTCTGAACTCATAAAACTAGTTTAAGCGTATTGAAGTGTCTGTACCAAGACATAAAAAGTGCCCGGTCATATATATCATTGTGTGCTAGGGGTATCGATTTTGCCTCAGAAATATCTTATTTTGGGACTATTCCGACAGTGTAGTAGTATTTGTTTTAATTTTTAATTTTCATTCATTATTTGATAAATTTAATTGAATCTTTACATGTTAAAACTTATCATTTTTGAAATGTGCTGTCAATGTTATTATGGACTGATTAGAATGGACCAACCAAACAAATATTTATTCAAATTTATGTGTAGTGATTTTGTAGATAGTTTGTCCTTTTTCTTTTTGCCATTGTGCTGTCTGTTCTTCTTCGATTTACGGATTCTGATTACCCGTTTGGTATATTCAAACTCTTCTTATTAAAGGCCATATCTTATTTATATTTACATAGCAAAATATATTAACAGTCTCCATATTTCATTGACAGATGTTATTATTTAGAAGTTTTATGGAACGAAAGTTTAAACAGTAAGAATAGAAGGCGTATTTGCCCAGGTGATGTCGCGAAGAATGTAGACGAAATGCCGAAAACTAATTTGCGTTTAATGATTGTAGAAAATATCGGAATATGTGTGCAGAACAATATATCTATAAGTCTTTATTTCCATGGAAAATATATGATAGGGTATATATTTCTGAAATTTGGAAAGGGGTCAAGTCACAGGTGCCTACTCCTACCAATAACACATGGAAGTGACTTCCACTCCGGAAAAATTTAGCATGCTGCAATGAAACATGTACTTGCATTAAATTATGTTCCGTAAACTGCAAAAGGAAGCAGCAAACATTGAAACTAATGAAAAGATAGCTGTCTGAAGATAATTGGTTGCTACTTATAGCGAATCTTATCTGGAAAAGTTGGAAGATACCAAATAGCTAATCAGAAGCCGTTAAATCGAAGAGGGACAGACAACAGATTGGCCAAATGGAAACAAAAATAAGAGGACAAACAGAGATCTACAAAGAAAGCTACATATTGGAAAATTATACGTTTTTATCTATGCAAATGTCAGAAATATATTAAAAAAAAGAAAGAAATGTCAATAATGAACTCTACTATTTATTTTGAGAACCAAACAGATAATACAAAGTAAAAGTCAGTAGTACAATATAAATTAGAAATTTATTTGGTTTCAATAAAATCGAAAAAAAAACCAGTAACTTTATATAGGTTATAGCATAAGACTTTCATTAAGTTTTCGAAGAGTAATAATATTAAACGATGTACTAGACTAACTGTCTAACATACATGTTATTTTGATTCCTGTTTCAGTTCTAATGAGTCAAACCTCGATCTAGATCAACTGAATTATACAACAAATTGACATCTATCTCCACATACAATGACATGTTATGTAATTATATTACATAAATCTAGAGTTCAGCACATTTGTTATATAACATGATTATCTCACCGCATCACTGGATAATGATACATGTTTCAGGAATCTGATAATACATATATGTGATTGACCAGACATGCAGTTTTTTCTTGGAAGTTATATATTAAGACATAGTTATCAGTATTGTTTTCTCGATATTTGACCATACTTATAGGAACAATGTATTTTTTCCTGAATTTATATATTAGACATAATTATCAGTTTTTTCCTTGATATCATTTTATGTCTCATCTTTTGTTTTAATATAATTGTATATGGTCTGATTGACCATACTTACAGGAACCGTGTACTTTTTCCTGGAATTTATTATTTAGACATAGTTATCAATATTTTCCCCCCTCCATATCATTATATGACGCATCTTTTGTTTTTATATAATTTCAAGAGTACTCTTATACAAACAAAGGGGGATTTGATTATATTCAGTTATTAATTTTTGTCTAATTAAGCTCTGTGCTCTTTTCTCTACATTGTTAATATTACTTCAATTCGACCATGTTGTGCTTGATATACTATATTAGATCATTATGTTGTTGTATTGTTTATCTAAAGTTGATATGTAGACTCACGATAAGACCCTCAACGTTTCACCTATGCTCTTGGTAATTTCGTGTCATGGTGATGTCGATAACAACATGAAGCATAGCTAGATTTGTGGAGTGAGTGATTGTTATTTAGCGCCAACTCAGCAATTTGGCAGCTATATCATGGCGAGAATAAGTTACATTTTTGTAATTTCCAA
This sequence comes from Bathymodiolus brooksi, assembly GCA_963680875.1. Taxonomy (NCBI): domain Eukaryota; kingdom Metazoa; phylum Mollusca; class Bivalvia; order Mytilida; family Modiolidae; genus Bathymodiolus; species Bathymodiolus brooksi. Next base: position 88,430,558 of record OY804581.1, on the reverse strand, counting down.
AGAAATGATGATGAGGCTCGCTTTGTACTAGACCAACACGCTTTGTTGGGTTTTTATTGTGCTAGTTTACTGCAACAACAATCCGAGGATAGACATGTAGCTCCACTCGGACACATTATCCTGATTCCGAGCCAACCAGTATTACTCCTTAATGTTGTGTGCTTAGGGGAGAAGCAACAAATACCAATTTAATAGTTTTTGGTCTTACCCGATCGGGGCTCGAACCCACGATCTACCACACTCGAGGCGAGCACACTAACCATTACACCACATATGCGTAATCTAATAGTATACTTCCTCATACTTAATGTCATACTTGTAGATAGTGAGATTTAGGAAAACAGTTGTTTCGTTTGAATGATAAACGGGCTATTTCGGTCAGGGTCATTGCGGTTTTTACAGTTTTCCGGTTGTTGACTGATTTTGTCTGTCTATATACTTATGAGTTTTGACTTTCCCTTTGTAAGATTGTTCGGAGTTCGGTAATTTTGTTATTACCCTTATTTACAATCTTTCGATTTTTGAACGTACCTGATGAAGGTTATTCCAGAAACGCGTAGTGCGCACTAAATGTGATATCTACGTTTTTATTACTATCACTGGGTCAATACCATTGCTGGTGGACAATTATTTTCCGAGTGTGTCATTTACAGTTGCTAATTAAAGTAGTTATTATTAAAACTAAGATTATCTTAGCCGATCTAGGTAATCTTGCTTAGATTCTTTGGTTGTTTTGCTCCCAAACACCCTTACATTACTTGGTTTACAATCTTTCGATTATGAGCGTACCTGGTGACGGTTATTCCAGAAACATGTCGTGTACATTAAATTTGATATCTACGTTTGTATTAATTTCATAATAGACATAGCCCTGAGTAACCATAGCATTGTACATTTTATTTCTTTAGTTATTTGAGTGAGTAGGTGAGTTGTTACTGTTTAATGCCAAATGAACAATGTTGGGTGTAAATGATGTATTTATTATGAAAGCTAAAGTACTTTTCTCTCATACATAGGTGTCCATTGCTGAATTTGGATATCCTGTTTAGAATCTTTGGCTTTCTTGCTCCGAAATACTTTTTGATTATTATTACGGTTAAATATTTTACATTTGACCTTTTGGCATATCTGATGAGGGTAATTTAGAAACGTTTCACGCGCACTAATTTTGATATCTACTTTTTTATTTCAGCGGTGTCATGGCAACTACTAGTTAGTTGATATTAACAGTTCCACATCACTGAATAGTACATGATGAAACATGATGCTCTACATTCTTCGAAATTGTCATTCTGTATACATCTATGCGGTCTTCTGGAATTCATTCTTTTCTCGGTAGCTGTTCTGTTGGGTGCTATCATAGGTCAGAATTCATTCAGTTGGATGAAATCAACCGTCTCTGAAATCTCCTGACTAAGTTTGAGCTGAACACCGATAATTGCGTTCATTGCTATGCGCTAACCGGATTTTTGCACTGTTAGTTATTTTAGATAATGCACCTGCCTTTTATTGTTCACACTCCGGTTAGTACAACATTGATGTAACATGTTAATGACTTATGTTATATAACAAACAATATAAAACCAATCTTATGCACAGTAATCTTTGATCACAATTAACTCTTATCTTAAGCTATATAACATCCGCCTTCACGCTTAGAAATAATATCTGTAGTGATATTGTCCAACAATAGATTCTTATTATGTAATTTTCAAATCATAAAAGTTTATGTGCATGTTACATTGAATGAGTCTTAAATGTTTCAAATGTTTTGTTAATTTATTTTGTCTTTTTATTACTAAAATAAAATCATACAAGCTTAATAGATTGGTTGTGTTTGTCAGAGATAACAGCTGTAAATTTGATGTGTTATTTGTTACACTTTCAGGCAGTCATCTTCAATAAATTAATAAGGAGTGGATTCAATTATTTATTAGGAGGCATTGCTCTGGTGACTAAATCCATTGGTATCCTATGTTCACCAATATCATCCACCAATAATAGGGTATATTGTAGCTTAGATTATATCTTCATGGTGGTTTTTGATGACGCTCTGTTCTCCTTTTATCATTTAATATTGTTGCCACAACATGGTTGTAGAATGGTGCCCAGCAACAATGCACCCGACCAGCCATATGTGATAAATATATATTCCAAATAATTTTCACTCTACCAATTTTGATATTTTGTAAGGATGCATTTACATACAAACAACATTTCAAAAATGCTAGTCATATATAGAAGAGGTCATTGTTCATTATATACAGTGTATTGTTCGGCAGTATGGCTAACATAAACAAGTAGTACCATAGCAAATAGTATATCCAAACCGAACACCATGAATTAGACATAACTTGGCTTGATGGTGGGATACGCAATAAATTCTCCCTTGATTTAGTACCATTTACCTTTCTAAATGAAAGAGCTTTTGTAAAAGCAACGATTGTCCTATTCGAGAAACGTGTCTTGTGCACGAAATTAGATACCTACTTTATTATACCTCGTCAAAATAACACGTTTGTTATAACAGAAACAGCGTCATAGTCTCGTGACTTGTGGTGTGTTCGCTTTGCTTTTGTTTGCTTGGTTGTTCGTTTGCCTTCTTTTATGAACTACTGACCTTTGCTTTTGCTAGGGTGTTTATATCTTTGTTGTTATATAATGTCATACTGTTTTAAATGTTGATCCTAATTATGTATTTGATTAATAGGACGAGAATGTGCCGCTATTAGCCAGGGTTATGATTTTATAAGATAATGTGACGTGTAAAAGACAAATATATAACAGCTATTTACTATGAATCAAATAATCAGGTAATTATAATAATTGTGCACCAAATCGTTGTCTTGTGTATGTATGTAAAAAACTAAATTGTTATTGTTGTAACACATGCGAGATGCCATTGATCAGTACTTCCGGATGGTGGCGTTTGATCCCAACAACACGTTAAAAGGTATTTCATGAACATTCATGATACAAACAATAGCAAAATCATCACGCCTACATGGCACCACCTACAATTTACCCAACAGAACACGATGATGTTCTATTTTAGGCCTACCATTCATATTCGACGGGTTTCATGTATGTAAGTAAGCATCAATGGGATTTTCTTGTTGTTTATCTGCGGTTTGGAGTTCAATGTTTCCTAAAGGTGTTATTCATGTTGTTGTGGTTAGTTATCTTGTATAGCCTATAGCCTATAGCCTAAAGGATTATTCTCCATAGATCTATGAAAATAAAGATGGATTGGGATTCAAAATTATACAACAATTTCAATATGAATATATTTACTGAATGATTAATACAATCCACTGATGACCAAAGGTGACTAAGACGGATCATGGTATAAAGTAATGGTCTATGCGACTGCGTGCGTACATGATATACAATCTGCCTACGTAGATTGCTCTATCGATTCCAGCGCACTTAATATTCAAATAATGTTCGAGGCCATTATTTTACTAGGAGGGAAGGTTTTGGCGATTACAACTAGTTCAACATCGTCATTGAAGTATCTGACAGGAAAGTGGGTGGCCATGTATGTGCGTGTTATGTTTGTCTAATTTGTCTCTGTGTTTACGATCATTCAATTGAAATTCGGGATTGGAACGAGTGTTGTATTGTTTGTTTTTCAATTCTATTGGCATAAGTGAATGAAAAGAACCAATCATCAGTATATAGGTATAACCTCATTTCATCAACCTTGAATATTTGTTGGGTAGCATCCAAAATTATTTCGTACTCCATTCGTCTAACTTTATGTACTATTTACGGTTATCAATATTATTTTTTAGTCTGTCAAATAATATAACAATGTCTTAATATAGGAAATGTAGTATGTAAAAAGTACAAATATTAGAAAGGACCCGGGTGGTTCAATGAGCTAGGTAGTTGGATTATCTAACAACTCATATTACCAAGCAAATTACCAATAAGGCGTGGGTTCGTGCCCTGTTTTGTAAATTAAGAAAATGGTGTACTCGACTCGCAGCGCAAGTGATAAAATTTTCCAGTTGCTTGCCCATGGTCTGTGGTTCTCTCCGGGTACTCCGGTTTCTTCCACCACTAAAAACTGGTCGCCATGATAAAGCTGAAATATTGCTGAAAGTGGCGTTAAACACCAAAAATCAAATCAAATCAATCATATATTGGAAATATTTTCTGTATGTTTTATATTTGAAGTAGAAGTATGATTTTTAGTATTTTGTTATTTTTTATTGTAACAAGCGGTCCTAGTGGTTTGGTTAGTTGAAGTCATCGCTTCGAACGTGTTACGGTCGTCACCATGACTTGGTTAACCGATACGGAATGTCGTTGTCACAAATGACCATGAATATGTTTCTTTTGTCGTAAGTACAATCCCGTCCTTTTCTCATGCATGACCTATCACCGGATTTTTTACAAAGGTAACAGGACGGTTGTCACTAGTGGAGCAGGATGTGCTTACCTTTCCGGAGTTCACTCTCAGGTTTTGTGGGGTTCGTGGTGCTATATCTTATGTTTTCTGTGTAGTGATTGTTAGATCATTGTCCTTTATATTCGTATTTGTCCATTGTATTGTCTGTCTTTCGATTTACGGCTTCCGATTACCCTTTTAGTATCTTCAAACTGTTCTTACTTAATTGGTTCTTATATGTTTCATTGTTTTCCCAAACAATTTCTAATTATAATTATTGGTTCAATATATATTGTTTCATATCTAATAGCAACACTGTAAGGCACCGTAGAAATACGCTTCATGACGCATAACAATCTGAGACAACTCATAATTCTATTTTGATATAATTTAATGGTCAATTTTACCACTTTGTATGTTATGGAAATAGAAAAATAGAACTACATCATCGCAATTGTTAAATTAAGTCTGTGTTTAACCTTGACAAATGATATTAAATAACAATAATGTGTTGATAAAATAACAATAATGTTTTGATCGCTCAGACCTGAGAAATTACTATGATATTTTACAGCCATAAAAATGGATGTATATTAGAAAATTACTTTGTAAAGGACAGAATCATTGATTTTAGAATAGCAATTTGTTATCGCACTGTCATCGTTATTATCTAGTCGCCTTTTTCTTACAAATAATACCAGTTAAATGACGAAAGTTAAGAAATATCAAAAATACTCACGAAGCCATAAATCTAAGAGCTACAAAACAAAATAGCGTAAGAGGACAACAAGACAATCAATGGTCGCCAACACAAAACAGTAAAGATTCAGCGAATCTCTCTAAAACCGGGAGTGAACTTATGTGTTCCGATAGCGCCAGTAGTTCTTGCTCTTATAGTGACACCTGTCATGTTACCTTTGCTAATAATCCGGTGAAAAGTTAATTATGCCAGATCAAGGGAAGACGAAAGCATGAATTGAAGACAGTGCTTGTCGGATTAATGTCTACTAGTCGCTTTTTAGTGAGGTTCGTGTTGTTCCATCTTTAGCTTTGTAGATCGTTGTTTGTCCTTTTCCTTTTACGGATTCTAATTATCCCTTTGGTATATTCAAACTTTTCTTTAAGTTGTTTTATGATACAATTCCTTTGATATAAACACTTTGTATATTTGACTGATTGTTTTAGCTATACCATTACATTATTTCGTTGTAGGTATTGGAAATATGCCTTTTGTACCAGTTTGGTAGTTATTTACAATCCAACCACGTTAACGGTTTGCAGGACTTATTTACATATCTTAAGATAGACTTGGTCCAACTATGTTTCTTAAAATGAATGGCCAACGTAGATACAAATACCTTGTTGTAGGAAGGGACAGATCTTTTTTGTAAAACAAAAACCACTCTGATTCTATCAAAAAGTTCTCTGAAACTGATAGCATCAACATGCTCGAGTTTTTGATTGACAACATATTTGTTTTCTTTGGTGGACGTGTTTTTCAACAGACAGTCTATGGGTACAAACTCTTCTCGCCGACTTGTTCGTTTATTCGCATGAGGCAAACGAAAAGAATCTAGACCAATCCTTTAATTTCACGTTCCGCTATGTATATGATGTCCTTCCACTAAATAATTCTAGGTGTGGTGATTTCGTTGCTCGCATCTATCCCATTGAGCTTGAAATAAAGGATACCACAGATACAGACAGGTCTGCATCATACCTTGACCTACACCTCGAAATTTACAGAGAGGGTCAGTTAAGAACGAAACTTTACGACAAAAGAGATGATTTCAATTTTCCCATTGTGAACTTTCCATTCATATCTAGCTACATTCCAGCAGCACCTGCATATGGAGTATATATATCTTTCAGTTGATACGATATTCCAGAGCTTGTGGTTCCTATCAGGATTTCCTTGATTGAGGGATGCTGCTAACATGGAAGCTACTGAACCATCTCTTCGAAAGTTTTACGGTCACCACCATATTTTGGTTGACCGCTATGAAATATCTGTGTCACAAATTACCACGATATGTTCCACTTGTCGTAAGCAGTTCCCGGTTCTTTCCTCATTCATGACTTATCACCGGGTTTGTAACTAGATTAACACGACGGGTGTCACTAGTGGAGCAGGAACTGTATACCCTTCCGTAGCACCTGAATTCACCCCCGCTTTTAGTGAAGTTCGTGTTACTCGATCTTTAGTTTATATGTATGTTTTGTAGATCGTTGTTTGTCCTTTTGTACTTTTTCGCTTGACCATTGTGTTGTCTGTTCTTCTTCGATATACGGATTCTGATTACCCCTTTGGTTTCCTCAAACTCTTCTTAAATTAATCAACATCTGGCAGGGACTTAGCTGACCACAATGTAAACTAATCAAAATAATTCATTCTATTTGTAGTTTTTATTGTGATATGCTATATTATTGCAATTACATCTACATCTTTTCAGCAGATCGTGAAAATGTTTTTTTTTGGCTTGCCATGGTATATAAATACATAAAGTCTTCTTAACGAGATTCTATTATTATGGTCCATATATCTCTACTTAATAGAGTATTGGGACCTGAGTGCAAAGAAGGCAATTATGTTAACCAGATATATTAATTGCAACCAGACAATAAATGAAACCTTCCTGTTAGTAAATTAGAACGTATAGTTCGCATTGTAAATCTATGTAATTCTGGCTTTATTGCAATTATCATATTTTACCACTTGGATTTCAATTTAACATTTTAAGACAACTGATACAAAAGAAAGAAACCCGACAAAAATGTGCTATGCTGTAGAGGTAATCCGAAATCGTAAAATGAAAAAGAACAGACAATGTAATGGTCAACTAAAACAAGGGTGAACCCGGCGCTCGTGAAGAGTAAGCAGTTCAAGTTTCCTATAAGAAACCCACAGTAAAGGTTGATTACTTTCTATTAATGTGGCTGCACAAATTGTAAGCAAACACTCTTTAAATTCTTATTATAAACAAAAGCTTCCCTTGGCAGCTTATGGTAAGTTATTCATATTGACTGTGAAATATATCCAGAAAAAGACGACGTCTAAACAACACTCAAACATTATCATCTAAGATTTGCATCCGAAAATGTTGGTTGATCCGTGTTTCTCATCGTTAATTTTACGTTCTGTGTTGTGGTTTGTTTTTCGCTCTGTGTCTTGTGCCTACTGCTGCCTGTGCCTATGGATTGTCCATTCTTGTTTATCACTTCGGGTTTCTCTTAACGTTTATTTATTATTAAGAAATACAATGACATAACATGACCCTGCATTAAGGTCTCACTCATCTATATGTTCATGTCAGACATACTAAACGCATAGAGTCAAACAAAGATCTTATATAGCAATTTATTCATCCTAACTTTATCTTGTGACTTTGATTAAGTCAACAATAAAATTAATCAACATAATGTTTCTTCGGTTTATATCAATTGTTCAAGGAGAAATTGCTTCCAAATCAAATTATCCAAACGGTATAAAGAATTACTATTGCTAAAACAGAAGGTTGCTTTGCAAGACAAAATTAGAAATAAAATCCCATATTATTTCACTCGAGACAGAAATTATCGGATATTAATATCTCTTCCATACTCTTAAAATATTCTGTCAATTAAAATATCTCCAATTTAAGGTTATGTTCTCTCCAGAATAATGCTCCTCGTTGATTGTTTAAAGAATTGTCAAGTATGATTAGTTCTGACCTATCATTAATGGTGCAATTTGCATTACAATAATTGCAATCCTTATAAAATACAAAGTACAGAGATGTCAAACGAGAGATTGAAACCATCATGTTCTAGACAAGACTTGGTGTATTTCAGTAGATCAATAGGTTTGTAGGGATCCTTAATTTGTATTGTGCATAGTTAGAGATTGTTATAAAAGGAATCTAACTGGGGTAAAAATATGCGCAAATTACTTAATATGAGTTTCTTTATAGTATGATCAAATGTGAAAAATACCTTCATGCAGTTTAAACATATATACTATATACACCTTTATTACACCTTTATCAACAATATAAGTATGGAAGATAACATTGACCTGTTTAATTAGCTTGATCTGACGTAGATTCAAATCAGATTTTGTCGCTGCATGTTTAAGGAAGAAGCAGGGAATACCATTGTTATGGTATTTGGTTTTACCCGACTTGCACTCGGGGCGATGACGATAACCATTACACCATCGATGTGAGACAATCTTTTAAAAACAAAGCTAAGTCAGCGAGACAAACAAAAAATAGTGTACTACTGTTTCAAATAAGATGTTCGTCTTAATCAAAATAATTAATGGCATAATAAAGAGAGTCACAGTGTAACAGCTCACGTAAGTATATATGAATATATTTAGAAGTACACGAAGAAGATGACCACGGATATGTGTCGTTTGTCGTAGTCAACAACGAGTCTCCCTGTCTTCTGCCATCAACTATCACCTGATTCTTAAGAAGAGACTTTGTTAATTCCTGTGTAATAGAGAAATATATCTATGCCGTGAAGTTTATATTACAAAGAAATGTCTGATTACAAAAATTTCGCCATATAAATATGTTAGAATATAATTCACTCTGCACCACTAATCCCATTGCTATGAATAAAAAAGGGCATGGTTGTCGGTCATTGTTATATTTTGGGGGAAGGGCCATAAATATGAAAATAAAAATAACAACATATGTTATTAAATATAATATAATTTGTTTGACGTCTCTTTCCGATTAATAACATAATAATAATTTGCATATGTATTTTTTACCAACTGTTTTTTTCTCTCAAAGATTAAAAAGGTAACTTCGTATTCAATAGGAGTCCACTAACTTACTACAAGTTATCTACCGGATCTCCCAATCAAACATCAAGCATACTTACAATTGACTTGTTTTGGAGAATGTTATTCACATATTTCGCCTAATATAAATTACTGGACGTAATCCATACATATCATTTCCGACTAAAAAAGAAATATAGCAACAACAACAACAAATCTATATATTGTAGCAATGCCTATTCTTTATTCATATTCAATCTCTTAAAAGACCGTTTATAAAGTTGAACATATTTTATTTCACCAAGTAATTTTAATGTTCTTGTAGATGTTTTTCTATCTGTTTTTCAGTCTGTCATATCCTTTATCTTCTATCTTTGTATTAGTCACTGTTATATTATTGTTGCTACACATATCCATCCTGGCATTATAATTTTGGGTTTACATGTACCAGCACATTGCATAGTAAAACGAATAAGGAGTACCCATACTGACAATTTCGCTGTTAAGTATTTAAAGTGCTGCATAACCAAGACAATCCCAATTTTAGAAAAAAACCAGATACTTGTATAGCCATAAATGTTATTACATAACAAGACCAAATCCATTAAGGAATGATGTGACTAACATTCTTTATTATTGAGTAACTAGTATAAACAGGAAGCGTGTTCTTCACCATTTATGGTCAAATATATATTTTACTACACGTCTAGGATGTTTACATGCATACTCTAATGCATATCTATGGATCTGTCTATATTCAGAAAGGTTAATACCAACTTATATGCTTAACACCGCATGGAACGATCAGCCATTATACGTCCATATTGGTGCAGCGTAACTTTTATTGCTAACGGGAAACCCGAAAGCTTAAATTACGGAGGTGGACAGAGTGTTGGAGTTAAACCAGCTTTTTTATTACAATGGCTAGTATCAGATAAACTGACAAATGCGAATAACCTGTGAAGAAAAATATATTCAAATATAACTTTAAATTAAAAACAAACTGTATACATTTGATACAAACTTTAGGATATTAAATATGTAATGAATAGTACAATTGTACTACAAATGTTAAATACTAAGCAAAAAAAAAAAAAAAAAAAAACCAAACAAATAGACAAATAAGAGAGAAAAAAACAACAACAATAGGCCGGTCGTCAGGTAAGACATGTGCCCCTAACAGGTAAGCATTTTATACCTCACAAATGACACCCATCTTGCAGTAAATTTATCATAGCCAGCTTAGAAAACAGATTTTTAAGTTCATATTAGAGGCATGTCTTACTGAAATGCTGACATAGGTTTAGGTTGTTTGTAACCTGGGTGGAGCAATATTGGTAAACAGGTACGGGAGAAGAAGTACATTATCGACTTCTCCCAAATACTTACTGCCTTCAACAAAGTGAGGATTATGTTAGAGGTTCCACATGACATGACAGAATACCGTGTAAACTGGGATGCCAATACTCAGTACTTTGATATCTCAACAATATTACTGCTCAAAAGGAAACCAGTAAAAATATAGTAAAACATTATAATAATCATTATTCGTAGATGAAAAAAATGAATACTGATGTTGCATATATCTTTGTCTTGATCATATTTACCTCAAATACATATTGCTCATTTCAAGAAAACGTCCGAAAAAATCAAAACATTTCCAAACTTTCGATTTCTACACTGATTAATGAAACCACCACTCAATACATCAAATACCTTCGATCATATTCAAGATTCCATTGAGGTTTTATTCACGTTCATCATTCTTCATTATTCGATTTCTAGTTTATCATATTTATATATAATTTAACATTCATACGTTTTCTATAAAGGTTACATTGGCATTGATTTGACACGTTGACAGATAGTGTATCCATTCATATTAAATGTCAAAGAAAACAATAGAATTACAAGCTATGACAAGTATAAATATGTATGATCTGGTTTCTTGTGTTTGTAGTCTTTCTATTAATGCATTGTATGTCATACATTAATGCATAACTACCGCAGACAATTATATAATCGTGTATGTAAAATAATGTGGTTAAGACTGAGATAACCTCAGCTACCCTGAACTATATTTTTGTATAGTCTTTTTGTTGTTATTTGAACAGTTTAATACTTTCATTAAAGAAGAGAACGCAGTGACTCAAATCAGAAAAGAATGCTTCTATATCTAGTTCATTTGAAGCCATATCAATAACGGTATATCCCAACAGCCAATAATCATTTATTTTAAGAGAAATGTGATGACAATTTCTATGCGCAAGTTTCTCATTTTAGATTAAAACAATCTAATAAATCATACATTTTCGTAACCTTTTAAGTAGAAAAAAAATCATGTACAATACGAGAGTTCGGAGTTAGAAAATCTTTTGCGAAGGAGGTAAAATAGCACTATTATATTTCCCGCCGTTAGACGTTTATTCAAAATGGCGGGTTTTACTCTGTATTAATGTTCCTTTGAATTGAACATTGATGCAGGAAATTATTAAGAAAATAATACCCACAGCTATTTATGTATACTTCCTAATATGACCAATAATAATTTGATTGTCTGTATATTATGCTACTGTAAATCTAACATTGATACAGGGAAAATAATTTCGTAAGAAGAAGAAGTATGTTTCTTTTAATGTGACAACTAAAATCATAAAATGTCAATTATTTTCATTAAATATAATCTGCTCAATTATTTTCTTCATAAAGCAGGTAATTTTACACCTGAAATGTTCAGTGTCATCTACGGTAACTAAATTTGAACATTGTCATTACGGACCGTCATTACATCCGATGCGGCGATACTGCACAATATAGCAAGTTTCGTTATCTGCAGTTTCAGCTTCTGATGAATAATCCTAACCTAGCCAGGCAATGATCAGTGATAACATAGAATATGAAATTAACACGCAACCACTACCCAGTAGAAAAGTGTTTTCTCTGCTGATAATGACAGCTACAAAGGGCGGCAGCCATCTTAAAAAAGTGTCCGAAAATGAGACCCGGATGTACACATTATGTACTCTTAACGGCAAAGAGCTAGACAGGGGACATAACTCTTCCCCTAACTCCGAACTGTCGTATTTTCATTTTTTACAATAAAGTTGGTTAATGAATTCAATAAATGATGCTAACTGTATCCATTGGTTATTCTAAGCAGTAATGACCACTTTGTACGACAACTGTATTCACCAATGGGAAACAGTATCTTAATATTTCAATACGTGTTGATACTTCCAATTACCCGTCCGATATTAACCACTCACGAAAAACGGAAAATAGCCAGCCCTGTCTTTTAATATCAGGTTCTTTAGTAGAGCTGATGTCCTTTCAATTAACAATTTTTTCAGGACGAGAACAAGTTCAACATTGTATTTTAAAAAAAGTGGGAAGGAAAAAGGCAAACTGTGGCAACTACTACTGACTGCCACTGAAAAGCATGGTAATTTGGGTAGGGGCGAGAAGGGAACGATATAGGTACATATATCAGTTGGTACGATTATACAGAGGTATTGCTTCCTTTAGGATTTCCTTTATAAGGTGTTGCTCCTGAAAAGAAAACTATTGGACCAATAGTTCATATTGGTAACCCGAATGTACTTATACGAAATTGGATGAATATGTATTACATATGTACTATATATTATATGAAAGTTATTCCAGAAAAGCTTCGCTATAACTAAATATGGGTTTTCATATAGTGAAAATGTATAAAGATAAGGTGTCAACAAAAATGTCAAAAATATTTTTTTTATCAATGTGTGACGTAAAAGTGTCTGACATTTACTTCACTGAGTTTGGCGCTGCTTTGACAACTGTTTTACCTGTTTTGTTCAAGTATTGTTATAAATACTGTTATAGTGACAGCCGGAAACTTTGAGCCGTAATGAAAGGGGGGGGGGGGGGGGTTTGGCGCTTTAATATCTGATTCAACCCACCATTTCTTTAGAAATGCCTGTACCAAGTCAGGGTCATTACGTTTTCACAGTTTTCCGGTTGTTGACTGATTTTGTCTGTTTATATACTTATGAGTTTTGACTTTCCCTTTGTAAGATTGTTCGGAGTTCGGTAATTTTGTTATTACCCTTATTTGATATCTACGTTTTTATCATATAATTTCCGTTTGTATTTCTTGGGATTTTCGTTAATTATAAGATTACTTAATATATAAAGAATCCTATGTAATTTATTATGTAGCTTCAAAATCCTGTTTATTTTAAGCAAGATTATATCGTTACCAATGGAAAAAACTGTATTAAAATGCTAAGATGTAGATGTGATGCGATATTATCTAATTGCTTCCTGGTGTAGATGACGCTTACAAATTCTGCATTTGAATGATATCTAAAATATTCATTAAGTTCTATATTGAACAATTATTTTAAATTTCTATGCACCTAACAAATTAATCTGAACTACGAGCTTAATGAAGAATAGGACACCTGAACATATTGATATTTTCAACCAAAATCACATGCATTGTATAATATTCTACAATATATATATTATATCGTGGGCATTTAATTTGATACCAATATTTGTATTGTCGCATCTTCTGACAAGTTCGCAAAGACAACTCTGCCATCCAACACTGAGAATATGTCAAATGTGGGAAGTAATGAAAAAAATTCAAGCGATATCAATACCACAGATGTAGATTTTCTTTTTGTCGATACTGATTTACAAGCACTGTTTGACAATGATTTTGAACTGCAAAATGTACCCCCTGGAAATGTTCCAAGTAACCACGTTCAGAGTGTTCAGTCTATGTCAGTACAATTCAACAACCTCATGGAGGCTAATAACCGAAATGTGATGCCAGCCGTATTCAATTATAACTGTACTGTTCATTTCAATTTTTATTCAAAATGATGGCTGTGATTGAAACATTTTCATATTGTTATACTTTTACACCATAGTTACAGGTGTTTTTGTTTCCCTTGTTAATTAAAAGTGTATTGAATTAGATATTGTAATTTAGTTCTTAGACAATTACCTTAAATCAGCATTAGAACAACACATACCATTGACAATGTAATACAAGAGCATTTAGTATAATATAAAACATGCTGCCTTTAGTTTCGGCTGTTATGGTAGATTACCACACTCAGAAAACAGCAATATCACACTCGACTTCGTCTCGGGTGATATTGGTTTTCTGAGTGTGGTAATCTAACATAACATCCTAAATTAAAGGAAGTATGTCTATAATATAGGTATTTATCACTGCTACTGTGGTAGCATTTAAAAATGCTGTATATATATTTTATTATGAAATACATTAAAAATATTGCCCAGACACAGATGTATATCGATAAATCGGCAATTAATATAATTACTTCAACAATGGAAAACAATTTTGAGGAAAAAGCGCGTGTAGATTGAATTAGATTTGTTCTTCCGTGGACTCTGTGGTCCTCATTATATAGGTTTCATGCATATTTTTGTTTTATAAATAAGTGAAAATGATAGCATGAAATTAGCGAAGTAGTAATACTGTCGTTAGTCATAAGCCTGCATAAAACGGTTGTCAGTTTTATAATATAGGGAATTAAAATTTATATCTAGATCAAATATCAAATTGTACCAGGAATACGTTAATACTATCTAACAGAAATCACATAAATATTAAAAAATTATTTATTGATTCATTGTAAAATTTGGTTCTAAGATAGGGGAAATAAACATCAAAATGTCAATATTACATGATACAGGTCAAAACCTGCAGAAAACAAATAACAGCAATCGAATACCATATTGTTACAGAACATGTTGATACGATCCTACAGAGACCACACAAATATATAGAGTTAGTTACACATACATTGTACGATTTAGTCACATAAAAATAACTAGCTCCAAAATAGGGGAAATAACCATTTAAATGTCAACATGGTACAGGTCAAAACATGCAGAAAACTGCTGTCATTTTGAATAGATGAAATTAACAACAATAAACAGCAATCCAATACCACATTGTTCCAGGAACATGTTAATACGATCTTACCGAGACCACTCACATATTAAAACTTTGGCTACTTGTACATTTTTACAAGTTGTCACACACAAAACATAGTTCCAAAATAGGAGTAATAAACATTAGAATAAACACATTATATGCTGAAACGTCAAAAGTATTAGTCATTCGCGTTTCGAATTATAGTTACTAAAATTTAATGTATAATATTTGTTAAGGCTAGGAAACAATCACTTAGATTCGCAGGGACGGAATATTTTCCTTGACCATGTTTTTGTCCACATGTTTGTTTTACACATTTCTCAATATGGCATGATTTTTGTCCAGTCTTTAAAAAGTATTTTACCTTTCAAAGGGATTATTCAAGTACGCAAATGATATAGACTGACACAACCATGGTAGACAATTCTACCACCAATAAAAACACGATTCAGTCATCGAGAGATCCTTAAGCTTGGTAATCGTCAAAAGTATTAGTTATTCGCGTTTCGTATTATATTTACTAAAGCTTAATATATAATATGTATTGTGACTAGGAAACAAACATGCACTTAAGCTGTCAGGAGCGAAATATTTTCCTCGGCCATATTTTTGTCCACATTTGTTTTACAAATTGCTCAAGGTGACAAGATTGTTTGTCCAATCAAGTACTGTACCTTTCAAAGGGAATGTTAAAGTACGCAAATGATACAGACATAAACAGCCATGGTAGACAATTCTACCACCAATAAAAACACGATTCGCCTCTCGGACTATTCTTAAACTTGAAACAAACAAAGACAACAAGTAAACAAGCTGTGATATATCATGTAACAGCAAATACCTTATGCTGGAAACTATTAATATGAAGCCAAATGAGACGGATAATATTAATATTGTTTAGTCCTAAAAGTACATGTAATGGTCTTTAACCAACGAATGTCATCTTTCAATCGTTTAGTCAGTTATCATTGAGCATCCATTGACACTGCTACAGTACTGTCCATGTGTATTTTTGTGATAGTATGTGGTCTCTTTGACTGTAGGCGAACCTTTGCAGATTTTTTTACCATTTGTTTATATCTGTATTGCCGTTCGAGATGCAGGTACCATTAGTGGAAGGGCCGGGAGCCTGTTGTAGTGCATGTCTCAAGCCAAGACTTTTATTTTCTAACTCCATATGTCGATGTCATTTTTGTGTTCATCGATTTGAAATGAGAGGTGATTTGTTGAAGTAGGTGGAATTGCTTCCCATCACTGCTAAAGGTTTCTTTTCATAATTACGTTGAAATCACAGACATCATTTTCATTTTGACTTGATATAAATAAATATTTTAAGCACATATAATATCAGATTTCCGTAAGAACATTTCTCTGCCTTTATCTGCGCAAGTACATTTCGATCACATATAATATATTTTGGCAGATCTGTTTTGAAATTTGAAATTATTTCTCGTTTCGATAATTACTTTGCTGCTATGTTATCTTCTATTATACAACTCTGAAGCTTTGTCCGTCCCTAGTGTCGTTTAAAAACTATGTATATGTTACAACACTGATGCGTAGCAACTCTCAATGGTGACACTGCTGTCATGGTATGTCATACAACTCTGCAGCTTTATCCGTCCCTAGAGTCGTTTAAAAACTATGCATATGTTACAACGCTGAAGCGTAGTAACTCTCTAGGGTCGATAAATGCCTAAGATTATTCTCACTATTAAGGTCGTTTGAAAAAGATACATTCCAGTGTAATTATTGCGGAGGTTAAGACTATTAACCTGGTGATATTTCTGTTAAAATGTCGATTTGCGTCTTACTTATATCATTATATTCACTTGTGGATAAACTTCAAGTATTCTATCACAAAATTGTCAAATCTGATATAATGTTATACACTAATGGTCTGATATTGTAATCTTTCATTTTTTCCCATCGGATCTTGAGATCTAATTTTCCGTTCCAAACGTAATTAAACGCTGACAGTTTAATAACCAGATTATTGTTTCTGGTTCAAGTGATTAGTTAATCGAAAGTCATACCCAAAGTCTGCATCAGCTCCGATTGTTGGTTGTCTTTGTGCATTAACATTTGTCTTTGACCTAGAGGTCATGTTATTGTGATGGATAAAATTGTCCACATTTACTGTTGAATTGCAACCGTACATCGTATGGTGTACAGTTCTTGGAACGGTACAAATCTATATATAGCGGAGTGGTGAATGCAGACTAACCACTGAAGATCGCTGAATCCTGATGTGTTACGAACAGGTGGTGAATTTCATTCATCTTCCTTTTGAAATTCGAAAGTGGAAAGAATGTGCATGCCCGCATCAGTTCACTAAGAGGGGAACTAGCTTAGTCCTGCCACTTTGTATTGAAGTGCCCGTACCTAGCCAGTCAAGTAAGCGATCATGTATTTGTTTGTTAGTGGTATCGATTGTGCCTCTTTCTATTATTTTGATATTTGATTTCGGAATTGTTCCGACAGTGTGTTATCTGTTGTTTTTCGATTTTTTTACTTTGACTAATCAATAAACATCATACATGTATATAACTGTGTCAGCATGTGTTTTGTAAAGGACGTGGAAAATGTATAATGACAAAGTGGAAGTCGTCTCTTTTCCCATATATGCGGGTAGCTGGGTGTCTGTACACGAATATCCCTTAGTCCTCGGATATTCCTTTCAGTCGAATGTTTTAGACTTGTAGGTTTTGCAATCATTCTACAAAACGTACATTCATGTACTGTCTAAATAACAAGGTTCTACTGTTGTTGGTATACATTTTACTTATATCTTCGCATTAGATATATTTTTCACTTGTATGTACATTTTCATTCAACTGGTATATGTGTGTGAGTAAGAATTAAATGGACGAATTTCCATTAATAAGTGTATTGCCATGAATAAGAAATGTACATTAAAGGGAACAAACAATCATTATTTTGACAGATACATTGAATATTGGAATTGGCAATACTGAGGAGATAATCAACATTTCATTCAGAGTTTTATAACATTGAATGGCAAATACGCATAGTGCTGTTGAAATGGGTAATACCAACTAGGTATATTTTAAATATATCAATCATCGTAAGAATGCAGTTCAATATACATGTCATTTTCTCACACAGATTTGTGCAAAATATGTTAAAAAAGTGAACATCAACAATTCTACAATTATCAATGAATGGAATAACATTATCTCCTTTAAAACTATTGAATTTATTTCCACATTTCTGGGAAGATATAGAAACTAAAGCAGCTGAGCCAATGGTGTTATGAATAATATACTAAATGCATATCACACTAATTGGTCAGCAATGTGTTCAGGTTGGGGTAATGATTATTGAACCGTTAACAATATTATAGCTATATTGTCGTGGTCAGTCCGTTGTATTGTTGGAGAAAATTACACACCTGACTACCTTAATCACAAAAACATATATCGAGTACACCTCACCACGCTTAGGAAGCAACCCACAACCTGACTGCAGGTGATAGGCACTGGCAGAATACATATATGTTAATTTAGCTACCATATAATCGGGTACATAGCAGTCGCTCAAAATAATTCAACCACAAACGTGATAACTGTAAGATATAGGTATGTTTAAAAAAAAAAAAAAATTGATGGTTTTTGCATTGTCCTATTTTGTGTCTTTACGTTCGGAGTTACGATTTCTGCATAAAACATAAAAACGATGTTCGGTTCGTCTTTACCTCCAGTTGTTTGTAGGAGGGCTCATGTCTTGTTTACGTTATTTGTGTTTGTTCGGTTCGTCTTTACCTCCAGTTGTTTGTAGGAGGGCTCATGTCTTGTTTACGTTATTTGTGTTTGTTCGGTTCGTCTTTACCTCCAGTTGTTTGTAGGAGGGCTCATGTCTTGTTTACGTTATTTGTGTTTGTTCGGTTCGTCTTTACCTCGAGTTGTTTGTAGGAGGGCTCATGTCTTGTTTACGTTATTTGTGTTTGTTCGGTTCGTCTTTACCTCCAGTTGTTTGTAGGAGGGCTCATCTCTTGTTTACGTTATTTGTGTTTGTTCGGTTCGTCTTTACCTCCAGTTGTTTGTAGGAGGGCTCATGTCTTGTTTACGTTATTTGTGTTTGTTCGGTTCGTCTTTACCTCCAGTTGTTTGTAGGAGGGCTCATGTCTTGTTTACGTTATTTGTTTTTGTTCGGTTCGTCTTTACCTCCAGTTGTTTGTAGGAGGGCTCATGTCTTATTTACGTTATTTGTTTTTGTTCGGTTCGTCTTTACCTCCAGTTGTTTGTAGGAGGGCTCATGTCTTGTTTACGTTATTTGTTTTTGTTCGGTTCGTCTTTACCTCCAGTTGTTTGTAGGAGGGCTCATGTCTTATTTACGTTATTTGTTTTTGTTCGGTTCGTCTTTACCTCCAGTTGTTTGTAGGAGGGCTCATGTCTTGTTTACGTTATTTGTTTTTGTTCGGTTCGTCTTTACCTCCAGTTGTTTGTAGGAGGGCTCATGTCTTATTTACGTTATTTGTTTTTGTTCGGTTCGTCTTTACCTCCAGTTGTTTGTAGGAGGGCTCATGTCTTGTTTACGTTAAGTGTGTTTGTTCGGTTCGTCTTTACCTCCAGTTTTTTGTAGGAGGGCTCATGTCTTATTTACGTTATTTGTTTTTGTTCGGTTCGTCTTTACCTCCAGTTGTTTGTAGGAGGGCTCATGTCTTATTTACGTTATTTGTTTTTGTTCGGTTCGTCTTTACCTCCAGTTGTTTGTAGGAGGGCTCATGTCTTGTTTACGTTAAGTGTGTTTGTTCGGTTCGTCTTTACCTCCAGTTGTTTGTAGGAGGGCTCATGTCTTGTTTACGTTATTTGTGTTTGTTCGGTTCGTCTTTACCTCGAGTTGTTTGTAGGAGGGCTTATGTCTTATTTACGTTATTTGTTTTTGTTCGGTTCGTCGTTACCTCCAGTTGTTTGTAGGAGGACTCATGTCTTGTTTACGTTATTTGTTTTTGTTCGGTTCGTCTTTACCTCCAGTTGTTTGTAGGAGGGCTCATGTCTTATTTACGTTATTTGTTTTTGTTCGGTTCGTCTTTACCTCCAGTTGTTTGTAGGAGGGCTCATGTCTTATTTACGTTATTTGTTTTTGTTCGGTTCGTCTTTACCTCCAGTTGTTTGTAGGAGGGCTCATGTCTTGTTTACGTTAAGTGTGTTTGTTCGGTTCGTCTTTACCTCCAGTTTTTTGTAGGAGGGCTCATGTCTTATTTACGTTATTTGTTTTTGTTCGGTTCGTCTTTACCTCCAGTTGTTTGTAGGAGGGCTCATGTCTTATTTACGTTATTTGTTTTTGTTCGGTTCGTCTTTACCTCCAGTTGTTTGTAGGAGGGCTCATGTCTTGTTTACGTTAAGTGTGTTTGTTCGGTTCGTCTTTACCTCCAGTTGTTTGTAGGAGGGCTCATGTCTTGTTTACGTTATTTGTGTTTGTTCGGTTCGTCTTTACCTCCAGTTGTTTGTAGGAGGGCTCATGTCTTGTTTACGTTAAGTGTGTTTGTTCGGTTCGTCTTTACCTCCAGTTGTTTGTAGGAGGGCTCATGTCTTATTTACGTTATTTGTTTTTGTTCGGTTCGTCTTTACCTCCAGTTGTTTGTAGGAAGGCTCATGTCTTATTTACGTTATTTGTTTTTGTTCGGTTCGTCTTTACCTCCAGTTGTTTGTAGGAGGGCTCATTTCTTATTTACGTTATTTGTTTTTGTTCGGTTCGTCTTTACCTCCAGTTGTTTGTAAGAGGGCTCATGTCTTGTTTACGTTAAGTGTGTTTGTTCGGTTCGTCTTTACCTCCAGTTGTTTGTAGGAGGGCTCATGTCTTGTTTACGTTATTTGTGTTTCTTTGCTAATAGTGGTGTCCAACACATAATATTGTGTTGTGAATTTGTTGTGGGTTTTTTTTTCGTCTTCTGATCCCTATGCTGCCAGTTTCTCTGTAATGTCCATTTCTTATTGCCCCTTCAGTATTCTTTAACGTTTATTTACTTTATATTTATATGTATTAAAACTATTACGGAAGACATTTATTTGTCTGTAGTAGAATCTTGAATAATTTCATTTCGATCCTTTTGTTGATTTGTCTTACATTTAAAGTATATGGTGTGATAGAACGATAATTAAAATTGTAATATAGATATAAATTATATTTAGTTAAATTTGCACTATTCAATGCCAGACAAACAAGTAGGTAAAGTTAAAACCAATCACATACATAATCTTCTAACATAAAATATATATGTTGCTCTAGAGAAAAGGGACATATGTGGAATTTAAGCCCAGACAATCTTATTATTTCCGGCTAGCAAGGACTTAAGTAAAAATCATGCAATTCCATTAATTAATTCAGTCTTATATACTTTGACATTTCCGGGAACTAAAACACTTTGCCATGCACAACTGAACTTGTCTCGTAGCAAATCCTCGCCTTGCAATGAACCTTCTAATTTTTCCGGCACTTTAATCAACTTTGTGAATGACTATTTAATATGTTTTGTACCAAGGCTATGGTTTGTAATCGAACAGGTGACATCCTTGCCTAATAACACTATGTAATTGATCATCTTCCTTTATTGTACGGCTTAAGAAACTAAAAACATAAGATTTAGAAAATTCAATGTGAATTACGACAACACAAACCGACGTATTAAAGTATCTCGGATAACTTTTTTGACCTAAGGAATCTAGCAATACTAGGATTATTTATTTCGATATTGAGCGTACCTGATGAAGGCTATACCAGAAACATGTTGTGCGTACTCAATTAGATATCTACGTTTTAAGGTTACTATCAAAACTTCTAAGAAATGATTTCCTGAAATAATATGATAGTTCTTTAATCTGTCAGAAATAAAACTCAGATTAACAAAATACGAAGGGAGTAATTAAGTAAAACGACCTGAAAACAAAACAAAACAAGAATTCCCTCTTACATTTTGAATAGGATTCCACACTTTTCTTGCTTGCTTTTTACCATGTGGAAATTTGCATTTTGATCGGATCATGTTCATAGCAGTTATTGTCCCTCCTAACTTTGAATAATTTTGTTTATCTCATAGTCTGTATATGTTATTACAATGTATCTTTATCAAGAAAGGAAAAGTCGTCGGAAGACATTTGTGTCAAAACAAACTTGAAATATTTTATAAAAATGCATGGTGGAGTTTACTTTCTATTGATCAAAATTGATATGGAAGACATTTGTCTGTATCTGACTGTTCTGTAATCCTGAAAAATATCATTTAAATCTCTGCGTTGGTTTGTCTTACAGTTAATATATATGCAGTGGGACAGAACGGGATTTAAAAATGAAATTTATATATAATTTCTATGGTACTTTTCTGCAATGGTTCAAAACTAGACAAAGAAATAGATAAAACAGAAAAGATAATTATATCTAATCTTAAACCCACCAATAAATGCTCCTCTAAAGGTATAGGTATAAATAAAGAATTTATATTCAGACAGTTTCTGTATTACTTCCTGTTCAAAAGGATTTCAGTAGAAAACATTCAGATTAATTAAATAGGTGTAACCTGGAAAATCCGTGTTCTGTTGTAAAACGATTAGTATAACTTTCCTGGCAATCAGTGCACTTTGTGAAGCACAACTGATCTTTCCGGGTATACAATCCTCACATTCTAAAGAACTATTTAATATTTCTCAGATCAGTCAAATTAACCGAGATTAAATCATTGCAAATCTACGGTTTATCTCCTCCAGCATTCATAGCCTTATTTATTCTTCATTGTGTGAAATCGTAATTGACTATAGGTGGTTTATGGTGCTTAACGCCACTTTCAACAATATTTCAGCTATATCATGGCTGTTAGTTTTATTGGTGGTTGAAATCGAAGTACCCGGAAAAAACCACCTATCTGTCGCAAGTCACTGACAAACTTTATCACATATTTGTGTATCGAGTGCACCTCGCAGTGAACTCACAACATCAGTGGTGATATACACTGATTGCACAGGTCCAATTACAATACGATTACGACCACGACACTCTTCAGATGAACCAAATAGCTTTAATATATATGTCAACCTCTTTACTCTCTACTATATTTCAAACACTTGTCTCAGTATACATGCGTATGTTCCTTGTACCATGTTCTATATGTTCCAATGCGATAGATGCAATCAACATAATTACTATGCTTTGCATTTTCAGTGAAAGGACATCTTCTTTATTGCGGAACATGGAATTAATCGAGCAAGAATGTATCATTTCGTTGGGCGCGCGAGAAGACACTGCAGGCATGGTATTTGCTTCATAAAAATAATGGAGCAAGCTTGCTAAAAGAGGGCCATGGTTTGTACCAATAGGAATATCTGTTGAAAACCACTGCCATAAAACATCGCATATTTATTGTCAATCAAAAATTCAAGCATGTTTATCAAGTCAGCTGCAGGGAACAGATGGTTATAATCAGAATGTTTATTTTACAAAATAAAGTGTGTCTTGAAAGAACTTTTGTATCTACGTTGGCCACCTTTTCATAAAGCAATACATTTGAATTAATTCTTTTATTTGCCACGTAACTTAGAGTGGGGATTAGTTGTGTAAGAAAAATTACCACACTGACGGAACAGTTCCAAAATCTAATATCAAAATCGTAGAAAGAGGCAAATTCGATACCCTTAACACAAAACTATATGACCGCTCACTTTTCTGACTTGGTACAGGCACCAAAATAAAATATGGTGGGATTAAACTAGTTTTATTGACCCCAACCTGCCCTTTTAGCGAAATGATGTGGTCATGCAAGTGTTTTGCACATGTCAGTACAATGTCAACCCTCACTATAATCTTGAACAATATACAATATATTTAGTCTTAGTGACAAAAGTTATCATGTGCATAATATTAGTTCTATTAAAGAGAGTGGATTGCTCCAACCATTATCTAAATGTAAGATAGTACACAAGGCTATCGTATGATATAATAGTGAAACAATAGTCGACTTTGAACTAAAGTATAATCGCCAATACCATACTTCGTTCCCTGTACACAAGTATGGAGAAGTTAAATGTTTTAATGCTTTTGGCATAGCAGACTTTAATTATCTGAATTAAAATTAAATAAATAAATAAAAACAAATTTAATGCGCCTTTCACGTTTCGGGAATACTCTTCATCAGGTACGATCAAAATCGAAAGATTGGAAAGCCAAATAATTTAAAGTTTTGAGAGCAATAAATCCAAAGGGCCTTTGTCATAGATGCAGTATCAATAACCACGGACAAAATACATATTTCCGCAAATATTACATTGATGTTATGATTGACCTTTACACTGGTACTTACATTGGTTAAATTAGTGGTAGTATACAGACACAAACATAAGAACGTCCATTTATTCTAGAATCAAACCCATCTCAACAATACACAATGGTGTTTTTGGATCATTACTATATCTCCGCCCATTTATAAATAAAACTTTTATAACCTGCTCACAATCAATACAAAGTTATGCATATTATAATATTGACTTGATTGGAAATCACTTTAGACCTAAGGATATAACCATTTCTGCTATATATATATATATATGTATATAAACACATTTCTGTGGAATCACAAGGACATTTACAACTAATAAAGGACTTTGCTTATTATATAATATCAAGAACGACAATGTTGATATCAGCAGGGTAAGTATTCATTAATTTATATAGCCATATATTTCATTTTTAGGTTACGTTACCAACAGTATCAGATTACCACTTTAGTAATTATCAATTATTGTGTAAAAATTTTGCTTTGCAAACTAATTGCATAAACTGCAAACACCTAGAAAGTTAGCCGGTGTTTCACACAATCTTTTGTCTTAACATTGTACACATATAGCGCATCTATTTACAAGTAGTATATACTGTTTTTATTTTTATTTATTATTTTATAATATGCTTCGTATAAAATTGCTATAGCTACAATGTATTATTGTACTATCTAGTGGAGAATAGACATGTGCCATAAACCAGGTGTTCTTGTGTCATAGTGTATCAAAGATGTTCTGCCCAAGAGAAGGGACGTATTATATGTATCAATGCTTTGTATCATTTTCTTACCACAAATAGTCAAACAGAAAACCTGTTATTTATATGTATATCGCTATATCTACATAAACCATATTGCTAATTTACAAATGAGGCCACCATAAAAGCGTATACACAGTCCAGACGATATAATGTACATGTATATAATCATATAGAGGATAACACAATTAGCTAACATGCATTTTTATACATGGAAATCAAAATGAACAGATTAAATAGGTTTCATGTTTCATCTTCCCACTGAATTATGCATGCTATCTATTTTTTGTGGTGTACTAATAATGCTTAAAATGACATATTGATACATCCCACCTCCATACAAGTCTGTGGTCGTTGTGGTCGTGATCGTATGGTAGATGGATTTACAACTACCTGTGTAGTCAGTGCCTACTAGCGTTGCGAGTTAGAATCCCGCTCAGGCGAAGTGTACTGAATACAGCATTATTTGATCAAGCTTGTCCGACACGTCAGTGGTTTTCTTCGGGTACCCCGGTTTTCTCCACCAATAAAACTTACCCCATGATATAACTGAAATATTGTTGAAAGTGGCGTTAAGCACCATTACTATAACCCCTAACACGTACAAGTCTAGTTTGATAACAACATGCAATCATAATGTATATCCCATTTTTTTTCCCTTAACGGATTTAAAAGGAAATATAGGATAATAAATATAAAATTAAGAAAAAATACATTAGACAAAGCATCGTCGTTAGCCGCCCATGACCCATCACCCTCTGATACTCTCCTCTTATCAGTCGTCGGTAAACTGATGAAAATCCTCGTAGCCATTAATTATTTATAAGTCATATTTTAAAAACCATTCTGATTAATTCTGACACAGTGTTTTTCAGCCAACTGATTGAAAGCTCTATTTAAATGTAAATGGAAATTTAGCCACAATCTATTGATGCAAAAACGAAATAAAAACATTAACTGAAAATTGTAAGGGTCACAAACCGATAGTCGTTTATAATATAATTTGTAGTAGAATGAGCAAGGCTTGAGATCCTATTAACCTGTTTAACCCGCCACATTATTGCGCCTGTCCCATGTCTCGATCTGGATTTCAAATGTCATATGTCGTGGTCCGTTTTTTAATGTGTTCAGAGAGTTAAGGTGAGAAGTGATTCTTCATTTTGATGACATTGTTGTAATTGTTGATCATCATTGTTGAAACTCTCTTTTCATAATGCATAATAAAGCATATTTAAAATGTATACATTTTAAGAAAAATCTAACAGCCCATTAAAAGGAGACTAACATTAGAATGTTTTCGTCGAACGGATACGCTTATGGTGAAATTCTCATTGAAAAAGTTTGTGCTAAGCACGAACTTGATCAAGCTAGGAAGAGTTACAATGTGAACTATAAATACACGTCAGCAAGCCGTTAAGACACGGATGACGACCATTTAACGTTTGTCGGTAATTGTAGAATTCAATTTGCAATGGGGTAAATAAGAGCACTTGCAAAAGGCGATATAATCACGTTATTTCATGATTTAGACAAAAAACACAAGTTAACCATCTGAGTTATTGCTTATATCCTTAACCATTTTTTTAATTTCATTTAAAGTCTTAAAAGGGACGAAAAATGCATAAAAATAGGAAGCATATATCATTAACCCGGAAATAATAAAGCCATAAAACAATATACAATAATAGCTTTTTGATGAGGTCAATGTATGGGTTTATCTACAGAGGACGAAGCATTGACCGATATAACAAGGCAACAATTTGCTTTTTATCATAATGTCGTATTGCTAAAAAGTTGTGACCCAATACATGTTTAAATACATATATAATACTATTAGCATTAACTATCAAACTGTGGCTTTCTTAGTGTTGTCCTATTCAACAATATCCCAAAAGTTCTTTAGATTATTTCTCTTTTATATCGTCTCCACTTTCTACTGACATTTATTTACATCATTAAGCCTAAATTCGAATAATAACTTGATCTACATGTTTTAAAATTTCAAAAAATTTCAAATAAAAAAGTAATAGCCATTATATGGCGGATTTTATCATTTATTTTTGTGATGTTCGCTGCGATTTACGCATAATAACCATGTTCGGTTCGGCCTTTCCCCCATTTGTTTTGTATTGATTCGTGTTTTATTTGTAATTTGCATTTACAAACGTATACTGCTGTTAAACACGATTTCCATATCGGATGATATTCGTGGTGTTTAACAGTAATACGACTGGTGCAAATGAATGGAGCAGGAACTGCTTACCATTCCCTGACAGCTGGATTCATCCCTGGTTTTAATGTGGGGTTAGTGTTGTTAAATCTTTAGTATTGTTTTGTAGATCATTATTTGTTCTTTTGTCTGTTTGTCTGTATTGTTTGTTCGTCTTTGATTACTCCTTTGATATCTTCAGACATTCACGGCGCTTAAATACTATTAAATGTTACTATTATAGCTAAGTAACAGAGTAAGTTTAAAATATAGCAGGACATTTTTTCCTGTTTTCTATAATGATACAAGATAATGCGTTCGAAGTGCAGGTCCTGGCTTGAGACGTGCACATAAATGTGACGGGTTAAACCGGTTAATTTGATCCCCCAGCCACATCCTCTTGATATTGTATGATGCAGTTTTAATGTTTCCCGTGTATGTAGAAAGTAAACTATGAAGAATAACAAGATTCAGAGTGGGTGGACATATAAAAATCATAAGAATACATGGAAATGTGTACCCCTCTCTTGAGTATAAATTTAGAATTAGCACGGATTAAGCTTAGCATAGACAAATACAAATATAGAATATGAACTAGCCTCTTATCCCACTTGATTTCTGTTTTATGAAAACTTATCAGGATATTACACAAAACAAGGAGAAAATAATGTCATCGGCATCACTTTTTTCACAAATCTCTGAAGACAGTTTCATTGTTTCACACTTATTTTTATCAACGCCTTATCGGTAGTGATTAAACAAGTAACTATATTGACATCTACCTCTGTGATTTCTGCTTATCTTGATGGTCGAATATTTGATTCCCGCTAGTGTAAATATGTACTAGCTAATATCTAAATGACAGGTCTACTGTTTTCTCCAGCAATATAGTTTACTTTCATTATACTACTGACAAACTGTTGAAAGCGGTGCTTTCAATTAGTTAGAAAAAAATATCAATCTACAAATTCACATATATTTGTTGTCGAGTATGAAAGAAAGCTATCAAAAATAAAACCAGCTTTAGAGTGCACGATGCGCTTCTGAAATAGCAATCATCAGGTACGCTCAAGTGAAAGATTGGGAAGCTAAAGAAAACAATTGAAGGAATGAAGCCAAAAGGATATAAACAGAAAAGCAAAATTCCGTTAAGGCCATCTATAGCTGAGTAAAGATAACTTTTGTTTTAATAATTACATTATCTAGAAACTGCACATTTCAATATATAATATTAGTGCCGAAAACTGACTATTGCGGGGATGATACCCTCCTGGAATAATAGTACATCAGCAGAGGCATCGACCCTGTCATTGGAATACAAACGCAGACACCAATCCTCAAATATGCGTGGCCAAATTCGAATCAAAAATGTACTACAACTGCATCTAACATAAACAGTGTCATAGTTACAATTTAATAGACACCGTAAAAAAAATATCACTTTTAAATGTTTTATTTTTTAATGTTTTGACATTTGTCTTACTGAATAAACATTTGTATTAATTCTTCAACAATTTATCCCCCCAGAGAATAATAACAATTAGTATAAAAGAATGTTTATTACAAAAACAGTAGATATCAAATTTAGCTGTCATGACGCGTTTCTGGAATACATTTCATCACATACGCTCAAAGTCAACAGACTGGAACGCCAAATAATTACAAAGTTTTGGGGACAAGAAAACCGAAGGGCCTGAACAGAACAGCCAAAATCGTCTACGATCACCTACACATGAGGAAGGAGAACCCATGTTGAGGTTTAGATAATGTGACGTCATACTTTGCATGCAGCAGTAATAGACAAGGGAATCTTTGAAAAAAAGAAGTTAATATAGTGATTTAAAGATGATTCGTTCCTTGTTATGGTAGTTTGAATTGAAGCTATGGCGTTTTTATTTTTTATTAAAGTATGCCTGGCCTCTGTTAGATGCAATTATTGTAAAATGTGTTTCACTACCAGTCACTTAGAGGATGACAACATAGAAAGTAGCTTAACAATAATTAAGTACTTGAAAATGGCAGCTCATTTCTGCCATCCAGTGTTAATCTCCTACATCCTACATGAAGAACATTATATATAGTTTATACATCAAGGAGAGAAACCTCAAGCTTAAGATTAATGACAATTATAACGTTCTAATTGTAGTGGTAAAGCTAATGTTTTCATCAAAAGATAAATGTTTCGAGATTCGCAACAGTGTGTTAATAAGAAAGAATTATTTCTGATAGTACGATGGCCCTTATATTTAGAGTGTTTTAGTGCTATGTGAATTTCCTTTTTAACAAACTTTATCCTTTTTCTCATTGATTTCAGAAGAATTTCAGATAATATTAGACTTTTACAAAAAGTAAATGTGTGCTTGAAAATATTGATAAAACCGACAATGAAAAGAATATATCATATAGGAATTTTCATAGGTTGACTTTAAAGTATATACTATTATCTTGAAAGCATCACATTAATAATAATCAGCTACTAGATACTGTAAAAATAGTCTTTATATAAAAACATACATCTATTTCTAGCATTTAAAAACAAATTGCATTCTAAGTATCCGCTTGCACATTTATATACATGACCACGATATAGCTGCAATATTGTTGAAAGTGGCGTTAAACACTATAACCTGATCCATAATCCTATTTATATATATGTCCAATATAATCATGATTTTCTTGATAGAGGGTTGTCGCTAACAGGGAAGCTACTACACCAGTGTTTTCTAGTGGTTAAGATAAACTCATAAATTTTACGGTCGCCACAATGACTTTGACCACTGATATGTTCCACTTCTAATATCCGGGTTTGAAACAAGATGGGTACCACATGTGGAGCAGGAACTGATTACCTGATTTTGAGCGCAATGCATGTCTGATTCATCTGTAGGTAAATAATTAGCTGTTGTACTGAATATATACTCATTAAACCGTTCTATCTAAGTTTTATTGGTGAAGTGAATGTGTTGGAAACAATACTGGTTCCGGTGTTTCTTCCCTGTAAAGAAACATCTTTATTGTTATTTGAGGACCGAACTATATACGAATAGCTTGTCTATTGAAACAAAGACATTATAAAAATAAATCAATACACGATAGAGTTTGTAATGACAGTAATGTAATGTTAAAAATACATTGAAACCGGAATTAAAATGAATATTATGAAAGGTAAAAGATACCAAGACGTGATAAAGCAAAATCATTCTTGTAAGGTAAAATAGAAAGAAATGTGCCCAAAAACGAAAGGGACAAAGTCAAATAATAGCAAACGTGATCTAACACATAAAGCTGAAATGGGCTACATGAACCTCATCACAAACAGGATGAACTTATCTCCTTCGGTAAGAGTAAGCCGTGTCTTCTCCAGTCATAGCATGGTATTTTGATACAAATGAGTGCGACGTTATTTCCCAGTTTTCAATCGTCAAACCCCAATAACAATTTTATTATTTCAAACCTAAAATCCACTTAACTTAAACAAATATTTTAAAGATACGAGTTAATATATCCTCCTTGGTAATGAATCAAGCCAAAATCATTGCTAGGGCAGCCACAATGCATATTAAAATTATATCATAAGTAATCTAATATTGTCTGGTATTGAGAAATGTTCAAGATATGTATGGAGATAAAATGATAAATGGTCAAGCTACAATAGCAGAATACCTAATGGTAATACAAAATATGTGTTTCAAATAGTTTGCTGCAGTACTTATTTAATAATACTGTTCTTTCTTTGATTCTCAGTCCAACATTTACGTGTATGTTTCGTAGATCGTTGTTTGTCCTTTTGTCCTTTTTCTTTTGGCCATTGTGTTGTCTGTCCTTTTTCGATTTACGGATTCTGATTACCTCCCTTTGGTATCTTTAAACTCTTCTTATTTATTTGTATTAATATAGCTTACCTTTATCGAATGTGAATCTATAAATAAAATTATAATATTACTAATTTTTACTTCGATTTCTTGCTATTATTATATGATAAAGGTTATTGCTGTGAAAGCATCGAAAATAGTCAGCTTTAACAAATCAATCTAATAGATTGATGTACCTGTTTATGAATAGAAAGCTTCAACGGTGATGGTCAATAATTCCACCAATGTCAACAAAACGAACAATCAATGCTCACCTCTACTCAACGGAGCGCATTAAAAGACCACACCATAGAACACTGGAAATTCGAGTCCTGGCTAGTGTCAGGCACAAATATGTAGCGGGGGTTATACCGATTAATGGGATCCAAACCCTCACGTCTTAAAAACTGAATCTTTAACAGCAATAGATATATAAACAAACGATAAAATTTCTACACAGATTAGTCAACGATAATAAAGTACCTTGTATATGCCATAATCACAGGGACTTCATATTGGTACTGGAGTTTTACATTATATATATATTAGCTGAATCGAAACTTATTTTACTATATATAGATATTATAACTATTTTACTTTCTACCATACATCGGTTGAATGAGGCGCATACTTTATTATAATTTTTATTATTTTCCATGAACTTTCTCTTACTCTGATATTTTGTTTTATTATTGTTTTTGTCCTATAGGACCACAGTTAAACTACTCACAATTTTACATTGCTGACAGCATACATAAAAGTATATCACACATTATAAAAATGTGAAGTGTAAAATATATTTATTTTCGATTGTTTACTGATGTAATATAATTTTGCATGGTTGTTTCTTACACGAAGCTATGCAATATCACATCTAGTTAATTGATTATCGCATGGTTCTCTGAGAGCAATAAAATACAGTCCACATTTATAGTGTGGAATAACTCGTATCTGCGTGTATTATGTCACAATTCTTATCTGTTGCTTACATTCTGTACTTAAACCACAAAAAGATCAAAGGAAAAGAAAGCATTCATGTTACAAAATATATTTATTGTCGGCAGTTTCCCGATGGTAATATAATTATTCATGGATGTTCCTTGGATGTGAATAACCTCCACGTATTCACTTAACCAATATGTATATTGATAATGTCATTACGAGCAATATTTTAAAAGTATATCGAAGCTCATTTTGGTAATTTTTTTTATCTCATGAAAACTTGCAATTGGTTCAATAAATGATATTTATGAAACATTAACCCGGTTTTCATCAATGAAACTTTGTAAAGGTGACATACTTCGTTGATAATTATGTTATATCTTGCGGTTTTTCCAATAATTGATTGTTTTGCTTCCTGGACAAAGATTCATTGCGACCCTTTTAAGTGATATTTTAACGATATTGAGGATTATATGGTCGTGCAAAGTATTTTTGGATTGTTTTTACAATTAAATTGAAAAGAAACGACGAGTTGAAAAAATATATGTTAAAACGAGCTTTAATATCCCTTTAAATGTAGTCACTGCTATTATTATTGAAGTAATTTTATTTCTTCAAGATGACACTATTTATTTTAATGTCCTTTGAAGAACAGTTTATTGCATCATTACAATGTATGGATGAGATCATTTTATATCTGTTTGATTTGATTGAAATTGTTTTATCAATTAATCTGGTTCACGATTATTGAATGGCCTTCCGTATAAATATAGGCATTGATGGCCGACTGAATAAAGTAAGGTCGTTGAATTCTGACCACAAGTATAACACCACTGGCATTGATCCTCTCCTCGATGCGCATCTTAAAGTTAAAGACACCTACCAATGCCCGGTAATGTCATCAGTCAGTTCGATATTAGACTGGTAGTCACGATATTATACTGCTAAATTATTGAAAATATTGATAAAAACTAATAACACTAACCACTCATTTCAAATGGGTTAATTCAAATTTAATATTACTGACACTAGATTTCATAGACTTGAAAATAAAGGTACCACACGTGGAGCAAGAACTGCTAAGCGCCAGAGATTACCAGGTTTTCGACGGGGTTCGTGTTGCGCGGTCATTATATGTCTGTGTAATATACAATGTATATGTGTAGATCATTGTTTTGCCCGTTCTCGTTTGGTCCCACACATATTGTGTTGTGTTATTTTCTTGTCTTCGTCTATGTATTCAATATTGTCAGTTTCTCTGGATTTTTCATTCTTCGGTTTCCCTAACGTTTATATACCAGATATTTTATCTATTTAAAAATCGTGGTATATAACATGTATGATATCACCATAGTTTATGAAATATATATAAAATCCTGTCAACGGTAGTGTCCTAGTATATCTAAAGGATATGTACTTCTAATGTGACAGAATTCACCATTATAGTCTTTATTTGAGCTATGGCTAATCATGAGAGACTTGCTTGACTCCACCGTCATTAGTGAGAGATAATATATGTACATTGAAAATATAAGTGTCTTAGATGTAACACAAATGTCTTCTTAATGGCCACTTTGTCTTGAAAGTATCATATGAGTATCGGGAGACATATATTGCCATGCTTTACATTAATGTTTTAGAATGAACTTGTAATGTTAATGCTACTAACTATTTTGATATAACTTGCGCACTTTCGTCAATTCAGCCAAATGCTAAACCTTCTGTTTTTGCTTCAATTTTATTTTAAATTATTTGGCTTCACAATCTTTTAAAATGCATCATACGCACTAAATTAGATATTTACGTTTTAATACTTTCTGGGACCATCGAAATACAAGTTAAATTAAAAATTTTCACGGAACAAGACACATCATACTATTGATATGGGCAATCTGTGTAAATCTCAATTAAATAAGATATAAGGAGAAGATTTTACTACGATGCTATTTGAGTCGTAACATTTCTAAAAAAAAAACCCCAATATTATTATTATTATTACACAATGATTTTATTTAAGCAATTTTATTGGTTATCATGCTGTCACCTGACATTCCGTAAAATTTGATATTGTTTGATTAAAACTCGTATTAACTTGGTTTCACTTTCGTTTTCTAACGAAATCTATAAAAAGAATCACGTGAATTATATTTATATTCGACCAATGGACATAAAGGTAATGTGAAATTTCGTCCAATCAGAATCGTCGTATTAGCGTTACATTAAAATGAACAAGTAATCATCATGTCTGACACAGGCGATGGGCTTGCAGAAGTCAAACGGAGATTTGCAGAAATCTCGGAGACTTGGTTTCACTTTCACTTTTCATTTTAATGTAGTAAAACAATTACAGTCTTTGTATCGGTCAATACGAGTTTTTATGGACCACCTTACAAATCAATATTCACCTCAGCCTAAAGGTTTCGGTGAATATCGTTTTTAAGGTCCATAAAAACTCGTATTGACCTCAACAAAAAACTATAATTGTATACTACATTCAATAAAAAAACACATATCGTTTGATCATATTTAAAAAAATTGTAATCTGTGCTTGTAGGCAATTATAATAAAGTATTAATATTTATCTTAAGCATAATAAAAGACGACAACAAAGAACACAGAACAATCTTTTTGTTTGATATTCAAGTATCCAATGATAGAATAATCTTATTGTGTTTCTGGCTTTGACTGTTTGAACCTTGACTATAAAAAATGTAGTATCTCTGAATATTGTTTACTGACATATTTGTCTTAGCAGAATTGTAACCTGGTATATTGTTTATCTTTTTTAATACAAACATACAATACGTTGAACCAGTCGGAAGATACACATGTTAATTGAGTGTAGGTGAGAGGTCAGGTGATTTTTCGTTTTGTTGATATTGGTGGAATTTGTTTATTTTCATAATAAGGAAAAGCAACCACTTCTATGTTTTTGCCGAGTGTTATATTGACAAATTATTGAAATAGCATACCAGTGATAGAAGACATATTGAACATTTGGAACATTTTAGAGTTATAGTTCTTTGATCCAGACATATACAAATAGACTAAGGTATTCAAAGCTATTTATTTGATCTGAAGAAATTTATTTCTCTCAAGGTGTGACTGGCATATTGTTGATATGTAGGTCATTATACAATATATAGCGTAAGCATAACGAGCATAAAGAGTTTTCAATATAAACATTTAAGGTCACACAGAAGATATATTCATTATCTTTTGTATCATTTAAAGTTACATAGAAGTATGATATCTGAAGGATGCTACATAGCTAAGGGTTCTAGAGGTAGTGTTGAAGTCATCACTACATACGTTTTGTGGTCACTTTCTTCACATTATAAACCGTTACAGATTGTCTGTGTCACAATGACCACGAATATGTACCGTTTGTCTCTAACAAATACACACAATCCCTCGTTGATGCCATCACTCAATATCACCGATTTATTTTAATAACTCGATTTGGGCCTATAGTGAAGCAGAAACTCCTTATCATTCACTAACACCGATTCACCCCACGATTGAATTTATTGAGGTTCGTATTTCACCAATCTTTAATTTATTGAGGTTTGTATTTCACCAATCTTTAATTTATTGAGGTTTGTGTTTCACCAATCTTTAATTTATTGAGGTTTGTATTCCACCAATCTTTAATTTATTGAGGTTTGTGTTTCACCAATCTTTAATTTATTGAGGTTTGTATTTCACCAATCTTTAATTTATTGAGGTTTGTGTTTCACCAATCTTTAATTTATTGAGGTTTGTATTTCACCAATCTTTAATTTATTGAGGTTTGTATTTCACCAATCTTTAATTTATTGAGGTTTGTGTTTCACCAATCTTTAATTTATTGAGGTTTGTGTTTCACCAATCTTTAATTTATTGAGGTTTGTATTTCACCAGTCTTTAATTTATTGAGGTTTGTGTTTCACCAATCTTTAATTTTCAGTGTAGTATTTTGTGGTCTATTGTTTACCTTTTAGTCTCACTTTACAACAACAAACAAAAAAGGAAATCATTGTTTATGGTTTATGGCTTACGCCACCTTCAACAATATTTCAGTGATATCGTGGCAGTCGGTTGTATTCCTGGAGGAAACCGGAGTACCCGGAGAAAACCACTGATCTGTCGCAAGTCACTGACAAACTTTATGTTGTATCGAGTACACCTCTCCTGAGCAGGGTTAGAACTCACAACATTAGTGATGATAGGCACTGATTGCACAGGTAGTTGGAAACCAAAACCCATACGATGATGACCACGACTGCCGCTAGAAAACATTGTGAATCGCTCTTGTCTATCAAATGGACATACATGGAGTCCACCATTCTCTGCTTATCAAGCTAACAAATAATAAAAAGAAAGCTTAAGCCGTTATGAAAAGAAAGTTGAAACATTGATTGTCAACAATTCCAACAAAACCTCCTACATATATCTCCTGGAACAATTGAGCATAAAATCTAAGAAAACACCATTGCACATGGCCTACGGAATCCACTTCTTTGTACTTAGGACAGGCATGCACACATATGTTGCGTAGTTAAACTGTTTAATGGGATATACATATATACTGTAAGAGTGTAATAAGATCTAACTATTAGTTGAACATATGGTTAATGACTTTTTGTCAAGTATGTATGATCAAATATGGGCTTTATGTAGTTCTCATTAAAATTGTATCAAATAGAATGTTGATTGTAATTAAAAACAGAATCTCAAGTACATATCATGATTAATGTTTAATATATTACTTTATTGGTAGATGATATACTTAGAATAATGATGGGTTTTATTAAGTAATCCTCGGTACATGTACATAACATTGATGTTCTTCAACGATTAAGCGGAGAATCTGAAAATATGAGGGTTTTTTCATGACAGTTGAGTTATATTGATCTACAAAATGACATGCATAAAAAGGTGTCGTCGTGGTCGTAATCGTATGGTAGTTGGATTTAAAACACCTATGCAATCAGTACCTATCAGTTGTGAGTTAGAATCCTACTCAGGCGATGCGTACTCGATACAACATTATGTGATAAAGTTTGTCAGTGACTTTCGACGGATCGGTGGGTTTCTCCGGGTATTCCGGTTTCCTCCACTAATAAAATCAAGGTTTTGTAGTGGTTAAGTTGAAGTCATCACTTCGAAAGTCTTACGGTCACCACCATGGCTTGATTAACCGCTATGTGGTTTATGTGTCACAAATGACCACAGATATGTTCCGTTTGTCGCAATCATAATCCGGTCCGTTCCCCATTAGTGGCATATTACCAGGTTTGTAACACGAGTAACACGACGGATGTCACATTAGCATCCGGAATTCCTACACTTCCGGAGCACCTGAGTTCAACCCAGGTTTTAGTGTGGTTCATGGAGCTCGATACCTTCTGTGCAATGTTTTGTAGATCATCTGTTGTCCTTTTGTCCGTTTTCGTTTGGCCATTGTGTTGTCTGTTCTTCTTCGATATAAGGATTCTGATTACTGCTTTGGTATCTTCAAGCTCTTCTTAAGTGCAAAAGCAGGCATAGACATATGCAGTTACGCCATTCTTTATTTCATATTTGCATAATATATCCTTTCCAATTCAAGTTCATTCAAATGTTCAATCATTATATTCAATGAATAAATTTGAAGTAGATTCTTTTAAAAGAATGCCTGATCTACATTACTCTCTTACGGTCGGTATTTTATTAACTGTCGTCTTTTGGGATTAACAATTCAGGTACACGGCATGCCTTTGTTGTATGAATGATTTTTTAGCGATCAAAGCAAACTTTTAAGGCTTGTTTGTTGAACGTTCAGCTTCTAGTGTCTTACGATGTTTGTTCTCAAGAAACAAGCATCATTAAACGTTCATTCCTCTGTTTCAAAACGTTTCCACTCATTTAATTATAATAAATATAATGATTAAGTACTGACATCTGTTTGAATGCTGTGTAATAGCTGTAATCAAAGAATGTTTTCATTAGTCAATCTTTGATTTATTTCAGCGATAGACAAATATACTAAATAACAAATTTATTTAATGTAAATGTTATTACTATCAAGAACATAAACAATATGTTCAAGTGTTAGCATATGCTTAATGTACTGTAAGCAATGCCATATGATTATATCGTTTTTGCTATGTTTGCCATGTGTGTTTTCTCCAGTTTCATATTCAGGTAAAAATCAAAAGCAATTGATCTTGTCATACCAAATATCTTTAATGGAAGGAAATGGCAGAGTTTGAAGATACCAAAGAGATAATCAGAAGCCGTAGATCGAAAAATATCAACCCATCATTTTTTACATTTGTCAAATATACGACATATGTTGCATTTCTTCAACGTTCATAGTTAGAACATTATTATTTAACAGGAAATGCGTAAATCATTATTGTCTTTATGTGTTAATATATTTGATATATTTAAAATTGCCGTTATTTAATTGTTTATTTTAATTTAAAACGATACATATAATGTTTATCTATGACTTGCGTTTTAATGCTTAATAACATGCTGATTCCTTCGTCTGTTGTATTCAATGATGTAGCAGTTATCAATTTAAATAATATCTTATACTTGTTTGTATTTGTTTTATCTTTAATTAAATATATTCTACATGTGCAGGATCTAAAACTATACCCCTAAGATATCTTACTTCTGAAAGACAACATGGTGACTGTGGTATCGAACAATGAGAAAGCTTAGGAAATTGCTTCACTTTGATCCCAGTTTGTATTTGTTTTTTGTCACGTTGAACCACTTAACAGAAACAGGAAACAGCTATGTAGGAAATGCATTATATATTGAAAAAAAATATATGTTGACAAAACTGATTCATCTGTCAATCTTGATCACATTTGATCTCTAAGTGAAAACTTAACAATACAAACAATAGCGTACAATTCGAACTGTCATGGTTAGATATTCACCGGAAATCCATTCCTGTTGTGAAAATGAATATCTAGAAATGAAATTCCAATGTTCGTTCAACATGAAAAAAGTGTACCTTTTATTTCTTCAACAACAATAAAATTCGCAATAAATGAACATTACCTATTGCTTAAATCGGTTGCAAGCAAAACTGTACGTATTAACATTTGCATTTTGGAAATAATAAAATGACAATAATGGAAAATATCACAATGTCGGAACAGTTCCAAAATCCAATAGAAAAATCCCCTTCCTGGCCTGCTACAAAAGAAAACTGAAATTTCAACAGAAAACAAATAACGTCATAAACCAACCCGCATAACACCTCTTGACTTCATAAATGCATTTAGTAACGATAAAACAAACAATTTATGCAGTCAATGCATTGGAGTTGCTCAAATATTACAGAATAAAAAACGGATACCAATTTCAATTACAGTGTACTTGTAGTTACATTTCGTCTACTATATTTGTTCAAGATATTTCATAAATCATTTTGCTAGCAATTTGTTTATAAAGTAAATGTGGTTTACCTCCTTGACTGTCACGTCTGTGGGTCGCAATACGTAGGAGAAAGTGTCCAACCATTCAACAAAGGAATGAATGGACACAGAAGTGATCTTACAAAAAAGAGGCTCTTGCCCGTGAGTCAACACTTTGTGCCGCCGGGGCACTCATTGGATGACTTTGTCAGATCCAAAATTTATATCATTGACCACAATCCAAGTTGGAAAGAGAACTGATGGTCACGTGACTATTTTTCAAATCAAATTACAGACGCTGATGAAGCTTGTCGGTCAAGCGAAATATCCGTCAACTTGATTATAATTATAGTCTTTTTGTAGACTTATAGTTGTTTTTGTTATATTTTAGCATCTTTTTTGGTGTTGTGCTACATTTAAGACGTTTGTATATTTTTTTTACCTAATAGCTTCTCGCCAGATTTTGGAATGACCTTGTACATCAAAACGTTTTACTCTAATAGTGTTTTTTGTAGCTTACTAATTAGACAAATAAGGGTAATACCAAGATTACCGAACTCCGAACAATCTTCCATTGACCGAAAAAAGGGAGATAATTATACTGCCTAATGTGAATTTAATTACTAGTCTAGGTTTATTCCAAGTTTTGAGTATTATAAGTGGATAATGAATCGACAAGAACGTTTTAATATCGGAAGTTTCAGAAATAATACGTGAATCTTTAACCTTAGTCGCTTATATCTACTCACGGAGAGCGAGTTCCATGATGGTTTTGGTCGATATACCTCCCATAATCTATACTAGACTATTCATTGAAAAATAGGCTTTTGACTAGCGGTTTCTAGCGCAACATCTATCTTTCTATAACAATGGGTGCATGAAATCGGACACAAAGGACCGCGGGTAACCTTAAGTGAAAGATACTAAGAACGCAGGTGTCGGACACTAAGAACCGGGTCAGAAAAGTGACAACAACGTTTTCGAGTGAGTATGCTATTTTTGTCCTCGGCGACCGTCAACGATATTAACAACAGCAATAAATTGACACATCGCCTTTGCTACTAACGTACTAGGTCTATGCCAAGCTTTGAGTATTATAAGTGGATAATAAATCGACAAGAACGTTTTAATATCGGAAGTTCCAGAACATATGTGAATCTTTAACTTTAGTCGCTTATATCTACTCATGAAGAGCGAGTTCCATGATTGTTGTGGTCGATATACCTCCCATAATCTATACTAGACTATTCATTAAAAAATAGGCTTTTGACTAGCGGTTTCTAGCGCAACATTTATCTTTTTATAACAACGGGTGCATGGAATCGGACACAAAGGACCGCGGGTAACCTTAAGTGAAAGATACTAAGAACGCGGTTGTCGGACACTAAGAACAAATCGTATGCAAGGGCAGGTCGGGGATTTAAGCCGTGGATGGCCAACATAGGATTATAATCCAGCGGTTGTCAGGCGAGACTGGTAAATTGAAGTCGTTCCCTTATGAAATTTATTTAATAAGATGCATGTTTTAAGGATGTTTGAATATGGGATAATGTTCTAATTTATTTGAGATGGCTTGAATTTATCGCTGTTTTACCACGGGTCAGTCACCTTATTTCAAATATTTTAAAATAATTATGGGCATAAAGCGACTAACCGTGGTAAAACGGATGTTCTCTCAAAGCCTTTAAAACGTCGCATTAGGGAATTACTCTACACTCAAAACAGTTTTTTATTGTATATTCTTTTATGCCCAAAACCTACTAATGTAAGACTTAAAAAAATAACAAAGCAGTACTATCATTAAAAAAATCAAAGTAAATTTTGTTGTACACTATTTACTCCACACCTCCGCTTGTGATAGTGCAATATTATAACCTATATTTTCCCTTTTTCAAACAGAAATGTCAGATAATATTGAACTGGAGGAGACGGAGCCAGTTGATGGGTCCTTTTTGGACGTATCTCTTGCAGAAGAGGTGAACTCAAATTCACAAGAGAACTACTGCTGCGGTGTTTGTAATAAGGTTTTTAGACGTAAAGCCCATTTGGTACGGCACAGTTCACATTAGATTTCAACGGATCAAAAAAACCTCTCTCCGATGTTCCATCCAAAACCTGTCCAAAGTTGCGGATCCCGGACATAAAGCGGTGGAATTTTCCATGAAATAACCGATATTCAATTTGCCAAAACTTAACGGTTTCGTGTCCATATCTCATATGTGTGGTTGAATCGCACGAAAACCATTCAACAATATCTAAGAAGAGAAGGTAGCATATGTTATGTAACGGAAATGTTCCGGATGCTAATAGTCCCATAAATTTTAAGAATGATTCTGTTTGTCCAACATCTTCAAGAGATTTCAGTACCTTAGGCAACAAATCAATCATGTCATTGATCTCAATAGATTCTGAATCGCATTCGGGTATTTCTTTCTCTGAAGGACAACATACTTCCATTTGAATTTCATCGTTCTCAAAGTCATTTCCTTCATTTTGGTTACTCTACGGAGTTTGAAAAAGATTCTTACAGAAGTTCTCCTTTACTGGAGTATTCGGCTTCTTTCTTTTTGGATTCCTTATCAAGTATGTAAGTTAAGCCATCATTAATGGTAATGCATTTGCCATATTTGGTTAAATTAGATGGTACTACTCCTTCGTGTATTTTTGTTTGATATCTTTGTATTTCTGTGTTTTCGTCTAATATCAGTTGCCGATATTTTAATGTTTCTTCTCCGTGTGACAGTTTACACTGTTCAATAATACTCTGCAAGGAACTTTCTTTTATTCCACAATAATAACACTTGTACATGTTTTCTTCGTACTTCAACTTGTTGATAGGTGAGAAGCGGCATGCCTGAAAAAAATATATTTGGATACAAAATTGTAGCTAGTCCAACTTTGTTTTATGAATTGTGTCATTTTTATATATATATAGAGAGAGAGTTTATTTTCTGTAATATTTATTACGTTGTTAGTCTATTCAGCCT
The DNA here is from genome assembly GCA_963680875.1 of Bathymodiolus brooksi. Taxonomy (NCBI): domain Eukaryota; kingdom Metazoa; phylum Mollusca; class Bivalvia; order Mytilida; family Modiolidae; genus Bathymodiolus; species Bathymodiolus brooksi. The sequence goes on along the minus strand of OY804581.1, from coordinate 88,387,993 downwards.
GCTACGTTGCTTTTTTGAAACAAAACTACAATTTCAATGTTATAATTAGTTAATGTAATCCGCGTTCTTAGTATCCACGGACACACAAGATCCCGCGTTCCATTGTATCATAACCCGTGGTCCTTTGTGTCCGATTTCATGCACCCGTTGTTATAAAAAGATAAATGTTGCGCTAGAAACCGCTAGTCAAAAGCCTATTTTTTAATGAATAGTCTAGTATAGATTATGGGAGGTATATCGACCAAAACAATCATGGAACTCGCTCTCCGTGAGTAGATATAAGCGACTAAAGTTAAAGATTCACATATTTTTTCTGAATTTTCCGATATTAAAACGTTCTTGTCGATTTATTATCCACTTATAATACTCAAAACTTGGTATAAACCTAGCACGTTAGACGATGTGTCCATTTATTTCTGTTGTTAATATCGCTGACGGTCGCTGAGGATAAAAATAGCATACTCACCCGAAAACGTTGTTGTCACTTGTCTGACCCGGTTCTTAGTGTTCGACCCGGTTCTAAGTGTCCGAATACCCGGCGTGACAAAGATGATTTGTAGTGAGAAACATCCACTAAATCTTTGAGTATAGTAATACAGTCTACATTTAAGCTGCTATTTTATTTCGTCTGAACTGAATTAGTCGGCTTTCCAATCTTTGACTTTAAGCTTACATGATGATCATCATTCCAGAGACGCGTCGTGCGCACTAAATTATATATCTGCGTTTTTATTTCCTTGTTAAAAATCTTTTTAAACTAATTCTTACATTTGACTGCTGTTGAACATGTAATTAGACATTTTACAGTGCATATGACATTGATTTCAATATAGCAAGGTTTTTGAGTAACATATATTTATTCCACTTATGATCAGCGTCATTAAAAGCCCTAAATCACAAACAAAGCTTTATCTATTTAGTAAATCATAGGTATATTAGCTTTGCATTGTCAACATATGCATTTTCAAGCTACTTTAACATACACGTTTACGCCAAGAGAGACGATTTTTCTTTCCCTATAATCAATTTTCCTTTTTTGAATGGTGACGTTGCCTTGACCTCATTATATGTCGCTTACATTCCACGGTTAGTTCGTTTTCAACGTATTTGTAATAATGTGTCTGACTTCCATGACGATTTTCTCGTGGTTTTATGACAAGGTGACCGCTTTCATAGATTACAGAAAACTTTCACACATTTGTATTACCCTCATGCAGGTCTTGTATATAAATACTATTCTATATGCCAGATATATGATCAAAAAGGGTATTTCCCATCCATGTTGTTTATGGTGACGTAATTAACACAGCCAAAAATTTCAAATTTGACACATCTAAACTTGCAACATCATTGAACAATCTTATTCGCAGAGGCTATGATTTATCAACTAGTATTCATTCCTTGAGGCATTTTTACTTTGATAAAAATATAGACAAGCTGCTAGTACAACTAGTAGGTCAAACTAGAAATTAAATTAGTACATTTATATTTCTTTCCGTATTTTATTATCATTTTTCATTCAATATTTGATAACCTATTGATTCTAGTTTCCAACGAGGACCAATATTTGTTTGGATGTTCATGATTAATTGATATTAAATCTGTTAAAGTATCAATTTTGATCTTAGTTGTCTGAAGAGTAAATGTATTTTACCAACAGATTCTACCTTCCTAGCTAGTAGTCAGTTAACTATGAACATTCATTGACACTTATTCCACTGTCCAAGTATATGTATACATTATATTTTGTGATATTATGTGGTCTTCTTAAGTGGAAGCGAATGTGCAGGTTTTTTTTTCGATTGTTTATATATGCATTACCTTTGAAAATATTGTCAATGAAAGTCATCATAGGAAACTGCGAGCACCAGTTCCAGGTGAAGGTATATACTTCTATGTTTTCTTTAGATAATATAATACATCATTACACATCATATTTGAATCTATTAGTGTATAGGGGAAACATGTGGGCGTCTTATAAGAGACAGGAACTGCTTACCTTTCACGAGCACCTGGGTTCACCCACGGTGTTTGGTAGGATTCCTGATCTATTTAGTTTTCTGAGTTTGGTATGTGTGTGTGTTTCTTTGTTTGTTTTTGTTTTTGTTTGTTTGTTTTTTGTTGTTGCTTATTTTGTTTTGTTTTGTCTGTCTTCGACCAGTGTCTTGTCTACCCAATGGTAACAGTATCTCTGTTGCTTTTCTCTAGCGTTTATTTATACGTTTTTTAATAATCCCTTTACATGTAAAAATATAATTTAATACGTAAACTGTTATATTAAAATTGAAAGCAAATTACACGCGATCGGCTGTATTAATAGAATATTCTTATTTGAACTTTCTTATAACCGATTTCTTTCCAAGATTAATTACATCCTTTAGTCAGTACAAAAAAAACATCATTCAATAATTATGTTGTCCACACTTTGTCGAGGAAGGAGGTTAATTCCCTAATTTGTCCATCTTTTTGATTCGATAATCATCAAATAAATTCATGGCCGACATGTTTACATGAACAGTGTAATACAATACTTCTCTGAAGTACAGTAATTTAGTTGTCTTTGTTGTGTATTTCCATTTGATTAAACGTATATCTTTTTAAAGACATGTGAATGAATGAATGAATGAATGAATGAATGATACAATAAAGGAAGCAAACCATCGTTAGCAAATTATTAATCGGTATAATAAATAACGCTGCTCAGAATTGGGAAATTTAGTATTGGAAAACTAAAAATATGAAGCGAATACATATATAAACATGTCATCGACGTTTAGTTTATATGACGAGCTGAATATATGTGCGCAATGTGGTCGTGTACATTTCAATTCGTCTTTTAAGCGAGTACCCGTGTGTAATTTGTGAGTGCATTTCCATACCATTGATAAACAGAATAAAGTACAAGCTGTTTTCTTGTCTCGATAACCCTAAACTATATGTACTTCGCCAGAATTGCATTTTAAGTTGTAATGCGATCCTTTAAATTACAATCAAGCTGCATTACGTTGATACGGTGAAGTAATTTTATTGACTAATCCTTTCTTTAATTGTTTGCGTAAGGTTTTCTATAATAACCAATAGATCTGAAATCGATAAAACCAATTCCCTGATGATAATAAAAATCGTCTTTAATTAGTTGTCCAGCAAATGATTTAGATTTTAATCCCTTCAATCATTCTGAAGGAAACCATTAACGACAAAGTCAACAGATTGACGTCTGAGTTTTATTTAACACACATTTTAGCTTGGCAAAGATGGGGAAACGTATATGTGAAACAAAATTTGCACCGAACTGTTTACTTACCTTATGGCAGTTATAAAGCAAATTGTACTAAATTGTACACTACCGTTTCCTCTTCTTTTTTCTTTGGACTGTTTATAATTACATTTACCTTGTTTTTTCTATCATGCATGGGAACATAATATGACTCTTTTAAGTTAATCTTTTGTATATAACTTCTATATTTGTGGGGGTATTTTTTTTAGAATTATAGAAAGGTCTAATTGATTTCTAATCGTATAATTGTAATTATCAAACGACATACACGCATCCAAATACAAGGTGTTCTTCATTGTTTTTTCTTCTTTAATTATTTCCCGCTTTGCTTGTTTTATACTAAAATTGTATTTTTCTTATTTTCTTGTGCAATTGCAACAGAATGCAATAATAAATGTATATACAAGATAATACTTGCAAAAATTGTGTCTGATAATTTTGAAACACTTGTCAAAAAACATAATTATAAACGACAGGTTTCTTGCCTCGTAGCTAAAATAACATGTATACAAGAACTTACCGTGTTAACAAATGGATATTATATTTACAAGAATGGAAAAGCAAATATATATCAACAATTAAAAGATTGGGTAAAATAAACAACATTTTGTTTTTATCAAGCCAGGTAAACACATAGAAATGTCCTGTACCAACATGTATATCATCTGTATCATATTTGATAAATAGATAAATATCAACTGTATCAGAATAAATCAACAAATTTATATCATCTATGTTAGATTAGGTAGACAAAATATAAATCACCTGTTCCAGGTTAGATAAACATGTATTTATCAACTGTACCATATTAGATATATATATATATCTACGTATGCGTCGCCATGTTTACTCAATTTGCGACAGTAAAACCGACGATTTACGTCGGCAACACTTCAAATACAATACAGTTATTCTCTAGTTTAACAAGTAAGATAAACAAATATATATCTCATTTTACAAGTAAGATAAACAAATACAAATCCCATTTAAGAAGTAATATACACACATACTTATCACTTTCACAAAGAAATACATAAAGATGTGCATCTGTCAACATTATGTTTGCTTTCTTTCTTTCTTTCTTCGCGATTCTAGTTTTTATTTTTGTATTTTTATCAAGACATTATTTCTTTAGTTTATTTAATTTGATTTCAAACAAATAAAAAGAATCTATAAATAAATAGAAACATTTACATTGACAAATACAAATTATATAAATTGTACAATTGTCTTGTAATCACTACATGCATTCAAATGAAGTAAATGTAACGAATTACCTAATTGTTTTAAATTGCATAATCAATTATGTGGTGTAAGACTGTGCAGAAATGTTTTCTACCATGTATGCCTTAATTTGCATAAGGAATGCAATTTGCAAATACGTTAGGCACAACAAAACCACTTTGAAGGCCAGGCAACTTTCCATGAAAATAAGAAATGACATGTACATTAATGAGATGCGATTAATTACATTCTCGTCGTAATTTACGAAAATAAAGAATCGACTATGTTAGAAAACCCGACAACAAAGTTCTCCAAAACTGTTTATGTAGCAGAATATATCATGCATGATATCAACTATGTGACGTATGTTGGACCACGAGGATGTGTTTCAAGAAAAGAAGATACAAAAGGGACAATAAGAAAATGAAGAACAGACAATACAAAAACAAAAATATGAAGGACAGAAAAACCACATTCTCTTTCTTATCTACAATTTTCGTCCACGAGGATCAGTAAAACTAGTGTTGTGCTTGCCACAGTTTGTTGACCACTCGATTTATATATATTTTTTTTTGGAGCTCACGCTCTTTTCGTATCACCATTAAAAGCACATTTCCAATATCATTTAATTGACTTATTAAGTGATATTCTCCTAATAACCGTTACTTTATGCTGCCGGATGATTATTAACAATACTTCATGACAATCATCAATTAATTGTTTATCTCGAAAACTTCTTGTCCAACACATGTTGTGTTGTGTTGTTGTTGTTTTTTCGTTTGTCTTCGTCTTGTGTTTTGTGTACCCAATGTTGCCCGTTTCTCTGGATTGTCCATTCTTAATGCCCCTATGTTTTCTCTAACGTTTATTTAAGAAGGGTTCGTGTTGCTCAATCTGTTTCCTGTTTAGTGTTTTGTCTGTCTTTTTTTTCTATTGCCCTATTGACCATTATAGTGTACTGTACGGAGATTTATGGCTTTTTATTCCCCCCCCTCCTCCATTTGGTATTTTCAAACTCTCATTTTCGATTCAACGTCTATTTCTATTTTAAATGTTAAAGATAATCAAGTACAAACATATTATGCATACGTGATGTCCTCTGTGTTTTACGTATAATGTTCTAATCCCGTCATTCAAGTAAATAATATACCGTATTGTGTGTAATCTCTTCCTATTTTCAATTCCATTCAGACGTATTACGTTACATCATATGAATTCACTGATGTATCCAGTGATGTTGTAATATATAATTACAAAATATATGAACAAATGAAGCCTTACTTATAGAGTAACTGAAAACTGGTTCAGCCAAATGTCATCCAAAATTGAAGTTTATCAAATGTTAATAATGCTCTAAAAGTGACATCTAGAATGCAAGACATGGTATTTTCTAATGTTTTGTTTCCACGATTACTGGTTTAATGTTTTCGTTATAAAATACTTCGCGAAGCCAATATTGGGATGCATAATTTTATAATCAAAATTTGATAGTTTGTTATGGTGTTTAAAATTAAGTTCAACGATTTACATTAAACTTAAAAAGCTTCATATGACCCACAAAATGTAGAAAAATAAAAGTCAGCATGGTGCTTGTCTAATGTACTCTTGTGCATTCTATATTAGAACGGATATATTTCGGAGCCATCCGGTGCAAGTGAAAACGATGTAGCAGATCACATTACATGAGATAAGGAAATGTTTGTTAAGCCTCTGCTTTGTACATATGTTCTGGGATAGAGTCTCGAGGAATCCAAACTACCTGTTAAGTCAAATACTGAAACATTATTTATGTTAATTCTACTGTATTACTAGTACATCTATAAGTTCTACTTACCTTATTATATATGACAATGTATAATGCAATTCTAAAGTGTAGTCCAAGTTTTACTAACGGGGATTGATGTAGATTAATTCAAATGTGACTTGGCGAAATCAATTTATTTCTATATGTACATTATTTATAAGATTGTTTTTTTAAATATACAGTTCCCATCAAAATAAAAAAAAAACAAAACAAAATATTACACTGTTGGAACAATTTCAAAATCCAATAGACAAATCATAGAAAGAGGCATAATGTGGACCACTAACACTAATACATGCTCGCCTACTTTCCATACTTGTTACAGTTGGGGCTAAGCTAGTGCTATAAGTCCAAGCCTTGATTTAATTATACATAGAAACTAAGGTTCATCCCCATGAGGAATGAGGAGCATTATTAGAGTTTTGCTATACCGTTTAGAACCTTTGGATTGCTTGCTTCCAAAAACCATTAACTTATTCCGCTTTCAAAATTATTGACCTTAAGCGTACATTGCGAATGCTGATCTGGAAATGTGCTATACGTTATATATTTGTATGTTTATTATAGAAAGCCAAGTGTTCATCCCCGGGTTTTAGTAGGTTCGTGTTACTCAATTTTTAGTTTTATGTGTATGTTTTGTAGATTGTTGCTTGTCCTTTTGTCCTTTTTCTTTTAGCCATAGTGTTGTCTGTTCTTCTTCAAAATACGGATTCTGAGTACCTCTTTAAACTCTTCTTATTACATAAGGATGCTGCGTTCTGCTGATATTGTGCTTTATATAATTGTAACTGCAGACTTGTCACTTAAATTTGATTAAAATAGTGATTGCCAATACGTAAAATGTATTACCAGGCATCTGACAAATATTTGAAACACAACTTGTGATCTTATGATATCATGTCATTTTTCATTTATGAAATTATTATCACAGCTTTATTATCATTGCCATTCTTGTAATTATAGTTATCAGCAAGGAACATAAGGGTAATAACAAAATTACCGGACTCCGAACAATCTTTTTATTATTGCATTCTGTTGCAATTGCACAAGAAAATAAGAAAAATACAATTTTAGTATAAAACAAGCAAAGCGGGAAATAATTAAAGAAGAAAAAACAATGAAGAACACCTTGTATTTGGATGCGTGTTAACAAATGGATATTATATTTACAAGAATGGAAAAGCAAATATATATCAACAATTAAAAGATTGGGTAAAATAAACAACATTTTGTTTTTATCAAGCCAGGTAAACACATAGAAATGTCCTGTACCAACATGTATATCATCTGTATCATATTTGATAAATAGATAAATATCAACTGTATCAGAATAAATCAACAAATTTATATCATCTATGTTAGATTAGGTAGACAAAATATAAATCACCTGTTCCAGGTTAGATAAACATGTATTTATCAACTGTACCATATTAGATATATATATATATCTACGTATGCGTCGCCATGTTTACTCAATTTGCGACAGTAAAACCGACGATTTACGTCGGCAACACTTCAAATACAATACAGTTATTCTCTAGTTTAACAAGTAAGATAAACAAATATATATCTCATTTTACAAGTAAGATAAACAAATACAAATCCCATTTAAGAAGTAATATACACACATACTTATCACTTTCACAAAGAAATACATAAAGATGTGCATCTGTCAACATTATGTTTGCTTTCTTTCTTTCTTTCTTCGCGATTCTAGTTTTTATTTTTGTATTTTTATCAAGACATTATTTCTTTAGTTTATTTAATTTGATTTCAAACAAATAAAAAGAATCTATAAATAAATAGAAACATTTACATTGACAAATACAAATTATATAAATTGTACAATTGTCTTGTAATCACTACATGCATTCAAATGAAGTAAATGTAACGAATTACCTAATTGTTTTAAATTGCATAATCAATTATGTGGTGTAAGACTGTGCAGAAATGTTTTCTACCATGTATGCCTTAATTTGCATAAGGAATGCAATTTGCAAATACGTTAGGCACAACAAAACCACTTTGAAGGCCAGGCAACTTTCCATGAAAATAAGAAATGACATGTACATTAATGAGATGCGATTAATTACATTCTCGTCGTAATTTACGAAAATAAAGAATCGACTATGTTAGAAAACCCGACAACAAAGTTCTCCAAAACTGTTTATGTAGCAGAATATATCATGCATGATATCAACTATGTGACGTATGTTGGACCACGAGGATGTGTTTCAAGAAAAGAAGATACAAAAGGGACAATAAGAAAATGAAGAACAGACAATACAAAAACAAAAATATGAAGGACAGAAAAACCACATTCTCTTTCTTATCTACAATTTTCGTCCACGAGGATCAGTAAAACTAGTGTTGTGCTTGCCACAGTTTGTTGACCACTCGATTTATATATATATTTTTTTGGAGCTCACGCTCTTTTCGTATCACCATTAAAAGCACATTTCCAATATCATTTAATTGACTTATTAAGTGATATTCTCCTAATAACCGTTACTTTATGCTGCCGGATGATTATTAACAATACTTCATGACAATCATCAATTAATTGTTTATCTCGAAAACTTCTTGTCCAACACATGTTGTGTTGTGTTGTTGTTGTTTTTTCGTTTGTCTTCGTCTTGTGTTTTGTGTACCCAATGTTGCCCGTTTCTCTGGATTGTCCATTCTTAATGCCCCTATGTTTTCTCTAACGTTTATTTAAGAAGGGTTCGTGTTGCTCAATCTGTTTCCTGTTTAGTGTTTTGTCTGTCTTTTTTTTCTATTGCCCTATTGACCATTATAGTGTACTGTACGGAGATTTATGGCTTTTTATTCCCCCCCCTCCTCCATTTGGTATTTTCAAACTCTCATTTTCGATTCAACGTCTATTTCTATTTTAAATGTTAAAGATAATCAAGTACAAACATATTATGCATACGTGATGTCCTCTGTGTTTTACGTATAATGTTCTAATCCCGTCATTCAAGTAAATAATATACCGTATTGTGTGTAATCTCTTCCTATTTTCAATTCCATTCAGACGTATTACGTTACATCATATGAATTCACTGATGTATCCAGTGATGTTGTAATATATAATTACAAAATATATGAACAAATGAAGCCTTACTTATAGAGTAACTGAAAACTGGTTCAGCCAAATGTCATCCAAAATTGAAGTTTATCAAATGTTAATAATGCTCTAAAAGTGACATCTAGAATGCAAGACATGGTATTTTCTAATGTTTTGTTTCCACGATTACTGGTTTAATGTTTTCGTTATAAAATACTTCGCGAAGCCAATATTGGGATGCATAATTTTATAATCAAAATTTGATAGTTTGTTATGGTGTTTAAAATTAAGTTCAACGATTTACATTAAACTTAAAAAGCTTCATATGACCCACAAAATGTAGAAAAATAAAAGTCAGCATGGTGCTTGTCTAATGTACTCTTGTGCATTCTATATTAGAACGGATATATTTCGGAGCCATCCGGTGCAAGTGAAAACGATGTAGCAGATCACATTACATGAGATAAGGAAATGTTTGTTAAGCCTCTGCTTTGTACATATGTTCTGGGATAGAGTCTCGAGGAATCCAAACTACCTGTTAAGTCAAATACTGAAACATTATTTATGTTAATTCTACTGTATTACTAGTACATCTATAAGTTCTACTTACCTTATTATATATGACAATGTATAATGCAATTCTAAAGTGTAGTCCAAGTTTTACTAACGGGGATTGATGTAGATTAATTCAAATGTGACTTGGCGAAATCAATTTATTTCTATATGTACATTATTTATAAGATTGTTTTTTTAAATATACAGTTCCCATCAAAATAAAAAAAAAACAAAACAAAATATTACACTGTTGGAACAATTTCAAAATCCAATAGACAAATCATAGAAAGAGGCATAATGTGGACCACTAACACTAATACATGCTCGCCTACTTTCCATACTTGTTACAGTTGGGGCTAAGCTAGTGCTATAAGTCCAAGCCTTGATTTAATTATACATAGAAACTAAGGTTCATCCCCATCAGGAATGAGGAGCATTATTAGAGTTTTGCTATACCGTTTAGAACCTTTGGATTGCTTGCTTCCAAAAACCATTAACTTATTCCGCTTTCAAAATTATTGACCTTAAGCGTACATTGCGAATGCTGATCTGGAAATGTGCTATACGTTATATATTTGTATGTTTATTATAGAAAGCCAAGTGTTCATCCCCGGGTTTTAGTAGGTTCGTGTTACTCAATTTTTAGTTTTATGTGTATGTTTTGTAGATTGTTGCTTGTCCTTTTGTCCTTTTTCTTTTAGCCATAGTGTTGTCTGTTCTTCTTCAAAATACGGATTCTGAGTACCTCTTTAAACTCTTCTTATTACATAAGGATGCTGCGTTCTGCTGATATTGTGCTTTATATAATTGTAACTGCAGACTTGTCACTTAAATTTGATTAAAATAGTGATTGCCAATACGTAAAATGTATTACCAGGCATCTGACAAATATTTGTAACACAACTTGTGATCTTATGATATCATGTCATTTTTCATTTATGAAATTATTATCACAGCTTTATTATCATTGCCATTCTTGTAATTATAGTTATCAGCAAGGAACATAAGGGTAATAACAAAATTACCGGACTCCGAACAATCTTTTTATTATTGCATTCTGTTGCAATTGCACAAGAAAATAAGAAAAATACAATTTTAGTATAAAACAAGCAAAGCGGGAAATAATTAAAGAAGAAAAAACAATGAAGAACACCTTGTATTTGGATGCGTGTTAACAAATGGATATTATATTTACAAGAATGGAAAAGCAAATATATATCAACAATTAAAAGATTGGGTAAAATAAACAACATTTTGTTTTTATCAAGCCAGGTAAACACATAGAAATGTCCTGTACCAACATGTATATCATCTGTATCATATTTGATAAATAGATAAATATCAACTGTATCAGAATAAATCAACAAATTTATATCATCTATGTTAGATTAGGTAGACAAAATATAAATCACCTGTTCCAGGTTAGATAAACATGTATTTATCAACTGTACCATATTAGATATATATATATATCTACGTATGCGTCGCCATGTTTACTCAATTTGCGACAGTAAAACCGACGATTTACGTCGGCAACACTTCAAATACAATACAGTTATTCTCTAGTTTAACAAGTAAGATAAACAAATATATATCTCATTTTACAAGTAAGATAAACAAATACAAATCCCATTTAAGAAGTAATATACACACATACTTATCACTTTCACAAAGAAATACATAAAGATGTGCATCTGTCAACATTATGTTTGCTTTCTTTCTTTCTTTCTTCGCGATTCTAGTTTTTATTTTTGTATTTTTATCAAGACATTATTTCTTTAGTTTATTTAATTTGATTTCAAACAAATAAAAAGAATCTATAAATAAATAGAAACATTTACATTGACAAATACAAATTATATAAATTGTACAATTGTCTTGTAATCACTACATGCATTCAAATGAAGTAAATGTAACGAATTACCTAATTGTTTTAAATTGCATAATCAATTATGTGGTGTAAGACTGTGCAGAAATGTTTTCTACCATGTATGCCTTAATTTGCATAAGGAATGCAATTTGCAAATACGTTAGGCACAACAAAACCACTTTGAAGGCCAGGCAACTTTCCATGAAAATAAGAAATGACATGTACATTAATGAGATGCGATTAATTACATTCTCGTCGTAATTTACGAAAATAAAGAATCGACTATGTTAGAAAACCCGACAACAAAGTTCTCCAAAACTGTTTATGTAGCAGAATATATCATGCATGATATCAACTATGTGACGTATGTTGGACCACGAGGATGTGTTTCAAGAAAAGAAGATACAAAAGGGACAATAAGAAAATGAAGAACAGACAATACAAAAACAAAAATATGAAGGACAGAAAAACCACATTCTCTTTCTTATCTACAATTTTCGTCCACGAGGATCAGTAAAACTAGTGTTGTGCTTGCCACAGTTTGTTGACCACTCGATTTATATATATATTTTTTTGGAGCTCACGCTCTTTTCGTATCACCATTAAAAGCACATTTCCAATATCATTTAATTGACTTATTAAGTGATATTCTCCTAATAACCGTTACTTTATGCTGCCGGATGATTATTAACAATACTTCATGACAATCATCAATTAATTGTTTATCTCGAAAACTTCTTGTCCAACACATGTTGTGTTGTGTTGTTGTTGTTTTTTCGTTTGTCTTCGTCTTGTGTTTTGTGTACCCAATGTTGCCCGTTTCTCTGGATTGTCCATTCTTAATGCCCCTATGTTTTCTCTAACGTTTATTTAAGAAGGGTTCGTGTTGCTCAATCTGTTTCCTGTTTAGTGTTTTGTCTGTCTTTTTTTTCTATTGCCCTATTGACCATTATAGTGTACTGTACGGAGATTTATGGCTTTTTATTCCCCCCCCTCCTCCATTTGGTATTTTCAAACTCTCATTTTCGATTCAACGTCTATTTCTATTTTAAATGTTAAAGATAATCAAGTACAAACATATTATGCATACGTGATGTCCTCTGTGTTTTACGTATAATGTTCTAATCCCGTCATTCAAGTAAATAATATACCGTATTGTGTGTAATCTCTTCCTATTTTCAATTCCATTCAGACGTATTACGTTACATCATATGAATTCACTGATGTATCCAGTGATGTTGTAATATATAATTACAAAATATATGAACAAATGAAGCCTTACTTATAGAGTAACTGAAAACTGGTTCAGCCAAATGTCATCCAAAATTGAAGTTTATCAAATGTTAATAATGCTCTAAAAGTGACATCTAGAATGCAAGACATGGTATTTTCTAATGTTTTGTTTCCACGATTACTGGTTTAATGTTTTCGTTATAAAATACTTCGCGAAGCCAATATTGGGATGCATAATTTTATAATCAAAATTTGATAGTTTGTTATGGTGTTTAAAATTAAGTTCAACGATTTACATTAAACTTAAAAAGCTTCATATGACCCACAAAATGTAGAAAAATAAAAGTCAGCATGGTGCTTGTCTAATGTACTCTTGTGCATTCTATATTAGAACGGATATATTTCGGAGCCATCCGGTGCAAGTGAAAACGATGTAGCAGATCACATTACATGAGATAAGGAAATGTTTGTTAAGCCTCTGCTTTGTACATATGTTCTGGGATAGAGTCTCGAGGAATCCAAACTACCTGTTAAGTCAAATACTGAAACATTATTTATGTTAATTCTACTGTATTACTAGTACATCTATAAGTTCTACTTACCTTATTATATATGACAATGTATAATGCAATTCTAAAGTGTAGTCCAAGTTTTACTAACGGGGATTGATGTAGATTAATTCAAATGTGACTTGGCGAAATCAATTTATTTCTATATGTACATTATTTATAAGATTGTTTTTTTAAATATACAGTTCCCATCAAAATAAAAAAAAAACAAAACAAAATATTACACTGTTGGAACAATTTCAAAATCCAATAGACAAATCATAGAAAGAGGCATAATGTGGACCACTAACACTAATACATGCTCGCCTACTTTCCATACTTGTTACAGTTGGGGCTAAGCTAGTGCTATAAGTCCAAGCCTTGATTTAATTATACATAGAAACTAAGGTTCATCCCCATCAGGAATGAGGAGCATTATTAGAGTTTTGCTATACCGTTTAGAACCTTTGGATTGCTTGCTTCCAAAAACCATTAACTTATTCCGCTTTCAAAATTATTGACCTTAAGCGTACATTGCGAATGCTGATCTGGAAATGTGCTATACGTTATATATTTGTATGTTTATTATAGAAAGCCAAGTGTTCATCCCCGGGTTTTAGTAGGTTCGTGTTACTCAATTTTTAGTTTTATGTGTATGTTTTGTAGATTGTTGCTTGTCCTTTTGTCCTTTTTCTTTTAGCCATAGTGTTGTCTGTTCTTCTTCAAAATACGGATTCTGAGTACCTCTTTAAACTCTTCTTATTACATAAGGATGCTGCGTTCTGCTGATATTGTGCTTTATATAATTGTAACTGCAGACTTGTCACTTAAATTTGATTAAAATAGTGATTGCCAATACGTAAAATGTATTACCAGGCATCTGACAAATATTTGAAACACAACTTGTGATCTTATGATATCATGTCATTTTTCATTTATGAAATTATTATCACAGCTTTATTATCATTGCCATTCTTGTAATTATAGTTATCAGCAAGGAACATAAGGGTAATAACAAAATTACCGGACTCCGAACAATCTTACAAAGGGAAAGTCAAAACTCGTAAGTATATAAACAGACAAAATCAGTCAACAACCGGAAAACTGTGAAAACCGTAATGACCCTGACTTGGTACAGGCATTTCTAAGGAAATGGTGGGTTGAATCAGATTTTAAAGTGCCAAACCTCCCCCTTTCATTACGGCTCAAAGTTTCCGGCTGTCACTATAACAGTATTTATAACAATACTTGAACAAAACAGGTAAAACAGTTGTCAAAGCAGCACCAAGCTTAGTGAAGTAAATGTCAAAGACACTTTTACGTCACACATTGATAAAACATTATTTTTGACATTTTTGTTGACACCTTATCTTTATACATTTTGTTGCAATGCATTTGCGTGATAGTCTTTTTCATCAGCAAAGATTGATTATTGCCCTTGATTACCATATTGTTTTCCATAAAATTTGCACCGTGAAAATGTTTCCTAATGTGGCATATTATGCGCTCTTTGTGAGGGCTGGCATTTTATTCACCCCTGAAAAGCACTTCCATGATCGTATCATTTCATTGAGAGGGGAAATTGGGGTCTTCAAAGTTAGTATAACCCCGCCACTTGTTATATAAGTGCATGTACCAAGCCAGGAAAGTGTACGGTTATGTATTTGTGTGTAATGAGGTATCGGTTTTGTCTACTATTATTCTATTGGATGTTCCAACAGTGTAGTATTGTTGTTGTTTTTCATTTTGCTGATACTTATGGAACTGCAATATACTATGTTAGGCAACCGACATGAAAACAAACACAATAATATATTTATGACCGTCACTATGGTAACATTCCTATTCTTAATCATAATGTTTTAACAGAACATAGTTCGCATTAGATGTAAAATGCATCACGATATAATTACAATCAAAGGACTTCTCACCGGGTGTGTAACTAGATTAACACGACGGGTGTCACTAGTGGAGCGGGAACTACCTACCCTTCCGGAGCACCTGAGTTCAACCCCGGTTTTAGTAGGGTTCCTGTTACTCGATCTTTAGCTTTATATATATGTTTGTTGATCGTTGTTTGTCCTTTTGTACTTTTTCTTTTGACCATTGTTTTGTCTGTTCTTCTTCGATATACGGATTCTGATTACCCCTTTGGTATCTTCAAACTCTTCTATATCACAACAAGGTGCACGATATAAAATGAGCAGTATGATTATAGCTGAAAAACGAACGATAATATATTTCTATCACGCTTGTTGCTTGATAAGATACAATATCGTGTGTAAATATCAAAGTCAAAATGTACCAACCATCGATAAATAATTGCACTTTATGAATAAACAATGTATACTCTAAAGTACAAATATACGTGATATTAACATTTTTAGTCTTTTTCCCAACGTCACTATCGTTCTTTTATATAACATAATTATGATGTAGATGCATTAATTACATATGTGTTTCATATAAATTATATACTACAAAAAGATGCCATGTAAATCTTTAATTAATTACTAAAATTGTGTTATCTCTTTATAATCGACTATTTCAAATAACTACTTCATCTTTAGTAGATGAAAAAGAAATAATTGATCGTTTTATTCAATTTATTATACAGACATTAACATTCCTTCATTTAAATACTGTTACGGTAATTATATTATAAGATGACGTTCGGAAACTCTCATGTTGTTCGAATCATGATGAATACTAAGCATGTGATTTGCACTTTAATGTAAAACCAACGCAGTAACGACTCTGTACTTTAATGTTGAATCTGTGTCGTTACGAGTCGGTACTTTAATGTAGCGGATTATTTGTCGACACGAGTCGGTACTTTAATATATAAACTATGCCGTCACGAGTCGGTGCTCACGAGTCTGAACTTTAAGGTGGAATCTGTGTCGTCACGAGTTTGTACTTTAATGTAGAATTTGTGTCGTCACGATTCAGTACTTTAAGATAGAATTTTGGAAGCGCGTCACAGTTCTGTACTTGAATGTAGACATTTTCTCGTCACGAGTTTGTACTTTAATGTAGAATCTGTGTCGTTACGAGTTTGCACTTTAATGTAGAATTTGTGTCGCTACGAGTTTGCACTTTAATGTAGAATCTGTGTCGTTACGAGTTTGCACTTTAATGTAGAATTTGTGTCGTTACGAGTTTGTACTTTAATGTAGGATCTGTGTCGTTACGAGTTTGTACTTTAATGCAGGATCTGTGTCGCTACGAGTTTGCACTTTAATGTAGAATTTGTGTCGTTACGAGTTTGCACTTTAATGTATAATTTGTGTCGCTACGAGTTTGCACTTTAATGTAGAATTTGTGTCGTTACGAGTTTGTACTTTAATGTAGAATTTGTGTCGTTACGAGTTTGCACTTTAATGTAGAATTTGTGTCGTTACGAGTTTGTACTTTAATGTGGAATTTGTGTCGTTGCGAGTTTGTACTTTAATGTAGGATCTGTGTCGTTACGAGTTTGTACTTTAATGTAGAATTTGTGTCGTTACGAGTTTGTACTTTAATGTAGGATCTGTGTCGTTACCAGTTTGCATTTTAATGTAGAATGTGGGTCGTTACGAGTTTGTACTTTAATGTATAATTTGTGTCGTTACGAGTTTGTACTTTAATGTAGAATTTGTGTCGTTACCAGTTTGCACTTTAATGTAGAATTTGTGTCGTTACGAGTTTGTACTTTAATGTAGAATTTGTGTCGTTACCAGTTTGCACTTTAATGTAGAATTTGTGTCGTTACGAGTTTGTACTTTAATGTAGGATCTGTGTCGTTAAGAGTTTGTACTTTAATGTAAAATTTGTGTCGTTACGAGTTTGTACTTTAATGTAGGATCTGTGTCGTTACCAGTTTGTACTTTAATGTAGAATGTGTGTCGTTACGAGTTTGTACTTTAATGTAGAATTTGTGTCGTTACGAGTTTGTACTTTAATGTAGGATCTGTGTCGTTACCAGTTTGCACTTTAATGTAGAATGAGTGTCGTTACGAGTTTGCACTTTAATGTAGAATTTGTGTCGTTACGAGTTTGTACTTTAATGTAGAATTTGTGTCGTTACCAGTTTGCACTTTAATGTAGAATGTGTGTCGTTGCGAGTTAGTACTTTAATGTAGGATCTATGTCGTTACGAGTTTGCACTTTAATGTGGAATTTGTGTCGCTACGAGTTTGCACTTTAATGTGGAATTTGTGTCGTTATGATTCTGCACTTTATTGTAGAATGTGCGTCGTCACGAGTTTGCACTTTAATGTAGCATTTGCATCGTCACGATTCTGCCCTTTCATGTAGAAATTGTGTCGTCAGGAAGATTTGTGTCAGCTCATCAAAAGTCGGTACTCTAATTTAGAATTATAGGCATAAATACGATTCAATTGCAGGGTAATTTAACATTCTTATGTTTCAATTGGGATTCTTTTCATTTGATTGAGACTATATCCGTTCTCTTTCTATATGAATGTCATGTAATTGCATTCATTATGCAAGGATGGGTATGTATCAAAATATTTTTGCTACAATTATTTAGCTTTTGCTGCATTGATGTAGATCATAAACAGTTGTTAGTTTGTGTCTGGATTGTGGTCACTGCCTATTGGGAATCTACATTTTTCTGACATTTTTCTGGTATCGATCGCAACATGATACTACAATACATATAGTCTGGTAAATATTGTGGTAGGCGCCAATATTGTGTTATTGCCCTTGACATTGCGTGCTAATATTGCTGTATTAATATGACATTAGTTGTGATAACTACCATTAAATAGATATAAATGGCAATGATTTTGAGTATTCATTCTGGATTAATGAATGCCTATTGCAATTTGACTTGATAAAAATGTACGACAATGTTAAGGTACATATAGTATATCCAATTAAAGTTCATGGTCACAATACATACTCTACTTTATCATAGTTAGTCGAGTGTCCATAGTTGTTGCGGATAAAGTTCAGCCAGAGTTAAGAACGAGATATATATCTTGTTAGTATGACAGATATTGACAATAATCATCTATTTCTATTTCCTATATATTTGCATTTTCAATTATTGTCTATTTTTAGAACAACATATCAACAAGTCATGACTTGTGAAATGGATATACAGGAACAAATTGTAACATTTACATGTATAAAATATAAAGCCAAAATACAATCAATACCACTGCTTATATGTTAACATCAACGTTAGAGTAATCCAAAGGGGGTGAAGAAAGGAAAATCCCGATATACTGGCAAAAACGGGCACAAGACACAGAAGGAAGATAACCACAACCAATAAAAAAAAGACAACACGGCACACAAAGTAACAAAAGATGAACAACGCATAACCAACACAAAACAATCCCCCAAAAAACAAACAAACAAAAAACAAAAAAGAAAGAACGAAGTTGAACCCATATGCAATCGCTTTTATATTCAAGACTAGTTAAAATCATGTGGGTGTTATAGGACAGAAAAACTGTACGTGAATGGGAAACGATATATTACCATCTGCGAAATGGATAGTGCATGTGCAGAAGATAGCAATTACATGTATCCAATTGACGTGGCTTTACGCTTCAGCAAGAAAATGTAAGGGCACTCACTACTCGGGTATCTATGGATTTCTCAGCAGCAGAACGCAAGTGCCATGCTTGTCGGTTAATATTGAATATCGCCAGACTTCTTCAAATACAGAGTACTCATTCATAAACAGCTTACGAGGTCATACACCACAGCGGTGTAACCATGTCACTATTTTTTTTAACACATGATTGAAGTAAATATAATAATGTCGTATGAATGGAGAATTGTGATACAATCGTTCATAAAGGATTGTTTACACTTTGAAACGATAATATCTTATAGACAATCTGTAATTATTTTCTGCTTGATCTCAATATAAAACAACAATAACTGACTTGGTATAATACTACTATAATCTACAGTGAAATGTCGACATAATTGTATATTCATAGCATGCTATGATGTGTGATGATAATAGTATAGTCCACAGGAAAATAGTATACACTTATTGACTGGGTATGAGAGTAATATAACCTTTACTATTCCCAAGATATCAACTATTTTCCGAGGCAACGCCGAGGATAATAGTTGGTACAGAGGGGACAATAAAAGTGTTATTACCCGAATATCAAGTCAATAAGTGTTTTCTTATACTGAACAAATGTGCAATTCAAAATTCTAAATTGTAGGCTCTTTTCTGATGGATTTCTAGTCTACTTTTTTAGTGATTGTTTTTAACTAATACATGTTCATGTGTGTGTATTTGAAGAAGAAATTAATTTTAAAAAAATAATTAAGAAAAAGTTGTTTATTTAGTTCTTTCTTTTTTGTATGAATATTGACATTTGTCCTCTATTAGTGGGTGATAGGATCATTCCATTATATACGTCATTTAGTTTAAATCAATGAGATGAATGACTTAGAAAAGTCCGGGAAATATGATTGCTGAAATTATCACAGGGGGGAATAGTCATTGTTTATTTGTCGTCTGCCGTCTCGGGATTTTAGCTCGCGTAATGAAAAAGTCCGAGGACTTGCATGACGTCATTTAATTTAAACCAATGAGATGAATGAATTAGAAAAGTCCGGGAAATATGATTGCTGAAATTACCACAGAGGGAAATAGTCCTACAAATTTTGATCGGCACCACAGGGGGAATAATGCGGTTGATTTTAGGATGAAATAGCAAAACTACTGTCATGTTTTTATAAAGGAAAAAGGATAGTGAAGTATAATAAATTACGATAGCTAGCACGGGAATATTCATATACGCGATAATAATAGCTCTGTACTTTCAACCGAAAGTTAACAATTCCGCCCACGACAAATCAAATGTTCAATCTGATTATTCAATATATGAATACTAAATCATAATTACTTTTCCATTTACCGTTATGCCTATGATTTCTAGTTCATAATAAAAACAATTTATATCTCATGCATGGTCAATGTTCAGTGAGAGAAGATGTCAATGCTGAGCATACTACTTCTTATTGTTTTACTTAACGACTTTAATGACGTAAACATCAAATGATGAATGGCTTTATGTTTATTTCAATATGAAATTATATTTCTGAATTGATAAAGCCAATATTGCGCAATAGATATTTCAAAAAGATTGATTGATTGATTGATTGATTGATTGATTGATTGATTGATTGATTGATTGATTGATTGATTGATTGATTGATTGATTGATTGATTGATTGATTGATTGATTGATTGATTGATTGATTGATTGATTGATTGATTGATTGATTGATTGATTGATTGATTGATTGATTGATTGATTGATTGATTGATTAACGTCAAGCGAGCAGTATTCCCGCTATATTCATCACGAGAACAAGTTCAAAAATATATTTAAAAAAAGCATTTAAAAATGAGAGACGGGATCGGTTAACTGGGTCAACGACTTGTTACCGGTGTTACATACTAATTTTTCCCCCCGGAAAAATGAGTATATACTAGTTTTTCCCCCGGAAAGATCAGTATATAGTCATTTTTCCCCCCGGAAAGATCAGTCTATAGTCATCTTTCCCCCTGATTTTTAGGGGGGAAATCTGAGTATATACTGAAGTTTCCCCCTTATACTCAATTCTCCCCCTTTGCACTGATAGACTATGCAAGGGCAATAACTCCTATAAGGGGTCGACCCTATGGAGACTTTTGTAGAGCTTTTGATGCTGAAGAAGGAAGATCACCTCTATTTTTCTCTATCTGTAATACTTTTTGAAATATTAGCCAATGACTGCAGTTTGACCCCTATGTTCTATTTTTAGCCATGGCGGCCATATTTTTTCATCGATGGATATATAATTCACAAACAATAGTCTACAAACCCTCAGGATTATTCATACCAATTTTGGTTAAATTATGTTCAGTGGTTCTCAAGAAGAATATCAAAATGTAAAAAGTTAACGGACAGACGACGGACGGACAGAAGGACGACGAACGCAATGTGATGGCAAAAGCTCACCCTGACTTTTAGTCAGGTGAGCTAAAAAGGGGGGTTCCAGTCTAATCTTTGCCGAATTTCACGGATTTTTCAAATTTTGCCGAGCAAAAGGAGGGGGGTTCCGACCACCGGAACCCCCCTGGATCCGCCAATGGTTATCTGTTAATTTATTCTTAAGAATTTTAACTGTTTACACTACACCGAGACACAACATAATTAGCTTTAAACTAAACAAACTATTTTGTGGTAGCTTGTTTGTTTGTAATCGATCATTTTAAATAAAGATCAGTAACTATAGAATGGCAGTGTCCATCAATGACGCATAACTATGAATGATACAATTATTAGTGTGGATTTGTTTTACCGAACATAATTATACCAATTTATCATATTATGTGCATTTCAAATGATGAACTAAACAGTAACAGTATTCTCTAAATTAAATTACTACTATGAGGGGGGAAGGACCCTTTTCAGGACTCCGGGATGGTGTTTTTTTAAGCTCGAGAATTCGGGATTGACCATTTCGGGATTCGGGATTGAAATTTTATTATATTCGGGACTTCTGGATTTCAAGTTTTTTTAGTTCGGGACTAGGGGGATTTCAAGTTTTTTAGTTCGGGGTTTCGGGGTCAGACCCCCTCCTAACCCCCTCTACTATATCAGCACAACTATTTTTTGCTTCGTTTCATGATCAAATTATTATAAAATTGAGCCATCTTGATAAATGCGTTTGCCTCCATCTTTTTTTATTGATCTACCGAAAGTGGTAGCACTATAATACCATATTCACACGTATTCCGGATTGAAATCGAATCATTAAATCGAATTTAAATCCGTTATAATTGTCGTATCGGATTTGAAATCAGTTAGCGTTCGTATATGGTCAACCAATGCGTAATTGTTCGTCTGCATTGAATTTATCTGTGGTTTGCATATTGACTAGAAATTGTACTGAGGGATCTGGTGTTTGTTTAGATCGGATGAGGGATTGTTTCCGATTTGTCAACAAATGGTCATCAGGAGACATTGGAAACATTGTTAGTTTTTCAATAATCTTTTTTCAAGAACCACTGAAGGGATGGTATGGAAACGTGATTTGTATGTTCATTTTAAGGTCCTTGACAGGTCTTGTTACTTTTTGAGCCCATCGGAAATTCAAAATCGTTGCCAGCGGAGGTCAAAGTTTGCTTTGAAACCATATGTAAAGCAACATTTTCATGGTCTACTTGAAAAACACTGAACAGAATTTAACCACACTTGGCAGAGGTGTTCACTATTATGTCCTACGCAAGTGTTGTTACTTTTCATGCCGATTTGTTAAAGAATGAATAAAAGAAGAATGTGTCCGAGGACACGGAGTTCTCCGCTTTCAGCTAAGTGGGCCTAACTTCCAAGCCGTATATGGGATCTGGCTGAAATTGAACTTGACCTGCATATTATGGTTGTAAACATTGTCTTGAAATTTCAGAGTCCTTTACAGGTGATAATGGTTTTTATGCCGATCGGAAATTCAAAATGGTCGACAGCGAAGGTCAAAATTGCTTTGAAAACCGATGAATTACATTTTCGTAATATCCTTGAGAACCACTGAACATAATTTAACCAATTTAACTTTGAGGGTGTTCACTATGAGGTACTACACAAGTGTTGTTTCTTTGGTGCAGATTGATAGGAGACTTTGAACATTCTGATTAATCGATTTTCAAGAACCACTGAAGGCATTGTCGGGGGAAATTTATTAAAGTAGTCGTCCTCCTCACTACCTTTCTCACCTTTCCTCTCCATCCTCTTCCTCACTGCCTCTCTCTCTCCTTCCTCGCCCTCATTCCTCTCCATCCTCCTCCTCACTACCTCTCTCCCTCCTTCCTCTGTCATCCTCACTACCGCTCTCCTTCCTTCCTCTCAACTTCTCTCCTTGCTTCCTCTCCCTCATTCCTATCCATCCTTCTCACTACCTCTCTCCCTCCTTCCTCTCAGTCATCCTCACCACCTCTACATCCTTCATTCCTTTCAATCCGCCACCTCATTACCTCTTCTCTTTCCTGTAATATTATCATCCACCTCATTACCTCTGTCTTTCTTCCGTCTCCATCCTCCTTATTAACTCTTCCTAATTACCTTCTCCGTATACTTTTCTCCTCCGTCCTCATCATCATCATCCTTATTACCTCCTCCTCACTACTTCTCTCCTTCTCGTTTACCTTTGTCACTTCGTCCTTTCTATCCTCTTCCTTCAAATCTCCTCTTCACTACCTGTTTCACTACTTCCTCATCATTATCCTCCTCACTATCTCCATCCTTTTCCATATTGACTCCCTCCCTAATTCCTCCCCGTCATCCTCCTTATTTTATACCTCTATCTCTCCTTCCTCTCCATCATCTTTTTACCATTCTCCCTCCGTCCTCTCTATCCCTCTCTTTATATTCCTTCCTTCCTGCCCTCTTCCTGTCAGCTGTGCCTTCAAGCACTTAGCAAACTTGAGTTTTTCTCACTTGCACTAAGGAAGATCGCTTTATCACTCAAAAGTGTTTTCCCATCCTTTCCTCCTACCTCCTTATCCGTTCTCACTCCATGTTTATGCATGCCTTAGTTATTACTATCATCATTGTTGATACCCTCTTTCGTCCACATTTAACTATTATGCCTTCCACCATATATATGTATATAAGTGTACACAAGAAAAACCCTATTAAAATAGGAGAGGGGAAAAACTAGTATGGGGGGAAAAATGAGTATGTGTTAACACATACTTGGTTTTCCGGTGGGAAAATTCAGTTTATACTCATTTTCCGGGGGGAAATCTCAGTATATACTCATTTTTCCGGGGGGAAAACTCAGTATATACTCATTTTTCCGGGGAGAAAAATGAGTATGGGGGGAAAATGAGTATGTAACACCGGCACTGCAAAAGTATGGAGTGTTGGATAGGGACGAACAACTTAATCTTTATTAGCGGCTACAATATGACTACTCTTTTATGAAATCAACAAAAGAGGTCTTTGTCGTGCAGGGAGTGTGACACTCCCCAAATACGTTACCCACTATGGGTCACGATAAGCTTTCCCGTATTATAAACTTATAAGACCCAGCAACTGCTTACCGTTCACCTCTGATTTTATTTGGCAGTTGCTGATCTTTATATGCTTTCTGTGTTGAGTGCTTTATTTTTATTTGTCTTCGTCCTTCGTCAAAAACACAACACAACACAGAAAACTAAAACGATTTTAGACATCTTAATTATCTTTCTCTTTCATACTACGTATGATAAGTTTGTGTTCCTACTGAAATGGTATATTCAGATTACAACCCCATCTAGGCGCATAACATTGGTATTGTCATTGTTGACGTTCATAGCATAATAAAGAAACATAGCGACTAATTCGTGATTGTAGAAACATTGCATCTTGGTTGGCACTTCTATCTTAAACAATGCTATTAACCAGATGTTGACAGTAGTTCTGTATATATTAAATTAAAAGAAGAGATTCGTCACTACACCTGATAACCACAACACGGCTGAAAAATCAACATCTTTTCTGAATTGGCTTGATGTTTTTATTGCCATGCTTGGTCTACAGTTTAACAGAAATGCATTGCTGATGTTCTTCTACAGACAAATAATCATATTTCATTGATGTTTACCACAGATAAAAGATGAGCTGTACATAAATATAAAATAATTGGTATAAAACAATTTAATCATGCGCACAATGATTATGTGAAGGACAATCGCTCCCAACATGATGATATAACATTAATGTCACTGGATTACCTATTATCCCTCTGTAAATCCATACAATTTATTACGAATACTCCATATTTATGTCTTGTGCGACATTAATGCCAGTTTTTGACATCGACCTGTATCCCCTGGCTTTCCCATGTGACATACTTTGTACAATAATAGAAATATATTTGCATTGTCAACTCTGTGTGCTCACAACACACTCAAAGAGCTTCATTTGATTGCTATTTTAGTAAGACAGATAATCTATAATTGAAAATAAATAGTTCATTAATAATGATCAACACTACATAATATACACCACTCTAACAATAAGAACCATTCTTATCTGAAACAGCAAATGTCGAATTATGTGCACAGAAATAACAATACCAAAAGACAATAGGTACTGTTTAGGGACATGCACTAAAATACTGTGGAGATTAACCGATAAACACTACACAAAAAACTAATGATAAGAGGAACTCCGCAAAGTTGTTTTCTCACCTATATGGATGGTTTAAATCTACGATATCGCGTAGGTGGCTGGTAATCATTGTTGAATAAGCTAATAATATTGCGCTTTGGGTGAACCTTTTGAACCGATATGTTTTAGATTCAATTTAGAATAAAAAAATAATATTGCGTTTTGAGTGAACTTTTTGAACCATTGTTTTTATATTCAGCTTAGAATAAAGATAATTCATCTGACAGGGGAGTATGATTAGTAACTCAGTGTTTCCAATTTGACAATATGGCTATTACGTTCATCACATATACTGTTACCTCGGACAGGACATTTTAATAATTATCACGTACATTTCGTCACGAAAAAAGTTTTGTGTACCTTTTACAACATACGTTGTATGTAATTACATCCAAATTTAAGAACTGGCCATTTGATGAGATAAGAGCGTTGTTGATTGTCGACTAGTATGTTGCTTGAACGGAACAAATAGATTGAAAAAATAGCCCTTACATTCCATTTTGCTTAGGTAATATCAAGATTAAATATGAAAGTATATAGGTAATATTTTGTCATTTTATGTAGATTTTACCACCCCCAACCCCATGTAAAAATAAAATACAAAATGTCAAAATAGTAAATATGACAGCCGATTCACAACATGTGCGATGTTTTAATTTATTCTAAACCTCAACATACGTATTCTTATTATATCACAGATAATGCAACTAAATACTTATTTCCAATATTTATTTTAGGGTTCAACATAATTACTTTAATTGTGCCATCATTAACCTAGTAACATACATTGCTAAACCGCAATTGTGCAAGATTGCTAATAGAAAGCAATTACTCGTATATCCTTTTGGAAATTTTGAGAAGTAATCGCCCTTTTCCTTCCAGGGAAATCCGTTTGTATGACATTTCGAATGGTATTATTTTCCAATGAAAAAAATGCCAAACATCATTATATTATTTTTTGTCCCTATTGCATAAGATTACTCCTCAAGTCACACATAAAATGTCTTATAATTCAATCGTACAATATATAACCACCACATGTACAATATAAAATAATGATTTTGATAATCATAGTAATCATTGTAAATTGTTTGTCCATAAAACCTCTATTAAAGGACCATAGACTTGTCTGAGTGTTATGTCGTATGTATATTTATGCTCAACTAAATAGAAACCAATGTTGGTTTATGTATTATTTGTATCGAATATATATAGATATAGGCAAATAACATTTAATTTTGTTTTCCATTTTGGGAATTATTACAAGAAATGTTTGACTCGCATGAAATATCAGAGATATCATTGTTGCATAGCTGTAACAGGAGAACTGCTATTACATATAAACAAAACATTTGCCATTTGGATTCAATAATGTTTACTCTATGGTCTTCGTCTCCCGTTCAAAAGTCGGCTAAAACGGTCGGAAAAAATGATACCTTCTTATACCGTGGAGGTCAAACTAATTGTAAATGACAGATTGAATCTTGTGCAATTTGAAATACAACCCTGACATGCATATATTCTTATATCCTTGAAGTAAATTCGAGATCTAGAAGAATTCTTAATAAAAAAGTTCAAAAAACGTTTAATAAAAATATCAAATAATGTGCGCACGACGCGCTTCTGAAATAACCGTCATCAGGTACGCTCAAAAATCGAAAGATTGGAAAGCCAAATATATTTAAACCATGCCATTCAGAAAAGCTGAAAATAGAAAATTAAATTGAAGGATCAAGGGCTGTCAATAGGAACAAAGTTCTTGAAGTGGCGAAGGATTTGATTAGAAATGTGTAAGTTACTGATTCAGCTGCAATGTAATATCACCTTATTATCACGTATACAGGAGACTGAACAAATTTAAGCCTGGACGACAATATCCTGTTGTGATGACCAGTATGTTTCAGGTAGCACTTAAAAAGCTTAATATAAATAAAATGAAGAAAGAAAAATACCACACCGTCGGAACATGTGACAGATTTTCGTGATGTGTTTTCAATTGTTAACATTTTTAGGTTTTTCTTGATATAATTTTCATTTAATTGTGATGTACAAAGCAAAATCAGGGAATGCAAAAACAATTAATTAAATTAGGACAAAAGACTGAGAACAGAACAAAATCTTGAATGGTGGTTGTTAGCAACATAAATATATGTCCACGGGACAGTCTACCAGAGGAATAAATGATTTGTCCTGTTTATTGGATTAGGGTTAGTGTAAATGATGTTTAACACCACTTTCAACAATATTTGTGTGATATCGTTACGGTCAGTTTTAGTGGTGGTAACCGGAGTACACGGTGAAAACTACCGACCTTCCAGCTAATTAATGACAAGCTTTATCACATAATGTAGTATCGATTACACCTGACCGTGAGTGGGATATAAATTGATTGCTTAGATAGTTGTAAATTCAAATGTCATGCGATCACGACCACGACGGCCCATGTCCTGTTTATAATGTAAGTCTATTAGTCGTCATGAGTTTTTATTAATAGTAGATCTAAACATAAAGAACAAAATTAGAAGTCATATGAAGTGAAATTAGAAACAGAAACCAATTATACCTATATTGAAAGTGTAATATTATTTCGTTCTGGGTCTTAACACATTGCCCCATTTTCTAACGTTTATTTCCAATCTACAAAATTAAAGTGGTATTTAGTGTATAATCCTACTGAACCGTCAATTGTTAACATGATTACCATCATTCAAAGTATAACTGATCAATCCTCAGCTTTGATATTTGTAATTCATTTGACTTCCGCTTCTTTGTTCAATTGCTTGCTGATTATATTTATAATCTTCTTTGTTTCTAATAAATACTATTAAATCCTTTGGATATTTTGAGAACCAATTAAATGGCTTACCTATGTTATTCTTATGTTAATGTACTCATATCATATGTGTGTTATTGTTTGTTTCGTGCTTTTGTCTTTAGATATATTTTATTCAGGGCCGGATTATGACGTTGGGGTCCCCTAGACTAATGAAATTATGACCCTCTCTCTCTCTCTCTCTCTCTCTCTCCGCCAGAGCCACCTTCTAACTCGTTTGCACCGTTTTGAATACTTTTTACTCGTGATATATTTACATAGGTTGAAGTAAACTTATTGAAATTATTTAAATAAAATATAACAGCTATTTGAAAATCTCTTAGCAGTGCCTTTGAAGCTTGAGGGACCCCAGGCTGCAGCCTATGCTATCCTATAAAATATACCGGTCCTGTATATGATCAATCACTTTGTATTTTAAAGCAAAATGTAACATGTAATTATGGGACAGCCCTTGCATGAGAAAACACATTTATGAAAGGTCATCACTGGCGATGTGTCTTGACGAGAAATATATCATCCAACCATAATTTCCTTTCTATCACATTAGTAAATAGTGCAGAAGTATCAAGGACAAGTACTTCTATAAAAGAAACAACGTCAGGAGCAATTTCCATCTAGATAAATTACAATTAAGATGATGGCATGAAAGTGAAATGGGGTTAAAATATCGGTTAATGGTGATGCAAATCATGTCCCAAAATGTCAGGATTATTTTGTGTGTGTTTTAAATAAATGTTAGAGAATACCGAATGGACAATCCAGAGGAACAATGAAAAATAAAACAAAAACACAACACAATGTGCGTTGGACACCACTATGCGCAAACAGACACAAATAATGTAATTAAAACATGAGCACTCCTACAAACAACGGAAGGTAAAGACGACAGAATATTGGTTTTAAGCTTTCCTTTTTTCATTTTTCCCTTTTACCTATTTTTCTTTCTTTTTTTGTGTGTGGTTTTTCGTCTTTTTTTCTTTTTTTTTTCCTTTGTTCTTTTTTTTAATGTTTTTTTTTTTTTTTTTCTGTTGTTGTTCTTGTTTGTTTGTATTTGATTAATTTTTTTGCCATTTAATATTGCTTTGCTCTATGTACACAGCAATTTACAATACAGTGCTGTTGTGGTTGTTTGAAATATTGGCAAACCATTTTCTTCTGGGGTTTATGACACGAAAATGCTTGCTTTACAAAACATAATAACAATGTTGGATATATATAAAATGCATCGTTATCAATTTTCCAGTCTATTGACACCATGCGCTTACAATATAGTATAAAAGTTTTATTTAAAGTCGGAGTTTTTACAAACATATAAAAATGATGATATGACTAGTCATTCAAAATATTGTACAGTTTGTCTGTGGTTAATGCGTGTACACCATTTTGTAATATAACTAACTATAATGTGTTGTATACCAGAGAATGATTTTAGTAGCATATTTGGTATATCACAGATAAGAGCTATTTTAATATGTCCAACATCTGATGGCAAAACATTATTATACAATTTTGAACTTTTCATATGATATATAAATACTAACAAGAAAATATCATATAGTCTGATGAATATGTCATTATCAATATAATCAGAATATAAATTACATAAAAAATTAAAACAAACGTAATTGGTTTATATCATACCAAACATAGCATTTATTGTTGTTATCTGCATAGTTGGGTTTTCAACCTATGGCTTTGATAGACCTGATGGAGGTTATTCCAGAAACGCGTAGTGTACATTAACATTGATATCTACGTTTCTATAAAGGTTAGGGGGCACCGAATGGGCAATAAAAAAAAAGCAATTCAGAGAAACTTGCAACATAGTGTACACAAGACGAAGAAGAAAAAAACATTCACGAAAACGATAGAGTTACAATGTTTTTGATAAGAGTCTTGGAAATTCACAAAAAGCTGAGCAATACAATAAACGACCAACTATAATTTGCCTTTCTTAATTAAATCGCACCACGTAAAAAGATAAAGTTTATGATCTGTAAAATCTTAATTGAATAGCACTATTTGATAAAGTTTGGAATGTACAACAAATCTCATCATTTGAGCGTCAATTTCCTTTGTTTTTGTTTTGTTTTTCATTGTTCCTCTGGATTGTCCATTCGGTATTCTCTAACATTTATTTAAAACACACACAAAATAATCCTGACATTTTGGGACATGGTTTGCATCACCATTAACCGATATTTTAACCCCATTTCACTTTCATGCCATCATCTTAATTGTAATTTATCTAGATGGAAATTGCTCCTGACGTTGTTTCTTTTATAGAAGTACTTGTCCTTGATACTTCTGCACTATTTACTAATGTGATAGAAAGGAAATTTGATATCCACGTATTTATTTCTGTCACGAAATATGGATGCCTAAGACACGCATTGACCAGTAAAATACCATAAGGATAATCATAATATACTGAAAAAGCTAAATTATTAAAAAGAAAAATAATTCCAAGTATATCTGTGAACTAGTCAAACCTCACGCAGTATCAAAGCAAAATACGGTACACTTCCAGACTATAGACTGACTATTGTCTAGTTAAACGAAACACAATTTCAACCCACCAGAACGATTTTATTGACCGGATGAAGACTTGTTGTACAATATTATAATATGATCAATCTATTTACTTCAGATAATAACGAAGCTAAGTAAAATAACACTATTATCTTCCCATTAAAAAAAAAACTTTTTTAAGCAACATCGTAAGAAAAAAAGGACGTCCACTTCCCTAGAGTACAATTTATCTCGTCCAGCATCCTGTCATCAACAATTACCTTCAGTTGGAGAGTGTTATTTCGAAAGAACCCATTCCGACTTGTTCTAATTGTTTCCTGTCAAGATGAATCTCGTCACGTGATTTATAACTTTATAGCTACTCTTACGTTGTTAGAGAAGTTTCGTATTTAATTGCTTTGTCAGGGAAATCAGTGACATTTTACTTTCGGTATAAGAAATTATTATCATGGATATTCAATTAAAATTGATAACATGGACGTCTGATTACATGAAAGGTATAATAAAAGTGAATTATGTTCATTACATGTCGGATTTCATTAGTTCAGGTTATCATGTTTGCGCTGTCAATGGTTTTCATTACCGTAATATGCCTTAGCAAATACACACTTGATATACAGTCGATACTGGGTTTTTTTCAAATAAGAATTGTAAATATATGGTTTGCTTAAGAAAAAACACAGATTATCTAAATGTGTGTATTGTAATATAGAGCAATCATCCTGAACAAGTAATATTATAAGTTATCTACGTTCCTATCCGTAGATATGGAGATGTTAACATTAGAATAAGTTAGATTAGCGAATGTACCTTTTAGTTTTAAAAAGTTCTATAAGTACATCCTGAGGCGCAGTTAAAAGGGTGTTAAAATCTCCATATCTACGGATAGGAACGTAGATAGCGAATTTATCCCCGGTTATAGTAAAAAATAAGACCATTTGATTGGTTAAATGGCTAGTTAAATCCGGTAATATGGCATAACACCACCCGGGAATATGGGTTGTTTATACCCGGGGTTTTAACCAATCAAAAGTTGTCATAATTTTCAAACCGGGGATAATTAGCATTTTTCTCTGATTAACTCAGTATTAGTATGTTATCAATCTGAACTCTTTTGATTTTGAGCGTCACCTGATGAAAGTTATTCCAGAAACACGTCGTGCGCACTACATTTTATATCTACGTTTTTATTACATATTTATAATTAGAATTAAAAGGTACATTCGCTAATCTAACTTATTCTAAGTAACAGCAGTGGAATTGACCGTTTTAGAGCATGTCAATTTTAAAGAACTGTGGGTTATTGGTTTAACTCTGAATTTTATTTTATTAATATAATATTGATTATTAAGTTTCAAAGCCAATTAATCATGCAGATAAAAGACAATGATGCGACAAGATATGGACAGATTAGTTTTACATTGACAAAGGAAATGATTGATAAAATAGACAATTTAGGCGTAACAACGGACACCAACGACCACACGTAACAAACTCCTGTCATTCATTAACTAAGCAACGACCGCAAAGTGTATTGTACTTACACGCTTGAAAGAGGCGTTAAACACCATACCATCTCCTCTAGATCTTGTACGTACACAGAGCACGCAATTTCTAAACATGGGGCATTAATTTGCATCATTTTCTATTGAGTGTATGTTATTCGTTCATTACGACCAAAGGACGTGCCTTTTGGAGCGAGGGGGTGGGGGGGGGGGGGGGTGTGGTGTACATAGAAACTATGTCCTATGTCTAAATCCCGAGGTTTCCAACGGATGCTCTTTAAGCAAACCCATTTTTATGACGTAACATCTGTTTGAAGATACCAAAATTGAAAGACAGACAGACAATACAAATTATTTCGAAAAAAGGGATTACAAGAAAAACATTGTCGACATAACATTATGCAGAAATAAATATTGAGCAACTAGAAATCCATTAAAAAAGGGGTGAACTCAAGTACCTCTGAAGTGCAAGCAGTTTCTGCTCCACAATTGGCAACCGTCGTGTTACTCTTGTTGCAAGCTTCACTATAAACAATGAATGAATAGCTAATACAATCATTGAATATATAAGTTGCACACTGTTGATTACTTCAAAATAAGTGCAAAAGTACTTCTTTAAAACGGTAGTAATGCAGTTGTTTTTATGAATGAGTTCAATATAGAACGTTACATTATAGTCATGTTGTATTCACTAATCACAACTTGGTCAATACTTATACCAGTAATGTATATATTAGTCAAATAAAAACGGCGAGCACAAACAAAAAATAAGCACTGTATCTGTGTATGAATGAGTTCAATATTAAAACATTACACTACAGCCATGCTGTGTTGACCAACCACATCCAGTCAATACTTATATAGGTACTGTACAAATTAGTGAAATAACATATTTTAGCTTTTATTAGATGCATGGCGATGCTATACAGAATGAAGTAAGTATTATGATTTTTTATAAAATATAACTTGCCGTACGATTAACTTAAATAATATTAATTGCGTTGAACTTCTTTTCTTTCGAGATATTGTTCGAATAGTTGACTTTCATACAATTACAACAAATGCAAAAAATATTTATACCACGGTTGTCCAAGTTAAACGGTTAAACAATCGAACGTTAATAGCTTAAGCGTTAACATGTTTAACTTTAACTCAGAAAACCGTGGTATAAATGATTTATAGCATGAAGCCATGCAATATGACACGTCAATTATTGCATTGCTCTCTGATAGTAATAAAATTACAACCCAAATTATATTCGTATATTCGTGTATTATTTCATAGTTATTAGCTGTTGCTTACATTGGGGTATATAAATCATTCGGAAAAAGTCAAAGAAAATGAATGTATTCATGTTACAACCATAAGCAAATAATACTGTAGTGCTATGATGACAGAGAGGTTACGAATTAAAACGTACTCCCTGAAACAAATCGGTACCAAAAGGCAAAGGAGAACCCACGTGAATGTATATTTGTAGAGATCATCAATTTTATTTGAAACCCTTTGAACTTTTTTTTCTTTTGTAATAAAAGATTGTGAAATGACAGATAATGGCCTTCATTTTGTAATTATCAATGCATTATTCAAAACAAATTAGTTCTCTCACAGGAAACGACCCCCAGAGCACAGAAATAGCATAATCAAATAAAGAGTAAAATAAACTAACATTAAAACAAAAAAAGATCTGTGTGGTGAAATATAAGTCGTATTGTTTCAAACACTAAATGTTATTTTGAAGGGCAATGTGTTGTTCGCGGAGATTTAACTCAATTATTGGTATTACGATCCATTACAAAGTACCAGTTCTAACATCTTTGGTCTTTCAGAGTGCCATTAAGAACTATGTGTGTGGATACTTGGGGTTTTTTTTGGTGAAAAACTAATTTTTTTCTGTAAAATGTCTCATTATTTCACTTTTGTCTCTGTCGTTGTTAATTAACTGTTGATGCTTTTAATATGTCATGATCATAAAGACGCATTGCTTCAGTAAACATATGAACAGTCACAATTTCTATTTTATCATATATGAAGAGTTTGAATATACCAAAGGGGTAACCAGTGACTTGAGACAGGTCGGTGGTTTTCTACGGGTACTCCGGTTTCCTCCACCAATAAAACTGACCGCCACGATATCACTGAAATATTGTTGAAAGTGGCGTTAAACACCATAAACCTAAACCAAACCAAAGAGGTAATCAGAATCCGTAAATCGAAGGACAGACACCACAATGGCCAAAAGAAAAAGAACAAAAGGACAATCAACGATCTACAAAACATTACACATAAAACTAAAGATCGTGTAGCACGAACCCCACTAAAACAGGAGTGAATTCAGGTGGTCTGTAGGGGTCAGCAGTTCATGCTCCACTAGGGGCACCTGTCGTGTTATTCTAGTTACAAACCTGGGGATAAGTCATGGATGAGGAAAGGACCGCGAAGTGCTTACGATAAGTGGAATATATCTGTAGTCATTTGAAAGCTTCTAGGTCAGATTATTTAACTTTCTTTCAGGTCCATTTTCATTCTATACAATTTAGCGACATAACTTCTTCTTACACAAGAGAATGGAAGATGGACGAAGAAGTCTCCATTGTGTATTTACATCGTGGACATGCATAATAGACTAGGCACATGGCTAATGATATACGTCATACTATACATGTAAAATAATGTTTCCCAGCTAGTTTACGAGTAATAATAAGTATTTGTTTTCACATATCAATAATCCGGTACCAATTGCAGCGACCTCTAGTTTTTGTAGGTTTTCAGAAGGTTCACGCATACAATTAGTCCACTGTGGGAACTGTATTACATTACAGATCTGATAACATGCATCTAAGGAGTCAATATCCAATCAACCATGTCAGTGCCAAACCACCTACTACTGGGCAGATGAAACTCGGGGACTAATGATAGTATTTAAGGGAGTGAGTGATTGTTGTTTAGCGCCAAGTGATCATTTTCAGGATATATTATGGAAAGGGCAAGTTTTCTTTTGATGACATGATTTTGTTATCCGTTTTGCATTGGAACAACACCCCGATTGTGAGCTTTATTAGGCTCGCTCATTTATATAACAGCTAGAAATGTCCTAGTTTTCGGATACATAATCCTGAATTGAAGCTAACAAATATGTGTACTTTCTCCTTAATTCTGTGTATTTAGCGGAGAAGTAGCAAATACCAATTCTATTGATTTGATCTGACCAGTGTTCGAACCAATGATATGCAGCATTAGAGACTAGCTTGCGCACCATTACACCACCAAAGCGTTCACCAATCTACATGATATCTGTATACAAACTGTATTATGATATGTCAGATATGATATTTAACCACTGATGTTTAATTTTTGTTGCTGATATACATTTAGTTTTGTTATTCAGTCGTTAGAAGTATCCCGGAAGTAAATTATAAAAAAAAACATTTCATGAGATACTAACTGAACATTTACAAGACAATTAAACACTTAATACCGTAAGTCAATATGAATGAGCATCGGAGAAACACATATATTCAATACACACGTCACCATTGTTCATTTAATTGTCCTTTATACAGATATTTTATAGAAAGGTGGATATTACTTTCATTGTGGACTGCAACACTCCTCTGTTTACAAAACTATACAGTTTGTTCATTGGATTGGAAATGTGTGGTCTTGCACTAAAAAGTACAGTATCCTTAGACACACTATAATATTTTAATCTGACATAGCATATTTAGTTTTGCTAATGACCAAAAGCAAGTTGAACGAACTTTTTTATTTTAAGCAATATTTAACCACATGCAATGACGCATTACGTACATATTCACGATATGTATTTATATAAAGCATTCTGTCGGAAGTTCATATTACCATAATAGAATTGTAAGGAAGGCAAAAGATACATTTTTGCAGCGTATGAATTAATTTGTAGTTAAAAGGGTTCTGACAGGAAACATGACCAAACGATTGGGAGGAAACCGGAATATCTTTATGAAATTGTATCAGAATTTAGAATGGTAATTTGGATTGTATCAGAACCATCCTTTATTTATTGATATTCCTTTATTCCTTTACAACATCTACAGGACTTTGATGTCATTGTACCGGTGGACAAACATCTAAAGTTCCGCATCAAAAAATAAATACCCTGTAAGTTCTATATTGTGTGAAAGCCGTCTTCCATTAAATCTGTACAAAGTGATAATGCGCTTAATAAGAACGTAGATATCAAATTTAGTGCACACGACGCGTTTCTGGAATAACCTTCATCAGTTCAATGTCGAAAGATTGGAAAAACAAATCATTCTTAAAATGTTGAGAGCTATTAAGCTAAAGGGTCCAAACAGGATAGCCACAATCGACTAAGGTCATATTTACCTGCGGAAGGAGAGCTATAGAACTAATGGGTCCTAACAGGATAGCCACAATCGGCTATGGCCATCTTTACCTGCGGAAATAGAGCTATACAACTAAAGGGTCCAAACAGGATAGCCACAATCGGCTAAGGTCATATTCACCTGAGGAAGGAGGGTCCAAACAGGATAGCCACAATTTGCTATGGTCATTTACCTGAGGAAGTAGGGTCCAAACAGGATAGCCACAATCGGCTAAGGTCATATTTACCTGAGGAAGGAGGGTCCAAACAGGATAGCCACAATCGGCTCGGGTCATATTTACCTGAGGAAGGAGGGTCAAAACAGGATAGCCACAATTTGCTAAGATCATATTTACCTGCGGAAGGGGAGCTATAAAACTAAAGGATCCAAACAGGATAGCCACACTCGGCTAAGGTCATATTTACCTGAGGAAATAGAGCTATAAAATAAAGGGTCCAAACAGGTTAGCCACAATCGGCTAAGGTCATATTTACCTGAGGAAGGAGAGCTATAGAACTAATGGGTCCAAACAGGATAGCCACACTCGTCTATGGTCATATTTACCTGAGGAAGGAGGGTCCAAACAGGATAGACACACTCGGCTAAGGTCATATTTACCTGAGAAAGGAGAGCTATAGAACTAATGGGTCCAAACAGGATAGCCACACTCGGCAAAGGTCATATTTACCTGAGGAAATAGAGCTATTAAATAAAGGGTCCAAAGAGGATAGCCACACTCGGCTAAGGTCATATTTACCTGAGAAAATAGAGCTATAATATAAAGGGTCCAAACAGGATAGCCACACTCGGCTAAGGTTATATTTACCTGAGGAAGGAGAGCTATATAACTAATGGGTCCAAACAGGATAGCCGCACTCGGTTAAGGTCATATATACCTCAGGAAGGAGAGCTATAGACCTAAAGGATCCAAACAGGATATCCACAATCGGCTAAGGTCATATTTACCTGAGGAAGGAGAGCTATAAAACTAAAGGGTCCAAACAGGATAGCCACAATCGCTAAGGTCATATTTACCTGAGGAAGGATAGCTATAAAACTAAAGGGTCCAAACAGGATAGCCACAATCGGCTAAGGTCATATATACCTGAGGAAGGAGAACTATAAAAATAAAGGTTCCAAAGAGGATAACCACACTCGGCTAAGGTCATATTTACCTGAGGAAGGGGAGCTATAAAATTGAAGGGTCCAAACAGGATACCCACAATCGGCTAAGTTCATATTTACCTGAGGAAGGAGAGCTATAAAACTAAAGGGTCCAAACAGGATAGCCACAATCGGCTAAGGTCATATTTACCTGAGGAAGGAGAGCTATAAAACTAAAGGGTCCAAACAGGATAGCCACACTCGGCTAAGGTCATATATACCTGAGGAAGGAGAACTATAAAACTAAAGGTTCCAAACAGGATAGCCACACTCGGCTAAGGTTATATTTACCTAAGGAAGGAGAGCTATAGAACTAAAGGATCCAAACAGGATAGCCACAATCGTCTAAGGTCATATTTACCTGAGGAAGGAGAGATATAGAACTAAAGGATGCACACAGCATAGCCACAATCGGCTATGGTTATATTTAGCCAAGGAAGGAGGGTCCAAACAGGATAGCCACAATCGACCAAGGTCATATTTACCTGCGGAAGGAGAGCTATTGAACTAAAGGATTCAAACAGGATAGCCACAATCGGCTAAGGTGATATTTACCTGAGGAAGGAGGGTCCAAACAGGATAGCTACAATCGGCTAAGGTCATATTTACATGAGGAAGGAGAGCTATAGAACTAATGGGTCCAAACAGGATAGCCACAATCGGCTAAGGTGATATTTACCTGAGGAAGGAGGGTCCAAACAGGATAGCCACACTCGGCTAAGGTCATATTTACCTGAGGAAGGAGGGTCCAAACAGGATAGCCACACTCGGCTAAGGTTATATTTACCTGAGGAAGGAGAGCTATAGAACTAATGGGTCCAAGCAGGATAGCCACACTCGGCTAAGGTCATATTTACCTGAGGAAATAGAGCTATAAAATAAAGGGTCCAAACAGGATAGCCACACTCGGCTAAGGTTATATTTACCTGATGCAGGAGAACTATATATCTAATGGGTCCAAACAGGATAACCACACTCGGCTAAGGTCATATATACCTGAGGAAGGAGAGCTATAGAACTAAAGGGTCCAAATATGATAGCCACACTCGGCTAAGATTATATTTACCTGAGAAAATAGAGCTATAAAATAAAGGATCTAAACAGGATAACCACATTCGACTAAGGTCATATTTACCTGAGGAAGGAGAGCTATAAAACTAAAGGATCCACACAGGATAGCCACAATCGGCTAAGGTCAAATTTACCTGAGGAAGGAAGGTTCAAACAGGATAGCCACAATCGGCTAAGGTCATATTTACCCTAGGAAGGAGAGCTATAGAACAAATGGGTCCAAACAGGATAGCCACACTCGGCTAAAGTAATATTTACCTGAGGAAGTAGAGCTATACAATAAAGGGTCCAAACAGGATAGCCACACTCGGCTAAGGTCATAATTACCGGAGGAAGGAGAGTTATAGAACTAAAGGGTTCAAACAGGATAGCCACACTCGGCTAAGATCATATTTACCTGATGAAATAGAGCTATAAAATAAAGGGTCCAAACAGGATAGCCACACTCGGTTAAGATCATATTTACCTGAGGAAGTAGAGCTATAAAATAAAGGGTCCAAACAGGATAGCCACACTCGGCTAAGGTCATATTTACCTGAGGAAGGAGAGCTATAGAACAAATGGGTCCAAACAGGATAGCCACACTCGGCTAAGGTCATATTTACCTGAGGAAGGAGAGCTATAGAACTAAAGGGTCCAAAGAGGATAGCCACACTCGGCTAAGGTTATATTTACCTGAGGAAGGAGAGCTATAGAACTAATGGGTCCAAACAGGATAGCCACACTCGGCTACGGTCATATTTACCTGAGGAAATAGAGCTATAAAATAAATGGTCCTAACAGTATATCCACAATCGGCTAAGGTCATATTTACCTGTGAAAATAGAGCTATTAAATAAAGGGTCCAAACAGGATAGCCGCACTCGGCTAAGGTAATATTTACCTGAGGAAGTAGAGCTATAAAATAAAGGGTACAAACAGGATAGCCACACTCGGCTAAGGTCATATTTACCTGAGGAAGGAGAGCTATAGAACAAATGGGTCCAAACAGGATAGCCACACTCGGCGAAGGTCATATTTACCTGAGGAAGGAGAGCTATAGAACTAAAGGGTCCAAAGAGGATAGCCACACTCGGCTAAGGTTATATTTACCTGCGGAAGGAGAGCTATAAAATAAATGGTCCTAACAGTATATCCACAATCGGCTACGGTCATATTTACCTGAGGAAATAGAGCTATTAAATAAAGGGTCCAAACAGGATAGCCACACTCGGCTAAGGTCATATTTACCTGAGGAAGGAGGGTCCAAAAAGGATAGCCACACTCGGCTAAGGTTGTAATTACCTGAGGAAGGCGAACCTTAGTTTTAACAATGCTTAAATATATTAATGGCTGTAAATTTTGACAATAAATATATCTAATAAACCATGCCAGTGCCAAAAAACTGACTACAGTGCGGATTATATATTCGGGACAAATAGTCCACCAGTAGAGGTTTCGCCCAAGTGATAGTCATAAAAACGTAGATATCAAATTTAGTGCGAACATTAATATTAGAATGAAATAATAAAGCGAAAATAGCTTTCAATCTTCGCACGTTTCTGTTGTAGATTTACCATTTGAATTTCAACTGAAGCGTCGTCGTTTATTTTCGCTTACTGATAGATTGAATAAAGTATACAATTAGTAAAGAATATGTATAGTAAAGAAAATGATATAGAAGGAAATTGACATACGAGACTTTCAAATTTTACACTTAGACACAAATTAACGTAAAGGAACAACACTTGGATTGCTGTCCTTCATTTCATTGTTACAATATGATCCTCACTCAGTGATAACGCATATTTTAATTGAGCGGCACTCATGAATAACCAATGTTGCAATTTTCTTTGGATTGTCCATTCTTGATTGCCCCTTAGGTGTTCTCTAACGTTCATTTGACATTCATATTTATATTTGCTTTTACATTGCTACCAGTGGATAATTTGTCATATCGAGATTAACCTGGCAGGTTCTATATGTTTTGAACTAACAATTTAAAAAAATATACGCTTATTGACTGGTCGTAAGGTAATAGCAAGTTTACTGTTGCCGGAGATACCAACTATTGCCTGAGATATATCCAAGGTCAATAATTGACTAAATAGACTATATATAAAACCATGGATAAACACAGAACCTACTGGCCATGTTTGTTGGTGTCGTCTGCGGGATTCGGGATTTTAGCTTCGCATATTAAAAAATCCCGAGCATTTTGAATGTTCATAGCTGTTTTTCCTCAATCAAGAGCATTAAGAATTCTTCGAAAATGTATCGTGTCTCTGCTGAATAGTCCAGAAGAGGTGAATAATCTTCTGGACTATTCACCGGTGAATAATTCATTACACAATTTACCAGTAAATAGAATATTTATGAATATGTCTTTTTCATAGGAAAACATATACTGAGGTACAATAATACTGCATATTAATCTTAGTTATCTGATGTGATAATCTATGGAGGGACAATGCTCAAATCTTGTCAGATTAAGTTCCATCATGTCAAACATAAAACAAATTGTTGATTGTCCGATAATAGACATATGTTAAAAATGCTGACGAATTCCGAAGTTACAAAGCAAATTCCTGACAAAGATCTGTTAACTGTTTTTATTAGCGCCTTTCATGACCGCCTCATTTAACTAACCCAGTTCAACCCCGTTACTTTTTATTGAAGTCCCTGTAGCAAGCCAGGAAAGTGTATTTGTGTTTTGGAGGTATCAATAATTTCACTCTTGACTTTCTTAGTTGTTCCGACAGTGTATTTGTTTTTTCATCTTTTCAGCAGTGAATACATGTCCATTTGGAAACACAAGACAATATTTCAGTACGACATTCACGCATGCCTATTTTCAACCTTTGTTGTGATCATTTTAATAAAAGGATCACCGACTGCTGATATAAATGCTAGTGTCTCGGCACAATGCAAAAAATGGACAAAGGTTTCTTTGCCCTCACGATTGTATTACTTGGTATTACATCTAGTGTTTATTACTACATAGGATAGTGATTTTGACTTCCTTCCTTGGTGAGTGTTCTCGATGAAACCTTATGTGATGAAGCTATCAGTTACTTGCATAGCGTTTCATTCACAAATAAATAGGGATATACAAAATATGCTCTCACACATTTATAAATAACTCTTATAACGAATAAGTCGATTGCATTAAATTCCACAAGTATTTGATTTGAACCATTTTTCGCAAGCTGGATTATGTTTTCCGTCATGTTCTATTTTTAGAATATACTTTTCCAAGATATATTAATAGATGAAATACCAAACCACAGAATATAATATACAAAGACGTATAGTAATAGATCTACGTATATACATGTATTTGTTACAGTATATGATCTACACAGACGTAATAGATCTATTTGTTGCATTATATGATCTACACAGACGTTGTAGATTTACGTATATACATGTATTTGTTGCAGTATATGATCTATAAAGACGTAATAGATCTACTTATATACATGGATTTGTAGCAGTATATGATCTACACAGCCGTAGTAGATTTACGTATATATTTGTATTTGGTGCAGTATATGATCTACAAAGACGTAATAGATCTATGTATATACATGTATTTGTAGCAGTATATGACATACACAGACGTAGTAGATTGACGTATATGCATGTATCGGTTGCAGTATATGATCTACACAGCCGTAGTAGATTTATGTATATACATGTATTTGTTGCAGTATATGATCTACACAGACGTAATATATCTACGTATATACATGTATTTGTTGTAGTATATGATCTACACAGACGTAATAGATCTACGTATATACATGTATTTGTTGCAGTATATGATCTACAAAAACGTAGTAGATTTAGGTATATACATGTACATGTATTTGTTGCAGTATGTGATCTACACAGATGCACTTGATCTATGTATTTCTGGTGGTGTCGTCTTCCATTATGTTGCTATTTATATTGTGATTTATTGTATACCCATGGTTTTAATTGGCATGCACTGATCAAAATCCCAAACAAATGTAGGTCATTGTATATGTATATATTAATCCCATGACAATATAACTAAAACATACTGATACCTTATTTTACAGGAAACTTTCACCGGACATTAACCTTGTTACACGAATTATTGATTTATTCCTAATATCGTGTTATTCCGAGAACAAACACTAATCGTGGAATAATGTAATTTACATTTTGAAGAGCAATATTGACGTATATGAGGCTCTAACCGATCAGAGAATCTATTAATAATGCCAGTATTGAACAAATTAACAATCGTCATCAGAACCCCGTATTACTTGTTGCG
Source organism: Bathymodiolus brooksi (assembly GCA_963680875.1). Taxonomy (NCBI): domain Eukaryota; kingdom Metazoa; phylum Mollusca; class Bivalvia; order Mytilida; family Modiolidae; genus Bathymodiolus; species Bathymodiolus brooksi. The sequence goes on along the minus strand of OY804581.1, from coordinate 88,344,467 downwards.
AAGGAATTGTCCTTGAAATGAATGTTGGCAAATGAAGTTCAAACGTTTCCATCAACGGCATATACCATTACTCAAAATGTTGAACATGTAACAGAGAACGAAACAGCACCTTCAGTCTTTGGAACAAGTCAAAATTTTGACATGATATATATGCGACCACTGAATAGTCGATGAAGGGATCGGTGAATTATGATATTACCTTTTACCCTTCCGAAGCACCCGTCTTTCTTACCTTTTTCTTTTGGCCATTGTATTATCTATCATTCAATATATAGCTTCTGATTACCTCTTTTGTACATTCTTGAATGTTGACGATTTTGTAGCCATTGTATTGTATGTCCATCTTCGATTTACGGCTTCTGATTGTCCCATTGATACATATATCTTTAAACTTTTCTTGACTGAGAGCGAATAATGGATGGATTGGGAATATAATAAATGACTGATTGACTAATGAATCATGATGGTCATAGATCAAATGCAATTACATCTGAACGGATAGCAGTTTACTGTTTAGTAGAGAAGAACCACTTGTGACAGCTACATCTAAATTCGAACTGTCATGTTAATATAGCTACAAACCCGGTGATAAGTCATGAATGAGGAAAGGACCGAGAAGTGTTTACGTTAAGTGGAATATATCCGTAGCCATTTGTGACACATATATTCTATAATGGTCAACCAAGTCATGGTGGCGATCGTAAAACTTTCGAAGTGATGATTTCAACTTAACCAAGAGGAACCCTTGGTTCAATAACTTCCCTGTTTGCAGCAATCCTCTATTAAGAAAATCCTGATAAGAACCACAATCTCTGGAATATCATATCAACTGAGAGATATATACCCCATATGCAGGTGCTGCTGGAATGTTGCTACATGTAAATGGAAAGTTCACAATGAGAAAATTGAAATAATCTCTTTTGTAGTAAAGTTTCGTTCTTACCCACCCTTCGCTGTCAATGTCGAGGTGTAGGTCAAGGTATGAAGCATACCTATCTGTATCTGTGGCATCCTTTTTTTTCAAGCTCAATGGGATAGATGCGATCAACGAAATCGGCGAGAAGAGGCGCAGTTTGTACCCATAGGTGTGACGACTGTATGTTGCAAACCACGTCCACAACACATAGCAAATATGTTGACAATCAAAAACTCGAGCATGTTGATGATATCAGTTTCAGGTAACCAATGGTGTCAGCTTCGCTGGACTGTTCCTCTTTTACCCTTTCGGTTTTATCTTACGTTTATTTATTCCGGAAAAGGGTGGTGCTCACAAAGTTTAATATCCACGTTTTCATTGAGCAGCATCATTTCATTAATATTAGGAATAAGTGTAAGGTAAAAACGAGATTTGTAAATTACAAAAAGGGTGCACTCGACTCGTAGCCGCAAGTGATAAAGATTCCAAGTTGCTTGCCCGTGGTCGGTGGTTCTCTCCGGGTACTCCGGCTTCTTCCACCACTATAACTGGTAACCATGATATAGTTGAAATATTGCTGAAAGTGGCGTTAAGCACCAAGATTCAAATCAAATCAAATCGTTTTAGGGCAGTTGAATCAAAACACATATTAGGCCTTATATACATACCATTCAAACAATATCGTTAGTATGTACCTTGGCATGTGCAGTAGAGATTACCATACACGTGGCAGCATAATCAATTTTATTGGTGTCATTGACTTACGTGTTTACCTATGATAGGTGATTAATTTGTATTCTTCTGGGAAGCAATAACAATTGCTAAAAGTACTTTATTACTCCATTGCAATAGAATGTATGAACTAATTACCTCGCTCAGTTAAGGTTCTCGGTATTTAGATAGATCTACACTATAAAGAGTTATTAATATGAAAGGCAAGCCTGTACATTTGTTTGTATGTTGGTTCGTGTCTGAACGAGAGGTTTGAAGATACCACAGGGGTAATCAGAAGCCGTAATTAGAAGGACAGACAATGCAATAGCCTAAAGAAAAAGGAAACCTAGGCAAACAATGACATACAAAACAGCATAGAGAAAACTAAAGAGCTTATGCAAAATGAAGCGATTCTGTTTTTAGCAATATATGATTTTATTATCGACACCCAATTGATATAATGCGATTTTTCGGTGCATGCATATCAACAATTGTTTTCAATACTCTTCACCTGGTACGCCTCAAAGTCAAAAGATTAGAAAGCCAATTAATTCTAAATTCTTTGAGAGAAAGAAAACTAAGGGGACTAAATAAAACAGCGTAGAAACACAAAGATATTCCTGTATTTCTCTTAATCATCTAGTTTTGGATACAAAATCTTTGATAAAGAATATCTCGATTTTAACTACATTCTAGCAATTCTAGGGTATTCGATATACAAATCATATTATGTGTCGGAACAAAAGCGATAGATCTATACAGTTTATTTGTAAGAGAACAAGGTTACATGTATGTAAAATGTGTGTTGTTTAACAAGATACAAAAGTATATTGAAAAGTAATTATGGAAAAGTGTCTGATACCTGTGTTGTAAAATATTGCTTATATATGTTGATTATTCCCTGGATAATCAATGTTGGCTTCACAGGGTAACTTCAAAGGAGCTTGGACTTTGAAGATAAATTGTAACAAGCATTTGTGAATAAAATATATCTTGTTAACAAAAAAAAAGATATACCTGTATTTGTTCAGTTGTTTTGATTAGATTTGGTGGGCATCATTGCTTCTGACGTATGGTTTTGACCTTTTGTTATTCATCATCTGATATTTTTTCGCAATGTTTTCTCCCAATTATCACAATATTCACTTGAAAACAAGACAAAAGTACACAATTATCTTCACACTATTAGATGCACGTGTGACGAGTGTCTGATACCATGTACAAACAGATCAGGCAGATAAACAATAAGACAATCCAGACTAGTATATTTTGTACAATATCATATTCAATTATCGAATTCATATTTGCCCTTTTTCACATCATAAATAATATTCGCATAACACTTTGTTTATCTATCATTAAAATCCAGTCGTTCAACTTTACTATTGATCATGACTTCATTTTTATGGGGTCACGTTCGCATTACGTAAATCTGAGTAATGTTTTTTTTTTCTGTGCTTGTACTCGAAAAACAGCTCATAAAAATGTATGCACTAGATTAAGTGTCATGATTGGACAATTTTGGAGTACGAAGCTCATATTTGAAAGTGTAATGGTCGTGTGAGGCATCATTTGTCTACATTTGACTTAGAAATTCAATTAAAATTATCAATAATAGAATGCAAAATTCCATTATTGTCCATATCTAGGTGTAAGTTCAAATACCAGAGAGATGTATCTGAATCCGTAACATTTTTAATTTGAATGTTCCTGTGATATTATGATGGTAAATAGGGACCACGCGTTATGTCGTTAATTTCAAAACATCTATAAATCGGCATATGGGTTTTATAATTTCAAGTTAAATGTATCCTATCTTAGTTGATTATATTACAACATTGTACCATTTGTTATCCGTTCATTTAAATTTGTAGCTCTGGATACCCAAATCGTCTATATATTTATATATTGTTGATAGACATTGCCGGTAAAATGAAGCAATCTTTATGTCGTTGTATACTTATCCCAGTTAGAAAAAGGCCTGCATATTGGAGAATTGAATATTGACCCAATCGGATGTTTTTTTAATTTAAAGTTGGAATGTTTACATTATAATATGCTTCAGGACAATACTGAAATATCCCATGTTGATCAAGTTTTAGACAATAACATCTGAAAAGGAAATAGTAAAATTTAACACTAAGCGAATTTAGTTCTCAGCTCTCTCCATGCATATGCTGCATTTGGCATTCGGAACAATGTATTTACATTTGAAAAGACAAGCAAATATAGTGGTACTTGAATGTCATGAAAAGGTTGAAGGGGTAATTAAAAGTCGTAAATCAAAGAAGGACATGCAATGAAATTGGCCAAAAGAAAACGGAAAAAAATACATGCAATGTACCACAAATTACAACACAGAGCACTAGAGACTGAGCAACCCGAACCCACTAACATTCGGGGATGAACACTAGTGTTCCGAAGTGTAAGCAGTTCCTGTTCCATTCTTCGTCCACATGTACTTTTTGTTGACTTAATTTAACTAAATGTGTGTACGATGCATGTAAGGAAATGTCAAAAGTAATTAAGTATGCAAATTACGTAACAATTGACTTCTCTAACTTGCCCTGTATCTGGCAAAAAGTAGAGACGATTATTGTTCTTGCTAATAATCTATATAGAGTCAAACCTGTATTAAGAGGTCACCTTTTGGACAAAGAAAACGTGGCCTTATAAGACAGGTGACCTCTTAAAAGAGGTTCAATTCATATGAAGTTATCTATGACAGGACAATAAAAATATGACCTCTTAATACAGGTGACTGTGTAATAGAGGTGATCACATGGGAAGGCTTGACTGTATATTCGTAGACTAGTGTGTCTTGTAATACATATATTACATTGGAATATCGATGTTTTGTCTGGTATAATGGCAGCATGATTAACACGACAACTAGTTAATTATTTGACTACATGACAGCATCGATACCACATAGTCACTTATGGAGTCCTGTTATCTTCATTACAAGAAGTTAATTAAATGATCAAATATTACTGTATTACGAATCTATTTAGCTCTGTATCTGACTTTCAGCATTGTGTACTTCAGAAGAGCTAGGTTAGTCGTCGTTAGAGAAATCTAAGGAAAAAAAGTACAGACGATTATTGTTCTTGCTAATGTCATTAACCGATCGAGTCTTGAACGAATCATCAATACCTGTCTAACCGGAAATATCCTAATATGTAGTTATCAATTCATCAATTACACTTCTGGATATCAGAAAATAACGTTAGATGTGATTACAATCAGGAACTTACAATTATTGTATTGTATTTTACAGTATCACGAATGTCACTGAATCGTGTTACGATTTTGATTGACATTATAATAGTTGTTTATAGACAAACTTTGCATTGCATGCTGAAAATAATAGCACAAAATACTATTAAACGTTCGATGTAAGAATGTCGTATTTTTGTTATCTCTCTTGACTCATTTGATAAATGTTCGCCTCTTAGAGTTCAAAATAAAAACGTAGATATCTAATTTATTGTGCAGTAGGACTTTCTTGGGGAAACTTTCATTAGAAAACAACGATATCGACTAAGGTCACTAAGGTCTGAGAACCTTAACTTGTATTGCAAACACCGTCGGTAGCACACGTTTGGTCACACGCTAATTTTCTCAATTCATTAGCCGTTGGTCAACGGAGAGAGAAATCCGCGATACAATATTCATCTCCAATCTGATTGTCTCCGCTACATATTAATTACTTGCATTATTTGCGCTTATATTACATGTTACTGGACCAGAAAATTATCTTATAATAGTTTGATATATTATTGAGAGAGCAAGCGAAAACTTGGTTATATATCTTATTTATGTCTACTCATATATTTTTTTTAATTATAATTATTGTTTGTGACCTACCGATCAATGGTAACAAAAAGGTTGTGTAATGTTTTGTTGCTATAGCAACTTCTAATTGCCGGATAAGTATCCGGAAAACTCCGAAACGAACATAATTGTGTTAATTTCCCACGGGTTACGACTTTGGGGTACAAGTCATCGCAGTATTTTCTGTGTTTGATTTCCACAGAAAACGCTTTATGAATACAAAATTCACAAATGTATTGTTACATATTTGATATGATATCATTTCTTTTGTATATAGACATAATACCAAGTATTCGAACTGATATATTACACGTTAAATTCCACCAGTAATAATTTGTTAGTAGTCACTGGTCTCTCCTGTCACCTATCCATTTGAATAACTATTAGCATTGAGCCTCATTGTTTGTTACTAAAAGTAACTACAAAGATATTTTGTAGAAAACTGAATGAACAGCTGATAAAAATGTTCTGAATGTGTAAGGAAAATTTGAAGATACCAAAGGTGTAATCAGACCGTAGATCGAAGGAGGAGAGACACCATATTGACCTAAATAAAAAGTACAAATAGAAAAACAACGCGGTACAAAACACTACACATGAAAGATCGAGCAACACGAACCCCATTAAAAATCGATGGTGAACTCAGGTTTTCTGGAGGGTAAGCATTTCCTTCCCCACTAGTGGTATTCGTCGTGTTACTCTAGTTACAAACAGATGATAAATCATGAATGATGACACTATGCAACAACACAATGGAATAGGATTTCCATCTCACATTCGATTTTGAAGTTCAGCAAACCGAAACCAGACGTGTGATTATCTCGAATTTATAATTTCATTATATTATTTCATAATATGATTAGTGTAACATTATCAGCTGTCTCATTTCAATATCATATTTATCTATATATTATATTCGCAGATTAACGTGTGTTGTAATACATACATTGGTATTTAGATGTTTTATCTGGGATAATGATAACATGAGTATCACGAAAACTAATTAATTATTTGACTACATGAGAATATCGACACAAAATAAGTCCTTTTATTTCCTTAAACGAAGAAGTTGAATAAATGATCAAATATTACCATCCTATTATCAATAGGTACCAACATAGATTATTTTCCCTCTGCTAATGTATTGGCATTGTACAGGACGGTTTATATCAGTATTGCAAATTACATTCGAATTTTTCAGACCTTTATAACTTGCGGGATGTAATATTATTTTTATAATGAATCACGTACGTAGGTGTCGCCGTTATCTCATAGACTTTGAAATTAAAGATGCTAAAGAATGGATTTTATTTTGTACATAAAATGAAAGGCGTTGATTTTTGTTTCAATATAACATCTTATAAATTTGTCACATGTCGTCCAAAATTAGATCAATAGTCAATGAAAAGTATGTGTAGCAGATTGTAGAGGGACACTGTTATAATATGGTAGATGAAAGAGGTTTTATAAACTAAATTTTGCTAAACTTTATGTTTTCTGTGTTGTGCTTTGTGGGCCATTATTTGTAGTTTTGTCCTTGTTGGGTTGACCGTTGCATTGTCAATTCTTCTTCCATTTTAAGCTTATTAATACCACTTTTGTGTCTGCAAATCGTACTTGCCTTAGTGTTTATAATTTCATCTTCGTCCTTCAAACTAGTAGTGTAATTAAAGTAGATGTTTGCTGATTTTTTTTTTATTTTCTTTGGCGATACACTAATTAACATCTAAATATCCGTTCAAGGGAATTAAACTTAAATTCAGATCACTAGTTTAACAGTTGAACGGAATACCTGAATCCGCCTGTTGCTCAATCTTTAGCTACCTGTGAACTGTTTTGTCGAATATTGTTTGTTATATTGTTTGTTCTTTTTTCTGTTGACCATTAGATTGTCCGTCCTTCTTCGATTAAAGGTTTCTGATATCCCATTCGGCATCTTCAAACATGCGTTCATATACCTTTTAACAAAGTTGATAATAATGCGTTTGTTTATAGTTAAGAGCTTGTTATGAAAACAGAACGGTTGTTTTGTAGAAAATTTACTAGCGGATAGTATTAAATACCAACTTGTCAGGTTCATACAATATCTCGTCTCCTTCACTACCATTGATTCAAGAAACAATAAACCATTTATATCATATTAATTTTCATCTAGGTTCATACCACAATCACAAGTAATCTTTATGATGAATTAACAAGATGGTGGAAAAAATTAGAGTTTAATAACATCATATAATATCAATTATTCTTCTCGAATGACATCAGTGAATCCTTAGATAGATGCAGTAACCATTCATTTGTTAACATTACATTTGTTTTTTTGTAAATGGAAATGTCCTCTGTGTGATGTACATGCGTTATTTGTCAACGAATCAAAATAACTACTATTGCAGAACAATGTATATATCATCAACAGTTTAAGAAACAAATTCGTATTGCTTACAAATAGTCGCCACGGTTATATCTATCTACATCCCATTCATAATGATGTTTGTTATATTTAACCCTAACAATCATGATAACAGTAGAATGCTTATTTATACTTTCAACTAAGGTATTGTGCTTTAAGAGAAGACAATATTAGATACAATATCTCACGTGGACAACGTAATTATTATACTAAATTTATTCTATTGCATTATTAAAATGATAATAGTTTCTAATATGACGTGCTGTTTTGGCTTTGTAAACAAAAGGGTATAAAAATCCCCGATTTATTATGACTTACACGCGCTGATGATCATGACGTATTTGGCTGTTCTATTATACTCTTTTGTCTACAAAGCCAAAACAGCACGTCATAGAAATAATTATGGAAGGGGTAAGTTTGTTGGATATTTTAATATGGGTACACTATAAAGGAATGTGGATTAAACATTTACCGTATATGTCCTATTAGAATAGAAATAATTTATGGAAGGGGTAAGTTTGTTGGAGATTGTAATATGGGTAATACTATCTGGGCAAATTTTACTCCTCGCTTACCCCTTCCATAAATTATTTCTTAAGTTGCAATCAGATGGAGTTTTCAATATCGTCTCTTACACAAAATTAGATTTCTTACAAATATAAACGGAATCACATTACGTCACTATCTAATAGCTACATTTTAAACAAATGGTCCATAAAGGTACCTTAACCTCACCACTTCTTGTTGAAGTATATGTGGCAATCCAGTCAAGCGGACATGTATGTTGTTGTTATGGTGTTCCATTTTGCCTCTCTCTATGATTTTTCTATTCGACTATTTGTTTTTCATGTCTTTTTTTCCTATTTCAAAATGCTATGCATTGCGATACATAATCCTAATTATAATGTTGTGGACTCTTTAGAATTGTGAGTTATCTTACGGCATGAACGTTCGTGATAATTCTTGAACGTTTACTCCATACAGTCTAGATATCTAACTTAGTGCACACGAGGCGTTTCTTGAATAACTTTTAGTGGGTACGCTTAAGATCAGCCAAATTGATAAATCTTTAGGAACACTAAAACATCTCTGGCAATACAAACATAGATATCAAATTGATTGTTTCTGGAATAACCTGCATTATGTACGCTCAATGTAAACAGAAGAGTTTGAAAATACCAATGTGGTAATCAGATTGGAAAGTCAAATAATAAGAATTTGAAGATACCAAAGGGGTAATCAGAATCCATAGTCCGGGGGAGAACCGACTACACAATGGTTAAAGGACAAAAGGACAAACAACGATCTACAAAGCATACACATAAAACGAACGATCGCGTAACACGAACTATGAACCCCACGAATTGCGAGGGAGGGGGTGAACTCATGTGCGCCGGAAGTGTAAGCAGTTTCTGATCCACTAGTGGCACCCGTCATGTTTTTCTAGTTACAAGCTCGGTGATAAGTCATGAAAAAGGAAAAGACCGAGAAGTGCTTCCGACAAGTGGAACATATTCGTGGTCATTTGTGACACATATATGCCATAACGGTTAACAAGCTCATGGTTGCAACCGCAAAACCTTCGAAGTTTTGACTTCAATTTAAGCAAAAGGAACCCTTGGTTCAGTAGCTTTCTTGTTAGGTGCAACTGTTTAGCAGTATCATGGAAATCCTGATAGGAACCACAAGCTCTGGAATATCGTATCAACTGAGAGATATATACTTCATGTACCAGTGCTGCTGGAATGTTGCTACATATAAATGGAAAAATCATCTCCTTTGTCGTAAAGTTTCGTGCTTAACCACCCCTCACTGTACATGTGTAGGTCCAGGTATGAAGCAGACCGAAATGATTTTAATTGCTTAAATGGAGCTTGTGTAATTCTTTTTGTTCAAATAATCAACTTTTCATTGATGAAATAACAAACCACTGGTATACTAGCAAGCCCCCAGCATGATGCAAAGATATTATCGATGCTTTCTATGTGTAATAATACAGCATCATATTGACGTCACATTTACAAATCTTCAATAAGTATACTAATGTTGGTATGTTTTGCTCGAAATCTACTTCTCATCTCATCATCCATCTTAGGCTTTGCCTTCGACGCGAAAATACTCAAAGAAAATCATTCAGGCAAAACAAATAAACGATAGCATATAATACATGACTAACGTGGAATTGAGATAATAACCTTTTAAGAGATAAAAAGGAGATGAACCCTTATAAACGCGATGCTCACAAGCAATGAAATCCGGCAATGAGTACTACTTTGTAACATGCAATTGGCTAATAACTGAACATCCATCGGATTATTCCGTACAAACTGTAGCTCTATTGTAATAGAAATAGCATCAAGATAAGTGATATGTTCCATTATAGACAAATAAATAATATAGGTGTAAGAACAATTAACACAGTAATAAAAATATAACATACTTTCTAATTTGTAGCTCAACATTTTAGAGATTCATGCTGAAGCAATCAAAACAAAGACATTAAATAAGTTGATTTATTGCTTAAGTAGCACATTGTTACTTTTTGTGTTATCGACCACATCAAGAATTTGTTGATATTGGTGGAATTTATGACCATCATTGTTTAAGCTTTCTTTTCATAACAGGGACGACTCGACTGGTTTATTGTGGATGGCGGCATGTTCAGTAATGTATTACCATTCCTAATATTCCTTTAAAATATAAAAGTGATACGCCACCATTGTCAAATGAAATTAATAAAAACATGGATAGAGTTGAGTACAATACGACTGCCATGGTGTGTATTCATTTGCAATGTCAGATCATATCAGTTGTTTAGCCAATATTATGAAATATAGCAGTGAAGTTTTGAAATATCTCACAATCTTCGATAACAATGATATATTAATGTTGGTCTGTCTATTTTTGTTACCTGGTACATGTATGGGGAGTCCTGTCGGTCTAACTGTATTGCGATGTTCAGAAGCCAACCAGTTTGATTCCGGTAATAGTCTTACATGCATTATTTTAAAATATAATAATCGTGTTTCATTCAAAGTCACAATAAAAGAAAACTTAATCTAGATTCGAAGCGTATGAAATGTATAAAAAAAACGTCAGTTGCCTATCTTTCTAGTCGACTGTACGGGCTGTTTTTTGTGTGACGTTCGACCAACTTATCTGTGATGTCCACATCCCTTTTTCTCACTTGTCTAACTGTGCATTAACACTGATCTGATGTATGCTGCTTTGTTGTAATTTGTCATTCATTCGATGCAATACAAAACGTTGGTGTCGTCCAAGGATGTGTGACGAAACAGCAATATCAAATGGAAAGTGTATATTAGATGTTTATGATAAGGTTCTTATATATCAGAGTTCATATTGGAGCGTCTGTTCTTTGTTCTTACATGCATATTTGAGGTCATTTTGTTTTTTCTGATTTTGTTTCAAGTCTCTCCACATGGAATACCCATTTTTAAAAGGTTAACATAGTATTGTCGAACTATATATTTTTTATAACTAGCAATTCGTTCTATAGATGTTGTTGATAATGAGTCTACCTACACTTAGTCATTCATAAGCATTACCAATTTTACCAACCATTGATGAGTGATGAGTTTCTCTGTCACATATACAATTTTTAAGACAGATTATGATAGCTCTTTTCAAGTTGTAAATTGTAAATAATGTATTCACCAAGGCCATACCGGATATGCACTCACTGATTCTACTTAGATAAATCTAAAACGTTTGACATTGCTTGCGTCTGATATCCATCAATAGCATCTAACAGGAAGTGGGTATTCTACTTCCACAAAACTTTTACACGGTCTTATTGAGAATAAAATTGCATTTCACTTAAAACCAAATGACTCGTTTCTGTAAAAATGGAATATTATTCATATACCATAGTAGTTTCATCATATATATATAGGCTAATAAATAAGGGTAGTAACAAAATTACCGAACTTCGAGCAATCTTACAAAGGGAAAGTCAAAACTCATAAGTATATCAACAGACAAATCAGTCAACAACCGGAAAACTGTGAAAACCGTAACTTTGACCATTGTGTTGGTAGTCTTTCATGTTGTGTTTTGTAGGATATGCCATCTTGCTCACATGGGTTCAATTATCAGTTGGGTGTTTTAAAACAATAGAATGTATTCATGGCATATGGTACAGGTTAATTAGTCAATATTCGACTGTTTTAGCGTATTTGAGGAAGGTTATTTCAGAAACGCGTCTTGTGAACAGGACTTGATATCTACGTTTTAATTCCTATCGTTGATTGGTTCCTATCAGTTCCCTAGGGTATCGTCCCCCCAGTTCTCAGTGTTTTGCCACTGGCAAGGTTTATTAACAATATTAAATTATTTGGCTTCCAATGTTTCGATTTTGAGCCTACCTGATTCAGAATAAAAACACAAATGTTGCCTACAATTAGTACTAAACAGTTGAAGTTATCAGTCGCAAATGTTATTTTTTCTTCTTTTTTGTTTTGCATAAATATGTATGAACGTCTTCCAATTTTGTGACATTTGTATAATAAAAAGAGTGTTAAGCAAAGATACCAGTCATATTAGCAACAGCGACAAATATGAGTAATGCATTTCGCCCATTTTACCATAGCCATTGTTTTCATTGAAAGTAAGTGATTAATATTTTGTGTGTTATTCTTTACATGTAGATCGCATATTTGATTCGCTTTGTGTGCGAATCTTAGAGATTACGAATTTGCACTTAAAATAGCAACAGGACCTCGATTTCCAATGTCGTGTGCCGTGGTCACTTTTTGAGTTCAATGATTTGAGGTGAGAGGTAGTCATTCGCTTTGTTGATATTGGTGGAGTTGATGACCATCACTGTTTATTGGCGAGAGTCATTAATGTAAAAGTACAATTCTGTATTATTCTATATTCTGTTTATGACAAGAAACGTTCATGTTTATACGCATAGCGAATTAATATCCATGAAAATAATATTAATTCTAATTTATATCTATTTAGAAGATCTTTATGACGGCAATACACACTTCGTAAATATTTCAATCCTTTATGGAAGACATAACCTTGGACTAAAGGCTATTTATGTAGTGATGGGGTGTCATTAATGATATATGTCTTTGATTGAAATAGATATTTGAACGTATTTGTTTACCAAATAACGAGTAAATGAATTTAGCAATCACACTTATGATAGTATAAATTATCTTATCTACGTAAAACAATTTTACATTTCCAGTGATTTATGAACTTCGTATGCGATGGGACAATCCTTGTCAAGACAAATGTACTGCTGTTTATTCCAAAATATAGCTTTATATTAACACAGTAATAAAAATATAACATACTTTCTAATTTGTAGCTCAACATTTTAGAGATTCATGCTGAAGCAATCAAAACAAAGACATTAAATAAGTTGATTTATTGCTTAAGTAGCACATTGTTACTTTTTGTGTTATCAAAAGGTATCTTGCTTTGTTGCTCTCAAGCGAAATATATTTTCTCATTTTCATTAAAACTAATTGCAAAATGTGTAAGAAGTGTGCAATTATCTATGTTTAATCATTCAAAACGTTGGTGTCGTCCAAGGATGTGTGACGAAACAGCAATATCAAATGGAAAGTGTATATTAGATGTTTATGATAAGGTTCTTATATATCAGAGTTCATATTGGAGCGTCTGTTCTTTGTTCTTACATGCATATTTGAGGTCATTTTGTTTTTTCTGATTTTGTTTCAAGTCTCTCCACATGGAATACCCATTTTTAAAAGGTTAACATAGTATTGTCGAACTATATATTTTTTATAACTAGCAATTCGTTCTATAGATGTTGTTGATAATGAGTCTACCTACACTTAGTTATTTATAAGCATTACCAATTTTACCAACCATTGATGAGTGATGAGTTTTTCTGTCACATATACAGTTTTTAAGACAGATTATGATAGCTCTTTTCAAGTTGTAAATTGTAAATAATGTATTCACCAAGGCCATACCGGATATGCACTCACTGATTCTACTTAGATAAATCTAAAAAGTTTTACATTACTTGCGTCTGATATCCATCTATAGCATCTAACAGGAAGTGGGTATTCTACTTCCACAAAACTTTTACACGGTCTTATTGAGAATAAAATTGCATTTCACTTAAAACCAAATGACTCGTTTCTGTAAAAATGGAATATTATTCATATACCATAGTAGTTTCATCATATAGATACAAGCTAATAAATAAGGATAATAACAAAATTACCGAACTTCGAGCAATCTTACAAAGGGAAAGTCAAAACTCATAAGTATATCAACATACAAAATCAGTCAACAACCGGAAAACTGTGAAAACCGTAACATTGACCATTTTGTTGGTAGTCTTACATGTTGTGTTTTGTAGGATATGCCATCTTGCTCACATGGGTTCAATTATCAGTTGGGTGTTTTAAAACAATAGAATGTATTCATGTAATATGGTACAGGTTAATTAGTCAATATTCGACTGTTTTAGCGTATTTGAGGAAGGTTATTTCAGAAACGCGTCTTGTGAACAGGACTTGATATCTACGTTTTAATTCCTATCGTTGATTGGTTCCTATCAGTTCCCTAGGGTATCGTCCCCCCAGTTCTCAGTGTTTTGCCACTGGCAAGGTTTATTAACAATATTAAATTATTTGGCTTCCAATGTTTCGATTTTGAGCCTACCTGATTCAGAATAAAAACACAAATGTTGCCTACAATTAGTACTAAACAGTTGAAGTTATCAGTCGCAAATGTTATTTTTTCTTCTTTTTTGTTTTGCATAAATATGTATGAACGTCTTCCAATTTTGTGACATTTGTATAATAAAAAGAGTGTTAAGCAAAGATACCAGTCATATTAGCAACAGCGACAAATATGAGTAATGCATTTCGCCCATTTTACCATAGCCATTGTTTTCATTGAAAGTAAGTGATTAATATTTTGTGTGTTATTCTTTACATGTAGATCGCATATTTGATTCGCTTTGTGTGCGAATCTTAGAGATTACGAATTTTCATTTAAAATAGCAGCAAGATCTCGATTTCCAACGTCGTGTGCCGTGGTCACTTTTTGAGTTCAATGATTTGAGGTGAGAGGTAGTCATTCGCTTTGTTGATATTGGTGGAGTTGATGACCATCACTGTTTATTGGCGAAAGTCATTAATGTAAAAGTACAATTCTGTATTATTTATATTCTGTTTATGACAAGAAACGTTCATGTTTACACGTATAGCGAATTAATATCCATGAAAATAATATTAATTCTAATTTATATCTATTTAGAAGATCTTCGTAAATATTTCAATCCTTTATGGAAGACATAACCTTGGACTAAAGGCTATTTATGTAGTGATGGGGTGTCATTATTGATATATGTCTTTGATTGAAATAGATATTTGAACGTATTTGTTTACCAAATAACGAGTAAATGAATTTAGCAATCACACTTGTGATAGTATAAATTATCTTATCTACGTAAAACAATTTTACATTTCCAGTGATTTATGAACTTCGTATGCGATGGGACAATCCTTGTCAAGACAAATGTACTGCTGTTTATTCCTAAATAGAGCTTTATATTTGTTTGCAATTTAATTTATTAAAGGTAGTAACCTTAATTGTACTTTAAAATCAAGATTCCTAGCATTATCTTAAAAATCTGATAAAAACTGTTCATACCATGTTATATTGCTTTACTTGTAGACTTTACAATCATTTGACTTTCCAGTCTTATTATTTTGAACGTACCTGATGAAAGTTATTCAGAAACGCGTCATGCGCACTAAACTAGATATATACGTTTTTATTTCTCAATATAAAAAAAAATTGGCAAAGAATTATTAAAATAAATATGATAAACAAGACTATAAATTCAATATAAAAAGGTGCATTTGAACTAACTGATACTTAAGACTATAAATTACCATGCAACATTATATTGAACTTGATAGGATGTTTTCCCCGTTGGCCACCTAATATCTTCTGATTCGACAGTTACTAGATTACATTGTATATAATATAAGTCGGTATTCTATTTCAAATAGGACATGAAATGCAATATATATTCTCAACGTTTTGAATTAATAATGCTCCAAAATTGATACAGACAGAATCATGTTAGAAATAAATAAAAACTAAATAAACCTTGTCTTCATTTTGGTTTTCCCAGTTTTCCGGTTGTTAACTGATTTTGTGTTTGTTGACTTATGAGTTTTGCCTTTCCCTTTGGAAGATTACTCGGTGTTCGGTAATTTTGGTATTACCCTTATTCAATAACGGTCGACATTATCATGGTGATGTGTGAGAAATACAAATGGTAGTAAATTTGTTTCAATACCATTTTTTGCGCATTGTGGTGTCCAACACATATTGCGTTTTGTTTATGTTTTGTTGTTCTTCGTCTTGCGGACCCTTTGTTGCCGGTTTCTCTGGATTGTCCATTTCTGATTGTCCTTTCGGTGTTCTCTAAAGTGTATTACTAGGTTTAAATATAAAACTGGGAAATGCTTTGCAGTAAGTCTGTAAATACTACAATACGAATAACGTTCGTCGTATTACATTACATAATATGTGTTTGTATATAGCAATATTTGGTATTTATTGAAACCTTTTTCACTTTGTGTAAAGCTCAGAGTCCGCGTTGTCAAGACAAGGAATGGGTATAATAAGAAGGCGTTTCAAATGTGATATCTGTGGTATCAACGAAATCTAATTTGAATTCCACATAAAGTACATAGCAGTATTAAAAGCTAACCTTTCCTTCGTTTTATAT
Organism: Bathymodiolus brooksi; assembly: GCA_963680875.1. Classification (NCBI taxonomy): domain Eukaryota; kingdom Metazoa; phylum Mollusca; class Bivalvia; order Mytilida; family Modiolidae; genus Bathymodiolus; species Bathymodiolus brooksi. The sequence continues at coordinate 88,327,820 of OY804581.1, read as the reverse complement.
ACATGGAACAGCAATCTAGTTCGTGGTCGATGTCCTCTTCACATGTTGCAAATGTCCTGCTTATTTGCGATGGCTTCGTGTAGCTAATAGTGCGTTCACATTGTCGGACTAGAAATTTAAATCATAATTAGTCAGACATAGAAAATAAGTCAAACATATATATATATATATCTATTTCATTTGTATTCGTAGTTTCATTCTTCTATTATCGGATTTAAGCCCGATCGGGTCGATTCAATGACTATGAAATTAGTATCTGCTTTTTCTCCGCTAAGCACGCAACATTAAGGAGAAAGAGCAAAAACGGGTTTGGTCAAAATCAAGATAACGTGTCCGAGTGAAGCAAAATATCTACCCGTGACTGTTGGTTTAGTGCGCTAGCGCTGTGAAAACCCAACTAAACGTGTAAATCTATATAGTACAGAATGGACATCGTCAAAATCTGATCGAGTGTAACTTGTTTACTCCATGGACCATGATACAGCTGAACAATGGTTCATTTGGTGTTAAACAGCAATCACTAACTCATTCATCTTTTACCATCTTCCATCAGTATGGCTTGTCAAATTCAACTATACCCCGGCACGAGTCTCTCTTTCGTTTTCATTGTATTACATTGTTCAATCTATTTGGCTGTTAGTATTTTTTTCTTTTGGTCATTGTATTGTCTGTTCTTCGATATACGGATTCTGACTACCCCTTTGGTATCTTCAAACTCTTCTTGACATTATATATTTTGTAATTCTTTGTAATACTTAAATCGATATCGAATTATAAAACGCTCTTTGATAAGATGTCCTCATCAGTGTTACATGAAGCCACATTATTGAATGTACGACTTACGGAAACGACTCTCCCTATGTTCTAATGTCCTTGCAATTTAGCTAGAACGTTCATGATGGAATGAATAATTTGTGATGACAAATAGTAATTACAAACTTGAAATTGAAGAATATATTGAATAGCATTGACCTGCATTACCCACAAAGCGGACAGGGAAGTATAAACACATTAGATAAAAAGAAACACGTTTTGTTTTCTTGTTTACTAGTAAATTTTATATGAACGTTTTGAACTGTGTGAATAACAGATGATGAATTGGAATATATGTATTAAGACAAGTTTGAAGATAATCAGAATCCGTAAATAGGGGGGTCGACAGTGCAGTTGTCATAATAAAGGGGTCGAAAGGATAAGCAGTTGTCTACGAAAAACCCTTTACAGAAAACAAAAGACTGAGGAGTTCGAACCCACTGCACGACGGGAGGGGGGAACACATATGCTCCAGACGAGTAAGCAGTAACTGACTTCAACTTTAACTCTAGGAACCAATGATTCAATAACTTCCTTGTGACTAGCATCAATCTTTCAATGATATTCTGATAGGAAACACAAGCTCATGAATATCATATCAACTGGACGATATATATCCCATATGCATGTATTGTTAGAATGTTGCTACATACAATATTGATCTTTCACAAACAATGCAAGTCATTTACAATTTGAATAGCATTTTATTTGTTTATGTTGCAAAAATCGTAAAATTTTAAATGCCATCAAATTGGAAAGTATCTGTCATTTATTTTGAACTTTAAAAAAAACAGGACTGAAAGCATGAAAGTTAGTAGATTTTGCTATGAGTTGAATTCTCATACTGCCTTCAACTATAACTGTTTCCTCCAAATAATGCATTGAAACCATTGTTTATATGTCATGTCAACATTATTTTCGTTTTCTATTTTATCACTCCTTATCGCGACGAAAATAATGTTTCCCATGTTAAAATCTTCTACGAATTATAGCTTCGATGAATTATCTCATATGTTGTAAAAGCACGATTAATGCTGCCTATGTTGCTAAAATATATTATTAAATATTTTTAATAGTAATCAACCAGATTCAAAAGAATAATCACAGCTTTTCCTCCTCTTGGTATAAATAATAAATGATTTTATTTTTGTTAGTGGTATTAGTCTTTGCAAGCTATTTCAAATTGTATTAATTTGGCTGAGATATTATGATTGCTTCGAATTATAATGATTTCTTTTAAAATCTACTATTTTTAGCAAAGTAATTATGCAAAATAATCTTCAATAAGTAGATTAATCACAAGAGAACATCTACATTGAAGTTGAGTTCATGGAACTTTAGAAAAAAAAATAGGTCTTATGGAACACGTTTGTCTTTTGGCATAGTTATAGTTTCTCTGGATTGTTCATTTTTGATTGCCCCTTTGGTATTCTCTAACGTTTATTAATAGAAAAATATTACTTCAAATTCCTGATGATCGTTGAATGCAAAAGAAAATAATACACTATCAATGATTTGATACAAGAAAAGTTTGATTATACCAAAAGGGGTAATTAGAAGCCGTAAATCGAAGAAGGACAGACACTACTTTTCTCGACAAGGATAATTTCTCATTGGTTTTGTACTTTCTTTTAATGACTTAGGTTTTTAATTATCTTCGTCAGATTGTGTCATTGGCATAGATAAATGTGTGACGATACAAAAGGAGTATTAGAAGCTGTAAATCAAAGAAAGATAGACAATGCAATGGTCAAAAGAACAAAGACAATAGGACAAACATTTTTCTACCAAAACACTACACATAAAACTTAGATTGAGCAACACAATTGCCACATAAACTGTGAACTCATGGCCTCCGGGGTGGTGGATAAGCAGCTATAGCTCCACTATATTACATGTACAATATTCTCCGAAGAAATAAATATATGTACATGTATAACATTTACCACGTAAGTGCATTATTTTGTAATTAATCATAAAATGTCGCTTTCTTTGAAGATGGAACTGATTATATTTACATGGGAAAATAAAACAACATTAATAGAGACTTTGCATTTACTAGAACGACTAATATTTAAGATAAGTGCAGGATAAAATTAGATATGGAAATAAATATACATTTTGTATTAAGAAAATGGTATGATTTGTTTAGAATAGTTCCTATCATTAAGCATGTATTTTTTTCTATTCGGACTTTTTTTTCGATATTTTACTGTAATTTATTAGGGTTCTATGCCTCAATTATACAAGGTCAATATCGCCACTTTCTGATTACATTAGGGAAATTATATATTCGCCTCGTTGTGGACTGTATATTAGCCATTTCCGTCTCAATGAGCGTTTGCGTAAAATGTGCAATGCGGTTATTTACATTCCATGATAATTATTTAAAAGTTTCAAATACGTCAAACCTCAAATAAGCTATTCCTAGAAGTATTTAACGTTCCTCTCTTCCTACGTGCATTACCAATAAATGTCAATGACGAGTGTTCCACTCTATAATATCAAATAAACCTATAGTAAAGGTTAGCGACATTACGTAAATTATCATTGAATGTCATAATATTACATCTTACGTTATAGTTCACTATCTGCGATGCAGGGTTAATTGCTTGATATGGAACATTATGGTGCTTCCTGGAAAACAGGTATAATTAGAGAGTGTGTGATGGTGTAAAATTGGAGGTATGATCTAAAGCTATGAACAATTTAAATGGTATAATATTTCGACAAGTAATATATTGCTATTTATTTTAATTGTCCTTATGTCATTTTACTTGTGGTATCTTTTTTGTCTCTCCTTTGATGTACGCTTCTGATTACCCTGTTGACATCTTCAATATTCTCTTATTACACATAATCAAAAAAAAATACGAAAATAATGAAAGTATTTGAATTCATTTCAATTTAATGCGATTCATATATTGATATTCTAACACACCAATGTATATAATTGCATACCTCCAATGACCAATTAAAAAAATAACCTTTGTCGAATCCATGTAGTAATGTTACCACCCGTATTATGACATTTAGAGTTCATATATTGCCTTTCTTTGAAATGTTTTTAGATACCATAGGGTGAATCAGAAGCCGTAAATCAAAGAAAGACATACAATGAGAAGTGACTTCCTAATCCGAATTGTGTATCACCACAAGGTATATGTAGTCCTATACATCTGACATATTAATTTTGTAATTTTGTAATACACTCACTTTATTGCCTACTCAAAGGATTGTAAAAATGTACAGTCAAACAGAAATCGTATTGCCAACAAAAGGAGTTCTAATTTTTATTATATGATACGTGTATTTTGGAACTTAACTGAAGTATAAATTGACCATATAGTATAAACTATATATGGCTTGTACTCGTTACAACAAGATTTCTTACTTTTGGTAGTCTTCCGATTTAGAATAAATTGTAAACTACTTAAAAATAATTGTACTAAGAAGTACTCCAACTGACTTCTTAGAGGTATGGTTATTATCCAAATAGGAATGTGTAAACAAACCTCTTATACACATACTAATGGCTATCATGTCAGGTTGAGTCCATAACATGGATGGTAATAATACATTGAGACCTAAGAAAGTTATTAATTGTGTTATGGCTGTCTTGATGCTGTAGATGTATGGTAAATAAATAGAGATATTTGGGTGATCAAACTAATGAAGTGATCGAGTTCTAATTTGTAAGCTAACCATTTATGGAATTGCCATTAATTTTCAATGTAGAAATTCCTGGTGAATATTGGGAAAAAAAATGCTAATTATTAATTATAGAGACTTAGAAATGACTGGTTTATCTTGGCGAACAACATCTATTCAATCAAATGGATTCATACTCAAACTGTTTATATCTAAAGTTCGTGCGCACGACGCATTTTTGAATAACCTTCATCAGGAACACTCAAAGTCACACGGTGTGAATTCCAAATAATGTAGAAGTCTTTGCATAAAGTAAACCAACGGACATAGCAGAATAGGTAAAATCGACTTAGTATACCTATGCATGGAGGAGGGACTGTGTATACCTATGTATGGAGGAGAGACTGAGTATACTTATGTATGGAGGAGAGACGAAGTATACCTATGTATGGAGGAGAGACTGAGTATACCTATGTATGGAGGAGAGACTGAGTATACCTATGTATGGAGGAGAACTGAGTATACCTATGTATGGAGGAGAGACTGAGTATACCTATGTATGGAGGAGAGACTGATTATACCTATGTATGGAGGAGGGGCTGAGTATACCTATGTATGGTGGAGAGACTGAGTATACCTATGCATGGAGGAGAGACTGAGTATACCTATGTATGGAGGAGAGACTGAGTATACCTATGTATGGAGGAGGGGCTGGGTATACCTATGTATGGAGGAGAGACTGAGTATACCTATGTATGGAGGAGAGACTGAGTATACCTATGCATGGAGGAGAGACTGAGTATACCTATGTATGGAGGAGAGACTGGGTATACCTATGTATGGAGGACAGACTGAGTATACCTATGTATGGAGGAGAGACTGAGTATACCTATGCATGGAGGAGAGACTGAGTATACCTATGCATGGAGGAGAGACTGAGTATACCTATGTATGGAGGAGAGACTGAGTATACCTATGTATGGAGGAGAGACTGAGTATACCTATGTATGGAGGAGAGACTGAGTATACCTATGTATGGAGGAGAGACTAAGTATACCTATGTATGGAGGAGAGACTGAGTATACCTATGTATGGAGGAGGGACTGAGTATACCTATGTATGGAGGAGAGACTGATTATACCTATGTATGGAGGAGAGACTGTGTATACCTATGTATGGAGGAGAGACTGAGTATACCTATGTATGGAGGAGAGACTGAGTATACCTATGTATGGAGGAGAACTGAGTATACCTATGTATGGAGGAGAGACTAAGTATACTTATGTATGGAGGAGAGACTGAGTATACCTATGTATGGAGGAGAGACTGAGTATACCTATGTATGGAGGAGGGGCTGAGTATACCTATGTATGGAGGAAAGACTGAGTATACCTATGTATGGAGGAGAGACTGAGTATACCTATGTATGGAGGAGAGACTGAGTATACCTATGTATGGAGGAGGGACTGAGTATACCTATGTATGGAGGAGAGACTGATTATACCTATGTATGGAGGAGAGACTGTGTATACCTATGTATGGAGGAGAGACTGAGTATACCTATGTATGGAGGAGAGACTGAGTATACCTATGTATGGAGGAGAACTGAGTATACCTATGTATGGAGGAGAGACTGAGTATACCTATGTATGGAGGAGAGACTGAGTATACCTATGTATGGAGGAGAGACTGAGTATACCTATGTATGGAGGAGAGACTGAGTATACCTATGTATGGAGGAGAGACTGAGTATACCTATGTATGGAGGAGAGACTGAGTATACCTATGTATGGAGGAGTGACTGAGTATACCTATGTATGGAGGAGAGACTGAGTATACCTATGTATGGAGGAGAGACTGAGTATACCTATGTATGGAGGAGAGACTGAGTATACCTATGTATGGAGGAGAGACTGAGTATACCTATGTATGGAGGAGAGACTGAGTATACCTATGTATGGAGGAGAGACTGAGTATACCTATGTATGGAGGAGAGACTGAGTATACCTATGTATGGAGGAGAGACGAAGTATACCTATGTGTGGAGGGGAGACTGAGTATACCTATGTATGGATGAGAGACTGAGTATACTTATGTATGGAGGAGAGACTGAGTATACCTATGTATGGAGGAGAGACTGAGTATACCTATGTATGGAGGAGAGACTGAGTATACCTATGTATGGAGGAGAGACTGAGTATACCTATGTATGGTGGAGAGACTGAGTATACCTATGTATGGAGGAGAGACTGAGTATACCTATGTATGGAGGAGAGACTGAGTATACCTATGTATGGAGGAGAGACTGAGTATACCTATGTATGGAGGAGAGACTGTGTATACCTATGTATGGAGGAGAGACTGAGTATACCTATGTATGGATGAGAGACTGGGTATACCTATGCATGGAGGAGAGACTGAGTATACCTATGTATGGAGGAGAGACTGAGTATACTTATGTATGGAGGAGAGACTGAGTATACCTATGTATGGAGGAGAGACGAAGTATACCTATGCATGGAGGAGAGACTGAGTATACTTATGTGTGGAGGGGAGACTGAGTATACCTATGTATGGATGAGAGACTGAGTATACTTATGTATGGAGGAGAGACTGAGTATACCTATGTATGGAGGAGAGACTGAGTATACCTATGTATGGAGGAGAGACTGAGTATACCTATGTATGGAGGAGAGACTGAGTATACCTATGTATGGAGGAGGGGCTGGGTATACCTATGTATGGAGGAGAGACTGAGTATACCTATGTATGGAGGAGAGACTGAGTATACCTATGCATGGAGGAGGGGCTGGGTATACCTATGTATGGAGGAGAGACTGAGTATACCTATGTATGGAGGAGGGGCTGGGTATACCTATGCATGGAGGAGAGACTGAGTATACCTATGCATGGAGGAGAGACTGAGTATACCTATGTATGGAGGAGAGACTGAGTATACCTATGTATGGAGGAGGGGCTGGGTATACCTATGTATGGAGGAGAGACTGAGTATACCTATGTATGGAGGAGAGACGAAGTATACCTATGCATGGAGGAGAGACTGAGTATACTTATGTGTGGAGGGGAGACTGAGTATACCTATGTATGGAGGAGAGACTGAGTATACCTATGTATGGAGGAGAGACTGTGTATACCTATGTATGGAGGAGAGACTGAGTATACCTATGTATGGATGAGAGACTGAGTATACCTATGTATGGTGGAGAGACTGAGTATACCTATGTATGGAGGAGAGACTGATTATACCTATGCATGGAGGAGAGACTGAGTATACCTATGTATGGAGGAGAGACTGAGTATACCTATGTATGGAGGAGAGACTGAGTATACTTATGTATGGAGGAGAGACTGAGTATACCTATGTATGGAGGAGAGACTGAGTATACCTATGTATGGAGGAGAGATTGAGTATACCTATGTATGGAGGAGAGACTGAGTATACCTATGTATGGAGGAGAGACTGAGTATACCTATGTATGGAGGAGAGACTGAGTATACCTATGTATGGAGGAGAGACTGAGTATACCTATGTATGGAGGAGAGACTGTGTATACTTATGTATGGAGGAGAGACTGAGTATACCTATGTATGGAGGAGAGACTGTGTATACTTATGTATAGAGGAGAGACTGAGTATACCTATGTATGGAGGAGAGACTGAGTATACCTATGTATGGAGGAGAGACTGAGTATACCTATGTATGGAGGAGAGACTGTGTATATTTATGTATGGAGGGGAGACTGTGTATACTTATGTATGGAGGAGAGACTGAGTATACCTATGCATGGAGGAGAGACGAAGTATACCTATGTATGGAGGAGTGACTGAGTATACTTATGCATGGAGGAGAGACTGAGTATACCTATGTATGGAGGAGACACTGAGTATACCTATGTATGGAGGAGAGACTGAGTATACCTATGCATGGAGGAGAGACTGAGTATACCTATGTATGGAGGAGAGACTGAGTATACCTATGTATGGAAGAGAGACTGATTATACCTATGTATGGTGGAGAGACTGAGTATACCTATGTATGGAGGAGAGACTGAGTATACCTATGTATGGAGGAGAGACTGAGTATACCTATGCATGGAGGAGAGACTGTGTATACCTATGTATGGAGGAGAGACGAAGTATACCTATGTATGGTGGAGAGACTGAGTATACCTATGTATGGAGGAGAGACTGAGTATACCTATGGATGGAGGAGAGACTGTGTATACCTATGTATGGAGGAGAGACTGAGTATACCTATGCATGGAGGAGAGACTGTGTATACCTATGTATGGAGGAGAGACGAAGTATACCTATGTATGGAGGAGAGACTGAGTATACTTATGCATGGAGGAGAGACTGAGTATACCTATGTATGGAGGAGAGACTGAGTATACCTATGTATGGAGGAGAGACTGAGTATACCTATGCATGGAGGAGAGACTGAGTATACCTATGTATGGAGGAGAGACTGAGTATACCTATGTATGGAGGAGAGACTGATTATACCTATGTATGGTGGAGAGACTGAGTATACCTATGTATGGAGGAGAGACTGTGTATACCTATGTATGGAGGAGAGACTGAGTATACCTATGTATGGAGGAGAGACTGAGTATACCTATGCATGGAGGAGAGTCTGTGTATACCTATGTATGGAGGAGAGACGAAGTATACCTATGTATGGTGGAGAGACTGAGTATACCTATGTATGGAGGAGAGACTGAGTATACCTATGTATGGAGGAGAGACTGAGTATACTTATGTATGGAGGAGAGACGAAGTATACCTATGTATGGAGGAGAGACTGAGTATACCTATGTATGGAGGAGAGACTGAGTATACCTATGTATGGAGGAGAACTGAGTATACCTATGTATGGAGGAGAGACTGAGTATACCTATGTATGGAGGAGAGACTGATTATACCTATGTATGGAGGAGGGGCTGAGTATACCTATGTATGGTGGAGAGACTGAGTATACCTATGCATGGAGGAGAGACTGAGTATACCTATGTATGGAGGAGAGACTGAGTATACCTATGTATGGAGGAGGGGCTGGGTATACCTATGTATGGAGGAGAGACTGAGTATACCTATGTATGGAGGAGAGACTGAGTATACCTATGCATGGAGGAGAGACTGAGTATACCTATGTATGGAGGAGAGACTGGGTATACCTATGTATGGAGGACAGACTGAGTATACCTATGTATGGAGGAGAGACTGAGTATACCTATGCATGGAGGAGAGACTGAGTATACCTATGCATGGAGGAGAGACTGAGTATACCTATGTATGGAGGAGAGACTGAGTATACCTATGTATGGAGGAGAGACTGAGTATACCTATGTATGGAGGAGAGACTGAGTATACCTATGTATGGAGGAGAGACTAAGTATACCTATGTATGGAGGAGAGACTGAGTATACCTATGTATGGAGGAGGGACTGAGTATACCTATGTATGGAGGAGAGACTGATTATACCTATGTATGGAGGAGAGACTGTGTATACCTATGTATGGAGGAGAGACTGAGTATACCTATGTATGGAGGAGAGACTGAGTATACCTATGTATGGAGGAGAACTGAGTATACCTATGTATGGAGGAGAGACTAAGTATACTTATGTATGGAGGAGAGACTGAGTATACCTATGTATGGAGGAGAGACTGAGTATACCTATGTATGGAGGAGGGGCTGAGTATACCTATGTATGGAGGAAAGACTGAGTATACCTATGTATGGAGGAGAGACTGAGTATACCTATGTATGGAGGAGAGACTGAGTATACCTATGTATGGAGGAGGGACTGAGTATACCTATGTATGGAGGAGAGACTGATTATACCTATGTATGGAGGAGAGACTGTGTATACCTATGTATGGAGGAGAGACTGAGTATACCTATGTATGGAGGAGAGACTGAGTATACCTATGTATGGAGGAGAACTGAGTATACCTATGTATGGAGGAGAGACTGAGTATACCTATGTATGGAGGAGAGACTGAGTATACCTATGTATGGAGGAGAGACTGAGTATACCTATGTATGGAGGAGAGACTGAGTATACCTATGTATGGAGGAGAGACTGAGTATACCTATGTATGGAGGAGAGACTGAGTATACCTATGTATGGAGGAGTGACTGAGTATACCTATGTATGGAGGAGAGACTGAGTATACCTATGTATGGAGGAGAGACTGAGTATACCTATGTATGGAGGAGAGACTGAGTATACCTATGTATGGAGGAGAGACTGAGTATACCTATGTATGGAGGAGAGACTGAGTATACCTATGTATGGAGGAGAGACTGAGTATACCTATGTATGGAGGAGAGACTGAGTATACCTATGTATGGAGGAGAGACGAAGTATACCTATGTGTGGAGGGGAGACTGAGTATACCTATGTATGGATGAGAGACTGAGTATACTTATGTATGGAGGAGAGACTGAGTATACCTATGTATGGAGGAGAGACTGAGTATACCTATGTATGGAGGAGAGACTGAGTATACCTATGTATGGAGGAGAGACTGAGTATACCTATGTATGGTGGAGAGACTGAGTATACCTATGTATGGAGGAGAGACTGAGTATACCTATGTATGGAGGAGAGACTGAGTATACCTATGTATGGAGGAGAGACTGAGTATACCTATGTATGGAGGAGAGACTGTGTATACCTATGTATGGAGGAGAGACTGAGTATACCTATGTATGGATGAGAGACTGGGTATACCTATGCATGGAGGAGAGACTGAGTATACCTATGTATGGAGGAGAGACTGAGTATACCTATGTATGGAGGAGAGACTGAGTATACCTATGTATGGAGGAGAGACGAAGTATACCTATGCATGGAGGAGAGACTGAGTATACTTATGTGTGGAGGGGAGACTGAGTATACCTATGTATGGATGAGAGACTGAGTATACTTATGTATGGAGGAGAGACTGAGTATACCTATGTATGGAGGAGAGACTGAGTATACCTATGTATGGAGGAGAGACTGAGTATACCTATGTATGGAGGAGAGACTGAGTATACCTATGTATGGAGGAGGGGCTGGGTATACCTATGTATGGAGGAGAGACTGAGTATACCTATGTATGGAGGAGAGACTGAGTATACCTATGCATGGAGGAGGGGCTGGGTATACCTATGTATGGAGGAGAGACTGAGTATACCTATGTATGGAGGAGGGGCTGGGTATACCTATGCATGGAGGAGAGACTGAGTATACCTATGCATGGAGGAGAGACTGAGTATACCTATGTATGGAGGAGAGACTGAGTATACCTATGTATGGAGGAGGGGCTGGGTATACCTATGTATGGAGGAGAGACTGAGTATACCTATGTATGGAGGAGAGACGAAGTATACCTATGCATGGAGGAGAGACTGAGTATACTTATGTGTGGAGGGGAGACTGAGTATACCTATGTATGGAGGAGAGACTGAGTATACCTATGTATGGAGGAGAGACTGTGTATACCTATGTATGGAGGAGAGACTGAGTATACCTATGTATGGATGAGAGACTGAGTATACCTATGTATGGTGGAGAGACTGAGTATACCTATGTATGGAGGAGAGACTGATTATACCTATGCATGGAGGAGAGACTGAGTATACCTATGTATGGAGGAGAGACTGAGTATACCTATGTATGGAGGAGAGACTGAGTATACTTATGTATGGAGGAGAGACTGAGTATACCTATGTATGGAGGAGAGACTGAGTATACCTATGTATGGAGGAGAGATTGAGTATACCTATGTATGGAGGAGAGACTGAGTATACCTATGTATGGAGGAGAGACTGAGTATACCTATGTATGGAGGAGAGACTGAGTATACCTATGTATGGAGGAGAGACTGAGTATACCTATGTATGGAGGAGAGACTGTGTATACTTATGTATGGAGGAGAGACTGAGTATACCTATGTATGGAGGAGAGACTGTGTATACTTATGTATAGAGGAGAGACTGAGTATACCTATGTATGGAGGAGAGACTGAGTATACCTATGTATGGAGGAGAGACTGAGTATACCTATGTATGGAGGAGAGACTGTGTATATTTATGTATGGAGGGGAGACTGTGTATACTTATGTATGGAGGAGAGACTGAGTATACCTATGCATGGAGGAGAGACGAAGTATACCTATGTATGGAGGAGTGACTGAGTATACTTATGCATGGAGGAGAGACTGAGTATACCTATGTATGGAGGAGACACTGAGTATACCTATGTATGGAGGAGAGACTGAGTATACCTATGCATGGAGGAGAGACTGAGTATACCTATGTATGGAGGAGAGACTGAGTATACCTATGTATGGAGGAGAGACTGATTATACCTATGTATGGTGGAGAGACTGAGTATACCTATGTATGGAGGAGAGACTGAGTATACCTATGTATGGAGGAGAGACTGAGTATACCTATGCATGGAGGAGAGACTGTGTATACCTATGTATGGAGGAGAGACGAAGTATACCTATGTATGGTGGAGAGACTGAGTATACCTATGTATGGAGGAGAGACTGAGTATACCTATGTATGGAGGAGAGACTGTGTATACCTATGTATGGAGGAGAGACTGAGTATACCTATGCATGGAGGAGAGACTGTGTATACCTATGTATGGAGGAGAGACGAAGTATACCTATGTATGGAGGAGAGACTGAGTATACTTATGCATGGAGGAGAGACTGAGTATACCTATGTATGGAGGAGAGACTGAGTATACCTATGTATGGAGGAGAGACTGAGTATACCTATGCATGGAGGAGAGACTGAGTATACCTATGTATGGAGGAGAGACTGAGTATACCTATGTATGGAGGAGAGACTGATTATACCTATGTATGGTGGAGAGACTGAGTATACCTATGTATGGAGGAGAGACTGTGTATACCTATGTATGGAGGAGAGACTGAGTATACCTATGTATGGAGGAGAGACTGAGTATACCTATGCATGGAGGAGAGTCTGTGTATACCTATGTATGGAGGAGAGACGAAGTATACCTATGTATGGTGGAGAGACTGAGTATACCTATGTATGGAGGAGAGACTGAGTATACCTATGTATGGAGGAGAGACTGAGTATACTTATGTATGGAGGAGAGACTGAGTATACCTATGTATGGAGGAGAGACTGAGTATACCTATGTATGGAGGAGAGACTGAGTATACCTATGTATGGTGGAGAGACTGAGTATACCTATGTATGGAGGAGAGACTGAGTATACCTATGTATGGAGGAGAGACTGAGTATACCTATGTATGGAGGAGAGACTGAGTATACCTATGTATGGAGGAGAGACTGAGTATACCTATGTATGGTGGAGAGACTGAGTATACCTATGTATGGAGGAGAGGCTGAGTATACCTATGTATGGAGGAGAGACTGAGTATACTTATGTATGGAGGAGAGACTGAGTATACCTATGTATGGAGGAGAGACTGAGTATACCTATGTATGGAGGAGAGACTGAGCATACCTATGTATGGAGGAGAGATTGAGTATACCTATGTATGGAGGAGAGACTGAGTATACCTATGTATGGAGGAGAGACTGAGTATACCTATGTATGGAGGAGAGACTGAGTATACCTATGTATGGAGGAGAGACTGAGTATACCTATGTATTGAGGAGAGACTGAGTATACCTATGTATGGAGGAGAGACTGAGTATACCTATGTATGGAGGAGAGACTGAGTATACCTATGTATGGAGGAGAGACTGAGTATACCTATGTATGGAGGAGAGACTGTGTATACTTATGTATGGAGGAGAGACTGAGTATACCTATGTATGGAGGAGAACTGAGTATACCTATGTATGGAGGAGAGACTGAGTATACCTATGTATGGAGGAGAGACTGAGTATACCTATGTATGGAGGAGAGACTGAGTATACTTATGTATGGAGGAGAGACTGAGTATACCTATGTATGGAGGAGAGACTGAGTATACCTATGTATGGAGGAGAGACTGAGTATACCTATGTATGGAGGAGAGACTGTGTATACTTATGTATGGAGGGGAGACTGTGTATACCTATGTATGGAGGAGAGACTGAGTATACCTATGCATGGAGGAGAGATTGAGCCTACCTATGTATGGAGGAGAGACTGAGTATACCTATGCATGGAGGAGAGACTGTGTATACCTATGTATGGAGGAGAGACTGAGTATACCTATGCATGGAGGAGAGACTGTGTATACCTATGTATGGAGGAGAGACGAAGTATACCTATGTATGGAGGAGAGACTGAGTATACTTATGCATGGAGGAGAGACTGAGTATACCTATGTATGGAGGAGAGACTGAGTATACCTATGTATGGAGGAGAGACTGAGTATACCTATGTATGGAGGAGAGACTGAGTATACCTATGTATGGAGGAGAGACTGTGTATACCTATGTATGGAGGAGAGACTGAGTATACCTATGTATGGAGGAGAGACTGAGTATACCTATGTATGGAGGAGAGACTGAGTATACCTATGCATGGAGGAGAGACTGTGTATACCTATGTATGGAGGAGAGACGAAGTATACCTATGTATGGAAGAGAGACTGAGTATACCTATGTATGGAGGAGAGACTGAGTATACCTATGTATGGAGGAGAGACTGAGTATACCTATGTATGGAGGAGAGACTGATTATACCTATGTGTGGAGGGGAGACTGAGTATACCTATGTATGGATGAGAGACTGAGTATACCTATGTATGGAGGAGAGACTGAGTATACCTATGTATGGAGGAGAGACTGAGTATACCTATGCATGGAGGAGAGACTGAGTATACCTATGTATGGAGGAGAGACTGATTATACCTATGTATGGAGGAGAGACTGAGTATACCTATGTATGGAGGAGAGACTGAGTATACCTATGTATGGAGGAGAGACTGAGTATACCTATGTATGGAGGAGAGACTGAGTATACCTATGTATGGAGGAGAGACTGAGTATACCTATGTATGGAGGAGAGACTGATTATACCTATGTATGGAGGAGAGACTGAGTATACCTATGTATGGAGGAGAGACTGAGTATACTTATGTATGGAGAAGAGACTGAGTATACTTATGTATGGAGGAGAGACTGAGTATACCTATGTATGGAGGAGAGACTGAGTATACTTATGAATGGAGGAGAGACTGAGTATACTTATGTATGGAGAAGAGACTGAGTATACCTATGTATGGAGGAGAGACTGAGTATACCTATGTATGGAGGAGAGACTGAGTATACCTATGTATGGAGGAGAACTGAGTATACCTATGTATGGAGGAGAGACTGAGTATACCTATGTATGGAGGAGAGACTGTGTATACTTATGTATGGAGGAGAGACTGAGTATACCTATGTATGGAGGAGAGACTGAGTATACCTATGTATGGAGGAGAACTGAGTATACCTATGTATGGAGGAGAGACTGAGTATACCTATGTATGGAGGAGAGACTGAGTATACCTATGTATGGAGGAGAGACTGAGTATACCTATGTATGGAGGAGAGACTGTGTATACTTATGTATGGAGGAGAGACTGAGTATACCTATGTATGGAGGAGAACTGAGTATACCTATGTATGGAGGAGAGACTGAGTATACCTATGTATGGAGGAGAGACGAAGTATACCTATGTGTGGAGGGGAGACTGAGTATACCTATGTATGGATGAGAGACTGAGTATACTTATGTATGGAGGAGAGACTGAGTATACCTATGTATGGAGGAGAGACTGAGTATACCTATGTATGGTGGAGAGACTGAGCATACCTATGTATGGAGGAGAGACTGAGTATACCTATGTATGGAGGAGAGACTGAGTATACCTATGTATGGAGGAGAGACTGAGTATACCTATGTATGGAGGGGAGACTGTGTATACTTATGTATGGAGGGGAGACTGTGTATACTTATGTATGGAGGAGAGACTGAGTATACCTATGCATGGAGGAGAGACTGAGCCTACCTATGTATGGAGGAGAGACTGAGTATACCTATGCATGGAGGAGAGACTGTGTATACCTATGCATGGAGGAGAGACTGTGTATACCTATGTATGGAGGAGAGACGAAGTATACCTATGTATGGAGGAGAGACTGAGTATACTTATGCATGGAGGAGAGACTGAGTATACCTATGTATGGAGGAGAGACTGAGTATACCTATGTATGGAGGAGAGACTGAGTATACCTATGCATGGAGGAGAGACTGAGTATACCTATGTATGGAGGAGAGACTGAGTATACCTATGTATGGAGGAGAGACTGAGTATACCTATGCATGGAGGAGAGACTGTGTATACCTATGTATGGAGGAGAGACGAAGTATACCTATGTATGGAAGAGAGACTGAGTATACCTATGTATGGAGGAGAGACTGAGTATACCTATGTATGGAGGAGAGACTGAGTATACCTATGTATGGAGGAGAGACTGAGTATACCTATGTATGGAGGAGAGACTGAGTATACCTATGTATGGAGGAGAGACTGAGTATACCTATGTATGGAGGAGAGACTGAGTATACCTATGTATGGAGGAGAGACTGAGTATACCTATGTATGGAGGAGAGACTGATTATACCTATGTATGGAGGAGAGACTGAGTATACCTATGTATGGAGGAGAGACTGAGTATACCTATGTATGGAGGAGAGACTGAGTATACCTATGTATGGAGGAGAGACTGATTATACCTATGTATGGAGGAGAGACTGAGTATACCTATGTATGGAGGAGAGACTGAGTATACCTATGTATGGAGGAGAGACTGAGTATACCTATGTATGGAGGAGAGACTGATTATACCTATGTATGGTGGAGAGACTGAGTATACCTATGTATGGAGGAGAGACTGAGTATACCTATGCATGGAGGAGAGACTGAGTATACCTATGTATGGAGGAGAGACTGAGTATACCTATGCATGGAGGAGAGACTGAGTATACCTATGTATGGAGGAGAGACTGAGTATACCTATGTATGGAGGAGAGACTGAGTATACCTATGTATGGAGGAGAGACTGATTATACCTATGTATGGTGGAGAGACTGAGTATACCTATGTATGGAGGAGAGACTGAGTATACCTATGTATGGAGGAGAGACTGAGTATACCTATGTATGGAGGAGGGGCTGGGTATACCTATGTATGGAGGAGAGACTGAGTATACCTATGTATGGAGGAGAGACTGAGTATACCTATGTATGGAAGAGCGACTGACTATACCTATGTATGGAGGAGGGGCTGGGTATACCTATGCATGGAGGAGAGACTGTGCATACCTATGTATGGAGGAGAGATGGATTATACCTATGTATGGAGGAGGGGCTGAGTATACCTATGCATGAAGGAGAGAATGAGTATACCTATGCATTGAAGAGAGATTGGGTATACCTATGTATGGAGGAGAGACTGGGTATACCTATGTATGGAGGAGAGACTGAGTATACCTATGCATGGAGGAGAGACTGATTATACCTATGTATGGAGGAGGGGTTGAGTATACCTATGCATGGAGGAGAGAATGAGTATACCTATGCATTGAGGAGAGACTGGGTATACCTATGTATTGAGGAGAGACTGAGTATACTGATGTATGGAGGAGGGGCTGAGTATACCTATGTATGGAGGAGAGACTGAGTATACCTATGTATGGAGGAGGGGCTGAGTATACCTATGTATGGAGGAGAGACTGTGTATACCTATGTATGGAGAAGAGACTGAGCATACCTATGTATGGAGGAGAGACTGAGTATACCTATGTATGGAGGAGAGACTGGGTATACCTATGTATGGAGAAGAGACTGATTATACTTATGTATGGAGGAGAACTGAGTATACTTATGTATGGAGGAGAACTGAGTATACTTATGTATGGAAGAGCGACTGAGTATACCTATGTATGGAGGAGAGACTGAGTATACTTATGTATGGAGGAGAACTGAGTATACTTATGTATGGAAGAGCGACTTAGTATACCTATGTATGGAGGAGAGACTGAGTATACTTATGTATAGAGGAGAACTGAGTATACTTATGTATGGAGGAGAGACTGTGTATACTTATGTATGGAGGAGAGAATGAGTATACCTATGTATGGAGGAGAGACTGAGTATACCTATGTATGGAGGAGAGACTGAGTATACCTATGTATGGAGGAGAGACTGAGTATACCTATGCATGGAGGAGAGACTGATTATACCTATGTATGGAGGAGAACTGAGTATACTTATGTATGGAAGAGCGACTGAGTATACCTATGTATGGAGGAGAGACTGAGTATACTTATGTATGGAGGAGAACTGAGTATGCTTATGTATGGAGGAGAGACTGTGTATACCTATGTATGGAGGAGAGACTGAGTATACCTATGCATGGAGGAGAGACTGAGTATACCTATGTATGGAGGAGAGACTGAGTATACCTATGTATGGAGGAGAGACTGAGTATACCTATGTATGGAGGAGAGACTGAGTATACCTATGCATTGAGGAGAGACTGATTATACCTATGTATGGAGGAGAACTGAGTATACTTATGTATGGAAGAGCGACTGAGTATACCTATGTATGGAGGAGAGACTGAGTATACTTATGTATGGAGGA
The DNA here is from genome assembly GCA_963680875.1 of Bathymodiolus brooksi. NCBI lineage: Eukaryota > Metazoa > Mollusca > Bivalvia > Mytilida > Modiolidae > Bathymodiolus > Bathymodiolus brooksi. Next base: position 88,308,693 of record OY804581.1, on the reverse strand, counting down.
GAACTGAGTATACTTATGTATGGAAGAGCGACTTAGTATACCTATGTATGGAGGAGAGACTGAGTATACTTATGTATGGAGGAGAACTGAGTATACTTATGTATGGAAGAGCGACTTAGTATACCTATGTATGGAGGAGGGACTGAGTATACTTATGTATGGAGGAGAACTGAGTATACTTATGTATGGAAGAGCGACTTAGTATACCTATGTATGGAGGAGAACTGAGTATACTTATGTATGGAGGAGAACTGAGTATACTTATGTATGGAAGAGCGACTTAGTATACCTATGTATGGAGGAGAACTGAGTATACTTATGTATGGAGGAGAACTGAGTATACCTATGTATGGAAGAGCGACTTAGTATACCTATGTATGGAGGAGAGACTGATTATACCTATGTATGGAGGGGAGACTGAGTATACCTATGTATGGAGGAGAGACTGTGTATACCTATGTATGGAGGAGAGACTGAGTATACCTATGCATGGAGGAGAGACTGAGTATACCTATGTATGGAGGAGAGACTGAGTATACCTATGTATGGAGGAGAGACTGAGTATACCTATGTATGGAGGGGAGACTTAGTATATCTATGTATGGAGGAGAGACTGAGTATACCTATGTATGGAGGAGAGACTGAGTATACCTATGTATGGAGGAGAGACTGATTATACCTATGTATGGAGGAGAGACTGTGTATACCTATGTATGGAGGAGAGACTGAGTATACCTATGTATGGAGGAGAGACTGAGTATACCTATGTATGGAGGAGAGACTGAGTATACCTATGTATGGAGGAGAGACTGTGTATACCTATGTATGGAGGAGAGACTGTGTATACCTATGTATGGAGGAGAGACTGAGTATATCTATGTATGGAGGAGAGACTGATTATACCTATGTATGGAGGAGAGACTGAGTATACCTATGTATGGAGGAGAGACTGAGTATACCTATGTATGGAGGAGAGACGAAGTATACCTATGTGTGGAGGGGAGACTGAGTATACCTATGTATGGATGAGAGACTGAGTATACTTATGTATGGAGGAGAGACTGAGTATACCTATGTATGGAGGGGAGACTGTGTATACCTATGTATGGAGGAGAGACTGAGTATACCTATGTATGGAGGAGAGACTGATTATACCTATGTATGTAGGAGAGACTGACCTTTTTTTATTATATATATATATATTAATATCTTTAATAAGTTACTACTAATTTATATTATCAATGTATCCTGTAATAAATAAACTTGAGAGATTACCGAAGAGGCAATCCCAAGTGGACAATCCAGATAAATTGACAACACATGGTACACAAAACTAAGAAAAGCAAAACAAAAACACAACACAATATGTGTTGGACACCACTATGCGCAAACTAGCGCAAATAGCGTAAATAAGACATAAACCCTCCTTCAAACAACTGGAGGTAAATACGAATTGAACATAGTTTTTATGTGGAAATCGTAACGGACATCACAGCCAAAACACTGGCTACTGGGAGGATGATACCCTCGATAACTAATAATCCACCAGCAGAGGTGATTGATCCAGTGATGGTAATGAAAATGAGAATATGCTTTTCTAATAAAAAGCTTCATCTAAATATTGGAAAGACAAATAATTTAATGTCTTTGGTGAGCCACATCTGAGTAGGTTACCTATGACGAGTGAACCATTTGTTTATTATTAAGCTTAAGGGTTTACTGACATTACTTTGTGAGGTTTAATTCTTAGTAATTATGTTTATTTGGAGCCGTTTTCTGTGTTGATTGATTGTTAAAACTGCGAAAGAGTATTTAAACTAAATATATTCCTTCATTAGGCACGAGGTGGTGATACTAATCATGATGATATTAGAGAATCTATGAACATTATTTTTGTCTTAGCTGAGAATCATAATAAATGTGTTATATTTCACATCAAAATTGAAATTCAATAATTATCTTCGTTATTATTCTATGGCTACAAATAATTTTTGGAGAGAATTTAACCTTTATTATCTATAGTGTTGCGAGAAAATGTCAGCAAAAAATGTATCAATGTACGGCAACATAATAATTGAAACATGTTTTCAGATTTCATTTAATAAAGCAAGAAAATTAATATATAATTTTCATTAACACGCATTCATTTTGATGTCATTGAAAGCCTTTGATGTTGTTACTAAATCAATTGAGTGGGAAATAACATTGAGAACACTTGTGTAACCTGCAGCAGCAGTTCTTTTGTATGGCTGGCATTATCTTAAAATTGGATCTAAAATTGACAATCTGGATAATTTAGTAGATTTGATAGGTTAAATGAACAATAATTGAGTGTAATTATTATGTCTTGTGATGTTGGCATTGCTATAGAGGAAGTGTCGGATTACACCATGCCTTCCAGGATTTGTAAATGAATTATTAAAGAATCAACAAGGTTTCAATTTATCCTGTCTTTCTTAAGTCGATTGATCGTCTGTTGTTTACTTGTTTTTTGTGATCGTAAATTGAGACCAAAGCAGGTGTAACCGAGTTCTATGGAACACAGGTTGAATAACCCACATACAAATACATAGGTTCACATGTTTTTTGTGTCTGATAATATTTTGCTTTTTTAATTTAATTCTTGAACTTTTTCATATTTTTGCGAAAACAATATCAAAACAATACGAAATAGAGTGTTCAACCAGAAACACAATGGTACAATATACAACCAATACACAAGCCAAAACAATTGTGGACAATACCAACTTTATGCAAGAACTTTGATGTCAGATTAAAATGTATGCAATCTTAATTAAAATACATAATTTCACTAATTTGATTTTTATAAAGAAAACAGCACAAGGAAAGATATTAAGGATGGGCATTAATATAAAATGTTTAATTATCAACATGTTAGACCTGTATGTGATACAGTTTGAAAGTGACTTGTGGTGGTTTTCTCCGGATACTCCGGTTTCACCACCAATAAAACTGACTGTCACGACATAACTGAAACATTGTTGAAAGTGGCTTTAAAACAACATAAACCTAGACCTGTCTGGTCTTATCCGTCGCTGTTGGTTCGATCTTTTCATCTCGTTCCTTTATTTCCTTGCTGATGATATGTGTCATTTAAGGTTAAAGTCGAAAAGGTGATGGTCACTTATCCCAACAATATAAACTAAACGAACATCTACATCTCACCTCAAATCATTGAACACTAAATGTATGCCGTATATATAAACATAATATATCTTTTGATTATTCTTTGCTTACCACAGAAATGACTGGGATTTATAAAATATGTAATTTGATTTTTTTAATTAAATCTGTATTTAATGCCATACAAATATATCAACTAATAGGCGTTTTAAAGGATGGTTCTGTACCACTTAATTAGTCAGCTTAAAATACATTCACTTAAATCCATAGTTAAATCTAAACGTATCAATTGATACCCACTATAGCAGTATATATATAATTGAATATATAATTCATATGTATAAAAGTACCCTTTATTCCTCCGAGGTGCAATAAGCAGAAATGATATATGTCGATGGTTGTGTTGATATTTAGTTATCACTCTGACCAAATATCAAACAAATATTACATGAGAACATATACATATACGAGATATTATTATGTATTTGTAATGTATACATTTTTATGAGATCTCACTGAGAGCTATTATCTGTATAAATGTTCTACTTCTGATACTGAAAATTGTCGTTCAGTGTAAGATCAAACATATAAGTACCAGTATTATCCATTTAGGACTGCCACATCAGTTTTCTATAATGTTTATATAATGACGCTAGTGAAAATGGCAATAACATCAGTTTTTAAGGTCTCGACTTACATTACCACCGGTATCACAGTTCGTCCTATCGGACTCTGAAATAAAATTAGCGATAATGTCTGTCTCGATCTTCACAACAAAAAATAACACTCTTGACTGATGTTTGTGTTCATAACAACGAAAAACATATATAGTAACATTACCAACTTAAATACACCATTCTTCCGTAAAACAAATGTTGTGTCGCTCACCAATAGCAGGTATATGACCTGTCATTTTGTGGATGAAATATTCTGTTTCCTACCTTCTTTGGGGAAAAATCTGATTTATTGTCCACAAACGAGCATAACCCCAATAAAAACAAATAATGTTCATGTCCCGACCTGGGACAGAGAAGCACAAAATGTGGCAAATTTAAACCAGGCAATGGGATCCCAACCCTTCTCTCTTGATAATTTATATTTGGATTTAGTACTAAATATATAATCAGCTGATGTCTTTGGATGTAGCTCCTGCGCCCATGAAGAGTTGTACTCGATACAAGTTGTCAGGAAATTACGAAAGTTCAAATATTGCCTATGGTATTCTGGTTTCCTGCATCAATAAAGCAAACCGCTAAGACACTGCTAAAATAGTTGTATAATACGTGGTATTAATCATTGATAGTACTAATCCACAAAGAGTGTTATCTACATATAGTGAATGTTGTGTGTGCATATGCTTGGCTTTATTGTCTGATAAAAACGTACATATTTAATTTAGTACGCATTAAAGATAGAAAATCCAAATAATTGAAAAAGTCTTTGGGAGCAAGAAAGCCAAAGTACCTAAAGAGTAACCAAAGGCAACTAAGGTCACCTATGCCGGGGGAGGCGAACCTTAGCGAGGCGAACCTTAGTTTTAATAATAATTACATTATTGAGAAACTGTAAATTTGTATTTATTTTGACTTATTCCTAAAGTTAAACGATACAGTTACGAGGTTTATGTCAATTCGCTAGTTCGGCAATCAATGACTTAATGAAGAAATGCAATTGAAATGATCATATAAATCAAAATTTTCTTATTACAATCTCATTCTAGATTATGTCGAAATTACTATATACATGTTTCATTTCATCGCTAGCTTTACGCCAATCATGTAATTCTATTAAATACGAAAATAAATATATAAAATAATACTTTGCACTCAAATGCTGTTGATCTTATAACGATAAATTGACTTTATTGGGATTTTACATAATAGTTAACCAAAGATTGTTAGCTTGTATATGGCGAAACTTCCGGGACACTTTTAATATTTCCAGCTAAGGTAGGACGTTGTTTTCTTTTCTTATCTTTTATATCAAAAATAAAAATTAAAATTAAGAGCTATCTAATTAAAAATAGATGCTTGTTGTATTTTTTTTTTAATTATTATTATCATTATTTTTTTTTTTTTTATTATTATTATTATTATTATTATTATTATTATTATTGTTGTTATTTTTATTATTATTATTATTATTATTATTATTATCTTTATTATAATTATTATTATTATTATCATTATTATCATTAATGTCTCTTTTTTATTCAACGGTGATACGCTAACATCTAGCAATATGCTGTTTAAGTTCATGTCATGTAGCCTTTCATTCATCTTTGACTATCCAATTATACGAAAGACAGAGAAACATATTGATCAATCTGACAACATCTCTTTGTTTGCACTCGGTTTTGTTACCTTAACATTTAGTAAAACATTATATAATAAATGCAAAATAAATAAATGTTTTCAAAAGGTATTAAATAGACATTGTATTTAGGTTGTATATATATTTCATGTAATTCTGATTATAGTCCTGGATAATCAGAACAAGATGTAACAGGGAAACACCAAAAGGAGCTTGGACTTTTGGCGTGTTAATTGTAGCAAGCATTTGAATAAAAGATATTACGTTGTTGAAAAAAAAAACAATTAGTAGGCTCATTTCTGATTGGTCGTTTGAAAATCTGAACCCTGACGTGACCTCATACGATATGTCGTTAACTTAGACTGCATGAAGTTCATAAGCAAGAACCCTAGATAAAGGCTTGTTCTCATTTATGACTTAGCCAATGGTTTTTGAAAAGGATAACACGACGGGATCTACTGATGAAGCAAGAACTGCTTTTCCGTCCGGAATAACAGAGTCAATTTCCGATTTTTTGCATGGTTCGTGTTGCTCAATCTTTAGCATTCTGTGTAATATTTTGTGGATCTTCGTTTGTCTATATGTCCTCTTTGTTTTGGCCATTGTATTGTCCTCTTTGTTTTGGCCATTGTATTGTCCTGTTTGCTTTTAGCCATTGCATTGTCCTCTTTGTGTTTGGCCATTGTATTGTCCTCTTTGTGTTTGACCATTGTATTGTCCTCTTTGTTTTTGGCCATTGTATTGTCCTCTTTGTTTTGGCCATTGTATTGTCCTCTTTGTTTTTGGCCATTGCATTGTCCTGTTTGCTTTTAGCCATTGCATTGTCCTCTTTGTGTTTGGCCATTGTATTGTCCTCTTTGTTTTTGGCCATTGTATTGTCCTCTTTGTTTTTGGTCATTGTATTGTCCTCTTTGTTTTTGGTCATTGTATTGTCCTCTTTGTGTTTGGCCATTGTATTGTCCTCTTTGTTTTTGGCCATTGTATTGTCCTCTTTGTTTTTGGCCATTGTATTGTCCTCTTTGTTTTTGGTCATTGTATTGTCCTCTTTGTTTTTGGCCATTGTATTGTCCTCTTTGTTTTTGGCCATTGTATTGTCCTCTTTGTTTTTGGCCATTGTATTGTCCTCTTTGTGTTTGGCCATTGTATTGTCCTCTTTGTTTTTGGCCATTGTAGTGTCCTCTTTGTGTTTGGTCATTATATTGTCCTCTTTGTGTTTGGTCATTGTATTGTCCTCTTTGTTTTTGGCCATTGCATTGTCCTCTTTGTGTTTGGCCATTGTATTGTCCTCTTTGTTTTTGGCCATTGTATTGTCCTCTTTGTGTTTGGCCATTGTATTGTCCTATTTGTGTTTGGCCATTGTATTGTCCTCTTTGTTTTTGGCCATTGTATTGTCCTCCTTGTTTTTGGCCATTGTATTGTCCTCTTTGTGTTTGGCCATTGTATTGTCCTCTTTGTTTTTGGCCATTGCATTGTCCTCTTTGTGTTTGGCCATTGTATTGTCCTCTTTGTTTTTGGCCATTGTATTGTCCTCTTTGTTTTTGGCCATTGTATTGTCCTCTTTGTGTTTGGTCATTGTATTGTCCTCTTTGTGTTTGGTCATTGTATTGTCCTCTTTGTTTTTGGCCATTGCATTGTCCTCTTTGTGTTTGGCCATTGTATTGTCCTCTTTGTTTTTGGCCATTGTATTGTCCTCTTTGTTTTTGGCCATTGTATTGTCCTCTTTGTTTTTGGTCATTGTATTGTCCTCTTTGTGTTTGGTCATTGTATTGTCCTCTTTGTTTTTGGCCATTGCATTGTCCTCTTTGTGTTTGGCCATTGTATTGTCCTCTTTGTTTTTGGCCATTGTATTGTCCTCTTTGTGTTTGGCCATTGTATTGTCCTCTTTGTGTTTGGCCATTGTATTGTCCTCTTTGTTTTTGGCCATTGTATTGTCCTCCTTGTTTTTGGCCATTGTATTGTCCTCTTTGTGTTTGGCCATTGTATTGTCCTCTTTGTTTTTGGCCATTGTATTGTCCTCTTTGTGTTTGGCCATTGCATTGTCCTCTTTGTTTTTGGCCATTGTATTGTCCTCTTTGTGTTTGGTCATTGTATTGTCCTCTTTGTTTTTGGTCATTGTATTGTCCTCTTTGTGTTTGGCCATTGTATTGCCTGCTTTGTGTAATATTTTGTGGATCTTCGTTTGTCTATATGTCCTCTTTGTTTTGGCCATTGTATTGTCCTCTTTGTTTTGGCCATTGTATTGTCCTCTTTGTGTTTGGCCATTGTATTGTCCTGTTTGCTTTTAGCCATTGCATTGTCCTCTTTGTTTTTGGCCATTGTATTGTCCTCTTTGTTTTTGGCCATTGTATTGTCCTCTTTGTTTTTGGCCATTGTATTGTCCTCTTTGTTTTTGGCCATTGTATTGTCCTGTTTGCTTTTAGCCATTGCATTGTCCTCTTTGTGTTTGGCCATTGTATTGTCCTCTTTGTTTTTGGCCATTGTATTGTCCTCTTTGTGTTTGGCCATTGTATTGTCCTCTTTGTGTTTGGCCATTGCATTGTCCTCTTTGTTTTTGGCCATTGTATTGTCCTCTTTGTGTTTGGTCATTGTATTGTCCTCTTTGTTTTTGGTCATTGTATTGTCCTCTTTGTTTTTGGCCATTGTATTGTCCTCTTTGTTTTTGGTCATTGTATTGTCCTCTTTGTGTTTGGCCATTATATTGTCCTCTTTGTTTTTGGCCATTGTATTGTCCTCTTTGTTTTTGGTCATTGTATTGTCCTCTTTGTGTTTGGCCATTGTATTGTCCTCTTTGTTTTTGGCCATTGTAGTGTCCTCTTTGTTTTTGGCCATTGTATTGCCCTCTTTGTGTTTGGCCATTGTATTGTCCTCTTTGTTTTTGGTCATTGTATTGTCCTCTTTGTGTTTGGTCATTATATTGTCCTCTTTGTGTTTGGTCATTGTATTGTCCTCTTTGTTTTTGGCCATTGCATTGTCCTCTTTGTGTTTGGCCATTGTATTGTCCTCTTTGTTTTTGGCCATTGTATTGTCCTCTTTGTGTTTGGCCATTGTATTGTCCTCTTTGTGTTTGGCCATTGTATTGTCCTCTTTGTTTTTGGCCATTGTATTGTCCTCCTTGTTTTTGGCCATTGTATTGTCCTCTTTGTGTTTGGCCATTGTATTGTCCTCTTTGTTTTTGGCCATTGTATTGTCCTCTTTGTTTTTGGTCATTGTATTGTCCTCTTTGTTTTTGGCCATTGTATTGTCCTCTTTGTTTTTGGCCATTGTATTGTCCTCTTTGTTTTTGGCCATTGTAGTGTCCTCTTTGTTTTTGGTCATTGTATTGTCCTCTTTGTTTTTGGCCATTGTATTGTCCTCTTTGTTTTTGGCCATTGTATTGTCCTCTTTGTTTTTGGCCATTGTAGTGTCCTCTTTGTTTTTGGTCATTGTATTGTCCTCTTTGTTTTTGGCCATTGTATTGTCCCCTTTGTTTTTGGCCATTGTATTGTCCTCTTTGTGTTTGGTCATTGTATTGTCCTGTTTGCTTTTAGCCATTGCATTGTCCTCTTTGTGTTTGGCCATTGTATTGTCCTCTTTGTTTTTGGCCATTGTATTGTCCTCTTTGTTTTTGGCCATTGTATTGTCCCCTTTGTTTTTGGTCATTGTATTGTCCTCTTTGTGTTTGGCCATTGTATTGTCCTCTTTGTTTTTGGCCATTGTATTGTCCTCTTTGTTTTTGGCCATTGTATTGTCCTCTTTGTGTTTGGCCATTGTATTGTCCACTTTGTTTTTGGTCATTGTATTGTCCTCTTTGTGTTTGGTCATTGTATTGTCCTCTTTGTTTTTGGCCATTGTATTGTCCTCTTTGTGTTTGGCCATTGTATTGTCCTCTTTATGTTTGGCCATTGTATTGTCCTCTTTGTGTTTGGCCATTGCATTGTCCTCTTTGTGTTTGGCCATTGTATTGTCCTCTTTGTTTTTGGCCATTGTATTGTCCTCTTTGTGTTTGGCCATTGTATTGTCCTCTTTGTGTTTGGCCATTGTATTGTCCTCTTTGTGTTTGGCCATTGTATTGTCCTCTTTGTTTTTGGCCATTGTATTGTCCTCCTTGTTTTTGGCCATTGTATTGTCCTCTTTGTGTTTGGCCATTGTATTGTCCTCTTTGTTTTTGGCCATTGCATTGTCCTCTTTGTGTTTGGCCATTGTATTGTCCTCTTTGTTTTTGGCCATTGTATTGTCCTCTTTGTTTTTGGCCATTGCATTGTCCTCTTTGTTTTTGGCCATTGTGTTGTCCTCTTTGTGTTTGGCCATTGTATTGTCCTCTTTGTGTTTGGCCATTGCATTGTCCTCTTTGTGTTTGGCCATTGTATTGTCCTCTTTGTTTTTGGCCATTGTATTGTCCTCTTTGTTTTTGGCCATTGTATTGTCCTCTTTGTGTTTGGTCATTGTATTGTCCTCTTTGTGTTTGGTCATTGTATTGTCCTCTTTGTTTTTGGCCATTGCATTGTCCTCTTTGTGTTTGGCCATTGTATTGTCCTCTTTGTTTTTGGCCATTGTATTGTCCTCTTTGTTTTTGGCCATTGTATTGTCCTCTTTGTTTTTGGTCATTGTATTGTCCTCTTTGTGTTTGGTCATTGTATTGTCCTCTTTGTTTTTGGCCATTGCATTGTCCTCTTTGTGTTTGGCCATTGTATTGTCCTCTTTGTTTTTGGCCATTGTATTGTCCTCTTTGTGTTTGGCCATTGTATTGTCCTCTTTGTGTTTGGCCATTGTATTGTCCTCTTTGTTTTTGGCCATTGTATTGTCCTCCTTGTTTTTGGCCATTGTATTGTCCTCTTTGTGTTTGGCCATTGTATTGTCCTCTTTGTTTTTGGCCATTGCATTGTCCTCTTTGTGTTTGGCCATTGTATTGTCCTCTTTGTTTTTGGCCATTGTATTGTCCTCTTTGTGTTTGGCCATTGCATTGTCCTCTTTGTTTTTGGCCATTGTATTGTCCTCTATGTGTTTGGTCATTGTATTGTCCTCTTTGTTTTTGGTCATTGTATTGTCCTCTTTGTGTTTGGCCATTGTATTGCCTGCTTTGTGTAATATTTTGTGGATCTTCGTTTGTCTATATGTCCTCTTTGCTTTGGCCATTGTATTGTCCTCTTTGCTTTGGCCATTGTATTGTCCTCTTTGTGTTTGGCCATTGTATTGTCCTGTTTGCTTTTAGCCATTGCATTGTCCTCTTTGTTTTTGGCCATTGTATTGTCCTCTTTGTTTTTGGCCATTGTATTGTCCTCTTTGTTTTTGGCCATTGCATTGTCCTCTTTGTGTTTGGCCATTGTATTGTCCTCTTTGTTTTTGGCCATTGTATTGTCCTCTTTGTTTTTGGCCATTGTATTGTCCTGTTTGCTTTTAGCCATTGCATTGTCCTCTTTGTGTTTGGCCATTGTATTGTCCTCTTTGTTTTTGGCCATTGTATTGTCCTCTTTGTGTTTGGCCATTGTATTGTCCTCTTTGTGTTTGGCCATTGCATTGTCCTCTTTGTTTTTGGCCATTGTATTGTCCTCTTTGTGTTTGGTCATTGTATTGTCCTCTTTGTTTTTGGTCATTGTATTGTCCTCTTTGTTTTTGGCCATTGTATTGTCCTCTTTGTTTTTGGTCATTGTATTGTCCTCTTTGTGTTTGGCCATTGTATTGTCCTCTTTGTTTTTGGCCATTGTATTGTCCTCTTTGTTTTTGGCCATTGTATTGTCCTCTTTGTTTTTGGTCATTGTATTGTCCTCTTTGTGTTTGGCCATTGTATTGTCCTCTTTGTTTTTGGCCATTGTAGTGTCCTCTTTGTTTTTGGCCATTGTATTGTCCTCTTTGTGTTTGGCCATTGTATTGTCCTCTTTGTTTTTGGTCATTGTATTGTCCTCTTTGTGTTTGGTCATTATATTGTCCTCTTTGTGTTTGGTCATTGTATTGTCCTCTTTGTTTTTGGCCATTGCATTGTCCTCTTTGTGTTTGGCCATTGTATTGTCCTCTTTGTTTTTGGCCATTGTATTGTCCTCTTTGTGTTTGGCCATTGTATTGTCCTCTTTGTGTTTGGCCATTGTATTGTCCTCTTTGTTTTTGGTCATTGTATTGTCCTCCTTGTTTTTGGCCATTGTATTGTCCTCTTTGTGTTTGGCCATTGTATTGTCCTCTTTGTGTTTGGCCATTGTATTGTCCTCTTTGTTTTTGGCCATTGTATTGTCCTCTTTGTTTTTGGTCATTGTATTGTCCTCTTTGTTTTTGGCCATTGTATTGTCCTCTTTGTTTTTGGCCATTGTATTGTCCTCTTTGTTTTTGGCCATTGCATTGTCCTCTTTGTGTTTGGCCATTGTATTGTCCTCTTTGTTTTTGGCCATTGTATTGTCCTCTTTGTGTTTGGCCATTGCATTGTCCTCTTTGTTTTTGGTCATTGTATTGTCCTCTTTGTGTTTGGCCATTGTATTGCCTGCTTTGTGTAATATTTTGTGGATCTTCGTTTGTCTATATGTCCTCTTTGTTTTGGCCATTGTATTGTCCTCTTTGTTTTGGCCATTGTATTGTCCTCTTTGTGTTTGGCCATTGTATTGTCCTGTTTGCTTTTAGCCATTGCATTGTCCTCTTTGTTTTTGGCCATTGTATTGTCCTCTTTGTTTTTGGCCATTGTATTGTCCTCTTTGTTTTTGGCCATTGCATTGTCCTCTTTGTGTTTGGCCATTGTATTGTCCTCTTTGTTTTTGGCCATTGTATTGTCCTCTTTGTTTTTGGCCATTGTATTGTCCTGTTTGCTTTTAGCCATTGCATTGTCCTCTTTGTGTTTGGCCATTGTATTGTCCTCTTTGTTTTTGGCCATTGTATTGTCCTCTTTGTGTTTGGCCATTGTATTGTCCTCTTTGTGTTTGGCCATTGCATTGTCCTCTTTGTTTTTGGCCATTGTATTGTCCTCTTTGTGTTTGGTCATTGTATTGTCCTCTTTGTTTTTGGTCATTGTATTGTCCTCTTTGTTTTTGGCCATTGTATTGTCCTCTTTGTTTTTGGTCATTGTATTGTCCTCTTTGTGTTTGGCCATTGTATTGTCCTCTTTGTTTTTGGCCATTGTATTGTCCTCTTTGTTTTTGGCCATTGTATTGTCCTCTTTGTTTTTGGTCATTGTATTGTCCTCTTTGTGTTTGGCCATTGTATTGTCCTCTTTGTTCTTGGCCATTGTAGTGTCCTCTTTGTTTTTGGCCATTGTATTGTCCTCTTTGTGTTTGGCCATTGTATTGTCCTCTTTGTTTTTGGTCATTGTATTGTCCTCTTTGTGTTTGGTCATTATATTGTCCTCTTTGTGTTTGGTCATTGTATTGTCCTCTTTGTTTTTGGCCATTGCATTGTCCTCTTTGTGTTTGGCCATTGTATTGTCCTCTTTGTTTTTGGCCATTGTATTGTCCTCTTTGTGTTTGGCCATTGTATTGTCCTCTTTGTGTTTGGCCATTGTATTGTCCTCTTTGTTTTTGGCCATTGTATTGTCCTCCTTGTTTTTGGCCATTGTATTGTCCTCTTTGTGTTTGGCCATTGTATTGTCCTCTTTGTGTTTGGCCATTGTATTGTCCTCTTTGTTTTTGGCCATTGTATTGTCCTCTTTGTTTTTGGTCATTGTATTGTCCTCTTTGTTTTTGGCCATTGTATTGTCCTCTTTGTTTTTGGCCATTGTATTGTCCTCTTTGTTTTTGGCCATTGTAGTGTCCTCTTTGTTTTTGGTCATTGTATTGTCCTCTTTGTTTTTGGCCATTGTATTGTCCTCTTTGTTTTTGGCCATTGTATTGTCCTCTTTGTTTTTGGCCATTGTAGTGTCCTCTTTGTTTTTGGTCATTGTATTGTCCTCTTTGTTTTTGGCCATTGTATTGTCCCCTTTGTTTTTGGCCATTGTATTGTCCTCTTTGTGTTTGGTCATTGTATTGTCCTGTTTGCTTTTAGCCATTGCATTGTCCTCTTTGTGTTTGGCCATTGTATTGTCCTCTTTGTTTTTGGCCATTGTATTGTCCTCTTTGTTTTTGGCCATTGTATTGTCCCCTTTGTTTTTGGTCATTGTATTGTCCTCTTTGTGTTTGGCCATTGTATTGTCCTCTTTGTTTTTGGCCATTGTATTGTCCTCTTTGTTTTTGGCCATTGTATTGTCCTCTTTGTGTTTGGCCATTGTATTGTCCTCTTTGTTTTTGGTCATTGTATTGTCCTCTTTGTGTTTGGTCATTGTATTGTCCTCTTTGTTTTTGGCCATTGTATTGTCCTCTTTGTGTTTGGCCATTGTATTGTCCTCTTTATGTTTGGCCATTGTATTGTCCTCTTTGTTTTTGGCCATTGCATTGTCCTCTTTGTGTTTGGCCATTGTATTGTCCTCTTTGTTTTTGGCCATTGTATTGTCCTCTTTGTGTTTGGCCATTGTATTGTCCTCTTTGTGTTTGGCCATTGTATTGTCCTCTTTGTGTTTGGCCATTGTATTGTCCTCTTTGTTTTTGGCCATTGTATTGTCCTCCTTGTTTTTGGCCATTGTATTGTCCTCTTTGTGTTTGGCCATTGTATTGTCCTCTTTGTTTTTGGCCATTGCATTGTCCTCTTTGTGTTTGGCCATTGTATTGTCCTCTTTGTTTTTGGCCATTGTATTGTCCTCTTTGTTTTTGGCCATTGCATTGTCCTCTTTGTTTTTGGCCATTGTATTGTCCTCTTTGTGTTTGGCCATTGTATTGTCCTCTTTGTGTTTGGCCATTGTATTGTCCTCTTTGTGTTTGGCCATTGTATTGTCCTCTTTGTGTTTGGCCATTGTATTGTCCTCTTTGTTTTTGGCCATTGTATTGTCCTCTTTGTTTTTGGCCATTGTATTGTCCTCTTTGTTTTTGGCCATTGTATTGTCCTCTTTGTTTTTGGTCATTGTATTGTCCTCTTTGTTTTTGGCCATTGCATTGTCCTCTTTGTTTTTGGTCATTGTATTGTCATCTTTGTTTTTGGCCATTGTATTGTCCTCTTTGTGTTTGGCCATTGTATTGTCCTCTTTGTGTTTGGCCATTGTATTGTCCTCCTTGTTTTTGGCCATTGTATTGTCCTCTTTGTTTTTGGCCATTGTATTGTCCTCTTTGTTTTTGGCCATTGCATTGTCCTCTTTGTTTTTGGTCATTGTATTGTCCTCTTTGTTTTTGGCCATTGTATTGTCCTCTTTGTGTTTGGCCATTGTATTGTCCTCTTTGTGTTTGGCCATTGTATTGTCCTCTTTGTGTTTGGCCATTGTATTGTCCTCTTTGTTTTGGCCATTGCATTGTCCTCTTTGTTTTTGGCCATTGTATTGTCCTCTTTGTGTTTGGCCATTGCATTGTCCTCTTTGTTTTTGGTCATTGTATTGTCCTCTTTGTTTTTGGCCATTGTATTGTCCTCTTTGTTTTTGGTCATTGTATTGTCCTCTTTGTGTTTGGCCATTGTATTGTCCTCTTTGTGTTTGGCCATTGTATTGTCCTCTTTGTTTTTGGTCATTGTATTGTCCTCTTTGTGTTTGGCCATTGTATTGTCCTCTTTGCTTTTGGCCATTGTATTGTCCTCTTTGTGTTTGGCCATTGTATTGTCCTCTTTGTTTTTGGCCATTATATTGTCCTCTTTGTTTTTGGCCATTGTATTGTCCTCTTTGTTTTTGGCCATTGTATTGTCCTCTTTGTGTTTGGCCATTGTATTGTCCTCTTTGTTTTTGGCCATTGTATTGTCCTCTTTGTGTTTGGTCATTGCATTGTCCTCTTTGGTTTTTGGCCATTGTATTGTCCTCTTTGTTTTTGGCTATTGTATTGTCCTATTTGTTTTTGGCCATTGTATTGTCCTCTTTGTTTTTGGCCATTGTATTGTCCTCTTTGTTTTTGGCCATTGTATTGTCCTCTTTGTTTTTGGTCATTGTATTGTCCTCTTTGTTTTTGGCCATTGCATTGTCCTCTTTGTTTTTGGCCATTGTATTGTCCTCTTTGTTTTTGGTCATTGTATTGTCCTCTTTGTTTTTGGCCATTGTATTGTCCTCTTTGTGTTTGGTCATTGTATTGTCCTCTTTGTTTTTGGCCATTGTATTGTCCTCTTTGTTTTTGGCCATTGTATTGTCCTCTTTGTTTTGGACATTGTATTGTCCTCTTTGTTTTTGGCCATTGTATTGTCCTCTTTGTTTTTGGTCATTGTATTGTCCTCTTTGTTTTTGGCCATTGTATTGTCCTCTTTGTTTTTGGCCATTGCATTGTTCTCTTTGTTTTTGGCCATTGTATTGTCCTATTTGTGTTTGGCCATTGTATTGTCCTCTTTGTTTTTGGTCATTGTATTGTCATCTTTGTTTTTGGTCATTGTATTGTCCTCTTTGTTTTTGGCCATTGTATTGTCCTCTTTGTGTTTGGCCATTGTATTGTCCTCTTTGTTTTTGGTCATTGTATTGTCCTCTTTGTTTTTGGCCATTGTATTGTCCTCTTTGTTTTTGGCCATTGTATTGTCCTCTTTGTTTTTGGTCATTGTATTGTCCTCTTTGTGTTTGGCCATTGTATTGTCCTCTTTGTGTTTGGCCATTGTATTGTCCTCTTTGTGTTTGGTCATTGTATTGTCCTCTTTGTGTTTGGCCATTGTATTGTCCTCTTTGTGTTTGGCCATTGTATTGTCCTCTTTGTGTTTGGCCATTGTATTGTCCTCTTTGTGTTTGGCCATTGTATTGTCCTCTTTGTTTTTGGCCATTGTATTGTCCTCTTTGTTTTTGGCCATTGTATTGTCCTCTTTGTTTTGGCCATTGTATTGTCCTCTTTGTGTTTGGCCATTGTATTGTCCTCTTTGTTTTTGGTCATTGTATTGTCCTCTTTGTTTTTGGCCATTGTATTGTCCTCTTTGTTTTTGGCCATTGTATTGTCCTCTTTGTTTTTGGTCATTGTATTGTCCTCTTTGTTTTTGGCCATTGTATTGTCCTCTTTGTTTTTGGCCATTGTATTGTCCTCTTTCTGTTTGGCCATTGTATTGTCCTCTTTGTTTTTGGCCATTGTATTGTCCTCTTTGTTTTTGGCCATTGTATTGTCCTCTTTGTGTTTGGCCATTGTATTGTCCTCTTTGTGTTTGGCCATTGTATTGTCCTCTTTGTTTTTGGCCATTGTATTGTCCTCTTTGTTTTTGGCCATTGTATTGTCCTCTTTGTGTTTGGCCATTGTATTGTCCTCTTTGTTTTTGGCCATTGTATTGTCCTCTTTGTGTTTGGTCATTGTATTGTCCTCTTTGTTTTTGGCCATTGCATTGTCCTCTTTGTGTTTGGCCATTGTATTGTCCTCTTTGTTTTTTGGCCATTGCATTGTCCTCCTTGTTTTTGGCCATTGTATTGTCCTCTTTGTTTTTGGTCATTGTATTGTCATCTTTGTTTTTGGCCATTGTATTGTCCTCTTTGTGTTTGGCCATTGTATTGTCCTCTTTGTGCTTGGCCATTGTATTGTCCTCTTTGTTTTTGGCCATTGTATTGTCCTCTTTGTTTTTGGTCATTGTATTGTCATCTTTGTTTTTGGCCATTGTATTGTCCTCTTTGTGTTTGGCCATTGTATTGTCCTCTTTGTGTTTGGCCATTGTATTGTCCTCTTTGTTTTTGGCCATTGTATTGTCCTCTTTGTGTTTGGCCATTGCATTGTCCTCTTTGTTTTTGGCCATTGTATTGTCCTCTTTGTGTTTGGCCATTGTATTGTCCTCTTTGTGTTTGGTCATTGTATTGTCCTCTTTGTTTTTGGCCATTGTATTGTCCTCTTTGTTTTTGGCCATTGTATTGTCCTCTTTGTTTTTGGCCATTGTATTGTCCTCTTTGTTTTTGGCCATTGTATTGTACGGCCGTTTTCGATTTAAGGCTTCTGGTTACCTCTTTGGTATCTTTAAAGGTTTTTTTCGTGACACTGTTTTTTTGGAAAATTGTGGAGGCTTAGGTAATTTTGGAATCTAGTACAGAGAGGGAAGATCAAAGTATTCTACCACATTAGTACTGACAAACCTACGGATATGTTTGGCTAACAAGGATTATGTCAGAGCTTCCTGTATGATGCAACACATTTCCCCATATTCTTTGAAATAAATCATGAAATTCATTACATAAATGCACTCAGGGAAGTTATAAGAATTGCATTCTGCTTCCCAATAAAGCACCATTTCCGCAAATCTCTATTAGCGACCTCTGGCATTAATTAATGAAAACACGTTCACAAAAATAAATCATTATAGGAGAATTAATTGCACTGACCTTCAATCTACAGAAATATTATAAAGCAGTAACAGTCACGAAAATAGCAATAAAGGTTGTAGGAATACTGATTACACCCAAGGCCGCAAAATTATGAATAGAATTTCAAAGAAAACAGCTTTGACTATTGAGTGATTTTAACCAGGAATACCAAGTAATCAACCGGTAAATAGATGAAATATAATATATATACTATAATGCAAGAACGAAAAGGGAACTTCACTAAAAACAGGACATTTAACGTCCTCCCACATTCCGTCAAATATCAAGGTATTACTACATTATAATAATGTAAAACTGCTCACAAAATCTATCATAAAACTGCTCATGGCATCTAGATCTATTGTTGTTTTTTTTATTTTCGCGGGTACGTATTTGTTTTCATAAGACCGATTCAAACTCTTTGTTTTTCTTTTAAACGAGTACTACGGAGATTGCTATTAATAAACAGATACATGACCAACGCTTCCTTTTGGTAATATTAACGTTATCCCTTCGAAAAATTGACGTTCGCCATAATTACTCGGTTAGCCTTTTCATCTCCCATGACATTTGCAAAGTTCAGCATTGTAATACGGCATCTACCCATTCTGTCATCTTATAATAATTATTTGTAAATAATTGATGCTCCTGTAGCGCAGCTTGCTGCGCCTGAGTTTATTGAATGGAGTTGAAAGTTGAAAAAGTTGATAAAAAAATTTCTACCTAAACTAATGTTCGGTGTGTCACTTACTTACATTTGTTATTTTATTTGCTTACTCTTTGTACAATGAGTTAATGTAAGTAGCTGTGTACATTTATTGCACTGTACGGTTTGTTTAACAATTGCTATGTTACACTTATATCCTTGTTCTCATTAAACACTGTGAGTGTCAAAACATGCAACAGGAGATGGTGACCTTTTCGAGCACTTGGCCTCACTGCCATTATTAACATAAGGGAGGGGGGATTCATTTTTTTGGTGACCATTTTAAATCGTACCTTTGGAAACCATTTTTTTTGTGTTGCTATGTGTTTCCATATTGTGCTTGGTATTAATCTGTCTAAGACTCGTATTTTATTTTCGTCTTGATATCGTGATAACAACTGACCTCAATTATTTGCTTATTTGCTTGTTGATCGTGAATGAAAAACAAATCATTTTATTAATCTAATATTATCACTTGATTAATATAATCTTATATTATTTTTCACTACAGCTACTAAACAGTGATATCCATCCTTTTTTTTAGCATGTACATAGTTTATTGACCACAAATCAGTGTTCTTTAATTATCCAGCATCTCCAGAACGGATGGTAGAGCTATAAAATCTACTATTACGGAAACGCTCACATCCTATAATACTTTCATTACAATTGAATTTCAAGAAATTGGGTCTCTCTACTTCAATTTACTGTAGAGTTATTTATTCCTATTTCCAATATCAGAATTAGTGTTTGTCACAAACCTTGACCAAGTTTAATAAGGCGAACTTCGGGAAAACATTTGATTACTTCAGTCCAATCAGGTTTCAAAACAGAAGGATTTCCGTATTACTTCAACATAATTCTTTTATTTTACTTTCAATATGTTTAATGTATTATGAAAAGAAAGCTTCATAAAATTGTATACAGATATATCATGTTTGGGAGGGTATTTGCGAAAAATACCAGTCTCAAGACGAAAAATTTTCCGAGCCGAATGGCGAGGGAAATTTAGTCTGAAGACTGGTATTTTTCGCAAATACCCCTCCCAAACATAAGGGTAATAACAAAATTACCGAACTCCGAACAATCTTACAAAGGGAAAGTCAAAACTCACAAGTATATAAACAGACAAAACCAGTCAACAACCGGAAAACTGTGAAAACCGTAATGACCCTGACCCAAACATGATATATCTGTTTAATTACAACGAATATTATTTAGAACACTGGCTAAATAAATAATACCTTTTGTTTGTCGTTTTCAGGACCTAACATGATGTATCTGTTTAATTCTACCGAATGATGTTACATAAAACGCACACCTGATAACGTTTCGCAAATTTTGCTACAAGCGTCTCGGTGAAGGGTAAAAACGGCAAATACGATTGTTATAAAAAAACGCACAACTGATAACGTTTAACAAATGTTGTTACAAGCGTCTCGGTGAAGGGTAAAAAATAGCAAATACAATTTTGCAAATACCATGAAAATAAGTTAAATCTTATACAAATACACCTACATGAAGTAAAAATTCTGCAAATTCACAATGAAAGGCCTGAATTTGTAAAAAAAAAAATATCACGGCTATTAACCAATCAGAATCCAGCATTCTTATATAAGATGTAATTATCAATAAAACGAACTATCAACTCTCACCTAATCCCATTCAACATAAAAAGACCATGTATATTTTATTTACAAAACACCAAAGGATCAATATCGGAAATTGACTAAATAAAAATTAGATGAACTCTTTACAGATAACCACTGACGACTAATATTATATTATTGATGAAGATTAGACCGTTATTTTGTTGTTTCCTTAGAAGAAACTGTTGAATGAAGCAAGAGTCTGTTCGGTACGTCTTTACCTCCAGTTGCTTGTAGGAGGGGTCATGTCTTTTTACGTTATTTGTGTTTGTTTGCGCATAGAGAAGTCCAACACATCTTGTGTTGTGTTATGGTTTTCATCGTATTAGATATACTAATGTTGCCAGTTTCTAAGGACTGTCCTCGTTTGATTACACTTTCGGTAATCTCTATTTTACATTTGTTTCGCTTGTCTTCGTTCTGTGTCTTATGTTCGATACTGCACGTGTTTCTGAACTGATTATTCCTGATTGTCCCTTCTGGTTTCTCTACTGTACAACAATATGGTCGTTATCTACATCTACATCTACTAGGTACAGAACACTGTCTTTGCAGACCGTTACGTTCCGGAAAAACTATTGCGCTGCGGTGGCGGAAAAGAGTTATCCTCATTTGCCTTCATTATATAATAATCCGACTGTTTTACCTTAATTGATTACTGCTCATTATATTGTCAGGTCGTTGCTCTCGTTTTTCATCCATCACGTGTTATCTAATAATGTTGTGTCAATTATCCATCACCTGTTTATCACTTACAATAAATATGGCGTGAGTTCAAATGACGAAATTGTACTTTACACGTGTTTGCCCTTTTGTCGTTGTTCTTTTGGCCATCCATTGTATTGTCTGTACTTCTTCGGTTTATGGCTTCTGATCATTTCATTGGTGTATTCATACTCTTCTAATTAATGAGGGTGATTGCTTGTCTGATCAAATAGATATGATACAGAGTACTAGATGTGTACTTTATGTGTCTTGTGTTAATTGATTGATAGAAATTCAATATTTAATTTAATATATTATACACCCTAGAGCAATAACGTCAACATTGTATTCAAATATATGTTAATTTAAATTATTGTCTCTCTGATCTGTCCACAAAAAACAATTTGCTACCACTTTTATCGTTTGATTTCAATTCTCATTGAACACTTTTAAAGTTTTTTGTTTCTGTTTTTCTTTAATTTTGTTTTATTGTTTTGTCTTTTGCATGTCCATTCTTGATTGTGATTGTCCCTTCAGTTTTCTCTAATGTCTATTTCCAACGACAAATTAATTCTTGCAATATTATGAAAGATAGGCTTAAACAGGGATAAGCACAAATTCTACCAACATCAACAAAGCAAAACCCCATCTCATCTGATATGGTTGAACCTAAACACGGACTGTGGTGTTGGATTTCAGCGTCTGTCTTGTGTAAGGCTAAAATGTGACTGGATCTACGACGACAATGCATATTTAAACATACAATAACATATCTACATAATATTAGATTCTGTATTTATTCCAGTCGTCATATAGTATATTTTCATTAGTTTTCAATCCCAAGATTTTTTTTCGAAATTGTCACAACAGATATGAAGTATACCAGGTGTTTATTTTCAAGTACCAGAGAATTTACAATTGCACCATGCTAGCAAACATAACATAATATATATAAATGTAGAGGAAATGAGGCTATGGTCTATATATGAACAAATGTATAATGAAAATAAACAATTGCTTGGAAGATCAAAATGAATCAATTTTCTTAGTTCTGAACTGAGTTCTGTATTTCTTTACTTTTTAGTCTTGTGTTCCAGCAAGCTTAATATATTCAAGTTAATTCCACGTACTAATTAAGCAGTTTGATAGTTTCGTACTATGACACGTGGTTAATAATGTATAAGAGTTGTTCAGTAAATGTTAATAATTTAAAATTTAATCGTTTTAATCTTAAACTGGATATCAATCACTTTTGTTAAAAAGCTTTACTCTGAAATAATTAACTGCCATTTAATTGATCAATGGCAATCTCGATGTATGCGTAGGCTGTCATCAAACGTCTAAATGAATAGCATAGCCTAACACGTATGTAATAGCAGATGTTATTTCTAGCCTTTAAAAGAGATTTAATCGTTTAACTATGTAAGCAAAATGAGACCAACAAGAGAATCTGATATCTTATATATTTTATATGAATGCGAAGGTTAAGGTGAAAACATTTCTATGACGCAATACCCATTTTACTAATCGTGTGGTGGGTTGTTTTTATGCTGTTTTACGCCACTTTCAACAATAATAATGGCCACTCATATTTTGTTTAATTTCTAGAAAAAGGGAGGGGAAAGTAACATAGGGTTAGATTTGTCGTTGTAATGGGGAATAATTGTCTCTCTAAAAAAAAAAAAAAAAAATTGCCTTCTGCTCTATATCTGTACTCTAAAAATAAACTGTTTCTTTTCTTACATTGTAAATTTCTCTTCTGTTATATACTGTATATATCTGTTCGTTCTAATATTCTTTGACTTTACACAAAATCTGTTCTTTTATTTCTATTTGGCGCTTGTCCGTTGTTCTGGCAGTATACTTCGGAGAGAAGCGAATTATTCCCCATTAACGGAATTGCTGCCCTTTTTATAGTTTTTCCCTCAGCCACAGTAGTCAATGAAAATCCCCCATTTGCCAAGCACAATGGAAGATCGGTGAGCAAGGTGCTCGTATATCGGATAGGATTTTTAGATCTAACCCGTAAGTCATTTACTTAAACATTATTCCTTTATTAAACAAATGTTTTTGGAATCGGGGATAATAATTATAGGACCAGACTTTAGTTTGAATTGACGCAATCGATGCCAAACAGCTTGCCAAGCAACGCGGCAGTAGAAACTGATCACACATACGAAAATAGGTCTATGAACGCTGGATTTACTGTGAGAAAATATGCCTATTTCTATTAAAATTAAGCTTTGGATTCAAAATCTGAATGTTTCAGGAATCTTATTAATAATGTTTGAAACCAAAACACTTTTCTTTATAAAAATAGAATTCAACGGTCACGTGACCTGTAGTTTTACTATAATGAATAGGAAGTGGGCCATTGGGGAACATTTCTAAGTTGAAATGTACGAACTTATTGTAAACCCAGTTCGAAACAATTTATAACTGTTTTCTTTTAGAAAAATGACAATGATATAATATCATTTATGTCCTAATTCACCAGTTCAAACGAACATAAATTATTTACAAATAAAACTCAACACTTGTATTTGGATATCAGCTCGCCAGAGAGAGCAGTAAGCTTTTTATATTTTAATCAATAAAATAATCAGAAACGTCCATGGAAACATAATTGCCTGTAAAATGGCTACAAAAGAAATAACATCATGTTAGAAAACATGTAGCAAACCCATCAAAATCCGTTATTTATTTCACAAATGAATTACGGGTGGAAGGGGGGAGCTTTACTGTCTCACTGGCAAACTTCGAATGACGAATTCAATTCTTAAAAATACCGCCTAACTTAATTGCACGATCTAAACATGTAAACAAATTGTCACCCGATGTGACAATTCACTTTAGCCAATGAAAAACTACTACATAATACTATAAACATTAAACCACGTGTTATAGTAAACAAATACACGTGCTCCAGTAACATTTGTAAATACATTTACCTAATTTAGGCGAACTGCTGTAAATTTTGTGACCATTACTTTTACAAAACACGTAGACAGCTGTTTGCTAGAACCTCTATCCTCTGCCAAAAAATGAGTCACTCCCTTCAAGAATAAGGCTCCCGGTAGAGGATGGTGGAGCGGGCTGAAAAAGAGACATCCAGAGATGACAATTAGGAAGCCGGAAAAGTTAGGGATCTCGCGAGCTCGCATGCTTAATACAACAGTAGTGTCAAAATACATGGCCAACATAGGGAAAATATTAACTGATTTAAACCTGAATGACAAACCAAACCGTATCTGGAACTGTGACGAAACAGGAAAGCAGTTCCAGCATACGCCTATTACATTATATCCCTAAAAGGGGCAAACAAAATTGTCAGCCGAATTTCCGAGAATAGAACAAACTATAATGGCATGTGTGAATGGAGCCGGGGAGAAAATGGTACCCATGGTTAGAGTAAAGGGAAAAACCTCTGCTTCACTGCATGGCCTTAATGTTGGCGAAGCTGCCGCTGGTACAGTATTCGCGTTTCTGGAAAATGGCTGGATGACGGAGGAATTGGGGGAGAAATGGTTTCGGGATGTTTTCCTAAAGCAGTGGGGAACTGAACGCCCTCAACTGCTCCTACTCGATGGCCACTCTTCCCATGAATCTCTTGGGCTGTTGGAACTAGCTGTAGCTGTGACAGAAAATATTCAGGTTCTTTGTCTACACCCCTCACACAACCCACATGCTCCAGCCGTTAGATCGTACGGTTTTTGGACCATTCAACACTGCTTACAACACGGCAAGTTCTCAATTCCTGTCTGAATCTCCGTATATTCCTAGCATATTCAAAAAAGCTTGGGACAGCGGGGTTTCAACAGACAACATTGTTCATGGATTTAGAGCGTGTGGGATAATTCCTTTCAATCCAAGTGCAATTCCATCAGATGCATACGACCCAGCTGTAGCAACAGAAAAACATGTACCGTCTGCAAGCTCTAAACCATCTGCTACTGCAGTTATCCCACCGACTGATGGATCTGGACTTGAAATCCCAGAAAATGCTATTAGAACCATCATCCCGAATGCTGATGTTGGGCCTGTTCCAACATCTCCATCCGAATTTGTTAGTCCGCGTGCTACAATTTCAACACCTGATTGTTCTGCAAGTTTGTCAGTTGATTCTACGCCTCCTAATCGTATTGTTAGTTCGTCAGGTGATTTGTCTTGATTCGACATCCTCTGGTCGTACTGGTAGTTCACCAGTCCAACCACTAGCTATTCCTGGTATTGAAATGGATGAATACTTTGAGTTGGATGATCCAGAAACTCTATTGCCTATGATCCTACCAGACAAAATTGAAATTATAACTGCAGATGTTGAAGGCATAGCTAATTTCTCCGCCAACAACGAATCACTGGAAACAGATAAACAATCACCAGTCGTTTCATCCACGGTATGGAACACCGCGGTTGACAGCATTTTTCTTCCGTCGACCACACCAAAGGAAATTGTCCAACCAAAAAAGTCAAAGGCAAAAACTACACATCGGCTTCTTATAGCAGATGACGTTCTCGCTGAGAAGAGAGAACTGTTGAAAAGGAAGGAATAAAAGCAACTAAAATCTCTAAGGAAAACAAAAAAGGAGAAATAAGGCTATGTGGTCACTATCTGAATTTCTTAAGGACAAACCAATTATTAGCGTTTTTTATGGAAATATTTCAAGTTCTTAAAATGGATATCAATATTAAAATCATATTTACCAGTATTATCATACATTGTATTACAAAACCGAAACAAGCATTAGGAACTACCAAAAGGTTGTAGAAATTTTCAGCACATTTTGTAGACAAAAGTTTTTCCCTTTAAAAAAAAGCGCCATATATTTTCATGTAAAATCCGCATAGAAATACTGTGAAGTCATTTTGAAACGATTTTCATTATCAAGTACAGAATAAATACAGAATTTTCCCGGTAAATATTATGCTATTTTCTATTCTAGTTTATAATGGTAATTTTAACACAAACGAGAATTTGTAACATTCAAAATTACTCTAAATAATTTACTATGAACGTTGAATTTCAGATCGTTTTTAAAAGGAGAAAACCTTTTCTCCACATACTGAGCAAGAATTGACAGTAGCAATTTGTGGAAAGAATACTAGTAATTGAGATCCAAATAAAACACAAGCAAATATGGAGGACCATATACATCAAAGGAAAAACTGAAAGCATACAATTAAAAAGAAAAATACAAAATAACAACAAAAAGGAATGAACACTGACAATACAAACTCCCGTATTTATACAAACCATAGTAATTACAACGAGTGCTACGGAAGGGTAAGCATCTATCGTAATGCAAGTGAAACAATCCAGTGCAAAACAGGTTTGCGTAGATATGTTCCTGTATAATGTACCCAAAACAAAACCAGTTTAAGACAGCTGTGTGTTGGGGAGAAAGTCCTACAATTTAAGAATAAGTTTCAAAATGTTGAAACTGCATATTTTTCACAAAATTATCTTATTCAAAAAGAATTATTTCCAGCTAAGGAAATTGCCATACATAGCAAAAAATAACATTAAACACTAAGACCGACATCAATTAACAAAAGGAAGCTTTCAAATAGTGCAAGACTTTTAATATCTTCATGTCCGACTTTAAATGCATATGTCTCACTTTAACTGTCGCTACGTTTCCGTCTTTGGCTTTGATTATTAGTCATATTCGTTGATATCCAATGAAATATCATAACGACAGAAGCTCTAAAAATAGCAATATCTTTGGTCAGACTTTCAGTTCAGACATAGCGATAGTCATGTTGTTGGTGCAAGGCTTCTTGTACCAAACTCACATAAAGTGTCCGACTTTCGCTGCTTCGCCCCATATAAATGTTTAACCCAGTTTGTTAAGATATGTACATTTGTAAACAATATATATAACAACAATTATAACCAGCTTCATTATAATCATAACAGTTTTGGAAGCTAAATTAATAAACAATATAAAGCAAAGTAATGACCATAGGGTCAGTACACATAAACAATAATACATTACATATGTTCAACTTTTCTAAAATATATATATATATCAGTACTGTCTTCTTTAATCTTCGTAACTCAATGCGTATGCAGCAGTTTGATTATTAATAAAACATATAAATAACATATTTCTGTCGCCAGTACGCGAGACTGATAAATGCAATGATCGCCAAGGAATACTCATTTCTCAAATGATAATGTATATATTTTCCCTTTTACGTAGATGATTTTCATTCCTCTATCACCTATAAGACTTGTATAGGGGGAATACGGTGGGTTTCTTATAAGAAAGGGAAACTGCTTACACTTCGCGAACATCTAGATTCACCCTGGTTTGTTGTACTGTCACGTTGCTCATCTTTTTAATTTTCTCTGTTGTGGGGTTTGCTTTGCGTGTCTGCGTTCTGTTTCTTATGCCAGATTCTGAATACCTGATTATGGATTCTGAATTTCAAAAAAGATCGCCTTTCTCGGCTCTCGTGCAAATGATGTAATATAACGTTGGCGTAGGACGGCCAGTCAGGGCTAGCTGTTGACAGTATAGCAATAGCCAACCACAGTGTGATCCTTTATTTGTTACCCACGTAATTGAAAACATGTTAAAATGAAAAATGTACATGATTCATACAATAGTATCAAATTTTTTTATTGACGTAATAATGAACTAGATGGTTTATTTATATCATAAGAAGAAAAAATTCCTTCTGGATGTGGTATCGTAAATTAAAAAATCTTATTTTATTTTGATTTACATTTGTACGCTTAATACATATGACGGCTTGTTTTTTGATTCAGATAATACCCTCCAGTCTAATCTTAAGACTGGCATCTCCTATAATATAAGTAATAATAGCCTACATGATATGTACATTGTCTGTCGTCTCGCCAATCGCATTTGTATGAATCATTAGTAGTTCGAATTATGTCAGTTTAATGAATCTATAAAGTACATTAGATGAGTAACCGACATCTGTGATCAGCTGTTTACATGTGAAGAACAAGATTGTTGCGTAACTGAATTCACAATACAAAAACTGTTTCAAAAACTATTTTTAACAGTCGCTCTGACCATATTGTAGCAAATCTATTTATATATTTTATCTAAGGTCGTTCACACCTATGCTATATTCTTACGGAATTGGTTTTGTATGTGGAACATACATCTCTTTGTGATTATTTAATTGAAATCAAATGCAAAAGAGGTACATTTGCAAATTCTATTTATGATAGCTGAAAATTTCTATCATTTTATTTATTTGTTTTAGCATATTTTAATGTTAAGCAACTACATACAATGGATCAGATACAAGTTATAAACTTACGTGGTCTTCTCCATATTTTATTTTAGATCTTGCGATTTTGCTTTGTATCATAATTAATTGTTATGTCAACAGTGAAAGCTTTTGTTATTCGTAGCAAGTTTCCCCGAATATATAACAAGTCACATTAAATGGACATAGACCTATGTATGATGAGCAATGCAGATGGAACCATTAGACGTACGGCTCGCGCACTACGCCGCGAATTTATCTGACGCTTAAGAAGTGCTCATATATAGACAATATTAACACTGCGTAGTGTCTTACAATATAAAGTGCATATGTATGAGGCTCAAAGTAATATGAAAGGCAAATATCGTGGAATTGTTGAATTAAATATTTTCACTTAATATGTCACTTAATTTTAACTAAAATCAACTGCATAACATTAAAAATCCGCTCAAAAGCAGATTTTAAGAGCAAATCGCAAAATATTTGACAGCAGATAATTCTGTTTTCCCGTACATTAATGCAAATGATATGCGCGTGACACAAGATTTGAACTATTTCGGGGAGATTATCGCTCATGCGCAATGTTCAGTTGATGAAAAAAAAAATATATATATTCCGTGTGTACCACATAAGAATAATTGCAAAATAAAAATTGGTTCACGACATGAAACAGACAGATTCCTCATTAATCATTGTCAGGAATGCGTGCGTGCTTACCTCAGCATCCATGATTATTTATCTTTTCTTCACGAGATCATGATCAGCAATCTTCGGACCAAGACTTTTCTTCACGAGGTCATGATCGGCAATCATCAGAACAAAACAACCGGAAGTTAATCAGTTTCCACAACAATGGCGAGGACGTTAAACATGCACACGGATTTGCAGATTTCTAGTTGTTATGCACATATTTCGACTTGAAACATGCATGAATAGCTTAGTAAAGGTACCGCCGTATTCCAAATTGAATTTTCAGAAGAAAATTTTCTTCACCCAAATCTGTTGTAAAATTACTTTAAATACTGAGATAAAGTCGAGGTTCACCGAATACAAATAAACTTCCTATCTTAAGACACTGTACTAATATTGTGTTTGATTCTGCAGACAAATAACATTAACCCATCAACTTTTATATTTTGAATTAAATAATAAAACTATATAATTATCACTTAATTGTCCCTTTTCATATTTTCTGTCAACAGATAGTGAACTGGATTTATAACTAGGTTTCCAAAGCTTAATAGGTAACATGTGACAGGGCAGAAAAAAAGTCATATTTCGGTGAGTGACAGTAAATAACAAACATATATCCAATCAATACAATGTGTCTGCTCAAATAGAACAAGTACATGATAAAATTGTATTCATGTAATACAAAGTACGACATTTCAATGAAGCGCAATATTTTTATATCACAAATATATACCTTGCAATAAATCACAATTATGATAAAATTATACAATCTCCTTTTTACCTAAAGTACCGACTTGACAATTTATGCAAGCAAATGCACATTTGCACACACACATATGTATGTATATGTAATATGATCCTAATACATATTCCAAAATGGGTCGTCGTTGTTGTGGTCGTATTGTAGTTGGATCAACCACTACCCGTGCAACCAGTGCCTAGCGCTACTAAATTTGTGAGTTCGTATCCTGCTCATGCAGGGGTGTACTCGATACAACTGTGATAAAGTTTGTCAGTAACTTGCGGTAGGTCTGTGATTTTTTTCCCGGGTACTCCTCTAACAATAATATTGACCGCCACGATATAACTGAAATATTGTTGAAAGTTGCGTTAAACACCATAATCCTAACTCATATTCCAAAATGCCTAAGAGCGTTGGCTTTTTTTTACACACATCATTATCTATATTTATATGTATACGTTAATATTTCTTGCAACAAAACATATTTTTGTCACCAAGGTCATTCACGATCGAAGGTCAGACAAAGAAGCCATTGATAAAAAGTGGTATCTAATATAAATATAGATATATATATAATGTATACTTATCAAATAACTGGAACAAACCTTACTTTTGAGACCGTGTTAATACAATGACATTTATCACTTCCTTAATTCCATAGCATAATAATTATTGACCTTTAAAAAAGATACATATTTTTGCCCATTTATTATTATATGTATCACTTGCGCTAAAAGTAAAAAAACCATCGGAAGACATACAAAACAATGATGACTGATGAATAATTATTTTCTCCCTGTTTTACTGTTGTTGACAGTACTATCTGATTTGCATTAGTGTTTAGATGACAAAAACATCATATTGCTTGATATGACAGTATACAAGATACAATGTTTATCGTCACTTTCAGAATTATTACCTCTATAATACATATACAGAATCAATATATATGTTGCAATCTTAAAACTGTAATATTAACGAACCCCAATGGGTGTTTTCAAGATGATATTACAAAAAAATTGAAGATACAAAGTGGGTAATCGGAATCCGTAAATCGAAACAGGACAGACAATACAATATGGCCAATGGAAAAGAACAAATGAACAATGATCTACAAAACACTACACAGCAATATGGAGCAACACGAATCCATTAAAAAAGGGTGTTAACTCGGGTGCTCCGAAAGGGTTAGCTATACCCAGATATGTACCCAAAATCATATCAAAGCTTGTATTGAGCGTCTTGTTTCCGAATTGATAACATATCTAGAAACGACAAATTCTATCAGATGAAATAATGTTGAATAAGCCTCTGTAATTTTTTTACTGAAAGCGACAACAACTGACTGTCTCATGTTGCTCTAAATAGCCTATCGGTTATATATCATTTTTGCTTAATACTAACAATTCAATCTTACGCCATAAGTGGTCTCAGTCTAAAATTGAAAATATGAAATATTCATTTCTTCGTAGACAAACGAATGAGTTCTCGTACAAGATATTGATAACCTTTTCAACATTATTTTCAATCATCTATTTCACAAATTTGATTGAAAATGTTGAATAATTCGAGCAAACAGTTTCTGTTTCTAGATCTATGAGCTTAAATGAATAGTGAAAATGAATTACATGTGATTCTGTTATAAAACATGATTTATAAATTGGAAAGGTACTTTTATTTTCTCTGAAAATGAAAACTTTTCTATTTCCTCAATTTAAATGTTATATGAAACATTGCACATTTATGTTTGTGGCAGCGATATTGCTTCTGATTATTGGGCCCATAATACAAGCTTAGCCCCGTTTCTTCTTGTACCACGTCAGGAGATTGAGCAGTCATGTATGTTAGGGATATCGATTTTGTTTGTTTTGAACTGTTCTGGTGGTATGCTATTTGTTTTGTTTATTTTTGGTTTTTGGTTGGGTTTTTTTTCTTGTTTTTGTTTTGTTATGTTTTGTTTTGTTTTTGTTTGTTTGTTTGTTTGTTTGTTTGTTTTTTTTTGCTTTTCATTTTATTTGTGTCTTGTGGCAGACCAATGTCATAATACAATCTTGTCATCTCATTTTGCGGAAACAACGGCTAGTAGAATACATATAGTGAGAGCAATCTAGTCAGACATCTAGCCTAAATAAGCATTATTATGCTGTTGATACCTCAGTCAGTCAGTCGTCTTCCCTGAGGATTGAAACATTTCTATGAGTATAGAGACATTACCATCTTTAGTCACTAAATAACCACATGGTTTGTTTCAAAATTATTTCGAATATATTTAAAAGTTGAATTTCTGGGATTAGATAATGGTCACAGATTTTCGACATCGCTTTGTATTTCACCGGTGTCAACAAACAAACAACCACCTCTAACATCAAACCATTGACCACAAAAAAAACACAAAATATGACGTTCGAAATCCAGGTTCTGTTTATTGGTTTGTCAAAATGACTGGTAAACACAACATATTTCAGTTCATTGCAAATTTATTATAATAAATGTTATTTATTGTCTGACGTATTTGTGTATCAGCAGCCTGTGTAATATGCTATTAAAATGTATGGTTGTGCGATATTGTTAAAAACAGTATTATGGGTTATTTAATCCCCATATTCAAATATAGGTCTTTGCATTTGTATTTGTCGATTTCCTGCTATGGACATATAAATATACAAAATTGTCTTCAGTTTTATATTCATAATTGAACAGAAATACGATACTATATATTACAATCCACCATAAAAATATTTGTTTTTGACCAATTTATTTTCTGATTGTATGTATGAATTATCCTAACTTGTTCTTATTGCAATAACTCCCAAAATGAATAGAGTTACCATCAATAGTATGGATATTATTGCTGAAAGTGACGTCTGTGAATGGATAATATTTCAATCACTCATTGTCACACCTATTAATACCAAAATTTTATAGAAAATATATGTATGACCAACTTATGAAAAGAAAGTTTAAATCGTGATGGCGAATCATTCCACCGAAATCAACAAAACTAATAACACCTCCCACCTTCACTCATTTAGCATTAAAAAGACCACAACCTATGGTACCAGAAAGACATTCTACAAATCACTTTCAGCTTCCCAGATATCTTAATCATTCTAGTAACTAATGCAAACTTTTACAAGCCGTATATAAAATGCAATTGTTACAAGAGTAACATGACGGATGCCACTAGTGAAGCAGTAACTGTGTATTCTTCCACGGTACCTGAATTCATTCCGGGTTTTAGTGGTGTTTGTGTAGCTCGATCTTTACTTTTCTGTGTAGTGCTTTGTAGATCATTGTTTGACCTTTTTTCTTGTGTCTATCCTTCTTTGATCTACAGCTTCTGTATCTGTATCTGTATCTGTATAATGTACGTCGATGGATCCACTTCAGCATTTTACTTCGACGGAGTGGGGTGCGCTATGCGACTTAGTAAGAATGTTGGAGAGAAGTTTTGAAGCTCTCCAAACTGGACTGGTTTACTGTGTTATCGTCGAGATGGTTCCAGTCTAATACTGTCTTTATGAAGAAAGGGTTTTTAAATAGTTCAGTGTTCGCCCTTTGGTATTCTAGGCCCTTAGAGTTATTGATGACACTATTTTCTACTATGTTTTGTGATATAAAGTCCGAATATTGTCTGGATTTTATTAATCTTTTTGGTCTAGTTTTGGTTACAAAATCAGAGGGAGAAATTGCCGGTACCGGGCTCTCAACCAATTTGAACATAAATATTAGACGTTGGGCTGTTCTTCTTTTCTCTAGCGTTGGTAATTCTAGATCTATGAGCATTTTGGTTATGCAGCCTGGTTCTCTTGTTTTGTAGTCGCATGTGATGAACCTGGCTGATTGATGTTGTATGCGCTCTAGCCTATCAACGTCTGTTTTGAGATATTGGTCCCAAATTATACCTCCATAGTCCATTATGGATCTTACTAAGGTGATATATGCGGGTTTTTTTTTACAGTTTTTGGGACTGTATTACAAGTTTCTTCTTAGGAAGCCCAAGGTTGAACTGGCTTTTTTTTGGGGGTATTGTTGATGTGTGTTGACCACTTCATGTTCTCTGAAATTTGAAGGCCTAAGTATGGGTTGTTTTTTATTTGTTCTAATATGTGGCCATTTAAGGAATAGAGTTTGCTGCTTTTTTGCTTTATGCTCAAGATGTAACATTTTTTCGCTTTAAATCTCATTCCCCAGTTGTCTGCCCAGGTCTCTAAGTTGTTTAAGCCTTGTTGAAGAATGTCGTGTTCTTTCTGTGAGTTGATTGGACGGTATAGCAGGCAGTCATCTGCAAACATACGGACTTGTGATTTGACAGCATCCGGTAGGTCATTTATGTGACATAAAAATAATATTGGTCTCAATACTGTGCCTTGGGGGACTCTTTTCGTTAGGAATGATGTTAGCCAGCTATGTATAGGGCCTCTTACTCCATACTGGTTTAATTTATGCAGTAATTTGTCATGCGACACAGTATCGAATGCTTTGGAGAAATCTAGGATGGCAACATCTACTTGTTTTCCTTTGTCGTAGGAGCTCATAAAGTCGTGCATTGCTACGAGGAGTTGAGTTTCACAGGAATAACCTGACCTGAATCCGTGATTTAGAGATGTCAGAACGTTATGATGGTCTAGGTGATTTAGTTGATGTTTGCATATGATGTGTTCGAGTATCTTGCAGGGAACAGATGTTAATGAAACTGGCCGGCAGTTCTCTGCTGCATGTTTATCACCTTTTTTGAAGACACATGCAATGTTTGCATTTAGCCAATCTTCTGGTAGTTCTTCTGTGTCCAGACACTTTTGAAATATGTTTGCTAATCCTGGAGCTATTTGCACTGCACATTCTTTGAGTATTCGATTCGGGATTTCGTCTGGGCCAGAGACTTTTGATGGATTTATGTCTTTTAGGAGTTTTGCTAGTCCGACGTTGTTAACAGTAATGTTTGATATGTTGTTTTCGATTAATTTGTTTGTTGTTGGTAGAATGGCAGTTTTTACGGTGGTGAAGACGGACTGGAATTATTTGACAAGGAAATCGGCCTTATCCTTTGCATCGTTAAATAATTTGCCATGGTCTTTTAGCGGTGCTACTCCTATGGAATCTTGTTTTTTGGATTTGATGTACTTCCAGAATGGTTTTGAGTTGTTGTTCTGTAGGCCTTCCATTATATTTTTGTTGATGTATTGATATTCTGCTCTCCTGATATTTTGTCTACATTCCTTTTGGTCATATTTATAGTTGCTCCAGTTGTTTGTTTTCTTGGCTTGTCTATATAATCTATGTTTGCGTTTAAGGGATCGTTTGACTTTGTGATTAATCCATGGTATACTGTTGTTAGATTTCACCATTTTTTATAGTATATGGTCGTTCAAATGTTTGTTTAATTTGTATCTAAATGTGTCCCATAGCGTTTGTGTGTTGCTGCCTGTGTAGTACATTGTTTCTATTTCCGATGATAGTTTTTCAAGGTCATTATTGAGGTCCTTCCAGTTTGCTTTTGAGTAGATGTAACATTTTCTTGGGTTGGTTTTCTGGTAATGTGGTTTTGTTTCTATGTCAGTGGCTACTATATAATGGTCAGATATACCAGGTATGCTAATTGATGATTTTATTAGCGAGGGTTTGTTGTGAATATAAGATCAAGTATTTTTTCCCTCTAGTTGGTTGGTCGTGCACTTGAGTTAGTTCTGATGTTAGTGAGATGTTTACTATTGATTGTTGAATGTCTCTGTTATCACTTTCTGGATCTACTGATAGCGTGTTCCAATTTATTTCCGGGCAGTTGAAATCGTCAACTAAAATTAGATTTTTGTTGTCTTTTTCATTCCGTTTTTTTATAGATTTATCTAGTTCTTGAGTGTCCTTGAGGTTCCTATGGGGCATGTAGAAGCATCCAATAAAGAGATCTTTGTATTTTTGAAGCTTTATTTTCACCCATTCTATCTCACAGTCTGTAGCTAATTCTGGTTGTTCTATTGATACTATGCTTTTGTGGACTAGGATGAATACTCCTCCAAATAGGGTGCCTCGATCGTTCCGGTAATGGTGGTAATCACTGGGGAATATTTCACTAGATTTTATCGCGTCCTTAGTTGGATTTTCCCCTGGTTTCACTCCTTTTAGCCATGATTCCGTTCCGCAGATTATATCTGGCTTAGTATAATTGACTACTGCTTCAAACTCTGATTTCTTGTCTCTGATACTCCTGCAATTGATGTTTAGTATGCGGAGGTTTTGGTTTGCTGGTAAATTGTATACTTCTGATGATTTTGTATGGCTAGAGTGGTTTGTGCCATGTGAGCTGTTGTTAACTGATGTTGATTTATGCTCATTTGTTTGCTTGGGGCTGCTTGTTTGTAATGGTTTGATCTTTGTAGATCATTGTTTGTCTTTTTGTCTTGTGTCTATCCTTCTTTGATCTACAGCTTCTGATTATCTCTTTGGTTCTTCAAGCTTTTCTAACATATAAACAGTTTAATTAAATGTAGCACTTTGTATTGGATTGATGGCACCATTAGATATTGTAAATCAGCCTGTCGTTGTATCGTTACAGTGATAGATCACATAATTACACACGTTGTCCGTCACTGGTAAAACCAAGCCATTACAGTGTCCTTGTTTAATCAAAGTATAAACGGAAGCTGTACTTGTGTGATTACAACACAAACGTAAGCTGTCCTTGACTAATGAAAGCACAAACAAAAACTATCCTAGATTTGCGAAATCATAAACAAATATTATGCTTAACTGATGATACCATCAAATACCTGTCCTTAAGCGATGTATCCATAAACAAAGCATTTCCGTAATTGGTGAAGCCATCAACAGACATTATGATTAACTGATGAGACAGTCAACAAAACTCCTTCGGTGATTACACAATAAACAGTCATCGACTAAAAAATGACCAACTGTCATTGTGATGAAACTATAAACTAAAGATAGCCTTGAATAATTATGCAATAAAAACATGATGATCTTGAATGCAACAAGCATAGGCACAAAGTGTCATTGACTGGTGAAAACATAAACACAAACTATTCTTGACTGGTGAAAGCAGAAACATAAATTCTTCTTGACTGGTTAAAGCATAAACATAAACTATTCTTGACTGGTGAAAACATAAACACAAACTCTTCTTGACTGGTGAAAACATAAACACAAACTATTCTTGACTGGTGACAGCAGAAACATAAACTCTTCTTAACTGGTGAAACAATAAACATAAACTATTCTTGACTGGTGAAAGCAGAAACACAAACTCTTCTTGACTGGTGAAAGAAGAAACACAAAAACTTCTTGACTGGTGAAAGCAGAAACACAAACTCTTCTTGACTGGTGAAAACAGAAACACAAACTCTTCTTGACTTGTGAAAGCATAAACATACACTATTCTTAACTGATGAAAGCAGAAACACAAACTCTTCTTGACTGGTGAACGCAGAAACACAAACTATTCTTGACTGGTGAAAGCAGAAACATAAATTATTCTTGACTGGTGAAAGCAGAAACACAAACTCTTCTTGACTGGTGAAAGCAGAAACACAACCTCTTCTTGACTGGTGAAAGCAGAAACACAAACTCTTCTTGAAAGATGAAAGCAGAAACACAAACTCTTCTTGACTGGTGAAAGCAGAAACATATACTCTTCTTGACTGGTGAAAGCAGAAACATAAACTCTTCTTGAATGATGAAAGCATAAACACAAACTGTCCTTGAAAGATGAAAGAATAGACACAAACTGTCCTTGAAAGATGAAAACATAAACACAAACTGTCCTTGTAAGATGAAAACATAAACCCAAAATGTCCTTGAATGATGAAAGCATAAACACAAACTGTCCTTGAAAGATGAAAACTTAAACACAAAATGTCCTTGAATGATGAAAGCATAAACACAAACTGTCCTTGAAAGATGAAAACATACACACAACATATCCTTGAAAGATGAAAGCATAAACACAAACTGTCCTTGTAAGATGAAAACTTAAACACAAAATGTCCTTGAAAGATGAAAGCATAAACACAAACTGTCCTTGAAAGATGAAAGCATAAACACAAAATATCCTTGAAAGATGAAAGCATAAACACAAAATATCCTTGAAAGATGAAAGCATAAACACAAACTGTCCTTGTAAGATGAAAACTTAAACACAAAATGTCCTTGAATGATGAAAGCATAAACACAAACTGTCCTTGAAAGATGAAAACTTAAACACAAAATGTCCTTGAAAGATGAAAGCATAAACACAAACTGTCCTTGAAAGATGAATGCATAAACACAAACTGTCCTTGAAAGAAGAAAACATAAACACAAAATATTCTTGAAAGATGAAAGCATAAACACAAACTGTCCTTGTAAGATGAAAACTTA
Organism: Bathymodiolus brooksi; assembly: GCA_963680875.1. Classification (NCBI taxonomy): domain Eukaryota; kingdom Metazoa; phylum Mollusca; class Bivalvia; order Mytilida; family Modiolidae; genus Bathymodiolus; species Bathymodiolus brooksi. The sequence continues at coordinate 88,270,924 of OY804581.1, read as the reverse complement.
AACACAAAATGTCCTTGAAAGATGAAAGCATAAACACAAACTGTCCTTGAAAGATGAAAGCATAAACACAAAATATCCTTGAAAGATGAAAGCATAAACACAAAATATCCTTGAAAGATGAAAGCATAAACACAAACTGTCCTTGTAAGATGAAAACTTAAACACAAAATGTCCTTGAATGATGAAAGCATAAACACAAACTGTCCTTGAAAGATGAAAACTTAAACACAAAATGTCCTTGAAAGATGAAAGCGTAAACACAAACTGTCCTTGAAAGATGAATGCATAAACACAAACTGTCCTTGAAAGAAGAAAACATAAACACAAAATATCCTTGAAAGATGAAAGCATAGACACAAACTGTCCTTGAAAGATGAAAGCAAAGACACAAACTGTCCTTGACTGGTAAAAACATAAACACCAACTCTTCTTGACTGGTGAAAGCATAAAAAAATATGTCCTTGTCTGCTGAAAGCATAAACAAAAACTGTAAACCACCGACCAAATCATAAACACAAACTGTACCTTAACTACTAAAAACATAAACACAAACCGTCCTTGACTGATGAAAGCATAAACACAAACTGTCATTGACTACAAAAAACAAAAACACCACTGTCATTTGTTGATGGAAGCATAAAAACGAACTGCCATTGACTGGTGGAAGCATAAACAAAAATTGTCCTTGCCAGACGAAAGCATAAACACAAACCGTCATTTACTGGTGAAACATAAACACAAACTGTCCTTGACCGATCAAAGCATAAACACAAAATGTCCTTGACTGATCAAAGCATACACACAAACTGTCCTTGACTGATCAAAACATAAACACAAAATGTCCTTAACCGATGAAAGCATAAACACAAACTGTCAGTGACTGGTGAAAGCATAGATACAAATTGTAAGATACATGTTATAACCCTGGATGTTTATTTCTATACTTCATGTGTTTGTTCCCACCCCATGGATATATCAAGTCTACTAACAAAAATGCCGGGGTCATGTTTAACTATGCTTCGTGTTTATATTTGAGATGTTAACAACAGCCAATGGCTATCTAATGTATTGTTCTGACAAAACATAAAGTAAATTCCTTGGTCTATTCATAAAAAAACAAATGGGGTGTCTATTGTGTTTAATACCTCCAATCAGTAAATGAAATGAAGTTGACCAGCGTTGTATACAGAATGATTAAGATATTATCACGCCACAATGATTAAGTCGTTTATTCTCGTCAATGATTTCCTTAGATAAGGTAAGACAATTACAAAGAAGTGTATTGCTATTTACCATTTGTTTTAAGTAGTTATTGGCTGATGAAAGAAGAAGTAATAGGATTCATAGTGAGTTTACAAGAAGCTTTCCGGTCACTATCAGATTAGTTGTGTAATTAACCAATCTACAGACAGACTAATAACACGTATCCATGTTGAAGAACCAAGAAAATATGGTGTGAGACATTTCGTCTTTATTTTGATCGAAAACTATTTTCATGCACAATACGACGATGAAACTCCACAGAACAATGGACTAAAGAAGTCAAAACTTTCCATTTTTTTTATTGCGACGTCGAAATATTCATGACGTATGCCTTAGTCACAACTATGACGTTGAAGAAATATGTATGTTTGATTGGACATTTATCTGTTTATAAACAGCGTTACGCGACCATGTCTTCAATATATTTCCTCTCATCGAAAAGCTCTATTCAATGTAGACAACATCGTATATGATATTTAATTTGTCATCAGGGTATTATCATTAAAAGAGTGAAAATTCTAAAGTTGCAATACTATGGTCGATTCTTATAGAGAAATAACAAAGTTGTCAGCTTTTTATCAAAAGGAAGTTATCGATAACTAATTCTAGTTTAAACAATTTGACTTGACATTTTTCAATCCGTATGATTCAAATTATAAAAACATCAACACGCATGCAAAATAAATATGTATTCGTCAATCTTAGTCATTGTTGTTACTAGAATATTATGTTAGACCCTTTTGTCTCCCTTTAAAATATCGACAACAACTATACAATTAGAATAGTAGAATTTACAACAGTCTAACGGGCATTTCTGATTTGTTCTTATTATAAGAAAAGTTTGAAGATACCAAATTGGTAATTAGAAGCCGTAAATCTAAGATACCAAATTGGTAATTAGAAGCCGTAAATCTAAGATACCAAATTGGTAATTAGAAGCCGTAAATCTAGATACCAAATTGGTAATTAGAAGCCGTAAATCTAAGATACCAAATTGGTAATTAGAAGCCGTAAATCTAAGATACCAAATTGGTAATTAGAAGCCGTAAATCTAAGATACCAAATTGGTAATTAGAAGCCGTAAATCTAAGATACCAAATTGGTAATTAGAGGTCGTAAATCTAAGATACCAAATTGGTAATTAGAAGCCGTAAATCTAATATACAAATTGGTAATTAGAAGCCGTAAATCTAAGATACCAAATTGGTAATTAGAAGCCGTAAATCTAAGATACCAAATTGGTAATTAGAAGCCGTAAATCTAAGATACCAAATTGGTAATTAGAAGCCGTAAATCTAAGATACCAAATTGGTAATTAGAAGCCGTAAATCTAAGATACCAAATTGGTAATTAGAAGCCGTAAATCTAAGATACCAAACTGGTAATTAAAAGCCGTAAATATAAGATACCAAATTGGTAATTAGAAGCCGTAAATCTAAGATACTAAATTGGTAATTAGAAGCCGTAAATCGAAGGACTTAGACAGTATAGTTGCCTAAAGAAAAGGGACAATGGACTAACAATGGTCTACAAAATGCTACACAGAAAACAGAAGTTCGGGCAACATGAACACCACTGAAAACCGGGTGTGAACTTAATTTGTGGTAAGCATGTTATGATCAGAAAGTAGGCGTAAGGTGGTAGCCAAAATCACTTATAGAAAACGGGGTTTAAGAATATGGACGTTTTTGGATATATTTACAAGTAGATATTTGAAAGATTTATCTTAGGTATGTATCAGATGCAAAATTTAATGTAACAAACAAAAGATTCCTTCAAAATATGTAACATCCTGATATTAGAGTGATATGATTGTATCTAATAATTCAAACCTAGATATCTATTTTGGTGCGCATGACGCCTTTCAGGGATCACAAATAATTAAAAGTCTATGGAAGTAAAAAAAACTAAAGGGCTTACACAGGATAACCAAAGACGGCTAATGTCACCTATGCCCGAGTGAGGATATATTTTAATAACAGTTACATTATTTAGGAATTGTAAATCATAAACATATCTAATAAACCATGTCCGTACCGAAACGCTGATCACTTGGTGGATACTGCCAACTGGTACTAAGTCCACTAGTAGAGGTATCGATCCAGTGATAGAAACTAAACCGTAGATATGTAAAATAGTGCGCATGCCGTGTTTCTAGAATAGCCCTCTTCAACAACGCTGGAGAGGACCCTTGTAAATTGTTATAATTTGTGTCCAATCCAATTGTTATAATATTTAGCAATAAAATATGTTTTTAATCTAATCTAGCAACGCTCATAGTCAAAGAATTAGGACAAGTGTTACAAATATAGACGTTTTGGATGTATATGTTTATTGAAACATTTAGCTTTGTATCATTGCGGAATGAAAGTGTATACAGTGATGGTCATCAATTTAACCAATATCAACGAAACGAACAATCAGCCTGCTTAATGGAAAAATAATACAAAGTAACGTTACGCTCTTCTTCAATGTATGTAGCGATTTGATATTATTGTGATGTAATTACATATAAAGATATCTGATTCCTGTGCAATCCAGGCATTTTCTCCATCCTGAATATTATCTTCATACCGTGATGTATTCTTAGTCGTGTTATAGCAAAATTACACTATAATTTACAAAACAAATGTTTCTAGGCAGATATTAATCAATTATTACGGAACAAATAAGATATTCCGGATAATTTTGTCAATATCGAATGATTACATATCCTCGCATATCCGGTAGAAAAACTTCGTCATTACAACTCTTTATTTTATAAACGCCAAGCGCTTTGGAATTATCACCCACACGCTATCTAGAAAATATTACGTTCCAACGGGAAGCTAATCAGAATCGAATAGATTCCGCGGGATTATGTATGTGATATCTATCAAGGTAGGAACTCTAATAGCATATGTATAATATTCATAATTACTTACTTTTACCATTTTTTATTTTAAATATATTTCGAAGTTGACTATTGAAAATGAAAAATGTAATTATTTTTTTACAAAAAGGAGAAACAAGCAAACATATTTAAATAAATGTATTGACATTGTTCAAAACTATATCAAACGATAATCAAAGGTTTAAGTTTGTTTTTTTCTTCTTTGACATTTTCCGTTTGTTTCATTAGTTATATCAGTTTTATTCTTGACGAGCGCATTGTTAATATAAAAAAAACGGGAAAATTAAATATAATTTTGCCATTTTTATATATACTTCTTCACGCGGTAATATTTACAGCAAACAATGGATTTTTATTCAAGAATGACACGATATAACAACATAATATTTGAACACGGTCTATCAAGATAGTTTACATTAGGATTTAAAATTAAACAGTTTTTGAATATTACGATATGATGAGACACTTCAAAGCAATACATGAAAAAACAATTTTCAAGTACATATAAATAAAATGTCAGTATTGTGTTAGAATTTCATACCAATCTGTCAGAAAAAAACATTTTATTTCATATAACTGAAGGTGGTGTGAGCATGAACCATCTTGTAGCGCCCGTCTTACTACTATAGGCATGTCTTGTAGCGCCCGTCTTACTACTATAGGCATGTCTTGTAGCGCCAGTCTTACTACTATAGGCATGTCTTGTAGCGCCAGTCTTACTACTATAGGCATGTCTTGTAGCGCCAGTCTTACTACTATAGGCATGTTTTGTAGCGCCCGTCTTACTACTATAGGCATGTCTTGTAGCGCCCGTCTTACTACTATAGGCATGTCTTGTAGCGCCCGTCTTACTACTATAGGCATGTCTTGTAGCGCCAGTCTTACTACTATAGGCATGTCTTGTAGCGCCCGTCTTACTACTATAGGCATTTCTTGTAGCGCCCGTCTTACTACTATAGGCATGTCTTGTAGCGCCCGTCTTACTACTATAGGCATGTCTTGTAGCGCCCGTCTTACTACTATAGGCATGTCTTGTAGCGCCAGTCTTACTACTATAGGCATGTCTTGTAGCGCCCGTCTTACTACTATAGGCATTTCTTGTAGCGCCAGTCTTACTACTATAGGCATGTCTTGTAGCGCCCGTCTTACTACTATAGGCATGTCTTGTAGCGCCAGTCTTACTACTATAGGCATGTCTTCTTAGTTTAGTTTAATCATATTTTATTGTTAAATATGTTTTACAAAATGGGAGTGAACACAAGTAGTTTTCCATAATTTGAAATATGTCTGCTCTTTGTAAAATGTATCTCATTTTCAGCATGTATGGGTTTAAATATGAATCATAGCTGTATGAAAATGTCCTGTCATTTTTGTATGCAAATTCAAACAATTTTATGATATAAGAGTGGTATTATGGTTGTATCAATGTGTTTATGATATAAGAGTGGTATTATGGTTGTATCAATGTGTTTATGATATAAGAGTGGTATTATGGTTGTATCAATGTGTTTATGATATAAGAGTGGTATTATGGTTGTATCAATGTGTTTATGATATAAGAGTGGTATTATGGTTGTATCAATGTGTTTATGATATAAGAGTGGTATTATGGTTGTATCAATGTGTTTATGATATAAGAGTGGTATTATGGTTGTATCAATGTGTTTATGATATAAGAGTGGTATTATGGTTGTATCAATGTGTTTATGATATAAGAGTGGTATTATGGTTGTATCAATGTGTTTATGATATAAGAGTGGTATTATGGTTGTATCAATGTGTTTATGATATAAGAGTGGTATTATGGTTGTATCAATGTCTTTATGATATACGAGTGGTATTATGGTTGTATCAATGTCTTTATGATATACGAGTGGTATTATGGTTGTATCAATGTGTTTATGATAAAAGAGTGGTATTATGGTTGTATCAATGTGTTTATGATATAAGAGTGGTATTATGGTTGTATCAATGTGTTTATGATATAAGAGTGGTATTATGGTTGTATCAATGTGTTTATGATATAAGAGTGGTATTATGGTTGTATCAATGTGTTTATGATATAAGAGTGGTATTATGGTTGTATCAATGTGCTTATGATATAAGAGTGGTATTATGGTTGCATCAATATGTTTATGATATAAGAGTGGTAATATGGTTGTATCAATGTGTTTATGATATAAGAGTGGTATTATGGTTGTATCAGTGTGTTTATGATATAAGAGTGGTATTATGGTTGTATCAATGTCTTTATGATATACTAGTGGTATTATGGTTGCATCAATGTGTTTATGATATAAGAGTGGTATTATGGTTGTATCAATGTCTTTATGATATACTAGTGGAATTATGGTTGTATCAATGTGTTTATGATATACGAGTGGTATTATGGTTGTATCAATGTCTTTTTTTTTTTCAATATCACAGATTTTATTTAGTAAATATCTTGTTACATTTTCACTTCAGAGTCCAAGTTCCTCTGAAGTATCCCTGTGAAATTCTGTTTTGAGTATCCAGGGAAATACTCAAAATTATAATTACATATAAAACTATTTTATTCTAATATATTCTATTGCATAAGTTATGATCACAGTTTATTTAATATATGATTGAACAGTGAATTCATTCCTAGTAATTTATTTTCCTTCATTTTTCTTTGAAATTCATTTTTAAATAACAGATAAACATCAATTGTCTTTGTCTTTTGTTCGGATACATAATAGGATTTGTAAATTGTAAATGCCAATATAGTTAAAAAATAATTTAGGTGAAAATATTCTTTGTCGAAAATTTTGTACCCAAATACTAAATGTTGAAGTCTGATATTGTTTTCAAATTGGACCTTTTTTAACATTTCATTTATTTTATTCCAAAATATGTCTAAATATTTACACGACATAAAAAAGTGATCATAATCTTCTTCTACTTTACAAACATTACATAAACTGTCAGTTGATATTTTCCATTTGAACAGATGTGATTTGGTTGGAATAATAAATTGCAATAGTTTCCATCTAAATATTTTCAATTTGTTTTCTAACAAAATTTTAAAAATAAATTCATATAAGTCTGTTATATTTTGAAAATCTTGGATATCTAAGTAAGTTGTCCAAAAATGTATACCTATAGGTTTGATAAAAACTTTGTTTTTGATAATATTGTAAAAATCTTTGTTAACTAATTTATCCATATCAATCACCCTACCAGCAGAAATAATATTTTCTTTTTTTATGTTAATAGTAGTTTTCACAGATTTTTCTTCTGATAATTGCACATACCACTCTTTAGGAATTGCCTTTTTTAGTCGACTAAACACACTAAAAAAAATAATTTTATTTTTTAATTTCTCTATCAAATAGTGTTGTGATACCCTTCCATTTTCGTCAGTTATGTCGTTCACGTACAACAGGTTGCTATCAATCCAGTTTTTATAAATTAAACTTTTATTATTAAATTTTATATATTTATTTCCCCAAATATTTTGGTTTCTTATCTCTCTAAAATTAGTTGGTGTTTTTGTTTGTCCACCTCCAAATTCTACCCAACAGTTTATTATTTCTTTATAGAACTCTGGGATATCATTAAAATTTTCTATTGATTTACCATTGTCTATATTCATTTTAAAAATTAGCCAGTTTTTTACAAATTTATCTAAATATTTTCTTGGTATAACTTTCCAATTTGATGTTTTTGAACTAAGCAGTCTTTTGACCCATGACACTTTGAGCAATTTAAAATAACTGTTTATATCAACCATATTCAACCCCCCTTTTCATAATCCCCTATTAAAGTTAATCTTTTGATTTTATCCGGTTTCCCATTCCAGATAAATCTGTAAAAACAAGATTCAATTTCTTTTATATACATCTTTGGTACTACACATGAACTGGCTAAGAAGGTAAATTTCGGCAGGATGAGTGTTTTTATAATAAGAATTTTCCCCATAATAGTTAGATTTCTTTTTCCCCATGCTGTAAATTGATTTTTCATTTCTTCAATTTTCTTTTCCCAGTTAAGTTTTTGACATTCTTCCTTGTTATGTCCAAAGAATATACCTAATGCTTTAACAGGATTCTGTGTCCATTTAATACCTCTAATTTTGTCTTTGCAATTTTTTAGCTTACCGATCCATATGCCCTCTGTTTTATTTCTATTTAGAATTAACCCTGAAAATGACCCAAATATTTATATTTCATTCATGGCTAAAGCTATATCAGTTTTGGAACTCACAAATAACGTTGTGTCGTCTGCTAATTGGGATATTTTCATGATGTGTGCTTTATCATCAATTTTTACTTTTATCCCGTTAATATTTTTATTTTCTCTAAGCCTTAACGCCATAATTTCCACGGAAATAACAAATAAAAGGGCAGATAAAGGATATCTTTGACGGTTTACTCTAGTGTTTTTAAAAAATTCAGATATCCATCCATTATTTATCACACAGGTTTGTATATTATTATACAATGTTTCCACCCAAGTAACAAAAGAATAATTGAACCCATAATGTTTTAGTGTTGAAAACATAAAATCCCATTCTAAAGAATCAAAAGCTTTTGAAAAATCTAAAAAGATAATTGCCCCTTCTATCTTATAAATGTTTGAATAATCTATAATGTCTTGAATCTGTCTTAAATTAAAACTTATAAATCTATTTTTAATATAACCGGTTTGATCTTCGTTGATAAGTTTTGGCAGAATTTTCTTCAAACGTTGAGCTAAAGTGTACGAAAGGAGTTTTAGATCAACATTCAATAGAGATATTGGTCTATAGTTATCTAATTTCAATGGGTCATCTTTTTTAAATAAAAGAGTTAGTACACTTGTTCTTTGAGAAAAAGACAGTTGCCTATCTTCGTGACACTTATTTAAAATAAAGACTATCAAATATTTTATACTTTCCCAAAATGTCCTATAAAATTCTACCGTTAATCCGTCTATGCCGGGAGATTTATTTAATTTCATTTTAAAAATAGCCTCTGTACATTCTTCCACCGATAACTGTCCATCACATACATTCAAATCTTCTTGATTGACTTTACTTTCTAGCTTTGTTCTATATATATAATCATTTAAATTCTGTTTATCTGGGTTTGTTGATGTATACAACTTTTTGTAATACTATTTTATTTTATCTAAAATGTCTCTTTGGTTTGTAATTATATTCCCCTCATCATCTAATAATTTTGTGATCGACTTTTTAATTTGTCGTTTCTTTTCTAAACCTAAAAAATAAGCATTGTTTTTTTCACCAAATTCTACCCATTTCTCCCGAGATCTAATCTGCGCGCCTTTTGCCTTTTGCTCGTAAATTTGTTCTAACTCTTTTTCTAACTTGTCTATTTCATTGTTTAGTATTTCATTATCTATAACTGCAGTGTCACTGCATGCTAGTTTAGCTTCTAATGTCTTTTCTAAAGTTCTCATTAGCTCCCTTGTTTCTTTCGCTTTTATTTTACTAAACGTCATAGTTATCTCTCTTATTTCTACCTTAAGCGCGTCCTATAATAGTCTGCAGTTTTTTTAAATCATTATTGATTTTAGCGGAATCATATTATCTTATCTTGATAGTCTTTATCATTTAAAATTGAATTATTTATCTTCCAAAAACCCTTACCTTTTTCTTCCACACTTGACAAGAAATTTAAGAATACACTTTGATGATCTGTATATTTAATACATACTGGTTTAATTTTACACCAGTTGATTCTAGACTTGAAATTTTTATTAACTAAAATATAATCAATTCTACTAGCTTGTGATTTGTCTTTTCTGCGCCAAGTGAATTGTCGTTTATTACTATTGAGTTCTCTCCAGATATCAATTAAATCATTTGTTTTCAATAATGTTTTAAGACTATTTACCGTCTGATATTTTGTTTTACTACTGTTGCTTCTTCTATCTATTTCCTTTAATGTTTCGTTAAAGTCTCCTGCGATCAATGTATTCCTATTCCGTGATCTTTTAAAAAGGTATTTACTTTTTTAAAGAAGTTATTTTTTGTTGTTTTACAATTTGGTGCATATAAGCAAACTAGGGTAAATATAGTATCTTTTATATTTATATTCAGTAAAATTATTCTTCCTTCAGTATCTATAAATTGACTTATAATTTCGTAATCTAATTGATTTCTTATTAAAATAGCTACCCCCCTACTTGAGTTATTTCCATGACTACAAAAACATTGATAATCTGACTGTTCTTCAATAAAACATTTACTTTCGTTATTAAAGTGTGTTTCTTGCAGAAATACAATTGAACAATTTTGATTTTTTATCCATTGTAACAATCTTCGTTGTTTATCTTTCATCTGCAACCCATTTACGTTGAGGGTGCAAAAAATAATTATATTGTTGGACATTGTCATATAACAAAATGATCAAATTACTTTCGAATAAAATCTCACTTCTGAACAAAAAAGTCAAATATTTACAAACACAATTTTCATATTTGCACATAATGACAAATTTCGGACATAGGTACGTTTTGATTCTCACTTTTATATTTACAATGTATATGTCGTGTACAAGTTGTGATTTTGTACATGTTATAACATGTACAAAATAATTGTACATGTTATAACTTGAACAATGCAAAAATACAAGTTATAACATGTACAAAATTAGGTCGTACATGTTATAACATGTACAAAATATTGTTCAAAAATGGCTTTAACTTGTACAATATATGAAAAAAAATTTAATCTAATGATAAAAAATAATTTTAATTCTGAAGTAATGAAGAGCAATAATCAAACGCAAAAGAAACATAATATACAGCATGCATAAATTACTACATTTTGTACCATTCCAGAAACCAGCTGTGCTTACTTGTTGCTACATGACAAAGACATATGACACCTAGAGTTGCACATAACTTTCAACCTTCGACATTTACACCTACCAGACTTACAATTTCCTTTCTTACATTGACAATGCACAAAACCTGGCCCTCCACTCAACGATATCTTACTCACTATCTCTCTCAGACTCATATCACTCACTGGGACTTCAGACACATCTAAAGTGGCATTTGCAAAAAATTGAACCTGATTTCTACTCATATATCCTTTTATAAGTCCAACTTTAGTACCAATCTTATAGCCACCATGTTCATTTACATTCATCACAACACCTTTTATGTTTCTCTCGTCGGCAGGGCCCCTATCAACAGACGGAATTGGAATGATAACATTGTCACCCTTGGAGAGAACAGTTAATTTTGTTTTTGTGTTCTTTGTCAAAGAATCGGCTTGCACCTGTTGGCCAGATAGGGCCCTCTTTCGTGCACGTTTGATGTCAATATTTGCAATTTCAGACAAACTCTCACCAGAATCAACAGGAGGAATATCACGAGGATTTATGCAAGAAGGTGTCATGGCGATACCAGCTTCATTAACACAGCTTAATTCAATGACCATGGTTTCTGGTTCTAATTCTATGGTGGGTTCATTGTTGTCTGTTGAATTATGTGCAGTCACCTGACCATCAGTGTCAGTGTTTGTGTCAGTAATATTATCCGTCTCGGACATTGTAGCGTCAGTTTCAGGCTCAGTGTCAGTATCATGTTCTGTCTCGGAAATAGCAGTGTCAGTATTGTCAGTGGATACAGAATTTGCTTCAAATATTGCTTGTAAGTCTTCTTCTGTTTGAATATCTGGAAGAAGATCTCTGGGAACTGACGATGAGCTCAATCCTACTTTTGGATCAGAACCAAATAGTGCTTTATATGGAGATTGCCCTATCACACGATGGTATGATCGATTTTTCTGAAATAGGATAAATCTTAATCCTTCAGACCGTTGTGTAGAATTATTCTCACTGAGCCATGTTGCAAGCATTTCTTTTACATCAGCATTCGCCCTTTCGACGGAACCCTGGCTCTGTGGGTGACGTGGTCTACCATGAACAATTTTATGATCAGGCCATAATGACTTTAGCTCAGTAATTATGTTGGCTGTAAATTCGCGCCCGTTGTCACTTTGTAAAATCATTGGAGCTCCTAATATGAGAAAAATATCTAAAAGATCGTATGCTACCTCTGCAGCTGTTTTTGATTTCAATGGACGCAAAATACTGAATTTGGTAAAGTGGTCTTGGTAATATAACACCCACTTATAACCACTGTCTGGAACTGATTGATAATCAATTAAGTCAACTTGTCCTCTTGAACTAAAATCTGACGATCTGACTGGTTTGATGACTAGTTTTGAAAGCTCAGAACGTTTTTTTCTTTAGAGCACAGTGTTCACAAAGTTTCAGAAATGTTTTTATTACTTCACGGCTTATGTTGGCATAATGTGTCTTCAGGTCATTGTATGTTTTATGGAGTCCACCATGGCCTACAGCAGTGTGACTCTGTTTAATAATCGGATACATATCCTCAATGGCCACAAAGTAGAGAATTGGTTCATCTGAAAATTTGAAGAATTTGAATTTAGAATTTGAATTTTGGTATTTAACGTCACTATCAGCAATATTTCAGCTATATCATGGCGACCAGTTTTAGTGTTGGAGGAAGCCGGAGTACCCGGAGAGAATCATCGACCCTGGGCAAGCAACTGGTAAACTTTATCACTTGCGGTGGCGAGTCGAGTGCACCCTTTTTGTAATTTACAAGAATCAAGAATTTTATTTTTTCCAATTTTGGGCCCACAAGGGGCATACAAAGATCAACATATAAAAGAATGAAAAAACCAAATAAAGAAGACATGACACATTTTATAATATAATGTTATGCTAGGGTTGATACCACAGCTGATGGAAAAAACATTTAAGTCAAAAGCACAATAATAAATACTAACACTGACAATTAAGAAGAGTTGTTAATAAATCAGATCATTTAAAGCACAAATATCCTGATGATAATATTATTTACAAATGTAAATGTATTCAAGTTGATCAAATAAAATATAATAAAAAATAATTGTAACCTTAAATCAATATAATTTACAAAGCTGTAATATCAAGTTAAGCTTTCTCTGCGTTTTTGAGATAAACTTAATTGTGACAGTGTCACGACATTTGAATTACATGTACAGACCAATGTGAAATATAGAAATATAAGCCGTTTTGTTATTTGTACTGTTTAATATCATTTACTATATGTACTATATAAGAAGATTGTAAACTATCATGGATGTACTATAAAGGACCACTGGTAAATGGACTTACACGAACAATTAAACCAGGGTATATTAAGCATATTATACAAGCCAGAGAGAAATATTGGTTTTCATTGGATCACGTTCTATATATTATATAAGACCATTGCAGAAGTCGAATATTACTCTGATGTACCACATAGGGTTACTGAGATATTGATCTAAATGCAAAGTTTGACCAGAGTCTCACAGGCAAAAACTATAGATCAAGTTGGCCAAGACGGACTGTATCAACATAACACTCACCATCGGATGTTTTTCTCTTGATCAATTTTTCAAGGTTTCCAGCTGTCAATATCTCATACTGCTTCAGCAGGGTTCTTTCTTTGCCAGAAGGTTTAGTTGCATCTTTTGCCTACTTAACACCTCCTATTAAAGTTTCTATCCTCTCCTTTGAAAACAGGGTATTGTTTGCAGAGGAATTTTTCGTCGACATATCAAGAATTTCATTGTAAAATCTATCTTGGGTATCCACTCACAGGGGCTAGTTGCGTCCGAAAAAAAAAAAAAAAAAAATACTATATAATACTACAAGGGGGCGAACTCACTTGCTCCCATTTTTTTAAGTCGTCGTGTTAAATTGATCGTAACTTCGGAACGCCTTAATATTTTCAAAAAATGTTTCCACCAGTCGAAAGTCAAGTAATTTTCCTTTCCAAAGAGACCCCAATTGTTAGTGTAGGCCTCCGAACTGCTGAGGTATCATACACGAACCAAAACAAAACGGCGTGAAAATCCGAAGTCGCACAAACGCTGGGATGACCACTTCTCATCTGTGTACAGACTTTCCCATGCGTAAACGAGTCATTTTGACTAGCTAAATACTTTCATCCATTCAAATTATGATAACATTTCTTACCTTACGCCAATTTATATGTCCTTTAAGTCTGTTTTTGAAAGAAATCCCATTTGCCTCCTTGACAAACGCCATAGACGTGGAATTGAGAGAGTTCTAACGGGCTTTTTGATTGGCTGAACAATCTGTCATTTTCATTCATTTTCACCTGTTTTTTTCGTATATTATTATAGGAAAATCAAATGTGCAACTAATTTACACCATTTAACGTCTCTGTTATCTCTTGAAAAAGTCGATATATGTATTTTTTTGGAACGTCCACTAAAAGAAGCCTTAGCATTTAAGGGACGTAACTCCAGTTTCAATGTCTTTATGATATACTAGTGGTATTATGGTTGTATCAATGTCTTTATGATATAAGAGTGATATTATGGTTGTATCAATGTTGTTATGCTTAATGTCTAAACATGGAATTAGCTGTCCATTTCTCACATGACAATCGATATTTTCTTCCTAATACACATATACATGACTCTCCCTCATTGGTACACGTATAGTACACATATACATGACTCTCCCTCATTGGTACACGCCTAATACACATATGCAAGACTCTCCCTCATTGGTACACGTCTAATACACATATACATGACTCTCCCTCATTGGTACACGCCTCATATACATGACTCACCCTCATTGGTACACGCCTAATACACATATACATGACTCTCCCTCATTGGTACACGCCTAATACACATATACATGACTCTCCCTCATTGGTATACGCCTCATATACATGACTCACCCTCATTGGTACACGCCTAATACACATATACATGACTCTCCCTCGTTGGTACACGTCTAATACACATATACATGAGTCTCCCTCATTGGTACACGCCTAATACACATATACATGATTCTCCCTCATTCGTACACGCCTCATATGCATGACTCACCCTCATTGGTACACGTCTAATACACACATACATGACTCCCCCTCATTGGTACACGTCTAATACACATATACATGACTCTCCCTCATTGGTATACGCCTAATACACATATACATGAGACTCTCCCTCATTGGTACACGCCTCATATGCATGACTCACCCTCATTGGTACACGTCTAATACACATATACATGACTCTCCCTCATTGGTACACGCCTAATACACATATACATGACTCTCCCTCATTGGTACACGCCTAATACACATATGCATGACTCTCCCTCATTGGTACACGCTTAATACACATATACATGACTCTTCCTCATTGGTACACGCCTCATATACATGACTCACCCTCATTGGTACACGCCTAATACACATATACATGACTCTCCCTCATTGGTACATGTCTAATACACATATACATGACTCTCCCTCATTGGTACACGCCTCATATAGATGACTCACCCTCATTGGTACACGCCTAATACACATATACATGACTCTCCCTCATTGGTACACGTCTAATACACATATACATGACTCTCCCTCATTGGTACACGCCTCATATACATGACTCGCCCTCATTGGTACACGCCTAGTACACATATACATGACTCTCCCTCATTGGTACACGTCTAATACACATATACATGACTCTCCCTCATTGGTACACGCCTAATACACATATACATGACTCACCCTCATTGGTACACGCCTAATACACATATACATGACTCTCCCTCCTTGGTACACGTCTAATACACATATACATGACTCTCCCTCATTGGTACACGCCTAATACACATATACATGACTCTCCCTCATTGGTACACGCCTAATACACATATACATGACTCTCCCTAATTTGGTACACGCCTAATGCACATATACATGACTCACCCTCATTGGTACACGCCTAATACACATATACATGACTCTCCCTCCTTGGTACACGTCTAATACACATATACATGACTCTCCCTCATTGGTACACGCCTAATACACATATACATGACTCTCCCTCATTGGTACACGCCTAATACACATATACATGACTTTCCCTCATTTGGTACACGCCTAATGCACATATACATGACTCTCCCTCATTTGGTACACGCACTTTAATAAAATGTGATGTTGTTAAGCTGCAAGATAAATGACCCTGTACCTCTCGTCTTATTGAAATGGTGTGGTTATGCAAATATTTGAGGAAACTATTGACTCTCAAGGTAACTATATGAGATATATGTGCGAGCTGCTTTATTGAAAGAACGCTGAAACCTAATCTTGATCTTTATACATACTATATTTATTCTGTGCGACGCATAATACAATTTGTCATATGAATAATATTAGTTCTATAAAACAGAACCGATGTCATAATATGAACAAAATAATATCGTAATTGTTCTGCTAAGTTACATCGCATAACTATTAAATGTGAGTTTGGTTTTTTTCTTATGCTATGATTTGTTTTTACTAAATCTAATATGAAATCTTCAACAAGGTTATCATCATAGACTTTTGTCTGTGGAAATTGAGATTGCTGTTCCAATTGAATTGTGCACAAAACAACTTTTATTTTCACTTAAACAAGCATGCCCCTTAAAACATTGAGAATTGTCAAAATGTGTATTTACAATCAAAGCAAAACAAAACAAAACACTGCACATTGAGATTTGACAGTTATAAAATATAATACAAATATTACATTTTAAAATCACCAATTTATTTGTTATATTTCTAGACATTTTTGGTATACATTGGTGTCTGGAATGCCGACGAAGTGGGAATTTCAACATTTCATTATTCCGTATAATGAAAAGAAATTTACCGTTAAAAGGTTTTTCAGCATTTCAGATTGAAAGTTGGATATACATGTAAATTGTATTGATAAGTCTGTTTTATTTTTCGTAGATGGGTGCATTTGTATCTTTTGTGAAAATAAAAAAAAATGATATGCTTTGAATTATGTTCGTAGTTAGGCGTGGAATTAGAGGGTCGTGATGTTCATTCGCTACTCCCACTTAAAGTTTGAAAACCATATTTTGAACTTCATTTAATTTGTGAGATGACTGGGAATGGCTGTTATTCCTCAAGCTACAGTACTCCCCCACCCGATGATTGTTCGGCCCCTGGTTCTCAATTCGATGGTTCAACTATTTATTTGCTAAGACTTTTACGGGCGCAACCCCAGACCCTTCGTGTTGATTCCACGCTCTCCTAGAGCAATAACCGGGATCCGTGCCAGGTGGATATCAGAACTTTCAATAAACATTTTAATTTCTGTAACGAGATATGCTTGATTTTAAAGGTAATAACATTTCATTTACAGTAAAATACACTATGTCATCTCAAATATCTTGAGCAATTGTTGGGCTTTAGTGGGGTCGCGTTGTATTGTGAATCATTGTCTGTTCTTCATCGATTTACTGCCTTTGCATACTCTTTTGGCATCTTCAACCTTTCCTTGAATAACTCGAAATGAATTATGGTTCATGTGTAATAAGAATATTATATTTATGCTTCAGATAATACGAATACGACGTTAATTTGAAGTAAAATCGATAATCACTTCTACTGAAACATAATGAAATTCGACAGTATATCTTTTAATATAGAATAGACAAGAACGTATGACTTAATCTCATAAGAAACAGTAACTGCTTTAACCCGGTTCACTCCCGGTTTTTTGTGGGGTCTGTCTCGCTCATATTTTCGTTTTCTGAGTTGTAATTGTTGATGTTTTGTTTGTCTTCGTTCTGTGTCTTGTATCAAATTGTCGGATATGCCACCTTTACTGAATTTAATAACAATTTTTTTCTTCATGTTGTTATAAATTTGCTTTGTTATATTTTTGTAAATGTATTTCACGATGATAAACATTCAGAATTACTGCAGATTTCTCTTGTTTCCATACATTGCCTTTTAATGTGTTTATATTTTGGTTCCATACATATTATACAACTATAAGTAATGCATGCTTCTTTCGATCATATATGATTTCTGTCTGTAATGGTATATCAATTTAAAAACCCTGCCGGAGGGTAAATGAAAAAAATAACGTTTCTTTATGCTATTATTAAAATCCCCTGGAGATATAAATATTAATAACGCACCTGCCAATTATTTTATATAGAAACTGGTGATGGAATTCATTTGCATGGCCTTGTGATGTCTAGTGAAAAGTATTATTGGTGTCAAATATATCGGTCAATAATTTGAATTTGAAGGATGGACAACCTAGCAAAAATTGTGATCACTGGGTTTGTAACAAGGGTAGCATGGCGGGTGCCACTAGTGGAGCAGGAACTGCTTACTCTTCCCCAGTACCTGAGTTCATCCCCGATTTTTAGTACTGTTCGTGATGCTCGATCTTTAGTTTTCTGCATAATGTTTTGTAGATCATTGTTTGTCCTTTTTTCTTTGGTCATTTTATTGTCTATCCTACTTTGACCTACAGCTTCTGATTACATCCTTTTTCAAATTAAATCTTTGTTTTCTTTATGTCTCGATCCACCATTGTTGGAAATCAAATTTGTAAATGTCTTCATGGAACTAAGGTCATTATATTGAAGAACCTAATGGCATAAGTAAATAATTAAGTTGAGGATTAAGGCCTGTATTATATATCTTCTTGTGGTGTGACTTTTCTGATTGCGTTCGGACAGCATTTATATTTATCTTGATTTGACCTTTGAATGAAAATCATTCATATTCTGCTACCCTTCAATCATTTGACAGCCATTAAAGTGTCATACTGAGGGCGGCCTCCCACTGTTTTTCCCATAAATCCAACTGAACCTATCATCAAAGATGTTAAGTGTTGTTATCATGGAAACTTAAGCACGTTGACTGTTGGAATACAAATAAGTTACGCTCCCTCCCAATCCTTGTGTACATGAATTAGCATTTGCTAATTGTGGAATAAGTGTTAGCTTTGTCTAATGATCGTCTTATTATTATTTATTATATCAAAAAATCGGAAAGTTACCACGAATTATATTTCTACACGTCTCTTTAATATAATTTACTATATTATATTACACTGGCCACGTACTTCCATAGATATAATGATCCTTTAAATTACGTATATCAAAACCCAGCAGTGAACTCCGTAAAATAATAATTAAGCAGGAATATATGGGGATAAACATGCGACTAATTAATGATCAGTCACGTACTGAAATATTGAATACTGTGACTGTTTATGTCAATAACAATATAATATATATTTTCTATAATGCGTCAAGCAAGAAGTGTAATGTGTTGTGTTTCCTATCGCCTCCGATAATTATTTCTTGCATTGACCATCATAATTGGTTCTCTTTTAACTTTGTGATGCAATATGAGTAGGCGGATGCGTGTGTGTATTGATTCCTTTTTTAATTGCGGCGTTTATTTATCAAAGACCAGGAGTAACATATACATGAATAGCTTAAAATAAAAATCACCACACTTTTCATTTGGCCATTGTGTTGTCTATCCTTCGATATACGGATTCTGATAACCCCTTTGGTATCTTCAAACTCTTGTCTTTGTAACACAGAAATTGTAATGTTTGATATTAGTTCTATTAAAGAGACCCCGTGGCTTTGACAGTCATTTAAATATTAGATGGTACACAAGGCCATCGGAAGACATAGTAAGGAAACAATTGACTGAGCATAATTCGAATTACCAATATCATCTCTCGTAATATGTACCCAAGTCAGACAGTGCCTTTTTAAACAAGGTGTTGATATCTTCTGAAAAACGTTTTGAAAGATAAGATGAAACGATTAATAAAATCCTTCAATTAGAGGATGGTGATGTTGTAAGAAGTATAACTACGAACAACTATCGCAATGTAAAAGAAGAACACTTTATCAATGTCAATATTAGAAACGTAACTTGTGAACACTAGTTGTCTATTATGTTGTTTAACCTATGGTCACACCATATTGTATACATTTTGGTCTGGAACTATAATATCTTTTATGAGAAATATATTTGTGTTTGGTAAACCTTTTCCTCAGAAAGTATTCAGTGTGAATGACAAAAATAGTAATACACGGAAACATTGATGGATATACATATATCGATTTATGTGTCGTTTACATGTTTTATTACCCCCAGTTTTTTGTGGAAGGGCTCATGTCTTATTTACATTCTTGTGTTTGTTTGCGCATAGTGGTGTTCAACACATAGTTTGTGTTTGTTTTTATGTTTTATGTGTGTTCGTCTTGTGTACCCAATGTTCCTAGTTTCTCTGGATTGTCCATTCTGTATTGCCCTTTCCGTTTTCTCTAACTTTTTTGTGTTATCATATTGCCTGATTTGGTATAACTATGTACATGTAACACATATCGTGTTGGAGCTGACTGCCATTTCCAACAATCAACCTGAATAAGACCTTCTTCCAGTTTCTGTGAAGTTTTGATATTCTTTATTTAACCATATCACTCAATAGTATTTTGTATTATTATCAAAAGTCACCACTTAAATCTAGGGGGAGGTGATCATATGGTAGTTGAACTTACGACTACCTATGCAATCAGCGCCTACCACCTCTGATGTTGTGTGTTCGAATACCGATCAGGGCGATATGTACAACATTATGTGACAAAGTTTGTCACTGACTTGCGACAGGTCGGTGGTTTTCTCCTGGTCCTTCGGTTTCCTCCACCATTAATAACTGACCTCCACAATCTAGCTGAAATAATGTTGAAAGTGGCGTTAAACACCATAAAACCAAACCAAACCACTTAAATCCAAGATAACATCATTATATTCCTACCTACATTTTCTGACCTTTATCGATGATTTCCAAATTTTCTCTTTGATCTTTACATGCGATAATATACAATTATGGCCTTCTTAGGAGGTGGACATCCAGAATTGTCAACTGGTGAGGGTTGTTTTTCCGAGGGCTTTAGCCCGAGGAAAAACAACCCTCACAAGTTGACAATTCTGGATGTCCACCGACTAAGATGGTCATAATCGTTTTATTAACCGAACAATGGACAAAAAGTTATACCTTTATGACAACAGTCTAAAACTGTTGATCACGTTACCAAATCCTCAATAAACATACTATAGTTTATTTGCTTTGCGAGAATGGATTCCTCAGAGCAATCTCACATTAAAGGTGAAGTATATATTTATCAGATAGTATTACCTTTTACCTTTATCAGATACTATGTCTATAAGTACATTTTCCAAGTTCCTCTGAGCTGGCGGCAATCCGACCTGCAGTTGCCATATTTTCTACACACACAGACGATTTCCGGTTTGCAATTATCGCCACCTAGCGGAAGAAATTTGAGGTTGTCGAGGGTGACAATACTATTGTTTACCTTGCACGGTGAATTTTTGGGGTTGTCGAAGGAAATGTCGCAATTGTCAAAGTCATGTGACCGCTGATCGGACCAATCCTAACTACATATATATAGAGAGGTTTAATAATATCTCTTATCAAGTGACAGACGTGATATACAATTATAGTTGTTTTTCTATGTTTTTTATATATATACAGTGTATGTATATATATATATTGGGACATTATTTTTACAATACCCTGACATTACCGACGCTATCTTGATAAATCTTCTTTGATCGTTGTTGTTTTGCAAAAACATTTATATTTATCGCATCTATTCGAATTGTTTTATGAAATCCATTGTCCATTCAAATCAACTGTAATAGTATATATGAGTTGAATAAAGTGAATATTTAAGACAGGTGATATTGTTTCATAATTCTACCAATCAATGAAAGGTGTGTGTATTTAATAAACGTTTATACTCTTAAAGGGGCATTATCTGCCCCTTTAAATAGTTACGTTTCGGAATATAGTCTAAATAATATCTGCATTTGTTGTTTTTAATACACAAATGGTTAATACAAATTATTATGATACTATGAATAGAAAGTTTAAACAGCGATGGTCAATAACTTCACAAGTATCAACAAGATAAAAGATGCTACCGGTTCATCATATTTGTCAAACGTTTGTTTATTGTTTTGTGTTTTAATTTGTGTAATAAACATTCGGCCATTACTAATGCCGCATATGTCTCCTACAAGTTTTCTTGTATGTCACGTAAATGTTCGTGCTGACTGAACAACGTAGTCAATTTATCATTGCTGCGTAAATCTGAAATAATTGGAAATCTACGCGCACCTGCTATCTGTTAATTCACATTCTAATTTACGATGACGATTTAGATAGACAACACAAACATGAAAAATATAGACGGCTAGTCAAGATACGCCTGCACGAATATTACATTAATATATTGAATTTCATACCGTTGGGGGCAAATCGTGTGGGACGAAATATTTCATCATGACCATTAGATCAATACGGTCATACGGCCAAAATACTGTCATTAGATCAATACGGTCATACGGCCAAAATATTGTGTCGCTCATTAGATCAATACGGTCATACGGCCAAAATACTGTGTCAGCAGATTAATACGGCCATACGGCCAAAATACTGTGTCATTAGATCAATACGGTCATACGGCCAAAATAATGTGTCATTAGATCAATACGGTCATACGGCCAAAATATTGTGTCAGTAGATCAATACGGTCATACGGCCAAAATACTGTGTCATTAGACCAATACGGTCATACGGCCAAAATACTGTGTCATTAGATCAATACGGTCATACGGCCAAAATACTGTGTCATTAGATCAATACGGTCATACGGCCAAAATACTGTGTCATTAGATCAATAC
The DNA here is from genome assembly GCA_963680875.1 of Bathymodiolus brooksi. NCBI lineage: Eukaryota > Metazoa > Mollusca > Bivalvia > Mytilida > Modiolidae > Bathymodiolus > Bathymodiolus brooksi. The sequence continues at coordinate 88,248,120 of OY804581.1, read as the reverse complement.
GGTCATACGGCCAAAATACTGTGTCATTAGATCAATACGGTCATACGGCCAAAATACTGTGTCATTAGATCAATACGGTCATACGGCCAAAATACTGTGTCATTAGATCAATACGGTCATACGGCCAAACTACTGTGTCATTAGATCAATACGATCATACGGCCAAAATACTGTGTCATTAGATCAATACGGTCATACGGCCAAAATACTATGTCATTAGATCAATACGGTCATACGGCCAAAATACTGTGCCATTAGATCAATACGGTCATACGGCCAAAATACTGTGTCATTAGATCAATACGGTCATACGGCCAAAATACTGTGTCATTAGATCAATACGGTCATACGGCCAAAATACTGTGCCATTAGATCAATACGGTCATACGGCCAAAATACTGTGTCATTAGATCAATACGGTCATACGGCCAAAATACTGTGTCATTAGAACAATACGGTCATACGGCCAAAATACTGTGTCATTAGATCAATACGGTCATACGGCCAAAATACTGTGTCATTAGATCAATACGGTCATACGGCCAAAATACTGTGTCATTAGATCAATACGGTCATACGGCCAAAATACTGTGTCATTAGATCAATACGGTCATACGGCCAAAATACTGTGTCATTAGATCAATACAGTCATACGGCCAAAATACTGTGTCATTAGATCAATACGGGCATACGGCCAAAATACTGTGTCGCTCATTTTTGTAGTTTTCTGTGATCAGTTGTTTGTTTTGTTTGTCTTTTTTTGTGTCTTGTACCCAACTGTGCCTCTGGATTGTCCATTCGGTTTTCTCTAACGTTTATTGTGACAGTCATCCTTCCCTTACAAAGTGTATTAGTATCAACAGAAGTCACTATCACTTCTACTTGAACTTGCATTATAGACTGATAGCATAGAATAAATACATATCAAAATATTTATCTTGCAAAACAATGCGATCACAGTCAAGAATTACCAAGAGTATTGGTTGTTCCTTAAAAATCAAATAGATTCACCTGGACTGGATTAAGGACTATTTTACTGACATATTTAAAGGAAAATGGTCAGTATTGGTTAATAAAATAATGTTTAGACGTTAATATATGAAAGCATTTTTCAAGACAATTAGCATCAAATTCCTATTTAAAGTATAACATTTATTTATGAAATATCGACAGACAATCGGCTTTGAATTTATATTTAAAGTATGTCATCGATAATGGGATTGGCGGATCCACAATTTACAGACTAAACTAAAATGGTCTGGAAGTGCCTGGTCAGCCTTCAAATCCAGACACAGATCTATAAAACAACAGTGAGCTAGACGTGAATATGTAAATAACTCGTGAGAGATATTGGTTATTTTAGACGGTTGTCGTATCAACTAAAACACCACGTTAACTACTATTGTTAGATTGACTACTATGCTTGTTTATATTAGACGGTTGTCGTATCAACTAAAACACCACGTTAACTACTATTGTTAGATTGACTACCATGCTTGTTTATATTAGACGGATTGTCGTATCAACTAAAACACCACGTTAACTACTATTGTTAGATTGACTACTATGCTTGTTTATATTAGACGGTTGTCGTATCAACTAAAACACCACGTTAACTACTATTGTTAGATTGACTACTATGCTTGTTTATATTAGACGGTTGTCGTATCAACTAAAACACCACGTTAACTACTATTGTTAGATTGACTACTATGCTTGTTTATATTAGACGGTTGTCGTATCAACTAAAACACCACGTTAACTACTATTGTTAGATTGACTACTATGCTTGTTTATATTAGACGGTTGTCGTATCAACTAAAACACCACGTTAACTACTATTGTTAGATTGACTACTATGCTTGTTTATATTAGACGGTTGTCGTATCAACTAAAACACCACGTTAACTACTATTGTTAGATTGACTACTATGCTTGTTTATATTAGACGGTTGTCGTATCAACTAAAACACCACGTTAACTACTATTGTTAGATTGACTACTATGCTTGTTTATATTAGACGGATTGTCGTATCAACTAAAACACCACGTTAACTACTATTGTTAGATTGACTACTATGCTTGTTTATATTAGACGGTTGTCGCATCAACTAAAACACCACGTTAACTACTATTGTTAGATTGACTACTATGCTTGTTTATATTAGACGGTTGTCGTATCAACTAAAACACCACGTTAACTACTATTGTTAGATTGACTACTATGCTTGTTTATATTAGACGGTTTGTCGTATCAACTAAAACACCACTTTAACTACTATTGTTAGATTGACTACTATGCTTGTTTATATTAGACGGTTGTCGTATCAACTAAAACACCACGTTAACTACTATTGTTAGATTGACTACCATGGTTGTTTATATTAGACGGTTGTCGTATCAACTAAAACACCACGTTAACTACTATTGTTAGATTGACTACTATGCTTGTTTATATTATACGGATTGTCGTATCATGTTTGTGTCTTTCCCAGACCAGATATTACATTTCCATCCGCGTTTGTTATTGTCATTTCTGAGCGGACGTTTGCTGTTTGAAATCTGTTTGTGTGGTGTAGATCATTGTTTGTTTTTACCAGTTTCCTTTGGCCATTTTGTTGTTTATCCGTCTGATTTACAGCTTTTGGTTACCCCTTTAGTATCTCCAAACGTTTCTTGTATGCAAAGCGCAAAAAACTGATGAGAATATCCATCTGACATTGAAGTAGTAGATACTTAATTTTCGCCGTGCCGTTAAGAACTATTTCCTGGGGTGGATTTCACAGTACATTTTTTTTTCAATTATGTCTTTAGTGTGGTTTCTATTAATCCCTGAACCTTAATATGCTACTATTAAATTAGTTTCATCTGTTGTTGTGACTTTGTTTACTTAAAATAATAAATACAGAGTGGCCTTAAGGACTCTTGATTGTGAATGAATTAAACAATATATTGTAGTATAAACAAATACCGATACATTCTGTCTCCAATTGTCAAATGCCGAATATATTTTTTTGTTATTTATTAAAATAGTGCTTAAAGAGGTTCTTTATCAGAGTGACGAGCCTGGGGCTGACAGGTTAATTACACTGTGTTACTGATTGATTGAAATTGATACCAAATCTTAAAGGTCACCAAGCAATTTATTATCCCTGACTGATTAAATAAATGTTTAGGTTCCAATTATAATATATGTTTTATGGCTTCATCGGTAATAGTGTGGATTCTTTGGTTACCTCGAAATGATGCTAAGCAACAAATACGTAATGTAGAGTTTTAACATGAATACAATTCTGCTTTTATACCGGTATATCGTGAAATGATTTAAAGTTAATTGGGTATAAAGGCATAAATTATTTAAGATGCATTATTAATAAGGGTAATAACAAAATTACCGAACTCCGAACAATCTAACAAAGGGAAAGTCAAAACTCATAAGTATATAAACAGACAAAATCAGTCAAAAACCGGAAAACTGTGAAAACCGTAATGACCGTAATAGAGGCATAATATGCATCAGTAAAATATATTTTTAACACTGATAGCTTAAGCAAAAGAATGTGCTGATCAACGTGTTGTATTCGTATAAAGAAATGATCATGGTTATGATCATGGGTGCTTTACGCAACTTAGGTGGAGTTGGTGTTGTTGATGCGCCCTACGACATAAGTATCGAGATCAGTGTTGTGCTATGACTTCCACGAAAACAATATGTTCGATTTTTCCTCACTCCCTATTGCTTTGTAGGGTGCTCATGTTTTAGTTTGGCTATTATATTGTCTTTCTTTCGATTTACGGCTTCTGATTATATTTTTGGTATCTTCACACTTTTTTCAAATATTTATTTCACTCACTCCTTGGTGGCATATCACTGATTATTTGTCATAGCAAGAGAAAATGTAAACAGTGATGGAATACACCAATGCCAAGTCAGATTAAAATAAACTGTAAGTCCAGAAGCTTTAAATATGGCAGATACTGATTGGTTAGACAGGCGTAGCTGCAACTAAATTATAATCCGAAGCACAGCGGCTCGACAATTTTACCTTTGCAGTAATTGAAGATGGTATGAAATAAATTTGTTTTATGTTTTACATCCTATTAAAACACAGAAACATTTTCTACATATTCTAGAGAAATTCTTATTGTGGGAATATTATTTTACTGCTTGTGTTAATAAAACATTTAAACATGATTTTTAGCTATCCTGTTTAGGTTCTTTGGTTTTATTGCTCTCAAAACACTTAAATTATTTGGCTTTCTAATATTTCGATATTGAGCGTACCTGATGAAGGTTATTACAGAAATGCGTCATGCGCACTAAATTTGATATCTGCGTTTTCATTCTGACCATTTTATTCCTCTGTGATTTCTTCAGATTTTCAGAAAGCCGGTGATTGCTTATCGGTAAAATATAAAATAAGATTGTCAATCTCCATACTTTTGTGAGTAGTCCTAGCCTTGAACTACTGTTCCATCAACTTCGGTCAACCTTTGTTTTTAATCTCAATTTGTTTCAAAGATATAGTTCATACTTTTATTTCTTGGTTATTTTCATGACTATGAATTTCAAGCGTCTGAGCAATTTCAATATTAGTGTTAAATGAGATGGAACCGAGATCATAATGAAATGTTACAAAAACTCCATTACTTATTTTTTTTAAACAGTAATAAAGCACATTCCTTGTTTAACAAAATCACAAAAACCATTGATTGCTTATCTTAAGCTTAAATATTTTAAATCGCCCCTAGGCAAGGTAACCTCCGTATTGACAATGTTAGGTGCCATCATTCATTGTGCTGCTACTTCTAATATCAGTTATCAACACGACACACATCATCAATCAGTGAAAACAAATATATATTTACCAAGTTTTCATGGATAAGAAATCAGACATAATGGGATTATATCCTTATAATATTCTATGAAGCAGCATCTCAAGATGCAACTGTAGGCAATATTTAGTCGTCGAACAAACAACCAGTCGAGAACTGGGTTACTGTAGAAATGTATCTTGTGTTATAAATTAGATTTCTATATATTTTATCTTTTATAAATGTCGTATCATATTAATTTTATTCAATTTTAGCCTGTTGATGAGGTCAATACATGTTTTTACTGAACCAATGAAAGTATTTAGAAAGAGGACTAAAAATTATATTGACCGATATATAAACGTTACAATGGTTTTGTTATTATATCTTATTATTTAAAAGTTCTGATTGTGAAATACATGACATCATTTAGAGGGGGAAAATGATATACAAGTAGCTTTATTGCAAACTGCAATAAATGTGGCTCTCTTTGCATTGTCCGATTCAACATTGTCCAAAAGTTCTTTGACTTTTAATCTAAAATGGCAAATCAGATGTCTTCACTTTCGGCTGCCATTTTCTTTTTGGTTGTGTCAACAATGCAACAAGTGCAAAAGAGAGCTAGATTTTGATTGGTTGAATTAAAAGCAAGAATCAAATCAAAAACTAGCTAGTGTATGCTGTATATTACTTATCTATTTTCAGTAATGTAAGGTTTATAAATATTTAGACTTAGCAAGACTCCAGTTTATATGTGTTTTATAAATATGTCATGTGACATGCATTGACAAATCACAGCTTTTGAATAATATGATATTTTGATAAATAGTAATATAAAAAACAAATAAAACATAAAACACGGAGACCGTCGTGGCCGTGATCGTATTGTAGTTGGATTTACAACTACCTATGCAATCAGTGCATATCACCACTGATATTGTGAGTTTGAATCCCGATCAGGGCGAGGTGTACAACATTATGTGATAAAGTTTATCAGTGACTTGCGACAGGTCAGTGATTTTCTCCGGGTCCTCCGGTGTCTTCCACCAATTAAACTGACCGCCACGATATAACTGAAATATTGTTGAAAGTGATGTTAAGCACCATAAAACCAACAAAAAAAGCATAACACATGTTCAATAAGTTTATTATCCAGTCGGTATTGATGTTGATTACTTTTGTACATGACAATAGATCTTTTACACATTCCTGTATTGATGACCAGTTGATTACTTTTGTACATGACAATAGATCTTTTACACATTCCTGTATTGATGACCAGTTGATTACTTTTGTACATGACAATAGATCTTTTACACATTCCTGTATTGATGACCAGTTGATTACTTTTGTACATGACAATAGATCTTTTACACATTCCTGTATTGATGACCAGTTGATTACTTTTGTACATGACAATAGATCTTTTACACATTCCTGTATTGATGACCAGTTGATTACTTTTGTACATGACAATAGATCTTTTACACATTCCTGTATTGATGACCAGTTGATTACTTTTGTACATGACAATAGATCTTTTACACATTCCTGTATTGATGACCAGTTGATTACTTTTGTACATGACAATAGATCTTTTACACATTCCTGAAATTATACGTTTTATGCGGTTTTATGCGAGTTATTTCAAATGTGACGGGCAACATCTTGACGGTTCTAGCGGGAACAATGGAAAGAACAAAGAACTTGAGTATAACTTTCCTACAATATGTAGATATTTTAGCCTAGTAGAAATTCAGAGGATACTAGAAAATGCACAAGTTGCTGCAACATTTAAATTTTGTACGGATTGTGTGAAAATATATTTGTTATTTCATTGAAATTGTATATTAAGTAGAACCTTTTGGTTAGCGTTCAAATCTTTTGACTGGGCGTACCTGGTGACGTTTATTCCAGAAGCACGTGGTGCACTTTAGATTAGATAGCAACGGTTTTATTTGTAGTACATAAACACAATGGAGGAATATATGATATATAACTATAAAGACTAAAAATGAATATCATTATATTTATTGATTATCTTTAACCTTCTAAATATATTTGTTTTTTTCCAAGCTTCGCTGTCTTGAGAACAACCGGAATATATGTAGCCGTCGGAAAGCCGATACGTTCTGTTCCTAATAATATTAGCATATTAAACAAAACCAATACAATTAGATATGGTTTCTAGTCCCTGCAGTATTCAAGAAATTTAATATCAAAGTTTAAAACCAAATGAAAAAAGAACAAAATTACATAAAACCAAATACCAATTTAAAAACATGAAGTATTTCGAAACTTCTTATGGTAATATTCTACAAAAACAATTGACGTGTTTTAATCTGAAGATCATTTAAATTCAATAGAGATGGATTAAATCCGGACAAAAGAGTCAACTCATTTAATTAAATTGAATGGCTACTATATAAAAAAAAATCTACATTTGAATATTGCACTTCGTATGTACCGCTTATTTCACTAACATAAACGTCAATCTCTTACAATATACATGTAGAACAAACACGGATATATCCAAGTTAGTACACACGAAGCATTTCTGGAATAACATTCATTAGAAACGCTAATAATGTCAGCTACAATGACATAATAATTGTGCGGTCTGATTAATTCATTGATAACAGCATGGTTCTTCTGAAATGAAGTTACTTCGCGAGCACATGAGTTCACCCCTAGTTTTTTTGCTGGGGTCGATGTTGTTCATCTTTTTTGTTTTTTGTGTTGTCCGGTTGTGTGTCTTTGCGTTCTGGGTTCCGTGTTGTGAAGTCCGTTGCGGTTTCCGCATTGGGGCGATGTTCGGTTCGTGTGTCCTCCAGTTGTTTGTAGGCGGGCGCATGTTTTATTGACGTTATTTGTGTTTATTTGCGCATAGTGGTGTCCACTGCACATTGCGTATTTGTTTTTCGTCGTCTTGTGTACCATATGTTGCAAGATTCTCTGGGCTGTCCTTTTTGTGATTGCCATTCAGTTATTTATTAACAATCGTTGAAAAATGTAGTGCTAATCGAAATCATTATAGCTTACTGCTGTCAACTAGGTAAATTTCGTCATCAATTGTATCCTTAGTGGGACATTGTTGAAGGGAACACAGAGCGGTTCTTCAACAATTTTTGCCTAGAAGAAGCTATGATTTTTACAAGTTCAATTATAGAATTTCTGGGAATAAAAAGCGAAAACAAAACTTTTGTATATACAATAAAGCGAACTCCGAACATAAACACTGTGAAGGAAATCAATTTCTCCGAAAGGATCAACATCTCCTATTCCGTGAAAAACACCCATCATGAAGTCGTAATGTCAAAAGTCAGGTACGGAAATAAAAAATCGCTTGGCTACTTTGGAAACATGTCTACATTTATTGGAAACATGAAAATGTCGGATGAAATAAATCGGTTCATGATGACGATCGCTTAGACCTTGACGCGTTGACTAATGTTTGGTTTTTTGTAATCTTGGTAGAGCAGCGTAGCAGTCAAGCCGACAAAATATCCCTTTAAGACATAATAATAAGAGGACATTACTTAAATGCATAAAAATAAGTGATCTCTTTTCACCTCCTTTGACCCAAAGATGTGTCATCATACCAAATAACGATGAATCCCGCTCAGACGATGTGTACTCGATACAACATTACCTGATAAAGTTTGTCAGTGACTTGGGGCAGGTCGGTCGTTTTCTCCGAGTACTCCGGTTTCCTACACCAATAAAACTGAACGCCACGACATAGCTGAACTATTGTTGAAAGTGGCGTCAAACACCATAATCCTAAACCCCTAACAACGTCTATTCTTTATATCATGGCTATATAAAAATGATACCAGGTTTCTTAATCGATTCAGCTGGGATCTGATGACCTGGGGGAACTTGACAACATCCGCTACTAATTGTTTACACATCATATGTACAATATGCACAAAATCTTGACTTATGTGACATTTACCAGTTGTGTCCCTTTGTATCTGTATCTCCATTGTTTGTCATGTCACGTGTTTATGCTGTTGTTGTTGTGATCTATTAGTTTGTTTACCTTCTTCAGATGGTAAATGACATGAATATGAAACCTTATAGTGCAAAAATCCAAACGCACACATGATATATTTTTATCGGATACTCAACTATTGAGAGTGAATACAACCATTAACATTATTATGCTTTGCTATTGGGGACAGCAACAGCCAGTTGAAATCAAAGCATTGTATTAATGGTGTGATGTATTGATGTCAGTGCTACATATATCTATTTACCCTGTAATACTCATGGGATCATGTCTTGAAAGCTCATCAAGGAATATAATATCACTTCATGTGGTTCATTACAGAGAAGTTCAATAACCTTTTTTTGAGGGGTTGTTTTTTTTTCAATCATGTGAGTCTTCAGAATTCTTTAAATCATCAAAACGTTTGCTATAAAACGGCAAATTTTCATTCTAGCACATCAGTAGACATGTTTTATTTCTCATGAAAAGACTGTTTAAATCACGTTCCAGTTTTCAAAGGGAAACTTGATCAGAGCTGATGTATACAGGATTAGTTATAATACAAAGAAACATAATTGGGAATATATTTTAATACGCAGTTGAATGACCAGTGATACGATCAAGACTATTTGAGTATTAGTGTTTTCAGTTATATACAAGTTGGAGTCTAGACAGTTAATACATCCATTAAGATTATTTTGCTTTGCTATTGGCGACAGCAGCAGCCAGTTGAAATCACAGAATTGTATTAATGATATAATGTATTGTTGCCAGTCGCTTACAGTACTATATATAACTAACCTTCTTTTTTTTCAAATAAGGCCATTGTTCGCGTGAATCTTCAGAATTCTTCAAATAATCAAAACGTTTGTAATAAAGCGGCAGACTTGTTTCATTTTCACGAAGAGACTGTTTGACTCACGTTTCAGTTTTCAAAGTGATATTTAATCCGAGGTGACGTATGTATCATTAGCTATAATACAAAGAAGCATAATTGGGAATATATTTATATCCGCAATTGAATGGCAAGTGATACGATCAAGACTGTTTTCCTATTGACATGTGTGTGCTCAGTTGTATACAAAGTGGAATTTGGAAAGAGAGGATTCTGTTAGATTGAATTCATAGCATCATGTAATTATTATTAAATCTAAGGTTCTTCCCTCTTAGCCGATGTTGGCTATCCTGTTAGGTCCTTTGGTTTCCTGGCTTTCAAATATTTTGGACTTGAGCGTGTACCTGATGAAGGCTAGTCCAGCAACGCATCATGTACACTAAGTTTGACACCTTTGGCATCTTCAAATTCGTACGTTAAATTTGACCCCTTTGGCATCTTCAAATTCTTACGTTTTCATATACAGTTAACCAATCGAAAAACGTATGGTGATTTTCGAAGAATTATATTTATACGCGAGAATATAGCAGTAAGACATGCATTGTTTCCAATATTAATATCAGTGAATTATCTGTTTAAATTCATCAACTGTAAGCGAATTATCAAACTTCCTTTTTTGTAATGCTATGCTAATGACTGTATGAGTAGCATGGTGAGACAGGAAAAGATTACCCTTCGCGGGTACCTGGGTTCAACGTACTTGTTGGTGGGGTCAGTGTTGTCCATCCCTTTAGTTTTCTGTCTTGTATTTTTGTGCATAGTTTGTATTCGTCCTGTGTCTTGTGTGGCCGGATTTGCTTGCCCCTCAGGGTTTCTATAACGTTTATTTTGTTTTTGAAAGTAGTAGGTGCAAAGCCATTTTATATTTTATATCTGAAAGGTAGTATACAGTCAATTAATAAGATAAAATATAGTCTTCCCCCACACAATTTCCGCAATGGATGTTATCATGTTTTCACAATTTTTTAATTATCATTCTGGTCATGCAAGCGATCTGTGGATGCATGCTTGAAACAACTAAGCAAAGGTTAAGTAAGATGCCCCTTATAACCCTGTAAATATACAATACTTGTGCACTGTCGAAGCATATAGGTAATATGTGTATGAGGCTTAGAAACGGGGGGAAAGGCGAGGCATCGCCGAGCATTTTCCCGCCTTTCGCGCCGAATACACATATTTACCTATATGGTTCGACAGTGCACATGTATTTTATTTATCCTGCAATTTTAAATCGTAAATAAACGTTTACTGGACGATGATAAAAGTATTTGAACTAATTTTGTGTATGTATTTGAAAACAATATCCCCCGATGTGCCCCGGTGTGGGCGGAGCTTACATTTGTATGTTCTATTTACAACTGACCAATATCAAAAAAAATATTGGGCAGGCTATATTGGTCGGTAAATGCTGTCATTGCAGGATAAATATTACATAAGTTATATGCACTAAGCCTCTTATCTGCATATCCTAAGGATATTATTACATGTCTTAAGCTTTGCAATAAATACATAAGTGGCTTAAATGAACTGGAAAACACTTCAGATTCTCTTTAAACCTACGTTTGCTATTGTGGTACCCCATATGGAAAAAATGCGTGCAAATATGTTATATTTCCATACAACAAGGCTATATTTGGATAGATAGATTGCATTCATATGTCATTCATAGCTTAAATAAGGGTAATAACAAAATTACCGAACTCCGAGCAATCTTACAAAGGGAAAATCAAAACTCATAATTATATAAACAGACAAAATCAGTCAACAACCGGAAAACTGTGAAAACCGTAATGACCCTGACTTGGTACAGGCATTTCTAATGAAATGGTGGGTTGAATCAGATCTTAAAGCGCCAAACCTCCCGCTCTCATTACGGTTAAAGAGCAAGACAACCTAATTTCTGGAGGTTAATAGCCAATGATTGGTTTAAACTGTGTTGCAATATGCGTTAACGTTTTTTACTCATGAAATATTGCACTACATGTAATTCTTTAGACCACACTTTGTAGCTTTTAGACTAAGTAAACACCACGACGAAATATCAATAAGAACTGTTATTATATGTTATTATGTATTAAGTTACCATGTATATTTGTAAATATTAAACGGTCTACATTTTGCAGTAGAAAATATTTGATCCAGAAGAAACAAGCATGACTTAGCACAAACAATTACAGGGATATTGCATTGCAATAATCGCTAAGCTTTTAACCATGATTGCAATAAGTGTTTTGTTTGATCAATGTTTATGTTATCTTTTGTGACGATTTGGTATCGCTTTTAATTTATAAAATAGTAACATCGTGTATATCTAGAACAAGCAAACAGACTCATTTAAAACACTTTTTAGTGAAACTATCATTTTTTGTATGAAAATAAGAGTCGGTTTTGTAAGAATGGTAATTACATTTGGCATAGTCAAATAATCTCGACTTTATATGGTGATACTATTGGCCATTTGTAGCGTATGGTTGTGCAAGAGCGTTTATTTTTCGGGTATGGATGTGCAAGAGCGTATATTTGTCGGGTATGGATGTGCAAGAGCGCTTAATGCCAGTCAAGGTCTCGTCTCAATCCCCACCTATGGTTTGTTACGTGAGTTCCTGATATCTTATATTATTAATTTCTTATTTGTATGGTTTTTATTTTTGTGCTGTCTCCTCTGTTATATTATGCTTTTATATAGTATAAAGGTGGTACGAAATATAATCAAGAATGGACAAACAAGAGAAACTGGCGACATTGGGTCCACAAAGCACAAGACGAAGACATGGCAACATTGGGTACACAAAATACAAGACGAAGACATGGCAACATTGGGTACACAAAACACAAGACGAAGACATGGCAACATTGGGTACACAAAACACAAGACGAATACATGGCAACATTGGGTACACAAAACACAAGACGAAGACATGGCAACATTGGGTACACAAAACACAAGACGAAGACATGGCAACATTGGGTACACAAAGCACAAGACGAAGACATGGCAACATTGGGTACACAAAACACAAGACGAAGACATGGCAACATTGGGTACACAAAACACAAGACGAAGACATGGCAACACTGGGTACACAAAGCACAAGACGAAGACATGGCAACACTGGGTACACAAAGCACAAGACGAAGACATGGCAACATTGGGTACACAAAACACAAGACGAAGACATGGCAACATTGGCTACACAAAACACAAGACGAATACATGGTAACATTGGGCACACAAAACACAAGACGAATACATGGCAACATTGTGTACACAAAACACAAGACGAATACATGGCAACATTGGGTACACAAAACACAAGACGAATACATGGCAACATTGGGCACACAAAACACAAGACGAATACATGGCAACATTGTGTACACAAAACACAAGACGAATACATGGCAACATTGGGTATACAAAACACAAGACGAATACATGGCAACATTGGCTACACAAGACGAAGACATGGCAACATTTGCTACACAAGACGAAGACATGGCAACATTGGCTACACAAGACGAAGACATGGCAACATTGGTTACAAAAGACGAAGACATGGCAACATTGAGTACACAAAACACAAGACGAATACATGGCAACATTGGGTACACAAAACACAAGACGAATACATGGCAACATTGGGTATACAAAACACAAGACGAATACATGGCAATATTGGGTATACAAGACGAAGACATGGCAACATTGGGTACACAAAATACAAGACGAAGACATGGCAACATTGGGTACACAAAACACAAGACGAAGACATGGCAACATTGGGTACACAAAACACAAGACGAAGACATGGCAACATTGGGTACACAAAATACAAGACGAAGACATGGCAACATTGGGTACACAAAACACAAGACGAAGACATGGCAACATTGGGCACACAAAACACAAGACGAATACATGGCAACATTGGGTACACAAAACACAAGACGAAGACATGGCAACATTGGGTACACAAAACACAAGACGAATACATGGCAACATTGGGTATACAAAACACAAGACGAATACATGGCAACATTGGGTATACAAGACGAAGACATGGCAACATTGGGTACACAAAACACAAGACGAATACATGGCAACATTGGGTATACAAAACACAAGACGAATACATGGCAACATTGGGTACACAAAACACAAGACGAATACATGGCAACATTGGGTACACAAAACACAAGACGAATACATGGCAACATTGGGTATACAAAACACAAGACGAATACATGGCAACATTGGGTACACAAAACACAAGACGAATACATGGCAACATTGGGTATGCAAAACACAAGACGAATACATGGCAACATTGGGTATACAAAACACAAGACGAATACATGGCAACATTGGGTACACAAAACACAAGACGAATACATGGCAACATTGGGTATACAAAACACAAGACGAATACATGGCAACATTGGGTATACAAAACACAAGACGAATACATGGCAACATTGGGTACACAAAACACAAGACGAATACATGGCAACATTGGCTACACAAGACGAAGACATGGCAACATTGGCTACACAAGACGAATACATGGCAACATTGGCTACACAAGACCGAGACATGGCAACATTGGCTACACAAGACGTAGACATGACAACATTGGCTACACAAGACGAAGACATGGCAACATTGGCTACACAAGACTAAGACATGGCAACATTGTGTACACAAAACACAAGACGAAGACAAACAAAGCAACAAAATTCACAACACAATATGCGTTGGACATCATTAAACGCAGTCAAATAAAAATAACGTAAATAAGACATGAGCCCTACTACAAACAAATGGAGGTAAAAACGAACCGAACATCGTTATTAAGTGGCGATCGTAGCGGAAACGTAGTGGATATTACAAAACGGAAAGTTAAGTTACCAATGGATTCATGCAAAAGATTTTAATAATTCCCTAGAAGAACTATCCTACAACATTAATTGTTAATATTCCACTTAAAATATATACAAAAATAAAGACATTCATCTATAAAAAGATCAACAAATCAACCAAATTAAGTGTCTGTGTTTAGCTCTGATAAACAGCACCTGCTTATCAGTAATAGAATTAATAGCAGTTATTTCCTGTCGCTTTTTTTAGAAAAGATTGTTTTTCCTTTTAGCACTTTGACTTTCACATTGTACCTCTGCATTGTCCAATGTGATTTTTATCAGTTTTTGTATCTTTGGATTTGAGTAAGGGAGTGATTGTTGTCTAAAGCCGAGTAGACAATCTTGTCAGCTCTATCGCAGCGAGTAAAGACAGTAATTGTTTTCTTTGTTTAAAGATTAGACATGGACATATGCTTATTAAGGTGAAGTATTTAAAACTAATCATCAATTAGTTAATTGTCGTCCTTGTACAATTAAGAGCTTTTTATGTTTGATATTCGGAATGCAAGACTTGTATATACTGTAAATTACATACATTTTACACTTTTATCTGTGCAAGCAATACAATTCAAAAGGAGGCTTGTTTTGTTCACAACTGCCACGATATAACTGAAATATTGTTGAACGTAGCGTGAAATACCGTAAACCTAACATTTTTTGTTCATAATCGGACGCTCAATGATATGTATTTATTATGACGCAATTGGCAATGTAACATCACACAGTAAAATGTTTTACTGGGTGTTCTTTTACTTTGAAATCTCAGTACTCTACGGTCATCTATGTGACAAAATATTTTATTATCTGACTTCAGATAATGTCTTTTCTGATTGGCTGACGTCCCTAGTAACGTTCTTTGATAAAATGTTATAATCAACGCGCAAAAAGTCACGAGAGGTGAACATAATATTCCAAAGCTTCTCCAGACACCTTAAAATAGAATAGGTGTTTCCCAATTATTTTAAAATAGCCGCCAATCATCATTGTGTTAAGTTTTGTCATCGATTAATCAGATGCATTCTTACTAATTACTTTTGGTACACAATTAAATTAATAATGGCAGACGTTTGGCAGACAGGGGTGTCTGGGGAACAAAGCCGGCGCTGTTTCGTATTAATTCAAATTTGATTTAATGTCATATAATAAAACAGTTAATGACTTTCAATTTCGGTGAATACAAGGATTGATCAACCAATGGAACATGATATTCAACTCGGATGCATCGGTGAATATCATGTTCCATGGGTTGATCAATCCTTGTATTCACCTCATCGAAAGTCATCAATTGTATAGTATTCAACTTTACGAACTAAGCTGACATAAATGACATTTAAAATTTCAAACGAAGACATACTTTTTTCCTTTTACTCAAATTGAATCACAATTCAAGATTAGTAAGTGTGTATACTAATTCAAATATAAATGTCATTTTCTGAAGACGTTTAATAATAAACTCGACAATTTGGAAACTGAAGATGATTTTAAGGAGAGGGAAAATGAACGATTAATGTGTCTTTCAATGCGAACAATTTTTTTCATATCTTTCAATGTTAATAATTCAATATTTTCTTCTTTTGTAGATCATATATAAAAAATAACAGAAAACTGGGTTGTTATCAAAAGGAGTCACTTTACAAAAATAACGTTCATGTTGGGATAGAACATGACGCCGTTATGGGTGTCTGTGGCAGCACTACAAAAATATGAGAAACGCAAAAGAATGAGCGGGAATTACACAGAAGCAGACGACTATGAGTCTTATGACGATTCTATCATCACTTTGTTGACTATAGCTCACAAATTATATATTTACTATGTTCCAGCCGTCATTTGCATAGGAACCATATTGAATGTATTTATCAGTGTTGTTCTACTTAAAACACGATTGCGGAAGCGATTCCATTCACACATTCTGGCCGCCATTTCTATTTGTGACGCAGGCTTTTTGGTTACGTTGCTATTCATATGGATTAAAGACCAAGGAATAGATGTCTATAAAGTTCCAGGTTTATGTCAAATGGTGATTTTTATGATGCACTTCTTTCCGTTTCTATCGTTTTGGTACATGATTGCTACGTGTTTCCTCATCATGATTTGTCCAAAATGTGTTTGCCTGACGAATACGTGCAACAATGTCGGAAAAGCCAGAACACTTGTTATTTCTCTTTCGATATTTACGTTTACAATTTATGTGTATAAAACATGGACTAATGGAATCGTAAATGTCGATGGTGTGACATTTTGCACAGTTCTACCGGAAACAGAAAAGGCGATGAGTATCTTAAACATTCTAGATATGGTAGTTCTGCTTCTCTTACCGTTCCTCCTGTTTTTATTTTTTCATATTTTAACCATAATTAATTTTGTTTTAAAAACGGTTGTGACAAAGAGCATAGGTAGGTCATATATGTGCAGGGACTATTTCAAAGTAATATTTGCCTACACCGTCTGCTTTCATATATTTGTCGGTCCTGGATGCATTTCGAAAATTCTAGTTCTCTTCCGAATGACTCACGAGGAAACTCCCACTTACAATTTCAAAGATATGATCGTTGAAAACTTCATTCAATACATATTTTATACTTATTTTGCGGTGAAACCCATTGTATACATGTTCATTTCAAGGTCTTTCAGATACCATTTCAAGGAACTCATTTCGAAAGCGAAAGAGACGATAAACATGACTCGAACACTGGTAGCAAATAGTCAATCTCAAGAACAAACTTTATTGTAAAGTTATAACCAACAACGTATTAAAACATATTCGTGATTGAGATATTAGTTCCGTTTCAGTAAAACTGATTAGTGCAAATATAGTACACGTGTTTATCGATGCCGTGTAAAAGTACTTTAATTTTGTTCTCATGGAAATCCCCATGGATAAAGTGGACCTTAAGAGAATATTTGTTGCGGAATATATAACAGCAATGATTATCAGAGTTTGTAAGAAGGTGAAATATTTGCTTCATGACAATATGGACTGTGATAATTACAAGACTTGAACCTGATTGTGAGTTGCTAAACATATTATCGGGGTTGACACTTGATAATTTGTGATATAAGTCGACGTAATTCTGGACAATGACATTGTAATATGACTATTTTCTCTCCGCAATACCGGATTAAAATGCCTTATATGTCTGTCAATATGAAATCGACTGATTTATCTTTTCATCAATTTAATAAAAATAATAGAAACATCGATAAAAATGTTTTTGCAGATTTGCAGATAGATTAGCACATATAGTTTGACATATTACAACACGGATTGGAAAACACTTGCATCACAGAAAACATTTCACAAAGAGGGTATGCTTTTGTTCATGAAATTAATTTAACCCCACCACCTGTGCCAAGACAGGACAGTAATCGGTCGTGTATATGTATGTTAGAAGTATTATTGTGCCTCTATCTGTTATTTTCCAGTTAGATGTTGTAATTGTTCCAACAGTGTAGTTATCTTCCATTTTATTCAGCTATTTGACAGCTATATCATGACACCCATACTTTAATCATCAAGAGATGTAATGATCCGATCTGACCGATGAAACATTGTTCCTGAGTATTGTTTGTTTGTTTGTTTGTTTGTTTGTTTGTTTGATTTTGTTTAACGCCACTTTCAACAATATTTCAGTTATATCGTGGCGGTCAGTTTTATTGGTGGTGGAAACCAGAGGACCCAGATAAAACCACCGACCTGTCCTGAGTAAGTGTTTGGATACTTTAATAATCGAGGTAGGTCTTAACCCACGAACCTATGTCGGTCAGGTTAAGCTTATGGTCAGATATAAACGAATGTAACCACTCGGCCACCGAAGCGTTTTATCACATCATACTTTCTACTGTGAAAGTGGACAACTTCATCGATCACAATGTTTACTTGACTTTTGCACAGAAACAACACATCAAATGGCAGATTAAAGTGTTTTTAAATGCTTGTATACAATTACTTGATCAAAATTGGTACTTTGCATTGGTTTTAAATGGGAAAGTCACGAACCATACAATTAACTTAATGGACTTCATATGACGATGAGGGAAAACAACGTCTTAATACCTAGAAACGAGGATGGAACACAACAGAGGTGATTCAACTGTGTTGTTGACCCTGCACCTCAACTTGAACTATATGATTACGTAAATATAATTAATCAAATAAAGGATGGCAATACCACACTGTCGGAACAATTCCAGAATCAAATATCAAGAGGTAAACTCGATGACCCAAACACAAATATGTTTTTGAAAGTTGAAAGTTTGAGCACTTTACTGCTAGGAAATTATTGATTAATGTATTAGTTTGGATCTCATTGTGAAACCTTTATCAGTAAGTATTTCCTCCTTTCATGTTTCTTTATAAAGACCGATTTCGTTATTTTATGTTTTCGCGCAACGACTTTGTGTATAATATTAGTTCACACGACGAGTTTCTGGAACAATTTTTAACATACACGTTCATAGTCCAAAGATTGGAAACATAATAATTTAAAAAGCTTAATGAGCAAATAAACAACAAGGCCTAAACAGGATAGCCAAAGTTGCCACTGGTTACCTATATGTGAGGGAGATATCATTGTATAACATTCCATATTTCTACTAAGAATATTTATAATGTACTGATACTACATAATACTACATGTGTATGCACACTAAATCAGGTATTTATGTACCCCCTATCTGAGGCCAAAACAGTATTACAAGGGGATCGGTGGGAATTGCCATTTCTAAATTTTCAATTTGATAGATGCTTCTCCCATATGAAGCAGATCGCGATACTTTCCATCATTTAATGCTAGTTTTTTTTCTATTTAATTTTGAACATTGATTGCTGTCGTCGACAAGTAGGTATAGTCCGCTTGTCTTCTATAAATCTTGTGTTTTTGTAGATGTATATTAATATATTATATACGAGCTCTGACAATTAATTTCAAAATTTTTGGTCCATTATTAAAAAATTATCAATTATGTCTCTATGTTAATTATATGTTCTGAAGTGTAAAAATCTGGTAGGAGTGAGTACAAATAAGAGAATGTACCATGTGACGTAGGGCATTTGAATATTAAAGGACATCAATAACAATTGACTATCACCTTAATGGTCAGTTAATGAGTAGCCTTTTAATATTTAAATGTCCTATGTCATATGGTACAATGAAATAGACATTGAAATCACATGTTTATTATTTTGTTTTGATGATTGGGATTTTAGACTGTTTGTACTCACTCCATGCAGATTTTTACACTTCAGAAAATATAATTAACATAGAGACCTAATGGGTAACTATTTTAATAATGGACCAAAATTGTTTTAATTAATTGTCAGAGTTTGTATATATGATATATTAATATACATCTAGAAAAAAAAATTTGGTTTGAAAACTGGATTTTTAAATCAAATGGACTATAAAGGCTAGTACACCAATTGACTAATTCTTGTTTCTTCCGCTTCGTTAATAAAGTCAATTATGTATATATCCTTCATGTAATTTTATTTGGTTTCACTAATAATTTGATTTTAACGGGTGTTTATATATATATAATTATAATTCTATTTGACAGTACTCTAAAAGTATATTCTGTCCAATAAAGTTTGCTCTCCAGTGTTTTTGGATAAGGCTAAAATAAAATAAAAATATCACACTGTCGGAAATGTTCCAAGATCGAATCGAAAAGGAGTAGAACTGTGGAAAGACCTATACCCCTAGACACACAAATACATGGCTGTATTAATTTGCTATCTTTTCTACCTTAATAATGCATGTGACCCAGCCTTGCTTAAAATGTTCTCTTTTAAACCATACTCCATATAAAAGATGTTACAATATTAATCACCAAATAAACATTGAAAAAAGTACGATACACTTCAATATATGTGATTCATCAAACATTTGGGGTTTTACTGACAGCTATGCATGGTCACTTCATCATCAGACAAAATTTAATGTCTCAATTATATTCAAAAGCATATTATTTATGATAGAATAATGTCTTGCAGTATTACAAAGTACTCTTAAGTTTTGTTTGGTTGTCAATGTAAAATGTGTTTGTATTACTGAATTAGGGTTATGGTCATGGCGTTTAACGCCACTTTCAACAAAATTTCAGCTATATCGTTGCGGTCAGTTTTATTGGTGGAGGAACCTGAAATACTCGGATAAAACCACCGACCTGTCGCAAGTCACTGACATATTTTATCACTTAAGGTTGTAGCGAGTACACCTCGCCATGAGCGAGATTCGAGTTCGGAACATTTGTGATTATAGGCACTGATTGTATAGGCAGTTTTAAATCAACTACCATATGATCACGACCACGACGACCCCTTTATTACATAGTTAAGAGTGCAGCAGCGCCTTTACTCTTACTAATGCCCGAGAAGTAAATATATATAATGTGTAGGCAGAGCTAACTTCATCTAAGATCATAGCGTGGTTAGCCTGGTTATATATGAGGGTTGGTATTTTACTCACATATAGGAAATACTTGCATGAACACATTACTTCACTAAGAAGAGAGATTTGGGCCCATTTAATTAGTTTAACCCCGCCACTTTTTATTGACGTGTCTGTACCAGACCATGAAAATGAGCAGTTATGTTTTCGTGTGCTAGGTGTATTCATTTTGTCTCTCTACTATTTTGCTATTGGATCTTGGAACTGTTGCGACAGTGTGGTAAAGGGTAAACAGCGTTATTATGAATAACACCATATACTCTTGAACATTATACATAATATATTTAATCTTCGTGATACAGAAGTTATCATATGTATAATATTAGTTCTTGTTAAGGTGAGCCGATGCCCTCACCCATTATATAGATATTGAATAGAATACAAGGGCATCGTCAGCTATAATACAGAAACAACAGTCAACTTTGAACCAAAATCTTATTGTCAATACCATCTTTCGTCATCTGTACGTAACTGACGAAATACTTTTCAACAATGTTTTGATATCTGCCGAGATAAGATGAGATGATTCGTTAAAGATTATTGATTTCAAAGTTTATAACTCATAATATGGTGACGTTCTAAAACGTATGAATACAAACTGCAAGCTCTAGCGTAATGTATACGTTGTGGATTATAAACTCCATACCCGGGAGCGGTAAGTATAATACGATCAAGGTGTGGGAAATTTATAATGGGAAAAGCAAAAATCAAGATAACGAAATCAAGAGTATTATAATATCAAGATAACTAATAAAATTATTGGGTTAGGGGTTATGGTAATTGTGCTTAACGCCACTTTCAACAATATTTCAGTTATATCATGGGGTAAGTTTTATTGGTGGAGGAAACCGGAGTACCAGGAGAAAACAACCGACATGTCGCGATTCATTGACAAACTTTATCACATAATGTTGTACCGATGTTACACCTGGCCTGAGCGGGATTCGACCAGACAATGTTAGTGGTGATAGGCACTGATTACACATGTAGTTAAGTATCTAACTACCATACCATCACAACCACGACGACGGCCCCCTAAAATTATTTGTCAGTTGGAAACCAGTAGGAACGGAATATAGTTACACAATGTCATTTCAGAATCAGTTTGAATTCGTAGAACATAATCATCTTACATAGACAACCCGAATTGCATTCTTTCTTCTTTAATAGCACAAATTATGATGTGATTTTATCTATTTATTTATTTGGAAACGATAATTCACTGTCAAGAATTAATATTCTAAATTTGTTTTGCACTTTCAGAAATTCTGGTTTTCTCATTTGACTGACATGTACATCTTCACTATAGTGACATCGTGATCGTCATATGGTATAATCAGACATTGTTGTTATCGAGCTTTAGTATTAATTTCGGAACCACTATAAAAATGTTATTATTAGCATAATTAGTATTAGTGTTATTGTTATTATTATTATTATTATTGATTTGACCGTGAATGGGCTAAAAAAAAATATTTTCAAATGGTTCAACTTCCAACAATCATACATATTATTGCATTATTTAATTATCATAAATTTTAGGAAATTCGGACGACAAAATATTAGAATGTTTGTTTCAGATGGGACAAATTTCAATTTTTTGTCGATTTTGAACTTGAATGAGATAATGGTTATTCAAGACATCTGTGTAAGCTTTGTTGGATCTGTTCACGAATAACAAATATTGTGCGCTAACAATGATGTCTGACATCTTCAAGTCACAAAGCGCAGACAAGACAATGCTGATTTTTGAACGAATTTACTCTCGTTAGTTTTCTGTGTATTGTTTTGCGGATCATTTTACCTTTTTTTCCTATTTCTTATGTTTAAAAATATTATGTATAAAAAAAATACCTGTAAGGAAAGCTTTTTTTTTTTTTTTTTTTAATTTCAGATCATTTTATTCAAAAGCCCTGCTATAGAATTACTCTATATAGCCCAGGGGAGCTACATGGGGGCCCCTGTGGTTTACATAACTCATTTGACCAGGGAAAATATCATAATGAGTAAAAAAAAATACACTCCCTTTCATTCACAAAATGAAAATTACAAACATACATGTACATTTAATTTAACAACATATATATCATCATTTTGTCTTCTAACAAAAGAGTTTGGATTATCAATAATTAAATTAATACTTACGACCAATCCAGTCAATTAAAATTTTATTGGACAATCTTATTTTACCTATGATTTCTTACCCTTCAGTGTACCCCACTTATGTGTCGCCCTATTTATTAAATACGTAACAGTCACAGCAGCATGGTTTTGATGTGTTGAATAGGATAATTATAGTGTATATTGTGTATATAGTGTAAGAAAGCTTTAACATATTTAAAAATCTGCATGTAAAATTGTAAAACTGAAGATTTGCGTGCACAATATTTAATCTTTTGATCCCCTTTGATTTGTGTTGCATTTATTAAGAAAACGCCATAAAATTAAGAAAACAATTCCTTTGAATTATTACAAACACTATCCTATGTGTACATTTAAACAAAATATGTCAGATTTTATATTCATCATATACAGAAGAAGCATCTTTAGTAGTACTTTGTTTTCAAATGAATTATTTTCCGTTTCAAAATAACGTTCCACTCAATAAGTTGAAGAAGTATGATAGAAACCAGCAGAAACGTTTGGGATTATGTATTAGGGTATTTTATATTTTATTTTTGTAGTTCAATATTATTTGGACACAGTGTTCTTTGCAACAACATGCTCATCCAGTTACTTGTTAGCATTAGCATTTTACTGACATGCTGGACACACTTGCATCTTATCGCAAAGAAGGAAGTGTTTAGCCAATAGAGCGAATAGGTTCAGCCACTGTTTTAGTGGTATTTCTGTCGCTCAATCTTTAGTTTTCTATGTAGTGTTTTGTAGATTACTGTTTGTCTTTAGTTGTTTTTCTTTTGGCTATTGTATTGCATGTCCTTATTCTATTTTCGGTTTCTGATTACTCAAGTCAGGGTCATTACGGTATTCACAGTTTTCCGGTTGTTGACTGATTTTGTCTGTTTATATACTTATGAGTTTTGACTTTCCCTTTGTAAGATTGCTCGGAGTTCGGTAATTTTGTTATTACCCTTATTTGCTAACTTCAAACTTTCCTTAATCGCGCCATGTTTTATTGTAGCCCTGAAAGTGAGCAGCCATGCATCTGTGTGTAAAAGGTATTGATTTTCCCTTTATTTCTACATTTTTAATTAAATTTTGGCACTTTTCTGACGGTGTGTTATTTTGTTTAAATTTTCATACGTCTACAATGTATTCATATTTTATACGATTATAAATATAGGTAAACTGTTTACTTTATTATCTAGTTGTTAAAAGTGGCGTTAAACACCATAACCCTACTTTTTTCCAGTCATTATATAACAATTCATTAAGTACATAACAAACAGTTTTATCACCATATTATCACTGAATGTAGATAATTATTATTCATTCTAAAAACATTTATTATCATGCATATTTTTGCATTGAATAGGACGTTTTTTGTATGTACAATGTATTCTTATTTCACGTTACCTATTAAGATGTGTATTTAGAAATGCAACTACAGATTCTTTTTGTTTTGATTTTTTTTCATTTATAGCTCAAGAAAACAAAAACGAATCTTTAAAATTACAAAGAAAAGTAATTATGGAAAATTCTTTCAACTAAATCAGCAATGACATAGTACACAGCTCACTGAATTGTTGTCGTTTTGACGTTTCGTATAGCTAACATTTAGCATCGAGAATAATGAACACTACACCTAATAGAAAACTGGCTTCTTCTATGGAATAACAGACTTACAAGACTTCATTTAATCCAGAAAAACAATACTTGACTTTATCACGCTTCGCTGTGATGATTAGGTTCTTTAGAATGTTACGTCAAAAAAGTAAGTCAACAAATAATATTTGCTCAACCAATACCTCTTTAGGCAAGAATCATGGCAGCTGTAAAAAGGAACCATTGTGCGAATCGGAACAAAAACAAATTGTGTAACGTTTTTCGAAATTCAGTTATGTTAAAAGTCGATATGACACACTTATCGAAATGAAAAACATCTTGTACTACAATATTATTACCAGATACCTAGACATTGAACTGGACATAAGAATCAAACACGAAACAATATGTCTCGGTTATAAATGAGAAAGAAGATTGTCTTATATGCATTGTTACTATAAAAGTATGAGACACATTCAAAACATATTTTGAAAAAAACATTATTTTAAGACAGACTCCATTGTATTCAGCAGTGAAAAAGACAATAAATTTGAGCTTTCATTAGTAGAGCCAACATTACACAAATGGCAACTTCTGAGTAACAACGATTAAATATACTATGCATAATGTTCAAGATTATATGTTCTTTATAATAACGCAGTTCGCTCGATTATATGTGGAATTTGTCATTTTACCGATATGTAGAAAAGACTTTCATGATGGCATCATTTCACTAAGAGGGGATGTTTAGGGCAATGAAACTAGTTTGACCCGCCACTCTTTATTGGGGTGCATATGCCAAGCCTGGAAAATGAGCGGTCTTATACTTGTGTGTTAAAGGTATCGGTTTTTCCTCTGTCTACCATTTTTTTTCAATTTTGGAACTTTTCCAACAGTGTCGTGTTTTTTTATGTTTTTCATTTTACTACAAACACTACACAAACAAGAAAGGTTAGAAGATACCAAAGGGGTAATCAGAAGTCGTAAATCAAAGGACAGACAATTGATCTAGAGTTAGAAGATACTAAAGGGGTAATCAGAAGTCGTAAATCAAAGGACAGACAATTGATCAAGAGTTAGTAGATACTAAAGGGGTAATCAGAAGTCGTAAATCAAAGGACAGACAATTGATCTAGAGTTAGTAGATACAAAAGGGGTAATCCGAAGTCGTAAATAAAAGGACAGACAATACAATGACCAAAAAATGAAATGGACAAACAACTATCTACAAAACAATACAGAAAATTAAAGATCGAACAATTCGAATCGCACTAAAAATTGGAGGTGACCTCTGGTGCTCCGGAAGGGTAAGCAGTTCCTGCTCAACATCTGGCAACCCGTCGTGTTACTCTTGCTAAAAATGCAGTGATAAGTCATGAATGAGGAACGGACCGGATTGTGATTACGACAACGGAATATATCCGTGATTATGTGTGACCCAGATACTCCTTAGCTGTTAACCAACTCATGGTGGCGGCAACTAACGATTGAGAAAATTGAACTCAACAAAAAACCAGTGGTGAACTCATGTACAGCTCTATAATGTATAATCGTTTTCGATGGTGTTTATGTTCCTACAAACGTTTATTGCCATTATATACCTGTTCCATTTCATTATTTGGAACTTTAATCTTTTTAGTGTGTCACCAATCCTTAAGTACAACTTTGATCGAACAGTTTTATTGATGGAGTAAGCTGGTATATCTCATGAATACTGGAATACCGATCTTTGGCTGACAAGCTTCGTTGATAAGTAGTATCGTGCACATTTCGTCACATTTAGAATACAAAATTGTTGTCACTCAAACAGGCTATCAACACATTAACCCACACTAGCACTGAAGTATAAAAGGTTGTAAAGTACACGAAAATATCACAATTTCATCAAAGCCCTTCTTGCAACACTAATAAAATAGATTTGTAATGAACATCAATAACATCGTTTGAAAATTGATTGAAATAAAACAAATTTGATGCAGTTGGATGTTACTATCTGAATGATGGTGTGATTGCTTCTTTGTTCAACATTTCACCATCCAAATCTGATAAAATATCAAATTGACTGTTTTTCAAGGAACATTTCAGAGAAGTTGAGGTGATAAATTGATTTTTCTTGAATATGTAAACGTCAATTATTTTCATGGCGAGAAATGTCAATCACATGTAAATAAAATGTAATGAAATCTCTCTAAAATAAATTTGTGTGGTGATGTAATAATAAAACGATGATATATATGTAGCCTGGAGAATTGGCTGAAATTTAAGCATAATAACTAGTTTATCCCTGCCACTTTTTATTGAAGTGCTTGTACCAAGCCAGGAAAGTGAGTGATCATGTATATATTCAATTGTGTCTATGTTTCTACAATTTTATTGGTATTAGGAATTGTTCAGTATGATACATTCAATCTTTTTTTTCATTTTATTAGCTAAACTGGGAATTATTGCATGTGGGTTTAGCGGAACTTGATAACTGATAGATAAATATTTTAGATGAATACCAGATAGTGAGTGATTGTTGATTAATGGCAATGGACAATGCTTAAGCTTCATCCGGGTTTTACGTTTTGATAAGATCAGACGAACACGCTTTTATATTGATGGTTCCCTATACCACACACCATATAGGGATATGTCGCTCCACTCAGAAACATTATCCTGACTGCGTTCCAACCAGTCTTTGGTATTGCTTCTTATCGCAGCAATTTCATAGTCCTTGGTTTGACCTAACTGGGAATCAAACCCACGATCTACCATATACATACAGACGAAGGAGCTAAGCATTTCACCTACTTGAGAGTAACACACATTAAATCTTTCGTCTGCTTTATTTTTCATCTACAATCTTTAGTATCCACATGCAAGACGTTCACTTTCTAATATTGAAATAAGGAAAACATATAAAATAATTGTTGAAGCCGATGTGGTATAATGTTACGAGGATAATGACAACAACAGATTGATAAATATGTGTATCTTATTTCTGAACCGTCCGTTCCGTGATAGATGTAATTTAATTTCCAATTAACATAGATCCTAGGTCACTTCCTTTTAGGATATTCTTGTAGACTTTAACTAGATTACTTCCTTGTCGGAGTGTGCAGACCTATATTGTTCTGTTCTGTATCATAGAGAAAAATCAGCTTTGAAGATAGCAACGGTTTCTCGTTTTTTATTCTCCTGAAATGACCATACTAGTTTGATTATGTGTGCCAGAATCTCTATTATAGAGCATTATAAACTTGTATTAATCTCCTTTTATTCGAATTCAAAATGTAAGTTTTTGGTTGTTATTTTATTCTTTTAATTTTTTTTTTTTTTATTTGGGGGCGGGGTTGGAGGGATTTTTTTTTTTTTTTTTTTTTTGCGAATGAATCCGAAAGATAGTAGGACAAATTTGTCGGTTAGTAAATGAAATTTGGCTGAGGAATTGAAGCCGAAAACACAATTGCGTATCATGTGACTAGATGTACGTCACTGCTTAATCACATGTTGATGTAACTTGTTTTATGTAGACTGATATCTTATTTTATTTTCACCTCAAATAAATTTAAAAAAAAATAATATGAGACAGGCAACTTGTTTCAAGGACGAAGTCCTAAAATTTCAATAATACGATGATCCGTACACGTTAGCCTCACCGGACGCAATTACGATCCATTTCGATGATATTGACCGTGGCATTTGATAATAATTTATAAATTTGACCAAATTGATGAAGCTGATTGCATGTTCATATTTCAGATTTAACACCAATATTCCTTTTGAATCATAGCCCATATATTATTCAATGCATTGTTACGGGTTTTATCTTAGAACAGATTTTCATGACCCCGTTCTAGTCACTCTGTGACCTAGATCCGGACACAATTTCGAACGACATCATAATAACCTTTCTAGTGTAAATTATTTAATGACAACTGTTAAAATTGAAAGAGCATTCATTCATTTACGTTCACATATCTATTTGTATGTAATACACATGACATAAAAACCTTTCCTTTATTCATACCATAAATGTGTGCCAGTTTGCATTCGGAATTCCTTGGACTCTTCAATGAATAAGGTACATCACGGATTTTGACATTTTGGGATAGATCAAGGTAAGGAAAATGTATTATATTGACTGTTTTTGTTTTAATTTCAATGTGTTCTACATATGCATAGAACCAGGAGATCATATTCTTTCCAATTACAGGCATAAGATAACAAAATGTGCGTACCTCAATGAATTTTAGCGATAGATTCCAAGTGCAATTGTCGATCGTTTTCTGTTTACAAATATGAAAACCCGTCGTCTGCAACATTCAACAACTGCGCATGAATAATTTTCTCCCAAAACACGAGTAATTTAGCGGGGTATCTATTTATAAAAGCATTTTTTTAATTCATGTCTTGAAGGAACAATTAGGGGACATACTTTTTATTTCGTTCGTAATTGCGTCCGGTGAGGCTATTATCTTTTATTTTGAATGAATTGTGTAGCCGATTTGTTATGGCGTTCATTTTACCTACGCCGCTCTTCCATCGGGAGTTTCGTAGAAAGAGATTTTTTTATTAGAATTTTATTTCAAGTTTATTTCGATTTTGCATAGAGTAAATAATCAAAGAATTGGGAATTTTTCATTGAAATAGATTTCTTTTGCGTTTCTAAATTATCAATTGATCTATTTTTTAAACTTCCGGTGAGCAGATTTTTGGCTATCAACATAGAAAGAACAATCGGACAGCTTACCGTTAGAAGGACTTCGTCCTTTATTAGATTCTATGTGGAATTTGATCCGATTACTTAGATATATTGTCATTTAATATCTGTATTATTAAGAATATTTCTGATACTTTCATCAGATTATAGCCGTCTGAGAAATGTACCTTTATCATACCTGACGAAGGTTATTCCAGAAACTCTTGTTACAAACTCGGTGATAAGTCATGAATGAGGAAAGAACCAGATTGTGATTACGACAAACGTAACATGTATACCGTTACTTTGTTTATAAAATTGTTTTTAATGTAATCTACATGTGACTTTATCCAACTACTGATAGATTGAATCATATGTTGGTTGTCTGGTTTTATTGTGTTTAACTCCACTTTCAACAATATTTCAGTTATATCGTGTGGTCAGTTTTGGTGGAGGAAACCAGAGGAGCCGGAAAAATCCAGCGACCTGTAGCTAGTCACTGACAAACTTTATCACATAATGTTATGCACCTCGCCCTGATCGAGATTCGAACTCACAATACCAATGGTGATAGGCACTGGTTGCCTGGGTAGTCTTAAATCCAACTACCATACGACCACGGCCACGATGGATTTAACATTAAAACAAGATGGACTTCTACTTCTTCCAAACACTGACAACCTTCAACAAGCTCAAGATTATGCCAGGCGCACTGAATGTATGCCTGAAACTTGGACGTTTTGCATTCATTTGATATAATTTGCAATGCAGATGATGTCCAAACTTGCCCCAACTCCATTTTATGACAAAATACATCCACATACATGTCTTCGCTCTGAAAAGGACACCGATTTGATCATACCCTTAAATTGGACCGTGATTTGAGATAATTGCGTCAGTGGGTGCAGATTTGAGGAGTGGATGCCGATTTGAGTCCGGACGCTGATCTGAGTCTATCATATATAAAAGAAAGTATCGTCGACCTGGGGAACTCGTCCTCTTTTGTACTTTAAAGCAGATATATATATTTGTAACCAAGTAACTGCTTTCCTTTGATTTCAATCTTACTTACATTAACGAAATAGTCGTTTATCCCATATTTCTATCTCTGACATGATTGCCTTACTCTACGATTTTGTTCCATCGTTTTATTGCAATAAGTCTATTTACTAAATAGTTGTTAAAGATGCTTCCTCTTTATTTATCAATGAATACTTTTAGGTCACTGACACATATTATATTGATGTCTAATTATTTAAGTTCACTGGCAAATAAGATTATTGTTAAGAAAAAATCTCAGACTATGTATCGGAAACATACAGTACCGGTCAGTTCCGACCTCATAATAAGTTAACGTAAACCAGACGATATTTCTAAACAAAAAACATAGATATCAAATTAAGTGCGCACGACGTGTTTCTGGAATAAACTTCATCAGGTACACAAATAAGTTAACGTTTTGGGAGCAATAAAACCAAAGGGTCTAAATAGAATAGCCAAAAATCGGCTAAGGTGGGGTTATGCTTGAGGGAGAAGAACCTTTGTTTTATTGATAATTACATTATTTAGGAACTGTAAATTTCCATCATAAATATAGCTAATGAACCATGTCAGTACTGAAGCACTGACTACTGGGTGGGTGATACCCTCGGGGACTAATACTCCACAAGCAGAGATATCGACCCAGTCATCGTAATGAAAACGTAGATATCAAATTTAGTGTGCGCGACGCGTTTCTGGAATAACCTTCATCAGGTACGCTCAAAGCGCCTAAACAGGATAGCCAAAATCGGCTAAGGCCACCTCTATGCTTCGCGACCACTTGAAAGCATTGCTATTTCTGTGCTAGACATGGTTCTAAAACGAGAGTAAATTGCTAATCTCTTCTTTTTTTCTGCGAAAATAATTAATATTGTTCTATAAATAATATTCTACTTATTTGATACGTAATATGTTGTTCTTTTCCTTAATAAATGTCTGCTTTCTTAAAGAAAATCTCTATTGTTATTCTACCAATATCTGTCCTTTTTTCATAAAAACAAAAGCAGATATGTAAATTCGAACAAGACAGAAAAATGAAGAGCTATCATTACTCTCAAATTATAACGTAAAGCTGACAAAATCTCTGCTAAATGGAACAAAACGTGTAATAACTGCAATGAGCATGCCCTAAATTACTATTTTTGTAACATTTAATAACAATGTACATTAATAAATTAACAAAATGATATAGATGTAAAGGAGAGACTATCCATCATTACACTTTGACTCAAAGTAATGGAACGCCACATTTATTGCAGTATCACAGTAAGCATACATTAAAAGAAGAACAGCTTTGAATCAGCAAAAACTATTTTCTCGATATTGTCGTGAAGTGGAGGATGAACTGATTACCTTTACTGAGAATCTGATTTCGCCTCCATTATCAGTAGGATTCGTGTTTCTCAATCGTTAGTTTTCTGTGTAGTATATAGTTGACCATTGATTGTCTTTTTGGTAATTTTGTGTTGGCCATTGAATTGTCTGTCCTTCGATTCACGACTTCAAGCATTTCTTAACGTTTTCCTGAGGACAATATTTTGAGCTTCAATCAATACTGATACTTCACCAGATACACGAGTTACGTATGCAGTATAATAGTGTGGGATATTCAGATTAATACCATCGATGAAGTAATTTACTCCTTTACTATCAAGTTATGTCACTACTTCTACGTTTTACAGACTTTTCACTGATACCATGATAATTCTTGGATTGTAGAATTATTTTCTATCTTACTAGTGTATAGTTAATTTTACTGTAATAAAAACCAGTCTGTAAAATATTCCTCATTTTGTCTGTTTTCTGTCTGTCTTTCGTTATGTTATTAATATTTTTTTCCAAATTCAATTTTTTAACCTTCATCTACATTTATATCCCAGCGCTTGCTTCTTGCATTTGTTAGTTATGCATATCTTTTTCGTCAGTTTTGATTATTAAATACGCACAGGGTCGATCGTAGTCCAATTAGGCCACACGCCTAATCTAAGCTGTTCAAGTACACACAACAACACACTGCATGTTTTATAGAGAACAGCAATTGGGCCCCCCTACCTCATAAGGCTGGTCCTGAACGCGTATATACAAAATGCTGTTTCACTTTATTAATTAGACGTTAATGAGAAATACCTATTTCATAAATAAACACAATTTACATTTCGGACTATGGTGTTTTTCCAGTGTTACACGAAGCAAACATGATTAAAATGTCAAGACAAAACGAAGTTAATTAGCTTAAACATATTTATTCATTTAAGAAACAGACTATAATATAACACATATAAAAAATTACATATTGTACGATTCGTGAGCAAACCTCTTTTCTACCCACTAACGTCAGACATGCATAAAATATAGTGCGTATTAATTTACATTTGATTTATAGTAACCTGTCAAGTAAAGGTTCTCTAATATTGCAGAAATATCAATGGGATGAGAATTAATTAGGTTTTACTCATTTGCATCTGTCTTATAGTCCTAACAGTGTTACAATATGTGATCATTGGTGTTAATTAAAAAAGGGAGATAACGCATGTGGTATAATTTATCAACATACAATGAAGTCGTCCAAATCATGTTATTTTTGGAAATTAGACAAATGTAATTAAATAACAATTGATTACGCTCATGAATCTGACGTTTTTTCTTGACAGACAGAGAAAAAAATACTTCAGTGCAATTTCTGGGTTTATTTCAGTAAATTACTTTGCATATTTAAAATTATGAAAAGAAAGTTTTATAGTGATGGTCAACAATCCCACCAATATGACCAAAACGAACAACCACCTCTAAGCTCAAATCATTGAACATAAATTTACCCACGCCATATGCAGTTGGTTCGGGACATGTATAAACATGTAGCAAAAGTCACATCTCCATGGCCAGCTATGCCTTACTA
The DNA here is from genome assembly GCA_963680875.1 of Bathymodiolus brooksi. Classification (NCBI taxonomy): domain Eukaryota; kingdom Metazoa; phylum Mollusca; class Bivalvia; order Mytilida; family Modiolidae; genus Bathymodiolus; species Bathymodiolus brooksi. Next base: position 88,214,697 of record OY804581.1, on the reverse strand, counting down.
TATTTCAGTTATCGTAAATTACATATTTTACAAATAACAAAAGATGTATTTGCTTTCATCCATTTACCTAACTGTTAATTATGCTACATATTTGTATATATGCAAAATTATGATTGATGCTACAATTACTATTCTTCAATAAATGAAAATGGCGGCTAGACACAGAATCGCATCGAATTTGTCATCCATTTCTCCGCATAATTGCAAGTTTGCATGCACATCATATTATATGAACGATATAGTCTGAGTATCCATTGACTTTTATAACAGCTGGTTCTGGTATAAAGCTTAAGTAGATTAACCTCATCTCCATAGTTTTTTATTGAAGTTATTTTAAAAACGGAAGAAATAGTATTTCTATATACCACGGTAGTTGGTACAAGGTAGAAACATCATTTTTTTATAATAATGTCCGGATGTTATTGTTTTGAAATGGCGGAAAAAATCTGAGAAAACACTCAAGTAAGTATAGGCCATCCAAAAATAGAAATATTCTAATTAAAGTGCAGTGGATAATATCATCATCTGGGTAGACAGTCATTACATGTTATACTAACACAGATGTTAACATCTTTAAAATATGTTTTTGTGCAATTTAATAATTTGCTAGAAAATCAAAAGGCAGATGTTTTCTACTTACGTTATAAGAGAGATACGGATTAGGCTTCTGTTTAAACAACATTATTAAGAAAAAAACTGGTAGAACGTGCTAAAGTGGGTCACACAAAACCATGTGTGAAGTTTTATGACGAAATATCTCCGATTTCTATGTAAATTTACGAGTTGAAGTGGGGAAACACCCACAGGTAATTTTAGCGATGTATTTTTTATCTTGGACAAGAATAATGAGCGTCCTGATTGGATGACCGATTTAAAACACACTGACTCCGCATGGTAAAAAGATGCATGTAAAAGAAATCTATGTTATATTTATTCATTTGTTTGATTCTGGAATATTGTTGATCATTGATTTAAACAAGAAAAAAGGGAAAAAGGGGAGGGGGGGCGAATTTTATTTGTGAATTTTACAGTTAAATAAATGCTATGTTTCGACAGTTTAAAGAGAAAAATAAAAATTTGTTGCGACTAAAGCTTAAATCAGCCATAAAAATTGAACAAATATCAGTGGTTTTGTAAATGAGATTTATTTTAAATAGAAAATCTGAATATATTATTTATTAATTTATTATTAATGCTACAATTGTATATCCCTTGGCAAGGGGAGGGGGGCTATGATGAAAATTTGAAATAAAAACACAGGACCGGACTTTATGCAAAAATATTAATCCAGGATTAGTTTTTTTATTAAAAAAAATCCAGGACCCCTGTGTCCATGAATATTTTTTTTTTAAGTAAATAATATTAAATATTGATATCCACACTTGCCTTTTGAATAGCACATTTCTGTGTCCACACATGTTAAATATACAATAAAAATATTTATATATTTTTTATTTTTATCATAACCCTTTAATAAGAACTAAACGTATATTTACAATTACTGCATTATTTGCGATTGATGACTGAACACTCTGAGTATTTATAGATTTTAATATACAAATGAAACGCATCCATGATAAAAAAAAAAATACATGTCTTACAACCTACAGATTCTGAGTCTGAGTCATAGCTTTGCTATCTGAACTTAGCGGAGCTGTTATCGAATGTGAATAATTTGGATGAAGGTAGCGAGGGTTCGTATATGAATAAATGAAAATATTTAATTTAACGCGCTGGTTGTGCTTCTGAAATAATCTTCGTCTTGTACTTTCAAACTCAAAAGATGGGAAAGCCAAGTAGCATCAATATCTTTTGAGGCGGTGGGGCCTAAATAGGATAGCCAAAATGATCAAAGTTAATTACTTCGGAGTGTTAATTTAGTGTTAATTATCATGATCACATTTCGCCAATTTGTAAAAACTTGCTTACCATTAGAAATCCCTCAAATGTTCAAACTAAATAGTTGTAATACAAGTTTTAGTTTTAGGTGTATGTTTTGTTGATCGTTGTTTGTCCTTTTGTACTTTTTCTTTTGGCCATTGTGTTGTCTGTTCTTCTTCTATATATGGATTCGTCAAACTGTTATCACAATATATTTGTACAAGGTCAGATTCCCGGGTTACATTAATGTAGGTTCAGCAAAAACCGCAATCGATCATCAGTTACGATTCTGTATTTTGACATTCTGTTTGTGCATCGTCGTTTTTATTAATAATTTGTATGATTTACATTCTTAAACATTGACTACAAACTGTTGTTCGATGCCTACTATATATTATTTCATGTAAGCGGTTTTTGGGGGAGGGTTTTGGGTTGGGTTTTTGGTTTGTTTTTGTTTTTTTGTTTTTTTTGTTTTTTTTTGTTTTTTTTTATAGAATAACGATCTGAATAATGATGTTATTGGTTGTTCGTCATTGAGCCGAATAGCTCTATATCTTGATGCAGATTATTTATTTTTCCTGAAAACAAAAGAATCAAACTCCAACCAAGCAACGTTATCGAAGAAGAACAGGTAATACAATGACCAAGCGGAAAAAAGACAAAACACAAACAATAATCGACCTAACACTACACAGAAAACTTAAAACTTATCACCACGAACCGCAGTAAAAACAGGGGAGAACTGTGGAAGGGTAAGAAGACCCTCCTCCATCTGTGGCACCCTTCGTATTACTCCTGTTATAAATGAGGAAAGTACGAGATTGTGATCATGATATACACAGTATGGGCGGTGTCATTTGTCTACAAGAAGTTGTCTATCATTAAATTATACAATGGAAACTCATTCCGGAATCCGAAATATCTCGTCTAGTTCTGCAATTCATTTTAAACCCTTGATATTCCTCTTTCTTATTTGAAACACAAAATGTGCTTTGAGAATTAGTATTTATAGTATCATTTATTTATAACTCTTTTGATTTTTTGTCTAGTTCAATATAGTGGTTCCGTTTGAACATTTTGTAGCCCTGAATTTGTGTTCTATATCTCGATTATGTCTTTCATTATTGGTATTTTTATTCTAGAACCTATTGACATCATTTTGTGTCGTACAATCCTGTACTAAGGTGGTTTTGTGAACTTTGCTATGCAATGGTTATGAGAATTAACATTGTAATATATAATTGTTGACAACACCTATGATTCTTTGTCAAGTTTAATATATTGGTTCAGCTTGAAGATTTTGTACCCTTGATTTTGTGTTCTATATTTAGATCATGTCTCTTGTTACCCCTTATTTTTGGTCTATACCTTGTTGACATCATTTTGTGTCGTACAATCATGTACTAAGACGGTTTTGTGAACTTTGCTGTGCAATTCAATAAGAGATATTAGATATTAGAAGATATTTATTTTATCATTACAAAAATAATTGTTCTAAAAAGTAAACCACCAGTTGCATCAGCAGTATGAATAGTGTACTGCGTCTGATGGACATTTTCTTTCACTATCTCGTTTTTAACGATTGCACTTCCACGGATAGTTTCCTTTTATTTTCGTTTGCAGTAATTAAATACTTTTGATTTTTTATATCAAAAACAAACATTGATTGCAAATACGTTGACAAAAATAAAATGAAATTAGGAAAAATGGCATAAATGTTCTTCATATTGAGAATCATTAGGCATGTTTACTATGAAATTATTGAGACATTTTATAAATATAAATGTTCAAATACAAACAAATGGCATCCATTCCTTATTTTCATATAATAAAAAATGTATATCCAGATTGGACGCTTTTTTTTAGCTGGTGTTGCTATGATTATTTGTATATTACGTATGTGTACTGTTCTGCCTCGATATAACTGAGATATTGTTTAAAGTGGTGTTAAACACCATATACGCACTAGTATGACTGGTAGATATTGATTGTTCCACTAAAATAGAAAATATATACATAACTGGTATTGCTATTTCTCTCTAGGTTTTATTGGTATGGACTGTTTCTCTCCCGTATAGTATACATCCTGGTATCTCCATATATCTGTAATCCTTTTGACATGCTGACATATTACCAAGTCATACGAAACGAACATAAGGTCTATAGCGTAAGAATACCAAGTAAGTGATAAGACATATGATATAAAAATCTGTTAAAATACAAAATCTTCCTTGTCTGGAATCATAAATAACCATTATGATGACAATCTTGATAACGTCTATTTATGTCAGTGTGGTATAAATAAGACTGTAATAAATTGTCCAGTCTGACCATTTCCTTTAATGCTATTAGTGTAATTCTTACTAATTATAGTTAAAAGGAGATGCTAATTTTAGAAATTTATAGTGGGTTATTAAATTCATATGTAGACAACCAAGGGTGACCGTAATTATCAAGACAAATATAGATCAATGTTAACGATAAAGTAGCTTCGGACTTTAAGGGTGCTAAAACAGAACCAGTAATATAATGATAAGCATGGTCGTCTCGAGAACGGTGGATCGTTGGTTCGAACCTCGATCGAGTCAAACCAAAGAAAATAAAATTCGTAAAATCTGTTTACCTCAGAATAACGTGTTCGATTGGAGAAACATATCAATGCGCGGACTGTTGTTTCAGTGAGCTAACACTGTAATGATCCAACTCCAGCGTGCTGGTCTAGTACAAAGTGTACATCATCTCTATCTCATCGAATGTAACCTGCTCTTGCCATGACTTGGCTGAAAAATTGCTCAATTGGCATTAAACAACAATCAATCACTCAGATTAGTATACCAAACACTTCCATTTATTTCCTGTACACTTCAGAATTTGAAGATAAAGGTGTTTATTGCCATGTACAAGAAAAATGTTGTCATATTTTTGGTGATCAGTTTTATTTATGAATAAAATTGGAGTATTACTGACCTTCATTAAGTCACAAACATTATAACATGTGGCTATATAAAGTACATATCACTAATTTGGTTATTTCCTATTAAGAAGAGTTTGAAAATATCAAAGGGGCAATCAGAATCCGTATATCGAAGAAGAACAGATAACACAATGGCCATAAGAAAAACAAAAAGTACAAAAGGACAAACAACGATCAACAAAACATACATAATAATAAAACTAAAGATCGAGTAACACGAACCTCACTAAAAACTAAGAACTAAATGATGCAGTTGTATCCTGGTGTTACTGATAAATAGTAAGCGTAAACTCCACTACTGTACTGATACCAAAATATGATATGTTAGTCTGTATGATTTAGGGAACACATCCGATCAGTTGGGTTTAGTTGCTGACTCCAAGCTAATCACTATTGTTTTAGACATGAATTAATATGGGATGATGCACATTTAAAATGTGATGTTTAGGGAAAAACATATAAAATAGTACAAGCCAAGCTCTTGAAGAATTTAATTAAGTACAATACAATATACCTATCTTAACCAATCATGTCTCACCAGTGAGGCTCAGAGTCAAAGGAGTGGTTGGGCATAATGTAAATTAAATGATGTTTAAGCTTTCTATTAACTTCGAGCTTATCCGAAACTCGAATTGTCTGGTATTTTGAAGATCCACTAACTATAGAATATAAAATTCATCTGAAAGCCATATATTTATGCTTGTGAAGGTAGGCACCAGATTTCCGCTTTAGAAATCACTAGGGTATAGTCCATTGACTTATCAAAATAGAAATCGAATGTATTTTCCTTAGATTTCATATTAAGCCCACAATTAATGAATTCCAAACTGTCTAATTTAGTTGAAAGTAATGTTCCTCTTAATGGGGTTTTTTTTCAATTAATATGCAAAATATAATTGTTCGAATCCCGCTCATTGCGAGATGTATTCGATAAAACAATGTGATGAAGTTTGTCAGTAACTCGTGCCAGGTCGGTAGTTTTCACAGGGTACTCCGGTTTCCTTCACATATAAAACTGACCTCCACGATATAGCTGTAATATTGTTGAAAGTGGCGTTAAACACAATAACTCTAATCCAAAATCTTTTTTTTCGGAAATAATTATGTTCACGACCTACATTTATCCCTTTATTGTAAAAATCTATGAAGATCCAAACGTCTGCTAGCGCTACGTTTGTATACCTCGCGACGGCAAAGCTTTGGTTGGAACACAGGCGACAAGGGTGGGTTCTCAGTGCAGACAAAAAAACATGATTGTCAAATTCAATTTTATTATTAAGATAGAGCAGATTTTAAAACATTTCTATGATTATTAAAACACGATAGAACTGAAATATTGTTGAAAATAGCGTTACACACCATAACCTACCCTTAAATCATATTTCATTTGAATAATGATTAATGTGTTATATCATAATATTAACGAGACCATAATTATATCTAAAATTGACACTGAAAAAGCAATGTTGTGCATATAAACATCAGGGACATCTTGTGGGCAATATTTCTGATACTATATTTAAAATAGAAATTCAGTTTGCTTTAATTAGTCTAGACAGCACTATACTGCTTTGTAAATATATGTGTCTGTTATAAATGTCATGTCTATATATATTTGCGGACAACACACTCTATAATCAAATAATATCTTTTTTTCCCACATATTGGGCATTTGTAATGTAGTGATATTAAACCTCTGTTTCAGCAATTTACCCAGTACAAATCTTACAGCGCATAATGTTGAGAAATTGCAATGTCGATAGATAGTTTACTTTGGTCAACACAAAGTGTTGAAAAAGACATAAAATTCAACGGAATGCCATGTGTTTCTCCATATTTTAGAGGACGTGTCTTGTGTCTGTTGCAAACATGCACAGGTGTCACTGGGATCGCAAGGGCAATTGGAAGCAAACATTTAATGTTGCACCTCCTCCATCGTCGGTTTCAACAGAGCGGTTCCACAAGAGATAACCTTTGGCCTTGGAAACCAAAAGTTACATCTTCATCTGAGGGCAGGGTTATTCGTCTACGTCTCAAACGGAATATATTTCTGCCACCAAATCTCGACAAGTTTGTATATGAATAATCAGTATGAGAATTCAAAATGCAAATACACAAAAATGTAGTTGAACAACGAAAGGAGTCTTATTTTGTTGTTCGGAGAATCTTTGTTACTGTTTTATGTGCTTGTGTTTATCGCAGCCCCTAAGAAGGATTTGTTAACTGTTGTTCTCAACAGCATGACAACTTTGATGGTAGAGGCATGGTTGTTTTTAATAGAATTACACCTGGTAAACTTTAGAATTAATCTGGCTTAATGTTTCAGCAATTCAATTTTTAATAGAATTACACTACATTTGTATGCTTGAGAATTAATATGGCTTAATGTTTCAGCAATTCAGTGCCAAACCACATTATCACGTATCCATTGCTTCTAGTCAAAACTACCGGACTGGAATTAATCGAACATATCTGGAACGAAACGAACCACCGCGACCGATACAGAACATAAAAAGCACCCACTATGATGAAGTCTGACAAGCATATCAGGAGTACCGGAACAACATTCCACAGGCTGTAGTCTTGCACATAGTGATGTCAATAAGACATTGTCTACGTTATGTTATCGATGCCAATAGGGGACACATAGTGTAGGCTCACACCTCCCATTCCCTCTTAGTACAACTGTTCAATATGTTCCTTGAATTTGTATTACCGTTCCCTCCAGTAGCTTTACTCCAAAGCATGTCTTGATGGGAATGCAAACGTTTTGTATCAATTCAAGTCAAAGTCTTTACTGTTACTATATTCAATGCCTACTTTTGATTATAAAAAAGTGCATATCCTGTCTACATACTCTCACGATAATAGAGGACGTAAGTCCTCATTACGGTAGACCACCCCGGTAGACCACATACTGATGCACTATTTCTCGCGTCGGTCTCGCGATCGCAAGACTAAAAATGTTGGGGCGCTGACATTTAAACCCGGATGTGGAAAGCCAACATAGATACGAAAGTAAACACTTTCACGAAAAAAGATTTAAATAATAGCAAAATTGTTTTGTTTTTATGAAATACAATATTGTATTTATGTGCCCAAGTCAATATCGTAAAATCTTGAGGTCATGTGTAATTTACTGTAAACAAACACAGCACCTTTTTCAAGAAGTGTGTCAAGAAAGACAACATTCCAGCGGAATAATAAACGATGAATATAGATTAAATGTAACTCAGTTTAGAACAACAATACATAGATATTGTCGGAAAATAAACTACTGTATTTTCGTGTCAAAGTCAAGAAATTTCAAAACCACATTTATTTCATGACAACTGGCATCTATGTCAATTTCGTAAAATCGTGACATCACCTTTTTCTAGTGTGTCCAGACACACACCTTTCTAAGTAACGGATTATTAAAAGATGAATATTGAATAAATTAGACTTAATTTAGAACTACAATGCATAGATATTTTCAGGAAAAATCAAAAACATTTGTGGAGTATTTGAAACCTAGGACTACTAGTCACTAGGTAGAAAAACTCGCCTTGGTCTGTAGTGTGTGGTTTTTTGTGGAATATACACGGATGGTAGTCCTTATATTAACTCGGATAATGCAAAACTCTCACCAATACAACACGGACGTACTGAAGTGACTTAAGTTCAACAGAGACAACCTTTACGGACAACTCGTGTTCAATTTTTCGAACCTAAAATGACTCGGATAATTTTTTTTACGCATGGCATTATGGAGGTTACACCAACCTGCATTTCACTGTTGAACTCCAAATAAGTGACATGTCGTCATATGACATACCAGTTTAAAAGAAATTTAAACAAAAATCCTGTCTAATTATCCTAGATTATTTGTACTACAATATTGCGGAAGTTTTGCAATAATTGCGTAAATGAAAACTCGCTACCATCCGTCTCCATGTTAATAAAGAAATTAATCATGTCATTACGTTGCAACAAGTCAAGGACAACGTTGGAATCGTATTTTGGTCACAACTGACACCTGTTATAATGTCATAGCTGTGAACGCAAAGATGACAATGTCGACATAAAATTTAATCTCTTCAAACGTCTTTTGTCACTGTGTGAGTGCATAACATTCTAATTTTCGTGTTATTTTTTAAAGTCTAATTGAGTGATTTTTAAAAAATGAAAACTTTTAAATTTTCAGAGAATTATTATATAATTCTAAGTGAAATGAAAGAATAGTAAATATCTTAATACAAGCACAATGATAACTGTTATCATTATTCAAAGTTTCACGGATTGCACTTCTGGTTACAAAGTTACCCTCCAAAAAACTGGTCAAATTTGTGACGATTTAGCATGACAAACTTTAAATTACATATATAGTACATGCACAGTAACTAGAATGAGGAGATCCCATACATATACGTTGCTAAGCCAAGTTTGATATGTGTTCACTTTATTTCAACTACAGGTATGTCTGAAGTAAACATCTTAGGAATATCAGACTCGAAATAAAAAATACCCCATAATTTTGGGTGTTGACCCCTTCGACCTCTTGTATATTTGAAATGATAAACATTACAACAAATTTGTTGAAATATTCGAAAGAAAACTTTTTCAAAGGAATCAAACTGCATAGAAAACTTATACAGAAAATAAACTGCATAGAAAAAAGTCTTAAAATATTTTTTTTATATTATTTTAGGTGTTGGTCCGTTTTATCTCCCTTTGACCATTTTCATCTCAGAAACATTAAGAGTATGAAAATGCATGCAAGAAATTTCACAAGGAATCGCAAGAAGAGTGAGTGTGAGTGCTTATTGTTTAACACTAACACAGCAGGTATATCATGGCGAGAAAATGTTAATTTTCAATGAGATTATGAATCTCAAGAAGAAGAAAAATCTGACACCAAACTTAATTATTTTTTTTTTAAAATCCATTTTGATCCTTTGTATTATGAAATCAGTAAGAGCCATAGAAATATATCGCCATTCTCTATAAAGAGAAATAGTATAATGAATACAAAGAAAACATATTCAAAATTGGTTGAAAAATAAACACTCCACACACCTATACATAAAACAGCAATATAACACTCCCTGTTGGTACCTCTTGTTTCTGCCACTTACAGAGCATTCCTACCAATTTTGGCTTTTTAAGTCAGTCAGTGATTATGTTTCAGAGAAGAATATTGAAATGTAAAAGATTACCGATGATGAGAACGACAGACGATGATATCGGACGCATAGTGATGACAAAATCATGGGTCATACCGGTACTCATATTGTCTTATAAGACAATTAGGATATTTTATTTTATCTAAAAATAGGACAAATATAGGATATTTTTGTAAATAGAGTTGGACAAACACAGAATATAGGACAAACCGCATCGAGAGAGCTCCCCTTATATCCGGTCCCCGGGGACGCGCTGAGCAGCTCTGTTGGTTTGAACCATGGGAACCTTCACCAATGACCAGCCTTGAACATCCCATAAAGGGCATGGATATAAAATAAACATGATTATCAGTATAATTTCAATAAATATGAATAAATAGCATTCATAACATAGTTAATAAAAGTATCATTTCAATATTAATGGTTATTGGACAGGAATGTTATTCTTGGTTCAAAACATCTACATGTGTACACATTTGAAAACATCTTTATCTTCACATATGAGAATAACAAAATAAATTTATTATCGTTATTCAGAACTTTTAAGCTTCTGCATGTAATTCTGTGAGATTTTGTTTTCTTTTACTGAAAATTGTCAATGATGCGGTTCTTTTTTAAATATGTTTTTGAATATATAATAAAATAAGTTCTATAAAGTTATTTTTAACATCATTTAATTTCAAATACTTCCGTCCTCTTCAAAGGCCACGCCTTCTCATATTATGAATAAAGAAATGGATAAAAAGCATAATTACACCTTATATAAGAATGCTGGATTCTGATTGGTTAATAGCCGTGATATCTTTTACAAATGCAGGCCTTGCATTGTGAATTTGCAGAATCTTTACTTCATATAGGTGTATTTGCACAAGATTTAACTTTTTTTCATGGTATTTGCAAAATCGTATTTGCCATTTTTCCCCTTCACCGAGACGCTTGTAACAAAATTTGCAAAACGTTATCAGTTGTGCGTTTTATGTAACATCATTCGGTATTTTGAAAATTAACCCAAACGGGAAACAACTAGTTGTTTACCGGGTAACAACCCTAGTGTTCCCCGGCAAACAACCCATTGCGTGTCTCAAAAGGGAAACAACTCTTTCCGGAAGTGACATTGTCGTCTGTTTGTTTACAATTTGGTCGGACCAGCAGGATGGTAGTCGTCAATTCTTCTACTTCTAGATTCGGAAAGGCTAACGAAAATGACATTAATGACATTTTGCAATCCAAGGATTCAAAAAAATACAAAAAAGGCCACTAAAGTCGCACTGCAAACACTGACGGCATACATTATTGAAGCCGACAAAGAAGTGAATTTGTGTGACTGCTTGTTAAAAATTTGTCAAAAGTTATTAAACACACATTTTGTTTAAATACATGTATTTATTTAAATGCCCAATCCTTGGTCTGTTGTTCGGTATAATAAAACAGTTATTGCCTTCAATGGATTGTAAACATCAGAATTGTTAACCCTCAAGGGGTTGTTTCCTCGGGCTAAAGCTCTCGGGAAAACACCCCCTTCAGGCTAACAATTCTGGATGTTTACATCCATTGAAGGCAATAATTGTTTATTATTCATTTAGCGAGTGTTCTAAATAATATTCGGTGTAATTAAACAGATATATCATGTTTGGGAGGGGTATTTGCGAAAAATACCAGTCTTGAGACTAAATTTCGTCTCTCGACTGGTATTTTTCGCAAATATCCCTCCCAAACATGATATATCTGTATATAATAAAAGAAAACAACATAACAAATAAAACAGAAATGAAAACTGAGAAACTCATTTGTATTTACTCTGGAGAAATGAGTTGTGCTAAAACAGGACCCCAGATCGGCTTCCCTTTGCGTTTTAGGTCATTGTACAAACCAGGTGTTGTTGAATAAGCATTTTTTGAAAGCATGAAAGTAAGAGATGTGAATATATATATATATATATATATGACCTTTGTTCCCTTAGTCGAAGTCATTTTCAGATCAGACACATGCTAATTCTGAATAATAAACTCTTCACTACGCATAAATAATAATTCTTGATTTAGGAATATAGGACAGAACAACATATTGAAGTCAGTGAGAATATATAAAACAAAATTCTGATAAATATCTATCAGTGCATGAACATTAAGTCAAAGTTGAACCAGACGTAATCGGGATATTCAGTTGTAATTGAGTTGTCACTGATAGGGCAGTAGAATGATGTCTGACAAATGATATACGAAATTCAATCTTCTAAAATCTTACTTAACACAGGTGTCTTATTCAGGAAGCGACATTAGCATAGTCTGGTCTTTTATAACATCAACAAAATATTTGTCTGGAATTTATTCATCTATAACAATGATATCATTTATATGAAATTTCAGGTTTTCCCTTGTATTAAATTCAAAATATATAAATCCTTAACTATTTGAAAACAAGACAAGTGTTATGTGATATAGACAATGACTGTGGGATGGTTCTTATTAAAATAAACATGGTAAATATGCAGATTTAACGCATCGTTTATATTTATGAACGTTGAGGCAAACTAATAAGTCTGAGAATCATTGATGCTGACATTCTACGATTCTGTTATTAAAGTGGAAAATAATACTATTGTACAATAAGTAGTGATTGAATGTCAACGAAACAGCACACATAGTGTTCATGACAATGTAAGCATGAAATTTGAAAGGAGAAAACCATAAAGATCAGAGGCAGAAACTGCTAACCATTAGCAAGCACCTAAGTCCACCCGCCGATTTTTGGTGGTTCCGTGTAGCCCATTTTGTTTAGCTTACTGTGTTGTTTTGTGTTTTGTTTATCTTCGTCCTGTGTTTTGTGTCTATGGATTATCCATGCTTGATTATCACTTCGGCTTTCTCTAACGTTTATGTAGCACATTGCGATCTGTATTCAGCATATAAGATATTGAATGCAGAACAAACACCTGGAATTCGACTATTGACATATAATTTCAATGGTAATTCTACCTTTCAAATAAAACACACAAAAATGAACACTAAACAGTAACATTGCAAACATGAAGTGAATGCATGAATGGTAGGTCTGTGTTATTTCATACTGCAATGGGATTGTTCCTTTTTCAGCTATAGTGCACATATTCAAAATAATGATGTTGAAACTGTAAAAAAGAAATTGTATCAGATTTGTAAAAGATCACACTGACACAAAGTAGCCTGTAGGTAACCAGGATTTATCTAATGAATTGAAAAACAAAAATATCACGCTGTCGGAACAGTTGCAAAATGACAATAGAAAACTCGTAGAAACAGAGGTACGAAGAGTTTGAAGATACCAAAAGGGTAATTAGAATCCGTCAATCTAAGAAGGACAGACACGCAATGGCCAAAAGAAAAAGGACAAACAACGATCTACAAAATACTACACAAAAAACTATAAAGATCGAGTAAAATTGTTGCCCTCACACATATATAAATGACCGCTCACTTTCCTGGATTGGTACAGAAACTTCGATATACAGAGGCTTAAGCTAGTGACATGATGTCGTCATACAAGTCTATGTCACTTCCACTGTTATGCAACTAATTCTAAACTGTTCCATGGACCACATACCATGAATTAAATTATGTTGTGCTGCCAAAACAAATTCCAAAATATCAGAAATACTTCAAAACAAGTAAATGTAAAACAAAACAACACATGAGAGAAGTTGTGATCTCCTAACTTACAATGCAAAGTATTAGGAAATCACGAGATACATTTTTAATGTGAACCAAAATGTCCAGCTGTATCAAAAACGTATGTGTTTAATTCGGTGCCTACGACAAGTTTTTGGAGGTACGCTCATCGTCAATATATTGGAATATCAAACAATTCAAAAGTAATGTAATGTAATTGTATCGACTAAAGATAATTATACCCTAGTGTATCAATACAAAACAAAGAATTAAGTATAACAAGCACAAGGCATGATTTGTATTACAATATGATGTCAAGATACATAATTTGCTCTCGCACGTTTCTATATATGTTTTATTCCTAATAATACTTGTCGACTTTTTGTCAGTTACACGCGTGCCATACTGTATTTTAAATACTTCCTTGTCTGGCTTATAATGCATTTTACCAATGACATGTGGTATACGATATATGATATATCATATATTTGTGTCAAGTCTATCCTGCTTGCGAGTATATTTTCTATTTCATTTAGTTGTAGTTGTCATAAACTGTCTATTCGATCATTTCCGTTACGTCAGCAACAAAAATATAATTTTCAAATGTGTTATATTGTATTAAATGTAGTTGTAATGTTAGCGTTTCCTTATAATGTTCGGTTCGTCTTTACGTCCAGTTGTTTGTAGGAGGGATCATGTCTTATTGTGTGTGTGGGGGGGAGGGGGGTGTGCATAGGTTTGCGCAGTGATGTCCAGCATTTTGCTGTTGTTCATCTGTTTAGTTTTCTGTGTTGTTTTCTTTTCTTTTGAGCAGTCACGTGTTGGGGAGGCGAGGGGGGGTTAATTTTTTTATTCCCTTGCTGTGATTTAGTGATTTTTATATTGGATTTTGGAACTTTTCGACAGTGTGGTAGTTCTTGTTTTTCATTTTATTGCCTAGCGTCTACTTAGTTCTTGTTTTTCATCTTATTGCCTAGCGTCTTCTTAGTTCTTGTTTTTCATTTTATTGTCTAGCGTCTTCTTAGTTCTTGTTTTTCATTTTATTGCCTAGCGTCTTCTTAGTTCTTGTTTTTCATTTTACTGCCTAGCGTCTACTTAGTTCTTGTTTTTCATTTTATTGTCTAGCGTCTTCTTAGTTCTTGTTTTTCGTTTTATTGTCTAGCGTCTTCTTAGTTCTTGTTTTTCATTTTATTGTCTAGCATCTTCTTAGTTCTTGTTTTTCATTTTATTGTCTAGCGTCTTCTTAGTTCTTGTTTTTCATTTTATTGCCTAGCGTCTTCTTAGTTCTTGTTTTTCATTGTATTGCCTAGCGTCTTCTTAGTTCTTGTTTTTCATTTTATTGCCTAGCGTCTTCTTAGTTCTTGTTTTTTCATTTTACTGCCTAGCGTCTACTTAGTTCTTGTTTTTCATTTTATTGTCTAGCGTCTTCTTAGTTCTTGTTTTTCATTTTATTGTCTAGCGTCTTCTTGGTTCTTGTTTTTCATTTTATTGTCTAGCGTCTTCTTAGTTCTTGTTTTTCATTTTATTGTCTAGCGTCTTCTTAGTTCTTGTTTTTTCATTTTATTGCCTAGGTCTTCTTAGTTCTTGTTTTTCATTTTATTGCCTAGCGTCTTCTTAGTTCTTGTTTTTCATGTTATTGCCTAGCGTCTTCTTAGTTCTTGTTTTTCATTTTATTGTCTAGCGTTTTCTTAGTTCTTGTTTTTCATTTTATTGTCTAGCGTCTTCTTAGTTCTTGTTTTTCATTTTATTGTCTAGCGTCTTCTTAGTTCTTGTTTTTCATTTTATTGTCTAGCATCTTCTTAGTTCTTGTTTTTCATTTTATTGTCTAGCGTCTTCTTAGTTCTTGTTTTTTATTTTATTGCCTAGCGTCTTCTTAGTTCTTGTTTTTCATTGTATTGCCTAGCGTCTTCTTAGTTCTTGTTTTTCATTTTATTGCCTAGCGTCTTCTTAGTTCTTGTTTTTTCATTTTACTGCCTAGCGTCTACTTAGTTCTTGTTTTTCATTTTATTGTCTAGCGTCTTCTTAGTTCTTGTTTTTCATTTTATTGTCTAGCGTCTTCTTAGTTCTTGTTTTTCATTTTATTGTCTAGCGTCTTCTTAGTTCTTGTTTTTTCATTTTATTGCATAGGTCTTCTTAGTTCTTGTTTTTCATTTTATTGCCTAGCGTCTTCTTAGTTCTTGTTTTTCATGTTATTGCCTAGCGTCTTCTTAGTTCTTGTTTTTCATTTTATTGCCTAGCGTCTACTTAGTTCTTGTTTTTCATTTTATTGTCTAGCGTTTTCTTAGTTCTTGTTTTTCATTTTATTGTCTAGCGTCTTCTTAGTTCTTGTTTTTCATTTTATTGTCTAGCGTCTTCTTAGTTCTTGCTTTTCATTTTATTGTCTAGCGTCTTCTTAGTTCTTGTTTTTCATTTTATTGTCTAGCGTCTTCTTAGTTCTTGTTTTTCATTTTATTGCCTAGCGTCTTCTTAGTTCTTGTTTTTCATTGTATTGCCTAGCGTCTTCTTAGTTCTTGTTTTTCATTTTATTGCCTAGCGTCTTCTTAGTTCTTGTTTTTCATTTTATTGCATAGCGTCTTCTTAGTTCTTGTTTTTCATATTATTGTCTAGCGTCTTCTTAGTTCTTGTTTTTCATTTTATTGCCTAGCGTCTACTTAGTTCTTGTTTTTCATTTTATTGTCTAGCGTTTTCTTAGTTCTTGTTTTTCATTTTATTGTCTAGCGTCTTCTTAGTTCTTGTTTTTCATTTTATTGTCTAGCGTCTTCTTAGTTCTTGCTTTTCATTTTATTGTCTAGCGTCTTCTTAGTTCTTGTTTTTCATTTTATTGTCTAGCGTCTTCTTAGTTCTTGTTTTTCATTTTATTGCATAGCGTCTTCTTAGTTCTTGTTTTTCATTGTATTGCCTAGCGTCTTCTTAGTTCTTGTTTTTCATTTTATTGCCTAGCGTCTTCTTAGTTCTTGTTTTTCATTTTATTGCATAGCGTCTTCTTAGTTCTTGTTTTTCATATTATTGTCTAGCGTCTTCTTAGTTCTTGTTTTTCATTTTATTGTCTAGCGTCCTCTTAGTTCTTGTTTTTCATTTTATTGCCTAGCGTCTACTTAGTTCTTGTTTTTCATTTTATTGACGTTCAAATGTAATAGTTACGGTATAAAATATACAAAACCGTTATTTTGGTAAAAAAATAACAAATGACTTAAGAAAACAACAAAAATATATAGTAAACTTAGATGTGTTGTAAAGTCATATTTTACCACACAAGTGTTTAAAAAACATTGTAATTAAGATAACATTTAAGGTTTCAAATATAATACCGAGAATATTTATATAATCAGCTGAAAAACGAAATCTGTTAAATATAATGCATGATGGTTGGTTTTAATAATGTTAGCATTGATAGTTGTTATCCTTGGGAAAGTCATATTACTTGATCAAAGAAGTTATCTATCAAACTGAGGGTCTAAAGTAGCATCTTAATAGCACCTTTTAGACTGCATATACTAGATAATTTAGGGACAATATTAACCAAAATGAACTAAAAGACCCTTGTGTGCCATTCACGAGTGGTGAATGAGGTAAGCTGTCTCTAAATGTCCAATTAAAGACACATAGAATATTATTTGTTCAAAACAACAATGCAATGTCGAATAAAGTCAATAAAAACAATAATTTTTGTTCAATAATGCATGAAATTCAGTATTTTATCACATTTTAATAATACAAAACTGTTATTACACATGGTCCCGGTTCCAACCCCCACAAACATGTTTATAGCAACGTTATGCATTGAATGTCAATCCAGGTTTATTATTGTAATCAATTTATCATCACGTATCGTCTACCAAATGCTTACAAACATGGCTTTACTGCAACTTCATGTATCTCTAAGATAAATATAAATGTAAAATATTTTTTTTAAATCCTCAGTGAAGGCTATTTGATCAACAACACCAAAACAATTAATCTTTATATCAAAGCAGATTTCACTATTTATGAAAAAAAACACTTTCATATCTGGATTGATAAGTTTTTTCCCTTAGGAAATCTCAATAATATGTTGGGAAGATGACAGATTAACTTATTTCCACTCTGTTCAGATGGTGATCTTTGCAACATTTATTGTTGTTTATATCATTGTAAATGTCGATCTCACAAATTGTTTGTCTGGTCATTTGTCATAAGGTAATCCCTGTAATCTGTTATGGCAATCATCATCAAAACATTTAAAAGTTGAATAGATTGTTTCACTTTCTCTCGATGTTTCTACAAACATACTTAGTAAGGTTGTATATTATTTCTTTTGTATATGTGACAATGTCAATGATCATAAAAGCTATTAATAGAAGGTGAACAATTTCTTTTGATTACCTCTCAGTTATCGTCTAATCATAATGAAAATTGTTAATACAGTGAAACCTGCCTAAACCGAACCCTGAATAAACCGAAATCCTGTGTAAACTGAACATTATATTTAGTCCTAATATTGTAAATTTTAGTGAATTTAGCTTGTCTAAACCAAACCCCTGTCTTTTCCGAACAAAATATTTAGTCCGAAACTAAAACAAACTCAGAGTGCACAAATGAGAGATTGAATACCGAGAGTTCCTACTTCATAGTAGGTATGCAGCCTACATACAGCAGTGTAAATACCAACGTATAAGGTTATGGCTAAATAAACGGAGTAGCAACAGAGAAAAGCATATATATACATGAGTACACACAATTGAGTAAGAATGCAGACTACCAAAGAGAAAAGGTAAAATGCCTTTCACCGTTTAAAATACTACTCGATCTTTAGTTTATTTATTTCTCCAGATTTGATTTTTTTTTTTGGGGGGGGGGGGTTCTATGTCAGATATAAATGACATAACCTACTCTCAGTCATCCTGTTTGTTTGGGAAATATCACACACTTTCATGTTAAAGACAATTTGTAGCAACTCAAAATGAGTAATAAGTTGCAAGGAGTGGTCGATGGTGACCTGTTGGAATGGACAATATGCCAGCCTATGCGCTATATCCTTTCCAGGTGACCTTTTTATCTATGTCATTTATTATTTGTAAACATTTTCTTCTCATGACTATAGCTGAAATACTGCTTACCTGACAATAAACAGCAATATATCAATTTTGAATGAGATATTGTCGTACAGGTAGTGGAAATTGAAAATGTTATATTACCTGTATATCTCCGCCCCATGTCTGTACCTGTCCTAAGCAGGGTCCTGATTTGTCATCAGCATATCTCGTTCTCTTTTCTTGTGTTCTGTGATTTGATGTGAGAAGTAGTTGTTCGTTTTGTTGGTATTTGAGACATTGTTGAGCATAAAACATTAAGTAGATAGACAAGAATAGAAAGAGTGAAAAGCTCAAATTGTTTCATTATCCGAACAAGCTTTAAATGATTGATGTACCCCCGGTATATCCATACTGAAGGATATCATTGTATTTTTCAAAATTTTACGTTTGCATCACAATACCATTAGTGGATATAATAGTTTAATTGCTTTGGTGGAACATTTGTTGATCCAGTTATATAATACTGTTTGCATTGGCGCTTATTTCTGAAACCAAGATAAAAAGGAAAAGAAAAACGTTTTCATCACAAATATTAAAACCACAAGGTTACATTGCATGATATGTTATTTCAAAATTATAGTTAGTGTATATGTTAGATGATTAGATGTATCATTGATAAGGAACTCTTTAATTGGTTAATGTGCCTTAAATACAAATGTTCTATTGTATGATGCTTTGTTAGCTGGAACAATGGACGATTTGTCATGGCGCTGTGACAATTATCATACGCATTTGCATTTATCTTAATTCTAAATGAAAACAATGCTCTAATAATAACTTTTACCAGTCTAAAATATGGACTTGATATCGAAATCAAACCTCTCTATTTTCACCGATTGACTATTCGGCGTACTGGTGTAACATTTAACCTCTTGATATTATCTGCAAACGTGTTTATGACTAGTCAAGATTATTACGCTTGTCATAAGACTGGAAAAATAAAAACATAAAAAGAGTGGCTTATTGCAAGCATCAACAACAAGGAATGGGCTTGTCATAAACATATAAATGTAGAGATATAAAACAAAATTACTCCCTGCCTTAATAATTACAAACATCAAATCTACACGGCGTTCCATAGAGAATTCTTAACATAAAGAGAAATAATTTACCGTTATTCAGAATAGTAATTTCTCTATTAAATGACAATTACAATTTCTCCATCAAAAGATTGGTCAATTTAGAATTATTATCAAATGTACAGAAATCAATATTATGATTATTTGTTTCTGGAATAATTAGGACTGTGGCATGCTTTGTTGGAATTGATTTTAACTACATGTATTAGTTTAGATTTCTCAATATATTTAGTGTTGAATTTTCACAACAGGAAATATGATGCATAGACAATATTAGTACAGTGTCTTAATATATACAGTTTATATGGGATAAAGGCGAGATTCAACCTTTAATTGTTAAGACACTGCATTAATATTGTGTTTAACCTGCAGGAAAATCATATTAATCCATTGACGATTATATTTCAAATTAAATATGAACATTATATGATTACCCTTGATATTTTCTGTCAACAGGAAGTAAACATGTGGAAAGGGTACCAGATATTGTTAGTGTCAACGGATTGACTCTGATACTGGGAAATATCGGTCCGAGCTTGACGTAACATTATAATGTCTAAAATTGATAAAAACAATAACGTCCCATTGGACTCGATGTGATACTGGCGATAATGTCTCGACCTTAATAACTGCAATTATCCATTGTATCTGTCATATAATAACTATCTGATCAAAGCACGTGCTACCCATGACATCATTACCTCAAATGTGCAAGTTATTGTTAGGTGATTATAATTACAATAATATTTTGTTTTGTTTTTGTATTGTCCTATCATGTGTCTTTACGTTCTGGGTTCCGTGTTGTGATGCCCGTTACAATTTCCGCATAAAAACGGTGTCCGGCTCATCTTTACCTCAAGTTGTTTAAGCCTCATACACATACAGTTTATATATTAAGACACTGCACTAAAATTGTCTATGCATCATGTCTTACTTACGTTATGTCTGTTCGTTTGCACATTGTGATGTACAACACATATTGTGTTTTTCTTCATCTTGTTGCACTTTTTCTGGATTGTCCATTTTAGATTGCCCCTTCTGTGTACTCGAACGTGTATTTATTGACTCAATGACAGAGAATATCGGTGAAGCTTGTACAAGACGAAAAATCATGCTAGTGTCATATATCATCGTCTACTGTTCCTGTGTTATTAGGTCATAGATCAGAGCTGCAAAATGTTGAAAATGCTAGACCCCCCCCCCCCTCCCCAACCCGACTTTCAACGATGGTCGCTTCTCCTCTTCTCTTTTATTTGCCAATTTATATCATTGTCATGGCAATGTGTAATTTAATAATAAGATTCTGAACAGCTCAACTATAGAGAATCGTATTAATATCCTGTAATTAAAGGCTTAATAGCTGTCCAACACCTATTGACCTATATAGATGATTGGAAATATGCACTTTTACTTTTATAGACCACAGTTTTCAAATTTGTTAATAATAGATAGTACCATTTATATCTGGATAAGACCCTAAAACCGCCCATTCGTGTGTAATCCAGAACACTTTATTGGTATTTAGTGAAAAATTGTGTCATTAAAATCGACATGGTTATACGATAAGTTTTTACAGATAACACAATTCGATTGCTAATTCTCATATAATGAGGACTTGTTAAGTAATAAATCTCAAGAATGATAGACAACGCAACAATAAGCAGAGACGTTCTTATATAATAAAGGCGACCTGACAATCTATTTTTGCATGATGAAAAAAACTGAGTGTGACATATAAATGTTTTTGTCGACTTTATTTGTTAATACATACAGTCTCGCGTCTCTGTGCGATCCCGGGTGCCATCGTCATGTCTGTCTGTAAGCAGAAGTACCTTTTTTACTTGCAATAAGTGCATATCATCACTAACGTTGTGAGTTCGGGTCCCGCCTGTTGCAAGGTGTACTCGATACAACATTATGTGATAAAGTTTGTCAGTGACTTGCGACAGGTCGGTGGTTTTCTTCGGGGACTCTGGTTTCTTCCACCAATAAAACTGACCACCACGATATAGCTGAAATATTGTCGAAAGTGGTGTTAACCACCATAACCCTAATCCCACTTTTTCCTATAATACTTTTTTAATTGAAATCACTTGCCGTATATTAAAGTAAATTATGGGTGCGTAGATTGATTGTTCGTTGCTTGGCGTCAAGTGTGCAGTATTTCCGCTATATTCATGACCAAAACATGTTGACAAACTATTAACCCATGCAGGTAAAACGTAGTGCTGTGTTTGTCTTATTGACAACTGTCTTTATTTACAGAATGAAATAGGGATGCTGGATAGGGTCGGACAATCGTACCACCGTCCACCAAATAATTATTGTACGTGCAGGTAGCATGGCAACTACTAATCACAAGGTTATCATTAATGTTTCGCTCTACGAACGAGCTGTCCTTTATAACCAGTAGATGCCATATATCCCGGGGTCACTCTGAGAACTGGTGTTGCAAAAGTCAAGAATGCTAGTATTACCCTTACATTAGTGCTGATATGACATTTGATTCTATGTCAGTAGTTTATGGACAATAAACATATGAAACTTTATTGTCCTTTCCAAATGTTTGAGTCAAATACCGCTGACGAAGTTAAAAACAGAAATATTCAGTTGGGATTAATTTTCATAGATATCAATGAACTTTAATACTGCGAGTTCAAAATCATGTGTATTACATCACAAATATGTTCCACTTTTTAATTTCCTGATTACGTAGGAGGACATATGGATTTTCTTTGCCGACTTTATTTATTAATCCATACAGTCTTTGTGCGATTTCAGTTGCATGCGTATCACATCATAAACATTTTTTCGAAGATTTATAAATACCAAAGTCGAGGATATGACCTTAAAGTCGACATATTGTACTTTCATCAATATCACACGTCTAAAGGTCATTGATGAAAGTCTTAGGTATCTTTCTGCATTTGTTATAGTTCTGAAGTTAACACGGTAACACAGATTTCGGTCGACACCGTAAATGAATAATGATGAATGTTCCAAGGTTGTGTTCGGCAGAGTTTGCACATGGCTGATGCTGGATTCATCTCTCATTGTTGTCAATGTTCTCTTTTAAAAGAATAACAATTGTCAAAATAAAATACAGTAGGATCATCCCGTCAATAGGAAATGATATTAAATACTACAACAAACAAACTAACTTTTTTGTATATATTTGGATTCTGCTTATGGTGTTTAACGTCACTTTCGTTAATATTTCAGTTATTTCGTGGTGGTTATTTGTATTGGTGGAGGAAACCTGAGTACCCGGACAAAAAGACCGACCTGCCGCAAGTCACTGACAAACTTTATCACATAATGATGTATCGAGTACACCATGCCATGAAAGGGATTCGAATTCATAACGTTACTGGTGATAGGCAGTGATTGCATGGTTAGTTGTAAATCGAACTACCATATCATCACGACGGCCCTTCTTACATCACGTATTTGAAATTATTTAATGTCTATGACTTGAAATTACGATGAAAAAGAAGGGCAAAGTAAGCATGTCATTGTAAATAAATCACAATTGTATCATTCATTGCTAATGAAAGCCATTTCAAACTTGAAGCAAATCAAATAATTTAATTGTTCATAATTTGGAATAATATTGAAATTAACGCTAACATTTCTCCATCCTTAATATTAACTGTCAGTTTTGTTGGTATATTCCAGCTTTGTGACACACTGTGACGCAAGCTAGCAAACACCACATATGTATTATATAATAGAGTGATACCATAAAGTATTTAGGTTAATGAAATGTAGGACGAGAAACATAGTTATTGTTAACTGTTATATGTCAACGTTATATAAGTCTATCTACATTATATACGACCATTAGTTTACAAAAATAACTCAAGTAATATAAGTTTGTTCTTGTAGCGATTTGCCCAATCAAAGTTGTGTCATTTCCTATAATTTAATCAGTAGTAACAGACACGTTCATCACTTTAGGGAGTTCTCCAATTTATTATAACATATCCCTGTGTACATAGACAATACAGTTACATAATGGTACAGACTAATGTCCCATGGGAATATTTATCACGAAGAACATTCATT
Source organism: Bathymodiolus brooksi (assembly GCA_963680875.1). Lineage (NCBI taxonomy): Eukaryota > Metazoa > Mollusca > Bivalvia > Mytilida > Modiolidae > Bathymodiolus > Bathymodiolus brooksi. The sequence goes on along the minus strand of OY804581.1, from coordinate 88,190,814 downwards.
TTTGTATCTAAAAACATTTATTTTTAAATGCACGAAGAAATACTTCAATTTGTTGATACATATGCTTACACCTACGACCCTTACAACACTAATATGATATTTGGCATATAATATCTAGTAATAGTTGAAATGTTGAAATTACGAAGTTATATGTATGTCAACAGGGACCGTATCACAGATTTTAGTCATAAATCTAAGTGTTGTGATTCACCTTCATAACAGTACTTTCGCAATTTGAAACTGACACGTGGAATATACTTTTGATAACATATCTGGTTAAAGGCAAGAACAATAAACGTTAGAGAATACAGAAGGGGCAATCACAAATGGACAATCCAGAGAAATTGGCAACATAGGGTACACAATACGCGGAAAAACACAAAACAATATGTGTTGGACACCATTATAATCAAACAAACACAAACAACGTAAATGAGCCGCCTACAAACAACTGGAGGCAAGACGAACAGAACATCGTTTGTATGCGGAAATCGTAACGGAACTCAGAATGTAAAAAATATATAATAGCACAATACAAAAAACTAAAAAGATGACCAATACGGACCCCACCAAAATACCGGGGATGAACGCAGGTGCTGGTGATGGGTAAGCAGTTCTTGCTTCTAATAAGACACCCTCCGTGTTACTCATATATACAATCAAGTTTGGTAAAAGTCTTGGCAGTGACAAAGAAAAAGAACATCTACGTAAAAGTAAAAGATCCATTGTGATTTTAGATATAGATATTGCGTAGCGGTCAACCAGATTGTGATGACGACCGTAGAATTTGTGTAGCGATGACCTCAACCTAGGAGAAACGTAGCCTTGTTTGAGTAGCTTTTGTGTTCGCAGCTGAGATCTATCCAGAAAATCACTGTACTGGGCACACACACACACACACACATATATATAGCGGATGTGGTCGAGTGGTCTAAGGCGCTGGACGTAAGGTTAAGCGAATGGTGCTGCAGTGTATCAATGGTGTGAGTTCAAATCCCGTCGAGGGAAGGACAAAAATTTGACAACTCAAAGATCTACTTCTAACACTGTTTGGTTTGATTTTCAGACGTATATATATATATATAGAAGTCTAGAAGATTGTGCAACGATACCGATAAAGATGTTACAAAAACTACATTGACAGAATTTTCGATCAACATATGACCTTCTTCAATTTCTTTCAAAATTAGACTGAGTTTGCAAAGATTAGATGGTATAATTACAACTCACTAAATAGTCAGGTGACAAAGTGTGACGCATTAAATTAATAACGATAATCTTTAACATTCTCAAATGCGTCACACTTAAATCGTTAATTAAAGGTGGTGAGCACAAATCCTGAACTTTGTGACAGTAATAAAATATTCGTTGACTATAAACACTGTGAAAGAAAATATACATAAAAACCTATTGTTTTCTGTTAATACCGTCAGGATGTAAAACACGGAGTTCTTTAATCCAAAATCTTTCCCAATTCTCACGTTAAAAATCACTCCACAGACAGTTCTGTTCAATGACGAGGATTTTCATTCTGTTAAGGATTTTCAATTTGTTAAAATCCTCGAGACTGTGGTCAGACAGTCCGAAGTGCTGGCTCACAGGAAGAAATGACTTTTTTGTAAGGTCACTCCTGTGTCCATTCAGGCGTTTGTGGAAGGGCTGCTTATACTCGCCAACGTATTGGAGGCCACAAACGGAACACACAAGAATGTAAATAATATTTGCACTCTTGCAATTAACAGTACAAAATATTTTGTACTGTTTTCCGGTGACCTTACTGGTATACGATGACGAGTGTAGCATATGTCTGCAACATTTGCAGCGTTTGTCTCCACAAGGAGTGACTCTTGCCTATAGTTGTGTTAGGCTTAGAAATCTCTGTCCGCCCCAACAGGTTTCTCAGACTGCTTGGTTGTTTGAAGGCAACCATGGGAGGCTCAGGAAAGATTTTGGACAGTTTGGAATTTGTTTCGACGGAAGTCCAATGCCCACGAATTCCTGAGCCTCCCATGGTTGCCTTCAAACATATATATATAATGCAATATTCAAAGCGAAGAAAGTGTGACATGTCAGTACAATCAATCAAAGAAGAAATACAAAGGTGTATTCGTGTAATGTTTGTAGCACGTACTGATAAACTGAGCATGTCTCATTTGTGCTTCCGTTGTTTTGGTTTTTTTGGAGGGGTTTTTCTTCGTTTTTGTTTTTTTTTTTTTTTTTTTTTTTTTACATTGATTGTTCTTGATCAGGCCTGGTCCGTCCTGGAGTGTACTACACGCTTGAGATTCTGACAATTCCGTTGTATCATACTGCGTTTTGTTAGTTTGGTCAGTATTACCAGCATTGTTGGCATAATTTCTTTCGCATTTCGATGGATCACAATTTTTAATGATGACACCTTCTAGTATTGTCTTGATTTTTAATTACTAATACTACCATCAGTTGCCAAATGCGTCATTGTGATTCAAGTTAGTATATGGCGTTTTTAGTGTTTAATGTTTATGAGTTAAGCCAGACTCTATTTAAAAGCTTCTATATACGAAGGAAAACGCCTGTAGTCTGCTTCAAAGTGATTAACGTTGTGGGTCATATAACATTTTCCATATTTGGTTTTCCAGTCTGAATGTGTATGTAATAACTGTCGTTTGTATTCAAGTCTGAACATTATTTTTAACCAACACATAAATATCTTGTCAGATTCTAATAGAAATCTCTGCTAGCATGAAGTCATCTTAATTAACATTTTGAAAGTAATCCTTTCCGTTGTCAATATATATTCCGTTCAAATAGCAGTTGAAATTTAAACTTTAAGGCGCATTAATTCAATTTATGTTTTAAATAGAGTCTTTGCATTGCTTGATACTGAATAATCGAACATATTTAAAAATGTTGCACCACAAAAGTACAGTACTAGTGGTGGTTTATTTTACATTTTGCATTAACATAGATGCAGAACAAATATAATACAATTAATAACAGGGCGTGCTTATAAGCAACACAAAAGAATAAAAACAACATTAATAAAACAATAAAATAAGATCATTTGGCAGCTTACTGGCTTGTGGAAAACACTTGTATGACCGCATCATATCAGGAAGAGGGGTTTGAGCCATATATTCCAGCTTAACCCCACCATTGTTTTTAGAAAGAAGCATGTATCGAGTTAGAATATTGACATGTGTGTTAGAGATGACTATTTGCTTTTTGTTTCCACGATCTTACTATTAGATTTTCATACTGATCTGACGGTGTGGTATTTTTTTGTTTTCCTCATTTTATTAGACAAACAAACAACAAAACAAAACAACAATTCAGTGTTAGACCAAACTGTCGTTATATTACTGTATTATATAAATAGTAATTAAACCTCCAACTGTAATGGAAACCATTCATATAATTGTTAATAATTTATCGTTAGAGAATACCAAAGGGGTAATTAAACATGGACAATCCAGTGAAATTGGCAACATAGGATTCTGATTACCCCTTTGATATCTTTAAACTCTTCATACAAAAGACGAAGAAAAACAAAACGAAAACACAACACAATATTCGTTGGACACTACTATGAGCAAAAAAACACAAATGACGTAAACAATACATGAGCCCTCCTACAAACAACTGGAGGTAAATATAAAGACGAACCGAACATCGTTTTTATGCGGAAATCGTAATAGACATCACAACACAGAACTCAGAACGTACAGACACATAATAGGACAACAATGTTTGGTATTTATTCCACAGATAACGAATGACTGATGTAGTACAACGGTTGACATTATCTTTGGGCAATACCAATGTACTAACAGATACGCGAGTATAACAACTTATATCGTAAGATACCCCGACACCAGAATACAAAAAAAAACTTTGAATATAATGTTACTTGGGAGTTTGATTTAAATGTTTGTACGAGAATAATATTTATGTTTTACTGAGGTTACTTTTTAGTTAGATTTATTATCTTACTCTGTAACAACTAACAGACTGATTAATGTGTACCGTCAGATTAAATGTATTTCAGATATATTCATAAGAGAAACTAATTTTTTTTAAACAATAATCAGCTGCAAACGGTGGTACTGGGTTGAACTCAGGTACAAAGAACAGATAGTCCATAGGTTCGTAAAGATGTGTGTCCTGCAACAAGGTAACTGTTGTATGCTTTGGTCTTTTCACGTACAGCACATGTGCAGATAGTTGTACTGTAGCTTTGAGAATAAAGAATGAATTTGATATCTATAAAGGATATGGTATATTAACTACAAGAACATCGGTTTTTCTGCCATAATATTACATAGGCATTATCATGTGAAGCGACACATGCACTCCGGGTTTTTTTATGTGAAATGAGCATTATGACCAAAACCGATGGTTCCAAATTGGAGTAGAATGAACAACGAAGTGCTGCATTACGAAGTGAAGAGGAGTATTACCACTAAATAATTCCCCATAGCATTCAATGTTAAATTAAATCTTTTTGAACTTTTATTTCACCTGAAGTTTAATATAAGCGACACTTATATCTCATGGAAGGGGTACCTAATTGGAAACTTGCCTCCTTTTATGCACGAAGTGATCACAATGACCAAGAGCATAAGTACTAGCATATTTTGTAATGCTGCTAGTTGAAATAATTATAAATTCTAACAGATGATATGTAATTACACACTAATGAACTTGCCGCAGAATTTTCATAATTTGATTCTTATTAAAAGTATTATCACACATTGTCCTTTAAGACAAATTCATCGTCAGCGTATTGAAGCGCTTTGATTGACAGAAATTTAAACTCAAAAGCTTTGCTGATGGGAATATCGTCAAACCGACCACGGCTATAGATAATTACATATTTAATTGAAATGAATAATCAAAAACAATCTATTATTTCGCTAAATGCTAACGTAAGCATATTTGAAGTCACTCATAAAATGTCTGCTTTTATCTGAAGCTTAGCAGAACCGGGAAATAAAACCTTATTGCATAAAATGACAGGAAACTGTAATATTACATAAAATATGATAGCGATGAATATTATATAATACTTTTAAGAAACCAAAATGTCAATATCAATTTTAATATCAAAAACTTGTGTTATTTACTATTGCTTAATTTCCGTACAAAGAGTTCGCATTGATGCCATTTTAAGTTTATAACAGTACAATTTTGAAATAACAGGTGGGTTTTTTCGCACGCCTTTCAAATTTTAATGGTTGATGTTGCTTTAATCATGAAATATTCTTCCGATTACAAAATAAGGTCTTTCTATTTGCGCAATATTGACAATAGACGTGGCTTTTGTAATATAACCCTATTAAAAATTACCACAGAAAATATGGAGTGTTAGAATATATTTCAGTTGGAATACAAACAAAGCGTATACAGGGAAGACAAGGCTAATAAATGTTAGACAAAACCGAAGAGCAATCAAGAATTGACAATCCAGAGATACAGTCAACATTGGGCACAAGACACAGAACGAGGACGGACGAAATACAAAATACAAAACACAACACAGAAAACTACAAAATATGAGCAACACTGAACTCATCAATAAACGGTGTTGAAATCATGTGATTGTGAAATATAAATTGATGAAGAAACAAACTGATGATCAAATTCACTTGAGATACAAGCTTTATATTAGCTAAAGCGGTGTATGTGTCAAAATAGACCTAAAAGGGTTTCTCATTGAAATCGATGTTCTGTCTTGTGGCTAGATATATGTATAGTTACATAATACAAATAGTGTGTGTTTATCTGTTAAAGATAGCTTACTGTATATAATCCTCATGTAATTTACTTCTGTAAAAGCTTCGTGCTTTCTATTGTATACTGTTTATACAATAATATTGTGTTGTCCATGTTATATGCCGAAATATGTCCCAAGGTTAGAAGGCATAATGCACGACCCGAAGAAACCAAAATGTCAATATCAATTTTAATATCAAAAACTTGTGTTATTTACTATTGCTTAATTTCCGTACAAAGAGTTCGCATTGATGCCATTTTAAGTTTATAACAGTACAATTTTGAAATAACAGGTGGGTTTTTTCGCACGCCTTTCAAATTTTAATGGTTGATGTTGCTTTAATCATGAAATATTCTTCCGATTACAAAATAAGGTCTTTCTATTTGCGCAATATTGACAATAGACGTGGCTTTTGTAATATAACCCTATTAAAAATTACCACAGAAAATATGGAGTGTTAGAATATATTTCAGTTGGAATACAAACAAAGCGTATACAGGGAAGACAAGGCTAATAAATGTTAGACAAAACCGAAGAGCAATCAAGAATTGACAATCCAGAGATACAGTCAACATTGGGCACAAGACACAGAACGAGGACGGACGAAATACAAAATACAAAACACAACACAGAAAACTACAAAATATGAGCAACACTGAACTCATCAATAAACGGTGTTGAAATCATGTGATTGTGAAATATAAATTGATGAAGAAACAAACTGATGATCAAATTCACTTGAGATACAAGCTTTATATTAGCTAAAGCGGTGTATGTGTCAAAATAGACCTAAAAGGGTTTCTCATTGAAATCGATGTTCTGTCTTGTGGCTAGATATATGTATAGTTACATAATACAAATAGTGTGTGTTTATCTGTTAAAGATAGCTTACTGTATATAATCCTCATGTAATTTACTTCTGTAAAAGCTTCGTGCTTTCTATTGTATACTGTTTATACAATAATATTGTGTTGTCCATGTTATATGCCGAAATATGTCCCAAGGTTAGAAGGCATAATGCACGACCCGAAGATGCCGAAATATGTCCCAAGGTTAGAAGGCATAATGCACAACCCGAAGGGGAGTGCATTATGCCTTCTAAACTTCGGACATATTTCGGCATATAACATGGACAACACAATATTATTGTTATTATTACTCTGAATGTCTTCGGTGATTTTAACAAATGAAATTTGTCTAAAATGTATTGATAGTATAAAGATTGGCAAATAATATTCATTTAAATTCAAGAAATATTTAATTTCAACAATAACAATGAACTGTGAAATATTTAATTCCCAAACCTGGAACTGGCCATTGTTTTGACAGACGACAGCATCAACGTTAAAGAAAAACGTATAATACATTGTAAATTGTACACTGTTAAAAGCGCTCAGGTGATCCCGTTTAGACCTCGCCTATTTAAATGACGTAACATTGTTCTAAGCTCCGCCCATCAGCATAGTAATGACTCCAACAATAGTACTATGCGAATGCAATTCGCATAGCACAACGACGCTATTTATTCTTTGCAAAATTATGTTTCGATAATATCATGTCAATTAATATAATGAAAGTTTCTTACATGAAGAGTAATAATATGTCATGGTGTATCACCGAGTTTGTGACAAGAGTAACACGATCGATGCCACATATGGGGCAGGAACTGTTTACCCCTCCGGATCATCTGATTTCACCACCGGTTTTTGGTGAGGTTTGTGTTGTTCTGTCTTCAGTTTTCTGTGTCGTGTTTTGTAGATTATTGTTTGTCTTTTTTGTCTTTTGTGGCTTCTGGTTATCCCTTTGTTATCTTCAAGCTTTCTAACTGATAGTAGCTTTTGGGCAAAGAAGCATGCTGCTAACTAATTGAATTTGGTATTACTTCGATGTTCATGATCATCCATAGTACAGAATTGTAAATGATCGTTGTTGTAGAGTATATATATATGAGGTGATAACGTTATGCCCACTACAGATGTGGTTGTTTTTTACGTACCGAACAAATGGTTTCAAATACAAATCCCATTATAAATAATTCTTAATTGACAATTTTAGAATATGTTTGATACGGTTGTTTAACACCACGTTCATACTTCAGCTATATCGTGATGATCAGATTAAGAAGTCGACGATCCCGAATTCACTGACGAACACCATAGGACTGTTGTAAGTAGCATGTAAGGTTATTATAGGTACATCTGGGAATGCGTAGGAATAAACTACATTTCATCATATATAATCATAAGAAACGTCGAACAAGAATTATTGGAAATTCTACTATATATAGAAATAAATGGAATAAAAAACGTTGATATTTAGGTTAGTGAGCACGACGCGCTCCTGAAATACCTTTGATCGTCAAAAGTAAGATAATTTGCTATGCCTGTGGGAAATTAATCTTTGTTATGTATGCTTCTCAAATGATGGAATAAAACATTATGTGAATAATATTAATCCCTCAGAAACTGTTCTAAGATAACAACTATTTCAATATTGAGAAAGTACATTGCAATTGCACTTTAGACATGCTACACTGATATGAAAACATGTGGTGGAAATATACAGAGACTACTTCTTTACAAATAAAATATTCATCAAATAGTACATGACACTAAGGGCATAATGGCAGTTTGTGGACCGGGATGTCACCCACAAAATAGTATGTGGACCGAAGCAAAGCTGAGTAGGTGGGTGACAGACCGGTCCATAAACTTCCATTTGGCCCGAAGTGCCATAAACTATTTGTTATATTATACTCACTACTTGCAAATCTGTCAGACGACATGTTTTTTGTTATTGTATATCTAAGACAAAAAAACGAGTTCGGACAAAATCCGGAAGAAAACATTATATTGACCGGGCCCGGTCAATATATGCAAATATTGACCGGCTCGCTAACAAAGACAAATAGGGACACTATAATCGTAAAGTATAATATTATAGTATTAATGTATGGCCTTTTTCATATTGGCCCTGTCACATGCCCGAGGTATTAATAATGGCCGAGGATGGCTGTAATGACCCGAGGCAACACCGAGTGCCATTACAGGTGTCCGAGGCCATTATTAATACCAAGGGCATGTAACAGGGCCAATATGAAAACGGCCATATATTGATACTTTTATTAACCAACTTTAACAGAGAATACAGTGTAGGTATGTCATGATGGTTTTTTTTTCAATTTACTATTATGGATCTACAGTATGAAAATTTGGTCGAGGATAATCATATTTGTATTTTTTCATAAAATGTGACATTATGACTGAACTTAACATAAGCAACATATCAACTGCAAGTGAGACGTTTACCAAACCAGTACAACCTGTCTTGAAACATGTTATATGGTTTGAAGGAGTTGCCGATTAACGAATGTCATTTGAAAATAATGACAAAGTCCATGTTTTGGTGCACTTTATATATGCAGTCTGACAAAAATATTAACCAAGGTTCAGTGAAAATGATGGAATTGAGATGGAAAAATAATTATCTAACTGAGATGGATAAATAATTATCTCAGCGAGACAGGCCATTGAAGGTACAATGTAAGGGAATATGAAGAGGGGCTGAAAATGGTGAAATCAGATGACATTTTGTTCAAACATACCATGATAAAATCTTGCCAACAGTCCGTCTAACCCTGGAAATGGTATGTCTTCAATCATTCTCATCTCCCCATTAGATAAGGCCCACTCACAGAACATTTTCAAGTCTGATTTTATTTTGGTACAGGTGTTTTTATTTCTATTGTCCTTGATAAAATGTTCTGTGTTTAGTTTAATAATATTTTATTGTACATAAACAATAGGATTGGACAGCAAGTTATACCAACTTATATGAAGTCCTCTCCTTACAAATTATACACATGAATTAATGACAGCAAAACAAAACAGACAATAGACATTTAAAATTTTGACACTAGAAGAAAGTAAGAAGTACAAGTGAAAAAGTGAAAAAGTGAAAAAGTAAAAAATTGCTGACATTAGCCCTAAAATCTTTTTGATTGATTTATAAAAGTTCGAACTTTTCCAAATATTTTGGAGTTGACGTCATAACTATACTTATCGTTCCCAAAGAGCAAAGTTTCAATATTGATATTGATATCGTCGCAATTACTCAGAAGTGTTCTTCTTTCGTTCAGGTATAAAGGACATTCTATAAAATAATGTATAGCATCTTCAAAAGAAGCACCACAATTACATTTAAAATTATTTATTATATGTATTTTTGACAGATCGGCATTGAGTGAGCTGCATTGGTGTCTAAGTCTAGTATGTAATATACTTAGTTTCCGTGGGCCTTCATTATAATACTTTGGGGTTTTATAAATATCAGCTTTCACTCTGTTTTTAAACGAAGATAATGTAGGAGAATTTCTTATTGATATGTCTAGATTGTTCCAAAGCGAAACGGTAGATGGAATAAATGAGCTTGCTGATGTTCTTAGTCTGCATCTGGGTGGAACATAATTCTGATTATTTCTAAGGTTATAACTATTTACATCTGATGTAATTGGAGGTAAACAGTTAAATAAATAAGGAGGGCATAATGTATTATGAATTTTATAAAAAGTTGTTAATTTACGAGTTTCCCGCCGATTGGCTAAAGTTTCCCATCCAGTCTCAAAATATAATGACTCCTTACTAGCAAATTTTGTCAGACCTGTTACAATTCGTGCCGCTTCTAATTGTATTTTTTCTAATTTTTCAATGTCCCGTTCATAACACCCATCCCACATTTCACATGCATATTCTAGTACTGGTCTGATAAATGTAAGATAGATATTTGACAAAGCTTGTTTAGATAAAATAAATTTTAATTTACGAAGAACATTTACTTGTTTTAATGCTGATCTAGCTATGTTTTCAATATGTACAGTCCAATTTCCATCAGATACAAATGTTACACCCAGATGTTTATGATTATCAACAAGTTCAACTGGTTCGTCATTAAAACGTATGTTTAATTCAGGAATATTAGTATTATTTGATATTATAAGGGCTTTAGTTTTTTTAGGGTTAAAATCTACAAGCCATGTTTTTGCCCATTGATCCAATATTTGTAAATCATTATTTATCTCAATTTGCATCAAATCAAAGTTTTTCCCAGAGTATGACAATGAGGTGTCGTCAGCAAACAGTCTCGCCAAATTGCCTAAGTTATCTGTAATGTCATTAATATATAATAGAAATAATAAAGGGCCAAGTACAGATCCTTGGGGTACACCTGCTTTGACAAGACCAGAATCTGATAGTTCATTATTAACAAACACAAATTGCCTTCTACCACTTAAATAATTTTTAAACCAGATCAAAAGGTCGCCCGATATCCCATACGATTTTAACTTCTTAATAAGCCCCTCATGCCAAACTCTGTCAAAAGCTTTTGAAATGTCACAAAATATTAAAATGGTTGACAATCGTTCGTCTAAATTTTGACATACTCTATGATACATTTCTAATAATTGGTATACAGTAGAATGACCACGAATGAATCCTGATTGGTAGGCATACAGAAGAGAATGTTCAAAAATAAAATTATATGTATACTTATATACTTTTTACAACTTATACAACTTAATAAAGATATGGGTCTATAATTTGAAGGACTGCTTTTGTCGTCTTTTTTGAAAGCTGGCATAACTCGCGCAATTTTCCATGTTGACGGAAATATGCCTTTCTGTAACGAAAAGTTAAAAATAATAGCTAAAGGTATACAAATGGTTTCAGAAGTACTCTTTAACATTTGATGGGTGATGCCGTCATCACCACAAGCTTTACCTATTTTCAATGTTTGTAAAATATCTTTAACATCGTGTTCAGTAATATATATATTAGATAATAATGCATCAGTTCTTGATGGTATATCTGGGGGAACATGATTAGTATCATCAACAAATGAAATATAACAAAAATATTTGTTCAACAGATTTGCCTTAATCTTGTCATCATATATCAATTCATTTGAATCATTATCATATAAGGGCGGAATAGAATAATTTTGGGACGTTCCTTTCATTAATTTCCGAATCAGTGACCAATAAGATTTCGAATCATTTCTTTGGAGTGAATCTACCAATTCATTTGCACTTAAAAGGAACTGTTCACGGGCATGCTTGATCATATTATTTACCTTATTACGATGGGATTTGTACTTATGTATAGCGGTCGATGACTTTTTTGTTCTTGCAATTTTTTTCAATCGGTTTCGGGTACGGATTTCCCTTTTGATATGGGAATTAAACCATGCCTTATCAGAAGGTCTTACTTGAATCATTTTTGAGGGGATATTTCTCGATATTATCTCAAGGTATTTCTTTGTAAAGCTTGATGACATGATATCAATATCAGTGCATTCTTTGAGATACGATTCCCATTGAAATTCTGATATTTCATTATTAAGTTTTAAGAGGTCTACATGTTTGTATTGCCAAACTTTACGCATATATGTTTTTTTGATTGAGTACGGGATTTTGATATTAATCATTGTTGCATTGTGATCACTTATACTTCTATCAACACCTATTACTTCAGAATCAACAACTATATCTATATTTGAAACAATAACTGGATCCAATAGTGCACCCATCCTTGTTGGCTCATTTATAACATTAGTTAAATCATACAGTGTCATGATTTCGTTCAACTTATGATTAGTTTGAGTAAGTAAATCAACATTAAGATCGCCAGTAATAATTATGTTTTCAGTAAAATTTAATGCTTGTTCAAGGGAGTAATCAAAATTATCCCAAAATGATTCTGTAGTTCCTGGTGGTCGATAAACAACACACACAAGTAGTTTAAAATTTGGAATAAGTACTTCAATCCACAGCATTTCAACCCCATCACAATTTAAATCGTGCCTTTCTTTCACACAAATACCTTGAGAAGTATACACGAGAACGCCACCCCCAAAACTGTTTCTATCTTTTCTAAATATTTTATCGGAAAAACCATCAATACCAATGTCAATATCCAATATATTTCCGTCCAAATGGCTCTCTGTTACACAAATTATAGACGACTCAGAAGCTATGTCTTCTAAATATGACAATTTATTTCGCACACTACGTGCATTTAAATGAAACACAGAAAATTCGTATTCTTCAGGTCCCGAATTTTGATGGATATCATTATCAAGAATCAATAATAGTAAAAGTATTAAAGTAAATTGGATATTTGTCGAAAAGGGAAAGTGACAGGTTTGTGCAAACATGCAGATCAAATTCTGTAAATAAAGCATTACCTTCATAAAGTTCAAAATACCAAACCAAAGAAGACCCTCATTTTTTTAACTAAGGAGGAATAAGCTCTAATATAAAACATACCTATCGACAGTCTATACATACCGATATCATTACCCATTGTCTATATGCATTTTATACTTTGAAGGATTCTGTCGATAGGATTTAAATAAGGATATGTCAGCAATATTAAAAGAATAATGAGAAGTAAATACAAGAATATGAACAATATGTACAATTTCAGTTTCATTTGTGAAAAACATGATTAAGATAGAGAAAATGAATGTTAGGTTCAAAAACATTCAGGAAAAGTGTTTTAGTTTTGTACGAAAGTCAGAAAGATAAATCTTAGTCTCTGAAGATATAAATTTCTTAACATTTGATATTATATTTATAAAAAAGAAAAAAAACAAAAACAAAAACAAAAACAAATTTTCTATAAAATAAAATAATATATATATATATATATATAGTAAAGTAGAATAGTACTATTTTTTCCAACAGAATGCATGAAGTTAAACAAAATGGAAACAAAAAGTAGGAGAATATAAACTTACCGAAATATTAATAATAGTTTAATGTCTACAGTTTACATATAACAAAAGGACAACAATAATATACAACCTAATGAAGATCAAAAACAAAGAAGGAAATTAAGTCAATATACACAGGAAAACAAATTACTTGCAAGTCAATATTCAAGGGGAGAAAAATCAGAAAAAAGAATACAGACAAAAATATATAAAAAAAAAGAGTAATGAAATAAATTAATAATAAACAAGCATTAAAGGAGTTTTGACCAAAAAGTATGAAATGTAGAAGTCATATACACCTATTAGTAGTGGTGAGGTTATTTTAAATTTGTTTCATGTTCAAACACACCTTTCCTTTAATGTATTCATGGATTATATCAAGATCATATCAATTAATGATTTCTAATGCAATATGCTGAGCTACTACAACATTATATATTATTTACAAGAAATTAATTATTGTAAAAAAAAAAAATGAAAAAAATATTGAGTAATATAGAACAGCAAATGACAAATCAAACACACCTTTTATCAGAACGTATACATCATTGAACACGTGGCAGTATGTTTACAAATAAAGCGCCGGATCACTTACATAACACGGACGTGTATGTATGTGGTAGAAGTTAAATATTATATGTATACATGTATATATGGACTAGCGTTTTTGCGTACTTTCGGGAATATGCATTCGTGAATAATAAGGATATTGGGAAAACAAATGTGTTTCTGGATAATTAACAAGTGGCAGAGATGTGGTAAGTAATTTACTATAAGATAAAGTTGAATGTATCTGTGAAAAAAACCCATTTAAATTGGTAGCAGTTTATATATAAAACAATCAACAAGCAAACAAAGTTAAGAAATACCCATTAAGCAATGATAAAAAAAAGCAATAATGAATAGACAAGTAATGATCAATTATTACTAAACATTGTGAACAGAAAGTTATATGGCATTGTATGAACGCCTTCCGGTAGTAAAAGGATTGATTAAATGCTTATAACAGTTCGATTTTACACTATGTTTGAACACGTGGTAATTTATTTACAAATAGAACTAAGAATAGTGATAATTTGAAAGGGTATAATTTTGAATAAGGGTTCAAGTTTCCCGAAGATATACACTTCCAAAATTACAGATATATTTGAACAATTGGGTTATTTGATATAATAGTATTTATCGCCACACTGTCATGAAATGTTTCGGTAGAAGATGCGCATACCGTTTCGAGTACACCCTATATTTAAACACGTGATAGTTTGTTTACAAACACAATGAGAGATAATTCATCAAATACACACATATATATATTCAATTTAATTTGGAAGTGTAAAATTATTGATAATAGAGCCTAGTCAAAATAAATATATATTTGATAATTTGGTTACTGGCATAATTTAGTTTATAGTATAATATATTTTAAATATTTTTCATTCCTGTACAATTTAAGGTAAAAAAATTATATTAACAGTGCAGCTAAACTACATGGGTATTTTTTTACAACTCTTTAAGAAAAAGAATACTGTATGCAATTTCAAGTAAAAAAATGCTCAAGAATATATTATAATTGAATGTTTATTATTTTTTTTTACAAACGTTCGTCAAATTACTGGATGAGATCATTAATATCTTGGATACATCTGATGAATGTCTTCCTGGAATCGTCTGTCTTTTTTGCAAATATACGGCCATCAAATGTCCAGAAGGAGTTTAGTTTTTTTGCTTTTTTGTGTGTGTTTAGTTCTTTGATGATGGATTGTCGAAACTTTGTGAGATCTTCGGTAATAAAGATGTTGTCCTTGTTGTTTTTGAGATTTTTCTTCTTCATAAAGATAGAGTTTTTTACCTTCCAATTACGAAAACGGCATATCAACTGACCTTTACCGTTGTTTATAGGCCCAATAATGTGGGAGCGATTAATATCGTTTTCGGTTAGAGGTTGTGCGAGACCAAGTTTATCATTTACTATGTTGACGATCAGCCCATCTGTTTGTTGTAGATCCCCCTGAGTCATGGGAACATTATGGAATCTCAGTGATGTCCGCCGCCCGTACTGTTCCAACTCCTCGATTTGATTGTGTAGTATATTTACTTCATGTTTTAGATCGTCGTTTTCTTGGAGAATCCTAGGGCATACGTTTGCCATATTTCTAAATTTATCGTACCGATCTTCTATTTGTTCTATACGTTTGTTTAGTTTTCCCTTCATTTGTTCATTTTCGGCTTTTAAACTTGTAATTTTGTCATTTTGTTTATTTATGCAGTCTTGTAATGGCTTGATGGCATCTTCGATAGCTTGAATAACTGCGGATTTTATTACGAACTTAAGTTCTGAAATAAGTTCTGTTTTTATTTCACCTATTATAGTTGGTACCACAGTTTGTATGATTTCAGGTTTCAACATAGTTGTTTCTACAAGCTTACACATATCAAAAGATTGGCCTTGTGTTTTGAAGGTTACTTGTTTGTCACTTCCAGGGTTTGGGACCTTTCGGGTCACTGACTGTGAGCGTTGTCGACTTGAAGGAGGCTTCATTTGTTCGTCAGAGCCCGATAAGGGACGTTTACGAGAAGAGCTTCTACCACGAGTGTTGACGTTTTGTACATTATGTGATTTAGTTGTTGGAATTTGAGGTGCACTCGAATCGGCCATCTTGTTTGTTTACAATATTTATAAAGTTTGTAGTTATTCGCTTTAGAGACTAGAAACTGCACTATATAATCAGCTTTAGAAAAGATCATTCATTCAATAACATTTGTACTCAATTTCAATGCTGAACACGCAGAAAAAACACACATTTTCGTACAAAACTTTTCTGTTGTGTCAGCTACGTCAGCTTGCTTGCCGCCATTATCAGTTCCTCCAATGTTACAACTTTATGTCTATCCTGTCGCACACCTTCATCATTCGATGTATCTACATTATCCGGATCAACAGAGTTTTGTGTTTGAGCTACCGGTATGCCTGTGACATCAACATGATCAATGGGATCAAGCATAGGCACCACCTTAAGTACTGCTCTATTTCCGGCCAGAGCACTGGCTAATGCCAATAGTTCCTCCCGATTACTCAATTGTTCGTATCTGTCAATGTCATCGACGAGAATGTCCATCTTTTCCTCTCCGTTTTTAGCGTATTTGTCCGATTTTAGCTTCAGACTGCTCCGTGGAAGTCCTTCATCGTCCATCTCTCGTCTGCTCAAACAAATTATAGATAAAATTATAGGTGGCGCTTTCAGTGAAGTGTGCATTTGCAATAAAGTAAGTGTAAGTGCAGATCGATTGTCAACACACACAAACATTAAAAAAGATTGTCACTTATTGTTAGAAATGTACGCCATTTTGATTCTGTCCATAATGGCCCCATAATGATGCCCCGTTTTTAAATTCGTAATGACTGGCTGTGATTTCGTAATGACCGGTTGTAGGAATTTCCGGTTCATAATGACCGGCTGTAGAAATTCCCGGTTCATAAAGGATGGCCATTTCTATTCATATTGTAGTAAGTTGGTTAATAAGCATTGATAATATATTTATAAAGATATGTACATTTTAGATAATAATTAAGGTTTTTGTCAATTGGTTGCTATTCCCGTTATTTAGTCAGTAACGTTGCGGTGTTGTGACAAGCATGTTATAGATGAATACGAAACGGTCATTTAAGCATACTGTGCTATATATAAAAAGCAAATATATACAAATGTATACGTAATATTATACAATTAATGACTTTTATTGAGGTGGATACAAGGATTTATTAATCCAGGAATATTATATTTACCGAGGCCAGATGACCGAGGTAAATATATTATTCTTGTGTTAATAAATCCTGGTATCCATCGAATTGAAAGTCATTAATTGTTTTATTATATGACACATTTTATATGTTGCTTTTACCCTTAAAATAAGCTTTTATCACGACGTTTTCTTTGGTTTCGTATGGTGCAAAACGTTTGCATGTTATATTCACCGCGCGTTACGTCGCGTGGGGTGATTATAACGTTTTATTACATGACTACGAATTTTCCTAATTCTGATTGGCTTAGAAGGTTCATTGCTTCCTCTAACAGAACTATATGTCCACCGCGCAATTTTGCGCGTGAGGTTAATAAATCTCATGTCGCAGTTAGTACGTACCCAAATATAATAACAGGGGAAAACCAGTAGATTGATTAATATCGATAAATTTGATTGGCCAACATTTTGAACCTCAACCAATCAGAGGCGGTCTTGCAAGCGAACTTCGATAATCAGCAGACGACTGTTAGTAAACAAAAATGAACGAAGCAGCTTCGTCAGTAGAACCAGAAGTTAAGACACGTTTTATTTGTTAAAATTTTGAAATTGTATTCGCTTTTTCTTAATCAATTTTATTGTTTTGTAACATTAGAAATGTCAAGCTATAAAAACTGGTGTTTGTTGGTTTGAAGCAGCTACATATAAAAAAGAATAAATGGAAATGTCTAAGAAACAGTTTTCACAATTTTCATCCCCAAAATTACACTTAGAATGTTTCATTTAATAAAACAATTGATGACTTTTCATTTCGGTGGACACTTATTTATCAACCCCGAGGAAGTGATGTTCACCTCAGCCGGTGGCTTCGGTGAACATCAACCCTCAGCCGTTGGCTTCGGTGAACATCACTTCCTCGGGGTTGATAAATCACAGTGTCCACCTTATGAAAAGTCATTACTAGTATCAAGCAGAGGCATTGACAAATGTTTTGAGGTAATATACATGTAGATCAAGCCACCCTGAGGACCAAAAGTTGCCTATTACGGAGCTAAAATGGGATGCCAGGACCGTGACGAATATTCCGGGTAATACCGAATATTGGTTTTTCGTATTTTCCTGGCAAACTGAGGGCTCCAGAAATAAAAACTAGACATATATATTAAGCAGATACCCCTGCGCACATATTTATTAAGGTATTTGGTTATTTGGGTCGCCATGGGGACCAGCAAGGGGTGAAAACGTAGGCAAATCGTCTTTTTTAACCTACCGCCGGACATTAGTTTTACATTATTTACTCCAATCAAGGGGCGTATAGACAGTCTTACTGTATATATTTATAAAGCAGAGACATGTACAAACATTTTGAGGTATAATACATGTATGTCAAGCTATCCTGGAGACCGGAAGTGGACGAAAATTGAGCCATAATGGTTGTACAGCCGGCAATTTTGACCTACCCGACCATGGTTTTTTACCTCTGACTTGCTCCACAGGTCCTATGGAATGATCTACGGGGAATAGTTATCAAGCAGAGGCATTGACAAACGTTTTGAGGTATCATACATGTATATCAAGCTACCCCGAGGACCGGAAGTTGCCTATTACGGAGCTAAAATGGGATGCCAGGACCCTGACGGATATTTCGGGTAGTACCGCATATTGGTTTTTCGCATTTTTCTGGCTAACGGAGGGCTCCAGAAATAAAAACTAGACATATGTATTAAGCAGATACACCTGCGCACATATTTATTAAGGTATTTGGTTATTCGGACCGCCATGGGGACCGGAAGGGAGTGAAAACATAGGTAAATCGTCTTATTTTAACCTACCGCCGGACATTGGTTTTACATTATTTACTCCAATCAAGGGGCGTATAGACAGTCTTACTGTATATATTTATAAAGCAGAGACATGTACAAACATTTTGAGGTATAATACATGTATGTCAAGCTATCCTGGAGACCGGAAGTGGACGAAAATTGAGCCATAATGGTTGTACAGCCGGCAATTTTGACCTACCCGACCATGGTTTTTTACTTCTCACTTGCTCCACAGGTCCTATGGAATGATCTACGGGGAATAGTTATCAAGCAGAGGCATTGACAAACGTTTTGAGGTATCATACATGTATATCAAGCTACCCCGAGGACCGGAAGTTGCCTATTACGGAGCTAAAATGGGATGCCAGGACCCTGACGGATATTTCGGGTAATATCGCATATTGGTTTTTCGCATTTTTCTGGCTAACGGAGGGCTCCAGAAATAAAAACTAGACATATATATTAAGCAGATCCCCCTGCGCACATATTTATTAAGGTATTTGGTTATTCGGCCTGCCATGGGGACCGGCAAGGGGTGAAAACGTAGGTAAATCGTCTTATTTAACCTACCGCCGGACATTGGTTTTACATTATTTACTCCAATCAAGGGGCGTATAGACAGTCTTACTGTATATATTTATAAAGCAGAGACATGTACAAACATTTTGAGGTATAATACATGTATGTCAAGCTATCCTGGAGACCGGAAGTGGACGAAAATTGAGCCATAATGGTTGTACAGCCGGCAATTTTGACCTACCCGACCATGGTTTTTTACTTCTGACTTGCTCCACAGGTCCTATGGAATGATCTACGGGGAATAGTTATCAAGCAGAGGCATTGACAAACGTTTTGAGGTATCATACATGTATATCAAGCTACCCCGAGGACCGGAAGTTGCCTATTACGGAGCTAAAATGGGATGCCAGGACCCTGACGGATATTTCGGGTAGTACCGCATATTGGTTTTTCGCATTTTTCTGGCTAACGGAGGGCTCCAGAAATAAAAACTAGACATATGTATTAAGCAGATACACCTGCGCACATATTTATTAAGGTATTTGGTTATTCGGACCGCCATGGGGACCGGAAGGGAGTGAAAACATAGGTAAATCGTCTTATTTTAACCTACCGCCGGACATTGGTTTTACATTATTTACTCCAATCAAGGGGCGTATAGACAGTCTTACTGTATATATTTATAAAGCAGAGACATGTACAAACATTTTGAGGTATAATACATGTATGTCAAGCTATCCTGGAGACCGGAAGTGGACGAAAATTGAGCCATAATGGTTGTACAGCCGGCAATTTTGACCTACCCGACCATGGTTTTTTACTTCTCACTTGCTCCACAGGTCCTATGGAATGATCTACGGGGAATAGTTATCAAGAAGAGGCATTGACAAACGTTTTGAGGTATCATACATGTATATCAAGCTACCCCGAGGACCGGAAGTTGCCTATTACGGAGCTAAAATGGGATGCCAGGACCCTGACGGATATTTCGGGTAGTACCGCATATTGGTTTTTCGCATTTTTCTGGCTAACGGAGGGCTCCAGAAATAAAAACTAGACATATGTATTAAGCAGATACACCTGCGCACATATTTATTAAGGTATTTGGTTATTCGGGCCGCCATGGGGACCGGAAGGGGGTGAAAACATAGGTAAATCGTCTTATTTTAACCTACCGGCGGACATTGGTTTTACATTATTTACTCCAATCAAGGGGCGTATAGACAGTCTTACTGTATATATTTATAAAGCAGAGACATGTACAAACATTTTGAGGTATAATACATGTATGTCAAGCTATCCTGGAGACCGGAAGTGGACGAAAATTGAGCCATAATGGTTGTACAGCCGGCAATTTTGACCTAACCGACCATGGTTTTTTACCTCTGACTTGCTCCACAGGTCCTATGGAATGATCTACGGGGAATAGTTATCAAGCAGAGGCATTGACAAACGTTTTGAGGTATCATACATGTATATCAAGCTACCCCGAGGACCGGAAGTTGCCTATTACGGAGCTAAAATGGGATGCCAGGACCCTGACGGATATTTCGGGTAGTACCGCATATTGGTTTTTCGCATTTTTCTGGCTAACGGAGGGCTCCAGAAATAAAAACTAGACATATATATTAAGCAGATCCCCCTGCGCACATATTTATTAAGGTATTTGGTTATTCGGCCTGCCATGGGGACCGGCAAGGGGTGAAAACGTAGGTAAATCGTCTTATTTAACCTACCGCCGGACATTGGTTTTACATTATTTACTCCAATCAAGGGGCGTATAGACAGTCTTACTGTATATATTTATAAAGCAGAGACATGTACATACATTTTGAGGTATAATACATGTATGTCAAGCTATCCTGGAGACCGGAAGTGGACGAAAATTGAGCCATAATGGTTGTACAGCCGGCAATTTTGACCTACCCGACCATGGTTTTTTACTTCTGACTTGCTCCACAGGTCCTATGGAATGATCTACGGGGAATAGTTATCAAGCAGAGGCATTGACAAACGTTTTGAGGTATCATACATGTATATCAAGCTACCCCGAGGACCGGAAGTTGCCTATTACGGAGCTAAAATGGGATGCCAGGACCCTGACGGATATTTCGGGTAGTACCGCATATTGGTTTTTCGCATTTTTCTGGCTAACGGAGGGCTCCAGAAATAAAAACTAGACATATGTATAAAGCAGATACACCTGCGCACATATTTATTAAGGTATTTGGTTATTCGGGCCGCCATGGGGACCGGAAGGGGGTGAAAACATAGGTAAATCGTCTTATTTTAACCTACCGCCGGACATTGGTTTTACATTATTTACTCCAATCAAGGGGCGTATAGACAGTCTTACTGTATATATTTATAAAGCAGAGACATGTACAAACATTTTGAGGTTTACTACATGTATGTCAAGCTATCCTGGAGACCGGAAGTGGACGAAAATTGAGCCATAATGGTTGTACAGCCGGCAATTTTGACCTACCCGACCATGGTTTTTTACTTCTGACTTGCTCCACAGGTCCTATGGAATGATCTACGGGGAATAGTTATCAAGCAGAGGCATTAACAAACGTTTTGAGGTATCATACATGTATATCAAGCTACCCCGAGGACCGGAAGTTGCCTATTACGGAGCTAAAATGGGATGCCAGGACCCTGACGAATATTTCGGGTAGTTCCGCATATTGGTTTTTCGCATTTTTCTGGCTAACGGAGGGCTCCAGAAATAAAAACTAGACATATATATTAAGTAGATACCACTGCGCACATATTTATTAAGGTATTTGGTTATTCGGGCCGCCATGGGTACCGTAAGGGGGTGAAAACATAGGTAAATCGTCTTATTTGAACCTACCGGACATTGGTTTTACATTATTTACTCCAATCAAGGGGCGTATATATACAGTCTTACTGTATATATTTATAAAGCAGAGACATGTACAAACATTTTAAGGTATAATACATGTATGTCAAGCTATCCTGGAGACCGGAAGTGGACGAAAATTGAGCCATAATGGTTGTACAGCCGGCAATTTTGACCTACCCGACCATGGTTTTTTACTTCTGACTTGCTCCACAGGTCTATGGAATGATCTATGGGGAATAGTTATCAAGCAGAGGCATTGACAAACGTTTTGAGGTATCATACATGTAGATCAAGCCACCCTGAGGACCAAAAGTTGCCTATTACGGAGCTAAAATGGGATGCCAGGACCGTGACGGATATTCCGGGTAATACCGAATATTGGTTTTTCGTATTTTCCTGGCAAACTGAGGGCTCCAGAAATAAAAACTAGACATATATATTAAGCAGATACACCTGCGCACATATTTATTAAGGTATTTGGTTATTTGGGTCGCCATGGGGACCGGAAGGGGGTGAAAACATAATAGGTAAATCGTCTTATTTGAACCTACTGGACATTGGTTTTACATTATTTTCTCCAATCAAGGGACGTATAGACAGTCTTACTGTATATATTTATAAAGCAGAGACATGTACAAACATTTTGAGGTATAATACATGTATGTCAAGCTATCCTGGAGACCGGAAGTGGACGAAAATTGAGCCATAATGGTTGTACAGCCGGCAATTTTGACCTACCCGAACATGGTTTTTTTATTCTGATTTGCTCCACAGGTCCTATGGAATGATCTACGGGGAATAGCTATCAAGCAGAGTCATTGACAAACGTTTTCAGGTATCATAAATGTAGATCAAGCAACACTGAGGACCGGAAGTTGCCTATTACGGAGCTAAAATGGGATGCCAGGACCCTGACGGATATTCGTGTAATATCGCATATTGGTTTTTCGCATTTTTCTGGCTAACGGAGGGCTCCAGAAATAAAAACTAGACATATGTATTAAGCAGATACACCTGCGCACATATTTATTAAGGTATTTGGTTATTCGGGCCGCCATGGGGACCGTAAGGGGGTGAAAACATAGGTAAATCGTCTTATTTTAACCTACCGCCGGACATTGGTTTTACATTATTTACTCCAATCAAGGGGCGTATAGACAGTCTTACTGTATATATTTATAAAGCAGAGACATGTACAAACATTTTGAGGTATAATACATGTATGTCAAGCTATCCTGGAGACCGGAAGTGGACGAAAATTGAGCCATAATGGTTGTACAGCCGGCAATTTTGACCTACCCGACCATGGTTTTTTACTTCTGACTTGCTCCACAGGTCCTATGGAATGATCTACGGGGAATAGTTATCAAGCAGAGGCATTGACAAACGTTTTGAGGTATCATACATGTATATCAAGCTACCCCGAGGACCGGAAGTTGCCTATTACGGAGCTAAAATGGGATGCCAGGAACCTGACGGATATTTCGGGTAGTACCGCATATTGGTTTTTCGCATTTTCCTGGCTAACGGAGGGCTCCAGAAATAAAAACTAGACATATGTATTAAGCAGATACACCTGCGCACATATTTATTAAGGTATTTGGTTATTCGGGCCGCCATGGGGACCGTAAGGGGGTGAAAACATAGGTAAATCGTCTTATTTTAACCTACCGCCGGACATTGGTTTTACATTATTTACTCCAATCAAGGGGCGTATAGACAGTCTTACTGTATATATTTATAAAGCAGAGACATGTACAAACATTTTGAGGTATAATACATGTATGTCAAGCTATCCTGGAGACCGGAAGTGGACGAAACTTGAGCCATAATGGTTGTACAGCCGGCAATTTTGACCTACCCGACCATGGTTTTTTACTTCTGACTTGCTCCACAGGTCCTATGGAATGATCTACGGGGAATAGTTATCAAGCAGAGGCATTGACAAACGTTTTGAGGTATCATACATGTATATCAAGCTACCCCGAGGACCGGAAGTTGCCTATTACGGAGCTAAAATGGGATGCCAGGACCCTGACGGATATTTCGGGTAGTACCGCATATTGGTTTTTCGCATTTTTCTGGCTAACGGAGGGCTCCAGAAATAAAAACTAGACATATGTATTAAGCAGATACACCTGCGCACATATTTATTAAGGTATTTGGTTATTCGGGCCGCCATGGGGACCGGAAGGGGGTGAAAACATAGGTAAATCGTCTTATTTTAACCTACCGCCGGACATTGGTTTTACATTATTTACTCCAATCAAGGGGCGTATAGACAGTCTTACTGTATATATTTATAAAGCAGAGACATGTACAAACATTTTGAGGTATAATACATGTATGTCAAGCTATCCTGGAGACCGGAAGTGGACGAAAATTGAGCCATAATGGTTGTACAGCCGGCAATTTTGACCTACCCGACCATGGTTTTTTACTTCTGACTTGCTCCACAGGTCCTATGGAATGATCTACGGGGAATAGTTATCAAGCAGAGGCATTGACAAACGTTTTGAGGTATCATACATGTATATCAAGCTACCCCGAGGACCGGAAGTTGCCTATTACGGAGCTAAAATGGGATGCCAGGAACCTGACGGATATTTCGGGTAGTACCGCATATTGGTTTTTCGCATTTTCCTGGCTAACGGAGGGCTCCAGAAATAAAAACTAGACATATGTATTAAGCAGATACACCTGCGCACATATTTATTAAGGTATTTGGTTATTCGGGCCGCCATGGGGACCGTAAGGGGGTGAAAACATAGGTAAATCGTCTTATTTTAACCTACCGCCGGACATTGGTTTTACATTATTTACTCCAATCAAGGGGCGTATTGACAGTCTTACTGTATATATTTATAAAGCAGAGACATGTACAAACATTTTGAGGTATAATACATGTATGTCAAGCTATCCTGGAGACCGGAAGTGGACGAAACTTGAGCCATAATGGTTGTACAGCCGGCAATTTTGACCTACCCGACCATGGTTTTTTACTTCTGACTTGCTCCACAGGTCCTATGGAATGATCTACGGGGAATAGTTATCAAGCAGAGGCATTGACAAACGTTTTGAGGTATCATACATGTATATCAAGCTACCCCGAGGACCGGAAGTTGCCTATTACGGAGCTAAAATGGGATGCCAGGACCCTGACGGATATTTCGGGTAGTACCGCATATTGGTTTTTCGCATTTTTCTGGCTAACGGAGGGCTCCAGAAATAAAAACTAGACATATGTATTAAGCAGATACACCTGCGCACATATTTATTAAGGTATTTGGTTATTCGGGCCGCCATGGGGACCGGAAGGGGGTGAAAACATAGGTAAATCGTCTTATTTTAACCTACCGCCGGACATTGGTTTTACATTATTTACTCCAATCAAGGGGCGTATAGACAGTCTTACTGTATATATTTATAAAGCAGAGACATGTACAAACATTTTGAGGTATAATACATGTATGTCAAGCTATCCTGGAGACCGGAAGTGGACGAAAATTGAGCCATAATGGTTGTACAGCCGGCAATTTTGACCTACCCGACCATGGTTTTTTACTTCTGACTTGCTCCACAGGTCCTATGGAATGATCTACGGGGAATAGTTATCAATCAGAGCATTGACAAACGTTTTGAGGTATCATACATGTATATCAAGCTACCCCGAGGACCGGAAGTTGCCTATTACGGAGCTAAAATGGGATGCCAGGACCCTGACGGATATTTCGGGTAGTACCGCATATTGGTTTTTCGCATTTTTCTGGCTAACGGAGGGCTCCAGAAATAAAAACTAGACATATGTATTAAGCAGATACACCTGCGCACATATTTATTAAGGTATTTGGTTATTCGGGCCGCCATGGGGACCGGAAGGGGGTGAAAACATAGGTAAATCGTCTTATTTTAACCTACCGCCGGACATTGGTTTTACATTATTTACTCCAATCAAGGGGCGTATAAACAGTCTTACTGTATATATTTATAAAGCAGAGACATGTACAAACATTTTGAGGTATAATACATGTATGTCAAGCTATCCTGGAGACCGGAAGTGGACGAAAATTGAGCCATAATGGTTGTACAGGCGGCAATTTTGACCTACCCGACCATGGTTTTTTACTTCTCACTTGCTCCACAGGTCCTATGGAATGATCTACGGGGAATAGTTATCAAGCAGAGGCATTGACAAACGTTTTGAGGTATCATACATGTATATCAAGCTACCCCGAGGACCGGAAGTTGCCTATTACGGAGCTAAAATGGGATGCCAGGAACCTGACGGATATTTCGGGTAGTACCGCATATTGGTTTTTCGCATTTTCCTGGCTAACGGAGGGCTCCAGAAATAAAAACTAGACATATGTATTAAGCAGATACACCTGCGCACATATTTATTAAGGTATTTGGTTATTCGGGCCGCCATGGGGACCGTAAGGGGGTGAAAACATAGGTAAATCGTCTTATTTTAACCTACCGCCGGACATTGGTTTTACATTATTTACTCCAATCAAGGGGCGTATAGACAGTCTTACTGTATATATTTATAAAGCAGAGACATGTACAAACATTTTGAGGTATAATACATGTATGTCAAGCTATCCTGGAGACCGGAAGTGGACGAAAATTGAGCCATAATGGTTGTACAGCCGGCAATTTTGACCTACCCGACCATGGTTTTTTACTTCTGACTTGCTCCACAGGTCCTATGGAATGATCTACGGGGAATAGTTATCAATCAGAGCATTGACAAACGTTTTGAGGTATCATACATGTATATCAAGCTACCCCGAGGACCGGAAGTTGCCTATTACGGAGCTAAAATGGGATGCCAGGACCCTGACGGATATTTCGGGTAGTACCGCATATTGGTTTTTCGCATTTTTCTGGCTAACGGAGGGCTCCAGAAATAAAAACTAGACATATGTATTAAGCAGATACACCTGCGCACATATTTATTAAGGTATTTGGTTATTCGGGCCGCCATGGGGACCGGAAGGGGGTGAAAACATAGGTAAATCGTCTTATTTTAACCTACCGCCGGACATTGGTTTTACATTATTTACTCCAATCAAGGGGCGTATAAACAGTCTTACTGTATATATTTATAAAGCAGAGACATGTACAAACATTTTGAGGTATAATACATGTATGTCAAGCTATCCTGGAGACCGGAAGTGGACGAAAATTGAGCCATAATGGTTGTACAGCCGGCAATTTTGACCTACCCGACCATGGTTTTTTACTTCTGACTTGCTCCACAAGTCCTATGGAATGATCTACGGGTAATAGTTATCAAGCAGAGGCATTGACAAACGTTTTGAGGTATCATACATGTATATCAAGCTACCCGGAGGACCGGAAGTTGCCTATTACGGAGCTAAAATGGGATGCCAGGACCCTGACGGATATTTCGGGTAGTACCGCATATTGGTTTTTCGCATTTTTCTGGCTAACGGAGGGCTCCAGAAATAAAAACTAGACATATGTATTAAGCAGATACACCTGCGCACATATTTATTAAGGTATTTGGTTATTCGGGCCGCCATGGGGACCGTAAGGGGGTGAAAACATAGGTAAATCGTCTTATTTTAACCTACCGCCGGACATTGGTTTTACATTATTTACTCCAATCAAGGGGCGTATAGACAGTCTTACTGTATATATTTATAAAGCAGAGACATGTACAAACATTTTGAGGTATAATACATGTATGTCAAGCTATCCTGGAGACCGGAAGTGGACGAAACTTGAGCCATAATGGTTGTACAGCCGGCAATTTTGACCTACCCGACCATGGTTTTTTACTTCTGACTTGCTCCACAGGTCCTATGGAATGATCTACGGGGAATAGTTATCAAGCAGAGGCATTGACAAACGTTTTGAGGTATCATACATGTATATCAAGCTACCCCGAGGACCGGAAGTTGCCTATTACGGAGCTAAAATGGGATGGCAGGACCCTGACGGATATTTCGGGTAGTACCGCATATTGGTTTTTCGCATTTTTCTGGCTAACGGAGGGCTCCAGAAATAAAAACTAGACATATGTATTAAGCAGATACACCTGCGCACATATTTATTAAGGTATTTGGTTATTCGGGCCGCCATGGGGACCGGAAGGGGGTGAAAACATAGGTAAATCGTCTTATTTTAACCTACCGCCGGACATTGGTTTTACATTATTTACTCCAATCAAGGGGCGTATTGACAGTCTTACTGTATATATTTATAAAGCAGAGACATGTACAAACATTTTGAGGTATAATACATGTATGTCAAGCTATCCTGGAGACCGGAAGTGGACGAAAATTGAGCCATAATGGTTGTACAGCCGGCAATTTTGACCTACCCGACCATGGTTTTTTACTTCTGACTTGCTCCACAGGTCCTATGGAATGATCTACGGGGAATAGTTATCAAGCAGAGCATTGACAAACGTTTTGAGGTATCATACATGTATATCAAGCTACCCCGAGGACCGGAAGTTGCCTATTACGGAGCTAAAATGGGATGCCAGGACCCTGACGGATATTTCGGGTAGTACCGCATATTGGTTTTTCGCATTTTTCTGGCTAACGGAGGGCTCCAGAAATAAAAACTAGACATATGTATTAAGCAGATACACCTGCGCACATATTTATTAAGGTATTTGGTTATTCGGGCCGCCATGGGGACCGGAAGGGGGTGAAAACATAGGTAAATCGTCTTATTTTAACCTACCGCCGGACATTGGTTTTACATTATTTACTCCAATCAAGGGGCGTATAAACAGTCTTACTGTATATATTTATAAAGCAGAGACATGTACAAACATTTTGAGGTATAATACATGTATGTCAAGCTATCCTGGAGACCGGAAGTGGACGAAAATTGAGCCATAATGGTTGTACAGCCGGCAATTTTGACCTACCCGACCATGGTTTTTTACTTCTGACTTGCTCCACAAGTCCTATGGAATGATCTACGGGTAATAGTTATCAAGCAGAGGCATTGACAAACGTTTTGAGGTATCATACATGTATATCAAGCTACCCGGAGGACCGGAAGTTGCCTATTACGGAGCTAAAATGGGATGTCAGGACCCTGACGGATATTTCGGGTAGTACCGCATATTGGTTTTTCGCATTTTTCTGGCTAACGGAGGGCTCCAGAAATAAAAACTAGACATATGTATTAAGCAGATACACCTGCGCACATATTTATTAAGGTATTTGGTTATTCGGGCCGCCATGGGGACCGGAAGGGGGGGGGGGAACATAGGTAAATCGTCTTATTTTAACCTACCGCCGGACATTGGTTTTACATTATTTACTCCAATCAAGGGGCGTATAGACAGTCTTACTGTATATATTTATAAAGCAGAGACATGTACAAACATTTTGAGGTATAATACATGTATGTCAAGCTATCCTGGAGACCGGAAGTGGACGAAAATTGAGCCATAATGGTTGTACAGCCGGCAATTTTGACCTACCCGACCATGGTTTTTTACTTCTGACTTGCTCCACAGGTCCTATGGAATTATCTACGGGGAATAGTTATCAAGCAGAGGCATTGACAAACGTTTTGAGGTATCATACATGTATATCAAGCTACCCCGAGGACCGGAAGTTGCCTATTACGGAGCTAAAATGGGATGCCAGGACCCTGACGGATATTTCGGGTAGTACCGCATATTGGTTTTTCGCATTTTTCTGGCTAACGGAGGGCTCCAGAAATAAAAACTAGACATATGTATTAAGCAGATACACCTGCGCACATATTTATTAAGGTATTTGGTTATTCGGGCCGCCATGGGGACCGGAAGGGGGTGAAAACATAGGTAAATCGTCTTATTTTAACCTACCGCCGGACATTGGTTTTACATTATTTACTCCAATCAAGGGGCGTATAGACAGTCTTACTGTATATATTTATAAAGCAGAGACATGTACAAACATTTTGAGGTATAATACATGTATGTCAAGCTATCCTGGAGACCGGAAGTGGACGAAAATTGAGCCATAATGGTTGTACAGCCGGCAATTTTGACCTACCCGACCATGGTTTTTTACTTCTGACTTGCTCCACAGGTCCTATGGAATGATCTACGGGGAATAGTTATCAAGCAGAGGCATTGACAAACGTTTTGAGGTATCATACATGTATATCAAGCTACCCCGAGGACCGGAAGTTGCCTATTACGGAGCTAAAATGGGATGCCAGGACCCTGACGGATATTTCGGGTAGTACCGCATATTGGTTTTTCGCATTTTTCTGGCTAACGGAGGGCTCCAGAAATAAAACTAGACATATGTGTTAAGCAGATACACCTGCGCACATATGTATTAAGGTATTTGGTTATTCGGGCCGCCATGGGGACCGGAAGGGGGTGAAAACATAGGTAAATCGTCTTATTTTAACCTACCGCCGGACATTGGTTTTACATTATTTACTCCAATCAAGGGGCGTATAGACAGTCTTACTGTATATATTTATAAAGCAGAGACATGTACAAACATTTTGAGGTATAATACATGTATGTCAAGCTATCCTGGAGACCGGAAGTGGACGAAAATTGAGCCATAATGGTTGTACAGCCGGCAATTTTGACCTACCCGACCATGGTTTTTTACTTCTGACTTGCTCCACAGGTCCTATGGAATGATCTACGGGGAATAGTTATCAAGCAGAGCATTGACAAACGTTTTGAGGTATCATACATGTATATCAAGCTACCCCGAGGACCGGAAGTTGCCTATTACGGAGCTAAAATGGGATGCCAGGACCCTGACGGATATTTCGGGTAGTACCGCATATTGGTTTTTCGCATTTTTCTGGCTAACGGAGGGCTCCAGAAATAAAAACTAGACATATGTATTAAGCAGATACACCTGCGCACATATTTATTAAGGTATTTGGTTATTCGGGCCGCCATGGGGACCGGAAGGGGGTGAAAACATAGGTAAATCGTCTTATTTTAACCTACCGCCGGACATTGGTTTTACATTATTTACTCCAATCAAGGGGCGTATAAACAGTCTTACTGTATATATTTATAAAGCAGAGACATGTACAAACATTTTGAGGTATAATACATGTATGTCAAGCTATCTTGGAGACCGGAAGTGGACGAAAATTGAGCCATAATGGTTGTACAGCCGGCAATTTTGACCTACCCGACCATGGTTTTTTACTTCTCACTTGCTCCACAGGTCCTATGGAATGATCTACGGGGAATAGTTATCAAGCAGAGGCATTGACAAACGTTTTGAGGTATCATACATGTATATCAAGCTACCCCGAGGACCGGAAGTTGCCTATTACGGAGCTAAAATGGGATGCCAGGACCCTGACGGATATTTCGGGTAGTACCGCATATTGGTTTTTCGCATTTTTCTGGCTAACGGAGGGCTCCAGAAATAAAAACTAGACATATGTATTAAGCAGATACACCTGCGCACATATTTATTAAGGTATTTGGTTATTCGGGCCGCCATGGGGACCGGAAGGGGGTGAAAACATAGGTAAATCGTCTTATTTTAACCTACCGCCGGACATTGGTTTTACATTATTTACTCCAATCAAGGGGCGTATAAACAGTCTTACTGTATATATTTATAAAGCAGAGACATGTACAAACATTTTGAGGTATAATACATGTATGTCAAGCTATCCTGGAGACCGGAAGTGGACGAAAATTGAGCCATAATGGTTGTACAGCCGGCAATTTTGACCTACCCGACCATGGTTTTTTACTTCTGACTTGCTCCACAAGTCCTATGGAATGATCTACGGGTAATAGTTATCAAGCAGAGGCATTGACAAACGTTTTGAGGTATCATACATGTATATCAAGCTACCCGGAGGACCGGAAGTTGCCTATTACGGAGCTAAAATGGGATGCCAGGACCCTGACGGATATTTCGGGTAGTACCGCATATTGGTTTTTCGCATTTTTCTGGCTAACGGAGGGCTCCAGAAATAAAAACTAGACATATGTATTAAGCAGATACACCTGCGCACATATTTATTAAGGTATTTGGTTATTCGGGCCGCCATGGGGACCGGAAGGGGGTGAAAACATAGGTAAATCGTCTTATTTTAACCTACCGCCGGACATTGGTTTTACATTATTTACTCCAATCAAGGGGCGTATAAACAGTCTTACTGTATATATTTATAAAGCAGAGACATGTACAAACATTTTGAGGTATAATACATGTATGTCAAGCTATCCTGGAGACCGGAAGTGGACGAAAATTGAGCCATAATGGTTGTACAGCCGGCAATTTTGACCTACCCGACCATGGTTTTTTACTTCTCACTTGCTCCACAGGTCCTATGGAATGATCTACGGGGAATAGTTATCAAGCAGAGGCATTGACAAACGTTTTGAGGTATCATACATGTATATCAAGCTACCCCGAGGACCGGAAGTTGCCTATTACGGAGCTAAAATGGGATGCCAGGACCCTGACGGATATTTCGGGTAGTACCGCATATTGGTTTTTCGCATTTTTCTGGCTAACGGAGGGCTCCAGAAATAAAAACTAGACATATGTGTTAAGCAGATACACCTGCGCACATATGTATTTAGGTATTTGGTTATTCGGGCCGCCATGGGGACCGGAAGGGGGTGAAAACATAGGTAAATCGTCTTATTTTAACCTACCGCCGGACATTGGTTTTACATTATTTACTCCAATCAAGGGGCGTATAGACAGTCTTACTGTATATATTTATAAAGCAGAGACATGTACAAACATTTTGAGGTATAATACATGTATGTCAAGCTATCCTGGAGACCGGAAGTGGACGAAAATTGAGCCATAATGGTTGTACAGCCGGCAATTTTGACCTACCCGACCATGGTTTTTTACTTCTGACTTGCTCCACAGGTCCTATGGAATGATCTACGGGGAATAGTTATCAAGCAGAGCATTGACAAACGTTTTGAGGTATCATACATGTATATCAAGCTACCCCGAGGACCGGAAGTTGCCTATTACGGAGCTAAAATGGGATGCCAGGACCCTGACGGATATTTCGGGTAGTACCGCATATTGGTTTTTCGCATTTTTCTGGCTAACGGAGGGCTCCAGAAATAAAAACTAGACATATGTATTAAGCAGATACACCTGCGCACATATTTATTAAGGTATTTGGTTATTCGGGCCGCCATGGGGACCGGAAGGGGGTGAAAACATAGGTAAATCGTCTTATTTTAACCTACCGCCGGACATTGGTTTTACATTATTTACTCCAATCAAGGGGCGTATAAACAGTCTTACTGTATATATTTATAAAGCAGAGACATGTACAAACATTTTGAGGTATAATACATGTATGTCAAGCTATCCTGGAGACCGGAAGTGGACGAAAATTGAGCCATAATGGTTGTACAGCCGGCAATTTTGACCTACCCGACCATGGTTTTTTACTTCTGACTTGCTCCACAAGTCCTATGGAATGATCTACGGGTAATAGTTATCAAGCAGAGGCATTGACAAACGTTTTGAGGTATCATACATGTATATCAAGCTACCCGGAGGACCGGAAGTTGCCTATTACGGAGCTAAAATGGGATGCCAGGACCCTGACGGATATTTCGGGTAGTACCGCATATTGGTTTTTCGCATTTTTCTGGCTAACGGAGGGCTCCAGAAATAAAAACTAGACATATGTATTAAGCAGATACACCTGCGCACATATTTATTAAGGTATTTGGTTATTCGGGCCGCCATGGGGACCGGAAGGGGGTGAAAACATAGGTAAATCGTCTTATTTTAACCTACCGCCGGACATTGGTTTTACATTATTTACTCCAATCAAGGGGCGTATAAACAGTCTTACTGTATATATTTATAAAGCAGAGACATGTACAAACATTTTGAGGTATAATACATGTATGTCAAGCTATCCTGGAGACCGGAAGTGGACGAAAATTGAGCCATAATGGTTGTACAGCCGGCAATTTTGACCTACCCGACCATGGTTTTTTACTTCTGACTTGCTCCACAAGTCCTATGGAATGATCTACGGGTAATAGTTATCAAGCAGAGGCATTGACAAACGTTTTGAGGTATCATACATGTATATCAAGCTACCCGGAGGACCGGAAGTTGCCTATTACGGAGCTAAAATGGGATGCCAGGACCCTGACGGATATTTCGGGTAGTACCGCATATTGGTTTTTCGCATTTTTCTGGCTAACGGAGGGCTCCAGAAATAAAAACTAGACATATGTATTAAGCAGATACACCTGCGCACATATTTATTAAGGTATTTGGTTATTCGGGCCGCCATGGGGACCGGAAGGGGGTGAAAACATAGGTAAATCGTCTTATTTTAACCTACCGCCGGACATTGGTTTTACATTATTTACTCCAATCAAGGGGCGTATAAACAGTCTTACTGTATATATTTATAAAGCAGAGACATGTACAAACATTTTGAGGTATAATACATGTATGTCAAGCTATCCTGGAGACCGGAAGTGGACGAAAATTGAGCCATAATGGTTGTACAGCCGGCAATTTTGACCTACCCGACCATGGTTTTTTACTTCTGACTTGCTCCACAAGTCCTATGGAATGATCTACGGGTAATAGTTATCAAGCAGAGGCATTGACAAACGTTTTGAGGTATCATACATGTATATCAAGCTACCCGGAGGACCGGAAGTTGCCTATTACGGAGCTAAAATGGGATGCCAGGACCCTGACGGATATTTCGGGTAGTACCGCATATTGGTTTTTCGCATTTTTCTGGCTAACGGAGGGCTCCAGAAATAAAAACTAGACATATGTATTAAGCAGATACACCTGCGCACATATTTATTAAGGTATTTGGTTATTCGGGCCGCCATGGGGACCGGAAGGGGGTGAAAACATAGGTAAATCGTCTTATTTTAACCTACCGCCGGACATTGGTTTTACATTATTTACTCCAATCAAGGGGCGTATAGACAGTCTTACTGTATATA
The DNA here is from genome assembly GCA_963680875.1 of Bathymodiolus brooksi. NCBI lineage: Eukaryota > Metazoa > Mollusca > Bivalvia > Mytilida > Modiolidae > Bathymodiolus > Bathymodiolus brooksi. Next base: position 88,155,361 of record OY804581.1, on the reverse strand, counting down.
TTTATAAAGCAGAGACATGTACAAACATTTTGAGGTATAATACATGTATGTCAAGCTATCCTGGAGACCGGAAGTGGACGAAAATTGAGCCATAATGGTTGTACAGCCGGCAATTTTGACCTACCCGACCATGGTTTTTTACTTCTGACTTGCTCCACAAGTCCTATGGAATGATCTACGGGTAATAGTTATCAAGCAGAGGCATTGACAAACGTTTTGAGGTATCATACATGTATATCAAGCTACCCGGAGGACCGGAAGTTGCCTATTACGGAGCTAAAATGGGATGCCAGGACCCTGACGGATATTTCGGGTAGTACCGCATATTGGTTTTTCGCATTTTTCTGGCTAACGGAGGGCTCCAGAAATAAAAACTAGACATATGTATTAAGCAGATACACCTGCGCACATATTTATTAAGGTATTTGGTTATTCGGGCCGCCATGGGGACCGGAAGGGGGTGAAAACATAGGTAAATCGTCTTATTTTAACCTACCGCCGGACATTGGTTTTACATTATTTACTCCAATCAAGGGGCGTATAGACAGTCTTACTGTATATATTTATAAAGCAGAGACATGTACAAACATTTTGAGGTATAATACATGTATGTCAAGCTATCCTGGAGACCGGAAGTGGACGAAAATTGAGCCATAATGGTTGTACAGCCGGCAATTTTGACCTACCCGACCATGGTTTTTTACTTCTGACTTGCTCCACAAGTCCTATGGAATGATCTACGGGTAATAGTTATCAAGCAGAGGCATTGACAAACGTTTTGAGGTATCATACATGTATATCAAGCTACCCGGAGGACCGGAAGTTGCCTATTACGGAGCTAAAATGGGATGCCAGGACCCTGACGGATATTTCGGGTAGTACCGCATATTGGTTTTTCGCATTTTTCTGGCTAACGGAGGGCTCCAGAAATAAAAACTAGACATATGTATTAAGCAGATACACCTGCGCACATATTTATTAAGGTATTTGGTTATTCGGGCCGCCATGGGGACCGGAAGGGGGTGAAAACATAGGTAAATCGTCTTATTTTAACCTACCGCCGGACATTGGTTTTACATTATTTACTCCAATCAAGGGGCGTATAAACAGTCTTACTGTATATATTTATAAAGCAGAGACATGTACAAACATTTTGAGGTATAATACATGTATGTCAAGCTATCCTGGAGACCGGAAGTGGACGAAAATTGAGCCATAATGGTTGTACAGCCGGCAATTTTGACCTACCCGACCATGGTTTTTTACTTCTGACTTGCTCCACAAGTCCTATGGAATGATCTACGGGTAATAGTTATCAAGCAGAGGCATTGACAAACGTTTTGAGGTATCATACATGTATATCAAGCTACCCGGAGGACCGGAAGTTGCCTATTACGGAGCTAAAATGGGATGCCAGGACCCTGACGGATATTTCGGGTAGTACCGCATATTGGTTTTTCGCATTTTTCTGGCTAACGGAGGGCTCCAGAAATAAAAACTAGACATATGTATTAAGCAGATACACCTGCGCACATATTTATTAAGGTATTTGGTTATTCGGGCCGCCATGGGGACCGGAAGGGGGTGAAAACATAGGTAAATCGTCTTATTTTAACCTACCGCCGGACATTGGTTTTACATTATTTACTCCAATCAAGGGGCGTATAGACAGTCTTACTGTATATATTTATAAAGCAGAGACATGTACAAACATTTTGAGGTATAATACATGTATGTCAAGCTATCCTGGAGACCGGAAGTGGACGAAAATTGAGCCATAATGGTTGTACAGCCGGCAATTTTGACCTACCCGACCATGGTTTTTTACTTCTGACTTGCTCCACAAGTCCTATGGAATGATCTACGGGTAATAGTTATCAAGCAGAGGCATTGACAAACGTTTTGAGGTATCATACATGTATATCAAGCTACCCGGAGGACCGGAAGTTGCCTATTACGGAGCTAAAATGGGATGCCAGGACCCTGACGGATATTTCGGGTAGTACCGCATATTGGTTTTTCGCATTTTTCTGGCTAACGGAGGGCTCCAGAAATAAAAACTAGACATATGTATTAAGCAGATACACCTGCGCACATATTTATTAAGGTATTTGGTTATTCGGGCCGCCATGGGGACCGGAAGGGGGTGAAAACATAGGTAAATCGTCTTATTTTAACCTACCGCCGGACATTGGTTTTACATTATTTACTCCAATCAAGGGGCGTATAAACAGTCTTACTGTATATATTTATAAAGCAGAGACATGTACAAACATTTTGAGGTATAATACATGTATGTCAAGCTATCCTGGAGACCGGAAGTGGACGAAAATTGAGCCATAATGGTTGTACAGCCGGCAATTTTGACCTACCCGACCATGGTTTTTTACTTCTGACTTGCTCCACAAGTCCTATGGAATGATCTACGGGTAATAGTTATCAAGCAGAGGCATTGACAAACGTTTTGAGGTATCATACATGTATATCAAGCTACCCGGAGGACCGGAAGTTGCCTATTACGGAGCTAAAATGGGATGCCAGGACCCTGACGGATATTTCGGGTAGTACCGCATATTGGTTTTTCGCATTTTTCTGGCTAACGGAGGGCTCCAGAAATAAAAACTAGACATATGTATTAAGCAGATACACCTGCGCACATATTTATTAAGGTATTTGGTTATTCGGGCCGCCATGGGGACCGGAAGGGGGTGAAAACATAGGTAAATCGTCTTATTTTAACCTACCGCCGGACATTGGTTTTACATTATTTACTCCAATCAAGGGGCGTATAAACAGTCTTACTGTATATATTTATAAAGCAGAGACATGTACAAACATTTTGAGGTATAATACATGTATGTCAAGCTATCCTGGAGACCGGAAGTGGACGAAAATTGAGCCATAATGGTTGTACAGCCGGCAATTTTGACCTACCCGACCATGGTTTTTTACTTCTGACTTGCTCCACAAGTCCTATGGAATGATCTACGGGTAATAGTTATCAAGCAGAGGCATTGACAAACGTTTTGAGGTATCATACATGTATATCAAGCTACCCGGAGGACCGGAAGTTGCCTATTACGGAGCTAAAATGGGATGCCAGGACCCTGACGGATATTTCGGGTAGTACCGCATATTGGTTTTTCGCATTTTTCTGGCTAACGGAGGGCTCCAGAAATAAAAACTAGACATATGTATTAAGCAGATACACCTGCGCACATATTTATTAAGGTATTTGGTTATTCGGGCCGCCATGGGGACCGGAAGGGGGTGAAAACATAGGTAAATCGTCTTATTTTAACCTACCGCCGGACATTGGTTTTACATTATTTACTCCAATCAAGGGGCGTATAAACAGTCTTACTGTATATATTTATAAAGCAGAGACATGTACAAACATTTTGAGGTATAATACATGTATGTCAAGCTATCCTGGAGACCGGAAGTGGACGAAAATTGAGCCATAATGGTTGTACAGCCGGCAATTTTGACCTACCCGACCATGGTTTTTTACTTCTGACTTGCTCCACAAGTCCTATGGAATGATCTACGGGTAATAGTTATCAAGCAGAGGCATTGACAAACGTTTTGAGGTATCATACATGTATATCAAGCTACCCGGAGGACCGGAAGTTGCCTATTACGGAGCTAAAATGGGATGCCAGGACCCTGACGGATATTTCGGGTAGTACCGCATATTGGTTTTTCGCATTTTTCTGGCTAACGGAGGGCTCCAGAAATAAAAACTAGACATATGTATTAAGCAGATACACCTGCGCACATATTTATTAAGGTATTTGGTTATTCGGGCCGCCATGGGGACCGGAAGGGGGTGAAAACATAGGTAAATCGTCTTATTTTAACCTACCGCCGGACATTGGTTTTACATTATTTACTCCAATCAAGGGGCGTATAAACAGTTTTACTGTATATATTTATAAAGCAGAGACATGTACAAACATTTTGAGGTATAATACATGTATGTCAAGCTATCCTGGAGACCGGAAGTGGACGAAAATTGAGCCATAATGGTTGTACAGCCGGCAATTTTGACCTACCCGACCATGGTTTTTTACTTCTGACTTGCTCCACAAGTCCTATGGAATGATCTACGGGTAATAGTTATCAAGCAGAGGCATTGACAAACGTTTTGAGGTATCATACATGTATATCAAGCTACCCGGAGGACCGGAAGTTGCCTATTACGGAGCTAAAATGGGATGCCAGGACCCTGACGGATATTTCGGGTAGTACCGCATATTGGTTTTTCGCATTTTTCTGGCTAACGGAGGGCTCCAGAAATAAAAACTAGACATATGTATTAAGCAGATACACCTGCGCACATATTTATTAAGGTATTTGGTTATTCGGGCCGCCATGGGGACCGGAAGGGGGTGAAAACATAGGTAAATCGTCTTATTTTAACCTACCGCCGGACATTGGTTTTACATTATTTACTCCAATCAAGGGGCGTATAAACAGTCTTACTGTATATATTTATAAAGCAGAGACATGTACAAACATTTTGAGGTATAATACATGTATGTCAAGCTATCCTGGAGACCGGAAGTGGACGAAAATTGAGCCATAATGGTTGTACAGCCGGCAATTTTGACCTACCCGACCATGGTTTTTTACTTCTGACTTGCTCCACAAGTCCTATGGAATGATCTACGGGTAATAGTTATCAAGCAGAGGCATTGACAAACGTTTTGAGGTATCATACATGTATATCAAGCTACCCGGAGGACCGGAAGTTGCCTATTACGGAGCTAAAATGGGATGCCAGGACCCTGACGGATATTTCGGGTAGTACCGCATATTGGTTTTTCGCATTTTTCTGGCTAACGGAGGGCTCCAGAAATAAAAACTAGACATATGTATTAAGAAGATACACCTGCGCACATATTTATTAAGGTATTTGGTTATTCGGGCCGCCATGGGGACCGGAAGGGGGTGAAAACATAGGTAAATCGTCTTATTTTAACCTACCGCCGGACATTGGTTTTACATTATTTACTCCAATCAAGGGGCGTATAAACAGTCTTACTGTATATATTTATAAAGCAGAGACATGTACAAACATTTTGAGGTATAATACATGTATGTCAAGCTATCCTGGAGACCGGAAGTGGACGAAAATTGAGCCATAATGGTTGTACAGCCGGCAATTTTGACCTACCCGACCATGGTTTTTTACTTCTGACTTGCTCCACAAGTCCTATGGAATGATCTACGGGTAATAGTTATCAAGCAGAGGCATTGACAAACGTTTTGAGGTATCATACATGTATATCAAGCTACCCGGAGGACCGGAAGTTGCCTATTACGGAGCTAAAATGGGATGCCAGGACCCTGACGGATATTTCGGGTAGTACCGCATATTGGTTTTTCGCATTTTTCTGGCTAACGGAGGGCTCCAGAAATAAAAACTAGACATATGTATTAAGAAGATACACCTGCGCACATATTTATTAAGGTATTTGGTTATTCGGGCCGCCATGGGGACCGGAAGGGGGTGAAAACATAGGTAAATCGTCTTATTTTAACCTACCGCCGGACATTGGTTTTACATTATTTACTCCAATCAAGGGGCGTATAAACAGTCTTACTGTATATATTTATAAAGCAGAGACATGTACAAACATTTTGAGGTATAATACATGTATGTCAAGCTATCCTGGAGACCGGAAGTGGACGAAAATTGAGCCATAATGGTTGTACAGCCGGCAATTTTGACCTACCCGACCATGGTTTTTTACTTCTGACTTGCTCCACAAGTCCTATGGAATGATCTACGGGTAATAGTTATCAAGCAGAGGCATTGACAAACGTTTTGAGGTATCATACATGTATATCAAGCTACCCGGAGGACCGGAAGTTGCCTATTACGGAGCTAAAATGGGATGCCAGGACCCTGACGGATATTTCGGGTAGTACCGCATATTGGTTTTTCGCATTTTTCTGGCTAACGGAGGGCTCCAGAAATAAAAACTAGACATATGTATTAAGCAGATACACCTGCGCACATATTTATTAAGGTATTTGGTTATTCGGGCCGCCATGGGGACCGGAAGGGGGTGAAAACATAGGTAAATCGTCTTATTTTAACCTACCGCCGGACATTGGTTTTACATTATTTACTCCAATCAAGGGGCGTATAGACAGTCTTACTGTATATATTTATAAAGCAGAGACATGTACAAACATTTTGAGGTATAATACATGTATGTCAAGCTATCCTGGAGACCGGAAGTGGACGAAAATTGAGCCATAATGGTTGTACAGCCGGCAATTTTGACCTACCCGACCATGGTTTTTTACTTCTGACTTGCTCCACAAGTCCTATGGAATGATCTACGGGTAATAGTTATCAAGCAGAGGCATTGACAAACGTTTTGAGGTATCATACATGTATATCAAGCTACCCGGAGGACCGGAAGTTGCCTATTACGGAGCTAAAATGGGATGCCAGGACCCTGACGGATATTTCGGGTAGTACCGCATATTGGTTTTTCGCATTTTTCTGGCTAACGGAGGGCTCCAGAAATAAAAACTAGACATATGTATTAAGCAGATACACCTGCGCACATATTTATTAAGGTATTTGGTTATTCGGGCCGCCATGGGGACCGGAAGGGGGTGAAAACATAGGTAAATCGTCTTATTTTAACCTACCGCCGGACATTGGTTTTACATTATTTACTCCAATCAAGGGGCGTATAAACAGTCTTACTGTATATATTTATAAAGCAGAGACATGTACAAACATTTTGAGGTATAATACATGTATGTCAAGCTATCCTGGAGACCGGAAGTGGACGAAAATTGAGCCATAATGGTTGTACAGCCGGCAATTTTGACCTACCCGACCATGGTTTTTTACTTCTGACTTGCTCCACAAGTCCTATGGAATGATCTACGGGTAATAGTTATCAAGCAGAGGCATTGACAAACGTTTTGAGGTATCATACATGTATATCAAGCTACCCGGAGGACCGGAAGTTGCCTATTACGGAGCTAAAATGGGATGCCAGGACCCTGACGGATATTTCGGGTAGTACCGCATATTGGTTTTTCGCATTTTTCTGGCTAACGGAGGGCTCCAGAAATAAAAACTAGACATATGTATTAAGCAGATACACCTGCGCACATATTTATTAAGGTATTTGGTTATTCGGGCCGCCATGGGGACCGGAAGGGGGTGAAAACATAGGTAAATCGTCTTATTTTAACCTACCGCCGGACATTGGTTTTACATTATTTACTCCAATCAAGGGGCGTATAAACAGTCTTACTGTATATATTTATAAAGCAGAGACATGTACAAACATTTTGAGGTATAATACATGTATGTCAAGCTATCCTGGAGACCGGAAGTGGACGAAAATTGAGCCATAATGGTTGTACAGCCGGCAATTTTGACCTACCCGACCATGGTTTTTTACTTCTGACTTGCTCCACAAGTCCTATGGAATGATCTACGGGTAATAGTTATCAAGCAGAGGCATTGACAAACGTTTTGAGGTATCATACATGTATATCAAGCTACCCGGAGGACCGGAAGTTGCCTATTACGGAGCTAAAATGGGATGCCAGGACCCTGACGGATATTTCGGGTAGTACCGCATATTGGTTTTTCGCATTTTTCTGGCTAACGGAGGGCTCCAGAAATAAAAACTAGACATATGTATTAAGAAGATACACCTGCGCACATATTTATTAAGGTATTTGGTTATTCGGGCCGCCATGGGGACCGGAAGGGGGTGAAAACATAGGTAAATCGTCTTATTTTAACCTACCGCCGGACATTGGTTTTACATTATTTACTCCAATCAAGGGGCGTATAAACAGTCTTACTGTATATATTTATAAAGCAGAGACATGTACAAACATTTTGAGGTATAATACATGTATGTCAAGCTATCCTGGAGACCGGAAGTGGACGAAAATTGAGCCATAATGGTTGTACAGCCGGCAATTTTGACCTACCCGACCATGGTTTTTTACTTCTGACTTGCTCCACAAGTCCTATGGAATGATCTACGGGTAATAGTTATCAAGCAGAGGCATTGACAAACGTTTTGAGGTATCATACATGTATATCAAGCTACCCGGAGGACCGGAAGTTGCCTATTACGGAGCTAAAATGGGATGCCAGGACCCTGACGGATATTTCGGGTAGTACCGCATATTGGTTTTTCGCATTTTTCTGGCTAACGGAGGGCTCCAGAAATAAAAACTAGACATATGTATTAAGCAGATACACCTGCGCACATATTTATTAAGGTATTTGGTTATTCGGGCCGCCATGGGGACCGGAAGGGGGTGAAAACATAGGTAAATCGTCTTATTTTAACCTACCGCCGGACATTGGTTTTACATTATTTACTCCAATCAAGGGGCGTATAAACAGTCTTACTGTATATATTTATAAAGCAGAGACATGTACAAACATTTTGAGGTATAATACATGTATGTCAAGCTATCCTGGAGACCGGAAGTGGACGAAAATTGAGCCATAATGGTTGTACAGCCGGCAATTTTGACCTACCCGACCATGGTTTTTTACTTCTGACTTGCTCCACAAGTCCTATGGAATGATCTACGGGTAATAGTTATCAAGCAGAGGCATTGACAAACGTTTTGAGGTATCATACATGTATATCAAGCTACCCGGAGGACCGGAAGTTGCCTATTACGGAGCTAAAATGGGATGCCAGGACCCTGACGGATATTTCGGGTAGTACCGCATATTGGTTTTTCGCATTTTTCTGGCTAACGGAGGGCTCCAGAAATAAAAACTAGACATATGTATTAAGCAGATACACCTGCGCACATATTTATTAAGGTATTTGGTTATTCGGGCCGCCATGGGGACCGGAAGGGGGTGAAAACATAGGTAAATCGTCTTATTTTAACCTACCGCCGGACATTGGTTTTACATTATTTACTCCAATCAAGGGGCGTATAAACAGTCTTACTGTATATATTTATAAAGCAGAGACATGTACAAACATTTTGAGGTATAATACATGTATGTCAAGCTATCCTGGAGACCGGAAGTGGACGAAAATTGAGCCATAATGGTTGTACAGCCGGCAATTTTGACCTACCCGACCATGGTTTTTTACTTCTGACTTGCTCCACAAGTCCTATGGAATGATCTACGGGTAATAGTTATCAAGCAGAGGCATTGACAAACGTTTTGAGGTATCATACATGTATATCAAGCTACCCGGAGGACCGGAAGTTGCCTATTACGGAGCTAAAATGGGATGCCAGGACCCTGACGGATATTTCGGGTAGTACCGCATATTGGTTTTTCGCATTTTTCTGGCTAACGGAGGGCTCCAGAAATAAAAACTAGACATATGTATTAAGCAGATACACCTGCGCACATATTTATTAAGGTATTTGGTTATTCGGGCCGCCATGGGGACCGGAAGGGGGTGAAAACATAGGTAAATCGTCTTATTTTAACCTACCGCCGGACATTGGTTTTACATTATTTACTCCAATCAAGGGGCGTATAAACAGTCTTACTGTATATATTTATAAAGCAGAGACATGTACAAACATTTTGAGGTATAATACATGTATGTCAAGCTATCCTGGAGACCGGAAGTGGACGAAAATTGAGCCATAATGGTTGTACAGCCGGCAATTTTGACCTACCCGACCATGGTTTTTTACTTCTGACTTGCTCCACAAGTCCTATGGAATGATCTACGGGTAATAGTTATCAAGCAGAGGCATTGACAAACGTTTTGAGGTATCATACATGTATATCAAGCTACCCGGAGGACCGGAAGTTGCCTATTACGGAGCTAAAATGGGATGCCAGGACCCTGACGGATATTTCGGGTAGTACCGCATATTGGTTTTTCGCATTTTTCTGGCTAACGGAGGGCTCCAGAAATAAAAACTAGACATATGTATTAAGCAGATACACCTGCGCACATATTTATTAAGGTATTTGGTTATTCGGGCCGCCATGGGGACCGGAAGGGGGTGAAAACATAGGTAAATCGTCTTATTTTAACCTACCGCCGGACATTGGTTTTACATTATTTACTCCAATCAAGGGGCGTATAGACAGTCTTACTGTATATATTTATAAAGCAGAGACATGTACAAACATTTTGAGGTATAATACATGTATGTCAAGCTATCCTGGAGACCGGAAGTGGACGAAAATTGAGCCATAATGGTTGTACAGCCGGCAATTTTGACCTACCCGACCATGGTTTTTTACTTCTGACTTGCTCCACAAGTCCTATGGAATGATCTACGGGTAATAGTTATCAAGCAGAGGCATTGACAAACGTTTTGAGGTATCATACATGTATATCAAGCTACCCGGAGGACCGGAAGTTGCCTATTACGGAGCTAAAATGGGATGCCAGGACCCTGACGGATATTTCGGGTAGTACCGCATATTGGTTTTTCGCATTTTTCTGGCTAACGGAGGGCTCCAGAAATAAAAACTAGACATATGTATTAAGAAGATACACCTGCGCACATATTTATTAAGGTATTTGGTTATTCGGGCCGCCATGGGGACCGGAAGGGGGTGAAAACATAGGTAAATCGTCTTATTTTAACCTACCGCCGGACATTGGTTTTACATTATTTACTCCAATCAAGGGGCGTATAAACAGTCTTACTGTATATATTTATAAAGCAGAGACATGTACAAACATTTTGAGGTATAATACATGTATGTCAAGCTATCCTGGAGACCGGAAGTGGACGAAAATTGAGCCATAATGGTTGTACAGCCGGCAATTTTGACCTACCCGACCATGGTTTTTTACTTCTGACTTGCTCCACAAGTCCTATGGAATGATCTACGGGTAATAGTTATCAAGCAGAGGCATTGACAAACGTTTTGAGGTATCATACATGTATATCAAGCTACCCGGAGGACCGGAAGTTGCCTATTACGGAGCTAAAATGGGATGCCAGGACCCTGACGGATATTTCGGGTAGTACCGCATATTGGTTTTTCGCATTTTTCTGGTTAACGGAGGGCTCCAGAAATAAAAACTAGACATATGTATTAAGCAGATACACCTGCGCACATATTTATTAAGGTATTTGGTTATTCGGGCCGCCATGGGGACCGGAAGGGGGTGAAAACATAGGTAAATCGTCTTATTTTAACCTACCGCCGGACATTGGTTTTACATTATTTACTCCAATCAAGGGGCGTATAGACAGTCTTACTGTATATATTTATAAAGCAGAGACATGTACAAACATTTTGAGGTATAATACATGTATGTCAAGCTATCCTGGAGACCGGAAGTGGACGAAAATTGAGCCATAATGGTTGTACAGCCGGCAATTTTGACCTACCCGACCATGGTTTTTTACTTCTGACTTGCTCCACAGGTCCTATGGAATGATCTACGGGGAATAGTTATCAAGCAGAGCATTGACAAACGTTTTGAGGTATCATACATGTATATCAAGCTACCCCGAGGACCGGAAGTTGCCTATTACGGAGCTAAAATGGGATGCCAGGACCCTGACGGATATTTCGGGTAGTACCGCATATTGGTTTTTCGCATTTTTCTGGCTAACGGAGGGCTCCAGAAATAAAAACTAGACATATGTATTAAGCAGATACACCTGCGCACATATTTATTAAGGTATTTGGTTGTTCGGGCCGCCATGGGGACCGGAAGGGGGTGAAAACATAGGTAAATCGTCTTATTTTAACCTACCGCCGGACATTGGTTTTACATTATTTACTCCAATCAAGGGACGTATAAACAGTCTTACTGTATATATTTATAAAGCAGAGACATGTACAAACATTTTGAGGTATAATACATGTATGTCAAGCTATCCTGGAGACCGGAAGTGGACGAAAATTGAGCCATAATGGTTGTACAGCCGGCAATTTTGACCTACCCGACCATGGTTTTTTACTTCTGACTTGCTCCACAAGTCCTATGGAATGATCTACGGGTAATAGTTATCAAGCAGAGGCATTGACAAACGTTTTGAGGTATCATACATGTATATCAAGCTACCCGGAGGACCGGAAGTTGCCTATTACGGAGCTAAAATGGGATGCCAGGACCCTGACGGATATTTCGGGTAGTACCGCATATTGGTTTTTCGCATTTTTCTGGCTAACGGAGGGCTCCAGAAATAAAAACTAGACATATGTATTAAGCAGATACACCTGCGCACATATTTATTAAGGTATTTGGTTATTCGGGCCGCCATGGGGACCGGAAGGGGGTGAAAACATAGGTAAATCGTCTTATTTTAACCTACCGCCGGACATTGGTTTTACATTATTTACTCCAATCAAGGGGCGTATAAACAGTCTTACTGTATATATTTATAAAGCAGAGACATGTACAAACATTTTGAGGTATAATACATGTATGTCAAGCTATCCTGGAGACCGGAAGTGGACGAAAATTGAGCCATAATGGTTGTACAGCCGGCAATTTTGACCTACCCGACCATGGTTTTTTACTTCTGACTTGCTCCACAAGTCCTATGGAATGATCTACGGGTAATAGTTATCAAGCAGAGGCATTGACAAACGTTTTGAGGTATCATACATGTATATCAAGCTACCCGGAGGACCGGAAGTTGCCTATTACGGAGCTAAAATGGGATGCCAGGACCCTGACGGATATTTCGGGTAGTACCGCATATTGGTTTTTCGCATTTTTCTGGTTAACGGAGGGCTCCAGAAATAAAAACTAGACATATGTATTAAGCAGATACACCTGCGCACATATTTATTAAGGTATTTGGTTATTCGGGCCGCCATGGGGACCGGAAGGGGGTGAAAACATAGGTAAATCGTCTTATTTTAACCTACCGCCGGACATTGGTTTTACATTATTTACTCCAATCAAGGGGCGTATAGACAGTCTTACTGTATATATTTATAAAGCAGAGACATGTACAAACATTTTGAGGTATAATACATGTATGTCAAGCTATCCTGGAGACCGGAAGTGGACGAAAATTGAGCCATAATGGTTGTACAGCCGGCAATTTTGACCTACCCGACCATGGTTTTTTACTTCTGACTTGCTCCACAGGTCCTATGGAATGATCTACGGGGAATAGTTATCAAGCAGAGCATTGACAAACGTTTTGAGGTATCATACATGTATATCAAGCTACCCCGAGGACCGGAAGTTGCCTATTACGGAGCTAAAATGGGATGCCAGGACCCTGACGGATATTTCGGGTAGTACCGCATATTGGTTTTTCGCATTTTTCTGGCTAACGGAGGGCTCCAGAAATAAAAACTAGACATATGTATTAAGCAGATACACCTGCGCACATATTTATTAAGGTATTTGGTTATTCGGGCCGCCATGGGGACCGGAAGGGGGTGAAAACATAGGTAAATCGTCTTATTTTAACCTACCGCCGGACATTGGTTTTACATTATTTACTCCAATCAAGGGACGTATAAACAGTCTTACTGTATATATTTATAAAGCAGAGACATGTACAAACATTTTGAGGTATAATACATGTATGTCAAGCTATCCTGGAGACCGGAAGTGGACGAAAATTGAGCCATAATGGTTGTACAGCCGGCAATTTTGACCTACCCGACCATGGTTTTTTACTTCTGACTTGCTCCACAAGTCCTATGGAATGATCTACGGGTAATAGTTATCAAGCAGAGGCATTGACAAACGTTTTGAGGTATCATACATGTATATCAAGCTACCCGGAGGACCGGAAGTTGCCTATTACGGAGCTAAAATGGGATGCCAGGACCCTGACGGATATTTCGGGTAGTACCGCATATTGGTTTTTCGCATTTTTCTGGCTAACGGAGGGCTCCAGAAATAAAAACTAGACATATGTATTAAGCAGATACACCTGCGCACATATTTATTAAGGTATTTGGTTATTCGGGCCGCCATGGGGACCGGAAGGGGGTGAAAACATAGGTAAATCGTCTTATTTTAACCTACCGCCGGACATTGGTTTTACATTATTTACTCCAATCAAGGGGCGTATAAACAGTCTTACTGTATATATTTATAAAGCAGAGACATGTACAAACATTTTGAGGTATAATACATGTATGTCAAGCTATCCTGGAGACCGGAAGTGGACGAAAATTGAGCCATAATGGTTGTACAGCCGGCAATTTTGACCTACCCGACCATGGTTTTTTACTTCTGACTTGCTCCACAAGTCCTATGGAATGATCTACGGGTAATAGTTATCAAGCAGAGGCATTGACAAACGTTTTGAGGTATCATACATGTATATCAAGCTACCCGGAGGACCGGAAGTTGCCTATTACGGAGCTAAAATGGGATGCCAGGACCCTGACGGATATTTCGGGTAGTACCGCATATTGGTTTTTCGCATTTTTCTGGCTAACGGAGGGCTCCAGAAATAAAAACTAGACATATGTATTAAGAAGATACACCTGCGCACATATTTATTAAGGTATTTGGTTATTCGGGCCGCCATGGGGACCGGAAGGGGGTGAAAACATAGGTAAATCGTCTTATTTTAACCTACCGCCGGACATTGGTTTTACATTATTTACTCCAATCAAGGGGCGTATAAACAGTCTTACTGTATATATTTATAAAGCAGAGACATGTACAAACATTTTGAGGTATAATACATGTATGTCAAGCTATCCTGGAGACCGGAAGTGGACGAAAATTGAGCCATAATGGTTGTACAGCCGGCAATTTTGACCTACCCGACCATGGTTTTTTACTTCTGACTTGCTCCACAAGTCCTATGGAATGATCTACGGGTAATAGTTATCAAGCAGAGGCATTGACAAACGTTTTGAGGTATCATACATGTATATCAAGCTACCCGGAGGACCGGAAGTTGCCTATTACGGAGCTAAAATGGGATGCCAGGACCCTGACGGATATTTCGGGTAGTACCGCATATTGGTTTTTCGCATTTTTCTGGCTAACGGAGGGCTCCAGAAATAAAAACTAGACATATGTATTAAGCAGATACACCTGCGCACATATTTATTAAGGTATTTGGTTATTCGGGCCGCCATGGGGACCGGAAGGGGGTGAAAACATAGGTAAATCGTCTTATTTTAACCTACCGCCGGACATTGGTTTTACATTATTTACTCCAATCAAGGGGCGTATAAACAGTCTTACTGTATATATTTATAAAGCAGAGACATGTACAAACATTTTGAGGTATAATACATGTATGTCAAGCTATCCTGGAGACCGGAAGTGGACGAAAATTGAGCCATAATGGTTGTACAGCCGGCAATTTTGACCTACCCGACCATGGTTTTTTACTTCTGACTTGCTCCACAAGTCCTATGGAATGATCTACGGGTAATAGTTATCAAGCAGAGGCATTGACAAACGTTTTGAGGTATCATACATGTATATCAAGCTACCCGGAGGACCGGAAGTTGCCTATTACGGAGCTAAAATGGGATGCCAGGACCCTGACGGATATTTCGGGTAGTACCGCATATTGGTTTTTCGCATTTTTCTGGCTAACGGAGGGCTCCAGAAATAAAAACTAGACATATGTATTAAGCAGATACACCTGCGCACATATTTATTAAGGTATTTGGTTATTCGGGCCGCCATGGGGACCGGAAGGGGGTGAAAACATAGGTAAATCGTCTTATTTTAACCTACCGCCGGACATTGGTTTTACATTATTTACTCCAATCAAGGGGCGTATAAACAGTCTTACTGTATATATTTATAAAGCAGAGACATGTACAAACATTTTGAGGTATAATACATGTATGTCAAGCTATCCTGGAGACCGGAAGTGGACGAAAATTGAGCCATAATGGTTGTACAGCCGGCAATTTTGACCTACCCGACCATGGTTTTTTACTTCTGACTTGCTCCACAAGTCCTATGGAATGATCTACGGGTAATAGTTATCAAGCAGAGGCATTGACAAACGTTTTGAGGTATCATACATGTATATCAAGCTACCCGGAGGACCGGAAGTTGCCTATTACGGAGCTAAAATGGGATGCCAGGACCCTGACGGATATTTCGGGTAGTACCGCATATTGGTTTTTCGCATTTTTCTGGCTAACGGAGGGCTCCAGAAATAAAAACTAGACATATGTATTAAGCAGATACACCTGCGCACATATTTATTAAGGTATTTGGTTATTCGGGCCGCCATGGGGACCGGAAGGGGGTGAAAACATAGGTAAATCGTCTTATTTTAACCTACCGCCGGACATTGGTTTTACATTATTTACTCCAATCAAGGGGCGTATAAACAGTCTTACTGTATATATTTATAAAGCAGAGACATGTACAAACATTTTGAGGTATAATACATGTATGTCAAGCTATCCTGGAGACCGGAAGTGGACGAAAATTGAGCCATAATGGTTGTACAGCCGGCAATTTTGACCTACCCGACCATGGTTTTTTACTTCTGACTTGCTCCACAAGTCCTATGGAATGATCTACGGGTAATAGTTATCAAGCAGAGGCATTGACAAACGTTTTGAGGTATCATACATGTATATCAAGCTACCCGGAGGACCGGAAGTTGCCTATTACGGAGCTAAAATGGGATGCCAGGACCCTGACGGATATTTCGGGTAGTACCGCTTATTGGTTTTTCGCATTTTTCTGGCTAACGGAGGGCTCCAGAAATAAAAACTAGACATATGTATTAAGCAGATACACCTGCGCACATATTTATTAAGGTATTTGGTTATTCGGGCCGCCATGGGGACCGGAAGGGGGTGAAAACATAGGTAAATCGTCTTATTTTAACCTACCGCCGGACATTGGTTTTACATTATTTACTCCAATCAAGGGGCGTATAAACAGTCTTACTGTATATATTTATAAAGCAGAGACATGTACAAACATTTTGAGGTATAATACATGTATGTCAAGCTATCCTGGAGACCGGAAGTGGACGAAAATTGAGCCATAATGGTTGTACAGCCGGCAATTTTGACCTACCCGACCATGGTTTTTTACTTCTGACTTGCTCCACAAGTCCTATGGAATGATCTACGGGTAATAGTTATCAAGCAGAGGCATTGACAAACGTTTTGAGGTATCATACATGTATATCAAGCTACCCGGAGGACCGGAAGTTGCCTATTACGGAGCTAAAATGGGATGCCAGGACCCTGACGGATATTTCGGGTAGTACCGCATATTGGTTTTTCGCATTTTTCTGGCTAACGGAGGGCTCCAGAAATAAAAACTAGACATATGTATTAAGCAGATACACCTGCGCACATATTTATTAAGGTATTTGGTTATTCGGGCCGCCATGGGGACCGGAAGGGGGTGAAAACATAGGTAAATCGTCTTATTTTAACCTACCGCCGGACATTGGTTTTACATTATTTACTCCAATCAAGGGGCGTATAGACAGTCTTACTGTATATATTTATAAAGCAGAGACATGTACAAACATTTTGAGGTATAATACATGTATGTCAAGCTATCCTGGAGACCGGAAGTGGACGAAAATTGAGCCATAATGGTTGTACAGCCGGCAATTTTGACCTACCCGACCATGGTTTTTTACTTCTGACTTGCTCCACAGGTCCTATGGAATGATCTACGGGGAATAGTTATCAAGCAGAGCATTGACAAACGTTTTGAGGTATCATACATGTATATCAAGCTACCCCGAGGACCGGAAGTTGCCTATTACGGAGCTAAAATGGGATGCCAGGACCCTGACGGATATTTCGGGTAGTACCGCATATTGGTTTTTCGCATTTTTCTGGCTAACGGAGGGCTCCAGAAATAAAAACTAGACATATGTATTAAGCAGATACACCTGCGCACATATTTATTAAGGTATTTGGTTATTCGGGCCGCCATGGGGACCGGAAGGGGGTGAAAACATAGGTAAATCGTCTTATTTTAACCTACCGCCGGACATTGGTTTTACATTATTTACTCCAATCAAGGGGCGTATAAACAGTCTTACTGTATATATTTATAAAGCAGAGACATGTACAAACATTTTGAGGTATAATACATGTATGTCAAGCTATCCTGGAGACCGGAAGTGGACGAAAATTGAGCCATAATGGTTGTACAGCCGGCAATTTTGACCTACCCGACCATGGTTTTTTACTTCTGACTTGCTCCACAAGTCCTATGGAATGATCTACGGGTAATAGTTATCAAGCAGAGGCATTGACAAACGTTTTGAGGTATCATACATGTATATCAAGCTACCCGGAGGACCGGAAGTTGCCTATTACGGAGCTAAAATGGGATGCCAGGACCCTGACGGATATTTCGGGTAGTACCGCATATTGGTTTTTCGCATTTTTCTGGCTAACGGAGGGCTCCAGAAATAAAAACTAGACATATGTATTAAGCAGATACACCTGCGCACATATTTATTAAGGTATTTGGTTATTCGGGCCGCCATGGGGACCGGAAGGGGGTGAAAACATAGGTAAATCGTCTTATTTTAACCTACCGCCGGACATTGGTTTTACATTATTTACTCCAATCAAGGGGCGTATAAACAGTCTTACTGTATATATTTATAAAGCAGAGACATGTACAAACATTTTGAGGTATAATACATGTATGTCAAGCTATCCTGGAGACCGGAAGTGGACGAAAATTGAGCCATAATGGTTGTACAGCCGGCAATTTTGACCTACCCGACCATGGTTTTTTACTTCTGACTTGCTCCACAAGTCCTATGGAATGATCTACGGGTAATAGTTATCAAGCAGAGGCATTGACAAACGTTTTGAGGTATCATACATGTATATCAAGCTACCCGGAGGACCGGAAGTTGCCTATTACGGAGCTAAAATGGGATGCCAGGACCCTGACGGATATTTCGGGTAGTACCGCATATTGGTTTTTCGCATTTTTCTGGCTAACGGAGGGCTCCAGAAATAAAAACTAGACATATGTATTAAGCAGATACACCTGCGCACATATCTATTAAGGTATTTGGTTATTCGGGCCGCCATGGGGACCGGAAGGGGGTGAAAACATAGGTAAATCGTCTTATTTTAACCTACCGCCGGACATTGGTTTTACATTATTTACTCCAATCAAGGGGCGTATAAACAGTCTTACTGTATATATTTATAAAGCAGAGACATGTACAAACATTTTGAGGTATAATACATGTATGTCAAGCTATCCTGGAGACCGGAAGTGGACGAAAATTGAGCCATAATGGTTGTACAGCCGGCAATTTTGACCTACCCGACCATGGTTTTTTACTTCTGACTTGCTCCACAAGTCCTATGGAATGATCTACGGGTAATAGTTATCAAGCAGAGGCATTGACAAACGTTTTGAGGTATCATACATGTATATCAAGCTACCCGGAGGACCGGAAGTTGCCTATTACGGAGCTAAAATGGGATGCCAGGACCCTGACGGATATTTCGGGTAGTACCGCATATTGGTTTTTCGCATTTTTCTGGCTAACGGAGGGCTCCAGAAATAAAAACTAGACATATGTATTAAGAAGATACACCTGCGCACATATTTATTAAGGTATTTGGTTATTCGGGCCGCCATGGGGACCGGAAGGGGGTGAAAACATAGGTAAATCGTCTTATTTTAACCTACCGC
Organism: Bathymodiolus brooksi; assembly: GCA_963680875.1. Taxonomy (NCBI): domain Eukaryota; kingdom Metazoa; phylum Mollusca; class Bivalvia; order Mytilida; family Modiolidae; genus Bathymodiolus; species Bathymodiolus brooksi. The sequence continues at coordinate 88,135,757 of OY804581.1, read as the reverse complement.
CGGACATTGGTTTTACATTATTTACTCCAATCAAGGGGCGTATAAACAGTCTTACTGTATATATTTATAAAGCAGAGACATGTACAAACATTTTGAGGTATAATACATGTATGTCAAGCTATCCTGGAGACCGGAAGTGGACGAAAATTGAGCCATAATGGTTGTACAGCCGGCAATTTTGACCTACCCGACCATGGTTTTTTACTTCTGACTTGCTCCACAAGTCCTATGGAATGATCTACGGGTAATAGTTATCAAGCAGAGGCATTGACAAACGTTTTGAGGTATCATACATGTATATCAAGCTACCCGGAGGACCGGAAGTTGCCTATTACGGAGCTAAAATGGGATGCCAGGACCCTGACGGATATTTCGGGTAGTACCGCATATTGGTTTTTCGCATTTTTCTGGCTAACGGAGGGCTCCAGAAATAAAAACTAGACATATGTATTAAGCAGATACACCTGCGCACATATTTATTAAGGTATTTGGTTATTCGGGCCGCCATGGGGACCGGAAGGGGGTGAAAACATAGGTAAATCGTCTTATTTTAACCTACCGCCGGACATTGGTTTTACATTATTTACTCCAATCAAGGGGCGTATAAACAGTCTTACTGTATATATTTATAAAGCAGAGACATGTACAAACATTTTGAGGTATAATACATGTATGTCAAGCTATCCTGGAGACCGGAAGTGGACGAAAATTGAGCCATAATGGTTGTACAGCCGGCAATTTTGACCTACCCGACCATGGTTTTTTACTTCTGACTTGCTCCACAAGTCCTATGGAATGATCTACGGGTAATAGTTATCAAGCAGAGGCATTGACAAACGTTTTGAGGTATCATACATGTATATCAAGCTACCAGGAGGACCGGAAGTTGCCTATTACGGAGCTAAAATGGGATGCCAGGACCCTGACGGATATTTCGGGTAGTACCGCATATTGGTTTTTCGCATTTTTCTGGCTAACGGAGGGCTCCAGAAATAAAAACTAGACATATGTATTAAGCAGATACACCTGCGCACATATCTATTAAGGTATTTGGTTATTCGGGCCGCCATGGGGACCGGAAGGGGGTGAAAACATAGGTAAATCGTCTTATTTTAACCTACCGCCGGACATTGGTTTTACATTATTTACTCCAATCAAGGGGCGTATAAACAGTCTTACTGTATATATTTATAAAGCAGAGACATGTACAAACATTTTGAGGTATAATACATGTATGTCAAGCTATCCTGGAGACCGGAAGTGGACGAAAATTGAGCCATAATGGTTGTACAGCCGGCAATTTTGACCTACCCGACCATGGTTTTTTACTTCTGACTTGCTCCACAAGTCCTATGGAATGATCTACGGGTAATAGTTATCAAGCAGAGGCATTGACAAACGTTTTGAGGTATCATACATGTATATCAAGCTACCCGGAGGACCGGAAGTTGCCTATTACGGAGCTAAAATGGGATGCCAGGACCCTGACGGATATTTCGGGTAGTACCGCATATTGGTTTTTCGCATTTTTCTGGCTAACGGAGGGCTCCAGAAATAAAAACTAGACATATGTATTAAGAAGATACACCTGCGCACATATTTATTAAGGTATTTGGTTATTCGGGCCGCCATGGGGACCGGAAGGGGGTGAAAACATAGGTAAATCGTCTTATTTTAACCTACCGCCGGACATTGGTTTTACATTATTTACTCCAATCAAGGGGCGTATAAACAGTCTTACTGTATATATTTATAAAGCAGAGACATGTACAAACATTTTGAGGTATAATACATGTATGTCAAGCTATCCTGGAGACCGGAAGTGGACGAAAATTGAGCCATAATGGTTGTACAGCCGGCAATTTTGACCTACCCGACCATGGTTTTTTACTTCTGACTTGCTCCACAAGTCCTATGGAATGATCTACGGGTAATAGTTATCAAGCAGAGGCATTGACAAACGTTTTGAGGTATCATACATGTATATCAAGCTACCCGGAGGACCGGAAGTTGCCTATTACGGAGCTAAAATGGGATGCCAGGACCCTGACGGATATTTCGGGTAGTACCGCATATTGGTTTTTCGCATTTTTCTGGCTAACGGAGGGCTCCAGAAATAAAAACTAGACATATGTATTAAGCAGATACACCTGCGCACATATTTATTAAGGTATTTGGTTATTCGGGCCGCCATGGGGACCGGAAGGGGATGAAAACATAGGTAAATCGTCTTATTTTAACCTACCGCCGGACATTGGTTTTACATTATTTACTCCAATCAAGGGGCGTATAGACAGTCTTACTGTATATATTTATAAAGCAGAGACATGTACAAACATTTTGAGGTATAATACATGTATGTCAAGCTATCCTGGAGACCGGAAGTGGACGAACATTGAGCCATAATGGTTGTACAGCCGGCAATTTTGACCTACCCGACCATGGTTTTTTACTTCTGACTTGCTCCACAGGTCCTATGGAATGATCTACGGGGAATAGTTATCAAGCAGAGCATTGACAAACGTTTTGAGGTATCATACATGTATATCAAGCTACCCCGAGGACCGGAAGTTGCCTATTACGGAGCTAAAATGGGATGCCAGGACCCTGACGGATATTTCGGGTAGTACCGCATATTGGTTTTTCGCATTTTTCTGGCTAACGGAGGGCTCCAGAAATAAAAACTAGACATATGTATTAAGCAGATACACCTGCGCACATATTTATTAAGGTATTTGGTTATTCGGGCCGCCATGGGGACCGGAAGGGGGTGAAAACATAGGTAAATCGTCTTATTTTAACCTACCGCCGGACATTGGTTTTACATTATTTACTCCAATCAAGGGGCGTATAAACAGTCTTACTGTATATATTTATAAAGCAGAGACATGTACAAACATTTTGAGGTATAATACATGTATGTCAAGCTATCCTGGAGACCGGAAGTGGACGAAAATTGAGCCATAATGGTTGTACAGCCGGCAATTTTGACCTACCCGACCATGGTTTTTTACTTCTGACTTGCTCCACAAGTCCTATGGAATGATCTACGGGTAATAGTTATCAAGCAGAGGCATTGACAAACGTTTTGAGGTATCATACATGTATATCAAGCTACCCGGAGGACCGGAAGTTGCCTATTACGGAGCTAAAATGGGATGCCAGGACCCTGACGGATATTTCGGGTAGTACCGCATATTGGTTTTTCGCATTTTTCTGGCTAACGGAGGGCTCCAGAAATAAAAACTAGACATATGTATTAAGCAGATACACCTGCGCACATATTTATTAAGGTATTTGGTTATTCGGGCCGCCATGGGGACCGGAAGGGGGTGAAAACATAGGTAAATCGTCTTATTTTAACCTACCGCCGGACATTGGTTTTACATTATTTACTCCAATCAAGGGGCGTATAGACAGTCTTACTGTATATATTTATAAAGCAGAGACATGTACAAACATTTTGAGGTATAATACATGTATGTCAAGCTATCCTGGAGACCGGAAGTGGACGAAAATTGAGCCATAATGGTTGTACAGCCGGCAATTTTGACCTACCCGACCATGGTTTTTTACTTCTGACTTGCTCCACAGGTCCTATGGAATGATCTACGGGGAATAGTTATCAAGCAGAGCATTGACAAACGTTTTGAGGTATCATACATGTATATCAAGCTACCCCGAGGACCGGAAGTTGCCTATTACGGAGCTAAAATGGGATGCCAGGACCCTGACGGATATTTCGGGTAGTACCGCATATTGGTTTTTCGCATTTTTCTGGCTAACGGAGGGCTCCAGAAATAAAAACTAGACATATGTATTAAGCAGATACACCTGCGCACATATTTATTAAGGTATTTGGTTATTCGGGCCGCCATGGGGACCGGAAGGGGGTGAAAACATAGGTAAATCGTCTTATTTTAACCTACCGCCGAACATTGGTTTTACATTATTTACTCCAATCAAGGGGCGTATAAACAGTCTTACTGTATATATTTATAAAGCAGAGACATGTACAAACATTTTGAGGTATAATACATGTATGTCAAGCTATCCTGGAGACCGGAAGTGGACGAAAATTGAGCCATAATGGTTGTACAGCCGGCAATTTTGACCTACCCGACCATGGTTTTTTACTTCTGACTTGCTCCACAAGTCCTATGGAATGATCTACGGGTAATAGTTATCAAGCAGAGGCATTGACAAACGTTTTGAGGTATCATACATGTATATCAAGCTACCCGGAGGACCGGAAGTTGCCTATTACGGAGCTAAAATGGGATGCCAGGACCCTGACGGATATTTCGGGTAGTACCGCATATTGGTTTTTCGCATTTTTCTGGCTAACGGAGGGCTCCAGAAATAAAAACTAGACATATGTATTAAGCAGATACACCTGCGCACATATTTATTAAGGTATTTGGTTATTCGGGCCGCCATGGGGACCGGAAGGGGGTGAAAACATAGGTAAATCGTCTTATTTTAACCTACCGCCGGACATTGGTTTTACATTATTTACTCCAATCAAGGGGCGTATAAACAGTCTTACTGTATATATTTATAAAGCAGAGACATGTACAAACATTTTGAGGTATAATACATGTATGTCAAGCTATCCTGGAGACCGGAAGTGGACGAAAATTGAGCCATAATGGTTGTACAGCCGGCAATTTTGACCTACCCGACCATGGTTTTTTACTTCTGACTTGCTCCACAAGTCCTATGGAATGATCTACGGGTAATAGTTATCAAGCAGAGGCATTGACAAACGTTTTGAGGTATCATACATGTATATCAAGCTACCCGGAGGACCGGAAGTTGCCTATTACGGAGCTAAAATGGGATGCCAGGACCCTGACGGATATTTCGGGTAGTACCGCATATTGGTTTTTCGCATTTTTCTGGCTAACGGAGGGCTCCAGAAATAAAAACTAGACATATGTATTAAGCAGATACACCTGCGCACATATCTATTAAGGTATTTGGTTATTCGGGCCGCCATGGGGACCGGAAGGGGGTGAAAACATAGGTAAATCGTCTTATTTTAACCTACCGCCGGACATTGGTTTTACATTATTTACTCCAATCAAGGGGCGTATAAACAGTCTTACTGTATATCAAGCTACCCCGAGGACCGGAAGTTGCCTATTACGGATCTAAAATGGGATGCCAGGACCCTGACGAATATTTCGGGTAGTACCGCATATTGGTTTTTCGCATTTTTCTGGCTAACGGAGGGCTCCAGAAATAAAAACTAGACATATGTGTTAAGCAGATACACCTGCGCACATATTTATTAAGGTATTTGGTTATTCGGGCCGCCATGGGGACCGGAAGGGGGTGAAAACATAGGTAAATCGTCTTATTTTAACCTACCGCCGGACATTGGTTTTACATTATTTACTCCAATCAAGGGACGTATAGACAGTCTTACTGTATATATTTATAAAGCAGAGACATGTACAAACATTTTGAGGTATAATACATGTATGTCAAGCTATCCTGGAGACCGGAAGTGGACGAAAATTGAGCCATAATGGTTGTACAGCCGGCAATTTTGACCTACCCGACCATGGTTTTTTACTTCTCACTTGCTCCACAGGTTCTATGGAATGATCTACGGGGAATAGTTATCAAGCAGAGGCATTGACAAACGTTTTGAGGTATCATACATGTATATCAAGCTACCCCGAGGACCGGAAGTTGCCTATTACGGAGCTAAAATGGGATGCCAGGACCCTGACGGATATTTCGGGTAGTACCGCATATTGGTTTTTCGCATTTTTCTGGCTAACGGAGGGCTCCAGAAATAAAAACTAGACATACACCTGCGCACATATTTATTAAGGTATTTGGTTATTCGGGCCGCCATGGGGACCGGAAGGGGGTGAAAACATAGGTAAATCGTCTTATTTTAACCTACCGCCGGACATTGGTTTTACATTATTTACTCCAATCAAGGGGCGTATAGACAGTCTTACTGTATATATTTATAAAGCAGAGACATGTACAAACATTTTGAGGTATAATACATGTATGTCAAGCTATCCTGGAGACCGGAAGTGGACGAAAATTGAGCCATAATGGTTGTACAGCCGGCAATTTTGACCTACCCGACCATGGTTTTTTACTTCTGACTTGCTCCACAGGTCCTATGGAATGATCTACGGGGAATAGTTATCAAGCAGAGGCATTGACAAACGTTTTGAGGTATCATACATGTATATCAAGCTACCCCGAGGACCGGAAGTTGCCTATTACGGAGCTAAAATGGGATGCCAGGACCCTGACGGATATTTCGGGTAGTACCGCATATTGGTTTTTCGCATTTTTCTGGCTAACGGAGGGCTCCAGAAATAAAAACTAGACATATGTGTTAAGAAGATACACCTGCGCACATATTTATTAAGGTATTTGGTTATTCGGGCCGCCATGGGGACCGGAAGGGGGTGAAAACATAGGTAAATCGTCTTATTTTAACCTACCGCCGGACATTGGTTTTACATTATTTACTCCAATCAAGGGGCGTATAGACAGTCTTACTGTATATATTTATAAAGCAGAGACATGTACAAACATTTTGAGGTATAATACATGTATGTCAAGCTATCCTGGAGACCGGAAGTGGACGAAAATTGAGCCATAATGGTTGTACAGCCGGCAATTTTGACCTACCCGACCATGGTTTTTTACTTCTGACTTGCTCCACAGGTCCTATGGAATGATCTACGGGGAATAGTTATCAAGCAGAGGCATTGACAAACGTTTTGAGGTATCATACATGTATATCAAGCTACCCCGAGGACCGGAAGTTGCCTATTACGGAGCTAAAATGGGATGCCAGGACCCTGACGGATATTTCGGGTAGTACCGCATATTGGTTTTTCGCATTTTTCTGGCTAACGGAGGGCTCCAGAAATAAAAACTAGACATACACCTGCGCACATATTTATTAAGGTATTTGGTTATTCGGGCCGCCATGGGGACCGGAAGGGGGTGAAAACATAGGTAAATCGTCTTATTTTAACCTACCGCCGGACATTGGTTTTACATTATTTACTCCAATCAGGTGGCGTATAGACAGTCTTACTGTATATATTTATAAAGCAGAGACATGTACAAACATTTTGAGGTATAATACATGTATTTCAAGCTATCCTGGAGACCGGAAGTGGACGAAAATTGAGCCATAATGGTTGTACAGCCGCAATTTTGACCTACCCGACCATGGTTTTTACTTCTGACTTGCTCCACAGGTCCTATGGAATGATATACGGGGAATAGTTATCAAGCAGAGGCATTGACAAACGTTTTGAGGTATCATACATGTAGATCAAGCCACCCTGAGGACCGGAAATTGCCTATTACGGAGCTAAAATGGGATGCCAGGACCGTGACGGATATTCCGGGTAATACCGAATATTGGTTTTTCGCATTTTTCTGGCTAACTGAGGGCTCCAGAAATAAAAACTAGACATATATATTAAACAGATACTCCTGCGCACATATTTATTAAGATATTTGGTTATTCGGGCCGTCATGGGGACCGGAAGGGGGTGAAAACATAGGTAAATCGTCTTATTTGAACCTACCGGACATTGGTTTTACATTATTTACTCCAATCAAGGGGCGTATAGACAGTCTTACTGTATATATTTATAAAGCAGAGACATGTACAAACATTTTGAGGTATAATACATGTATGTCAAGCTATCCTGGAGACCGGAAGTGGACGCAAATTGAGCCATAATGGTTGTACAGCCGGCAATTTTGACCTACCCGACCATGGTTTGTTACTTCTGACTTGCTCCACAGGTCCTATGGAATGATCTACGGGGAATAGTTATCAAGCAGAGGCATTGAAAAACGTTTTGAGGTATCATACATGTAGATCAAGCCACCCCGAGGAACGGAAGTTGCCTATTACGGATCTAAAATGGGATGCCAGGACCCTGACGAATATTTCGGGTAGTACCGCATATTGGTTTTTCGCATTTTTCTGGCTAACGGAGGGCTCCAGAAATAAAAACTAGACATATGTGTTAAGAAGATACACCTGCGCACATATTTATTAAGGTATTTGGTTATTCGGGCCGCCATGGGGACCGGAAGGGGGTGAAAACATAGGTAAATCGTCTTATTTTAACCTACCGCCGGACATTGGTTTTACATTATTTACTCCAATCAAGGGGCGTATAGACAGTCTTACTGTATATATTTATAAAGCAGAGACATGTACAAACATTTTGAGGTATAATACATGTATGTCAAGCTATCCTGGAGACCGGAAGTGGACGAAAATTGAGCCATAATGGTTGTACAGCCGGCAATTTTGACCTACCCGACCATGGTTTTTTACTTCTCACTTGCTCCACAGGTTCTATGGAATGATCTACGGGGAATAGTTATCAAGCAGAGGCATTGACAAACGTTTTGAGGTATCATACATGTATATCAAGCTACCCCGAGGACCGGAAGTTGCCTATTACGGAGCTAAAATGGGATGCCAGGACCCTGACGGATATTTCGGGTAGTACCGCATATTGGTTTTTCGCATTTTTCTGGCTAACGGAGGGCTCCAGAAATAAAAACTAGACATATGTATTAAGCAGATACACCTGCGCACATATTTATTAAGGTATTTGGTTATTCGGGCCGCCATGGGGACCGGAAGGGGGTGAAAACATAGGTAAATCGTCTTATTTTAACCTACCGCCGGACATTGGTTTTACATTATTTACTCCAATCAAGGGGCGTATAGACAGTCTTACTGTATATATTTATAAAGCAGAGACATGTACAAACATTTTGAGGTATAATACATGTATGTCAAGCTATCCTGGAGACCGGAAGTGGACGAAAATTGAGCCATAATGGTTGTACAGCCGGCAATTTTGACCTACCCGACCATGGTTTTTTACTTCTCACTTGCTCCACAGGTCCTATGGAATGATCTACGGGGAATAGTTATCAAGCAGAGGCATTGACAAACGTTTTGAGGTATCATACATGTATATCAAGCTACCCCGAGGACCGGAAGTTGCCTATTACGGAGCTAAAATGGGATGCCAGGACCCTGACGGATATTTCGGGTAGTACCGCATATTGGTTTTTCGCATTTTTCTGGCTAACGGAGGGCTCCAGAAATAAAAACTAGACATACACCTGCGCACATATTTATTAAGGTATTTGGTTATTCGGGCCGCCATGGGGACCGGAAGGGGGTGAAAACATAGGTAAATCGTCTTATTTTAACCTACCGCCGGACATTGGTTTTACATTATTTACTCCAATCAGGTGGCGTATAGACAGTCTTACTGTATATATTTATAAAGCAGAGACATGTACAAACATTTTGAGGTATAATACATGTATTTCAAGCTATCCTGGAGACCGGAAGTGGACGAAAATTGAGCCATAATGGTTGTACAGCCGCAATTTTGACCTACCCGACCATGGTTTTTACTTCTGACTTGCTCCACAGGTCCTATGGAATGATATACGGGGAATAGTTATCAAGCAGAGGCATTGACAAACGTTTTGAGGTATCATACATGTAGATCAAGCCACCCTGAGGACCGGAAATTGCCTATTACGGAGCTAAAATGGGATGCCAGGACCGTGACGGATATTCCGGGTAATACCGAATATTGGTTTTTCGCATTTTTCTGGCTAACTGAGGGCTCCAGAAATAAAAACTAGACATATATATTAAACAGATACTCCTGCGCACATATTTATTAAGATATTTGGTTATTCGGGCCGTCATGGGGACCGGAAGGGGGTGAAAACATAGGTAAATCGTCTTATTTGAACCTACCGGACATTGGTTTTACATTATTTACTCCAATCAAGGGGCGTATAGACAGTCTTACTGTATATATTTATAAAGCAGAGACATGTACAAACATTTTGAGGTATAATACATGTATGTCAAGCTATCCTGGAGACCGGAAGTGGACGCAAATTGAGCCATAATGGTTGTACAGCCGGCAATTTTGACCTACCCGACCATGGTTTGTTACTTCTGACTTGCTCCACAGGTCCTATGGAATGATCTACGGGGAATAGTTATCAAGCAGAGGCATTGAAAAACGTTTTGAGGTATCATACATGTAGATCAAGCCACCCCGAGGAACGGAAGTTGCCTATTACGGATCTAAAATGGGATGCCAGGACCCTGACGAATATTTCGGGTAGTACCGCATATTGGTTTTTCGCATTTTTCTGGCTAACGGAGGGCTCCAGAAATAAAAACTAGACATATGTGTTAAGAAGATACACCTGCGCACATATTTATTAAGGTATTTGGTTATTCGGGCCGCCATGGGGACCGGAAGGGGGTGAAAACATAGGTAAATCGTCTTATTTTAACCTACCGCCGGACATTGGTTTTACATTATTTACTCCAATCAAGGGGCGTATAGACAGTCTTACTGTATATATTTATAAAGCAGAGACATGTACAAACATTTTGAGGTATAATACATGTATGTCAAGCTATCCTGGAGACCGGAAGTGGACGAAAATTGAGCCATAATGGTTGTACAGCCGGCAATTTTGACCTACCCGACCATGGTTTTTTACTTCTCACTTGCTCCACAGGTTCTATGGAATGATCTACGGGGAATAGTTATCAAGCAGAGGCATTGACAAACGTTTTGAGGTATCATACATGTATATCAAGCTACCCCGAGGACCGGAAGTTGCCTATTACGGAGCTAAAATGGGATGCCAGGACCCTGACGGATATTTCGGGTAGTACCGCATATTGGTTTTTCGCATTTTTCTGGCTAACGGAGGGCTCCAGAAATAAAAACTAGACATACACCTGCGCACATATTTATTAAGGTATTTGGTTATTCGGGCCGCCATGGGGACCGGAAGGGGGTGAAAACATAGGTAAATCGTCTTATTTTAACCTACCGCCGGACATTGGTTTTACATTATTTACTCCAATCAAGGGGCGTATAGACAGTCTTACTGTATATATTTATAAAGCAGAGACATGTACAAACATTTTGAGGTATAATACATGTATGTCAAGCTATCCTGGAGACCGGAAGTGGACGAAAATTGAGCCATAATGGTTGTACAGCCGGCAATTTTGACCTACCCGACCATGGTTTTTTACTTCTCACTTGCTCCACAGGTCCTATGGAATGATCTACGGGGAATAGTTATCAAGCAGAGGCATTGACAAACGTTTTGAGGTATCATACATGTATATCAAGCTACCCCGAGGACCGGAAGTTGCCTATTACGGAGCTAAAATGGGATGCCAGGACCCTGACGGATATTTCGGGTAGTACCGCATATTGGTTTTTCGCATTTTTCTGGCTAACGGAGGGCTCCAGAAATAAAAACTAGACATACACCTGCGCACATATTTATTAAGGTATTTGGTTATTCGGGCCGCCATGGGGACCGGAAGGGGGTGAAAACATAGGTAAATCGTCTTATTTTAACCTACCGCCGGACATTGGTTTTACATTATTTACTCCAATCAGGTGGCGTATAGACAGTCTTACTGTATATATTTATAAAGCAGAGACATGTACAAACATTTTGAGGTATAATACATGTATGTCAAGCTATCCTGGAGACCGGAAGTGGACGAAAATTGAGCCATAATGGTTGTACAGCCGCAATTTTGACCTACCCGACCATGGTTTTTACTTCTCACTTGCTCCACAGGTCCTATGGAATGATATACGGGGAATAGTTATCAAGCAGAGGCATTGACAAACGTTTTGAGGTATCATACATGTAGATCAAGCCACCCTGAGGACCGGAAATTGCCTATTACGGAGCTAAAATGGGATGCCAGGACCCTGACGGATATTCCGGGTAATACCGAATATTGGTTTTTCGCATTTTTCTGCCAAACTGAGGGCTCCAGAAATAAAAACTAGACATATATATTAAACAGATACTCCTGCGCACATATTTATTAAGATATTTGGTTATTCGGGCCGTCATGGGGACCGGAAGGGGGTGAAAACATAGGTAAATCGTCTTATTTTAACCTACCGCCGGACATTGGTTTTACATTATTTACTCCAATCAAGGGGCGTATAGACAGTCTTACTGTATATATTTATAAAGCAGAGACATGTACAAACATTTTGAGGTATAATACATGTATGTCAAGCTATCCTGGAGACCGGAAGTGGACGCAAATTGAGCCATAATGGTTGTACAGCCGGCAATTTTGACCTACCCGACCATGGTTTGTTACTTCTGACTTGCTCCACAGGTCCTATGGAATGATCTACGGGGAATAGTTATCAAGCAGAGGCATTGAAAAACGTTTTGAGGTATCATACATGTAGATCAAGCCACCCCGAGGAACGGAAGTTGCCTATTACGGATCTAAAATGGGATGCCAGGACCGTGACGGATATTCGGGTAATACAGCACATTGGTTTTTCGCATTTTTTCTGGCTAACGGAGGGCTCCAGAAATAAAAACTAGACATATATATTAAGCAGATACCCCTGTGCACATATTTATTAAGGTATTTGGTTATTCGGGCCGCCATGGGGACCGGAAGGGAGTGAAAACATAGGTAAACCGTCTTATTTTAACCTTCCGCCGGACATTGGTTTTACATTATTTACTCCAATCAAGTGGCGTATAGACAGTCTTACTGTATATATTTATAAAGCAGAGACATGTACAAACATTTTGAGGTATAATACATGTATGTCAAGCTATCCTGGAGACCGGAAGTGGACGAAAATTGAGCCATAATGGTTGTACAGCCGCCAATTTTGACCTACCCGACCATGGTTTTTTACTTCTGACTTGCTCCACAGGTCCTATGGAATGATCTACGGGGAATAGTTATCAAGCAGAGGCATTGACAAACGTTTTGAGGTATCATACATGTAGATCAAGCTACCCTGAGGACCGGAAGTTGCCTATTACGGAGCAAAAATGGGATGCCAGGACCGTGACGGATGTTCCGGGTAATACAGCACATTGGTTTTTCGTGATTTTCTGGTAAACTGAGGGCTACAGAAATACAAACTAGACATATATATTAAGCAGATACCCCTGCGCACATATTTATTAAGGTATTTGGTTATTCGAGGCTGCCATGGGACCGGAAGGGGGTGAAAACATAGGTAAATCGTCTTATTTGAACCTACCGACATTGGTTTTACATTATTTACTCCAATCAAGGGGCGTATAGACAATCTTACTGTATATATTTATAAAGCAGAGACATGTACAAACATTTTGAGGTATAATACATGTATGTCAAGCTATCCTGGAGACCGGAAGTGGACGAAAATTGAGCCATAATGGTTGTACAGCCGCAATTTTGACCTACCCGACCATGGTTTTTACTTCTGACTTGCTCCACAGGTCCTATGGAATGATATACGGGGAATAGTTATCAAGCAGAGGCATTGACAAACGTTTTGAGGTATCATACATGTAGATCAAGCCACCCCGAGGAACGGAAGTTGCCTATTACGGAGCTAAAATGGGATGCCAGGACCGTGACGGATATTCCGGGTAATACCGAATATTGGTGTTTCGCATTTTTCTGCCAAACTGAGGGCTCCAGAAATAAAAACTAGACATATATATTAAACAGATACTCCTGCGCACATATTTATTAAGATATTTGGTTATTCGGGCCGTCATGGGGACCGGAAGGGGGTGAAAACATAGGTAAATCGTCTTATTTTAACCTACCGCCGGACATTGGTTTTACATTATTTACTCCAATCAAGGGGCGTATAGACAGTCTTACTGTATATATTTATAAAGCAGAGACATGTACAAACATTTTGAGGTATAATACATGTATGTCAAGCTATCCTGGAGACCGGAAGTGGACGCAAATTGAGCCATAATGGTTGTACAGCCGGCAATTTTGACCTACCCGACCATGGTTTGTTACTTCTGACTTGCTCCACAGGTCCTATGGAATGATCTACGGGGAATAGTTATCAAGCAGAGGCATTGAAAAACGTTTTGAGGTATCATACATGTAGATCAAGCCACCCCGAGGACCGGAAGTTGCCTATTACGGATCTAAAATGGGATGCCAGGACCGTGACGGATATTCGGGTAATACAGCACATTGGTTTTTCGCATTTTTTCTGGCTAACGGAGGGCTCCAGAAATAAAAACTAGACATATATATTAAGCAGATACCCCTGTGCACATATTTATTAAGGTATTTGGTTATTCGGGCCGCCATGGGGACCGGAAGGGAGTGAAAACATAGGTAAACCGTCTTATTTTAACCTTCCGCCGGACATTGGTTTTACATTATTTACTCCAATCAAGTGGCGTATAGACAGTCTTACTGTATATATTTATAAAGCAGAGACATGTACAAACATTTTGAGGTATAATACATGTATGTCAAGCTATCCTGGAGACCGGAAGTGGACGAAAATTGAGCCATAATGGTTGTACAGCCGGCAATTTTGACCTACCCGACCATGGTTTTTTACTTCTGACTTGCTCCACAGGTCCTATGGAATGATCTACGGGGAATAGTTATCAAGCAGAGGCATTGACAAACGTTTTGAGGTATCATACATGTAGATCAAGCTACCCTGAGGACCGGAAGTTGCCTATTACGGAGCAAAAATGGGATGCCAGGACCGTGACGGATGTTCCGGGTAATACAGCACATTGGTTTTTCGTGATTTTCTGGTAAACTGAGGGCTACAGAAATACAAACTAGACATATATATTAAGCAGATACCCCTGCGCACATATTTATTAAGGTATTTGGTTATTCGAGGCTGCCATGGGACCGGAAGGGGGTGAAAACATAGGTAAATCGTCTTATTTGAACCTACCGACATTGGTTTTACATTATTTACTCCAATCAAGGGGCGTATAGACAATCTTACTGTATATATTTATAAAGCAGAGACATGTACAAACATTTTGAGGTATAATACATGTATGTCAAGCTATCCTGGAGACCGGAAGTGGACGAAAATTGAGCCATAATGGTTGTACAGCCGCCAATTTTGACCTACCCGACCATGGTTTTTTACTTCTGACTTGCTCCACAGGTCCTATGGTATGATCTACGGGGAATAGTTATCAAGCAGAGGCATTGACAAACGTTTTGAGGTATCATATATGTAGATCAAGCCACCCTGAGGACCGGAAGTTGCCTATTACGGAGCTAAAATGGGATGCCAGGACCCTGACGAATATTCCGGGTAATACCGCATATTGGTTTTTCGCATTTTTCTGGCTAACGGAGGGCTCCAGAAATAAAAACTAGACATATATATTAAGCAGATACCCTTGCGCATATATTTATTATGGTATTTGGTTATTCGGGCCGCCATGGGGACCGGAAGGGGGTGAAAACATAGGTAAATCGTCTTATTTTAACCTACCGGAAATTGGTTTTACATTATTTACTCCAACCAAGGGGCGTATAGACAGTCTTACTGTATCATACATGTAGATCAAGCCACCCTGAGGACCGGAAGTTGCCTATTACGGAGCAAAAATGGGATGCCAGGACCGTGACGGATATTCCGGGTAATACAGCACATTGGTTTTTCGTATTTTTCTGGTAAACTGAGGGCTACAGAAATAAAAACTAGACATATATATTAAGCAGATACCCCTGTGCACATATTTATTAAGGTATTTGGTTATTCGGGCCGCCATGGGACCGGAAGGGGGTGAAAACATAGGTAAATCGTCTTATTTGAACCTACCGACATTGGTTTTACATTATTTACTCCAATCAAGGGGCGTATAGACAGTCTTACTGTATATATTTATAAAGCAGAGACATGTACAAACATTTTGAGGTATAATACATGTATGTCAATCTATCCTGGAGACCGGAAGTGGACGAAAATTGAGCCATAATGGTTGTACAGCCGCCAATTTTGACCTACCCGACCATGGTTTTTTACTTCTGACTTGCTCCACAGGTCCTATGGAATGATCTACGGGGAATAGTTATCAAGCAGAGGCATTGACAAACGTTTTGAGGTATCATGCATGTAGATCAAGCCACCCTGAGGACCGGAAGTTGCCTATTACGGAGCAAAAATGGGATGCCAGGACCGTGACGGATATTCCGGGTAATACAGCACATTGGTTTTTCGTATTTTTCTAGTAAACTGAGGGCTACAGAAATAAAAACTCGACATATATATTAAGCAGATACCCCTGCGCACATATTTATTATGGTATTTGGTTATTCGGGCCGCCATGGGGACCGGAAGGGAGTGAAAACATAGGTAAACCGTCTTATTTTAACCTTCCGCCGGACATTGGTTTTACATTATTTACTCCAATCAAGTGGCGTATAGACAGTCTTACTGTATATATTTATAAAGCAGAGACATGTACAAACATTTTGAGGTATAATACATGTATGTCAAGCTATCCTGGAGACCGGAAGTGGACGAAAATTGAGCCATAATGGTTGTACAGCCGGCAATTTTGACCTACCCGACCATGGTTTTTACTTCTGACTTGCTCCACAGGTCCTATGGAATGATATACGGGGAATAGTTATCAAGCAGAGGCATTGACAAACGTTTTGAGGTATCATACATGTAGATCAAGCCACCCTGAGGACCGGAAATTGCCTATTACGGAGCTAAAATGGGATGCCAGGACCGTGACGGATATTCCGGGTAATACCGAATATTGGTTTTTCGTATTTTTCTGCCAAACTGAGGGCTCCAGAAATAAAAACTAGACATATATATTAAGCAGATACTCCTGCGCACATATTTATTAAGATATTTGGTTATTCGGGCCGCCATGGGGACCGGAAGGGGGTGAAAACATAGGTAAATCGTCTTATTTTAACCTACCGGACATTGGTTTTACATTATTTTCTCCAAACAAGGGGCGTATAGACAGTCTTACTGTATATATTTATAAAGCAGAGACATGTACAAACATTTTGAGGTATAATACATGTATGTCAAGCTATCCTGGAGACCGGAAGTGGACGAAAATTGAGCCATAATGGTTGTACAGCCGCCAATTTTGACCTACCCGACCATGGTTTTTTACTTCTGACTTGCTCCACAGGTCCTATGGAATGATCTACGGGGAATAGTTATCAAGCAGAGGCATTGACAAACGTTTTGAGGTATCATACATGTAGATCAAGCCACCCTGAGGACCGGAAGTTGCCTATTACGGAGCAAAAATGGGATGCCAGGACCGTGACGGATATTCCGGGTAATACAGCACATTGGTTTTTCGCATTTTTTCTGGCTAACGGAGGGCTCCAGAAATAAAAACTAGACATATATATTAAGCAGATACCCTTGCGCACATGTGTATTATGGTATTTGGTTATTCGGGCCGCCATGGGGACCGGAAGGGAGTGAAAACATAGGTAAACCGTCTTATTTTAACCTACCGCCGGACATTGGTTTTACATTATTTACTCCAATCAAAGGGCGTATTAACAGTCTTACTGTATATATTTATAAAGCAGAGACATGTACAAACATTTTGAGGTATAATACATGTATGTCATGCTATCCTGGAGACCGGATGTGGACGAAAATTGAGCCATAATGGTTGTACAGCCGCCAATTTTGACCAACCCGACCATGGTTTTTTACTTCTGACTTGCTCCACAGGTCCTATGGTATGATCTACGGGAAATAGTTATCAAGCAGAGGCATTGACAAACGTTTTGAGGTATCATATATGTAGATCAAGCCACCCTGAGGACCGGAAGTTGCCTATTACGGAGCTAAAATGGGATGCCAGGACCCTGACGAATATTCCGGGTAATACCGCATATTGGTTTTTCGCATTTTTCTGGCTAACGGAGGGCTCCAGAAATAAAAACTAGACATATATATTAAGCAGATACCCCTGCGCATATATTTATTATGGTATTTGGTTATTCGGGCCGCCATGGGGACCGGAAGGGGGTGAAAACATAGGTAAATCGTCTTATTTTAACCTACCGGACATTGGTTTTACATTATTTACTCCAACCAAGGGGCGTATAGACAGTCTTACTGTATCATACATGTAGATCAAGCCACCCTGAGGACCGGAAGTTGCCTATTACGGAGCAAAAATGGGATGCCAAGACCGTGACGGATATTCCGGGTAATACAGCACATTGGTTTTTCGCATTTTTCTGGTAAACTGAGGGCTACAGAAATAAAAACTAGACATATATATTAAGCAGATACCCCTGTGCACATATTTATTAAGGTATTTGGTTATTCGGGCCGCCATGGGACCGGAAGGGGGTGAAAACATAGGTAAATCGTCTTATTTGAACCTACCGACATTGGTTTTACATTATTTACTCCAATCAAGGGGCGTATAGACAGTCTTACTGTATATATTTATAAAGCAGAGACATGTACAAACATTTTGAGGTATAATACATGTATGTCAATCTATCCTGGAGACCGGAAGTGGACGAAAATTGAGCCATAATGGTTATACAGCCGCCAATTTTGACCTACCCGACCATGGTTTTTTACTTCTGACTTGCTCCACAGGTCCTATGGAATGATCTACGGGAAATAGTTATCAAGCAGAGGCATTGACAAACGTTTTGAGGTATCATACATGTAGATCAAGCCACCCTGAGGACCGGAAATTGCCTATTACGGAGCTAAAATGGGATGCCAGGACCGTGACGGATATTCCGGGTAATACCGAATATTGGTTTTTCGTATTTTTCTGCCAAACTGAGGGCTACAGAAATAAAAACTAGACATATATATTAAGCAGATACCCCTGTGCACATATTTATTAAGGTATTTGGTTATTCGGGCCGCCATGGGACCGGAAGGGGGTGAAAACATAGGTAAATCGTCTTATTTGAACCTACCGACATTGGTTTTACATTATTTACTCCAATCAAGGGGCGTATAGACAGTCTTACTGTATATATTTATAAAGCAGAGACATGTACAAACATTTTGAGGTATAATACATGTATGTCAATCTATCCTGGAGACCGGAAGTGGACGAAAATTGAGCCATAATGGTTGTACAGCCGCCAATTTTGACCTACCCGACCATGGTTTTTTACTTCTGACTTGCTCCACAGGTCCTATGGAATGATCTACGGGGAATAGTTATCAAGCAGAGGCATTGACAAACGTTTTGAGGTATCATGCATGTAGATCAAGCCACCCTGAGGACCGGAAGTTGCCTATTACGGAGCAAAAATGGGATGCCAGGACCGTGACGGATATTCCGGGTAATACAGCACATTGGTTTTTCGTATTTTTCTAGTAAACTGAGGGCTACAGAAATAAAAACTCGACATATATATTAAGCAGATACCCCTGCGCACATATTTATTATGGTATTTGGTTATTCGGGCCGCCATGGGGACCGGAAGGGAGTGAAAACATAGGTAAACCGTCTTATTTTAACCTACCGCCGGACATTGGTTTTACATTATTTACTCCAATCAAGTGGCGTATAGACAGTCTTACTGTATATATTTATAAAGCAGAGACATGTACAAACATTTTGAGGTATAATACATGTATGTCAAGCTATCCTGGAGACCGGAAGTGGACGAAAATTGAGCCATAATGGTTGTACAGCCGCCAATTTTGACCTACCCGACCATGGTTTTTACTTCTGACTTGCTCCACAGGTCCTATGGAATGATATACGGGGAATAGTTATCAAGCAGAGGCATTGACAAACGTTTTGAGGTATCATACATGTAGATCAAGCCACCCTGAGGACCGGAAATTGCCTATTACGGAGCTAAAATGGGATGCCAGGACCGTGACGGATATTCCGGGTAATACCGAATATTGGTTTTTCGTATTTTTCTGCCAAACTGAGGGCTCCAGAAATAAAAACTAGACATATATATTAAGCAGATACTCCTGCGCACATATTTATTAAGATATTTGGTTATTCGGGCCGCCATGGGGACCGGAAGGGAGTGAAAACATAGGTAAATCGTCTTATTTTAACCTACCGGACATTGGTTTTACATTATTTTCTCCAAACAAGGGGCGTATAGACAGTCTTACTGTATATATTTATAAAGCAGAGACATGTACAAACATTTTGAGGTATAATACATGTATGTCAAGCTATCCTGGAGACCGGAAGTGGACGAAAATTGAGCCATAATGGTTGTACAGCCGCCAATTTTGACCTACCCGACCATGGTTTTTTACTTCTGACTTGCTCCACAGGTCCTATGGAATGATCTACGGGGAATAGTTATCAAGCAGAGGCATTGACAAACGTTTTGAGGTATCATACATGTAGATCAAGCCACCCTGAGGACCGGAAGTTGCCTATTACGGAGCAAAAATGGGATGCCAGGACCGTGACGGATATTCCGGGTAATACAGCACATTGGTTTTTCGCATTTTTTCTGGCTAACGGAGGGCTCCAGAAATAAAAACTAGACATATATATTAAGCAGATACCCTTGCGCACATGTGTATTATGGTATTTGGTTATTCGGGCCGCCATGGGGACCGGAAGGGAGTGAAAACATAGGTAAACCGTCTTATTTTAACCTACCGCCGGACATTGGTTTTACATTATTTACTCCAATCAAAGGGCGTATTAACAGTCTTACTGTATATATTTATAAAGCAGAGACATGTACAAACATTTTGAGGTATAATACATGTATGTCATGCTATCCTGGAGACCGGATGTGGACGAAAATTGAGCCATAATGGTTGTACAGCCGCCAATTTTGACCAACCCGACCATGGTTTTTTACTTCTGACTTGCTCCACAGGTCCTATGGTATGATCTACGGGAAATAGTTATCAAGCAGAGGCATTGACAAACGTTTTGAGGTATCATATATGTAGATCAAGCCACCCTGAGGACCGGAAGTTGCCTATTACGGAGCTAAAATGGGATGCCAGGACCCTGACGAATATTCCGGGTAATACCGCATATTGGTTTTTCGCATTTTTCTGGCTAACGGAGGGCTCCAGAAATAAAAACTAGACATATATATTAAGCAGATACCCCTGCGCATATATTTATTATGGTATTTGGTTATTCGGGCCGCCATGGGGACCGGAAGGGGGTGAAAACATAGGTAAATCGTCTTATTTTAACCTACCGGACATTGGTTTTACATTATTTACTCCAACCAAGGGGCGTATAGACAGTCTTACTGTATCATACATGTAGATCAAGCCACCCTGAGGACCGGAAGTTGCCTATTACGGAGCAAAAATGGGATGCCAAGACCGTGACGGATATTCCGGGTAATACAGCACATTGGTTTTTCGCATTTTTCTGGTAAACTGAGGGCTACAGAAATAAAAACTAGACATATATATTAAGCAGATACCCCTGTGCACATATTTATTAAGGTATTTGGTTATTCGGGCCGCCATGGGACCGGAAGGGGGTGAAAACATAGGTAAATCGTCTTATTTGAACCTACCGACATTGGTTTTACATTATTTACTCCAATCAAGGGGCGTATAGACAGTCTTACTGTATATATTTATAAAGCAGAGACATGTACAAACATTTTGAGGTATAATACATGTATGTCAATCTATCCTGGAGACCGGAAGTGGACGAAAATTGAGCCATAATGGTTATACAGCCGCCAATTTTGACCTACCCGACCATGGTTTTTTACTTCTGACTTGCTCCACAGGTCCTATGGAATGATCTACGGGAAATAGTTATCAAGCAGAGGCATTGACAAACGTTTTGAGGTATCATACATGTAGATCAAGCCACCCTGAGGACCGGAAATTGCCTATTACGGAGCTAAAATGGGATGCCAGGACCGTGACGGATATTCCGGGTAATACCGAATATTGGTTTTTCGTATTTTTCTGCCAAACTGAGGGCTCCAGAAATAAAAACTAGACATATATATTAAGCAGATACTCCTGCGCACATATTTATTAAGATATTTGGTTATTCGGGCCGCCATGGGGACCGGAAGGGGGTGAAAACATAGGTAAATCGTCTTATTTTAACCTACCGGACATTGGTTTTACATTATTTTCTCCAAACAAGGGGCGTATAGACAGTCTTACTGTATATATTTATAAAGCAGAGACATGTACAAACATTTTGAGGTATAATACATGTATGTCAATCTATCCTGGAGACCGGAAGTGGACGAAAATTGAGCTATAATGGTTATACAGCCGCCAATTTTGACCTACCCGACCATGGTTTTTTACTTCTGACTTGCTCCACAGGTCCTATGGAATGATCTACGGGAAATAGTTATCAAGCAGAGGCATTGACAAACGTTTTGAGGTATCATACATGTAGATCAAGCCACCCTGAGGACCGGAAATTGCCTATTACGGAGCTAAAATGGGATGCCAGGACCGTGACGGATATTCCGGGTAATACCGAATATTGGTTTTTCGTATTTTTCTGCCAAACTGAGGGCTCCAGAAATAAAAACTAGACATATATATTAAGCAGATACTCCTGCGCACATATTTATTAAGATATTTGGTTATTCGGGCCGCCATGGGGACCGGAAGGGGGTGAAAACATAGGTAAATCGTCTTATTTTAACCTACCGGACATTGGTTTTACATTATTTTCTCCAAACAAGGGGCGTATAGACAGTCTTACTGTATATATTTATAAAGCAGAGACATGTACAAACATTTTGAGGTATAATACATGTATGTCAAGCTATCCTGGAGACCGGAAGTGGACGAAAATTGAGCCATAATGGTTGTACAGCCGCCAATTTTGACCTACCCGACCATGGTTTTTTACTTCTGACTTGCTCCACAGGTCCTATGGAATGATCTACGGGGAATAGTTATCAAGCAGAGGCATTGACAAACGTTTTGAGGTATCATACATGTAGATCAAGCCACCCTGAGGACCGGAAGTTGCCTATTACGGAGCAAAAATGGGATGCCAGGACCGTGACGGATATTCCGGGTAATACAGCACATTGGTTTTTCGCATTTTTTCTGGCTAACGGAGGGCTCCAGAAATAAAAACTAGACATATATATTAAGCAGATACCCTTGCGCACATGTGTATTATGGTATTTGGTTATTCGGGCCGCCATGGGGACCGGAAGGGAGTGAAAACATAGGTAAACCGTCTTATTTTAACCTACCGCCGGACATTGGTTTTACATTATTTACTCCAATCAAGGGGCGTATTAACAGTCTTACTGTATATATTTATAAAGCAGAGACATGTACAAACATTTTGAGGTATAATACATGTATGTCATGCTATCCTGGAGACCGGATGTGGACGAAAATTGAGCCATAATGGTTGTACAGCCGCCAATTTTGACCAACCCGACCATGGTTTTTTACTTCTGACTTGCTCCACAGGTCCTATGGTATGATCTACGGGGAATAGTTATCAAGCAGAGGCATTGACAAACGTTTTGAGGTATCATATATGTAGATCAAGCCACCCTGAGGACCGGAAGTTGCCTATTACGGAGCTAAAATGGGATGCCAGGACCCTGACGAATATTCCGGGTAATACCGCATATTGGTTTTTCGCATTTTTCTGGCTAACGGAGGGCTCCAGAAATAAAAACTAGACATATATATTAAGCAGATACCCCTGCGCATATATTTATTATGGTATTTGGTTATTCGGGCCGCCATGGGGACCGGAAGGGGGTGAAAACATAGGTAAATCGTCTTATTTTAACCTACCGGACATTGGTTTTACATT
Organism: Bathymodiolus brooksi; assembly: GCA_963680875.1. Taxonomy (NCBI): domain Eukaryota; kingdom Metazoa; phylum Mollusca; class Bivalvia; order Mytilida; family Modiolidae; genus Bathymodiolus; species Bathymodiolus brooksi. The sequence continues at coordinate 88,112,075 of OY804581.1, read as the reverse complement.
ATTTACTCCAACCAAGGGGCGTATAGACAGTCTTACTGTATCATACATGTAGATCAAGCCACCCTGAGGACCGGAAGTTGCCTATTACGGAGCAAAAATGGGATGCCAGGACCGTGACGGATATTCCGGGTAATACAGCACATTGGTTTTTCGCATTTTTCTGGTAAACTGAGGGCTACAGAAATAAAAACTAGACATATATATTAAGCAGATACCCCAGTGCACATATTTATTAAGGTATTTGGTTATTCGGGCCGCCATGGGACCGGAAGGGGGTGAAAACATAGATAAATCGTCTTATTTGAACCTACCGACATTGGTTTTACATTATTTACTCCAATCAAGGGGCGTATAGACAGTCTTACTGTATATATTTATAAAGCAGAGACATGTACAAACATTTTGAGGTATAATACATGTATGTCAATCTATCCTGGAGACCGGAAGTGGACGAAAATTGAGCCATAATGGTTATACAGCCGCCAATTTTGACCTACCCGACCATGGTTTTTTACTTCTGACTTGCTCCACAGGTCCTATGGAATGATCTACGGGAAATAGTTATCAAGCAGAGGCATTGACAAACGTTTTGAGGTATCATGCATGTAGATCAAGCCACCCTGAGGACCGGAAGTTGCCTATTACGGAGCAAAAATGGGATGCCAGGACCGTGACGGATATTCCGGGTAATACAGCACATTGGTTTTTCGTATTTTTCTGGTAAACTGAGGGCTACAGAAATAAAAACTAGACATATATATTAAGCAGATACCACTGCGCACATATTTATTAAGGTATTTGGTTATTCGGGCTGCCATGGGACCGGAAGGGAGTGAAAACATAGGTAAACCGTCTTATTTTAACCTACCGCCGGACATTTGTTTTACATTATTTACTCCAATCAAGGGGCGTATAAACAGTCTTACTGTATATATTTATAAAGCAGAGACATGTACAAACATTTTGAGGTATAATACATGTATGTCATGCTATCCTGGAGACCGGAAATGGACGAATATTGAGCCATAATGGTTGTACAGCCGGCAATTTTGACCAACCCGACCATGGTTTGTTACTTCTGACTTGCTCCACAGGTCCTATGGAATGATCTACGGGGAATAGTTATCAAGCAGAGGCATTGACAAACGTTTTGAAGTATCATACATGTAGATCAAGCCACTCTGAGGACCGGAAGTTGCCTATTACGGAGCTAAAATGGGATGCCAGGACCCTGGCGAATATTCCGGGTAATACCGAATATTGGTTTTTCGTATTTTTCTGGCAAACTGAGGGCTCCAGAAATAAAAACTAGACATATATATTAAGCAGATACCCCTGCGCACATATTTATTAAGTTATTTGGTTATTCGGGCCGCCATGGGGACCGGAAGGGGGTGAAAACATAGGTAAATCGTCTTATTTGAAACTACCGGACATTGGTTTTACATTATTTACTCCAATCAAGGGGCGTATACAGTCTTACTGTATATATTTATAAAGCAGAGACAGGTATATCACTAGATATATCAATTTTATTTCCTAAAACAACATTTGGGTGTAGCCCAAAGACAAAATAGCGGCACAGTACAGACCCTCATTTGATACATCCTATTTGCTTTAAGACAAAACAACAACTGCCATATACTCTGGAAATATTTGTGATGACCAAAGCATTTAAGATCATTCGAATGTTGCTTTCAAATAAATATGTTCATCTCTCCTCATTCTAGACATCAAAGGAGAGAATTATGCCTTAACCTGTATGAATTATATCGCATACCATATTTGGTATTCATTACTACCGTCATATGACGCACTGCTGTCATGGACTTAGGTATTCGCAAATATACATAACGAGGTGAGGAATACAAATATCCCAATGTTTTTTATTTGGTTCTCAATAGCTATCAAAATATGAGACAAGAAACTGAAATCATGGTGTTTTGAAATTGTCTATAGTGATATGAGAAAATATACAGTGTTTCGTATCTTTCATGCTAACAGCCATGATACAAGACATTGCTGAATTGTTTGTAGTAAAAAGCTACTTATATGGGAAATGAGTACAGTAAGAGAAGCAAGCTCTTTCTAAGCAGTCGCTATATGTGTGTAATCTTTTGTTTTCCACCATCTTTAGCAAAAATACAATGTCTCATCCAAATATCCAAGTAAATTATTTAAGAAAAGTTTGTAGATACCAAAGGGATAATCAGAAGCCGTAATTCTAAGAAGGACAGACAAAACACTGGCCAAAAGAAAAGGGACAAATATACTACACGGGAAACTAAAGATAGAGCAACACGAACCCCACTAAAACCGAGGTGAACTGAGGGTTCCGGATGGGTAGGCAGTTCCTGCTCTACTAGTGGCAGCCGTCGTGTTACTGTTATACAACACGAACATCATCCGACATGGGAATCGTTTGACACCAGTATATGTTAATAACTATAAATAACATAAATATAGAATGAACGCCTATACAATAAGTAAAAGTAAACACTAACGCCGAACGGAACCTCGTTTTTACCTGGAAATCGTAACGAACATCACAACACGGAACTTAAAACGCTAAGCCCACTAAATATCGGTGACGAACGCGTGTGCTCCCAAATGTGTTGTTTCTGTAATCCTTGTGGAATGCTATGTTGAATTGACGTGTGTATAATTCAGTAATGTCATTTTTAAATTCAATACATCACTGAAATCACTCGACTTTCAGTATTATGTGTAATGCTTTGTAGATCGTTGTTTGTCCTTTTGTCCTTTTTCTTTTGGCCATTGTGTTGTCTGTCCTGCTTCGATTTACGGATTCTGATTACCTCTTTGGTATCTTCAAACTTTTCTCAACAACGCCTAATACAGTTTTCTTGACAACATGTTTGACATATTATTTTATTGTTCAAAGAGACGTAACTCGGGCACAATATTACTCTATGTGCTTGATCTTTCTAATGAAGAGCTTGTGAATAAACACTACTTTAATAAAAAAAAAAATAAAAAAAACAGATTTGCCAACATTTTCTATTATTTCCCCGGTTTTTAGTTTTATGTGTAATGCTTTGTAGTTTGTCATTTTCTCCTTTTTCGTTTGGCCATTGTGTTGTCTGTCTTTTTCGTTTGGCCATTGTGTTGTCTGTCTTTTTCGTTTGGCCATTGTGTTGTCTGTCTTTTTCGTTTGGCCATTGTGTTGTCTGTCTTTCTTCGATTTACAAATTATGATTATCCCTTTGGTATTTTCAAACTCTTCTGCTATCAATCCTTCTGTTTTGTGTCTTTTGTAGGAATATATTGTCGACTTCGGACGAAGCTTAACTTTGCATATGCTTATCCGAAAGTCGATTCTGTATATTTATACTTTTCTCGTAAATAGCAAAAGCGGAGTTAAAAAAATCAACATCTATTACTTTTAAGGACGTAAATATATATATTCAAATTTAATTAACTATAGAACCTGTAGAAAGATATTTAACGTAACGATATATCACTTTTATACCTCAACCCAACTATTACACAGTGTTATTTAGGGGGCTGTTGTGGTCGTGATTGCATGGTAGTTGGATTTAAAACTTCCTCTGCAATTAGTACATATCACCACTGATGTTGTGAGTTCGAATCTCGATCAGGGCGAGGTGTACAACATTGTGATCAGGTTTGTCAGTGACTTGCGACAGGTCGGTGGTTTTCTTCGTGTTCTCCAGCTTGCTCCACCAATAAAACTGACCGCCACGATATAATTTAAATATTGTTGAAAGTGGCTTTAAACACCATCACACAAACAAAAAACACATCAAACGAGTTTTACTGGCTCGTCAACACTGTCATTGATGTTCAAAATGACCACTGTTATAGCCTAACCAATATGGATTGAAGTCAATATGTTTTCATGAGATATTAATAATCAGAGTTATTTAACATATACATGTGAATAAATTTAACACATACATGTGAATAAATTTAACACATATATGTGAATACATTTAACACATACATGACATATTTATTACATAAAAAACAAATATTGTGAATAAAACAATTTAAAAAAAAAACATAGTCCTGTGTCATAATCAATCACAGGTCAAAATCGTATTACATTGTACAATTTCGCATTCAAATGTTCTGTGGTAATTATACCGCATTGAAACTTTAAAAACAATTAACACGTTCAGGAATCATTTGACCATTTAAAGTTCTTCAATGTTCAATACGTTGTTCATTCTACATTTGCAGTTCAACATATCTTTTTAAAATAATGGAAAGGGGCCGTCGTGGTCGTGATCGTATGGTAGTTGGATTTATAACGAGTGTCTATCACCACTAACGTTGCGAGTTCAAACCCTGCTCAGGCGAGGCATAACATTAAGTGATAAAGTTTGTCAGTGACTTGCGACAGGACGGTGGTTTTCTCCGCGTACTCCGGTTTCCTCCACCAATAAAACTGACCCGCCACGAAATAACTGAAATATTGTTGAAAGTGGCATTAAACACCATAGATCAAACCAAACGAAAGTTAGATGTTAAAACAACAATGTTGACCGTTGAACATAAATGCTTATGGCTGGTTTATTTCTTAATGTTGCTTATGATAGTGTAGAATGAGAAATAACGTATACTTGTATTTGTTGATGTTGAATAAGAAACCAGTTTGCTCGTTGCTATGTCGGTCTCAAAGTATATAATGTAATTTCTATATTCCCATTAAAATACAAGATTTTGAAGTATATCTCATTCTTATAAATAGTATCAATCTATGTTATAAAGTGATGTGGTTTCATTATAGCTAAGTGACGTATATCATATAACATAGCGAAACCTATCTAAACACAACCGAACCCTGAACACACTCGAATCCTGCATAAACCGAACAGAAGATGAAGTCAACAATCGTTGTTAAAATAACTTGTTTACACTGAATACCTGTCTATCTCGAATCCTGCATAAACCGAACAGAACATAAAGTCAACAATCGTTGTTAAAATAACTTGCTTACACTGAATACCTGTCTATTCCGATTACACAAGTTTTTCCCAAGGGTGTTCGTGTTAAAATAACTTGCTTTCACTGAATACCTGTCTATTCCGATTACACAAGTTTTTCCCAAGGGTGTTCGGTTTAGACAGGTTTGACAGTAATATCTTATTGTACCCGGGTCTTCAAAGTTGTTTATTTACTATATATACACATGTAGAATTATATATGTTGTTACTCATAGTATACAGCATGAACAATCGCCACTGCAAAGAGTGATGTATTTCTATATGATGAACATGAAAAGTTATCTGTATCAGGTGACCAAATACACTGACTTGCCATTTCTACACCTTGGTCGCAACATTGGCCAATCACTACATTGCAAATTATTTTGTATCGAGGAAAACCAATTTCTTTAACTTTGTTTTTTATCAGTACTGAAAGGTCACATGCCAATGATTTACATCTTGATTCGTTGTATTTTTCGTTACAGAGTTCTTTTTCTAACAACTTGTTGACTGTGTCTTCTACACGTTTCGAACGGAATAATGTGTCTTCATCCGGGTCCACTTTGTATGTATTTTCCATTCGAATCTTTGGCTTCCCTTGATCTAAGCCTGCTTCACTTACTCGTCCTTTCGTCATTCTACGCATACTTAAAAGGCTGGTTGCCACACCTTTAAACGTTGATCTCCTCCTGAGAAGGCTCCCCGGGGGTGGTGGTTTGGCTTCCTCGTCTGCTGAGCTCGAAACTTGAGATTGTCGCCTGTGTTTCCACGTGCCGAATACATTATCTCCATCTGATGTTTCTGATTGTTTATCCCCGGGGCTCTGAAATATAGATTTAAGTGTGGTTTAAAAATTAAAAAAACTCAAGGCCCAATGCATATTATACTGGTTTATTTCAATTGGAACATTTACAGAAATGTTGGAATTGCATTGTTAAATGGTCTGCCACTGCTATGTGTATTGTACAATTAATGGTATGGAACTCTTTGCTTTTATCAATAAGAGGATTTTGCTAAGAGGATAATATGTTTATAAATAGCAAAACCTTTTCTGTTTTAAAAACTGAAACACACACACAGACCAGGTATATAATACTAGTAACAAAATAACAAAATGAATGGGCCTAAATATCCCGTCTGAGTGAAATGATGCAAGGGCCGTAACTCGTGTTGTATATCAACCTAGTATGGTCAGTCATGATTCAGAGCATCCATGATACGACGGATGTGAGCTCGAGGGGTATCTGCCATCACATTATGGGAGAGGTGATTCGAGGTACTTCCCGGAAAATCCAGAAAACAGACTGTTAATGATCTTGCCAATGTTGATTCATCAAGACTACGTAAATTATTGAATTATAGATTTATGCTTGGTCGTGATCTTTTTGGGGAAGAGATACATTCCCGCAGCCCCACCTTACTTCAGCGCCTCACATATCGTTCCGATCATTGATTACTTTGGGAGTGCACTTCATTGTACACTTGCTACACCCCTGTTAGCTAGATATATATTTATTCACGTTTTGTTTTCCCATATGATTTATGTTGATTCGAGGAGGCCATCGTGGTCGTGATCGTATTGTAGTTGGATTTGCAACTACCTATGTAATCAGTACATGTTGCCACTAATGTTCTGAGTTCGAATCCCGCTCAGACGAGGTGTACTATTACAACATTATGTGATAACGTTTGTCAGTACCTCCGGGTACTCTGGTTTCCCCCATCAATAAAACTGACCGCCACGATATAACTGAAATATTGTTGAAAGTGGCGTTAAACACCTTAACCATGTTGATTCTTAACCTACTCACCTTGACAGCATGCGACATAGTTCAGTGAATACAGTGTATATCTGAAATAAAATATGGATTATATCAATGACATACATGAGTTTCTTAAAAAAAAATACATTTTGTACTTTTGCTTTCTTTGTTTAGCTTGAACATATTTTATTTGCATAAAAAGTAGCAAATGGGATTGGATACACTTTATTACAACATAAGTGAATTCCTTTCTCTTTTGTTTTCTACATGGAGAACTTGTACGGCATAAAATCATATCATAGCAATAATAGTCTACGATCACGTAACTACAAATAATACAATAGAAATATTCGCAGTGAGAAATAATAACGAAAAATGACCTGTCGGACATGTTTCCTCGGCTTCAAACGTATAATTTTGTCGCATGTCTAATAAGAAATTTCAGATATGTCGCGGCGACCAGGTTTAACGCTGGAGGACCAATATGTATGTACCTGCTAATCTTTTTAACTTAACTTTTTTTTACATGTAAATCTCATTAATAAAAGCATAGCGATTACTAAAGGCGGTAAACCACCAGACAATCGGGCGTCCTTAGACTGGATACAAAGTGCAATATACACAATGTATATAACATTTGTTTCTATAATAAACAGTTCTCAATTTAGAAACAATAATATGGAAAGTTTAAATTTCAAATAAAAAAAGGGCCAATATCGCGAAACCTAAATCTCAAATCCCAAAACAAAAAACCATGATGGGTGTGTTTTTAATTAAAGTATTTATTGTTAATATATGTTCTTGAACGTCTAATCAAGGTTCAATGTTAAAACCTAATGATATAGTGGCCTTCGCGGTAATCCTAAGCCTTTAGTTTAGATTCATAAATTACATGTCATACATGAAGGTGTAAACACTTATTAGGATTATCTTCCTTAATCTCATTTTAATGCAATATGGATTAACAAATTAAATAGTAATTAAGACGTGAAATTTTCAAATGTTTTCATTCACCATAATATCAATTTATTAACTTATTTATCTGGTATATCTAGAAGTTATAATGTGCAATAAAGGATCCCTTGTCTGTTTTCAATTCAATTCAATTCATCATTTTAATGGAAATAGCACAGTATATTGGCGTGATCCAATTAACGTTAAAAGTACATCACAAGATAAAAGTTTTAATACATGTCCAGTTTCTATGTTTAGACATAATGTGTAATAAAGGATCCCTTGTTCGTTTTACTTTCTGTGATGATTTATTGTGCATAGAGATTGATCCTAATAAGCACACGTCATTTTAACGTTGAAACAACGTTCTTTGTGTGTTTTATTTTGTTTTGTTTTTTTCTCTCCATCCTGTAGAGTGCATTTTGGTGGTAACATTTTATGCATTGAATGCTTCATGTTTTGTTAATATTGTTATATTATTGCAATTTTACAGTTCATTAAGATTTAAATTTGACTATGGTCTTCATTTCATGAAGGATTAAGAAAAATACTGAAATATTGTTAGATCTTATCTGTGGTTCAGAAGTACACTATAGTAGCCGAGTAGAATCATTTAATATATACTGTCTTTAAGAAGTGTTTTGCCATATTTTTTTTTATCTTTATCTAGAATATAATGACAAAAACAAAGATACAAGGATTGTTAGACTTATTTTCTTGTACGTGTATTTAATATCTTTACTCTATTGATTAGTTGATAAATAAGGGTAATAACAAAATTACCGTACTTCGAACAATCTTACAAAGGGAAAGTCAAAACTCATAAGTATATAAACAGAAAAAATCAGTTAACAACCGGTAACTGTGAAAACCGTAATGACCCTGACTTGGTACAGGCATTTCTAAAGAAATGGTGGGTTGAATCAGATTTTAAAGCGCCAATTGATTGATTGTTGTACGTCAAGTGGACACTTGATATTTTAGCTATATATCATATATAGGTAACAAGATGATACTTGTATTGATATATATAATAGAATTGTGTACATGCTGCTCATGTAAATCAATGTTGAGGGTTGATTTTTTTTTTCTCAGAATAGAGAATTCACTTAAATTCCGTCTTTGAATGTAACCCGAACAATCCAGTCGTTATATTACGCTTTGCTTCATTTTACAGAGTAGCGATAGCGGATAGAGGGCGCTGAATTATTCGAGTTACTTTGAATGGCGAGTCCGTCATAACCACGAACACATCTTTCGGGCGGTATATAACCAGCAGCGGAGAACAGCGGAGTTGCTTTGGGTGATTTTGAAATTGTTTTGTGAAGTAATCATTCGTTATTTTTTGTTTAGAAAAGCAATTCTATAAGCGAGAGAAACCAGAGATATATTCCCCCATGTGCTCCGAACGGTTAAAACGACACAAAAATACAACTTTTTGACAAATTAAGCTACACGTATAATCAGTGTATGCTATGATTTTCCTCAATAAAAAAAATTCTAGATATAAAATACAAATGAAATAGTAAGACTTTACAAAATTACTACTATTCATTGAGATAATAGGTAATATTGTTAATAATATTGTTTATGTATGTAAATACAATGATAAAAAATAGTACATATGTACATTGTACAGTGTATATTGTATTACAACAATAAAAGTGTAATGTTACATTTATTATACTGTTATTTAAAGAGTATTTAAACTCTATGTAGAGACATATAAAACATATGTCTCTATATCTCTATATCCCAAAACAAATACTCATATATATAGACTGAAAATTTGTTTTACCCTATAGCTACTTTCAATACTAGTAATTGCATGTTCAGCTATATCGGAAGACCATACAATGTATGAAATTAAACAATAATCTATTAAGTGTCGATTGTATAGTATAATTGACATAAATATTTTGATTTGCATTTTTTCTTAATTTTTCCATAAATTTTGAATGTTTGTATTTTTTTTTTTTGGAAATCTTTATAACATGATGACATTGTCGGAATGCTTATAGATATGAATTGGTTTCTTACCTTGCTTGTCGTGTCTGTATGGTACGAGATGTTAAATCACTATGTTAGATATGTTTCAATAAGCTTAAGACCCATTTAAGATGTTTAGTAGAGATTTACGTATTAAAAAAGTCTACAAAGACCACTAATCCTGTTTTGATACTTTAATTAGTGTTCATTGAATTCGTATTCATTATATAATAATATGTTAATTATAGCAACGAATTCTATTATTTGATAATGACATACATTGTATAAGAGACATTTAATATTTCGCGTGCAGAAATATATAGAATCATTTAAGTAGATACATGTACATGTATCCACATGTTTTCACTGTTTTACGTGATGTTTTACACTTTACTCGTGTTTCAATTTTGAAAAAAATTCCATTGTTGACATTGACAGTGGTGGGCCATATTTCATTCTAACTATTCATTAAACAAAGTATTGATGTTTCTACATTGTATCACAATTTTAATCTTATAATAACCATTTATTGGTCGTACCACGGAGTCCGTTAAATGTCACATAACGAAATATCATTTTTACTGGGGTGTGCGAGTTTCTAACAGGTGGACGCGAGTGTTACAACTTGTGAACGCTAGTTAATAGCTTACAGGGCGTATGAGTTACTAACCTTAGTTTTGTTCTTCTCACGAGTTGTTACTCATGCAGACGAGTTTTAATACTTGTGTGCGCGAGTTACGAGCGTGTGCGCTTGGCTTACTAATCGCATGGTGCGCATGAGATTTTGCAACTTGTGCGCTCCAGTTACTAGCTGGTTTGCAAGACAAGTTTGAAGATATCTAAGGGGTAATCAGAAGTCGTATTTCGAAGGACATACAACACAATGGCCAAAAGATGGAGCAACACCAATCCCACTAAAAAAGGGGGTGAACACAAATGCCCCGGATGTGTAAGCAGTTCCTGCTCCACTAGTGGCACCCGTTGTGTTACTTATGTTAAAATATACGGAGATAAGTCATTCAAGAGTTCGAGAAGAATATGATTATGATTAAGATAATCGGAACATATCTGTAGACATTTGTAACACAGATATTAAGTTTTTTTTTATACTAATTTGTATCAACGACCACACAGGCTGAACACATTCGAAAACGATATATATATCTTCTCTGTCACGTCTCGCCCATTGTCTGGCATTTTATTGACGGTGCATATTGTTTCTAAGTTGATAAATGCGTATTTTAACCTCATTGAGTAATATTTATACCACGGTTTTTCGAGTTAAACTGTTAAACAATCGAACACAAAGCGTGAGATTGTTTCACCGTTTAACTCGGAAAACCCTAGTATGATTGATTTGTAACATGAAGCCACTGGCATGCAATATCACATCTAGGTCGTTGATTATTGCATGGCTCTCTGAGAGTAATAAAACTACAGCCCAGATTTAAAGTGTTCAATATCTCGAACTGCGCGTGTATTATATCATAGTTTTTACCTGTTGCTTACATTCTGGTATGTAAACCATAAAAAGATCAAAGGAAAAGAAAGTATTCATGTTACAAAAGTCAATAATTTTATGATTTCACATTAAATACTAGTTCTATTGTTCGGTCATACACACTCTTATATTAAGAACCAAAGAAACATTAGAATTGATACCACATGATTTATAGTTTTATTTTAAACTAATGCACTCATTTGAATGAAATCCATGCCTTACAGTGCACTAGTCCTGGAACTAGTGCACGTCTTCGAAACTAGTGCACGGACGTCATCAATAACGTCATATAACGCCGCATTCCAATATAAAAATAACATTGAAAAATAGACAAGATTACGGTAAACTTTAAAACACGATAATACATTATTACAATGTTATAAATACATTATAGAAACATTGTTTGATTGGTTTTATCGAATAATTACCCAAAAAAAAACACACAAAAAACACGGAAGCGATTTTGTATCTTATGTCTCTCGGAACTCGGAACAAAATTAATTGATGACAAAAGAGAAAAAGAAAAAGTAAATGCATATGAGATAAAATTCCAATCTATATACAGGGAAACAAATAGCAAGGAAATAACGCTTTCATTGTTGTTCTTCATCCTGATGCTTACGGCATACAAAAGAGAAGAAATAACATAAAATCACAAATATAAAATACAACATAGTACCGGAATTACAGTAAATGGTTTACCCTCTTCCCTGTTTAAGTCGGTGTAATAAAGTACTTAATAACTGCACGCTTGATCAATAGCGAGCTCTATTTTCCCTCGGGATAGACTATTGACCGGGACGGATACTTCGCGTCGGTCACTAGTTCATTCGCCCCGGTCAATAGTCTACCCCTTGGGAAAATAGATCTGGATATTGACCTCGCGTGTTATTAAGTACATACTGTATATTTGTATTCTTAACATTATTTAGTTTGGGTAGAATTACATTATTTACAGGTGAATAAATATATTTAGCATAGAAAATTATGTTTCAATTCCTTCAGTAGACTAATCACGAACTAAATTATATATATTTGTTGTTGTTGTTGTATTAGATGTGATTAGTATAATAATAATAAGATTTATAAATAACTTAGCTATAAACAGACACTGTTGGCTCTAAAGTGTTTACCGTTTGGTATATGTGTTTTAATAAGAACACTTGTATATTGTACCAATTTATAAATTAACATTTGGTCCAGTGAGCTAAATATGAGCTTAAAGTTGCTATTACTTGTTTAGTCTGCCTTTTCATTGCAAAATAAAGTTTTTCTTGGGTGAGGAGCGCAGTACTTCATCATTTGCGATCCAGAGTTTCCATATACATTTGTATAACGATTTAAAAAAAAATATAAACGAAAATGATAGATATATATTTAAAGTGACAGTACCTGTAAGTTTAGTTATTTTTTAAAAGTTTGTTTTTGGTTGAAAGTTAATATATACCTTCAAAACATGAGTATAATTTAAAACGTCGTTTGGCGAGATTCGACCAAACAAAAAGTGTATCAAGTTTTCCTTGTTGTTTATTTTATTATTATTTGTTTTTTGGTAGCTTTTTTGTGTAGCTTGTCTCCCAGCATCATTAATTATGCATGTCTCAATTTCCGAATTACATGCGCAATGGCACTGATGTTTGCACACATTAGCATGAGTTTGAATTTGGATATACAAGCTGCATGCATGAAAACATAGTGACTATGTGGATTAATAAAAAATTTAAAAAAGTTTAAATTTCTTTTTACTTCTGAAATGATGGTTAATAATGTGGCTAAAATCTGATATAATATTCTATTTAAAAGAAAATGTACTATTTATACATAACAGTCTTTTTAAAATGTGTTATGTTTAACAATTTGCATACTTTTAAATTATATAACCTCCTATGATTCTTTAAAAATTGCACATGCATATAATTATACATGTAATTATACGACTTCTAATTTCATGCATTTAATGTAATCTGTAATCAATTCTATACCACAGTTACAACTCCGTAATTCAACCAGTGAACAATACTGAATTTAGATTATGCATTTGACGATAAAAACAAACACTTACCAAACCGGTCTTGTTTCCACACTCTACCGAAATTTTTACCCAAGTTTGAAAAATATTGATCTACAATCTAATATCAAATTACTATACACTCATGAATTGATAATTGGATGTAAAACGAGGTTGTTTTTCTTTTCTTTCATAGTGAAGTTTCAAACCTTTAAATAAAAATGGTTTCAAATTCAGTAATCAAAAGCAGAAAGAAAATCAAATTGCGTGACTTCTTTACAAATTTGCTGATTTAAATTGGCACATGTATTTCTAACGGTAAAATTCGTATAAAATATGAAATATCAAACGTATATCATATATATATCTTGTACTTTTTGAATTTATATTACCAAAACATTAAAAGATATACTAAATTTAGTACTGATCATTAAGTCAAACCCATTCACATTGAAAAAAAAACCCATTAATCTAAACTTCTTGATTAATATCCTAGATCATCAAACAGATAATATTTCAATATCATTTGACAGCCAAATATAAAACTCTCAATGAAAAGAAGCAGAGCATAAAAAAAATAAATGAAATTAGTTTTCATTTATTTTTTTTATGCATTTCATATCATATCATTCAGCTACGAAGCATATAGTATGTGTATACAACTCATTACTACCACTATGCAAGAACGAAAAACAAATCGATCCATGTCTCAAAGTGGGTGTGGGGACGAATTGGAACTCACAAAAATTCCAAATCCCTTACAATTTGCAGGATTAATGTTTATTGGAAAAATATGAACCTCTGCTAAAGTTTGGATACCAGGACAAAGTGGGTAAATCTCTTCTATATCAGGGACATTGAATTCTTATTTATTTCGTATAAACATTACAAATGACCCAAAATGTCAATGTGGTGCACCTTTTGAAGATTCAATTCATTATCTAATGGAATGTCCATTATACCAAAACGAAAGAGATTGTCTGTTTAGAAACTTGAAAGAAACCCACAAAAATATTGAAACATTACTCTTTGGAAACGATGAAATTAATATACGCGAAAATTCTATGATCTTCAATAAAGTTCGAGCATATATTAACAAAAAGATTTTAATCAGTGGTCTGTCATCTGGTCTACATCAACTTATTTCCCATGTTTCACTATATTGTGTTAAATATTATTTATATTTGTATATGTGCTAGATTTGTTAACATTCAAAGTTATTATATGTGTATTATTTGTAGGAAGAGGGCAGTCCATAAATTGTGATAACTTTTTGTCCAATCCCATAGCTGTTTTATTTGCAATAAAATAATATTAAACTAAATACTATGAATGTATCTACCTCAGTGGATCCTGAATGTATACAAAGCATTATGTGTGTGTAAATTATGCAAGCACAACGTGACATTTTTCATGAAAATGAAGGATACCTCATCTTCAACGTTTTAGAAACAAAAATTAAGTATATATTTTTTCTGTGTCAGTATGATGTCGAGGTCCATTTTTCTATATTTCTAACTTGTCATATGGTTCCACAATTCTAAATCTACTGAGAATGCATCCTTACGGTATTAATGATAGGTACTTTTCAAATTGAAAATGATTTTTGAATAACGACCGGCTGTCCGCCATGATGTAACTGAAATATTGTTGAAAGTGGCGTTAAACACCATCAAACAAACAAACAAACAAACAATATATATTCTTAATCCAGAGTAATCTAGCTATATCCATGTTCTCTATCTTTCTTACATCATTTACTAAAGATTCACTCCATATATCGTGCCTGATTTTTTTTGTAATACATTTTTTTGGGGAATAAAATAAGTTCTTTAAATTAACTCAGTTTTGCTTTAATGTTTGTTGGGATGTACAAGTCATGAATGAAATTAAATAGAACCGTTAAATTAAATTTTCCGTCAATGTACGTAAATATATTGTCTATCTAAATTATGTGTCCTTATATATATATATTTTATTAAGAAAATAAACACCGATCGTCAGGATATATAAGCGACGGTGCGTCTAATATAATTTAAAAACGGTAGTATACCAACACAATGAACATTATGATGTATTTATAACAATTATCTAATAAAGAATCATGGAATATAAGGTTTAATCCTCGAGGAAAAACAACATTGGTTTCATTAAAAGATAATAATAGTATTATAAAATAAAATTAAAGACATACATAACATCGTATCACAGACATATATTTAATTACATAATAAAACAGTTCTTGTATCAAAACGTTTTGAACTATTGAAAAAAAAATCAAATGATCGGATTTTGTATCGACATTGTTTTGTTTGTTACACTGTTTCCGGTCCCCTGTATTTCAGTTTTGTGAACCCCGAAGTGCTTCCTTTTCTCAACCATGGGTTTCACGGAGAAGGTGCTTGTTTAACTATTAGAATAAAACTCAACATTTTATGGCTACGAAATGTAGTATTTTGACACTTAAGAAATCAGATTATGAAAAGAAATTATCAATATACTTGAAAATACTTGGCTTTTCCATTTTCTAACGGTTTTCCGATTAATATGAGTCGACGCGACGGTAAACACTAAAACAGTAAACACGTGTTTAATGATAGTTCATAATATGTCTCGTGGTGTATCACAGGGTTAGTGGTTCCGAGAGTGATAGGGGTCGAAGATTCCTAAAATGTATAGCACAAAGCCGTGATAACGGTAAACATTGTAGAATCAAAAGCCGAGAATGCTGCGATTTGAACATAAATTTGATCAAACGTTGAGTGTGGATTGTATTTGAGCCCTGAGGCTGAGCAGGTCAAACCAAAAGACACTGAAATTGGTGTTTGTTGATTCTCTGCAAAGCATGCAGTGTTAAGAAAGAGCAAAGACTGGTTGGCTCGGAACCAGGATAATGTGTCCGAGTAGAATCTGATGCACAATGTAACAAGAAATGGGAAAATTCAAGAATCCATCGTATCCATCATTTCAATCATTGTATTAAATTGTTTGCCCCTTGTGGACCCTTAATTGGCAATAAAAAATATTCTTATTCTTATACTATAAGTTGTTCATGCAGTTTTTGGGGTCATACTAAATAGTGCCAGGGACTGGAAATAACGCCTGGCGTATTGGAATATTGTTTAAATCAAATTTTTGTTGAAATTATAATGGAATATGATGTTAAGGCACGAACCATTTAACTTCCGGGGGGGTGGGGGGTTCTAAAAAAATATTCCGATTTTGGTGGATGTAAAAAAAAATATTCCAACTCGTGTTGTCCGAAAAATTATTTCTGAACGAAAAAAAACCCATAGCATTCCCCCACTGCAAGTTAAATGGTTTGTCCCTAAGTGAAGTCTTAACGTGAGTGTAAATGTTCAAGTTATGTACTAAAAAGCACCTGGGAGTATTCCCTAGTGTGGTGTGAATATTGGGTTTATTTCAAATCTATTATATATAACTTGCTATATTTTATTGTCTTTTTCTTTGTCGTTTTTAGTTTTGTATAAAATCTATGTGTATTGGGTAATTAACAAATGAATTGCCAACATGTGCCTCTTTTATGACATTACAAGTTGTTTAAATTTTAATTTGTGTTTGACTGGATGGCTTGTACGATAAATAAAATTAAGAACATAATTTTGAAATAATTTATTTAAACATAAGAAAAATATATTACTGTATGATATATTTTAAATAAAAACAAAACACGAGTAATATTTGTTCAAGTTGTGTTGGAGTCCCGGCAGGCAATGTTGGGTTGCAAATGGCTTGTACAATATATAAAATTAACAACATAATTTTAAAATAACACTTTATTTAAAACAATTATATACCCGAGTGCTATTTCCAATCCTTGGGCTGTCCTGGGTGCTTTTTAGTATGACCAAGTTTTTGTATTAAGGAAGTTTTAAATAAGTTAATTAATTCTATGTTCTTCTTTGCAGCCCATCATTATTGATGCCAGAGGGCATTTAATGGGTCGTCTAGCTGCCATTGTGGCCAAAACTATTTTGCAAGGTAAGACAATCCTCTTATTATTTTTTTTTGCTTCCAACTGTCACAAAAATCTTATTTTACAAAGAAAGGACAATATTAATAGTGGTTGAGAGAAATTAAGAAATTCATTTGATTGCCAGATTCACTGAAGTTGTCATGCTACCCAAAATTTGAATAATTTATGTACACACTGTATCTGAAAAGTCCAGTAAATACGAAATTGTAGAAAAATTTACAGGACATTCAGTCTGGTGAACCAAGATGATTCACCAGACCGAAAGAAAATCGTTATTTTTTTAATATTTCATCGACTTGTTTTTTGTATTCAGGACTTCAACTGCTTTCAAATGTAGGGAACTTTTTTCATGGTCAGTCACAGCAGGAATTTTTCTGTTGGTACACCTTCTTGGGAAGCGATTCTGGCCTTTAAGGTTATTAATTTGCATCTCTTTACCCAGATAATAATCCATACAAATGCTGCACGTCATCAAATTTTCTTCCAGGTTGAATTGAAGCCATTTCGTATTTAGTTTCCTTTCCGTTCGATGCTCTTCTTTTTATTTTTTTCGCCTTTTTCTTCTTCATCTGTTCCTGGTAATTTTCTTTTTAGTGGTTTACCAGGAACAGCGATTTTTTTCTCCATTTTAACTGGAACATTTTTATGAAATCCTATGCCGGAAACTGACAAATCAATCATAATAGCCAAAATCGGATGTCGGAAAAAATGGTGTCTGAGAGAATGGCAAATGAAATAACAGAACTTCTCAGACGTGCCCGGAAATGAGACATTGATGCGAGGGAAGATCTCGAACAAGTTTTTTTTTTTTTTTTTTTTTTTTTTTTTTTTTTTTTTTTTTTTTTTACAAAATTGACAAAATCAAATGACGGAGCAATACCGGACAATCGGTCCTGAAATCCAAGGGTTTTTATCGGACTGACAGTATTTCGTTTTCTTTGAAAGTTGGTAGACTGTTCCAAGATTTTCTGGGACTGATTAAAAGTTTTAATTTGACAAGAACTTGTTGAAAGTGATTTGTGCAAGTTTATTTCTTAGATAATAAATGAGGACTGCTGATATTTAATAGTTAACAAGGCTGAACAGATTTTTAGCTGTTCGGAAAATGTAGGTAGTCCGATAATTCTGTTAGTTTGGTTTTTATTTGTGGCTAAAATGTTTTTTTTTAATTCTAGGTCAAAGAGTGGTTGTTGTAAGATGTGAAGGTATCAACATCTCTGGTAACTTCTTTAGATCAAAATGTAAGTCACTGATGCAAGGAAAGTGGTGTAAGATGTATATTTACCTAAAGGTAAATGATACAAGTAGCAGAAGTCTAAAGGAAGGGTATTGATGATTGTAAAACGTGGAAGTTTATCGAAGGTTTAAATGATAAATCGATTGATGTTATCTATTTTACTTTCTAGTGTGGACAATATACAGTCGACCATGCCATACGGCCACCTGTATTAAAATGTCACCTTTTTCTTGCTCTGTAGTTAAGTAGAATATTCTACTATTAATATTTCATCTGAATTGAATCTCTTTTTAAGAGGTCACCTGTCTTAGGTCATCACTTTTGCGGAATGTGACCTCTTAATACAGATTTGACGGTATGTAAATGATATTAACATTACAAGTTGTACAATATTTTTTGCACCTATGATGATTTATTCACTTACCTACATTGTCTGAAATTTATGTAGAATAATTTTTCTGATGGTGCAATAAATTTCACAGCATCTGTGGTGTAATGGTTAGCATGCTCACCATGAGTGTGGTAGGTCACGGATTTAAGTTCCTATCGGACTCCGGTCAAACTAAGCACTATATGATTGTAATTTGTTGATTTTCCCCTAAGCATGCAGCATTAAGGAGAAAGAGCAAAGACTGGTTGGCTCAGAATAATGTGTTGGAGTGGAGCGACATGTCTACCCGCGGACTGTTGTTTCAGTGAGCTAGCACTATAAAAATTCAAATCCAAGCGTATTGGTCTAGTACAAAGGGGACATCATTATCCTCTCACTGAAAATTAACTTGATGAATTGGCATTAAACAACAATCACTCACTACCTTAATATTTTTTGCACCTATGATGATTTATTCACTTACCTACATTGTCTGAAATTTATGTAGAATAATTTTTCTGATGGTGCAATAAATTTCACACCATCTGTGGTGTAATGGTTAGCATGCTCACCTTGAGTGTGGTAGGTCACGGATTTAAGTTCCGGTCAAACTAAGCACTATATGATTGTAATTTGTTGATTTTCCCCTAAGCATGCAGCATTAAGGAGAAAGAGCAAAGACTGGTTGGCTCAGAATAATGTGTTGGAGTGGAGCGACATGTCTACCCGCGGACTGTTGTTTCAGTGAGCTAGCACTATAAAAATTCAAATCCAAGCGTGTTGGTCTAGTACAAAGGGGACATCATTATCCTCTCACTGAAAATTAACTTGTTCTCTCTATGATATAATTGATGAATTAGCATTAAACAACAATCACTCACTACCTTAATATTTTTTGCACCTATGATGATTTATTCACTTACCTACATTGTCTGAAATTTATGTAGACCAATTATTCTGATGGTGCATTAAATTTCATAGGTTTAAACTATCTGAGGTGTAAGTTAGCATGCTTACCTTGAGTGTGGTAGGTCACGGATTTGAGTCGGGGTCAAACTAAGCACTAAAATTGGAATTCGCTGATTGTCCCCTAAGCATGCAGCATTAAAGAGTGAAAGCAAAGACTGGTTGGCTCAGAATCAGGATAATGTGTCTGAATGGAGTGACATTTCTACCTGCAGACTTAATTCAATGAGCTAGCACTATAAATGTGTAGTGTAGTGTTAGTCATGTACAAAGCAGACATCATTATTTCATTGAATGTGGCTTATTATTGTCATGGTCTAGCTGAAAACCTGTCCATTTGGTGTTTAAAAAAACAATCGATGACTAAATAGAATTAATGCCTGAACATGACAATATAGATCTACTTTTATTTTTCAGTGAAATATCTTGATTACTTGAAGAAAAGATGTAATGTAAAGCCATCTCGAGGCCCATTTCACTTCAGAGCTCCAAGCAAAATATTTTACAAGACAGTAAGAGGTAAGATAAACATGGGAGATTCATCAACACAACACACTACGAGGAAAATGGCATTTTATTGCTATAGAATGATATTCAAAAGCTAGTTATAGTTGTTGCCGTTCGAAACATGAAATCATTTTTTTTTTGTAGTTAGGATTAGTAGCATTTGTCACCTGGTTTCAACATTTGTAATGGTGCAGTCATGAAATATTTCATGTGTAAATTGTTTTATCCTAAAAATTGATTTAAAAGGGAAAATTAGAAATTGTAAATATGTCGGTAAATTCTAAATTTAGCATAAACAAAAGCACAGTAGCAATGACGAGCATCTGCTTGTTGAAGACCGTCACTAGTAGTTCTTGAACAGTAATATTACTGATTTGTTCTTCTGCTTTTCTCGAGGCTTTGATTATACTTTCAAGATGTGATGTTAGGTGCTTGCATTTTGGCTTTCCACGTTTTCACAAAAAAAATCATCCCTGGCTATATTGCAATCACCTTGTCCGTCCGTTCACACTTTCGTAACAGATATCTCAGCTTCTACTGGAAGAAATGATTTTATATTTGATGTATGGCTTTGGCATGGTGACTTGTACCGTGTCTCCCCTTTCCAGGTTTACCACACATCTACTTCCTGTTTACAGTGCGACTTAGAATTTTTCATGTTTGCCGTAATGAAAACTTTCGTAACAGTTATCTCAGCTTCTACTGGAAGAAATGATTTTATATTTGATATATGGCTTTGGCATGGTGACTTGTACTGTGTCTCCCCTTTCCAGGTTTACCGTGCGACTTACAAATGAACGAGTGGGGGTATTCTTAGCATGACGTAGCGTGCAACATCTTGTTTGTCTTTTTTTTGTTGGATATATTTTCTGAAGGCAAATCTAAAAAAAAAAAATCCACAGATAATAGAAAGAAATGAATGATGACCTTACCTACCTTGATTTACAGTGAAATCAATAACTGATTCTGACATTGTCATTCTATTCTTGTGGAGTATGATAAAAGGTGTAGAACTTGCCTAATGATTTGCATGAGGGTTGTTAGTTTACTCATAAAATTTTGATTTTTATACCCCCATTGTATGAGTGGGGGCTATATTGCAATCACCTTGTCCGTCCGTCCATTCACACTTTCGTAACAGATTATCTCGGCTTCTACTGGAAGAAATGATTTTATATTTGATATATGGCTTTGGCATGGTGACTTGTACCGTATCTCCCCTTTCCAGGTTTACAGTGCGACTTAGAATTTTTCATGTTTGCCATAATGAAAACTTTCGTAACAGATATCTCAGCTTCTACTGGAAGAAATGATTTTATATTTGATATATGGCTTTGGCATGGTGACTTGTACTGTGTCCCCCCTTTCCAGGTTTACCGTGCGACTTACAAATGAATGAGTGGGGGGGTATTCTTAGCACGACGTAGTGTGCAACATCTTGTTTGTCTTTTTTTTGTTGGATATATTTTCTGAAGGCAAATCTTATATAAAAAAAAAAAAAAAAATCCACAAATAATAGAAAGAAATGAATGATGATCTTACCTTACCTACCTTGATTTACAGTGAAATCAATAACTGATTCTGACATTGTCATTCTATTCTTATGGATTAAGATAAAAGGTGTAGAACTTGCCTAATGATTTGCAAGAGGGTTGTTAGTTTACTCGTAAAATTTTGATTTTTATACCCCCACTCTATGAGTGGGGGCTATATTGCAATCACCTTGTCCGTTCACACTTTCGTAACAGATATCTCAGCTTCTTCTGGAAGAAGTGATTTTATATTTGATATATGGCTTTGGCATGGTGACTTGTACCGTGTCTCCCCTTTCCAGGTTTACAGTGCGACTTAGAATTTTTCATGTTTGTCATAATGAAAACTTTCGTAACAGTTATCTCAGCTTCTACTGGAAGAAATGATTTTATATTTGATATATGTCTTTGGCATGGTGACTTTACCGTGTCTCCCCTTTCCAGGTTTACCGCACATCTACTTCCTGTTTACCGTGCGACTTACAAATGAACGAGTGGGGGTATTCTTAGCACGACGTAGCGTGCAACATCTTGTTATAGTACTCGTTCAAATAAGCACTGATCTTATTGTGATGTTAAGTAAAGGAAATATTTAGTTTATGCTTTTGATGCAGTTACACATTGGAGAATGACAGAACGGGGTCAACAACACTCTCACAAGAGCTTATTAATACATCCTTTTTCTCAAATTTTTTATATGATTTGAGCCAGCAAATTCTTACTTTTATTGTAGGAATGGTACCACATAAAATTACAAGAGGAAAGGAGGCTCTGGCAAGACTCAAAGTATTTGAAGGAATTCCTCCACCATATGATAAACAGAAGAGACAAGTGGTGCCATCTGCACTGAAAGTGCTCAGACTTAATCCATCAAGAAAGGTAAATTAGGGATTCACACAATCTGATTAAAATCTCTAACTTACTCCCCTTCCTGATATGTTGCAGCGTGCAAGATCTGAAGAAACATCATTAGAAGACACATCTGTAACCTTATGTCAAGACCTTTAACGTCCAATGGAAATGGCACTTGGGAGACTATGGAAGCTTTATAATTTAAGATGAAGCTTTTTTGTTTGATACGAGCAATCTGATTGGTAGAAAAAAGGTCATAACCTGTATTTATCTTATTAGATATTCATGACGTAGAATTGCTTGCATCTGACCCATAATGTGTTGGGTTTTTGTTTTTTTTTTTATCCCCCACGCCACGACATCAGTTAACTTGTGGGGAGCAAACGAGAAATATGATTTTATTCAGATTCCCATTCACATGAAGTCATTTGAGCCTGATACTTTATATGCAATAGTAATAAAGGACTCCCTGTCCTAGTGGTCTACTTGTATCTGTTGATGATGATTTACTTATTCACCGAATCATTTTACATTGATTTACTGTGAAAACAATCATGTACCACCAACTGAAACAGATGAAAGTAGCTTTCTCTAGGTTACCTATAGATAAGTAAATATCAGGGATGAATTTTCAGTTATTTAACTGATTTCAGCTATTGTCTTCTGAAAATAGTTTTCCGAAAGTTGCTGGACAGTCGGAACAGGTGAAAAATGACCATTTTGAAACAGGGTGTAGATGGTTTCAGTTATTTTATTTTCTAACCAGGATCATCCCTGATATATACAAAACTGACTTGTATATTTAGATAATAGAACTGTATTGTTCTGTTCAATTTTTGCAATAGTCTTTGTTCATATTATCTGTATTTGTAATATTTTTTTCATTGCTGATGTTTATATGTACCTGAGAAGACTTCATTTGTTTTTTTATGCCAATAAAAAATGTTTAAAGTAAAGTACCTATTGTAGATACCTCTTTGGTATAAGCATAAATCTTGCAGTTAGTATGATGATTTACATGAGTATTTATCAAATACAGGTACAAACCTATATGGACCTTGGCTTGTGGTAAGGAAATAGAACTGAACCTAGTTTCTCATTCGAAAGGGACTGGTCATGTAGATAAAATTAAATGTGCAACTCGTCTCATAGACAGGACGTACAGAAATGCTTCATTGCATGTTAAGATAAAACTTTCTGTGGCTCCAATTCAAGGCAGATCATTGGTGGCTCATTGCAGTGAAAGATTTCCAAGTCATATCCATCCCAGTGCCACTGTTTACCTACCTACTGATTTAATTGTTCTCGTAACAATCGATGAAGCATTTTAGCCCTTAACTCAGATAAAGTTGATGATTATAATTGCTTTAGAGGGCCTGAGTAGTGAAGTGGTCAATGCAGATTGATCACAAACCCTCTATTCCCACCCAAGTCATAAGGTTTCCAGAAAGGATACAAAAAAGAACCCTTCAGTTCATAACTGTCCAGGCTTTTCATGTCTACCATTTAAGTTTTGTGGTCGCCATATAAATGAAAGTGAAGATACATTCCTGTAACCAACCCAAGCTATTCATTACTTTAACATTAGGTAATGAGTGTAATAGTTTGGAATAATTTGAACAAATTCTTAAAATACCATAGCAATTAAATGGAGGACATGTTGATGATGAGTTACTTATCACCGAATCAATTATTGATTCACCATGAAAACAATCATGTACCACCAACTGAAACATGTCTTTGATCTAAATTAAAGAATTTTAATGGAGTGGGCTTTAAATAATTGTTGTTATAACTTGTGCTCAATCCCATATGCTAATTTTTTAGCAAAAAAAGATGCTTTATTCAAAGAATTATAGGCATGCTGTTTATTGACTAGAAATTTGTACAAGTTGACAAGTTTTGGGGTTTTTTGTTTTGTTTTTGTTAAATGACACACCTATATCACATTTTTCTAATTGAGAGAAAAAAGGTAAAAATATTACAGATATACATTGAAATAACTTTATTGAAACTAAAATATAATTTTTGTACCTTTTTTGGTTGGTAGAGAGGTAAACTTGAAACAATATATTTATATTTAAAAGTCATAATCTTTTGAAAAGAACTGACAATCTAATGTTCTCTGTTTGTTTTCACATTGACTTGTAAGGTATTTCTTTTCTTGTTGGTCAAAACAGCTGATGGAATAACTCTGATAATAATAGCATAGAGGTCTGTTGATGATGATTTACTATTTCACCGAATCACTTTACATTGATTTACTGTGAAAACAATCATGTACCACCAACTGAAACAGATGAAAGTAGCTTTCTCTAGGCTACCTATAGATAAGTACAGTGGAACTTGAGCAATCCGAGAACTGGGTTTTCTGACATCCTGTGATATCCTACTAAAATTTATGGTCCCAAAGTATTTCTGTTTACTAAAATAAAACCTGTACAATCCGACACATTTCCTTGGTGTGTCAGATTAGACAGGTTCCACTGTATATATACAAAACTGACTTTATATTTAGACAATAGAACTGTTTTTGTCCTGTTATGGTTATTTTGCAATAGTATTTGTTCATATTGTCTGTATTTGTAATATATTTCATTGCTGATGTTTATATGTACCCGAGAAGACTTCATAAGCTTACGACTTGTGTCTTGTCCATTTGTCTTGTTTTTTACGACAATAAAATATGTTTAAAGTAAAGTAGTCAAACTTGTCTTAGCGACCCCCACGGATAAAAACTTCATTCGTTATTCGACCTTATTTATTCCTCCCCCGCCTTATCCAGTGTATTTGACCATTATTTAAGGACTTGCTGTCTTAACGAATCTAACGACTGTGTTCTAAGGTTGAAATTCCTTTGTATAGCAACTATTACAATATTTGCTATCTGACCGGAAGTTAGAAAATAAATAAACAATATAATAAGACCACAATTAAAAAAAATTCTGTTTCCCCTTACCCGACACACAATTTTGGAAGTGAGTAGGTAGGTAGGCTTTTTCTATTTGACGACAAAGATGTGCTCGGTATTGCGAAAATATCGATCTTTTGGCGAAACGAATCTAAAATACGGAATATTCAGCAAAACGAATTTTGAGTGAAACGAGAGAGAAAAAGTGACGACAAATTTCCAATAAAAAAAATTCAGTCGGTGGATTTTGACAGGGTCGGTCAGGTAAGGGGAAACGAACTTATTTTTAATTTTGGTCTAATGATAACATATTAATAGTAGAGAGGTCTGTTGATGATGATTTACTTATTCACCGAATCATTTTACATTGATTTACTGTGAAAACAATCATGTACCACCAACTGAAACAGATCTTGAGGCTATGAATATATGTTTGAGAATACCGAAGGGTCTATGTATTCCATGAATATTTTGGTATCCAGAAAAAATAGTAAATTTGTTGTAACACCTGTTTGAAGTGTTGTAGATTTTTTTTTTTTTTTTTTTTTACCGTTTTTTTGTTGTTGTTTTTTTATCTCTCAAATATATGTTTGTTGTTATTATAGCTCTGTTATGTTACAGTTGACCAAAAATATTTTTATGGATAAACTTGGTTATATCATATTACATTTTTAGCTGGAATTTGTGAAGGTTACACTAAAGTATATGGACATGCTGTGATACCGGTAGACGATCACCACATCGCATTTTGCAAATATAACGGTAGTGTGGCGAGGATAATTTGTGTAGCAGTAGCACACTGGAACGAAAAACTTTTAGAGCTTGCATCTGACAACGATCTTTTATTATGTAGAAAGTCAACTTCGAATAAAACGCGTTATAAACAATGATTTGATCAATGTATAATATCCAACATGATTTTAAAAGGCGGGTCAAATTGATTATTTCCAGTAGTTTTTTCAATTGAAATAACATTATCCGGGTCCCATGACGGAAATAGTTTCGAATTTAGTCACCGACTGACTGGTTTCCTAAATTAAGCTTTATTATGTCTGTCCTGTCTACGCTTGAATCTAAAACCAGTAAATTATTTGACGAGAAGGTCAAGCATGGCCAAGTGCCAAGGATCTATTTTATCCTTTTTTGGCAACGCAAAAAAACAACAAAATCATACGAATATTGAATGTTCTGTTTATCTAATGTTCAAAGTTTGTTGTTTATCATGATAATATATGAATTATTATTGTTAGTTAATTAAATAATAAAGTTTTGAACTTCAACTGTTTTATGCTCTTTGTTTATATTTAGTGTGGCTAAAAGAAATTATTACCCATTAGCCACAGTGGCTAATAAAAAAAAATGTCTACCTCTAACACAGACATGTGATCCAACTATACTAACAAGTCAAGACTTGTCTACAAAATTTCAAAATGAATTTCCGGGTTTTCCATTTTCCTCCACCAATAAAACTGACCTCCATGATATAACTGAAATATTTTTGATAGTGGCATTAAACACCATACAATTGTTTTTTTTACATAAATGGACAGTTCTGGTTATTTATATTTTGTTTCTTTCAGTTCTGTGATTTGAACAGACTTTCACATGAAGTAGGATGGAAGTACCAGAAGGTAGTCTCAACACTGGAAGCCAGACGTAAAGTCAAATCAAAGAAATTCTATGAAAGAAAGAAGAGCATGGAGGTATGAATGTCTTTTAATATCATTTAGATCCTTAAGTTTGCTGTGAAATTTCCCCTCGTGTCAAGTTTACATTTAACAGGAGTTAGTAGGTATCAAAATAACATTAAAAAATGCAATCATTTTTATATTTTTTTTTGCTTTTGCCACTCCCCTGATACAGTATAAATGTACTATTTATATAACAGTTTGTGAACGAAATGTTGAGTGTGGAAGACAACAGGTACATGTTCGTTTCATCTAAATTAGTGGAATTATTTGCCATCACTTTCGACTTTCTTTTTATAGAAATTGTATAATGCACTACAATTGGGTTTCATAAACAAAAATATTAAAGATTGTTTTGAGACAGTTTTAGATGTAGATAAACAGCTCTACACAAAAATAAACTGAAAACTGTGTAAAAAGTCACACATTAACCTCTCAATTTGTCAAATACTTCACATTTTTGGGCAAGAATATCACAATTTATAAAAAGAAGAAGAAAAAAAGCGATATATCTGAATGGAAATGAATTTAATGTTGTCAGGACCCTTTTTCCATTCCGCATATTAATAGCAAAATTTTCACTGTAGTTGAGAAATAAATAGATAAATATTTGCAATTTGAGGATAGTCTGAAAATAAATCCCAAGTTTAAGATAAATAGATAGATATTTGTGAACATTTGAGCATATTATTGAGTATTATTTTGTTTGGGTGAATATTGTTCTAGTTTTACAAGAATCTTGACATTGACCCAAGTATTATATTATGAGGAAGTATAAGGACAGACAACTCTTGTATAAGAGATTGGTCTTGTGGATGTTTGTTTAGTAAGTTTTACTGTACTACCATTTGTCAATGATGTGATAGATAATTACCGATAGTGGTAGTGATGTTTCTGGCTTATTGTTGGTTAGATTTAATACCAGTATGTAAGGGGAGATAATTCATGTTTCCACAAATTATAATTCATAATATAATTTATTTTACAGAACTTGAGAGAGAAGGCAAAGAAGAACGTTGCCCCTAAAATCAAGAAATATCAACAAGTGATCGAAAGCTATGGTTACCATTAAAAGACAATAAACCTTCTGGAATAGAGTTATTTTTGTTGTTAACATGTGTGACTGAATGTTGCACTAATTAAGCAGATTCTTCCCTGCTTAAAATCTTTATTTAGGGCTATTTAAAGTAGTTGTTATACATGAATTGAGAAGATGCTGCAGTTATTTAGAGCACTGACCCATGGCCAGTCAGTTTCTCATTCAGACAAAGCAAGAAATACATATATATATTTTTTCCCAATTATATTGTAATTCAGGTCTGCAACTTGTGAATTGGGCCTTTCTGTTTGTAAATCGATGGGGTGACTGGTGAGTAAAGGTGGATTTATCAACACTACCCCAATACTGGCATGGCCATTGTGACCGCAATGCATTGGCAATTGTATTTATACAAGTCAGTACAAATCAACACTAAAGATTGTGTGCTATATTCCCTCCCATGGCCAGGTGTACTCAATACAGTTGACTCGTAGCATGTCAATGGTTTTCTCTAGGTACTGGTGCTTCTTCCACCAATAAAACTCAAATATTGTTGAAAAATGTGGTTGACCTGCATTAGGGAACTACCTCAGTGATGTAATGGTTGGCATGTGATTGAGTTCCAGTCGGGTCAAACCGAAGATTATAAAATTGGTATTTGTTTCTAATCCGCTAAGCATGTAACATTAGGGAGAAACAGCAAAGATTGATTGGCTCAGGATAATGTGTCCGAGTGGAGTGTCATGTCTACCCGGGAACTGTTGTTTTAGTGAGCTAGCACTATAAAAATCTAACTATGGGTGTTGGTCTAGGACAAAGGGGACCATCATCTCATCAAATGTAACTTGTTCTCGCTGTGATGTTGCTGAAAAATTGCTCGTTTGCCATTAAAGCAATCGCTCGCTCTTGGAATGGGACAATAAAATGAACTACTGCATATCAATCATAGGGGCTAGACTAACTACTACACAACAATAAAGTTTGCAGGGGTTAAAAAATCCACTTGCCCAGAGTTAGTTATTTCCACATTTGGGCTAGTTGAAATAATCAGCTGTATGCCCTATGGGCTAGTAAAAAAAATATATCGGATATTGACAAACTTATTTTATTTATTCAACCGCTAGCTTTTTGTCAAAATTGAGAGCAAAGAAGGTAAAAAAAACTGCATAACTCATGATAAAACAGTTTCAACAAATGACGGCATACCGGAAATTTCGAAAATGCAATATCGGATTCCGAAACCGGGAAAGATTATTTCCGGTTTTGCTGACAGTAAAAAATTTTTTTTAATGCCGATCGACCCTAGATTTTTTTTGAAACGTGACTGTAAGCACACATTATTATTTTTTGGGGCCTTACATTGACCTGAACTGGAAAATAAGTGAAAATAAAACGCAGTACCAGATCTGAAAAGAAAGATAGTTAAACTAATATACAAGGGTTCAAGTCTGCAAGTCGGATTCATGAAATCACGGTATTGACCAGGACTAGTGGTTCATAGATTCGGGCTAGTAATATTTGGGAGTATGCTAGCCCTGGACTAGTGAGGTGGTCCAAGATTTTTTAACCCCTGGTTTGCATCACTGACATTTAATTAAACACACTAAATATTGAATTTTGAACAGAAAGGACATGAATAATAAATTCTTTATGTAGATAACTGGAACATTCTCTCAAATATCTTTACCCAGCTGTGGTTAAGTAATTTTAAAGCAAATATATTTACAATTGGATGTTCCCATTAAACTGGTAGTTGAAAATTTATGAAAAGAAAGTTTTAAACAAAGTGAACAGTCACCTCTTGCCTTAAATCGATGAACACAAAATCGCCATGACATTGGAAAAACCGGGTTCTGGCTTGGGCTAGGCACAAAATGTGGTGGGGTTAAACTAATTAATGGGATCCCAACCCTCCTCTCTTGATAACTTAGGTATAACATTTCTATCATATGTGCCTCTGTTTAATATACTTGGTGTACTGATTGTTATGCAATGAAGTCGCAACTATGTGTGTACCATGCTATATCTTCTAAGTGATAGAAAATCAAGAATCCAATTGACAAGTTCATCATTGATAAAATGCCTTTTTGTTAATATCGGTTTATTCAATGGAAGGAAATGCAATATAAGTGAAATAATTTCATTACCGAAAGTTGTGTAACTTTCATCATGATTTTATGGTTTGGTTAACTTCGTGGGTGATGTAATGGTTGTCAGTGATAGATCATGGGTTCGAGTCCAGGTCACATTTATCCATAGACTAAAATTTGTATTTGTTGCTTCTCTGCCCAGCATGAAGGATAAAGAGCAAGGACTGGTTGGCTCGAAATCGAGATAATGTGTGAAAATGCAGCGACATGTCTACCAGTGGACTGTTTCAGTGATCTAGCACTAGAAATCCAACTAAGAGAGTTAGTCTAGTACAAAGTGGACATCATTATCATCTCATCAAATGTAACTTGTTCTGGTTGTGATATAGCCTAATTATTTCTCATTTCAATCACTCGCTCTGATTTAGTTGATGCAGTAGCAGGTGAAGACATCCATGGATTAGTATAATATGCAAACAAGTAGGAAATTTAATAAACGAGACAATAAAGAACGGAATTCAATTTATTTTATAACTACAGAATAAATAATGAAACGAGATTATAGAACTAAATTTTTACATTGGCAAAAATGGAAAAAAGATTGTCTTCAAGAATGGAATAGTATTTAATGAGGACAGAGAAATTTAGCATGTTACAAATGAGGTTCAATTGTTAACATGCCAATGAGAAAACTTCAGAAATAGTTCTAAGATATCCCAGTAGATATGGAAATGCAATTTTAAATTGCTTGATCATCGTGTTATGCATAACTTTATCACTGTGATGTGCAGAATCAATTTGCATTAATTCAGGCTGATATGTTTAGCTGTGGTTCAAAGATTAAAATAAGACTTGGGGAAACAGTTGATTTATTTCAAAGGCTGTCTAAGAATCAAGAGATGCAATAGTATTTCGTATGAGGCACTGATGTGATATGAAGATGGAAGTTCCTTGGTCAGGTCTATTGGGTTCAAAATTTACTAACGAGTGCTAATGGAGCTACACGCTGGGTCATATCAGTAAAGGGGAGCGAGTGAGAGATATCATTTTAATCAGATTGTATACAGCATAAAAATACCAGACTTTTTGGGACCCTGAAGCTAGAATTGTTTTGGGGACACTTCGCAACAATAAGTCGGCAACATCCAACAAGGTCCAAATGGTGGGGAACACAGTGGTGGTGTGGAGCCCCTTCCCACCAGCAATGCGGTCTGGTTAACTGCTGAACTATCTCTTTTTTCAATATGGGGCTGTTTCATGGCAGATCACCTCATATTATTTTTAGTTCACCTGGACCAAAGGTCCATGTGAACTATTGCCATCACTTAGCGTCCGTCGTCTGTAAACTTTTCTCATTTCAAGCTTCTTCTCTGAAACCACTGGGCCGATTGGAACCAAATTTAGCAAATTTCGTTCTAGTCGGATATTCAATATGGCTGCCAGGGCCAATAATGTGCTCTGATTGGCTGAAATTTCAAAGATCTTCTCTGAAACTAATGAACTGACTGAACCCAAACTGTAAATGAATGATCATTGGAATGTCCTTTACCAAGTTACTGTTTTTATGCCGACCGGAAATCCAAGATGGCTGCCATCGCAGGACATAGATTAACATTGGACCCTATGGGAAAATGTTCAAATGCCTTCTCAGAAACTACAAATATGATTAAAGCCAAACTGTACATGAATGTTCATTGGATGGTCCTCTACAATCTTAAGGTTTTTTGTTCCGATATGAAATTCAAAATGGCGGCTACGGCAGGACTTAGTTTAACATTGGACCCTATGGGAAAAATGTTTCAAAATGCTTCTCTGAAACCACTTGGACAGTTGAAACCAAACTGCCCAGGAATGATCATTGGAAGGTTCTCTACAAAGTTTCTGTTTTTTTATGCCGATCGGAAATCCAAGATGGCCGCCACCGCAGGACATAGATTAACATTGGACCCTATGGGAAAATATTCAAATGCCTTCTTCTCAGAAACTACAAATATGATTAAAGCCAAACTGTACATGAATGCTCATTAGATGGTCCTCTACAAACTTTAGGTTTTTTGTTCCGGTATGAAATTCAAAATGGCGGCTACGGCAGGACTTAGTTTAACATTGGACCCTATGGGAGAAATGTTTCAAAACGCTTCTTCTCTGAAACCACTTGGACAATTGAAACCAAACTGCCCAGGAATGATCATTGGAAGGTCCTCTACAGAAACTTTGTTTTATCTGCCGATTGGAAATCCAAGATGGCCGCCACTGCAATACATAGATTAACATTGAACCCTATGGGAAAATGTTCAAATGCCTTCTTCTCAGAAACCACAAATATGATTAAAGCCAAACTGTACATGAATGCTCATTGGATGGTCCTCTACAAACTTTACGTTTTTTGTTCCGATATGAAATTCAAAATGGTGGCTACGGCAGGACTTAGTTTAACATTGGACCTTATAGGAAAAATGTTTCAAAACGCTTCTTCTCTGAAACCACTTGGACAATTGAAACCAAACTGCCCAGGAATGATCATTGGAAGGTCCTCTACAAATTTTATGTTTTTTTATGCCGATCGAAAATTCAAGATGGCCGCCACTGCAGGACATAGATTAACATTGGACCCTATGGGAAAATGTTCAAATGCCTTCTTCTCAGAAACTACAAATATGATCAAAGCCAAACTGTACATGAATGTTCATTGGATGGTCCTCTTTTAACATTGGACCCTATGGGAAAAATGTTTCAAAACGCTTCTTCTCTAAAACCACTTGGATAATTGAAACCAAACTGACCAGGAATGATCATTGGAAGGTCCTCTACAAAGTGTGTGTGTTCTATGCCGATCAGAAATCCAAGATGGCCACCACTGCAGGACATAGATTAACATTGGACCCTATGGGAAAATGTTCAAATGCCTTCTTCTCAGAAACTACAAATATGATTACAACCGAACTGTACATGAATGTTCATTGTATGGTCCTCTACAAACTTTACGTTTTTTGCTCCGATATGAAATTCAAAATGGCGGCTACGGCAGGACTTAGTTTAACATTGGATCCTATGGGAAAAATGTTTCAAAACGCTTCTTCTCTGAAACCACTTGGACAGTTCAAACCAAACTGCCCAGGAATGATCATTGGAAGGTCCTCTGTTTTTTATGCCGATCGGAAATCCAAGATGGCTGCCACCACAGGTCATAGTATCATAGATGCCAACCATTACGATTTTTCCGTAATTGTTACGAATTTCGGGCCAAAATTACGGTGTTACGGTCAACAGTCTACTTGTTACGGATTTCCGATTATGGCCGGCCCGGAACCGTTCCCCATTTAAATATCATTGTGATCATTTAGACGCTTCATTGTATGTTAAAATCGTGTAATGATAAGCGCTTGAGGGATTTCGATTATTTAATCCTTTAGGGATTCTCGGGACTATCTATAGTAGAAAACGATCTATCCATTTCTTGTTCGATCCCGAGTAGTTAATGAACACAGCACGTTTTTGTCAATTTCGCGATGTCTGAGGGAACAAGTGAAGCTTCTGCAGCGAAGAAAAGAAAATTGGGACAACGATTTCGTCCCGAATATTCTTCTCTTGCCTTATGAAATCGACACGGGAACATTATGCCTATTGCAAATATTGCAAACAAGACTTGTCCATTCAACACGGTGGTCGGGATGAACACACATATACAACAAAACAGTTCAAAAGTGCCAAGTCAACAACATATCAGGCACTCTAGAATTAGACATTAATTATTCCATGGGAGGGTGAGGGAGGGCCACTTCAGGAAATTTTCATTTCTGTTGACAGTAAGTTGAAACATAGAATACATTTGTAAGTGAACATACATGTATTAAAACTTAACTTTTTATTTCTTTTTGTTGCTCATCAATTTTGCATCTAGTTGTCACAAATAAAGGAAATCATTTGCTCATCACTTTGTGCCTAGTCTGTAGTACGATTATGGTAAAATTTTATGAAAAATTATGATTACTGAAAAAAATCACAAATTACTGACATCTCAAATTTTTGTTACTGATTGCATCAAAAAGGGGTTGGCATCTATGTAGTATTAACACAGGACCATATGGGGAAAATACAGAAATATATTCTTCTCTGAACCTAAACTGTGCATCAATCATTGGAAGGTCCTTTACAAACTTTGTGTTTTTTATGCTTATCGTAATTCCAAGATGACTACCACTGCAGGACATAGTTTTTACATAGGACCAATTGGTTCTTTTTATAACCAGGTGAACGATACAGGCTCTTGAGAGCCTCTGGTTAAATTTAACGACTACATCTCAAATTTTGAATAAAATTGTAGTGAGTTAATATTATCTCGCATGTTAAATAAGTCACTGGTGTGAGTAAATATTTTCTAGACTATGCCTTATAATTTTCGAGTTATGGGGGATGGAAATTAGGGAAACGTTATAATGCCTCCTAGTATATAATTTTTTTTTTATAAAATTCAAAAAAAGAAACGCATAGTGAAATTTTAGGGCGATATAGAAACAAACAAATTTCAAGTAAAGCAATATTTAATTAATCGATCAAGAAATCAGAACTACAAACACAATTAAAATGTTCATTTTCTTGTTAAATTCATTGCGCATTTAAAGTTCAAGGTCATCTTGTAACGCATTCACCAGTTGTTGTAAAGATTGAGGCTGTGGTTGTCTTTGGCTAAGGCGTCCCAAAGATGCTCAATTGGATTGAGATCGGGAGATTTGGACGTCCAAGGGAGCACCGCAACGTTAGAATTAGTGAGTAATGCGGTTGTAATTCTTGCAGTGTAGGGTCGGGCATTGTCATGTTGAAATCTTGCACCATTCTGCTGCATTAACGGTAGAACATGCGGCTGCAGGATTTCATCACAATAACGCTGGGCTGTCAAATTCCCTGGAATGTGCACCAACGCTGTCTTTCCAGTATGCGATATTGCAGCCCACATCATTACACTCCCACCTCCGAATCTGTCGACTTCCTGAACTACAGTTATTGGCAAAGCGCTCATTTCGTCGTCGGTATACCCTAGCTCTGCCATCGCCTCGTTTCAACAGGAACCGCGACTCGTCGCAGAACCAAACTGTTCTCCAGAGCGTTGCTGTGGCCATACTCTATGTGTCCGAACCCATTGAAGTCGAACTTGACGGTGTCGGCGGGTCAAAACAACAGCTTTGACGGGACGTCTTGTTCTTATTCCGGCTTCAAGTAGGCGGTTACGGACTGTCTGGTGTGAAATTCTACGCTGTCCAGGAATTGCTGCTGCAGTAGATGTCGCTGTTGTGAACATGTCCCGCAAATGACGTAACCGGATATGACGATTCTGAGCAGGTGTTTTCACTCTTGGTCGTCCTGACCGTGGGCGGTCATGTGTTGAGCCTTGCTGTTGGTACCTATCCCAAAGGTGAGAGATGTTACTCTGGGAAACATTCAGCACCCTGGATACATGTGTCTGGGTTTCACCTGCTTGTAACCGGCCGATAGCGTTGTTCCGTTGGTCTTCGTCAAGACGTGGCATGAGTTGGATCGTTCAGTGTTTACATGTGCAGCTGATTTTGTAACTGAGAATCCTTGGATTTTATAGGCCCTAGGTTAGGGTTTCATGCAAAAAGCGTGCAAAGTTTTCAAACGCGTGCATCCTGGTGCAATCAAGCGAAAACAAATGTTGACCAAAGCATGACTAGTCACAATAATTGACCCGGCATTTAAAACCCATAGTAAAATTCTTTTGTCCTCGCATAATGACATTTAAATCATGTACATTTATTGAAACAGCAATCTCGTTAAGATAAAAAAAAATGGTGTAAAACGAGCTATGCGTTTCTTTGTTTGAAGAGTATATTAGTTAATTTTACTTTGTTCTTTTATCGAATATTTATTTTATTCAAACGGTACGGTTCCCCTCAAAAATGCCCGAAACCAACCATAGTCTGCAAAATAAATATTGAATGGAAAAATGTTGAAGAAGCAAAACTAGACTATTAGTTATATATAAAGAAAACTTAATAAATGGGACTTGGAGGACGGAAGACGACACAAGGAAATGACTTGTAAATCATTGTATGTAAAGGCATTTCCCTCGACATGACTCGCGTGAATACTTATTTTGAACTGTTTACAAAGAATTCTACCACTAGAAATAGCAAATGAAAATTAAACCAGGTCTCCCACTTTCAAAAAACTCAACTCAATAAGCAAAATAAAGAAAAATATGTTGGAAAACAGAAATATCTTAGTAAATATGGGAACTGAAGTGCTAGTTGCTAGCAAAAGAAACAGCTGAAATATAAAGATAAAAATATTCGTGCTAACTATATATGGACCAGGTTTATAAGCACACCTTGACCGATACATCTTGTACTCTAAGCACTAGCAAAGATATATATGATCGGAGACTTGCCAAAAAAGAAAGAATACACAAATTTGAGGAATGAAAATTATACCATCCAGCACCAATGCATGGGAAAAAGTATTGGTTCCTTCTACTAAAGAGGAAGAAACTTAAGGTTATCAGAGGGATCGTTAGAATCTTATTTTGGTGTTAAAATGCACAATTAAGCGAGTCGAGTGCAGTCCGAGTATAGGTTGCTGTCAGGATTTCCTTGATAGAGGGTTGCTGCTAACAACTTAGGAAGCTACTGAACCCAGGGTTCCTCTTGGTTAAGGTGAAGTTATCACTTCGAACGTTTTACGGTCGCCACCTGATTTGGTTGACCGTTATGGAATATCTGTGTCACAAATGACCACGGATACGTTCCACTTGTCGTAAACACTTCCCGCTCCTTTCCTCATTCATGACTGACTTATCATGATCACCTGGTTTGTAACTAGATTAACACGACGGGTGCCACTAGTGGAACAGGAACTGCTCACCCTTCCGGAGCACTTGATCAGTTCACCCCCGGTTTTTAGTGTGGTTCGTGATACTCGATCTTTAGCTTTATGTGTATGTTTTGTTGATCGATATACGGATTCTGATTACTCGGGAATTTACGATATCTTCAAACTCTTCTTAATTAAATTGGATACCATATAAAAATGGGTATTAGAGCATATTCTAAGGTCAATATTAAGTAGTACATTGTCTGATGATTCTATCAGTAAAATAGCTTTATTTTAATAACAAACATTTGAAATAACTCCATCGATATCGTTACAGGACCATCCATAGTCGTTTCGGCCATAGTACCAGTTCGGCCACACTTTATAAAGACGTTTCGGTCATGGTTTTATTTATAACGAAATATGAATAAAAGAATGAAAATGGTCAAATCATAGTTACTACTTATTCATCGCATAGTCGTAACACATGAAAGCGATACAACAAATATCCAAGCTGAAAGCTAAATATTTCTGAAAGGTTGTTATGTTTATTTTTACCGTATATATGTTACAGGCAATTTCATAATTCAGGCATTTTGTAAAATGTCAGGCATTTTAAAATGCCTGAACTT
Source organism: Bathymodiolus brooksi (assembly GCA_963680875.1). Classification (NCBI taxonomy): domain Eukaryota; kingdom Metazoa; phylum Mollusca; class Bivalvia; order Mytilida; family Modiolidae; genus Bathymodiolus; species Bathymodiolus brooksi. The sequence continues at coordinate 88,074,235 of OY804581.1, read as the reverse complement.
TTTAGGCATTTTATAAAATGACTGCCAATTTTAGGCATTTTATAAAATGACTAAAACTTCAAGGCATTTTGTAAAATGCCTGGAAAAAATGGCAGGCATTTTACAGAATGCCTGAATTGATTTCTCAACATATTTTTAATGCAATAGATATAAGATTGTATTGAAAACATGTTTAATTGTACAAAACGAAGAAGTAGAAACTAAATTTTCATATCTCAGCTAAGGTATTTAGACTTAATGATTCAATATTAATTAACTTATTTACAAAACTGTTATTATAACAGCTTATTTATTGTTACAAGCAATGTTTGGGTGGCATCGACTGTTACACAACACTGCAGCCTTTTTACACGCACATCTTTTAGTGTTACATCTAAGTTTCCCACTTGCACTGCACCCACATTTGGTAAACCCTTGGCCACCACAAACAGAAACGCTCCTAACAGCATTACCCAAAGATATTTCAGAAGTTTTATCAACTGTTTCTCTATCTAAAAATTGACTATCCGAAAGTTCGAACTGGTTTCTTGTGTATGAACCTAATAGCATGCCACCAGACGTACCAAGTTTGTAACCGTTGTGTACTCTTTCTGTTACAACTGCCATTACATTCCTTGGATCTCCTTTTCCTCTGTATACATTTGGTATCGGAATCAGAACATTTTACCCTATATCAACTTCTGTTAGATTTTTTTTCTGATCGATTTCGCATCCTTGTAGCTTGACGCTTAAGTGATTGATCAGAAGCTTGTGACCTTTCTGTAGAAATGTCTTTCTCGTTCAAACATAGCTGACAAATTGCGTTTGATACCGCTGACTTTGAGCAAAGTTCGTGAAAAAATTTATTGTTCAGTGACAAAGTATGAAGTGACCACTTTATTATGTACTTCTGGTGAGTACATTTCAACCTTGTATAATTATACCCATGCACTGACAATTAATTCGCAAAGAATTTATTTCTTAAGGCAATACTATAAAAGTATTAAATGATTTAACATGTTTAAGTCAAACTTTAAGGTTCTCTTTTTAAATAAATGCTGTTTTATATTTAAATTCATTTTTACTAAAATGACTGAAATGGGTTAGGCAATTTGTAGAAAAAGGGTTAAAATATTCAGGCATTTTGTAAAATGCCTAGAGATTTTTAGGCATTTTATAAAATGCCTAATTTAAGAAATTGCCTGTAACATATATATATATATAAAGTATAACAGTTCAATTACAATGAAATTGCCGTTTTAATTATGATATAACTGCTAACAATACAAAAAAAATAAAAAATGTAGTACTAGTTAATTACTAAGTAGAATATATATAACAGTAGATTATTCCACAAAAATATGGTAGCATTTCGTATTTATAATAAATAAATATTACTGTTGTTTAACATAGATGGACATTTAACAACAACAACGAAAAAGGTAAATTTAAATTCTTTTGATTCAGGTAATTTTATGATTGACATAGCCGCGGTACTCCTAACGTGCGTTCATGCGTACAAGGTTAAACAATGAAACTGGAAAACTATTGTTAGTACAGTTAACATACACATATTGTTAGTAAACAAACGCACATGGTCTTTCAAAACTTAACTGACAGATCATTAATATACAAAATGTTTAATAATCATCTACAATTTCTTCGTCAGTAAATACACCGCGAAGTTTTTGTATATCAGCCTTTGTTTTGACAGTCATGAATCCAGAATTTTCGGAACGTTTCACAATTATTGACCCATCATGAGTCCAAAAAGAATGTAGCTTTCCATCTGCTCGTAGAGAGTTGAGCTTCTTTAATAGTCCGTAACGGTATCTAGTAAGATTTTCGGTAATGAAAAGGTTATCAGGATGTCCCTTCAGCTTTTTCTTGTGAGAAAATACCATATGTCTTTGCCAATAAGAAAGGAAACGTGTGATGATGGAGATTTTACCATTCCTAACTTCGCCAATGGGATGCGATCTGCCTATGTCCTTGGTATTAAGTTGTAGTCCTAGCTTAGTGTTGCATATTTTTAGGACTAGAGCATCAATATCTATTGGCCTGCGTATTTCGCCCCGATCATTTGTTGGTGCTTTTACGTTATTAAAACGCAGACTCGTTCGTCTCGAGTACTGTTCTTGTTCTTCTATTCTAGAGCCCAGTTTGTTGATTTTGTTTGTAAGATTATTTATTGTTTGGTTCTGTTGTTGTATGACAGTTTCCTGTGCTAGTACAGTAGTTTTAGTATGTTCAATTGTTTCTATGTAGGGCTGTAGACGATCGTTAACAATTTTTTCGACGTGCGGTCTCATGGCTTCGAGGACTTTGTCTAATACCATTGGGATGATAGCATCCACAAATTGCGGATTATTTATAACTGCACATACCACATCTGACAATTGCAATACCGTTTCACCTTCCGATGGCGATGTAGAGACCGTTTGGTTGGACATCACGGTCTCGGAAAGTGATGGAGAAGAAGACAAGGTGTTTGTTCTAGCTACTTTTTCCGATTGTTTTATAGAGGGTGATATATCGTTTGGACTATATGGTAAATCTCTTTTCAAACCTGTTTTTATCGGAGTATTATGTTCGTCGGCCATATTTGTTTATATTCATATCAAATCCTTTGTTTACAAAGTTCAAATCACTGATAATAAGAGTTCTGGTAATATTTATTAAGCCCACATTTCAATCATAAATTGTTCCAATCACTTTCAAGTTATTTCTACATCAGTTAATGTGCTGTTTACATAATTTTTACACCATGTTATCTCTTTTTGTTACCTCTCAAAATTGCATGCCGCCATATTCAAGGCCGTTAACTACATAATATTATGTACCTGTTTATTGTACACTAGGATACTTTTTTATAGCAATGGAAAGTATTTTATTATAAAATATTTACCATAACATAAAATTTAATATTAAATTCTTTCCACCGGATAAAATTTCAACCAGAAAAAATTATGTCCTACAAGTACACCTCGCCTGAGCGAGGTTCGAACTCACTAAGCCTAACCCTAACCCTACCCTAACCCTAACCCTATAAATCGCTATATAGTGTTCATTCTATTACTAACACTGTAAAAATCACTAAATATAGTGTTCATTGTAATACTAAAACTGTATAGATCACTATATAGTGTTCATTCAATTATTAACACTGTAAAAATCACTATATAGTGTTCATTCTACCCTAACACTAGAAATCACTATATAGTGTTCATTCTACCCTAACACTAGAAATCACTATATAGTGTTCATTCTATGCTAACACAAGAAATCACTATATAGTGTTCATTCTATGCTAACACAAGAAATCACTATATAGTGTTCATTCTATTCCTAACACTGTAGAAATCACTATAAAGTGTTCATTTTATTCCTAATACTGTAATAAGTTGTCTGTAATTCTCACATTTTTACCAAGAAATTTTATCAATGAGTGAAAAATACTATTCCACAAGAAAACCCTGACCGTGGACAACAGTGGGTAACAAGTTTGGGGAATCTTTTATAGGTTTCAGAAATGACTCGAAATGACTTTCGGTAGGGCATTGTAGTCCCTACAGAATACTAAGGTTTTCGTCTCTAATGAGAAGTTGTTGACCAAGTCGGCCCATCACTCCCTCATTGCAGTCCCTACAGAATACTAAGGTTTTCGTCTCTAATGAGAAGTTGTTGACCAAGTCAGCCCATCACTCCCTCATTGTAGTCCCTACAGAATACTAAGGTTTTCGTCTCTAATGAGAAGTTGTTGACCAAGTCGGCCCATCACTCCCTCATTGTAGTCCCTACAGAATACTAAGGTTTTCGTCTCTAATGAGAAGTTGTTGACCAAGTCGGCCCATCACTCCCTCATTGTAGTCCCTACAGAATACTAAGGTTTTCGTCTCTAATGAGAAGTTGTTGACCAAGTCAGCCCATCACTCCCTCATTGTAGTCCCTACAGAATACTAAGGTTTTCGTCTCTAATGAGAAGTTGTTGACCAAGTCAGCCCATCACTCCCTCATTGTAGTCCCTACATATTAACTAAGGTTTTCGTCTCAAATGAGAAGTTGTTGATCATGTCGGCCCATCACTCCCTCATTGCAGTCCCTACAGAATACTAAGGTTTTCGTCCCTAATGAGAAGTTGTTGATCAAGTCGGCCCATCACTCCCTCATTGTAGTCCCTACAGAATACTAAGGTTTTCGTCCTTAATGAGAAGTTGTTGACCAAGTCGGCCCATCACTCTCTCACATTTCTGACTCTTTTTTTTTATTATGTTGAGGCTGTTCTGATCATGAATATCGCTGAAATACTGCAGGTTGAACGTTAAGCAATAGCCAATTAATCAATCGATATACATTTATGTAAATTTAAGTGCCTACGACCCAACTTCTTTACATTTATGACGCCAACAACATTTTTACAATTACAACTAATTAGAATTCGGACACCTCATGATCATAATGGTAACCTACTTGTAGTAACAAACAAAACGCCCAGAAGAGTTTTTTCCTCCATACAGTTTAGTTAAAAAAACAAATTGCTTCAATCATCCCAATTACAACTATCGTCTGAATTGTCTTCACTAGAAGAACTGTCTTTCCTGACCTCTCTATTATTCTCTATGGCTCTGGTCATGATGGCATGGATGTCCACAATGTTTCTATTGGAGTTCGAGGAGGGCTGAACTTCAGCTACTTTTCTTTTTTTACTATCCGAAAGTTTCTGTTTCACTGAAATAATAAACACATACATGAATATATAGTGTCAATATTTTCGTGGGCGCTTGAGATAGCATGAGAGGTTAGTTGCCCAGTATATATGTTTGAACAACTGGATGTACATTAATTGCAATCACCCGCTACAAGTTTCTCTGTCTCTTCATGTTTCCGATTATTGTAGTTTTCTTCATATAGTATGCATAAAAATAATTGAAATCGCAAATAAATATATAAAATTTATCATATCAAGTCAAATTTATTCTGTAAAATATAATTTTATATCTCTGGAATGTACATAGCACAAGTTGATGATACTCAGGACCAATGAGGGATGAACTTTATTGGAAGAAGAAAAATACTCGAACTCTCTGTTCTTTTGTCCTTAGTTCTGCCCTACCTTTCGAGATCTAACTGCTAAAACGCAGACAAGACACTGATTTGGATTGTCAGATAAAAACTAGTTGTACCAGCTGGAAATGCATCTATAATTAGCCATACTTAAAAAAGAAGCAGTTGTCTCCTTCAACAGAGGAAACGGGTCACCCATATTGGACAGATCAAAACACACATGAGTATGCGTATGAATGAATGAATGAATGACTAGCTGATAGGAGAAATAACATTATTTCTCTTAGAAATTACTTAACACCTAAGTGCAAATCTAAAATTTGGCACCTGCCGAGTTAAAACAAAATGACAAAAACATTTAACAAATTTACAAAACAGTCTGTCTTTCAAAACAAACATCACTCATCCACCGATATAAATGACACGTAAACACACATTTAAGATATTTCCGGTCTATTCCGTGGCATTATTTGAGACTGTCTTGCTTGCTATACTTCATATTACTATCAGTATATCTGTTTTTATTCCCGATCTGTGAACCTGAGCAGCCCAGGGTACGAAATTAATTTATACCCCAGGTATTAAATATTTTGTATTAAAGTTGCACATTTCAAAATGTGTGCGCTCTGTATCTATGTACAATAGCTATAGGTTTCAACTAAATAAACAAACATGAAATTACATATTACAATCTACATATTGATTTCATTGGTGGTTAGAATGCATATTATGTACTCCCAGATACACACAAACGCATTGGTGAAAACTAGTAATTACCATATGCACAGGTCATATTGGCATACTCCACCAACATGAGACCTGTTGGGAAAAAAAAAAATAAAATACAAGAACATATACAACAAACAAATAACTACCTACTTATACTCCTCATTACCATATCAGGAGACACATAGATAAACCTTGGTCCATGTACCCCAAGATGGCCTTGTGGGTCATGCAACAAAGTAGTAACATGGAAACACAACGCTCTGTGTAGCGACGCCTGTCAAGTATGGCATCATATAAGAACAAGAGTTTGAAGATACCAAAGGGAGGTAATCAGAATCCATAAATCGACGAAGGACAGACAACATAATGGCAAAAGATAAAGGACAAAAGGACAAACAACGATCTACAAAGCATGCACATAAAACTAAAGATCGAATAACACGTACTCCACTAAAACCCGGGCGTGCATTCTGAATTGTACTCTTGCATGGACTTGTCAAGCATTTCATACGATTTCATCCAATTTTTCGTTGTCTAAATTTAATATTTCCTCCGTAGAAACATCAAATCAATTCTCAAGTCTAAATGAACATTCATGCGTGAGCCCTGGTGAATCAAAAGGCAATGAACATTCATGCGTTAATCCTGGTGGATCAAAAGCAATCTTGTCTCCGAAAAGGGAAATTTATAAACCAGATAGTAAAGCACCCAAATATAGAGTACTTAACTTGAATTTTCAATCAATAAATATATTGTAAAATAAACCCGATCAAGAAGAGATCTTGTACTCTGTTAAACCAGATATTATATTTGGAACTGAAACTTGGCAAGATAAAGAAACACCTTCCTATGATTATTTTCCAATATCAGATTAGTGTTTAAAGGGAAGAATGTCCACCAAATGACAACAACAGAAGCCATGGTGGTGTATTAATTGTTGTATCAAAAGACATCATATCTGATGAAATCCCAAAACTACAAACAAACGTTTGGTCTGAGGTGAACATATCTAACTACAGAAACATAATTCTTGGTTGCTATTGCAGACCACCTTCAGACACCGGTTCATCACTAGAATGCATCCTTAAACCACACAAATGATCATTCAAAAGCTACCATAATTGTAGGGGGGTTATTTTAAGAAGAGTTTGAAGATACTAAAGGAGTAATGAGAATCCATAAATCGAAGGACAGACAACACAATGGCCAAAAGACAAAAGGACAAACAACGATCTACAAAACATACACATAAAACTAAAGATGAGCAATACGAACTCCACTAAAAACCAGGGTGCTCCGGAAGGTCTTGGTCATATAGAGTGGCACATACCATCAGTAATTCTTGGAAAGCCAGATAATAAATTACACCAAACACTTATTGACATGATCAATGACCACTCACTTGAACAAATTGAAGACAAACCAACCAGAAGTGAACGAACATTCAACCTTATTTTGACCACTGCACCAAACATAACTATTACACTAGAGATCATGCCACCTATTGTGAATATGGATCATGACATCGTATATATTTGCTGAATGCACAATATCACTGAAAAGAAATAAAAAAGGACCTTGAAGTATTTAGCAATTCCATAAAGCAAATTAGGATAAAATCAAAAAAGACATTCTACTACTAGAAGAAAAGATCTAAAAGAGGTTGAAGATACCAAAGGGTAATCAGAATCCGTAAATAGAAGACGAACAGACACAACACAATGGCCAAAAGATACCAAAGGGTAATCAGAATCCGTAAATAGAAGACGAACAGACACAACACAATGGCCAAAAGATACCAAAGGGTAATCAGAATCCGTAAATAGAAGACGAACAGACACAACACAATGGCCAAAAGATACCAAAGGGTAATCAGAATCCGTAAATAGAAGACGAACAGACACAACACAATGGCCACAAGATACCAAAGGGTAATCAGAATCCGTAAATAGAGGACGAACAGACACAACACAATGGCCACAAGATACCAAAGGGTAATCAGAATCCGTAAATAGAAGACGAACAGACACAACACAATGGCCATAAGATACCAAAGGGTAATCAGAATCCGTAAATAGAAGACGAACAGACACAACACAATGGCCACAAGATACCAAAGGGTAATCAGAATCCGTAAATAGAAGACGAACAGACACAACACAATGGCCACAAGATACCAAAGGGTAATCAGAATCCGTAAATAGAAGACGAACAGACACAACACAATGGCCAAAAGATACCAAAGGGTAATCAGAATCCGTAAATAGAAGACGAACAGACACAACACAATGGCCAAAAGATACCAAAGGGTAATCAGAATCCGTAAATAGAAGACGAACAGACACAACACAATGGCCACAAGATACCAAAGGGTAATCAGAATCCGTAAATAGAAGACGAACAGACACAACACAATGGCCATAAGATACCAAAGGGTAATCAGAATCCGTAAATAGAGGACGAACAGACACAACACAATGGCCACAAGATAAAAGGACAACAGGATAAACAACGATCTACAAAACATATAGAAACACAAATGAACTATGGTTGACCTTTAAACAAGACCTTATAAAACCCATTACTGCTAGTATTCCACAAAATAAAATTGCCATGGATAACAGACCATCTAAAAATTAACAAAACAAAACGTCTGCATAAAGAATCAAAGAACAATCCATTATTGCAAACCAGATGCAAACACATCAAAAGAACATTGCAGACAGACATGTTATTGGTACATCAGCAGTACATAGACATATGATACTAGATTTACCCATAGGATAACTAGGTAGACTAACAAAAGGCGTGCATCAAAATAGTTATTCTCTTGTACCAAATGCATGAGAAATGATAATTTTGTCGTAGCTGAACTTAAAAATGATAGCATGCTCACAATGAACACCAAAGAAGAGATACAGTATATTAATTGAGCAATTTCAAAAGGCATTCACTACTGAATCATCTGTAAACCCAATACCAGTCAAAACTCTATCATCTGACACGTGCAGAAATGAACAAAATTTAAATATCAGAAAAGGGCGTCACTATAAATTTCTACAAAACTTCAATCCAAAAAAGGTCACACACCCTGATGAACTATGTAGCAAGGTATTAACGAAATGAAAGGTCATCTTAGTCCAATCATCACACTTATTTTTCAAAAATTAATCAACAGACCTACAGACTGGAAAAAATACGTCTGCCCTGCATTTAAAAAAAAGGGAGACAAGCACAATGCCATAGATTACAGACCTATCTCATTAACATGTATACTTTGTAAAATATAGCTAAGCAGGCAACTTTAAGAAGTAAGAGCAAAGACTGCTTGGTTTGGAATCAGGGTAATGTGTCCAAGTGGAGCAATATGTCTACCCGCAAACTGTTGTGTCAGTGAGCTACAGGAATACAACTAATAATGTTGGACTAGTACAAAGCGGACATTATTTAACATGTCATCGACTGTGACTTGTTCTCGCCATGATATAGCTGAAACATTGTTCATTTAGGCATTAAACAACAATCATTCATTCAATCAAGATTAATACTTACTTGCTGATAAGGAATTGCTGTCAAATAATTGACCTTTAGGAGTGGAGTCAACGGAGCCTTCTTCAGTTGATGAATTCATTGGAGGTGGTGGTGGAGGAGGTGGTGCAGCAGGAATGTGTTGTGATTCTGGTGCCTCATCTATGTGTGGATAGTCCGGCGGAGGTATGTATGGTTTCTGACAGTTGTCTGACAAGGAAGGCAAAATAAATGTACTTATTCGGTTTTCTTTTGGATTTCTGCGCTTTACCACGGGATCTATTTCAAGAGGTGGTGGCGGTAATGCAAAACTCTCACTCTCATCATCAATCAATGATGGAGGTGGCAGTTTTAAATCAGAGTCTACATCGGATTGTTGGTAGAACTCGTAAGGAGTAGGTGGAAAAGCAACACTTTGTCTTTGACCATTCTCGTTTCCATTCTCCGTTGGAATAGGGGGTGGTGGAGGCAAATTACTCTCTCTGTTTTCGCTAATTCCATTCTCCGTTGGCATAGGGGGTGCTGGAGGATTGGCCTCGTCGAGCTGCGAAGGTGGTATGGGAAATTCCTGTCCATTTGTCTAATTAAGAGAAGAAAAAAAAACAACCTAAGAATCGTGTCATGATTTTGAATCATTTGTAATCATGAATTTGTGATAGTCGTGGCTGCGCTCGTATGGTAGTAGGATTTACATTGACATATGGTATCAGAGACAATCACCACGAAAGTAGTGAGGTAGATTCTCGCCCGTGATAAAGTTTGTCAGAGGTTTTCTCAAATTACCTCCACAAATAAAATTTACAACCATGATATAACTGAGATATTGTTGAAAGTGGTTTTTAAAGTCGACAACCCTAAACTTAATCATAAATTGTCGTCCACATCCCTGTAGCTATCTTTTCAAAACTGCACTATCACATTACTATCAATGGGTCGATAACTCTGCTGGTGGACTATTTGTCCCCGAGTGTAGCACCTGTCAGTTATCAATAGGTCGGTACAGACATGGTTTATTGGATATCTTTATTATTGAAATCCTGTTCTTTAATAATGCAATTATTATTAAAAACTAGGATTCTCCCTCAGGTATAGGTGATCTTATCCATTATCATTATCAACTAAGGTTCTCCCTCAGGTATAGGTGATCTTATCCATTATCATTATAAACTAAGGTTCTCCCTCATGCATAGGTGATTTATCCATTATTATTATAAACTAAGGTTCTCCCTCAGGTATAGGTGATCTTATCCATTATTATTATAAACTAAGGTTCTTCCTCAGGTATAGGTGATCTTATCCATTATTATTATAAACTCAGGTTCTCCCTCAGGTAGAAGTGATCTTATCCATTATTATTATAAACTAAGGTTCTCCCTCAGGTATAGGTGATCTTATCCATTATTATTATAAACTAAGGTTCTCCCTCAGGTATAGGTGATCTTATCCATTATTATTATAAACTCAGGTTCTCCCTCAGGTATAAGTGATCTTATCCATTATTATTATAAACTAAGGTTCTCCCTCATGTATAGGTGATCTTATCAATCATTATTATAAACTAAGGTTCTCCCTCAGGTATAGGTGATCTTATCCATTATTATTATAAACTAAGGTTCTCCCTCAGGTATAGGTGATCTTATCCATTATTATTATAAATTAAGGTTCTCCCTCAGGTATAGGTGGTATTATCCATTATTATTATAAACTCGGGTTCTCCCTAAGGTATAGGTGATCTTATCCATTATTATTATAAACTAAGGTTCTCCCTCAGGTATAGGTGATCTTATCCATCATTATTATAAATTAAGGTTCTCCCTCAGGTATAGGTGATCTTATCCATTATTATTATAAACTAAGGTTCTCCCTGATCAGGTATAGGTGATCTTATTCATTATTATTATAAACTAAGGTTCTCCCTCAGGTATAGGTGATCTTATCCATTATTATTATAAACTAAGGTTCTCCCTCAGGTATAGGTGATCTTATCCATTATTATTATAAACTCAGGTTCTCCATCAGGTATAAGTGATCTTATCCATTATTATTATAAACTAAGGTTCTCACTCAGGTATAGGTAATCTTATCCATTATTATTATAAACTAAGATTCTCCCTCAGGTATAGGTGATCTTATCCATTATTATTATAAACTCAGGTTCTCCCTCAGGTATAGGTGATCTTATCCATTATTATTATAAACTCAGGTTCTCCCTCAGGTATAGGTGATCTTATCCATTATTATTATAAACTAAAGTTCTCCCTCATGAATAGGTGATTTTATCCATTATTATTATAAACTAAGGTTCTCGCTCATGTATAGGTGATCATATCCATTATTATTATAAACTCAGGTTCTCCCTCAGGTATAGGTGATCTTATCCATTATTATTATAAACTAAGGTTCTCCCTCAGGTATAGGTGGTCTTATACATTATTATTATAAACTAAGGTTCTTCCTCACGTATAGGTGATCTTATCCATTATTATTATAAACTAAGGTTCTCCCTCAGGTATAGGTGATCTTATCCATTATTATTATAAACTCAGGTTCTCCCTCAGGTATAGGTTCTCCCTCAGGTATAGGTGATCTTATCCATTATTATTATAAACTCAGGTTCTCCCTCAGGTATAGGTGATCTTATCCATTATTATTATAAACTAAGGTTCTCCCTCAGGTATAGGTGATCTTATCCATTATTATTATAAACTAAGGTTCTCCCTCAGGTATAGGTGATCTTATCCATTATTATTATAAACTCAGGTTCTCCCTCAGGTATAGGTGATCTTATCCATTATTATTATAAACTAAGGTTCTCCCTCAGGTATAGGTGATCTTATCCATTATTATTATAAACTAAGGTTCTCCCTCAGGTATAGGTGATCTTATCCATTATTATTATAAACTCAGGTTCTCCCTCAGGTATAGGTGATCTTATCCATTATTATTATAAACTCAGGTTCTCCCTCATGTATAGGTGATCTTATCAATCATTATTATAAACTAAGGTTCTCCCTCAGGTATAGGTGATCTTGTCCATTATTATTATAATCTAAGGTTCTCCCTCAGGTATAGGTGATCTTATCTATTATTAATATAAACTCAGGTTCTCCCTCAGGTATAGGTGATCTTATCCATTATTATTATAAATTAAGGTTCTCCCTCAGGTATAGGTGATCTTATCCATTATTATTATAAACTAAGGTTCTCCTTCATGTATAGGTGATTTTATCCATTATTATTATAAACTAAGATTCTCCCTTAGGCATAGGTGATCTTATCCATTATTATTATAAATTAAGGTTCTCCCTCAGGTATAGGTTCTCCCTCTGGTATAGGTTCTCCCTCAGGTTTAAAGTTCTCCCTCAGGTATAGATTCACCCTCAGGTATAGGTTCTCCCTCATGTATAAGATTCTCCCTCCGGTATAAGGTTCTCCTCAGGTATAGGTTCTCCCTCAGGTATAAGGTTCTCCCTCAGGTATAAGGTTCTCCTCAGGTATAGGTTCTCCCTCAGGTATAAGGTTCTCCCTCAGGTATAGGTTCTCCCTCAGTTAGAGGTTCTCCCTCAGTTAAAGGTTCTCCCTCAGTTATAAGGTTCTCCCTCATGTATAAGTTCTCCCTCAGGTATAAGGTTCTCCCTCAGATATAAGGTTCTCCCTCAGGCATAGGTTCTCCCTCGGGGATAAGGTTCTCTCTCAGGTATAAGGTTCTCCCTCATGTATATGTTCTCCCTCATGCATAGGTTCTCCCTCAGATATAAGGTTCTCCCTCAGGTATAGGTTCTCCCTCAGGGATAAGGTTCTCTCTCATGTATAAGGTTCTCCCTCAGGCATAGGTTCTCTCTCAGGTATAAGGTTCTCCCTCAGGTATAAGGTTCTCCCTCAGGTATAAGGTTCTCCCTCGGGTATAAGGTTCTCCCTCAGTATAAGGTTCTCCCTCAGGTATAAGGTTTTCCCTCAGTTATAAGGTTCTCCCTCATGTATAGGTTCTCCCTCAGGTATAAGGTTCTCCCTCAGATATAAGGTTCTCCCTCAGGCATAGGTTCTCCCTCAGGGATAAGGTTCTCTCTCAGGTATAAGGTTCTCCCTCATGTATAGGTTCTCCCTCAGGCATAGGTTCTCCCTCAGATATAAGGTTCTCCCTCAGGTATAGGTTCTCCCTCAGGGATAAGGTTCTCTCTCAGGTATAAGGTTCTCCCTCAGGAATAGGTTCTCCCTCAGGCATAGGTTCTCCCTCAGGTATAAGGTTCTCCCTCAGGCATATGTGGTTTCTCCCTCAGGTATAGGTTCTACCTCAGGTATAAGGGTCTCCCTCAGGTATAAGGTTCTCCCTCAGGTATAGGTTCTCCCTCAGGGATAAGGTTCTCTCTCAGGTATAAGGTTCTCCCTCAGGAATAGGTTCTCCCTCAGGCATAGGTTCTCCCTCAGGTATAAGGTTCTCCCTCAGGCATATGTGGTTTCTCCCTCAGGTATAGGTTCTACCTCAGGTATAAGGTTCTCCCTCAGTTATAGGTTCTCCCTCAGGTATAAGGTTCTCCCTCAGGTGTAAGGTTCTCCCTCAGGTATAGGTTCTCCCTCAGGTATAAGGTTCTCCCTCAGGTATAAGGTTCTCCCTCAGGGATAAGGTTCTCTCTCAGGTATAAGGTTCTCCCTCAGGCATAGGTTCTCCCTCAGTTAGAGGTTCTCCCTCAGGTGTAAGGTTCTCCCTCAGGTATAGGTTCTCCCTCAGGTATAAGGTTCTCCCTCAGGTATAAGGTTCTCCCTCAGGTATAGGTTCTCCCTCAGGTATAAGGGTCTCCCTCAGGTATAAGTTTCTCCCTCGGGTATAGGTTCTCCCTCAGGTATAAGGTTCTCCCTCAGGTATAAGGTTCTCCCTCAGGCATAGGTTCTCCCTCAGTTAGAGGTTCTCCCTCAGGTGTAAGGTTCTCCCTCAGGTATAGGTTCTCCCTCAGGTATAAGGTTCTCCCTCAGGTATAAGGTTCTCCCTCAGGGATAAGGTTCTCTCTCAGGTATAAGGTTCTCCCTCAGGTATAGGTTCTCCCTCAGGTATAAGGTTCTCCCTCAGGTATAGGTTCTCCCTCAGGTATAGGTTCTCCTCAGGTATAAGGTTCTCCCTCAGTTAGAGGTTCTCCCTCAGGTATAAGGTTCTCCCTCAGGTATAGGTTCTCCCTCAGGTGTAAGGTTCTCCCTCAGGTATAGGTTCTCCCTCAGGTATAAGGTTCTCCCTCAGTTAGAGGTTCTCCCTCAGTTAGAGGTTCTCCCTCAGGTATAGGTTCTCCCTCAGGTATAAGGTTCTCCCTCAGGTATAGGTTCTCCCTCAGTTAGAGGTTCTCCCTCAGGTATAAGATTCTCCCTCAGGTGTAAGGTTCTCCCTCAGGTATAAGGTTCTCCCTCAGGTATAGGTTCTCCCTCAGGTGTAAGGTTCTCCCTCAGGTATAGGTTCTCCCTCAGGTATAAGGTTCTCCCTCAGGTATAGGTTCTCCCTCAGGTATAAGGTTCTCCCTCAGGTGTAAGGTTCTCCCTCAGGTATAGGTTCTCCCTCAGGTATAGGTTCTCCCTCATGTGTAAGGTTCTCCCTCAGGTATAGGTTCTCCCTCAGGTATAAGGTTCTCCCTCAGGTGTAAGGTTCTTCCTCAGTTAGAGGTTCTCCCTCAGGTATAAGGTTCTCCCTCAGTTAGAGGTTCTCCCTCAGTTAGAGGTTCTCCCTCAGGTATAAGGTTCTCCCTCAGGTGTAAGGTTCTCCCTCAGATATAGGTTCTCCCTCAGGTATAAGGTTCTCCCTCAGGTATAGGTTCTCCCTCAGGCATAAAGTTCTCCCTCAGGTAAGGTTCTCCCTCAGGCATAGGTTCTCTCTCGGGTATTAGGTTCTCCCTCAGGTATAAGGTTCTCCCTCAGGTATAAGGTTCTCCCTCGGGTATAAGGTTCTCCCTCAGTATAAGGTTCTCCCTCAGGTATAGGTTCCCCCTCAGGTATAAGGTTCTCCCTCAGGTATAAGCTTCTCCCTCAGGTATAAGGTTCCCCCTCAGGTAAGGTTCTCCCTCAGGTATAAGGTTCTCCCTCAGGTAAGGTTCTCCCCCAGGTAAGGTTCTCCTTCAGGTAAGGTTCTCCCTCAGGTAAGGTTCTCCCTCAGGTATAGGTGATTCTTATCCAATTTTGACTATGCTGTTTAGGCCCTGGAGGTTTCTTTATTCCAGAGACTTTTGAATTATTTGTCTTTTCAATCTTTTGACTCTGAGGGTACCTTATTAGGGTTATACCAGAAACATGTCACGTGCACTGAATTAGATATATCTACGTTTTTATAATATACAAGTCCACATTCTAATTTGCACCCCAATAAAGATTAGATTATAAAAATTCGTCCACCAATAATCAAGTTCTTCTTCTTTTCTAGTTTTACGTGATTTTCACTAAAAAAAAAACCCACATATTTCACCCAAAAATACCCTTTTCCGCAAACTATATTTATGTATATTTTTAGTATGTTGTTAATACAAGTCCATATTCTAATTTGCACTTAAAAAACCTTGTGTTGCAATTAGTTGCAGGTTATACACTAAATTGACTAGACTAATTGTAAATGCCGCTTTGAACAGGTTAATGTTCTCAGAAAACTAAAATTTACTCTTTCCAAGCAAAATCTATAAAATATATATATTACCTTCATAAGGCCAACATTAGAATATGCTTGAGAGGTATGGGATGGGTGTTTTGAACGAGAAGCAGGAAAACTCGAAAAAGTGCAATTAGAATCAGCTAGAATAGTTACAGGACTAAGAAAATTTGCAAGTAGAGACTCTCTTTACTATGAAACGGGATGGGAACCTTTGTCTTGTAGACGTAAATCTCACAAACTGACAACATTTTACAAAATGCATAATAAATTATGTCCTCAATACTTGTGTAATTGTCTACCTCCTACAGTATCTGGTATCAGTGATCATAATCTCCGAAACAATGAAAACTATACAACACCAATAAGTAGACTCAGAATGTCTTTGACATCCTTTATACCATCTACTGTTTCATTATGGAACAATTTAGTTTTAAATGTTAGAAATAGCCCAAATATATCATGTTTTAAATCTAGAATTAAAGAAAAAACTGTTAAATCCCCGGAGTATTATGGTGAAGGGTCCAGAAAACTAACCATACTCCATGCTAGACTACGACATCAATGCAGCTCATTGAATTCTGATTTATATCGCATAAACATTACAAATGACCCCAAATGTCAATGTGGTGCACCGTATGAAGATTCAATTCATTATCTAATGGAATGTCCATTATACCAAAACGAGAGATATTGTCTTTTTAGAAACTTAAGAGAAACCCACAAAAATATAGAAACATTACTCTTTGGAAACGATGAAATTAATAATAAACGAAAATTATAATATCTTCAATAAAGTTCGAGCATATATTAGACAAACAAAAAGATTCTAATCAATGGTCGGTCATCTGGTCTACATCAACAGCAATTTATTTCCCATGTTTCACTATATTGTGTTTTATATTATCTATATTTATGTATAACTTTTTGTCCAATCCCATTGCTGTTTTGTTTGCAATAAAATAATATTAAACTAAACTACACTAAACTAAACCAAAGAGTATAAAATAGGTTTTTCTTGCTTCTCCACTAAACACGCAACATTAAAGGGCAATTACAAAGACTGGTTGGCTCAGAATCACCATAACGTGTCCGAGTGGAGGACATGTCTACCCGCGAACTGTTTCAGTGAGCTAACATTATAAAAATACAACAGAACATGTTGGGTAAGGACAAAGCAGACATCATCATCCCTTCAAAATGTAACTTGTCCATGACAATGTAGCTGAAAAACGACTCATTTATGGCTAAACAACAACCGCTCATTCACTGTCCATGACAATGTAGCTGAAAAACGACTCATTTATGGCTAAACAACAACCGCTCATTCACTGTCCATGACAATGTAGCTGAAAAACGACTCATTTATCACTAAACAACAACCGCTCATTCACTGTCCATGACAATGTAGCTGAAAAACGACTCATTTATCACTAAACAACAACCGCTCATTCACTGTCCATGACAATGTAGCTGAAAAACGACTCATTTATAACTAAACAACAACCGCTCATTCACTGTCCATGACAATGTAGCTGAAAAACGACTCATTTATGGCTAAACAACAACCGCTCATTCACTGTCCATGACAATGTAGCTGAAAAACGACTCATTTATGGCTAAACAACAACCGCTCATTCACTGTCCATGACAATATAGCTGAAAAACGACTCATTTATCACTAAACAACAACCGCTCATTCACTGTCCATGACAATGTAGCTGAAAAACGACTCATTTATCACTAAACAACAACCGCTCATTCACTGTCCATGACAATGTAGCTGAAAAACGACTCATTTATCACTAAACAACAACCGCTCATTCACTGTCCATGACAATGTAGCTGAAAAACGACTCATTTATAACTAAACAACAACCGCTCATTCACTGTCCATGACAATGTAGCTGAAAAACGACTCATTTATAACTAAACAACAACCGCTCATTCACTGTCCATGACAATGTAGCTGAAAAACGACTCATTTATAACTAAGCAACAACCGCTCATTCACTCAACCTTGATTTATGCTTAAATAATGGAACAGGAACTGCCTACCCTTCCGGAGCACATGAGTTCACCCCCGGTTTTAAGTGGGGTTCGTGTTACTCGATATCTAGTTCTTTGTGTAGTGCTTTATAGATCGTTGTTTGTCCTTTTGTCCTATTTCTTTTGGCCATTGTGTTGTCTATCCTTCGATTTACGAAATTTGATTACCCCTTTGGTATTTGCAAACTGTTGTTGAACAGTATTTAAACTATATTCCTGCCGAAAAGTTTACAAACAATAAATCACGTGGGTACACGTATAAATGACTCCTATGGGGCTATATATATATAGCCTGATCAAATGATCATAAAATTATCCATGGCAACGGACTACCACCTACCACTAGATACTAACAAACTAGTTCATAATGAGCTTCTATAAGTTGTGTTATGTGCATGAGGTATGCCTGACATACAATGTACTCCTCGCACTAGGCAATCGTTTACGATCCGTCTTGAGGGTGGGGGTTGTTTATTTGATTCCTTGCGCGGTAACGGACACACTTTTGGGGGGGGGGGGGGGGTGTAATTCCACAACTGTGCAACAAGTGGTATTATTGGATGACGTGGTTCAATTGGGAGTTGAATAAAATGAAAAAGGCAAGAACTACGAATCTCGTTTTCGTTTTCTTCAAAACAAACGTTGAGATAGTAGCATCTCGCACTGACTTCAGGTGTGAGGTACACTTGTCATTGAATACCAATTAGTTCGACTTAATTACAAAGAATACATTAAATCTTATGTTACCTAAAATTCAGATTTTTGAATGTAGTATTTTTATTCTATCTTGTAAAGACAATCGAGTATAATATAATACCTTAAGCCTTTTTTCTTCTTTTTTCTGCATCTCTGACGACCAAGTTAATACGAAAAAAGATGGATCTGTATACAACGTCATGCCATCTCTGCCATGCCATCGTCCCTGTGGAAAGACAATAATATAACATACAAGGTTCAATTAGATTCCTTTCCAATGGCAGAGTTCGCGAAATTTGTCAGTCCTGTCAGACATGACCAGCAAAGTTTGGTAAAATTGTGCTAAGGACTGACACAAGATTGATATTTTACAATAGAAAATTATTGAGGACTGACATTTTCTCATTAGGACCACGAAACCCATAAATATTCAATTTCGTGAACCCTGCAATGGTTTATTGCCAAACGAGAAATTACCCAGTTATATAATAACAAGAACAAGTTACCATTTGATAGTATGATTATAATGTCTACTTTGTATTAGATCAACACACCGAGTTTGGTTTTTTTAATGCTAGCTATCCCACTGAAACAACAATCCTCAGGTAAATAGGTTGCTACACCCTGATACACTATCACCCCGAGTGAAAATCGGGAGTAATAGAAATAGGACGTAGTGTCGGCGCTGAGGGTAAAAATTACATCCCCTCTGATAGTTGGAACGTTGCAAAGCAAAACATGAGATTTTCTTGTCAACCTGTGGAAATCGAAGCATCCACCCATAGCCTTATTATAGTGTTACTCTTTTCTTTACGAAATAAATTGTTTGTAAACTTGTTCTTATCATGAATATAGCTGGAATATTGCTTGTTTAACGGGTGCCACTAGTGGAGCATGAACTCAGGAACTGGTTACCCTTCCGGCGAGCATGAGTTCACTCTCGATTTGTAGGGGGTACGTGTTGCTCTATCTTTAGTTTTCTGTGTAGCGCTTTGTAGATCGCTGTTTGGTTGGGTTTTTTTCCCTCTTGGCCATTGTCTGTCCTACGACTTACGGATTCTGATTACCTTTTTGGCACCGTCAAACTCTTCCTTTGATCAACAATCGGTCTTTCACATTATCATGACTGAGATACAACCAATACTGCTCCATAGTTTTTTGTGATTAACAGAGAAGTAGCATATACCTTTTAATAGTCTTTCAATGGTAAGGATGAAAATTTGTTTGTCAACTTTTTCGCATAATATATTATCCGGTCTGTTTGTACATTTCGAAAATCAGTATGTGACATGAGGGTAATCCATTGTTATCATTTTAACTAGATTAGATCTTAGCAGTGACATATTAAAAAATTTATAATAATTCTATGTTATATATTTGCTATAAAATGATATAACTTGACCTATATTGATTTGATTTAGTTATGGCTATAATTAGAGAGCTTGTGCTTACTATAATGAGTCCTTCATAGAGAGTTACTGTTTACAAGAAAGTTACAAAACCAAGGGTTCCACATGGTAAAGTTGAAGATAAAGTTTCGGTCGTCTTTATCACATGGTTAACCTTTACGGAATATCTGTGTCACAGATGATCACGGATATGTTCCGTTTATCGTAGCCCTAATAAGGTCCATCTGTCCTCGGTCATGATTAATCATCTGATTTTTTAAATGAGTAACACGACGGGTGCCACTTGTGGAGCATGAATTGCTGAATCTCCGGATTTTAGTGTGGTTTGTGTTGTTTAAACTTAGTTTTCTGTGCTGTGTTTTGTCGACCATTGTTTGTCTATTTGTCCTGTTTCTTTAGACCATTCTGTTGTCTAAACTTCTTCGATTCATAACTTCTGATTTCCCCTTCAAACTTTTATTCTTTGTTCTCATCATTTATACCTATACTTATATATTTTACTTATACATATATATGAGTTCATTTCCTGCCTATGAAAAGGCGAACTCGATACAACTTTATGTGATAAAAGTTTGTCAGTGAATTGCAACAAGTCGTTGATTTTCTTCAGTTTCTGTCACCAATAAAATTGACCCTATGATATAACAAGGGTATTTGAATGTGGTGTTAAACACCAATGTCACTAACCAATATATATATATAGATTAACTGACCCCATCATAAATACCTATATTGATTTAATTTTATAATAGCTGGCGGTGCGATTGCCTTGTCGTACAAAGTAATTATAGCAGTTGGTCTTGTGTTTGGACATAACATTTGCTGATCAACATCGTGTGTGAGCGCCGTTTCATTTTGAAGTTCCATTATATTAGATAATTCTGAAAGAAGAGATTTACAAGAATATAGTCATACCTAGTCAAGAGGAGATTATCTACACTGAATTTATTTGTTACATAGTAGTGTGTCTTTCTTTGTGAAATGTGTTATCAATACACAATACCTTTTAACATGGCATGTTCTTGTTAATTGTATATCTGAGGGTGGCCGTGATCGTATGATAGTAGAATTTACAACTACCTATGCAATCAGTGCATATCACCGCTGATGTTGTGAGTTCGATTCTCGATCAGGGCGAGGTGTACTACATTATGTGATAAAGTTTGTCAGTGACTTGCGATAGATAGGTGGTTTTCTCCTGGTCCTCCGGTTTCCTCCACCAATAAAACTGATAGCCACGATATAACTGAAATATTGTTGAAAGTGGCATTAAACACTAACAAACAAACACACAAACAATAAATGTAGATCTTATTTAAGCAGTTACAGCTAGGTAGTGGTCAGTTAACTACCTTCATAGCTAGTGATCAGTTAACTACCTTCCTAGCTAGTGGTTAGTTAACTACTTTCATAGCTAGTGGTTAGTTAGCTATTTTCATAGCTAGTGGTCAGTTAACTATTTTCATAGCTAGTGGTCAGTTACATACCTTCCTGGCTAGTGGTCAGTTAACTAGCTTCCTAGCTAGTGGTCAGTTAACTACTTTCCTAGCTAGTGGACAGTTAACTACTTTCCTAGCTAGTGGTTAGTTAACTACTTTCATAATTAGTGGTCAGTTAACTACCTTCCTAGTTAGTGGTTAGTTAACTACCTTCATAGCTAATGGTCAGTTAACTACCTTCATAGCTAGTGGTCAGCTAACTACTTTCCTAGCTAGTGGACAGTTAACTACTTTCCTAGCTAGTGGTTAGTTAACTACTTTCATAATTAGTGGTCAGTTAACTACCTTCCTAGTTAGTGGTTAGTTAACTACCTTCATAGCTAATGGTCAGTTAACTACCTTCATAGCTAGTGGTCAGTTAACTACTTTCCTAGCTAGTGGTTAGTTAACTACTTTCATAGCTAGTGGTCAGATAAATACCTTCCTATCTAGTGGTTTGTTAACTACCTTCATAGCTAGTGGTCAGTTATCTACCTTCCTAGCTAGTGGTCAGCTAACTACCTTCATAGCCAGTGGTCAGTTAGCTACCTTCCCAGCTAGTGGTTAGTTAACTACCTTCCTAGCTAGTGGTCAGCTAACTACCTTCATAGCTAGTGGTCAGTTAACTACTTTCCTACCTAGTGGGTAGTTAACTACCTTCACAGCTAGTGGTCAGTTAACTACTTTCCTAGCCAGTGGTTACTTAACTACTTTCATTGCTAGTGGTCAGTTAACTATTTTCATAGCCAGTGGTCAGTTAACTACCTTCCTAGCTAATGGCCATAAACTACCTTACTAACTAGTGGCCAGTTAACTACCTTCCTAGCTAGTGGTCAGTTAACTACCTTCTTAGCTAGTGGCCAGTTAACTACCTTCCTAGCTAGTTGTCAGCTTACTACATTCCTAGCTAGTGGTCCGTCAACTACCTTTCTTAGCTAGTGGTCAGTTAACTACCTTCCCATCTAGTGGTCAGCTAACTTTCTTCCTAGCTAGTGGTCAGTTATCTACCGTTCTAACTAGTGGTCAGTTAACTACCTTCCTAGCTAGTGGTCAGTTATATAATTACTACCTTCCTAACTAGTGGTCAGTTATCTACCGTCTTAGCTAGTGGTATGTTAACTACCTTCCTAACTAGTGGTCAGTTGACTAACTTCTTAGCTAGTTGTCAGTTGACTAACTTCTTAGCTAGTTGTCAGTTATCTACCATCCTAGCTACTGTCCAGTTAACTACCTTCCTCGCTAGTGGCCAGTTAGCTACCTTTGTAGCTAGTAGTCAGTTAACTACCTTCCTGGCTAGTGGTCAGTTAACTACCTTGCTACCTAGTGGTTAGTTAACTACTTTCCTAGCTAGTGGTCAGTTAACTACCTTCCTAGCTAGTTGTCAGCTTACTACATTCCTGGCTAGTAATCAGTTAACTACCTTGCTACCTAGTGGTTAGTTAACCACTTTCCTAGCCAGTGGTTAGTTAATTACTTTCATAGCTAGTGGTCAGTTAACTATTTTCATAGCCAGTGGTCAGTTAACTACCTTCCTAGCTAGTGGCCAGTTAACTACCTTACTAGCTAGTGGCCACAAACGACCTTCTAAGCTAGTGGCCAGCTACCTACCTTTGTAGCTAGTGGTCAGTTAACTACCTTCCTAGCTAGTTGTCAGCTTACTACCTTCCTAGCTAGTGGTCTGTTAACTACCTTCCTAGCTAGTTGTCAGCTTACTACCTTCCTGGCTAGTGGTCAGTTAACTACCTTGCTACATAGTGGTTAGTTAACTTCTTTCCTAGCCAGTGGTTAGTTAATTACCTTCATAGCTAGTGGTCAGTTAACTATTTTCATAGCTAGTGGTAAGTTAACTACCTTCTTAACTAGTGGCCAGTTAACTACCTCTGTAGCTAGTGGTCAGTTAACTACCTTCCTAGCTAGTTGTCATCTTACTACCTTCCTGGCTAGTGGCCAGTTAAATACATTTCTAGCTAGTGGTCAGCTAACTACCTTCATAGCTAGTGGTCAGTTAACTACTTTCCTACCTAGTGGGTAGTTAACTACCTTCACAGCTAGTGGTCAGTTAACTACTTTCCTAGCCAGTGGTTACTTAACTACTTTCATTGCTAGTGGTCAGTTAACTATTTTCATAGCCAGTGGTCAGTTAACTACCTTCCTAGCTAATGGCCATAAACTACCTTACTAACTAGTGGCCAGTTAACTACCTTCCTAGCTAGTGGTCAGTTAACTACCTTCTTAGCTAGTGGCCAGTTAACTACCTTCCTAGCTAGTTGTCAGCTTACTACATTCCTAGCTAGTGGTCCGTCAACTACCTTTCTTAGCTAGTGGTCAGTTAACTACCTTCCCATCTAGTGGTCAGCTAACTTTCTTCCTAGCTAGTGGTCAGTTATCTACCGTTCTAACTAGTGGTCAGTTAACTACCTTCCTAGCTAGTGGTCAGTTATATAATTACTACCTTCCTAACTAGTGGTCAGTTATCTACCGTCTTAGCTAGTGGTATGTTAACTACCTTCCTAACTAGTGGTCAGTTGACTAACTTCTTAGCTAGTTGTCAGTTGACTAACTTCTTAGCTAGTTGTCAGTTATCTACCATCCTAGCTACTGTCCAGTTAACTACCTTCCTCGCTAGTGGCCAGTTAGCTACCTTTGTAGCTAGTAGTCAGTTAACTACCTTCCTGGCTAGTGGTCAGTTAACTACCTTGCTACCTAGTGGTTAGTTAACTACTTTCCTAGCTAGTGGTCAGTTAACTACCTTCCTAGCTAGTTGTCAGCTTACTACATTCCTGGCTAGTAATCAGTTAACTACCTTGCTACCTAGTGGTTAGTTAACCACTTTCCTAGCCAGTGGTTAGTTAATTACTTTCATAGCTAGTGGTCAGTTAACTATTTTCATAGCCAGTGGTCAGTTAACTACCTTCCTAGCTAGTGGTCAGTTAACTACCTTACTAGCTAGTGGCCACAAACGACCTTCTAAGCTAGTGGCCAGCTACCTACCTTTGTAGCTAGTGGTCAGTTAACTACCTTCCTAGCTAGTTGTCAGCTTACTACCTTCCTAGCTAGTGGTCTGTTAACTACCTTCCTAGCTAGTTGTCAGCTTACTACCTTCCTGGCTAGTGGTCAGTTAACTACCTTGCTACATAGTGGTTAGTTAACTTCTTTCCTAGCCAGTGGTTAGTTAATTACCTTCATAGCTAGTGGTCAGTTAACTATTTTCATAGCTAGTGGTAAGTTAACTACCTTCTTAGCTAGTGGCCAGTTAACTACCTCTGTAGCTAGTGGTCAGTTAACTACCTTCCTAGCTAGTTGTCATCTTACTACCTTCCTGGCTAGTGGCCAGTTAAATACATTTCTAGCTAGTGGTCAGTTAACTACCTTCTTAGTTAGTGGCCAGTTAACTACCTTCCTAGCTAGTGGTCAGTTAACTACCTTCTTAGCTAGTGGTCAGTTAACTATCTCTGTAGCTAGTGGTCAGTTAACTACCTTCCTAACTAGTGGTCAGTTAACTACCTTTCTTAGCTAGTGGTCAGTTAACTACCTTTCCATCTATGGTCAGTTAACTTCCTTCCTAGCTAGTGGCCAGTTAACTACATTCCTGACTAGTGGTCCGTTAAATACCTTCCTACCTAATGGTCAGTTAACTACCTTTCTTAGCTAGTGGTCAGTTAACTACCTTCCTACCTAGTGGTCAGTTATATAATTACTACCGTCCTAGCTAGTGGTCAGTTAACTATCTTCCTATCTAGTGGTCAGCTAACTTACTTCCTAGCTATTGCTTATTTAATTACCTTCCTAGCTAGTGGTCAGTTATCTACCGTCCTAGCTAGTGGTCAGTTAACAACTTTCTTAGCTAGTGGCCAGTTAACTACATTCCTAGCTAGTGGTCAATTAACTACATTCCTAGCTAGTGGTCAGTTAACTACCTTCCTATCTAGTGGTCAGTTAACTACCTTTCTTAGCTAGTGGTCAGTTAACTACCTTCCTACCTAGTGGTCAGTTATATAATTACTACCGTCCTAGCTAGTGGTCAGTTAACTACCTTCCTATCTAGTGGTCAGCTAACTTCCGTCCTAGCTATTGTTTATTTAATTACCTTCCTAGCTAGTGGTCAGTTATCTACCGTCCTAGCTAGTGGTCAGTTAACAACCTTCTTAGCTAGTGGCCAGTTAACTACATTCCTAGCTAGTGGTCAATTAACTACATTCCTAGCTAGTGGTCAGTTAACTTCCTTCCTATCTAGTGGTCAGTTAACTTCCTTCCTGGCTATTGTTTATTTAATTACCTTCCTAGCTAGTGGTCAGTTAACTACCTTCATAGTAAGTGGTCAGTTAACTACCTTACAAGCTAGTGTCCAGTTAACTACCTTCCTAGCTAGTGGTCAGTTAACTACCTTCTTAGCTAGTGGCCAGTTAACTATCTCTGTAGCTAGTGGTCAGTTAACTACCTTCCTAGCTAGTGGTCAGTTAACTACCTTTCTTAGCTAGTAGTCAGTTAACTACCTTTCTATCTAGTGGTATGTTATCTTCTTTCCTAGCTAGTGGTCAGTTATATACCGTCCTAGATAGTGGTCGGTAACTACCTTCCCATCTAGTGGTCAGTTAACTTCCTTCCTAGCTAGTGTCCTTTTAACTACATTCCTGA
Source organism: Bathymodiolus brooksi (assembly GCA_963680875.1). NCBI lineage: Eukaryota > Metazoa > Mollusca > Bivalvia > Mytilida > Modiolidae > Bathymodiolus > Bathymodiolus brooksi. Next base: position 88,048,058 of record OY804581.1, on the reverse strand, counting down.
CTAGTGGTCAGTTGACTACCTTCCTACCTAGTGGTCAGTTAACTACCTTTCATAGCTAGTGGTCAGTTAACTACCTTCATACCTAGTGGTCAGTTATATAATTACTACCGTCCTAGCTAGTGGTCAGTTAACTACCTTCCTATCTAGTGGTCAGCTAACTTCCTTCCTAGCTATTGTTTATTTAATGACCTTCCTAGCTAGTGGTAAGTTATCTACCGTCCTAGCTAGTGGTCAGTTAACAACCTTCCTAGCTAGTGGCGAGTTAACTACATTCCTAGCTAGTGGTCACTTAACTACATTCCTAGCTAGTGGTCAGTTAACTACATTCCTAACTAGTGGTCAATTAACTACCTTTCTTAGCTAGTGGTCAGTTAACTACCTTCCCATCTAGTGGTCAGTTAACTTCCTTCCTAGCTAGTGGCCAGTTAACTACATTCCTGACTAGTGGTCCGTTAAATACCTTCCTACCTAGTGGTCAGTTAACTACCTTTCTTAGCTAGTGGTTAGTTAACTACCTTCCTACCTAGTGGTCAGTTATATAATTACTACCGTCCTAGCTAGTGGTCAGTTAACTACCTTCCTATCTAGTGGTCAGCTAACTTCCTTCCTAGCTATTGTTTATTTAATGACCTTCCTAGCTAGTGGTCAGTTATCTACCGTCCTAGCTAGTGGTCAGTTAACAACCGTCCTAGCTAGTGGCCAGTTAACTACATTCCTAGCTAGTGGTCAGTTAACTACCTTTCTTAGCTAGTGGTCAGTTAACTACCTTCCCATCTAGTGGTCAGTTAACTTCCTTCCTAGCTAGTGTCCTTTTAACTACATTCCTGACTAGTGGTCAGTTAACTACCTTCCTACCTAGTGGGCAGTTAACTACCTTTCTATCTAGTGGTCTGTTATCTTCCTTCCTAGCTAGTGGTCAGTTATCTACCGTCCTAGATAGTGGTCGGTTAACTACCTTCCCATCTAGTGGTCAGTTAACTTCCTTCCTAGCTAGTGTCCTTTTAACTACATTCCTGACTAGTGGTCAGTTAACTACCTTCCTACCTAGTGGTCAGTTAACTACCTTACAAGCTAGTGTCCAGTTAACTACCTTCCTAGCTGGTGGTCAGTTAACTACCTTCTTAGCTAGTGGCCAGTTAACTATCTCTGTAGTTAGTGGTCAGTTAACTACCTTCCTAGCTAGTGGTCAGTTAACTACCTTTCTTAACTAGTAGTCAGTTAACTACCTTTCTATCTAGTGGTCTGTTATCTTCCTTCTTAGCTAGTGGTCAGTTATCTACCGTCCTAGATAGTGGTCAGTTAACTACCTTCCCATCTAGTGGTCAGTTAACTTCCTTCCTAGCTAGTGTCCTTTTAACTACATTCCTGACTAGTGGTCAGTTGACTACCTTCCTACCTAGTGGTCAGTTAACTACCTTTCATAGCTAGTGGTCAGTTAACTACCTTCATACCTAGTGGTCAGTTATATAATTACTACCGTCCTAGCTAGTGGTCAGTTAACTACCTTCCTATCTAGTGGTCAGCTAACTTCCTTCCTAGCTATTGTTTATTTAATGACCTTCCTAGCTAGTGGTAAGTTATCTACCGTCCTAGCTAGTGGTCAGTTAACAACCTTCCTAGCTAGTGGCGAGTTAACTACATTCCTAGCTAGTGGTCACTTAACTACATTCCTAGCTAGTGGTCAGTTAACTACATTCCTAACTAGTGGTCAATTAACTACCTTTCTTAGCTAGTGGTCAGTTAACTACCTTCCCATCTAGTGGTCAGTTAACTTCCTTCCTAGCTAGTGGCCAGTTAACTACATTCATGACTAGTGGTCCGTTAAATACCTTCCTACCTAGTGGTCAGTTAACTACCTTTCTTAGCTAGTGGTCAGTTAACTACCTTCCTACCTAGTGGTCAGTTATATAATTACTACCGTCCTAGCTAGTGGTCAGTTAACTACCTTCCTATCTAGTGGTCAGCTAACTTCCTTCCTAGCTATTGTTTATTTAATGACCTTCCTAGCTAGTGGTCAGTTATCTACCGTCCTAGCTAGTGGTCAGTTAACAACCGTCCTAGCTAGTGGCCAGTTAACTACATTCCTAGCTAGTGGTCAGTTAACTACCTTTCTTAGCTAGTGGTCAGTTAACTACCTTCCCATCTAGTGGTCAGTTAACTTCCTTCCTAGCTAGTGTCCTTTTAACTACATTCCTGAATAGTGGTCAGTTAACTACCTTCCTACCTAGTGGGCAGTTAACTACCTTTCTATCTAGTGGTCTGTTATCTTCCTTCCTAGCTAGTGGTCAGTTATCTACCGTCCTAGATAGTGGTCGGTTAACTACCTTCCCATCTAGTGGTCAGTTAACTTCCTTCCTAGCTAGTGTCCTTTTAACTACATTCCTGACTAGTGGTCAGTTAACTACCTTCCTACCTAGTGGTCAGTTAACTACCTTACAAGCTAGTGTCCAGTTAACTACCTTCCTAGCTGGTGGTCAGTTAACTACCTTCTTAGCTAGTGGCCAGTTAACTATCTCTGTAGTTAGTGGTCAGTTAACTACCTTCCTAGCTAGTGGTCAGTTAACTACCTTTCTTAACTAGTAGTCAGTTAACTACCTTTCTATCTAGTGGTCTGTTATCTTCCTTCTTAGCTAGTGGTCAGTTATCTACCGTCCTAGATAGTGGTCAGTTAACTACCTTCCCATCTAGTGGTCAGTTAACTTCCTTCCTAGCTAGTGTCCTTTTAACTACATTCCTGACTAGTGGTCAGTTAACTACCTTCCTACCTAGTGGTCAGTTAACTACCTTTCATAGCTAGTGGTCAGTTATATAATTACTACCGTCCTAGCTAGTGGTCAGTTAACTACCTTCCTATCTAGTGGTCAGCTAACTTCCTTCCTAGCTATTGTTTATTTAATGACCTTCCTAGCTAGTGGTCAGTTATCTACCGTCCTAGCTAGTGGTCAGTTAACAACCGTCCTAGCTAGTGGCCAGTTAACTACATTCCTAGCTAGTGGTCAGTTAACTACCTTTCTTAGCTAGTGGTCAGTTAACTACCTTCCTACCTAGTGGTCAGTTAACTACCTTTCTTAGCTAGTGGTCAGTTAACTACCTTCCTACCTAGTGGTCAGTTAACTACCTTTCTTAGCTAGTGGTCAGTTAACTACCTTCCTACCTAGTGGTCAGTTATATAATTACTACCGTCCTAGCTAGTGGTCAGTTAACTACCTTCCCATCTAGTGGTCAGTTAACTTCCTTCCTAGCTAGTGTCCTTTTAACTACATTCCTGACTAGTGGTCAGTTAACTACCTTCCTACCTAGTGGTCAGTTAACTACCTTTCATAGCTAGTGGTCAGTTAACTACCTTCATACCTAGTGGTCAGTTATATAATTACTACCGTCCTAGCTAGTGGTCAGTTAACTACCTTCCTATCTAGTGGTCAGCTAACTTCCTTCCTAGCTATTGTTTATTTAATGACCTTCCTAGCTAGTGGTCAGTTATCTACCGTCCTAGCTAGTGGTCAGTTAACAACCGTCCTAGCTAGTGGCCAGTTAACTACATTCCTAGCTAGTGGTCAGTTAACTACCTTTCTTAGCTAGTGGTCAGTTAACTACCTTCCCATCTAGTGGTCAGTTAACTTCCTTCCTAGCTAGTGTCCTTTTAACTACATTCCTGACTAGTGGTCAGTTAACTACCTTCCTACCTAGTGGGCAGTTAACTACCTTTCTATCTAGTGGTCTGTTATCTTCCTTCCTAGCTAGTGGTCAGTTATCTACCGTCCTAGATAGTGGTCGGTTAACTACCTTCCCATCTAGTGGTCAGTTAACTTCCTTCCTAGCTAGTGTCCTTTTAACTACATTCCTGACTAGTGGTCAGTTAACTACCTTCCTACCTAGTGGTCAGTTAACTACCTTACAAGCTAGTGTCCAGTTAACTACCTTCCTAGCTGGTGGTCAGTTAACTACCTTCTTAGCTAGTGGCCAGTTAACTATCTCTGTAGTTAGTGGTCAGTTAACTACCTTCCTAGCTAGTGGTCAGTTAACTACCTTTCTTAACTAGTAGTCAGTTAACTACCTTTCTATCTAGTGGTCTGTTATCTTCCTTCTTAGCTAGTGGTCAGTTATCTACCGTCCTAGATAGTGGTCAGTTAACTACCTTCCCATCTAGTGGTCAGTTAACTTCCTTCCTAGCTAGTGTCCTTTTAACTACATTCCTGACTAGTGGTCAGTTAACTACCTTCCTACCTAGTGGTCAGTTAACTACCTTTCATAGCTAGTGGTCAGTTATATAATTTCTACCGTCCTAGCTAGTGGTCAGTTAACTACCTTCCTATCTAGTGGTCAGCTAACTTCCTTCCTAGCTATTGTTTATTTAATGACCTTCCTAGCTAGTGGTCAGTTATCTACCGTCCTAGCTAGTGGTCAGTTAACAACCGTCCTAGCTAGTGGCCAGTTAACTACATTCCTAGCTAGTGGTCAGTTAACTACCTTTCTTAGCTAGTGGTCAGTTAACTACCTTCCTACCTAGTGGTCAGTTAACTACCTTTCTTAGCTAGTCGTCAGTTAACTACCTTCCTACCTAGTGGTCAGTTAACTACCTTTCTTAGCTAGTGGTCAGTTAACTACCTTCCTACCTAGTGGTCAGTTATATAATTACTACCGTCCTAGCTAGTGGTCAGTTAACTACCTTCCCATCTAGTGGTCAGTTAACTTCCTTCCTAGCTAGTGTCCTTTTAACTACATTCCTGACTAGTGGTCAGTTAACTACCTTCCTACCTAGTGGTCAGTTAACTACCTTACAAGCTAGTGTCCAGTTAACTACCTTCCTAGCTGGTGGTCAGTTAACTACCTTCTTAGCTAGTGGCCAGTTAACTATCTCTGTAGTTAGTGGTCAGTTAACTACCTTCCTAGCTAGTGGTCAGTTAACTACCTTTCTTAACTAGTAGTCAGTTAACTACCTTTCTATCTAGTGGTCTGTTATCTTCCTTCTTAGCTAGTGGTCAGTTATCTACCGTCCTAGATAGTGGTCAGTTAACTACCTTCCCATCTAGTGGTCAGTTAACTTCCTTCCTAGCTAGTGTCCTTTTAACTACATTCCTGACTAGTGGTCAGTTAACTACCTTCCTACCTAGTGGTCAGTTAACTACCTTTCATAGCTAGTGGTCAGTTATATAATTACTACCGTCCTAGCTAGTGGTCAGTTAACTACCTTCCTATCTAGTGGTCAGCTAACTTCCTTCCTAGCTATTGTTTATTTAATGACCTTCCTAGCTAGTGGTCAGTTATCTACCGTCCTAGCTAGTGGTCAGTTAACAACCGTCCTAGCTAGTGGCCAGTTAACTACATTCCTAGCTAGTGGTCAGTTAACTACCTTTCTTAGCTAGTGGTCAGTTAACTACCTTCCTACCTAGTGGTCAGTTAACTACCTTTCTTAGCTAGTGGTCAGTTAACTACCTTCCTACCTAGTGGTCAGTTAACTACCTTTCTTAGCTAGTGGTCAGTTAACTACCTTCCTACCTAGTGGTCAGTTATATAATTACTACCGTCCTAGCTAGTGGTCAGTTAACTACCTTCCCATCTAGTGGTCAGTTAACTTCCTTCCTAGCTAGTGTCCTTTTAACTACATTCCTGACTAGTGGTCAGTTAACTACCTTCCTACCTAGTGGTCAGTTAACTACCTTTCATAGCTAGTGGTCAGTTAACTACCTTCATACCTAGTGGTCAGTTATATAATTACTACCGTCCTAGCTAGTGGTCAGTTAACTACCTTCCTATCTAGTGGTCAGCTAACTTCCTTCCTAGCTATTGTTTATTTAATGACCTTCCTAGCTAGTGGTCAGTTATCTACCGTCCTAGCTAGTGGTCAGTTAACAACCGTCCTAGCTAGTGGCCAGTTAACTACATTCCTAGCTAGTGGTCAGTTAACTACCTTTCTTAGCTAGTGGTCAGTTAACTACCTTCCCATCTAGTGGTCAGTTAACTTCCTTCCTAGCTAGTGTCCTTTTAACTACATTCCTGACTAGTGGTCAGTTAACTACCTTCCTACCTAGTGGGCAGTTAACTACCTTTCTATCTAGTGGTCTGTTATCTTCCTTCCTAGCTAGTGGTCAGTTATCTACCGTCCTAGATAGTGGTCGGTTAACTACCTTCCCATCTAGTGGTCAGTTAACTTCCTTCCTAGCTAGTGTCCTTTTAACTACATTCCTGACTAGTGGTCAGTTAACTACCTTCCTACCTAGTGGTCAGTTAACTACCTTACAAGCTAGTGTCCAGTTAACTACCTTCCTAGCTGGTGGTCAGTTAACTACCTTCTTAGCTAGTGGCCAGTTAACTATCTCTGTAGTTAGTGGTCAGTTAACTACCTTCCTAGCTAGTGGTCAGTTAACTACCTTTCTTAACTAGTAGTCAGTTAACTACCTTTCTATCTAGTGGTCTGTTATCTTCCTTCTTAGCTAGTGGTCAGTTATCTACCGTCCTAGATAGTGGTCAGTTAACTACCTTCCCATCTAGTGGTCAGTTAACTTCCTTCCTAGCTAGTGTCCTTTTAACTACATTCCTGACTAGTGGTCAGTTAACTACCTTCCTACCTAGTGGTCAGTTAACTACCTTTCATAGCTAGTGGTCAGTTATATAATTACTACCGTCCTAGCTAGTGGTCAGTTAACTACCTTCCTATCTAGTGGTCAGCTAACTTCCTTCCTAGCTATTGTTTATTTAATGACCTTCCTAGCTAGTGGTCAGTTATCTACCGTCCTAGCTAGTGGTCAGTTAACAACCGTCCTAGCTAGTGGCCAGTTAACTACATTCCTAGCTAGTGGTCAGTTAACTACCTTTCTTAGCTAGTGGTCAGTTAACTACCTTCCTACCTAGTGGTCAGTTAACTACCTTTCTTAGCTAGTGGTCAGTTAACTACCTTCCTACCTAGTGGTCAGTTAACTACCTTTCTTAGCTAGTGGTCAGTTAACTACCTTCCTACCTAGTGGTCAGTTATATAATTACTACCGTCCTAGCTAGTGGTCAGTTAACTACCTTCCCATCTAGTGGTCAGTTAACTTCCTTCCTAGCTAGTGTCCTTTTAACTACATTCCTGACTAGTGGTCAGTTAACTACCTTCCTACCTAGTGGTCAGTTAACTACCTTTCATAGATAGTGGTCAGTTAACTACCTTCGTACCTGGTGGTCAGTTATATAATTACTACCGTCCTAGCTAGTGGTCAGTTAACTACCTTCCTATCTAGTGGTCAGCTAACTTCCTTCCTAGCTATTGTTTATTTAATGACCTTCCTAGCTAGTGGTCAGTTATCTACCGTCCTAACTAGTGGTCAGTTAACAACCGTCCTAGCTAGTGGCCAGTTAACTACATTCCTAGCTAGTGGTCAGTTAACTACCTTTCTTAGCTAGTGGTCAGTAAACTACCTTCCTACCTAGTGGTCAGTTAACTACCTTTCTTAGCTAGTGGTCAGTTAACTACCTTCCTACCTAGTGGTCAGTTAACTACCTTTCTTAGCTAGTGGTCAGTTAACTACATTCATACCTAGTGGTCAGTTATATAATTACTACCGTCCTAGCTAGTGGTCAGTTAACTACCTTCCTATCTAGTGGTCAGCTAACTTCCTTCCTAGCTATTGTTTATTTAATTACCTTCCTAGCTAGTGGTCAGTTATCTACCGTCCTAGCTAGTGGTCAGTTAACAACCTTCTTAGCTAGTGGCCAGTTAACTACATTCCTAGCTAGTGGTCAATTAACTACATTCCTGGCTAGTGGTCAGTTAACTACCTTCCTATCTAGTGGTCAGTTAACTTCCTTCCTAGCTATTGTTTATTTAATTACCTTCCTTGCTAGTGGTCAGTTAACTACCTTCATAGTAAGTGGTCAGTTAACTACCTTACAAGCTAGTGTCCAGTTAACTACCTTCCTAGCTAGTGGTCAGTTAACTACCTTCTTAGCTAGTGGCCAGTTAACTATCTCTGTAGTTAGTGGTCAGTTCACTACCTTCCTAGCTAGTGTCCTTTTAACTACATTCCTGACTAGTGGTCAGTTAACTACCTTCCTACCTAGTGGTCAGTTAATTACCTTTCATAGCTAGTGGTCAGTTAACTACCTTCATACCTAGTGGTCAGTTATATAATTACTACCGTCCTAGCTAGTGGTCAGTTAACTACCTTCCTATCTAGTGGTCAGCTAACTTCCTTCCTAGCTATTGTTTATTTAATGACCTTCCTAGCTAGTGGTCCGTTATCTACCGTCCTAGCTAGTGGTCAGTTAACAACCTTCCTAGCTAGTGGCCAGTTAACTACATTCCTAGCTAGTGGTCAGTTAACTACATTCCTAGCTAGTGGTCAGTTAACTACATTCCTAGCTAGTGGTCAATTAACTACCTTTCTTAGCTAGTGGTCAGTTAACTACCTTCATACCTAGTGGTCAGTTATATAATTACTACCGTCCTATCTAGTGGTCAGTTAACTACCTTCCTATCTTGTGGTCAGTTAACTTCCTTCCTAGCTATTGTTTATTTAATTACCTTCCTAGCTAGTGGTCAGTTAACTACCTTCATAGTAAGTGGTCAGTTAGCTACCTTCCTATGTAGTGGTCAGCTAACTTCCTTCCTAGCTATTGCTTATTTAATTAACTTCCTAGCTAGTGGTCAGTTAACTACCTTCATAGCTAGTGGTCATTTAACACCTTCCTAGCTGGTGATCAGCTAACTACCTTCCTATCTAGTGGGCAGTTAACTACCTTCCTAGCTAGTGGTTAGTTAACTTACAGTGTAGTTAACACCTTCCTAGCTGGTGATCGGCTAACTACCTTCCTATCTAGTGGGCACTTAACTACCTTCCTAGCTAGTGGTTAGTTAACCTACAGTGTAGTTAACTACCTTACTAGCTAGTGTTCAGTTAACCAATACTACTCATGGCCTCTGCTTCTGTCTATATCGGTGTCATTTCTGTAAAACCATGTGCTACTTCGAATTGAAGCGAATCTTGGCATCTTTTTTATTACTAGTATTTAATTTTGTTTTTGTGATGTAGATCTAGATATTTAGAGGTGACCCCATTTGATTGTTTAATGCCGCCACACTTTTGTGCATGAGAACTTAAGAGTTCCATCAGCTTCTGACGTTGTCTTCTCTATGTTTCAGGGTGGGTGGTGAGTGCCTGTTGGTTAACTATGTTTCAGGGTGGGTGGTGAGTGCCTGTTGTTTAACTATGTTTCAGGGTGGGTAGTGAGTGCCTGTTGTTTAACTATGTTTCAGGGTGGGTGGTGAGTGCCTGTTGTTTAACTATGTTTCAGGGTGGGTGGTAAGTGCCTATTGTTTAACTATGTTTCAGGGTGGGTGGTGAGTGCCTGTTGTTTAACTATGTTTCAGGTGGGTGGCGAGTGCCTGTTGTTTAACTATGTTTCAGGGTGGGTGGTGAGTGCCTGTTGTTTAACTATGTTTCAGGGTGGGTGGTGAGTGCCTGTTGTTTAACACCAATAGGTGGGCAATTGTTATGTCAGCTACATCATTGCGTGAACAATTTATAATTAGATGAGATAGTGTCCACTTTGCATTAGACCTACACACCTAGCTCTCTAAAACACAATCCACGGACAGAAGTGTTACTTAACCGGAATATATTATCCTGATTCCGAGCCAACCAGTTTTTGCTCTCACTCCTTAATACTGCGTAAAAGAAATGAATACCAATAGTAGTTTTTGGGTTGATCTCATCGGAGCTCGAACTCACAATCTATCGCACTCCGAGTGGTTCTTATGGAAAATAATTTTCACTTGTAATTATGTTTAACCGCCACTCGTTGTACTATCTTCTCACATTTAGTATTTTTGTATTACCTTACACATTCACAAAGGTTTTATATTCCTTTCCTCATTCATGACTTATCACCGGGTTTGTAACTAGATTAGCACGACAGGTGCCACTAGTGGAGCAGGAACTGCTTACCCTTCAGGAGCACATGAGTTCACCCCCGGTGTTTAGTGGTGTTCGTGTTACTCGATCTTTAGTTTTATGTGTATGTTTTGTAGATCGTTGTCACTTGTTCCTAATAATTTGTGTTACCTAGATACCAATTAAAATTAGTATCTAGGTATATATTTTTTACCAGAAACAAGTGCCTGTGATCGTTGTTTGTCCTTTTGTACTTTTTCTTTTGGCCATTGTGTTGTATGTTCTTCTTCGATATTCGGATTCTGATTACCCCTTTGGTATTTTCAAACTCTTCTTATAAATATTTTAATAACTTTAATTTTACCTCCAGGCTTTGTCTTATTGAACTTTGTGTACTCTTCCTTCATTACGTTTACTTTGGTCTGCATTTTTTTGGTTCTGTTGCTAATAAGTATAGTCTCTGTTGTCAATTCATGGAAGATATCAGAAGCATGGCTGTTCAGGTTACCAAGTTGCTGTATGATGCAACACATGGTGTGGTTGGCTACATATTCGAACTCATCCTTTATTTTCAGGTCGTTTGCTAACTCGATCTGGGAGATTCTAATTGGATGTGTTTTTCGTTTGATGAATGGCATCGTGGAAGAAGGAAGAAGTGAATCACTATCTACAAACATAGTAACCCATTATGGTTGTTCTGAAATACAACAAACTGTCGTCACGTGGATTTACTGAAAATTAACCCCCCCGCGAAGATTATGTTGCCATGAATTGAACGTGAAAAAAGTTCTTGAAATTCATATAATATTTGCTCTAAAAATAATTAATAATTCTAAGATCTTAGTCTGAAAACCGGGTTGGTATTGGAGATTTGGAGTTATTGTTGTATGTCCATGTTTTGTCATTTTTCAAAATATATTTCTCTTCAATATATATGTTTGTTGGTCTTTCTATATCTTCATATACTACAACTGTGTACATATATAAAATGTAAAACAGTTATGATCACCTCTTGAAAAATTGTAAGTTACGATCATCTTGAAATTATTCACTCCAAAGTTACGATCATTCAGCCAGTAAGTTACGACCATCTTAGTCATTTTTTTTCGACAGCTGTTTTCTCGATGATGGTGAAGCATTTAGTATTTAGTTGATACGTATAAGTTCACAATTATATAAGACCGTTTCTTTGCGTTTGACAAAACTTTCTGTAAACGGAGAAAATGAAGAAAACGATTTCGTCCACTTTGGCGTTCGACATCTTAAGATGATGGTAATTTAAGTAATACGATCATCTCTTCAAAACCAGTGATACGTGTGCACTTTTCATTTGTAAATTAAACTTATCTTATTGTTAAATATAGACTCAAGTTGCTACCAAGATACAAAGGTCATATCCACATAATACATCAATATATATACAGCAATATATATAATATACACTTAGTACTATAAAACAAATAAATAAATGCATGTACAATTTGACTAATATTTATTAGTATCCACCACAAGTTCTCGGGGGATATCAATTCAATTCAAATATTTTATTGAATAAATGCATAAATACAATATCCAATGGGATTGCACATCAGGCATAGCATATGTAAGTGCTCTCCCTCAATAACTAAGGACATCAAGTATAATGATAAGAATAATTAATTAATTTACATTGTAATTAGTGTACAAAAAATTTTTACTTAGGAGAAATTCAAAATTTTGTGATAATTTTAAAACTTTCCATTTATTCATTATAATTGTGAAATTTGCCAATTTAGAGTGTGAACAAGTTAACTTGTAATTAATATATTCTTCTTTAAGGATACATATGTACATGTACATATAGGCACATAAGAAGGCATATTCATACACATGCATACATATACACATGTACACATAAATATAGATATATATTTGTTTTAACATCTTAAGCAATAAATTAAAAAAGATTCAAAGCAAATAATACAAAATCAAATTGAAAAATGTTAATATTAATAGTCTTTATTCATTATAATTGGTTCCACTAATAAAGGTGTGGACAGAGTTACATTAGCATCAAAAGAAAGGTCAGGTGATCCCTTTAACAGTACATCAATGTTTAGGAAGTCTGCTAAATCTCTCAGTTGAGTAAACAGCAAAATTCTTTGGCAAATGAAAAGTGGACAGACATAAAAGTAGTGAAAGTTGTCTTCAACATCATCCCCACAAAGACACCCTGAACCATCTGACAAGTGTGACAAGAACTTGTGTTGTATTTTCTTGTACCCAAGGCAAAATAGGGGGAGGGACAGATATATTAGACCTTATTTGCTTTTTGAACATTAGTCTACTGTGTTGATGTTGCGTGTCTACATCAAGTAAATTCCAACTGTCAATTACATTAGGGAAAACACTACATTTGTATGAAGTGGTATTACAGAATGGAGGTTCAAAAACTCGGTTAAATCTCAAATTATAACTAGATTGGTGGTTAGCTTGTAGAAGAATTTCATTTAAAAGATATAAAGGTGTTTCATCATGGAGAATTTTGTGTAATAAAATTAGCTTATTTGTCCTTCGGCGTTCTTTCAGTGGCACCCATTCCAATTCGGTGTACACTTTTGCATGTGATGTTCCCTTCCTTAAGCCGGTAATTATGCGGGCTGCCTCTAGTTGTACTTTCCAGTAATTCAGATTCATGTAAACTACAATTGTCCCAAACTATCCCCCCATATTCAAGCATTGGACGAATAAATCCAATATATAATTTTTCCAATGATTTTCTGTCTAGTCTGTGTTTCATCATTCTTAAAATGTTAATTCTTCTACAAGCTTTAGTATATATTTCATTAATATGATTATTCCATTTACCATTTGAGTTAAAAATGACACCAAGATGCTTATGGGATTTTGAGTTTTCAAGCATGGTCCCATTAAAGAATAAGGGTGGTAAATTAGCCATTTTTTTCCTATAAAATAACATGGACTTAGTTTTTGTTGCGTTAAACGTAATTCCCCAATCACTGGACCATTGATGTATACACGCAAGATCTTCATTGAGAGATTCGGCGGCTGACGTTTGATCTTCAACAACACTGTATAGAGATGTGTCATCAGCAAACATTTTTATATTATTTAAGACCTCATTCTAAATGTCGTTAATGAATAATAGGAATAAAAAAGGAACAAGGGTGGACCCCTGGGGTACCCCCGCATTAACAGTTTTCCATCTAGAAAAGTATCCATCAATATTTACTCTTTGTTTTCTATCATAAAGGAAACTTTCAATTCATTTTAGAACATTTCCGCAAATACCATACTTTCGTAGTTTAAAAATTAAGCCAGAGTGCCAGACACGATCAAATGCCTTGGAGATGTCACAAAATATAAATCGTACATCTTTACCAAGATCTAGATTTTTATATAATAGTATTATAGATTATTAATAATTGGTTAATAGTAGAATCTTTTGTTCTGAATCCTGACTGATGATCTGATAATATTCTGTTTCTAGTAACATAATTATAAAGGTTCTTGAAGATTATTTTTTCTAGAATTTTCCCAAAACAGTTGGTAACAGAGATCGGTCGATAATTTGATGGGTCGCAACTATCACCCTTTCCCTTATAGATGGCTGTAACATTATAAGTTATAAGCTCCCTAGTGACCGTCTAAATAACCATAGTCGGTCACGGGAGCTTATAACATTTTTGTACGATGTTGCTGATCTATAAATTGAAACAGTAACTAAGTTTTTTCCACGAACTATGTTTGATGGACTTTCTTGGAAGTTCTAAGACTACAGACGTAATGGTCAATACACAAAATTAAGCACCGCCCACAGACCTTCTGTAAGTTTCGTAACTGCACGTTATTTTAGAAGAAAATATAAATCATCATCTTTCTTGCAGGTGTGTTTAATTATGCTAACTCAAAATACACACACATCTATATAGAGAGCCTGGTCAAATACGTCGTCTCAGTTATCGATTACAATATTTCTTTATTTCGGACAGCGTCAAGGTCAAATTATCTAATAATAGGTTACACAATGCTACAGTCTGCTTCTATCGTTATTTTTATGAATGGAATTTTCCACTGGCCAGTAAAGCGTGTTAATCTTATTCTCTAGATTTCCATATATGGCTCTGCCTTCTTAGTTCTATCGTTATTTTTAGGAATGATTGTATCCAATCATAGGTCGTCAAATAAATACAACATCGTACAATAGCACTTTTCCAGTCACTGGGGACCTGTCCAAGCTGTATTGTTTTATTAAATATGATTGATATAGGAATTACCAGTGACGGGAAAATAGCTTTAATAAATTTAGGTGCCAACTTATCAGGATCTGGTGGCTTATTTATTTTTAATATTTGAAATTGATCTACTACATCTTGTTCTGTTATAACTATGTCAGATAGTTCACAAGGTGACAGTGGGTGGAGATCAGGGTGCTCAGGCTCATTGTCAAGCGTAGAAATAGAAGTGAAGTATTCATTAAGGGCATTTGATTTGTCAAAAGGATGAGTCATAATATTATTATTTACTTTAATTAGGCTAACTGTAGAAGTTCTATTTTTGAATTGACAAATTGATTTAGCAACTCTCCACTCGGGGGATAGGGTGTCATCCTGGTTTGTCCACTTTTAATTACAGGTATAAGTATAAGATACAGTACTATTGAAACAAAAGAAGCGACCCGTATTGAATATTTATAACGGGTTTCTTTTTCCGCATGAGTACTCAGGTGAAGGCCGAGCACCTCGGCATTCACCTGAGTTACCATGCGGAAAAAGAAACCCGTTATATCCAATACGGGCAAATTCTTTTGTTTCAATAATAATGTATCTAACTTGTACAATAATAGTGTTGTTGAAAAAATAAATGGTATGGCATTTAATCCAACTACAACTTTAAAATTGATTTATTGATTATCTATCACCAATCGATTGTGCATTTCAAAAAAAAAAATGTCAAGTATTATATATCCCTATGTATCTGATATATTTTGTTAATTGCTATAGTAAAATATAATACGGTAATTTATAAGAATATTGTTATTATTATCTTAAATAATATTTAAAAAAAAACGATTTGGATTTTTTTCCCGTGTGAAATCGACGACGCCACCTGTCACAGTTCGTTTTATAGAGTTTTGTTATCGCTTGTCGTCCGTCATTTTTGAGTGTCCGTCATTTTAAACAGTTTTATCATCACTTGTGTTGTCCGTCATTTTAATTGCCCGGAATCGAAGATTCGGGGGAATATAGTTTTTGCCCTGTCTGTCTGTCTGTGTCAAAGATTAGGACGGGGGCATCAGTGTTTCACAAACGCATCGTGTTCGGTTTTGAAATCCTTTTGCATCCGTCATTTTGGTTTTTTTTATTTTGCTGTTTGAGTGAGAGTATGTAAGCTTTATGATGATATCTTGTATATTTTGGATTGGACCGAGGAATAGTTGCGTATTTTATTTGAATTATGCCGTTCGTATATATGCAAACTAACTTTGTATGGGTATATTTTTGCTGACTATTTTATATGCACACAAGTCGAACAAAGGTGTACCTTGCAAAAGAATTGGAGCATGCTTTAAGACCCAATAGTCAGATTAGCCAGTACATAATACCTACTAAAGTTTCCACTATTCAGCCAAGGTATGATATACTATATATTTACAAATCGTGTCCAGTAGACAGACAGTAAGATTTGATTGATTGATTGATTTTGGTGTTTTAACGCCAATTTCAACAATATTTCAGCTATATCATGGCGACCAGTTTTAGTGGTGGAGGAAGCTGGAGTACCCGGAGAGAACCACCGACCCTGGACAAGCAACTGGTAAACTTTATCAATTGTGATTGCCAGTCGAGTGCACCCTTTTTGTAATTTACAAAGCTAGGCGCAGCTTTATGAAACCGGAAGAGAGGCCATATTTATTTCATGAAGCCTTGTGCCTGAGATATTTTTGTATCGCTGAATTGAACATGATCTGGTGAAATTATTGACTTGGAATTCAGTAGTTGGATTTAAATTAGGATTTTATATTTATTTATATCACAATTGGTAAGTTTCGATGTAAAATCAGTTAAAAATTCTACATGGAAGTTCGTCTTCGTTGATCAACTCATATTGTGGTATAGCGGGCAATTTGAGGCTATAGAAAAAAAAAATAAAGGTGTCATTACAAGGACTTTAAAATGACCGATTGCTTAATTTATTATATAATTCAGATGTTTTAACATTGTTTTATTTGATTATTATTTTTTAGAATGAAAATAATGCTTAAATTGCATTTGTTTACAAACCAACATGTCACATGACTCACAATGCTTCTGGTTAAAAATAGCCACAATTTTTGGTTGAAAGGTTAATGATATGCATATATGTATATATCCATATCACCAATAACACTTGGTCATTAGTTGCCTGTAATATCACTCGTAGTCCAAATAACTCCAGGAAGCTATAATTTTCATTAGCAATTATTTTTAGATCAGCTTCCACCTGTTAATACAGAAATTAATGCGACCTACATGTAAAAAATACAAATCTCTGGATTGCTGGAAGATTCATTATTTTGACTAAAAATAACACTATGATCATGGAAAAAAGGAATATAACAATGCAGATCAAAGAGATGGCTAACTTCATCATGTATGTACTTGTAGAATTTGTTTTCTCAGATAGCTACATGTATTTTGATTTAAACTTGAATGCAATGATTATAAAACTGCATGATGAAGCCATCTATATATATTCCTTTTAGCATCCTCCCCTGGTGTCTTCTGCTGAAGGGCAACCGATGTGCTTGCCTTTCTGCTTTAGACACAGGGAGGATATAAATGGCTCATACCTG
Source organism: Bathymodiolus brooksi (assembly GCA_963680875.1). Classification (NCBI taxonomy): domain Eukaryota; kingdom Metazoa; phylum Mollusca; class Bivalvia; order Mytilida; family Modiolidae; genus Bathymodiolus; species Bathymodiolus brooksi. The sequence goes on along the minus strand of OY804581.1, from coordinate 88,031,354 downwards.
TACCTCAAAATTAAGGGTTGACTATCATCCTTTTAGCACCGTCACCTGGTGTCTCCTGCAGAAAGGTTATCATTGTGTTTGCCTCTCTGTTTCAGACACGGGTAGGATACAAATAGTCGGCTCTATCTATTTATTTATCATCGTATTTATGTGATACATATATCATAGCTGGATGTATTAAAACATATCAACCACACTGAGCATATAAATGACATGTTATAAGTATATGTAATTGTATCTTTGTCTTTGTTAAACATATATGTTATGTTTTAAATAATTATATATGTGAATATTCATGCCCCTCGTGGGCCTATATTTGGTAAATAAAGTACCCTCTTCTTTTATACACGTATACATATCGAAACGACAATGCATGAGAGATACAGGATCAGATGAGTGTCAAATTCTGTTACTCCTCTATTGATATCAACATGTAGTGTTCTACATGCAAGACAAAACAGCAATATATATACCTTAGTACTACATAGAGTAACTACAGAGTTTGTGATTTGACTGAGAAAGTGATGTACAGTATCAAACGAGGGAGGTACAATCAAAGTACCGGTATATATCTTTAATAAAATAGAGAATTCTTTTAACATATAACATAAGTTTGCCTTAAAATACTGGTACCTCTTTTGAGACATCATCTATTTTTTTTTAATGTCATATTATTTTAGAATTTCTATTATCAAGCACTATAATGTTATTTTTTGTTACAGCTGATGGATTCCAGAATGGTTGTCAGGAACTTGGTAGCAAATACAACATGAACTGGATGTTGGCTTAGAAGTCTTTCAGATGACAGATCAAATTCCAACATAGGAGGACCATTGCTATGACTAATTTTTACGCTTTTTAAGCTTTCATTTCAAGTCATCAAAGACTTCATCCTAAATTGTATGTTGTTGAGTATTTGGGTTTTTTTTGGAGGGGGGGGGGGAAGGGGTGAAAGGATTTTTTTTTAGCTGAAAATAGACAACTTTTCATGTGACATGAGTAATTAGTTAATTTTTTATAAATTTAACAGGGTTAGCTGAGATCTGGAAGGGAGGTTTTTTTTTAATTTAAAATTAATTTATTGAGACATTACATGATTTTGGAGGAAGTTTCCTTGTACAAATACTTTAACTATATCAATAAAAAGAATTGAGGTTATTTGATTATCATTTTGCTTTAAAAACCTTTTCTTTTATTAAATATTAAAAACAGGGATTTTATCTGTATTAATAATTTTACATTGTTTATGACATCACATACATGTACATGTAGTAGAAATAACCATATGCAACTTATTTGAAGACATTTTCATAGTTCAAAGATGTAGGATAAAAGACTGTTATTATGGATTAAGACTCAGATTTTCTAATAAAAAAATGATTTTGAAATTTTGCCTATGTTTATTATATTTTATTGACATATCAGTATCAGCTGAGAGTAAGAGTATAAAAAAGAAAATAAGTTATCAAGCAATTGACAACAAAGTTGATGAACTAAATTAAAAATAATGACTTTGCAATCTACATTTGTATTAATAACTACCATCCAGTTTGGTGACCAACATCATACTTACTGAATATTGATTGAATGAATTACATGTATTTTCTGATATATTTGGTTTGTTTGTTTGATCGTGTTTAATGCCACTTTCAACAATGTTTCAGTTATATTGTGGTGGTCAGTTTTATTGGTGGAGCACCCCGGAGAAAACCACCGACATGTTGCAAATCACTGACAAACTTTATCACAAAATGTTGTACACCTCGCCCTGATTGAGATATATTATGTAGGATTATTTTCTAAGTTATGTCTTGTCTGGCTGCTGCAAAATATAGCAAAAAAGTATTCCACATATTCTGGTTAAAAATTATATATATTTTTTGTCTATTTTCAAAAAGTTGTAATACATTGTTGTACTAATAGGTAGAATGAAGAGTTAGGGTTATGGTGTTTAATGCCACAGTCAACAAAATTTCAGTTATATCATGGTGGTCAGTTTTATTGTTGGAGGAAAATGGAGAAAAACACTGACAAACTTTATCACATAATGTTGTATCAAGCACACCTCCCCACGAGCAGGATTCGAAATCACAACTTTAGTGGTGATAGAAACTGATTGCACAGGTAGTTGTAAATCCAACTAGCATACCAACACGAAATAATGGCCCTAGGTAGAATGAACCATATATACAGGATCTGCCTTAAGCCAATTGAGCCCACTGAAGTTGCATACTCTCAGCTGTTCAAGTACACACAAACAAAAACACTAGGTTTTACAGAGAACAGCAATGATTATTATGTTATGGGGTCCACACCTCCTAGGGAAACCCTGCATATGTATTTGTGATAAGAGTAAAATTAATATCCAACTTGGCTAATACCTTCTGTGATTTTTCGCCTGTTACCCCTGTATAATTGTCCAGATTTGATTTGATTTGATTTTTGGTGTTTTAACTCCACTTTCAACAATATATCAGCTATATCATGGCGACCAGTTTTAGTGATGAAGGAAGCCGGAGAGAACCACCGACCACGAGCAAGCAACTGGTAAACTTTATTACTTGCGGCTGCGAGTCGACTGCACCCTTTTTAGCTCACCTTGCCAAAGGCAATGTGAGCTTTTGCCATCACTTGGCGTCCATCGTCCGTTAACTTTTCACATTTTAATCTTCTCCTCTGAAACCCCTCAGCCAAATGAAGTAAAACTTGGTAGGAAGCATCTATGGCAGGTCCTCTATAAAGATTGCTCATTTCGTCCCGATCCATTAACAAACATGTTCGCCACAGGCAATTCTTGTTTCTGATTGGTTAATTTCTGAAAAATCTTCTCCTCTGAAACCGCTTTGCCAAATGAATCAAAATTTGATAGGAAGCTTCCTTGGAAGGTCCTCTATAAAGTTGCTCATTTATTTCCGATCCGTTAACAAACATGACTGCCACAGGCAATTCTTGTTTCTGATTGGTTGATTTCTAAAAAATCTTCTTTGAAACCGCTTTGCCATATGAATCAAAATTTGATAGGAAGCATCCTTGGAAGGTCCTTTATAAAGTTGCTCATTTATTTCCGATCCGTTAACAAACATGACCGCCACAGGCAATTCTTGTTTCTGATTGGTTGATTTCTAAAAAATCATCTCCGCTGAAAGCGCTTGGCCAAATGAATCGAAACTTGGTAGGAAGCATCCTTGGAAGGTCCTCTATCCAGAATGCTAATTTAATTCAGATCCGTTAACAAACATGGCCACCACAGGCAATTATATTTTCTGATTGGTTGATTTATAAAAATCTTTTTCTCTGTAACTGCTTAGCCAAATGACACTATATAATGCTAATCCGCTCATTCTCCAAGGGTAGACCTATATTACAGATTTTTTATTTTAAAAAATCGCAAATGCTTGAAAATAGCGTTTGTCATTGTTGGTGGTTATGAAGAATAAATGCGTAAAAGAACAAACCCACTAAACAGCTATATTCCTAAAATTTGAGTTACCCAAAAGCAAGTGATAAACATACCTATTTTGGATGTTTAACTGAAAAGGAAACAACTTTTAATTAAAACTAAGAACGTTTAACTAACAACTTATTAAAGTTAAAATAAACGAAGTGTCGAAAGAGCATTGGAAGATAAAAATATATGTTTCTGTTTTATTTTTAAGAACATGGAGAAGTTGCATATTATTTCAACCAAATATTACTATTTTTGACATTTATATGAAGGGAAAAACGTGTATACATGTACATTTAAAACTATCCCATTTCTAAAGAAGATCATAAATAATGAATAAATAGCATTCATAACATAGGTAAGAAGAGTTTGAAGATACAAAAGCGGTTATCATAATCCGTAAATCGAAGGAAAGACAACACATTGGCCTAAAGAAAAAGAACAAAAAAAGTATCATTTCAATATTAATGATTATTGTACATAGTTTTCTTGGTTCAAAATATCTGCATGTGCACACATTTGAAAACTTCTTTTCTGCACATACGAGAATAACAAAATTAATTTATTATCTTTATTCAGAAATTTTAAACTTCTGCATTGCTTAAATGAGCACTTAAAGGTAATATTTTGAGAATTTTTTTTCCTTTTACTGAAAATTATCAATTTTTAGATAAGGTTCTTTTTTAATACATTTTTGAATATACAGAGACGTGCCAAAAGTATTCGGTCACTGTTATTTTTTACTATATATTTCATATAAAACCACAATTTTTCAAAGCATTATTCCATTGTTCGATTTTGATGAAAGTTTTACCAACAGAAGAGAGAACGTACGTAGTTTTCTGTGATTATTTTAAAATATTTTTTGGAAGCACAGATTTTAAATATTCATGATTTAAACACAAACTTAAATTATTTGTCTTCAAATGTACTATCATTGTATGGTATTTTTGACGTTCAAAATTTAGTTTTGTGTTTAAATCGTGAACTCATAAAAATTATAGATTATAAAATGATGCTAAAATTAGTGTAAAACTACATTTAATCCTGTTTTTGTTGGTAAAAAAAATCATCAAAATCGAACAAGAGTCGACTTTGGAATAATGTTTTTAAAAAATGTGGTTTTATATGAAATATATAGTAAAAAATCACAGTGACCGAATACTTTTGGCACGTCTCTGTGTATAATAAAAAATAAATTCGTAATTTTCCATTTTTTTACTATTCCAAAACTTAATTTAATTTTCTATTAAGTAATTTTTAACACTACTATTTTAATTTCAAATATATTTCCGTCCTCTTCAAAGGCCGCGCCTTCTCATATCAATAATATTCAGTTCAAAGTTCTTATTCGGTCATCCGTACAAAATTAACCCAGTAGTTGACCAATGCGATCTACAAGCGTCGTTCCTCGCGTGGTTTCTCAGTTGGAAGATATATTCCGAATGCACCACCCTACAAGGAATAATTATTGTATACTTCACAATGAAAAATACGAAAAACCTCGAACGAAAATCTTCCGCAGATCGTATAACGTGTTTCCTTCCCCTATACTATAATCCCCTGCTAGGCGCAAACCCACGCCATATTGGTAATAGGCTTGTATGAGTTGTTAGATCCAACGACCTAACACATTGAGCCATCCGGGCCCCATATAAGTTAATAAAAAATACAAACCTGTTGATGCAAAACAAGCAAAGAAGGGACGAGTATGTAAAGGGGAAAGAAACGTATTATTTGGTAGGTAATAGTTATTACAAACCTATCAGCACTGTTTAATTTATTATTCAAAATATAATAAAATATGAGTTATACACTAGCACAGGTTTTTTGGCTATTGCCTAAGTAATATTTTTTCTTGACAAATACCACAGTTTTTCCCCAAAGATAATGATTTTATCCTCTCGATCGTCAAAGTACTAATTGCTAAACATTTGGACGCTTCAGATACTTAAAGGGGCATTATCTGCCAAAATTGTAAATTTTGGTTACCCATAAAAACTATCAGATATGATTGATGCCTTAATAAAACGTGTTTCTGTAACTTATAAATGTTATGAAATGTACGCACATGGGGGGAAAAAGGTGCAACTGCTCGTGTTTTGAGATCGATCAAGAAATGAACACCATCTTATTAATTATCAGCATTGTTTACGGAGTTTGCCGAATCGTCATTAAATCAGTACAACAATGCACTTATTTCTTTTTTTCTGTGAATCTGCTTTTAGTCGGCGCTAATTACGGACAAAAAACCATGCAAGTTTGTAGTTAATAAGCGACAAAATACAAATTATTCGTTTTTACCTGTCACTAGTAAGGTCAGTTGTATACGGAGAAAGCGAGGTCAAATTATTTGCTTGCAAGGAAATAATAAATCGATGGTAATTTTCGTTCTCAAAAGGCGAAAAGTGGTACGATAAGCTGTTTAATGTGAAATATTTACCTTTATTTCATCATTTTAAAGCTATTTACCAATTTCCAAAACATATAATTTTTTTGGTCAAAATCGTAGCTAATGCCTCTTTAACTATGAAATTGTATTGCAAGAGACAATCAAACGACTATACGCTACGTTTACAAGCGACTATCCACTACATATCTGATTGCCAACAAGCACCTATACACTGCAATTCTTGCATCACTATCTTTGACCCAAACTTTCTCAGCATTGCTACAACTTACAAAAATCTGTCTTTGCATGTCAAAAGTATATATGAAAGGCTTTTACAAAACGTATATTTCAATATCATAACAGTTTCGAATATTTTGTAAAAAGCTGTCAAACAAGACAGGCTTCTACTGATCGGTGGTATTTTTTGGACATTTTATCTTGCATTTGCAGCATTATTGCAGTGTTTCATGCATCAAATATACACATGGACCTTCGTAAGGCAAATTAAAACTTTGGTTGCTTTGTATAAGATAAAACCATTACAAAATCTTACCTGAGGTAATATTTTTAGTCCTGCAAGCGATGGATCGTCGCTGGGAGCAAAAGCGGACTGAGGGTTACGTTTTCGTATTTATTTACTATACACTTCCGATCCCACACTGTGGTATTGGATATAACGGGTTTCTTTTTCCGCATTCGTACTCGGGCGACGACCTTGGTGCGGGTTTCTTTTTCCGCATGTGTAGCATCAAGGCCGTCACCTGAGTACGAATGCGGAAAAAGAAACCCGTTATTTCCAATACGGGCAAATTCGTTTGTTTCAATAATAATGTATCTAACTTGTACAATAATAGTGTTGTTGAAAAAATAAATGGTATGGCATTTAATCCAACTACAACTTTAAAATTGATTTATTGATTTATATATCACCAATCAATTGTGTATTTAAAAAAAATGTCAAGTATTATATATCCCTATGTACCTATGAACCTGCTATATTTTGTTAATTGCTATAGTAAAATATAATACTGTAATTTATAAAAATAATGTTATTATTATCTTAAATGAATAAAAAAAAAAAACATCAATTTAAAGTAATATGAAACGAGTTTTTGGTGAAATAAACATCTTCAAAAATATTCTTGATATGTTTACATTCCCTAAAAACTAAACCATTCGTGCATGATTGAGGGCGAAAATCGCGATCATCTGTAATTAAGAACAGAAAATCATTCCATCTCGTACGTGTTTTGTCAAGACAATGGCGACTAATTAACTTTCGGAAGCACCGTTCCGATAATTGCCGATCATGAAATTTCATCACCAACGTAAACAGGTGAGCACATGTATCATTCTAGTTTTGAAAGAAGTTAAATTTCTTGCATTTCTTGCCTTGCAAAGAAATTATTTCATGTATATTTTACCTTAAAGATTATCAACTGCAATGAATTTCATTCTGACTTAATCAGTTTATTCGAAAAACTGGACAGTTTTTGTAAATAAAATAAATAATCTGGCCACCCAAAGTTGGAAAAAAATTCTGGCCTTTGCTTCATAGAAAATTAAAAAAAAAATAATCTGGCCTGAACTGAGTAAACAATGTTATAACCTGTCCTGCACTATGTGTTGAATGAATTTTCTGTCAAATATTCTAACCTGACTAATCTTGCCAGGCCCCCTCAGAATCAAATTATTTGCCTATATATTATTATGAGATAAAGAATGTGTGCTTTCTTTCACATTCTTGTCTCTTAGGCCAAATAAATTTTAAATAGATTTGAAACAAAGTAGTATTCATTTTTAATATAAAAAAAACCTAATGTTTTAACATAATTACAAGTTGCGTATGCAGTGTCCCCTTACTGGGCCCCGCGAAATTTGCTGAATTATACCAAGGACGTACATGTATATAAGATTCTATATATGTCCTTGATTATACACATAATGCCGTTAAAAGACATTTACGGCGGTTTAGATCATAGATGGCGATATATATTTATTTTCCAGGTACAGAGATCCTTGTTTAACGTTTCGCTAAGGGAAAATTATTTTTAATCGTGGATTGAATGGAAAATAATGGAATGTAAATCGAAACGAAAATGATGTTACCTGTCAAGACTATAAGGGAGCATGCGCCCAATCTCTACCGAATGAGTTCAAATCTGAGGTCAATAGCATATGATTTGCATTATTGTCCGGGTAGCAAGAATTATCGAAGACAGAATAAAATGACGTTTTCTCCTGAATTATACATCGTAGCTCTCAAAAAGTGAATGGTTTACGTTCTTTATATATTTAATCAGAAATTTTTAGAAAACTGAAAATAATGATTTTGGCATTTCATATTACTTTAATAACATATATCGTGTTATTGTCAATCGAGTGCGCCTTTATAAATATCGTTCGACCGTTCAAGGTCAAACAATAACAGGTAACACATGTAACTGGATGAACACGATGATGACTGAGACATATTTGATGTGGAAACCGATTTCGCTCGTCAATTTGATTTACAAAGTTTTGTCAGTGATGGAAAGACTGGTCATTTAAGAAAGGTATGTAATAATATGTATACAAACATATTTTTGTAGGCATTCATACGCTGATAGACAAACATATTTCGCACAATAACATTGTATCAAATCTGACACGGAATTTTGACATTTTAAGCTAAAAAAAACCACAGGCACTTGACCGATGGACCTTAATTTCCCCGTGTTTGCCACGGGGGTACGTATTTTCAGGGCTAGTAACGATGTAGGGCCTCTATTTGTGGGTCCTGGGTCCACACGAATACTAGAAATAAATACAAGGTAAGCAACAAAATGGCGGGGTACTGCTAAATTTCTTATTGTCGATTTCCCTGATTAAGTTCTGAAAAATAAACGGATGGAATGCACTAACCTTGTGGACCCCCATCAGCTGTTGTGTCCCTGTTTTACTGTCGTATTCGTACTATTTTGCATATATACCCCCAACAATCTGTTCCCAAGACCGATTGTCAACTAAGTCGGAGGTCTATTTTGGATTCTCTGGGACCCCCGTGGCAAACACTAGGAAATTAATGTCCATCGGTCAAGTGCCTGTGAAAAAAAACACATGAACGTGTGGAAATGATATGGATAATATGAACGAAATAAATTGATATTACACATCACGTGTCTTTTTTTTTTTTTTTTTTACCCTTTTTTCTTTTTTTTCCCTTCATTTATACTTTGGGTTAATATACAACTAAATGTGCATTTCTATATATTTTTTCAGATCACTATATACAGCGATGAATCTTTAGCAGATGAAATTTGATGAACATTTTATAAAAGAACGAACTGGGCATCTAGAAAAAATATCAAATATGGATTACCAGTTTTTTTTTCTTTTGTCATTTGAATTTGTCAATAGTAAACACAGATCAACAATCTACGCACGAGTGTACATTTTTTGCTGACGATCCAGGGAAATTTTAACCGATTTGTTTGAGAGAGAGTAAATAATTTCCCTATCTATTATGATCAGGTAAACGATATTTACCTTGTCTCAAAAATGGGTCAAATTATTAAAGTACAGCGGTCTGTATCATCGGCCCCTATTAGCGGCCTGTATCATCGGCCTCTATTAGCGGCCTGTATGTGATATTAGAGGCCTCATTTACAATAGCTTTGCTGGGGGTATTATTGTACAAATAAACATTATGTTGTTTTAACAATTAAAGTTTGTTTCTGAAATGTGGTTATATTTTTACCTGTATTTTAACTGTAAAATCTTGTAAAGAATTATATAACTCCAGTAAATAACTCCAGCACGGGGCTTAAATGGGTTCAACTGGTCCAATTGGCTTTAGGCCAGTCCTGTCTACAGCGATAGTAAATTCCTTTTATTTATTGACCTCTATTTTAGAATGTCAGAGGTAAAAAAAAATATAATGAGTCGTGTAAATAAACCATTGTAATGGATCATTCGTAGCAAACTGTTGATCATTATGAGCTGCTGCAAGTTCACTGTGTTTTACGTGCAAGAAGAGTGGAATTCTCTAATACAAGAAGTCCTCGTGTATGTCCAGTCCTAAGGACAAGCTGTGTATTTGACCAACTCTCAGAAGAGAGATTGCAACCATCAGCTATGATGAAATGGGTGTTTGTATTTATTTTCATTACATCTGGACTCAAATCCACACAGCTGCTCAGCGCGTTCCCAGGTGGTGGATAAGTGATAGCCCTCTCGGTGGGGGTTGTCGGGTTATAATGTGGAAAGCCTGTTAGTGGACCATGGTAGCCCTCTCGGTGGGGGTTGTCGGTTATAATGTGGAAAGCCTGTTAGTGGACCATGGTTGGTAACGTGTTTGGAGAGTGCCACGCTCACTGCACGCTAAACACCTCTTAAATATGTAGGTTTCGAAAAAGGATAGGCGCTTAGCAGCCGCTACAAAAAAAAGATTCCTACCTCTCCAACCCTCCATACCTTTTCAGTGGTAGGCAAAATTCGTTGACCCGGTTGACACATTCCTTCCCTCATTTCTACATAGTTTTTGTATATTATTGAACTTGTTCTCGTCATGAATATAGGAGAAATACTACTCGCTGGACGTTAAGTAACAATCGATCAGTATTACATCTACATTCATTTGTTATATTTCAAATATTTAAACAATTCATGCTTTAAATATATATATATATATATATATATATATTTTATTTGGAAATCTACCCCTTTACAACGGGGGCAACCACTACCGGGGCAATAGTGGCTGCGTCCATTAGATACAAAGTTATATTTACAAATGACACATAGTATAGAAGCGAAAATATGTAGAATAAAATGTTCATAGTGTGAAATTAGTATTTCAATACAAGTATACTATTAAATTGGCAATACATAAAAAGTCATCCTATACATAAAACTACAAAAATCTACATAATGTATAAAACATGTCTTAAAGTAAAATAAAGACAATAGTTGAATACAAACATACATGATGAATAAAACAAGTGATATCTATAAAAATACTAGAAAAAAGAAACAACGAGTTAAGTCATAAAACATTTGATTGTGCTAAAATTATATTTCTTTCATGGTATAACTTCTTTAAAAGATTTCTTCCAATTCCATCTAAATACATGCCTTCAATTTCATTTATATAAAAACCACAATCTCCAATCAACAATTTAATTTTTATATAATTAGGAAGGTCCACAAAACGAGTTCCACAGTGTTAAACGAGATATCATTTAAAGGAGGCCTTCTTACTCTTTCTAATGCAGGACATAACAAGAGGAAATGACATAAATCTTCTACTACATTACAGTCACATAGAGAGCATTTGTTACTGTTTTTTAAACTCATTTTAATTAGCAAATTATTTAAGCACAGCGAATTGGTTCGACAAAGAAGTTTAAGTCTAGATCCCTCAAAATCTCTCATATCTTCGAGATAGGGTTGCTTCCCTTTGTGTCTATAGAATGTAATATATTCACGAAGAGAACTTTTACTCATGATTTCTTTTCTTAGTTTTGTGGAGGAGAACTGACCCATTAAAGCATTAAACCTTTCTTTGTTAAAGTCGTTTACATGATACAAATAGTCAAGTCCTACTGATTCAAATACGGTTTTCAAAGCAGGTAACTTTGTGTACTAATATAACTTGTACACAAAGTTTAAGGCATGATTTGTTTAAATATTTGAAATATAACAAAGGAATGTAGATGTAATACTGCTAATTTGAATAAATATATACAATACAAATTCAAAAAGTTTAACCTATGAAATCATTATAGTTGTCTATCATTAACTTGAATATTTAAGGAATATTTGAAATTGTTGAACAGGTTATACGATAAAACCTGGTTTGGGTCAGTTTACGCTTATTAAACCGCGAAGTTTTTTTTATGAAAAGCGTAAACTGACCCAAATCAGGTAATTATGCAAATATAACCTGTTCAACAATTTCAAAAATTCCTTATAATTTCATTTTCACAACAAAATTTAATAATTCCTCGATTTTAATTACGATTATTTCATGTGACTATTTTAATTTTTCGTTGGCGACGTCACAATACCAAACCAGGTTATCAAGATTTCAAGATTTTATTGATAACACTCGGACACATAAATGTGTTACATGAGGACATAACATATATACAGTATTACAGTTATCGAGTATAACCAAAATTTTCTCCAGGCGGATTAGCCAATCAGATTGAAATATTCAAATCAGATTAAATTATTACCCTTTAAACAAATTATACCTTACAATACCTGGTCATATAATTTTAAATAATTGAATTTTTAGGTTCTATATGTACAATATTTAACTTCAAATTGTGCAATCTAATTATAACGTATTTGCGTAACTTATTCTTAAAGAAACAAGTGTGGACACAGAAATGTGCTGTCCAAAAGGCAAGTGTGGATGTCAATATTTCATATTATTAACTTTAAAAAAAAGAAATTCATAAACACAGGGGTCCTGGATTTTTTTTAATAAAAAACTAATCCTGGATTATTATTTTTGCTTAAAGTCCGGTCCTGTGTTTTTATTTCAAATTTTCATCATAGCCCCCCTCCCCCTCCCAAGGGATATAACATTGTATCATTAATAAATTCAGATTTTCTATTTAAAATAAATCTCATTTACAAAACCACTGATATTTGCTCAATTTTTAACGCTGATTTAAGCTTTAGTCGCAACAAATTTTTATTTTTCTCTTTAAACTATCGAAACATAACATTTATTTAACTGTAAAATTCACAAATAAAATCCCCCCCCCCCCTTTTTCCCTTTTTTCTTGTTTAAATCAATGATCAACAATATTCCAGAATCAAACAAATTAATAAATATAACATAGATTACTTTTACATGCATCTTTTTACCATGCGGAGTCAGTGTGTTTTAAATCGGTCATAGAATCAGGACGCTCATTATTCTTGTCCAAGATAAAAAAAAATACATCGCTAAAACTACCTGTGGGTGTTTCCCCACTTCAACTCGTAAATTTACATAGAAATCGGAGATATTTCGTCATAAACCTTCACACATGGTTTTGTCTATCATATTTCTTGAAGACAAACATAAAATTTTATTGCATTTATCAATATTTTATGAGTATCAACAGTTTTTTCAACACCGTATCTGTTTCTCGATACAGCCGCCCGATTACAGTGACCCGTGACCCACTTTAGCACGTTCTACCAGTTTTTTTCTTAATAATGTTGTTTAATAAACGTACATTTCTTTTCCAAGGGAGCATAATTATGTCCCTAGCCCAGTCCATCAACCAGGCACATGTATGTCCCTCGCGCAGTCTAAAAACAAGCGCAGATTAAAAATTTAAGAATCTTCATGTTTATTTTGAAAAAGATAAGTAGTTTTTGTAATCTGTCTAAAACAATTATAATTAGGTAATAAAACAGTTATTTAATGGGAGTGCAGGCAATAGATCAAACAATTTTTCCCTCGGTATTGAGAAAACATCTAGCTGATAAAGCACTAAAAGCTATGTATGAAGTTTTGAAAATGGGAAGAATGTATAAACTATCAATAAAATGTCTACTTGATCTATTTGACAAAATGATTAAACCCATCCTGTTATATGGCTGTGAAGTGTGGGGCTTTAGTAACAATGATATTCTGGAAAAATTACATCTAAAATTTTGTAAGATTCTTTTAAATTTAAAAACATCAACGCCTAGCTATATGGTGTATGGTGAACTAGGGCGATACCCTATATATATTGATATTAAAATCAGAACCGTATGTTACTGGGCAAGACTTATAGTTGGTAAACAAACAAAGTATTCTAATATATTGTATAGACTATGTCGTCAATTGAATGAAAATCATAATATGCAGTTTAGTTGGATATTGTTTGTAAAACAAATATTTAATGAGTGTGGCTTCCCCAATATATGGGAAACAGAACTTTTTGACAATGTAGATTATTTGAAATGTGTAATTAAACAGCGATTAGAGGATCAGTTTCTTCAAAATTGGAATTCTTTAGTACAAAATTCACCTAAAGCCATAAATTATAAAACAATTAAAACAGAGTTTAAATATGAAGAATATTTAAATATTTTAGAAATAAAAGATGCAATTTTGCTTTGCAGATTTAGAACAACAAATAATAAACTCCCCATCGAAACAGGGCGATGGCAGAACATTCCAAGAGAAAATCGTAAATGTATATTATGTAATAGATCCCAAATTGGAGATGAATACCATTATATTTTTGAATGTATTTATTTTAACCAAAAACGTAAGCAGTCACTGTTAAATTATTTCATATATAGACATAATATTATCAAATTTTCTGAACTTATGTCAAGTAAAAGAAAACCAATACTGAAGAAACTCTGTCATTTTATAAGTGCTATCAATACCGGTGTTTGTCCTCCAGGCTCTTAATCCTTTGTAACCTCTCTCCTAATTTATATATATGTTGTAAATAGTTGTTGTTATTTTGATTTTATTGTTATATCTCTGTACCATTGTTATACATTGGCTTTATGAGAATAAAGATATATAGAAAGACCAAAGTGTTCTATTGCCCTCGGTCGTTGACCTCGGGCAATATAACCCTTTTTCTTTCCCAATACCTTGGGAAATATATGTTGATCTATTGCATGCACTCCCATTAAATAACTGTATATTAAAATCGAGGAGTCATTAAATTGTGTTGTAAAAATTAAATCATAAGGAATATTTGAAATTGTGGAACAGGTTATACTTGCATAATCTGGTTTGGTCAGCAAGTTACGCTTTTCATAAACCGCTTCGCGGTTTATTAGGGATGTTGCACAAAATGACATTACTCTACATTACTTGACATAACCTACATTACTCGACTTAAGTTCACTGCGCATGACACACGGGATCACATATTGTTAATTGTTAGATTAATATAATTGATCATATGTAAATGCTAACTAAGAGACATTCCAAGTTTTTATTTATACTATATTTTCTGCGAATATAAAGCAAACTGAAAAATTTAATGAAAATCGCGCAGACAAAAGCTCTAAAAATCACCTGCAATTTGTCTATCGTATCGAGTGCACCGCACCTTTCACCTATCATTAATAAATAAAGTGTGTGAATATTCACCATCTCAACAGCATTTTCTTATTGTTAGTCATAAGCCAAATAACAAAGGAATAGTTGTGTATGTCCGTTGTGAAATACAACAATGTGTTTTCATATAAAAATAAATCCTAAATTTAAGTAGCAAGAGGTTCAATTACTTCATCATGATTTTGTAATCGTCTATATTCCATTCCCAGAGAATCAAATGGTCAGTTTCTTTCTAAAATTGTTATTTAATTGTCTAAAATGATAATGCGATGAAATCTACGAGCTACGGAAGCGTATTTGGATCATTCACCCAAAAAAATTAAAAGTCAAAGTTTCGATTTTATTTTCAAATATAAAAATTTCGACATTTTAAATCTCTAAAAGTTCGACTGCCTTTCTTCCAATCCGATGTTTACTGTACATAAAGCATATACTACAGTGGCGTAGCAAAATGCTACAGAGGCGAGGATCAAGCTTTATAAATGGATCGGAAAGTGTGTGTGTGTGTGTGTGTGGGTGGGTGTTGTGTGTGTGTGTTGTGTGCCGTAAAAAAATAAAATATGTTTCCCCCCTCCACCCACTTTCCAGTGTTGGGGGCAAGTGTCCTACTACCCCCTGGTTTCAATACAGTGTATTAAACAAATGTAGCGAGGTGCGCAGTGGACTTCGGATGCCTCAAATGGGTCCAGGCTGGCATTGGTTGTGGAAGAGGGATTGGTGTGTAGTCCGGGGGTTTAAGCTGACGATAATTGGAACATGAAAATTTGTAACAAAAAGCAATACATGTATTTTATTTTGCACGTTTGAACCACATTTTGTCAATTACAAAAGGGCCAAACAAATGACCATGATTCACGAATTTTGTGTATAAATTGATGACTTTATTTTTGTCTCTCTTGAAAAAAATCATATTACTATTTTCGTAATTTGTACACGACCATTTAACTTTTAGTGGGTTGGTATGTTTTTATGTTTTTAAAATTTAATGTCCCCAAATTTTATAGAAACAAATATCTTGACCTGAAAGATGCAAGAATTAAATTATATACCCCTCCAGTTTCAAAAATAAATTTGGACAATAATTGAATAATATTAACCGATTTTTCATATAAAAATATTTTTGTTTCGTTTCATAAATATTTCTGGTTCGGGAAAAAAACACCCTAAATAATAAATGGTCGTCCTCTAAACCTCATTATAAACAAATTTTCACAGACTATAAAGACTTAAAACTTTGATTTAAAGCAAAATAAAAAAAAACTCTTTTTCATCAGGAAAGCGTAAATACACGAACAAATGTTCAAAACATCTTTTCATTGTTATTGAGATTTCTTTTGGAGACCATGTATGTTTTTGAAAATTTGTCATTATGATACCGACCTGAACAGATTTTTTTCTCACTTTTGAGACAGACCAGTTCCTATTTTTAGCACTGTGAGATTTTCTTATCTTGCACTAGTGCAAGACAAAAAAAATCACGTGCGTTTTACCGGCAAATGCATGCTGTACAGATTATGTCAACTGCTTGTATAGTCTTTGTAGCTTTCTCAGATTTTGTTCGAATTTCTGTATTTATCCATGATCTGCTGTCTTTGACCTTCGTTCTTTTTTGTGGAATGTGTTTTACTGCAGATTTTGTTATTGTTTATTTAAAGACATTCCACACATTGGTTACTTGGCAGTCATTGCTTGATGTCAGTTGGATTTAAAATAATTTTACAGTGAATCTGCATTGAAAAAATTTGACAGAACACAGTTATCTCCCTTCAAAGAAATCTCTAGCAGGACCAGGAGTCTCTGCAGTGTCAGTCTGCAAACTAATTCAGAGTCCACTCCACATGCCTATTGCACGGCTTAGTTTAACTTAATTTTTAGTGACAATGTAATTTTCTCAATGTGGCATAACTTCGCTCTAAAAAAACAAACCGACCGACAAGCTTTGATAAACATTAACAAGATTTTCGCATACTCTTACTTGACAGTCAAATTTTGTAATGCAGATTCACTGTAGATCTATGCAGTGGCGGATCTACTATGAAACGCACGTTGACTTTTAATAACTGATAACTGGAATTCATATGACAATACAGATATAAGCAAACAAATATTCTTGTAAGAAGAGTTTGAAGATATCAAAGGGGTAATCAGAATCCGTATATCGAAGAAGAACAGACAACACAATGGCCAAAAGAAAAAGGACAAACAATGATCGAAAAAACATACATATAAAACTAAAGATCGAGTAACACGAACCCCACTAAAAACAATAAAAACAATAAAAACCTTCACTCATACTATCACAAAAATGGATGACAACATAAACATGGAAAATACAATATCAGGCCATTCAGGGTCATTTACTCATTGTCATGATTGAATGCTGATAGTTAATAGACTACTAGATAGGAAGGTAGAATCTGTTGGTTAAATGCCATTACTCTTTGGACAAAAATCATAACTGATACAGATTTAATGTCAGTTAGAAGTTAATGGTCTTTGTGGTATATTATAGAACTATCGATACCTGTGTAAATACTTCATTAAACAGACTAGAATGAGTGATACATGTACTGTCTCATTTGGACCATCAATCTGGTTTGGTTGGTTTATATGGGAGTGAGTGAGTGATTGTTGTTTAATGCCAATTCAGCAATTTTTCAGCTACATGTATGTCATTTCGAGAATTTCAATCAGATGATGACGAGGTCCGCTTTGTTCTACACCAACATGCTGAGTTGGATTTTTATAGTGCTACATGTAGCTCACTGAAATAACAGTCCACAGGTAGATTTGTCACTCCACTCTGACACTTTATTCTGATTCCGAGCCAACCAGTCTTTGTTCTTTCTCCTTAATGCTGCGTGGTTAGCGGAGAAGCAACAAATACCAATTTTATAGTCTTTGGTTTGACCCGACCGGGGTTCGAATCCACGATCTACCACACTCAAGACAAGCACGCTACCCATTACGCCACCGATGAAGTTTTGGTTTATATGGTATTTAACGCCACTTTCAATATTATTTCAGTTATATTGTGGCGATCAGTTTTATTGCCAATTGGTGAAGGAAATCGGAGACAACCACTGACCTGTCACAAGTCACTGACAAGCTTTATCACATAATGTTGTATCGAGTACACCTCACCATGAATGGAAGCATCAATCTGTATAAAGTTTCAAAGGATGAAGAATTTGATCACAGTATAGTTAGAAAAATGCCACAGATTATTAGGCAACAATAGTGACATCAAATAGTGCTAACAAATGTGTTATTAGTGCAGGAAAATATAATCTTAAAGATTTAAGTAACGTGAAATTTGGTCATTTGTCAGTAAATTTGAAAGTTAAGTTAATGTCTATTTTTTTTTGCGTGTTATTTTAACATTTCTATTTGAAATAAGAAATATTTTCTTCCAGGAGTGAAGCTAAGTGAATCTTAAAAATGGAAACAGTTGTACTGAAACATAAGAGGACAACATTGGAGAGAGCCGAAAAGTTTATTTCCAAAGATTATTTCACTGACGTCAACTTAAGGGGGAGGTAAGTGGTATACACTGATTGTGTGACATTTATTTAGAAATTCTAATATTTTGAGTATCTGTATATATATTCTTTTTGTTGTGTCATGTCGTTCATATAACCTTGTTACACCTGTGCTCAAATGGCGCTTGATGTATTTGACTGACATCTTAAATTTCTTTGCCTGTGTCTACATATGCCTTACATTCTCAATAACATGTTACTGTTTTCTTAAAATTTTAATATCTTTACAAATTCAAATCTTTTTTGTACATTTTCCTATTAGAATTGAAATATTTTATGTTATTATATTATGTGGTTTATTTATGATTTGACTAGAGGAAGGTCTAATATTTTCAACAATTTTACCACTTTCTCTTGACTGCGTCATTCAAGACTTATTTCATTGTAAAATCTCCTTTAAGCCAAAGGCTGCCAGAAAATATTTCTTAGATAAATGATTTTTTTTATAGATTTGTTATAAATAGCAAAATATGAAAAATTGTACATTGATAGTATACAAAGACAATGTTTCTCATCTCATCTCTGGTTTAACTTATTTTCAGGCTTTACCCTAAGAAGGCAGCATTGACAAGCATCTGTCATTTCAAGGCATCAGATCGTATCAGTTTTAACCAGGCAGTTAAAGGCAGTTACAAACAGACAAGTGTAGGAACATCATTTGGACCAACGTACGTAGCGGTCTTACTTCTCTTGTTGAAGGGTCATACACAGGGGCCTGTAAAGCTTGTTTGTAGTAAAAAGCCAAGATCGAGAGTGTTGGTATGGATGGGGGGTGGGGGGGGGGAGGTTTGAATATGCTTATTTTGTGCGAAAAGTGCTTTTATTCATGCAAACTAGCTTTACAGACCCTGTACATGTGACATATTGTCATTACTTTTCAGTGCTCTCACTACTTTCAAATTAGCCGGAGAAGTAGAGAGACTTCTAGGTGTAGTTTACTTTGTTTTTTATTCGTGACCCCTCTGAAGTTATCTAGCCCAAGTTTACGAAATAGTTGTAAAGCTGTCAGGTTTGTTCTGTTTTTCTCTTATACAGAAATCGAATTGTCTGTGAAATATGTAGAATGTAAAAAAATTACCCTGCATTGCACACTTTAAAAAATCTCCACTACAAATTTCAAAATTCCTATAAAAAATTTCAAGAATCTCACAGATTGTTAAACTGAAAGTATCACATGTATGTCTAACTTGTAAACTCTACTATTAATATTTAAATTTTTCACTAGGAATACATACCTGTTAACCCTCCCTCTCTGCACGGGAGTCACCCGCGTAAGAGCCTTATCTCCCGCATGGACTGGGTTTCCCACGCGGGAGACATAAATCTCCCGCACGATCTCCCCCCAACAAAAAATTTGTTTACTTTCTTCAGTCGCCATATTTGTTTACAATCGATTGGCTATTTCCGTCAATCGTCGAGATGTTTCGTATCAATTTTTATCGAGTTTCTCTAGACTTTTCGTTCAGGAATACGAAACTGATTGTTGTTTACGTAATCGAACGGATAACAACACCAATTAGAAATGTACATTCTCGGTGAGTACTATTCAGATTTAGCTTTAAATAAGATTTGTTTCTGGCATTTTATAACAATGTCTCAATCAACAAAGAGAAGGTGGAATTCGGGACCTAGTACTCCTTCTTCGACATCAAAGAAAAAGAAATACAATTGTAAATTCCAGGACGAGTGGATTTTTTTTTATCCAAATTGGCTAAAGCTTGTTGTGTGATCTCTGTCAGCATTGCTGACCCAGACAGAATTTGTTCAATGTTAAAAAAAATACAAACTGATATGAGGTCAGATCTGAACAATGACACTATTTGCTGTTTAATATGTGCAAAACAAAACTAAGACAAAGCTTGCTTTGAATTCAATCCAAGTGACAGTGTTCTGAGAGCAGCAAAAAAAGCTGTTCTAACATACCAGAGTAACATAAGTTCATGTAACTAGACTGTCAAGCTATTAATAGAAGGGTCAACAATAAATTTGTATACAATGAATGTGTATTATCATTCAACTACGAGGTACAACTTTGTGCGTTTAAAGGCGACGCACAAAATCTCCCCCTTAGAAGAGTTGGTAGGGGGAGATCTCCCCCTAGCAGTTCCCAGAGGTTAACAGGTATGGGAATATACATGTATGTCAATATAGTATGTATGTAATTTTGCAAATTTACAAAAGTAGTATTTTTTGTTGGTAACAATGTATCATTATTACAATTCATGCTTCATTTTACAACTATAGATGGAGCACTCATTGGTTTTGTATTGAGATTGAAGTATCTACAGAATGGAATGGAGAGGAAGTGCACTTACTATGGAATTCTGGGTCAGAAGCTTTAGTATGGCAGGATAACTGTCCATTACAGGTACACAATTAAAACAAAGAGGTTGTCATGATATTAACATAAACACAATAAAAACATATCTTAATCTAATGGGTAAAAAAATGTATTAAGAAGAATATTTTGATTGTTGTGTAGTAAAGTGTGCACCTAGATATATCTTTTCTTATTTAACAATATATTATGTATCACAGTCAAAGGTTGTTTAATACAGTTGTAGTAAAACATGAAATAAATAGCTGATCCTTAAAAAAGGGGACTTACAGGTCAGGTGCAAATTTATGTTTTCCGACAATTTACCTGTACAGTGCTCCCTCGTTAAACCGCCACCTTCTGTGCAGTCGGTAGTTTGGCGGTATAACGAGTTTGGCGATAAACTGAGGGACATTGAAAACCGGAAGTTATGTGATCATATGAAAAGATAAACTTTCAACTCGACGGACATGCATTTTGCACTTGTACAAATACATAAGTATAAATAAAACATGTTTAATAAATAAATAAATTAGAATAATTATATTCACATCGGAAATGTCCTGTACAGTTTTCAGATCTTTGTCAATGTTGACAAATTCTTGAACCGTCATTTGTAGCTCGGGACATCAAGGTTATTATAAACACGTGACAGCAACAGTTCATCTTCATTTGAGGGGTTATTGGAAGATCCCATTTAATTGTAAAATTATCGGTAATTTGTTGTTATGTTAATTTTGGATTTTCCTTTGCATAACTTATAATTGCACGTTTTTGTTTGTCGTCTAATTAATTATGCTTTCTCTTCAAGCACGACATTTTTATGACAACTAATTAAATTACAAATTTTACTCAGGATTAAAAGTACAAATGTAATCACTAGAAAAGTAAATACAGGTAATTATTCTAATCAAAACACCTGATCACCTGTTCTGACCCTCAACTATGAGATCAATGGCCGTGTCCGATGACCAGTTTTGACATTTCATAATTACCGATCAATACACAGCTGTCAAAAGGTAGTTGTGGGCGGTACTAACGGGGGAATTTAAATTGGTTTTACGACTTTTGTGTCTGAAAACCTGTGGCGGATGGCGGTAGCTGAGTTTGGCAGTATAACAGGGTATTTTTAACGGGGGAAATCGGGACAGACGAGAATTTTGGCGATAAAACGGGGGGCGATAGACCGAGGGAGCACTGTATATTGTTTTTATATTCTAAATTATTCTGCACAAACTGTTAATCTGCAAATTGTTAGTATTTGAGGAGAACTAGATACTGATTCTGTATAGCTATATTGTAGTGAATGGAAATTTTATGGATCAATGATTGATGAATGGTGACAATAACTTGACTTTATGAGTAACATTGGCAGATGTATTGTAAGAGGCAGGAACTGCTTATCGTAGCGAGCACCTGCGTTCACCCCCGGTTTTTGGTGGGGCCTGTGTTGCTCATCTTTTTAGTTTTCTGTGTTTTTTGTTTTTGTTTTGTTTGTATTGGTCCTGTGTCTTGTGTGGCCTATGTTGCCAGTGTCTTTAGATTGTCCATTCTTGATTGCCCCATTGGTTTTCTCTAACGTTTATTTACTAAATGTATAGTTCCGACTAAATAACCATATTTCAAGAGCATGTTTGGCAAAACTAAGGAGTTGAATAAACTGGTATCTTTTATGAATATAGACACGTTTTCATTTGTTGTGGTGGCAGATGAATTTAAAACGATACGGCCATATAAATTGTATATATGAAGTCCTTACTAATTCACCGACCATAACACTACAAATCACAAATCTCTGAAAACATGATCATTTAAGCATGTAGATGTTTCAAATCGAATATGTTATAAATTAGGTTTTTATACCCCCGCTCCCAGAAGGGGGAGGGGGGTATACTGTTTTACCTCTGTCCGTCTGTCTGTCCGTCCTTCCGTCCGTCCAAGATATTTTTCGTCACATTTTTCTCAGTAACTGTTGATGGCAGAAATCTGATATTTGGTCATAAGCACCATATAAGTATACTATATTGTGGGTAGCGTTTTTGGACACCGTCAGATTCCTACTTCCTGTTTGCCGACTTAGTTGGTCTTTATACACATTAAACATATATGCACATTTTTCGTCACATTTTTCTCAGCAACTATTGATGACAGAGATCTGATATTTGGTCACAAGCGTCATATAGGTACCCCATATCGTGGGAAGCGTTTTTGGACCCATCAGATTCCTACTTCCTGTTTGCCGACTTTGTTGATTTTTATACACATTGAACATATATGCTCATTTTTCGTTGCATTTTTCTCAGCAACTATTGATGGCAGAAATCTGATATTTGGTCACAAGCTTCATATAGGTACCCCATATCGTGGGAAGCGTTTTTGGACCCATCAGATTCCTACTTCCTGTTTGCCGACTTAGTTGGTCTTTATACACATTGAACATATATGCACATTTTTCGTCACATTTTTCTCAGCAACTATTGATGGCAGAAATCATATATTTGGTCACAAGCTTCATATAGGTACCTAGCTGCAATAATGTAGCTCCTGTGACAAACTTGTGTCTCGGCAGAGCTACAACGCGGTCCCATTTGTCACAATGGAGCAAAAAAAAAAATGAAACATAAAAACTCACTATTTACGCTTCAAACATTTCATTATAACTATTACTGATGATCCCAGTCCTTGTTAAATCGGTTTGGCTGAGAAATATATGCTTTTCAAAGGTAGCAACAACCTTGTTAAAATTTATCGATCGTTTTCCATAACCGGAAACTACGGAAGGCGGAGCTTTTCTAAATATGGTATTTCTTACTACACGCATTCATGCCTAAATCGCCAAATATGGTATCGACATCCAAATAGTGAGGCCGGAAATGACGAAATTCAAAATGTTCAGAGACATGGATTTTTATTTTGTGGGAATTACATTCTAAAATACTGATAGGTGATAAAAACTTGTTATAATAATGGACAAAAGGAAAGGTTATGTCTTATTATTGATAAATGCAGGCGTCAGAAGCTCTGTAAGCGAGTGCAAAAAATCTCGGCGGCTGCTCCATTACGTGTAATGGCATCCCGTTATAACCCTTGCGAGTAAGTGAGCATTTAGGGTTTTATTATTAGAACTAATAGGTACCCCATATCGTGGGAAGCGTTTTTGAACCCATCGGATTCCTACTTCCTGTTTGCCGACTTTGTTGATTTTTATACACATTGAACATATATGTTCATTTTTCGTCGCATTTTTCTCAGCAACTATTGATGGCAGAGATCTGATATTTGGTCACAAGCGTCATATAGGTACCCCATATCGTAGGAAGCGTTTTTTGGACCCATCAGATTCCTACTTCCTGTTTGCCGATTTTGTTGATTTTTATACACATTTAACATACATTTGTATATGCACATTTTTTTTATTCAACTTTTCAAAACTTGTTGACATTTGTAAATATTAACTTTGACTTTAAGAACAAAACAAAACAATAGTTGCCAGTATTCCCACTTGTGTAACACCTGGCATGAAATGGACTAGTCCGGGCAGTAAAGAAATAATAGACTAGTCCTAATATATGTATTGGCTGAGAACCTGAAGTCTGGGATAAAACTGCAAGAGCAATGTTTTCAGTACGAAGACAAGAACAAAGAATAAAGTTAAACATTATTTTTAACACTTGGAATCAGAATCTACAAAAGACTTCAATCTTTCAAGAAATGAAAAGCCTGAAAATTTTACTGAAAATAATACTTAATATTTTTACAGGGACTTAGTGCAGGAAATAATAGGACATCTTTTCCTTTGAACCAGGCACAGATAGAGAATAATAATAGGTATTTATCTAAGTTTTCCCTTGAAATTGAATAAAATAGCCTGTCTGATACCATATGATGATAAAAGAATTGCACAAAGTTGCATAGGATTTCCGATGCCAGACTAATAATTTTAAATTCTCTTCACAGTGCATTTCATATTATTTGAACCTGTATGTAGCAACCACTGGTCTTTTGTGACAGTATTTCAACATTCTCTTGCTTGTTCTTCAGATGTAAAATTTACACTGTTTATATACATTTTTTTTTATTTAGGTACAAACTTTACATAGAGATGGCTTGTAACACATTGTTTGGTGCTGGTAATGGTTTAATTAACCCCCCTGTACCAGACAAGACATTCACACTGTCACAGGCTGAAATTGCTGTATTTGACAGGGATGTTTATCAGCTGATGTTGGACATTGAAACTCTACATGACATGGCTAAGGTATGTTGGACATTGAAACACTGCAAGACATGGCTAAGGTATTAATATTTTTTGCTTTTGGAATTTATTCTTATTTTCCTGCTGTTTTGAAACTGTTAGACAGGTGAATTCGTTCTTTTTATTTTTAATTATAATGACATATGATATATTGTTATCAAATAATACTGTAACGAAATTAGTATATAGCCTGACCATTCAGATATAATAGATTAGTTGACTAAATGAATTGTAGAGATCTTTAGCTCAGTTGGTAGAGCTTTTACCTTAGAAGCAAAAGATACATGGTTTGATCCTAGCTGTGGACGTTGCAATGAAAAAACAAAGATATATAAACATTGACTAGATTCTAGAAAATAGAAAAAAATTCTTAATATGGTTAATATTTTGTTCTACTCTTCTTTATACTGCTTTATTTTTTAATTTTGCAGCATATTCCAGAAGAAAGTGAGCGAGGATTCATGGCCTTGTATACTGTGAATGATATGATAAATACAATAAATGTTGATGACAAAACAACATATACAAGGTATTGTATAGACTCTGGTTTTATCTGTCTGGCCACATACATAGATGGTCAGTTGATTTACAAATCTAGTATTTACTCTTGTATTTAATATTAAGAGGTTATTTTATGGCAATCCTCATATCACACTCCATATCAATGCAAAACACCTATATTAGCCCAAGGGCAGATGAGCCTGAGGTCAAATATGGGCATCTTGGATGGATATGGGGTGCAATATGGACATATCATAACCTATTTATCATATACATGTACTTCCAATTCCATTAAAAGACATTTAAATGCTTAATGCTATTTTGAGGAAATTTTCTCACGTTGCGTACAAATAAATAGCAGAAATATTGATACAAAACAGTAAAAGTGATATATTCTTAAAATAATCAAACTGCAATTTATTCGTAAACAAATCAAATCGTAAAAGAAGGCAGTGCTCTTTGAACAAATTTTTTAAAAACTTTCTTTGTATTGAACAAATAACTTACTTATTTTCAATTCAATTAATGTTTTTCATCATCTGATAACAGTGCTGTCAAGTTTCGGAAATTCGCCTATGCGATTTTACACAGTTCCCAAAATGTGAGACTTGAAAGAACTGTCTTATTCAGAATCAATAATGTGCACATTTAAATATCATTGGCATTGTAAGGCATCAAGCATATTCCTATAGGGTTGTACTAAACTACAAAACAAAATCGAAACGAAACGAAATATTACGAAACGCAACGAAATATACTAAAATGCGAAACGAAACGCGACGAAGCGAAATATACTAAAATGCAAAACGAAACGCAACGAAACGAAATATACTAAAATGCGAAACGAAACGAAAATATACTAAAATCCAATAAGAACAACATGAATGGAACGAGAAGTGATGAAAAAGTCTAAGCAGAATTTTATACTGATATGCATGTATAAGAAGATTTATGAACCATTCTTCAAGACAAAAATTTAATGTATAAGATTTATGAACCATTCGTCAAAACAAACAAAATAAAAATTTATCAACGACCATTATGCCAGATAGAATCCTCCTTTCTATAAGGAGCACCCTCAATAAATGAGGTAAGATGGATATCCAGACATTCCTGTCAGGATTTCTGTAGTATTTCCAGAGTCAGACCTCAGGGCCTATGCATCTGGTCTAACAGCTTAATAGGGGGTGCAGGAAATACTTACATGCCACTCCGTGGTCATCCCTACAGTGATGTGAACATTATTTACAGTGTAGTGCAAACGGGGGAAAGAACCACGGACCGGGGGACAAATTCAGCCCCAAACATTAAAAGGCTCTGTAATGGGGAATACCGACCTGGACAACTACATACTATCCAGTCGAGTAGCCCCAGATACCACTGATGCCGATGTACATGCACTATGTACAAAACTGGCTGTATTAAAGATGGAGGAAAGTGGATAATCCTCAAGGGGTTTCCGAAAGAAACCATCGAACTGTCAGAGGAACAACCGAAACCTGCAGACATCAAGTAAATGAGAGGTCTGCTTGACTTCCACAGCATTCAATGAAAGTCAACTGACAGCCCCACGTTTTCCATCTTCACAATAAAAAAGAAAAGAAATCTGTTTGTTGTAAAAGTGAATCAGTTTACCTCAAAATTTAAAAGCGTTTTTGATTCGCATTATCAGATGCATATTCGTCTGACACACAATCGATCTAGACGTTTTCATATCAGTGTGGAAACAACGTTTTCATATCGGTGTGGAAACAAATTTATTATTCGTGCACATTTTAGTACGTACATATATACTTATATTTGATATACGCATACAGAGTACGTAATAACGCATCATTTATTATAGTAAATCCGATTTCTATGGATTCAATTATTTTTGTGGGTATCGATTTTCGTAAACTGAAAAAAAATGGCAAGTTGTGGATACTCAATTTCGTGGTTTGTGGAATTCTACCAGATCATCTTTTATAAAATAATAGAATAAACAGGTCATTGGAAAATTGGAACTTTCGAAATTAAATGAAACCACAGTTAATAAGAGTCACGATGATATCTTAATAGAATATCTTAAGAACATCTCCACGGAAATGATATCTTCTCAAAACTCGAGAAAAAAACTTTGTTTGTTGTTATTTTACATTCGCATTTTTGTTTATAATGTTTAGTCGGTTTCGAATTACGAAGAATAAATGTTGAATTTTAGAGGATCACTATGTGATGCAAGGACAGTGCAGTTTATTTTTCAATTTAGAACTGATTAGTTTCCTAATTAACTCGTAGTTTTTTCCGTCGTCTTACTGAACTATGACATGAGCAACGTCTTACCGGACTATGACACGAGCAATGTGGTGGGTGTTTCATGAAAAGCAGAGAACACTTACCCAACCGGTGCATCTGGTCTAAGTTCCACATATTTGGCAGAGTCCGAGTTGCTGATTACTCTTTAGTTTCTGTTGTGTAAATTTCAAGTTTTTGAGAGTTGAATTTCGTCTTGTCATTGCTATCTTGACCTTGTCCTTGTCTCTGGATTTTGAGATTGATTATCATTAGAATCGCGGTGTTTCATGACCTCTCTTGATTCGATATATATGTAACTACTTAAGTTTATCTAAGGACCGCAAAATTTCACTTTGACCTTGACATTTTACCATTGACATTGAAAACAAACATTCATACAATCTCAACGATTAATATTTACAAGTTTGATTGAAATCCATTGAAAAACACAAGCTTTGTTGTGTCAACAAGGCTGGAAAAGAAATTAAAAATATAACGGGGACCTTGGCATTTTGACCTATCACATTAAAAATACGATAAACATCTTGCTCTCTAAATGGTTAATGTTCTAACCAAGTTTGATCGAAACCAATTAAAAAAAGCTATGTTGTGTCCGCTAGGCTATATATGAAAAGACAAAATGTCACCATGTCCCTGACCTCTGAATTTAAAAATTAAAAGCCTACTTGCATTCTCAGTTGTTGATGTATTCTCCAAGTTTAATTGAAATCCATCAAATGAAATAAGGAATAGCGAATAATGAATAAGGAATAACTTACGAGCCAGGAATAAGCAACCAACTTGCGGCCGATTGAAAAAATAATCTTTGTTGTGTTCACATGGCTGTTAAAGAAATGCAAAATAGGACGACGAATTGGACATTTGACCTACACGTAGAAAACCAGCTAGTTTGTTCCACTCTCAATGAAAAATATTTTCAGAGAGTGGAACGAAGTCCGATTGAAATCCAAGGAAAAAAGCTATGTTGTGTCCACAACGCTGTAAACTTAGCAAATATGTATTCATGATCTTAACCTTTAGCCTATGACCTTGAAACTCGAATAGGGATTGCTGCTATTATACTGAATATGTTTACTAAATTTGAATAAGGTTGGTTGAGAAACATCCAGGATATCCACAAGAATTAATGTTATGGACGGACACACAACAGGACTGGTATTGGTATGCAGGGAGTGAAGACAGTCCAGATACAATACACCCTGTGCAACCTCGCTGCTTGAGGATAACTAAGGTGCTGATAAATACATGCATGTTGGACACGTTATGAGGACCGTATAAGGTCTATTTCTGTCATGTTTGGTTTCAATCCATGCAGTGGTTCTTTTGTAACATATTTCAAAAGAGTACAAATTTAAACTCTATTCCAAGAGTTTAAACTATTTTTAAACTCTATTCCAGGGCCTGGGTGGCTCAATGAGTTAGGTAGTTGGATTATCTAACAACTCGTACAAGCCTATCACCAATACGGCGTGGGTTCACGCCCGGCTTTGTAAATTACAAAAAGGGTGCATTCGACTCGCAGTCGCATGTGGTAAAGTTTACCAGTTGCTTGCCCATGGTCGGTGGTTCTCTCCGGGTACTCCGGCTTCTTCCACCACTAAAACTGGTCGCCATGAAATAGCTGAAACACCAAAAATCAAAATCAATCAATCAAATCAATACGATGTACCTTTTGTGAAATCAGCATTGAATTTTACAGTACTAGCACAGAAGCTCCTTTTGGTCAATTGATCAAACAAAAGGTTTCTAAAAAACTATTATTACTAATAACTATTTTTATTATTATGACATTGCACTTCGTGGTCTGATAAATTCACCATGAAATGTATGCCCGCTTTATTTTGGACAGGGGCCACATAGACAATACCCATGTTTGTGGAAACCCCATTATTTGTTTGCATGTAAAGCGACAGGGTTTTCATCATAATAAATGATCCTCAGTGTCTTAAAATATTTAATTTCTTTTGACGCCAGATAATGTAAATAGTACTTGAAACATGTTCGCTGCTCCGTTAATTACGGGTATTAGGATGGAACCGTAACCGATGCCTATCAGAGAAATTCAAAGGCAGAGTATTGTCACTGTAACTATTAGCTATTGGATTACATTGAATTCTGAGTTTTTTAATTAATAATGAGAATTGCCTTGCTTCTGATGAATGATAATTATAGGGAAAACTTCATTGCGTTTCGCTAAATTCTGTTTCGTTCTATTGCGTTTCGCACTTTAGTATATTTTTTGTTTCGTTTCGTTGTATTCATTTCATTTCATTTCGCATTATAGTAAATTTCGTTTCGTTGCGTTGCGTTTCATTTCACAGTTTAGTATATTTCATTGCGTTTCGTAATATTTCGTTTCGTTTCGTTCGTTGCGTTTCGATTTCGTTTCGTAGTTTAGTACAACCCATTCCAATATGGGGTCTAGTGGGCACTGTGATTATTTTTCAAACAAAACTAATAAAGATATTGCTAATGGAGTAAGGCTTCCATATCACTTCCTTTTTTTACATCATGACATTCCGAATATCGAACCTTATATCACAATATGCAATAATGTGATAGGTGGGCTGATACAGGAAGGCAAGTGAAAGATATTGATTGTCATTACTGGGGCCGATATTAAACTCCTCTGAATATATCAAGCATGAAAAGACAACTGAATGTTAAATAAAGTCCCAATATATGAAACCTTTCTTAGTTTAACCTGTATAAACCAAACACCTGTCTATTTCCAACACAATAATTGATCCCAAGGAGGTTTGGTTTAGGCACGTTTCACTGTAGTATGCCTCAAACATTGTAGAGATGTCATAGAATCTTGTCTTTAACCTATGTTTTGTTGTTTAATGAGCTATAGATTTTACAGGTTTTTGTTTCGTTTATGGATGATTATCATACTTTCAGCAGTTTTTCAGCTACATCAATACTTCTAAGCTTATTGGGTGACAAAAGCCTGGATAGCTACATAAAATGGAGAGGTATTATATAATATGTTTTACAGTAGTCAGGCAATTTAATAAGGAGGTAGTGAGAAGAGATTTGAATCCAAATTCTGGATGTTGAAAACATCCCATAAAGTTCTTGATAGTAGAATTGATTTATATGAACAAGTTGTTGTAATATTTATTTCAGAGCACGTGCCATTGCCGAGAAATTTTTTGGACAGAAGAATGGAGAAGGGCATCATACCATTTATGCCATGGGTCATTCTCATATAGATTCAGGTCAGTAAAATGGGAAAATACATGATTTATTGTACCATATGTAAGGATTGTCAAGGATCTGATCCCAATGAGATATGACTACCAACATTGATACAAAGGGATATAAAATAAAAACTTTTAATTCACAGCCAAGTGAAATGTTTTAAAATAAGCTTTTTGGTAGGGGCTAAATCCAGGGAAAAAAATGTAGGAAAAGGGGGGGGGGGGGTTGAAATGTACTTGACATTTATAATATGTGGGCGATGGGTATTTTAAAACTTTTTCACAGATACTTGTACTTGTAACTGATTTTTGACGGAAAACATGCATTCCAATAATCGCCTCTCCCCTCCAAAACAACGTTTTTCTAGAATAGCTCTAACAATTGTCAGCCTTGAGATATACATTGTGCTATTCATATTTAAATCTGTGATAATTTATTTGTAGCTTGGCTATGGCCATATGCAGAAACTATCAGAAAATGTGCCAGAAGTTGGTCTTGTACAATACAACTGATGGACAAATATCCACATTTTATCTTTACATGTTCACAGGTAATATATAAAAAATATACATTTAATTTCACATTAACACTAGCAATATAATTGTATGTAAAAATCACAATTACTTTCACCTGTTAGCAGAAACAGTGAAATAAGTCTAAACCATATTATAACTAAACTGGAACCCTGTGTTAAACAGATCTATGTTTTGTCCCTATAGACCTTTTTATTCTTAAAAACATGGGCACGGCCATTATCGACTTCCGAGTGTGTCCGCCATTAGTAAAGTGTCAAAATCTTATGTTCTCAGGGTTTATCGATACGCTAATGTATGGTTTCTCTAGTACAGGTGTCACAATATACTGTTATTTCTGCTTGAAATTCAATGATAACACCTGCTGTGAAGTGATTTGTAAATGGAGATATAATGACAATGATTTAATGACAACAAATAAATTACCTGGTATGTATTTTTCTTTTTAATTACCGTTATATTCCCCATACAAAATCAGTATAAATCCTACTTGATAAAAAACTGCATGCACTTTTTTTCCTTTTTTGTTTTTTTGTTGCTTTTCAAGCATAAGAAAAAAGGGGTAATCAAATTAATATTTTGTATGAAATTAAAAAGTAAATATATAAATTATAATATATGCTTTTTGAAATTATTACTATACGATTTAAAGTGAAATAATAATGATAAAAAGTGTGCCTAACTTATAAGAAATAACTTAACTTTGAATGTGACATCTTAAGGTGCATTTTTCAATTCTGTTTTATTTTTATTTATTTTTTGTTTGTTAAATTGTAAAACAAATTAAAACTTTTTGTCGGTCAATTTCTGTAATGAAGATGAAAAGGAATTTAAGTTTTATCAAATTAAAACATCTGAATAGCTGAATTTCTTTATCTGAAAAAAAAGTTTCACAAGGAACCTAATATAACTATTTGCTCCCAGGTTTCAGATATGTGAACTGGACGGGCATTTTTCACCCCATTTGTCTTCTTTTTTAAATTTCTTTGCTAGGATTTCATAGTTTTATATTGATTTATTCTTTAATTTTATATGTTTTTGAAGATTAATTAAAATTTAATATTGACGTGTTAAGGAAGTGGTAGCACTTTCTAGACTTATAGTCTGCTGAAGGTTGACAATGTCAACAGCGATGCGATGCTTCCCGGGTTTGGCACTTAGGGGAATAGACAGTCGTGTCATTTTGCAACAAAGGTGCATAACAAGTTATAGCAAAGACATCACTAAAACACAAAAATTTAATTTATGTATTGGGTTGATTCTTACATGTATTTGATTTGCAATATGACAGTTAAACTCTACCCCCTTCCCACAAAGGGTTAAAAATGATAAAATTATATATAACTGAATTATAATGACAAAAAACTAAAAGAAAAAAAAATCGCGAATTTTGTTGCAGGACATCATGTCATTCATTTTTACTTCTTATAGAATCAAGATTTATTTCAAGATTTATCTACAGAAATGTGATACCTCTTTGTAAAATGTTAATTATTTTATGCGGCTTCTACATGAAAAACAATAATTCCTACACTGCTCACTTTGTTCCCGTTTCCTTTGTTTATAGTATTTAAACTTTCATTTAAGACAACATTTAACTCCGGTTTTTTTCCTTTCTATGTTATCCTCTACCGCATACGGAAGGAACATTATTCCTCCACATATCTGCTACTCTATCATTGTGCAAATGATTAATTTTTTGGTCAATTGCATAAGTGCTCCCTACATCATAAAAATATGCGACTTTGTGGCTTTGTGAAGTGAAGACAATATTCGAAGGGAAGTTAGTTTATTTGTACAAAATATATACCGTTAGTAAAAAATGTGTGTTGAGGGTTTCCATACCGACCGTTTTTTGTTGTTGCGTACCCCGTTTTGTATTGAAATTCTGCACATAGGCAAGGTTAAAATCTTAATAGCTACAGATCGATCTGTTAGCCCACATCTGGCAAAATGACTAGCTAATTCTTTTTTTAATTTTGATAATATTGATGACCGTATAGATTTGTCCGACCTGGTCCTGAACTTTGTGATTCTGAACAATTTAAACAATAACTGTTTAAGTTCAATTCAATAATCCATATTTCGAAATATTCGGCCAAAATTACGGGAATAAGCCATAAAATATTAAC
Organism: Bathymodiolus brooksi; assembly: GCA_963680875.1. Classification (NCBI taxonomy): domain Eukaryota; kingdom Metazoa; phylum Mollusca; class Bivalvia; order Mytilida; family Modiolidae; genus Bathymodiolus; species Bathymodiolus brooksi. The sequence goes on along the minus strand of OY804581.1, from coordinate 87,997,668 downwards.
TGAAGCATGTTTATCTAATCCAATTATGAATACTGATTAATCGTAACTAGTGTCAACAACCGATTGTTACACTTTCATAATGGCAGACGATAGTAACACCACCTAGCGTCCACGAACCATAACTAGGTAATCACCGATTTCTGAAAACGTCTATATACACATATGAAATTTTTAATAGGCTATTTTTAATTATTTCACCTTAGTATAATTTCCAATTAAACAGACATGTTCAAATATATTCTAGTTACTGGTAATTTGTGTAATGAACTATTTACCGGTGAATAGTCCAAAAAACTATTCACCTCACCTGTGCTATTCACCAGTTTGATGGAATGTTTAATCCTCTACATTCATTGGAGGAAACATGGTAATGGACATGACAAAATCCTCAGGACTTTTCCTATGCTGAAATAAAATCCCAAAACCTGCAGACGACAACAACAAATGTGGCAAGCAGGTTCTGTGTCTGTCCATTGTATTGCAATCTTTTATGCTATTCGATATAATAAAACACTTATTGACTGGGTATTCGGGTGATATCAAGTATATTGATTCCCTCGAGACCAACTATTGCTTTGGCTTTGCCTCGGGCAAGAGTTTTTTTTTATCGGGCAACAATAAATTTGCTATTACCCTCATTCCAGTCAATAAGTTTATACTACTTGTATATCATGATGTTAAGAACAAGTTATTTTTTGATGAGATGATAATGATGCCTGTTTTTGACTGCATTTGGATTATCTTGACTCTGAACTAATCAGTCTTTGCTCTAAGTGAATGCTTAGTAGGGTGAAAGAGCAAATGTCAAATTTAAAGTCTTCAGTATAAACCAAATCTGGGGTAGAACCCAAGATCTTGCTCGATTTAGGCAAGCACACTACCCTTTAAATCATTGCGACTCCAAATTTTTATTTTTTTTCAACATTTCTGCTTGTGTAAATAGGAATTATATATATTCATAAGATGATTCATATATTTATTCATTTGTTTGCAGATAAATAACACGAAAAAATAAACAACACAACTTTGAAAACAATTATTTTTTTAATTTTAGGTACTACATTTTGTATTTGGAAATTACTCTCTCATATATTTGTTGTGAAAATATAATGCATCTGATGCCATAATTTTGACAGCAATAGTCCTATAATGGGTGAAGTATTGTATATATATATACTCAAGTCCAATCGGCACAGGATATGGTAGATATTTTTCCACACATTTTAGAAATAAACATGTATTAATTTTTATTTTTAGGCTCAACAGTATGAGTGGGTAAAAGACCATTATCCAAACCTGTACCAGAAAATAAAACAGTTTGTAAAGACAGGACAGTTTATACCTGTTGGTGGTACTTGGGTAGAAATGGTAATGTCTAAATTATTTGGCTTTTTAATCTTTAGATTTTTAGGTACCTGATGAAGGTTATTCTAGAAATATGTCGTGCACACTAAATTAGATTTTTTGTGTTACTATGTACAGTCCAATCTACTTATGATAAAATCTATTTTTGTGAAAAATTGGTTATATTGAAGCGATTATTTATCTCCATCAACTCCCTTGAGCATATATCAGGTCTGGTTGTATTGAAATTCAGTTATAGCAAAAAAAATTGCGTCCCACTGCAATTTCAGGTAAGATGACTGGCCTGCATATAGTGATTATAATTATACACCATTAAATGGAGAGTGAAAAATGTCTCAAATCAAGGTTTAGGTTTATGGTTTTTAATGCCATTTTCAACAATATTTCAGTTACGTCATGGAGGTAAAATGATATATATTCGCTTCAGTTTTTTTTTAATTAACGATTAAGGATCATTTTATGACATATTTCTTCTTTGAAATTAACATCTCTTTCATATTGGTGGCAAAAAAAGTGGAGCAAGCCTCATTTAATTTCTGACTTGAAAACATGACTCTCTGGTGGAATTGTCCCATCTCATATTCTAGACATTCACTGATTATTATATTCTCAAACTCAGATTAAAAATTGTTATATTAAATAACTTGAAGTGAAAATATGGTCCATTCATAATATCTTATAGCTTAATTCATGCCAGATAACTCGAATATCGATATCTTAAAGCTTAATTCATGCCAGATAACTCGAATATCGACTATTTCAAAATAAAATCATTAGGCTGTTCTACTTTGGTACAACAAGCCTTTACTGTAACTTCGCACAACTATATTTTCAGGATGGAAACATGCCCAGTGGTGAAGCTTTTATTAGACAGTTCTTACTTGGACAAAGATTTTTCCAGCAAGAATTTGGTATTAAATGTAAAGAGGTTTGTTTGAATAGAATATGTAACATTAAATTTTAAATTCATTTTTCTACCTACAATTAAATTTTTTATTATTTTTTCTATCTACAAAGATGAAGTATTTAAAGTAAACTAATGCATATGTTTCCTCTGTTTGTATGTTTGAAATTGTTGGTTTTTTTTATGCATCTCTCTTTTATTGTAAATTTGAAGAAATGTAATTATTTTAGACCCAAATGGCAATGATGATCCCTATGGTTCATTGAATAGTGAACAGTATAAACAAAATATGTGTGAAAAAAGGTAAAACTTTGTAAGTTGTTATTATTAAGCAATAATATGTCCATATTTGCAATTTTTCATTCTGGGCGAATTGAATGAAAATCTTAATCATGTAAGTGATGAATATTTCATGTCACATTACCCTGCACATTTCAACCTTTGACATGATATCATTGTTGCTTTATATATTTTTTATTTTAGTTTTGGTTACCAGATACATTTGGATATTCAGGACAGTTACCACAGATTATGCAGATTTGTGGTATAACTAGATTTCTTACACAGAAACTCAGCTGGAGTTTAGTTAATAAATTCCCAGTAAGTTCATGTTTTAAAGAAAATTATGTAAAGTTTTCAATTTATATCAATTTTTTTCGACAAGTTATTTTGTTATCAATGGTGACTATATTTCAATCGCTCTGCAGAATAATGAACTTGTCTATATTTCTATCCATTTGTTGTATTGTAGGGGCCGTCATGGTCTTATGGTAGTTGGATTTACTACTACCTGTGCAATCAGTGCTATCACCACTAAAGTTGTGAGTTCGAACTCCATTCATGGCGAGGTGTACTCGATACAACATAATGTGATAAAGTTTATCAGTAACTTGCACCAGATCGGTGGTTTTCTCCAGGTTCTCTGGTTACCTCCACCAATAAAACTGACCGCCACGATATAACTGAAATATTGTTTAAAGTGGCATTAAACACCATAACCCTATTACTAATCCAGAATTGTTTAAGAAATAATTACCGATAGCCATATATTTATATTGTTTTAACCACGGGTTGGCACTTTATGCCGAATATTTCACCACGAGCGGCAACGAGGGGTAAAATGAAGGCATAAAGTGACAACCTGTGGTAAAAACAATATAAATATATGGCTACCGGTAATTATTTCGATTCTAATAGGACAACTACGAAACATTTTCAAATCGAAGCAGCCTAGGTCATCCAGTGTTTTTGGCTGTTCCGTTAATTGACTCGACTGAAATGTTACAATAATATTCGGTTTTTCCCAAAGATGTTTGAAATGACAACCGAAAAGGTGTTTCATGCCGATGACAAATATGTTTTGAGATTACTAAATGTTGTCATTCATGAACGTCAATTCAAAAGGAAGGGAAAATACTACAAATTCCACTTCGACAAGGAGGCGTACACGAAGCCAAAAGACGTCAGGATCTTTATGTTCTAAACTGGAAGTCTTCATATGACGTCATGTTGTTTACGTGCCAAAATCGTCAACAACATTTCACAGAATTTTAATTTGTGTCATATTTAGGCCCAGGGATATGCAAGAATACTATATGTTATTCGGCATCTTCGCAAGGGATGTGGGTTTATATTCCCTGTCTGTTTTCTATATCGCCTGAGCCGATTTCCAATACACGAATGTTTAGTTAATTTGTGTATTGCATACTTATCATTGTGTACCTTTTACAGGGGAGTGTCATGGAACAGCCGCTTATAAAGCACAGACCACGTCTATCTATGATGTAATCGGTCATAGATAAATATTATTTTTACCACAGGTTTGGACTCGAAAGCATTTGTAGGACGTCATATTAGAATATTTTTATTAACAATGATGACATATGTACTATATTACAAACACTATACATGATAATGATTTTGTCTGTATTTCTATCCATTTATTGTATAGAATACAAAATCAGAGGAAGTGTGAATTTTTTAATAATATTTTCCTTCTAATGCTTTAAACCTGGCTACTCTAAAAAAAAAATTAAATCATAAAATAAAATAAAATAATAAAATGGTTTAAAATATTTTATGCATTTTATATATATATATATATACGTCTGAAAATTAAACCAAACAGTGTTAGAATTAGATTTTAGAGCTGTCAAATTTTTGTTCTTCCCTCGACGGGATTTGAACCCACACCATTGTTACACTGCAGCACCATTCGCTTAGCCTTACATCCAGCGCCCTAGACCACTCGACTACATCCACTCCCTATATATATATATATATATATATTACAAAGTTGGTAAGTTGTTGTAAATTGTTTATTTCTGTTTTTCAGCATCATACTTTTGAATGGGAAGGTATTGATGGTTCTAAAGTTTTGACACACTTTCCTCCTGGGGATTCATATGAGATGAAAGGTCATGTAGAAGAGGTAAACAATACTGACTTTTTTTTACATTTCTTCATTTGAAATGTGATAAATGAAAAAAATGATGTCATGTAATTTTATTTAATGTAAAAATGTTATTTTCTCCAATACATAATATTTACTGCAGTTTCTATATTAAAGTTTAATTGATTGTTTAATCAACATTGAATTGAAGAAAAAAATAGCCTTTAGAATATAAAGTCAGGCTCATTCCATTTTAACATACCATCCACACAAGAAAAGTATATGATATTAAATTAATATATACTTGTAGTAGGGAATTAATGTACTCAAAAGTTGGACTTTATAGAAATTCTTCTTCTTCTGGTTATGCCGCAAACTTTCAACTATTTAAAAATTACTAGCAGGCAGAGAAACCATCCATGGAAGTTTTTTTTATAGTGCTTTCATAGGGTGGGAAGAATGTTTAACTGGAACGAGTCAACGTGTTGTCAAGAGACAATTATTTAGAATTGAATGGTTAACTTGATTTTAGGTTTTGAGAACACTAAAGAATTACAATGACAAAGGAAGATCCTCTAAAAGTGTCTACTTGTTTGGTTATGGGGATGGAGGACATGGCCCATCGTAAGTATTTATTTAGAGGTGAGCGGGTTGTTGTTGTTTTCTTGTTTGGTTATGGTGATGGAGAACATGGCCCATCGTAAGTTTTTATTTAGAGGTGAGCGGGTTGTTGTTGTTTTCTTGTTTGGTTATGGGGATGGAGGTCATGGCCCATCATAAGTTTTTATTTAGAGGTGAGCGGGTTGTTGTTGTTTTCTTGTTTGGTTATGGGGATGGAGGTCATGGCCCATCGTAAGTATTTATTTAGAGGTGAGCGGGTTGTTGTTGTTTTCTTGTTTGGTTATGGGGATGGAGAACATGGCCCATTGTAAGTATTTATTTAAAGGTGAGCGGGTTGTTGTTGTTTTCTTGTTTGGTTTTGGGGATTGAGGTCATGGTCCATCGTAAGTTTTTATTTAGAGGTGAGCGGGTTGTTGTTGTTTTCTTGTTTGGTTTTGGGGATGGAGAACATGGCCCATCGTAAGTATTTATTTAGAGGTGAGCGGGTTGTTGTTGTTTTCTTGTTTGGTTATGGGGATGGAGGTCATGGCCCATCATAAGTATTTATTTAGAGGTGAGCGGGTTGTTGTTGTTTTCTTGTTTGGTTATGGGGATGGAGAACATGGCCCATCGTAAGTTTTTATTTAGAGGTGAGCGGGTTGTTGTTGTTGTTTTCTTGTTTGGTTATGGGGATGGAGGTCATGGCCCATCGTAAGTTTTTATTTAGAGGTGAGTGGGTTGTTGTTGTTTTCTTGTTTGGTTATGGGGATGGAGGTCATGGCCCATCATAAGTTTTTATTTAGAGGTGAGCGGGTTGTTGTTGTTTTCTTGTTTGGTTATGGTGATGGAGAACATGGCCCATCGTAAGTTTTTATTTAGAGGTGAGCAGGTTGTGATTTTCTTGATTGGTTATGGTGATGGAGGACATGGCCCATCGTAAGTATTTTATTTAGAGGTGAGCGGGTTGTTGTTCTTTTCTTGTTTGGTTATGGTGATGGAGGTCATGGCCCATCGTAAGTATTTATTTAGAGGTGAGCGGGTTGTTGTTGTTTTCTTGTTTGGTTATGGGGATGGAGAACATGGCCCATCGTAAGTATTTATTTAAAGGTGAGCGGGTTGTTGTTTTCTTGTTTGGTTATGGGGATGGAGGTCATGGCCCGTCGTAAGTTTTTATTTAGAGGTGAGCGGGTTGTTGTTGTTTTCTTGTTTGGTTATGGTGATGGAGGTCATGGCCCATCGTAAGTTTTTATTTAGAGGTGAGTGGGTTGTTGTTGTTTTCTTGTTTGGTTATGGGGATGGAGAACATGGCCCATCGTAAGTTTTTATTTAGAGGTGAGCGGGTTGTTGTTGTTTTCTTGTTTGGTTATGGTGATGGAGAACATGGCCCATCGTAAGTATTTATTTAAAGGTGAGTGGGTTGTTGTTTTCTTGTTTGGTTTTGGGGATGGAGAACATGGTCCATCGTAAGTTTTTATTTAGAGTGATTTTTGTTTTGACGCCTATTATAAGTATTTGTTTAGAGTTTAGTGTGGGATTGTTGTTTTAACTCCAGAAGAGCAGTTTTTCAGCTATATCATGGCGAGAACAATTTACATTCCATGAGATGATGATGATGTCCACATTATATATGCTAGTTTACTGAAACAACTGTCCACTGGTAAACATGTTGCTCTACTCTGACACGTTATCATGATTCTGTGCCAATCAATCTTTTGCTCTTTCTCCTTAATGCAGTGTGCAAAGCGTAACAGCAACAAATACCAATTTTATAGTCTTTTTTTTTTACCCAACCAGAGACTGTACCAACAATCTATTGCACTCGAGCCAAGAACATCGCCATTATACCACTGATGCTGTTTATTTAAAGTTCAGGCAGGCACAATGGTGTATATTTATGATCAGTTGATATTCAGTCTTCGAAAAAAAATCAACTATGGTTTTTCCATCCCTAGAATAATATATAATCTATAACCAGCAGATTCATAATATTTAGTTTTCAACTGCAAAATTTGTTTGCCTAATCTTTGGAAAACCTTTAAAATGATGACATATTTGAGCCAAGTGTGTTGTGCTACATAAAGGAAATTGGGGGTTTCTTCAATAACTGATAAAAAAAAAACTTCAAAAATCAACAGAATTGTTCATTTTCACAATTGTTACCTCATTATTTTAATAAAGAGGAGTTTAGTGTTTAATCCTTTAATCTTAATTGCTTTCATGTCCTGTTGTGTAGACAAACATTATTTTCATATAGATTTGTTTTTCTAGTATTTAAAGGTTGAAAATGCTGATTATTGTGAAGAGGTTGATTTATATTTCAGAGAAGACATGCTACAAAGATTAAGGAGGCTGGAGGATGTTAATGGTTTACCGAGGTACTTCTTAAACAGTATGGTCTTGATATAATTTCCTTGGTTTGGTTTGGTTTTGTTTTATAATGCTTATAGCCACTTTCAACAATATTTCAGTTATATCGTGGTGATCAGTTTTATTTGTGGAGGAAACTGGAGTACCCGGAAAAAACCACCAACCTGCCGCAAGTCACTGACAAAGTTTATCACATAATGTTGTACACCTAGCCCTGAGCAGGATTCAAACTCACAACATCAGTGGTGATAGGCACCAATTGCATAGGTAGTTGTAAATCCAACTACAATATGATCATGGCCATGATGGTCCCCTAATGTCCTTGGTGTTTACTAATTATTTTGCATTATGAAAAGAAAATTAAAACAGTAATGGTCAGTAGCTCAACCAATATCAACAAAACAAACAAGCACCTCTCACCTTAACTCGTTGAACATAAAAATACCATGACATAAGACGTTGGAAGTCTATATTACTCTATAGTCAAAACTCCTTATAAGTAGGAAAAAATATTTGTGAACACAGCTTTGTATCTGCCAACACTTTTTGGTTATCTGAAGTGAAATTGATATTGCATATATAAAAAAATTCTATGGGACAATTATCAATATATTCATTATTAAAACAATTCCATCAATATCAACAAAACAAACAACCACCTCTTACTTGAAATAATTGAACATAAAAAGACCATGAAAATTATTGAAATTAGTTTCATTTTAAGATGGTAACACATACATTGTTATTAAGTCAGTAGTAAAGCTTAAATATTTTCTGCAACCAACATAATTTCATATATTACATGACTTTTTTTTATGCAAATTATATTACGATGGTTAAAAACAATAGTTAAACATTTATGAGCAATGAAATACTCCAAATGTAGAACTTACCGTACACAAATGATCTAATATACCAATAAATAACAGTGGATAAATTCTCTTTGAAGATCGAGGTGCATTTGTGGTTGGATTTACTCTTACCTATACAACACTGTGAACTCAGTTATGCTCTCATGGTTTAATACATGTACAGCTTTATGTGATCAAGTTGGTCAATGACTTATATTATGGCAGGTTGTTAGTTTTCTTCGGGTACTGCAGTTTCCTCCACCAATAAAACTGACCACCACAATATAAATTAATTTTAGAGTCACATGTCATTTTAGATGTGATTTGATTGGTTTAAAAAGTTGAGGTTATTTGTAAATGTACTGAATCTGAAAATTAGACGTCGTTCTCAAGGCATTGCGTGCCGTTGTACCTGATTTTCTTCAAATGAGGCACCTTTGGGGTTATTTAAATTAATTTCCAATTATTTGCCTTATTTTGAAAAAATAAATATATTTTTCAATATCATAACAAAAAAAGTTAATTTATAAAAAAAATTAATTTATAAGGATTGATCGAGTTTATTTGTTCGGTTCATACCTGATTGAGGTTATTTCTTCATGAACCGAACAAAAATTGCGATCAATCCTTAAATATAGCTGAAGTATTCTTGCATGTGGCATTTTTTAAAAGAAAAAAAATCTATGTCAAAAATGTGATATTTGAGAATATTTTCATATACCAGGTGTGATAAAAGGAATAAATATTATATAAGTCAGTGGTGATATGCATTCAATAGAAAATTATGTGATAAATTTTGTCAGTGACTCGCAGCAGGTCGATTGTTTTCTCCGTGTACTCTGGTTTTCTTCACCAATGAAATTGATTATCATGTTTTAGTTGAAATATTGTTGAAAGTGGTGTTAAACTGCAGTAATGTAAGCCTCCACAAATAAAAGTTACCTCCTGCATTTAATTTTTGGAAGTAGCATTAAATACCCACAACCCACATCCAAGCATTTTCTTGCAGGTAGTCATAGAGATCTGTCATATACACATAATAGCTACTGTCATGTGTCTGACTTGTTATAAAATCTCAAAAATAACTTTTATCTTCTTCAGGGTAGAAATGAGTACCCCAGATAAATATTTTTCATCAGTTGAACAAGAAGATATGACCAAGTTATGTCGCTGGAGAGGAGAATTATTTTTAGAAATGCACAATGGAACATATACAACCCATGCAATGGTAGGTTTTAACTTTATGTTTGTATAGTGGATCTTGTGTATTAGTGTATCAGTAACCTTGAAAACTTCAATGGTAGGTTTTAACTTTATGTTTGTATAGTGGATCTTGTGTATTAGTGTATCAGTAACCTTGAAAACTTCAATGGTAGGTTTTAACTTTATGTTTGTAGAGTGAATCTTGTGTATTAGTGTATCAGTAACCTTGAAAACTTCAATGGTAGGTTTTAACTTTATGTTTGTATAGTGGATCTTGTGTATTAGTGTATCGGTAACCTTGAAAACTTCAATGGTAGGTTTTAACTTTATGTTTGTATAGTGAATCTTGTGTATTAGTGTATCAGTAACCTTGAAAACTTCAATGGTAGATTTTAACTTTATGTTTGTAGAGTGAATCTTGTGTATTAGTGTATCAGTAACCTTGAAAACTTCAATGGTAGGTTTTAACTTTATGTTTGTATAGTGGATCTTGTGTATTAGTGTATCAGTAACCTTGAAAACTTCAATGGTAGGTTTTAACTTTATGTTTGTATAGTGGATCTTGTGTATTAGTGTATCAGTAACCTTGAAAACTTCAATGGTAGGTTTTAACTTTATGTTTGTATAGTGGATCTTGTGTATTAGTGTATCAGTAACCTTGAAAACTTCAATGGTAGGTTTTAACTTTATGTTTGTATAGTGGATCTTGTGTATTAGTGTATCAGTAACCTTGAAAACTTCAATGGTAGGTTTTAACTTTATGTTTGTATAGTGAATCTTGTGTATTAGTGTATCGGTAACCTTGAAAACTTCAATGCACATATATGATAACAATTGTTTTGAATTCTGTACCCCAATGCACAGATGCAATTTTTTTAGTTCATGATTTTTCTGTAAACACTTGGCTTTTCATTACCAATAATTAAGATTTTATATGGGAAATCAACAGCTTAAGACAAATTCAATTTATTTTAAAATTTTATAATTTTATTACAAAAATAAATTAATTCAATGAATAATGACTTTCTCTATCATGGCTGTTGTCTTTGACAACTCTCGGTATGTAGTCATGGTGATGAAGGGTTCATGGTTGACTTGGTCTTTATCTTCAATAGTGGTTCTTGACGTATCTTCTTCTGTGGACTGTAAAAAACAAAATGAAATAGCATTAATATTTATATAAAATTATCTGACTTTTTCCTACATTGACTTGACGCAATTTTGTAAATATTTCAGTAGTGTTATTGTAGTCATGTTATTAAATGTTTTAAGGCATTCTTCAGTGAAATTTACCCTCACCAAGGGCATCTATAAAAAATGTTCTGGTTCTCAGACAATGGATTTCAAAAAAGGGCAAGGTAGGTAGGGTTTTTATTTTTTGTTTTTATTTCCAATCCAACATGGGAAGGGTTTTTATATTTTGTTTTTATTTTCAGCAGTTTAAAAACATAACGCAAACCAGTTAAATTCTACTATTTTGGCAAACAAACAACACAATAGTGTTTACTAGAGGTCAACAGACAGGATAGTCAACGGAACTATTTGTTTGGAACGTAACTGTACATTAAAACTGACGAGGACAGTGTTTTCACTCGTAGCCATGCTGAATTTTTACTTTCGTTTTCGATTGATCAGTCATTCAAACGTTTGTCAAAACTCGTCTGCATCACCGGCACGCTTGAAAACTTAAATTTGGCGGTAAATTTGAATATTTCTTCTTCTTCAAAAATACGGCGCAGCGGCGATTTTTTTTCTGTACGGCAATAAAAACATCCCATCTGCCGAAATTTTGAGGGGACGGCGTTGTCTGAGAATCAGAACTTTTATTTTATTTGGCCCAATGTTTATTGAAGTGCCTATATCAAGCCAGGAAAGTTAGCAGTCATGTATTTGTGTGTTAGTGATATCGATTTTACCTCTTTCTACAATTTTTCTTATGGATTTTGGAACTGTTCTGACAGTGTGGTATTTTTTGTTTTTCATTAATTAAAATTACATGTTTGTTGTATCTTTTAAAAAAAAAATTATGCATGTGTTTTAATAGTTAACAAAAACATTCTCTGTTAATGTTTAGCATACATACAATGAATTGTCTGAACAAAATTGTCTAGACGAAATTAGAGGAAATGAAATTTGAATTTTTTACTGATAGAAAAACATAAATGATGTTTGGAACCAAATTCAGGATTTGAATGAATGCCACCTGTAAAACCAAAATATTAATTTACCAATTGTTCCGTAAGGGTATCCACTATTAACTACTGGTCCTCCGAATCCACCTCCAATGACTGGTCCTCCAAATCCACCACCACCCCATCCTCCAAATCCACCACCACCACCACCCCATCCTCGTCCACCTCCAATTCCATTAAATGCACCGCCTAGTGCACCGAGAGCAAGTCCTCCCAACAACAGATTACTCCCTGAAAACAGCTGGGCGTTGACATGGTAACCACAGAAGAGCACAATAACAGCAAGGACTAGAGCAATCTTGTTCATTTTCTGTTGGCAAAAATAAAATAAAAATTTATTAATATAATACTGGTAAATACTGATCTATAAGTATTGTTCCTGTGTTGAAATGATAAAAGGTAGCTGTACAACTACCATAAAGAAAAAAACATATAAATTTAAAGTATTTATTGTTGTTATTTTGAATCTTAGCTTATTGAGTACAGATACACCAACCTTTTATTAAATTGCTTCATAAGGCTATGAATTTATTGTTGAAATAATAATTTACTTTCTAGAGTGCAATAGTAGCACTTACAATCATCCATTGTTGTTTTTTTAATAACATAAGAAACATTTTACATTGTATTACTAGAAGCATTGTTTTTTAAATACCATTTCTTAGTTTGTTTCCTAGAATAAAAAAGGAGAAAGCTAGTAGTCTTGTTAGTTATGCCCAGTATATAAAGAAAAATGTAAATACTTTGACAAAATGTCTCACTAATATGATTACATGTACTATGTCTTTTTATATGAAAAACAATCCTGTTTAAGGGTGTAGACCTGGGTTACCCTAAAATTTTCCCATTGTTCATTTTTTTTTAAATTTGCATCATGGAATAGCTATGTCTAAATACATTATCTGCCAAAGTTTCAAAATATTTCACCGTGCCGTTTTCTCCATAGCGGATCCTAAATATAGCAATTTTGGGAGTATTCTTGACGCCAGATGGTAATACTAGTTTCAGAAGATTCTAATAGATATGCACATTTATTTTTGATTGAAAGGGAATATTTTGGCTTTAATACACTTGAGTGTTGTTGTTGAATAAAGATGTAATATCTAGCTTATCTGAATATCCTGTTTGGAGATAATCACGTGCAAAACAGTGGAAACTGCGAAAAAGGGGGGATGCCCTGAGGACCACCTTGGTATTAAAAATCGGATTAAAAAAATTCCTGTCAATTAATTTCCACCAAAAAATGTCACACTGAAGAATAGACATATAGACATCATTGCACCAAATTTTACAAACTTTTACTGTCAGATTTGTAAAATATTTAAATTATGTTTTTCATTCACCCAGAAAAAAAATGAAATTGTCGAGGAAAGTTAACACACTCATCCTTTGCTAGTTTCTTTGTTTGTGAGATAAAAAATAACTAGTTACCAATAGCAAAAACTTTTGAATTCTTATAATTGACACAGTGGATGTCCAAATTACCAAATGACTGCATTTGTCTTTTTTATTTTCAGATCGGCTGGGGAGGGGGAGGGGTGGTTTGAGGGTGACTCTATTTTATTAATTCATTACAAAAAAAAAAAACGAACAAAAAACACAGACAGCCACCCAGCTGTATTGTTAAATTCATTCAAATTCTGTGCTCCAGTTGTATTCGTTTGATTCTGGTTATTCTTTAGTTGTCTTAGGAGAAGGGGGTGGCAGTATAAGAGAGGATCAGATATTACAATTTGTTTTCCCAAGCATAGCTTTCTATTTTTTTACTACCATAAAATGAATTTGCTCTATAGTTTCATAATATCTAAGTTTCTGGTGTATATATTTAATTTTGTTTTGACAAACCCTTGAAATTCAATAGATTAAGGTTGTCACACAAATTGTGTTACATTTCTGGCATTTTTGACAACATATTTCGATGAACATTTTTTCTGGAAAGAGATATTTCAATGATATTTTCTGGGCACCGGCATATAATAATAACACACTGCCTGACACTGACATGAGCATCAATAAGATATAAAAATACAAGGAGCACAGCTATGGAAAGGTAAAAGGAAAAGGAGTAATTTTTTTTAACTGGCCATATCTAATGTAAACAATCTTTGTCACCAAGAAGCTTGGAATTGAGGGGGAATTTTCAAATGTACAGATGATCATATATTTGAGAAGACACTGAAAATAGAGTTATCTCCCATACCCCAGGCCTACACCCTTAATGTAAGATTTTTTTGCCTTTAGGAAAAAAACTTTAAATGAAAAAAATTACTAAGCAAGTTTCAAACAATTACATGTAGGAGGGGGATCCTCCATAAACCTCTTCTCACATTAGCTCTTTATGTTTTCAAAAAATGATGTATAATGAATTTTTTTTTCAAAGATTTTTTGTGTATAAAAATAAATAAAATAGGAATTATGAAAACTAAGAATTCTTACCTTGTATGTGTTTTTAGATGGTTGGATGTAGATGTTTGTTGATACCTCAGTGTATATATACCCCTGTTACCTGTAACTGTGCTACAAGTATCTATTGTTGTGTCATAATAGTAATAAACTGCACCTAATTGTTGTAATATGGCTATAAATTTTAAAGATACCTGTCAAATATACACACTTACATTTGTTTTGGGGGCCAGTTAAACAATATCATTTTTATAAACTGTCAGTCTGATAGACTTGGTTCTTATATAACAAGCATATATATTTTTATAATAATTTGTATTGTATTTTGTCCCTTTATTCTGCTATATTTTCAATTTATGTGTTATAGGTAAAATTGTAGACATTTCATTTTTTCTTATTTTACGGATTATAAGTGGACTGCAGTTCAAATTTGTTAAATATTATAAAAATTAATAATGGGGAAAAAACTTCATATTAAAGTAAAACATTTTTGTAGAATTAGTAGTAAGAAATTACAGAATGTTGTTTATATTTGTTATTACTATATTTAGTTTTATTTATACCAAATATGGCCATGAAGTTTGTGTTATTTTGAATAATAATTTTGAAATTAAAATTTGTAAGATGAGATCTCAATATGAAGTAACTATAGTTCGAGGGTTCAGAGCAAAAAGGGGCTATCTGCAATTTTTTAAGTTTTGAGAAAATCGAGTTTAAAGGTTTGAGAGGAGATTAAAAATCAGATTTTCATTCAAATGAATTATAAATTGCAACAAGATTAGGTCATATGTAGTTTCATAACTAGGCAAAACCTTAAAATGATCAGGTCTATGGAAGTAGGGTTAAATTAGGTCAATGTAGATTTTGCTCTGTGGTAAAGTATGAAATTTGTTTGTGCAAAAAGGTGCTATATGCCATAAAGCACGTTTTTTGTCAACAGATTTTTCTCTTTTTTCATGTCTATGAAATAATTTTTATATTACTAAACTATGTCTTTACCTCATCTGTAACATTTTACAAGAGTTTTTAAAATAAGCAGCAAAGTTCTCGATTCATTTGAAGCAGAAATCAGCTACTACAATTTAATAGCAGGTTTTTCACTACTTTGTTTTTAATTTGCATTAAGGCATTTGTCTTTTCTTGTCAAGTATTCCTGTATTTCTGCTATTCATCGCTTTCAAAATGGATATAAAGACTTTAGCGATAGTAAATTTGCTTTAATAAAAAAGTGACAATTTCTGGAGCATGCTTTTAATTTTGGAAATTGTGAAACCTCTAACATTTCGTTGTCTGCATTCTCATTAAAGCTATTGTTTGTTTCGTGATCTCTTTTTCCACATTTTAATTGTCAAATTTATCTTCCTCAGTAACATCTGGTTCTGGCAAGGTGTCCTTTACCGATTTTCCTACGGGAAGATTTTCATAGTAAGCATGATGCATAGGCGGAATAACGCCACTTTTGCACAACGATAAAAGGTCTGCTTTCTTTGCCATAGAAATTTGCAGTTTTGTTTTGTATAAAGAAGCAAGTTTAATGTTTTCAATTATCTTTTTTCGTCCTCTTAGACTGCAAGACCGCAATGTTGCTTCCATAAAATTTTCCTGATCAAAATTGCAATTGAAAAATATACTGGCAGGACAATCTTTTGTAACCTGTATCCATTTCACCTTGAACCAGTTGATCGTTTCTCCAGTAACTGCTTTTTTCAAATTCATATTCAGCTCTGTTTTTAATGCTTTTAAATCTTGAAAGTCTCTGTAGTTTAATGGGATCACAATATAAGGATTTCTTTTTCTTGCCATGGAGACAACAGTATCCCATTGTGACGGATGGTAGACTTTTGTGCTTCTCTTAGCCCTTTCAATGGATGAATGAATAGAGTCGGCTTCCATCTCCGAGTGACCCCTTTCGAAAAACTTATGATTGATTGTTTCCAAGTGCTCATGACTGTGAAGGGCATACAACATTGCAGATGTCACAAACTGGTTCCTGTTTTGGCCACCGCAAGTGTCGGAATAGTAGGTGATTTCGCGAATTGTGGAATTTTTCTCAGCTATTGAGTTGATGTGCATTAATATACAGGAACCAATGTCACTTGAACCTCTCCCTCCATTTGTCTCATCCCACAAATAGCAAGTGCCTTTGCCATCCCCAAGTGAATAAAATGAAAGATTATAAGTCGAAAGACATCTCTTATAAAACAGATCTCCAACCATGGTGCAAGGAGTTGGTAAAACGGCTTCTAAATCAAAAGTAACAGCAGCAAAAGATTTATCTGACTTAGCTCTTTCCTTGTCTTTTTTCTTTTCTTCCCTGGCAGTCTCTTTATTCCTTTGGTGCTCTTCAAATTGCCTCTCATCTTCATCAGTAGTTTCACCTCTCTGCTTTTTTTCATAATACATAGTACATGAGGAGCATTGGTCTTTTTTGGGTTTGTGAAATGCTAAGTTGAACTCCTCACAGAAAATATCTCTGTATACATTCACTTTACATGGCTTTTTCCCTTTCTTATGACATTCTTCCTCATATAGTTGGTGCATCTTTTTAATTGACAGATCTGGATTTAGATAAAGACTGATAAATTCCTGTCGCCTTCTGGAGTTCTGTTGATTGGTGTTTTTTCCCACGATTATCACTGCCAACAAATACTCCATGTTCTTTTTTCTTCAAAGAGTACTCTACTGTTTTTTTCCTATATCCAAAGTACCAAGAAAAAAAGCTTTGCATACATGCTCCTTCTTGCCATCTACAGTTAAAAAATATGCGTTTGAGTGTTCTTTTCTATTTGTCGTACATCTTTTCGATTCACTCTGTTCTACATGTTGGCAAATGAAATTTCTCTGTTTTTCATAGGATCCTAGTTGATAGTAAGTGTTGAAAATCTTATCTGCCTGTTCTTCCGGTATCTTTACAGAGCATGAAAATCTGCATTTTGAACATTCTCTGTAATTCATCTTCTTGTGACCCTGTTCCTTCCCTGTTAATCCAGTGTAGGGTAAACCATGAGCCCTGTTAAACTTTCTTACGTTTCCTTTCCAATCTTCTTCCTTTCTTTTCTTTTTTCGAAAAAGTTGCTTCTTGATAGGAGTTTTGTAATTTGCACGTTTTCTTGGTGTAAGTGAAGCGCTTCTTTTCCTTTTAGTAGAGACTGGAGTTCTTACACTATTCATAGCTGGTATAGTACAACCATCTGCAGACGCCTGTTCTGAATGAGATGGTGATGAAGGAACTTTATCTAAATGGCATACTGCTTCGTAATGTTCTTGACCAGTTATTGCAAATAGAGCAACTTTGATAAATTCTAGTGAATTATCAGCATCTTGTAAATCTGGGTAAATGTCGTAAACTGAATTGGAAACCATACTTGAATATATGCGTATTGGCCGCTTATAAAGATTAGCAATTGCCAAAGGCATGCAATCAGCCAATTCCATGTTCCAATGTCCATCGACACTTAAATCCTGTAATAAGTGGTCAAACTTTATGTCTTTTTCCTCCTCAGTCATTTCCTTGTCAAAAGCTACAAAATTCTTGTAATGGGCTTTTTCGCTACGCATATGTTCTACTAGTTTTCTTCTTAATGCTGCAACATCAATATCCTTCTCATTATCGGACAGATACTTTACAACTGCTGACAAAAAACAATTGCCATCTGCCTGTACTGGTATTCGTTTCAACCCATTACTTAGAAGTAGATTGTCTAGTCTAAGAGTATGGTACTCTTTTAACGATTCTTCTATTCATTTCTGCTTTTCGACTACTCCTGACAGTGTCTGCTATTTTTGAAGATATTGCTTCTAAATGCTGTTATTTTCCATTAAGTTTCCAAGGTCCAGATCTATGCTCCTTCTCAACATGTTTACTCTGTGCAGCATGTACTGTCCTTCTTTTCTTCCCAAGATTCTTTTTAATACTTTTCCCTTTCCTTTTTCAAATTTTGTCGCGATGTTTCTCTTTTGGTTTCACCAACCTTATATTTGTAACAGATTCCGCTTCACTGGAAGTGTTCCTTTCAGATGTTATTTCTGAATCAGAAGAATTAATATCCTTTCTATTTGGTTTATATAGTTCATCACCTGAATCATCTAATAAATCACTATAATACAAAGGCGGCTCCTTAGATAAGTTTCTCCTTTCACGAAAACAGTAATGTTGTTTGTTTGGCTCTTGCCTCTGACTGTTTGTTTTCTTTGTGTTTTTCACATGACAACTTTTAGCATTAGACAATCTTTTCAACGCACTTTGCTTAAACGTCTTGGAAATTTTTTTCAACGCATTATCTTTCTTAAATCTTTTCTTGTTTTTGTCAGGTTGATTAGTGGTATATCATCTGATGATGACTCGTCTGAGATGTATCCAACTAAACCAGAAAGTGTTGAATATTCCTTGCTTTTTTCAATATTTGGCATATAATGACCCTTTTCTAGTGAATGACTTTGCGATTGTTCAGTCTTCCCACCTTTTAGTTTTGATTGGTCTTCAGTACACTTTTCTGATATGCATATACATGTATACTGTCCTTGATTTTCATCAATATTTCTGTCGTATGTTTTGTCCTGTTCTTCCCCGACTTGACTATTTTCATTGTTCTCTTTGCAATCATGTTGCTTGCCTACAGGAGTATGATCTTCAGTTTTATGAGCTTTGTTTTCAATAATTTCTAACACATCAGTTGAATTATTACTCTGAGTTTCCACATTTTGGCTGACTGATTGACTAGTTTCTTCTGGATGGTCTTGAATATTGTTTGCGTAATTTGAAAGATTCTGTGCATTTTGTGAAACTGCCTCTCCTTGGTTACCATTTGTATCATCACAATGAATATGTCTTTCAGCATCAATTCCATTCGATTCATTTCCATTTACATCATTTGATCGATTATGATCTGTTTTATTTACAGGACTTTTTCTAGTTCTTTCGGACTGCAAACAGTTCATTTCGCTAAGCATCTGAATGTTCTGTAGCTGTTCATTGTCAGACCATTCCGACCATTCCTCCTTATTATCCATCTAAATAAAATGAACAACATTAATTAGTTTCAAAAAAGGGTTGTTAAGCACATTTAATAAGAAATTAAATCTGAGATATTAATTATATTTTTCAAATCTTAAAACATAAAGACCCTCATATTTCAATATTCACATTCATATTTAATCACTTAAGAAAAGTACTTATATAACAAATAAAGAATACGAATGTTTTAATGTATTATTCTATTTATTTAAGATAAAATAATTGAATGAAATGACCTTATAATTCATATAGATAGCACACCCATGTAGACCCTCAAAATAATATTTGTTACTTTGTTTACAATTTAATTTAACAAATGAATGGTTTATGTATTTATATTCTATGGAATTATATTGTACAAAATTTAATAATGAAATACTATTTGTTTTTTATAGTTTGACATTTCAATAATTAATATAACTTACCTTTTCAATTAAATTGATGTTTCTTCCTCTTTAAAATATATTTGTATGCTGCTATTAAGTACACATTCTTTAGATAATGATACACAAATATTTACTAGTCAGCATCATGTAGTGAAATGAAATATGAGATCTATTGCACATGGCTCTTTGTTATCAAGACATTTGAACATTTACTAAGAGCAAAAAAGTGCTATCTGACAGATAGCACCTTTTGGCTCTACACTTATGCAGATAGCACCTTTTTGCTCAGAATTTTTTTCACATTTGCAGATAGCCCCTTATTGAATAAACACATAGAGAATTTATGAGGGTACCAACGTATAAGATATTTTTACATGTTGAAGAAATAATTCTTCTGATTAATTTTCTGTAAAAATGTCAAAATGGGTGAAAAATGCAGATAGCCCCTTTTTGCTCTGAACCAACGAGTTATGGGTATTTGATGATAGGTTGGTCTGTCTGGTATTTTTTTCCATTATAAGGAAGGGCACAACCTATTTGCGCTAATTACTGTTACTTCAACATATCAATTGTGCCTATGTATTATTTTCCTACATTTAAAATTCTCAAGAAAACAGAGCTCAAAATCGCTAATTTCACCTATACGATAAATTAATTTGACCTTTAAGTTACCTTTACATTACCTCAACATACTGGTAATACATCATATTGACTAATGTCAGTCCTTGAAATGAAAATTTGAATTTAATGGTCCAAATCAAATTCTTGAATTTAACTTTATATAGTTCTAAATAAAAACTGAAAAATTTATTGGTCTGAACAAAATTTTACTCTTCTTGGTCCGGAGGACAGGTGTCCATCATGATGACTGTGATGTGAATACTTTTCAGGAAGTTTTCAATTCTTGAATAATATTTTAGTAGTAAATTGTCTTTTAACACATCACAATGGAAATTTCCATTAGCAAAATAGAATCTAGCAAAGGAAAACCAGTGATAATTGTTGATGGTCACAAATTTCGACAAAGTTTTTATAAAGAAAAATGGGGATATCAGTTAAATCAATGTGCAGCAAAAATCAATACAGATGATGCATGTTCTGCAGTATTAGGTGGAAATTTAGAACATGTCCATAGCAAACATATATTACATTTTATTTTGTAGCAAATGATACCTGAAATTTTTTAAATGTATTGGCAGAAACGTAGTATTAACGAAATGAGTTATAATGTAATTTAATCATGAAAAGTGAAAAGTAATTGTAATGTAATCAATTACATTTCATAGTAATCGACCCCAAGTCTGGTTGTGGTGCAAATGGTTGCATTTTTGGCACAAACAGATAATGTCCATAAGGAAATAGGTTTGTGTATGTCTATGATAACCCTGATGACAGTTGATGATTTTCAATATGTAGCATACATATTATGTGGCAATTATGATTATGATATTGAAACCAGAAATCGATAATTTGATAAGCTTGCAGTGACTGTTTGTTTTCCACTACACATGTATAAGATTTTCATTGTAAAATCTTGATACACTAGAATTGTGAGCCTCTCATGATCCTGAGACTCAGTAGGAAATATATTTAATAGTAAGATAATATTTTTCACTATTATCCATGTCCCCTATTATGTGCTAGAATTTGATGATATATATATATTGTATAAAGAAGCTTAAATACTAAGTTAGAATGTGCTGTCACCATGCTCTGATGGCACTGACCATCTCACACATCTGTTTGATGTTGAGACAAAAAATCATTTCCTTGTCAATTTAAACTGGTCAGTCTTGTAGATGTTGTTGGTCCCTTATGATGTTTCAGAACCAGTTAAAGCACTATTGCAATAAATTATTACTATTAATTTTAATGAATTGAGGAAAGATTTGTGGATTTTTTTAATTGGATCTCTAAATTAAAGATATGAATCAGTCAATTTGGTAGTAAGCAAAAGACTTCAGGCATTACTACATGTGTACCTAAAGCAGAAAAGTCTAGACGTTATTTAAAAAAAAACTATTATTCATCCAACATGGCTGCAGTTGCTATAGATAGATTAGAGGAGTAAAACATACTTGCAGTGCCAATAAACCCACCTTTTTTCACCAACTGAGCTGAAATTTGAACATTACATTTTAATTCTTATTTATTTAAAGATATTACATGTGGTTACTTTAAAATTTATAATTTTAATGATTTTTTGCAAAATAAGGATTTTTAACAAACATAGTTAATTTGAAAATCTTTTCTTCTGAAACTACTGTGCTAAATTAAACCTAATTTGATTTTGGTAGTTCTTATTTTATCACCTTTCAAAAATATTGCAGATTTCTATCCAAAATAGCAGCCACTATTCAATATATCGTAACATAGGACCCCATCGAAAAATGTTGCAAATACCTGGTACTCTCCTCTCAAAAAACTAACCGAAGTAATGGAATCCAAACTGTTTATCGAGGATCATTGGAAGGTCCCACAAAATGTTTGTGTTTTTATCTATTTGAAAACCAAGATGGCTGCCACCCCTTGACATATTTTAAGATAAGATGACTGATCCTTTGGGAAAATGTAACAAATGTTTTCTCAAAAAGTGGTTCACTGATGACAATGTACATACAATAAAAGACCATGATGCTTTAAAAAGTTTGTTTTTTCGTCAGTAGGGAAAAAACATGATTCTGCTCCTGCTTGACATAATATAACATGGAACCCTATGAAAAAAGAAAAAAAATGTATGATGCTCTCAGAGGGTGTACATGTTGTTGTACTGATGAAACTCAAATTGTACATTAATGATCATGTTATGGTCCTTAAAAAGTTGTCTTTATTATGTTGATTGGAAAATCCAAGATTGCCACTACCACTGGCCATATAGGTTAACATAGGGACCGTTTTGGAAAAATGCTTTAAAGACTTCTCAGATAAAACCAAGTGACAACTATACATGGGGGATTTTTCAAAATTAGGATGAAAATTTTAGATGACTGTCATTGCTATTTATTGTTAAATGTAAGATTTTATAGAAATGTCCAGAAATCTTCTTCTTAGTGACTGCAATAAGTTATTGAAGTGATTCTTTACCAATTAACTGCATACTTTTTTATGATTTTTTTCCCCTCCAGTATTCAGCTAGTTTAAAACAATGATAACCAGATGAGTGATGCAGGCTCCTGGGAGCCTCTGGTTAAAAATATCATGCAGATTTTTATTATTTGTGATTCAAAGTCTATCAGATTTTTGTAAATTTTGATACTTATTTTTGTTTGAGTATTGCAACAAGCAAATGGAAAGTGTCAAAATGGGTATATATAGACAAAATTATATTTAATGTTAATATTTTTAAGACAATCAAAAGTTTCATTTACTTGACTTTGAAATTCATTATTTGCTCACCTGATCCAAAGGGTCGTGTGAGGTATTGCTATCATTTTGGGTCCGCAGTTGTCTGCAATACTTTTACTATTTAATCGTCTTGTCTGAAACCATTTGGCCAATTGGAACCAATGTGGTAGGAATGTTCATTTAATGGTCCTCTACAAAGTTTATGTTTTTGTTCGATCGGAAATCCACCTCAGACTCCAGAGTCCCCAAAGTGTCAAAAAGAGTGTTTTCTTTCTTTGTATGTGGAGCATTTATTTTTCAAGTAATTTTGATTGATTGTTTTTCTTTATGCTCATTATGATATTCTCGGTATGAAGTATGCCAACAAATTGTGTATGGTTCTTACACTTTACAAGATAAAAGGCAGTCAAAATGGGCCAATACCCAAATTTTAAATTTTTATTGTTTCAGTAAACTAATACAATAATTTTGCTTGCAATCATTGAATAATCAGTTTAAAATGTTAAGTAAGAAGAATTATTCAAGAAATACTCATATTCACTTACATCAGTAGCCCTAATTGTAAAAAATGTATTGTATATTTATCCTCGAAGTGTATAGCAGAGTAAATAGATGATCAAATTGAAGAGTGACTATCGCTACTAACGTTGTGAGTTCGAACCTTGCTCAGGCAAGGTGTACTCTCATTGTATTCAATGTTATGTGATGAAGTTTGTCAGTGGTTTTCTGCGGGTACTCCGGTTTCCTCCACCAATAAAACTGACCAAGATATAACTGAAATATTGTTGAAAGTGGTGTTAAACACCATAAACTTAAACCAACCCATCAAATTGAAGAGTCTATTTAAAAATGTATAATTGAATTTAAACAAATCTGATATTTTTTATTGTAAAATATTGGAATCTTAACATCAAAAAGTGTATTTATTATCTGTGTGAGTTTGTAATATCAAACAATCATTAGTGCGTTCAGTACTTTGATTTTGAGTTACAGATGGATTGTCTTTCATTCATTGGTGTACTCGAAACAACATTATGTGATCAAGTTTGTCAGTAACTTGTGACAGGTTGGTGGTTTTCTCCCGGTACTGCGGTTTCCCCCGCCAATAAAAATGAAATATTGTTGAAAGTGGCGTTAAACACCATAAACTCAAAACCATCTTTCATTCATTGGATGTAATAAGCATGAGAAAAACTGTCATTTTACTTTTTATTTGTGAAGGAAACATTATTTATCTTGTTGTTTTTCACCTCACTTTCATTATATTGTTTTAGGTTAAACCCAGTGATGACAGCAAATGAAAAACATAAAATAGAAAATATTAAAAATATGTTTTCAAACTTTAATAGTAAAAAAGTGTTGTTCAGGATTGTAATAACAAAATAAGTGTTGAATGAATTTTTGGCACAATTATACAAATGTTGAAAAGTAGAGTGTGTACATATTGTAGTCTAAAGTACTTTTACCCTTTATACAATATGGACTTTGATCCTGTCTTTGACACTCCCATAAAGTATTAAGTGTCTGTCTCACAGAAAACCTTGCAAACTCATAACATAATGATATTTTCAAAACCTTATGAAATCTTGTCCATGAAATACCTTTGGCCAAGTACAATTAACACACAAAATATTTTTTTCAAATTTTATTATTTGACTGAATTATTTGGGTTTTTTGATTTATCCAGTATTTCAATATATAATGAAGCAAAAACAATGAATTTTACAATATTTCAACCTCCAATATATCTTGCATAGCATAAAATGTGTCTGTCTCATATAATATACAGGATTAATCAACTTTCACTGTATCATTTAACATAATATACTCAATATTTGGTCGCATGGATTTTTTACAGGCCACACTTTAATATACCCATAAATCAGTAAATGGCCTTTTATGCAAAAATTGTACATATATAACAGGAAATATCTCCCTTGGGGGAGAAAATAAAAATATCCCTTTTTTTCGATATAACTTTGTTTTCATACAAAAACATATAAAAAATCCACCTTCGGCAAATTAAGATAAAATGGTGAAAATAAGGACAAAAGTTTAGTACATGTGCACTTAGCCGAAAATGGACAAGGTGAATAAGAAAAACAGTAGAGCAATGTTAATGCTCAATAAGTACCAAAATATCAATACAGAAGTTATGTATAGTATTCCAGAGGTATAACAAAGAGTTTAATGAAGATATAAAATTAAGGTGCATTGTGGTTTTGGGGGGGTGGGTGGGACGATTGCATCCATTTTGTGCATCTGGCTAAAATGGAATTTATATTAAAACTTTGTTTTCAAAATGATCTAATAAGATTTATTGGTGATAAATTAGATAAAATAAGTAAACTCATTTTAGTTTGTATGAGGTATTTCATACTTATTGAAATTTCATATTTTATAAGGGGAGATAATTTGTAAAGAAACAATAGGGAAAATCACATTTTCGCAATTTTTAAGAATAGGGTCTGTGACTGCTATTTTTTATTTCATACTTTTAAATTGTTTAATGAAAAATATCTGTTGCTTAATTTTTCATCTAAATCTACCATTTGCTTTATTTAAAAAAGTAGACAATTTTTTTTTCCCCCAAACAATCAATATGACTATTTTCAAAGTCTTCACTGAAGTCACGAGATCAATAATCAATTGGTTTTTTTAGGTTAAAATTCTAAAGCCAATTTGATCATCAAACTTTCAAAGTAGCTTGAGAATAATATTGATTATTCTCCCCCCCTTTCCAAAATAAAAAAAAACCTTATCTTAATCAAAGTGCTGACAGCAATGATTGTAATGCCCACCCACCACA
Organism: Bathymodiolus brooksi; assembly: GCA_963680875.1. Taxonomy (NCBI): domain Eukaryota; kingdom Metazoa; phylum Mollusca; class Bivalvia; order Mytilida; family Modiolidae; genus Bathymodiolus; species Bathymodiolus brooksi. Next base: position 87,971,837 of record OY804581.1, on the reverse strand, counting down.
ATATACTATTGTATGGGATTGAATCATTTCTGTGAGATGCAGCTTAAATGTTTGAATAATGAAACTATAATAATTGAAATTAAGTTAATCCTATTGTTAAATAGTAAAGAAAACAAATGCCATTACAATAAACATGAATTTGCAGCCAGCTCCTAAACAATTTTTTAAAAAACAATATACAATGTATATGTGATTGTGTTAAAATAAACTGATTTTTTTTTGTCCTGTCCATCATGTCCTACAAGAGATCATGAAACTTCTCAATAATACGTTTATATTTCTGAGGTTGTTATTTCATGGATACATTTGTATGTATCTAAAGCCTTCTCTTATACTCTTAGATAATCACAGAGTACAAGTTTAAATATGTTGGATTTGTAAATTTCGGTAGATAGGCCAAGAAATTGGCAAGTTGATATTCTTATTATCAGAACAAGAAATGTGTGCATCACAAAATACGCCTGTCTATCTAAATTATTAGGGATCTCTATGCATAGTCAAGTGGTGTATAATATGACGTCAGGGGAATCATGTGGCCAAGTTTGGTAAAGATCCAATATACAGAACTAAAGTTATCATGTGGAAACGACCCTGTTGTCAAAAATTCTATTTATAGTAATGGTGACTTTTGACCTAATGACCCCAAAATAAATAGGGTTATTCCCCTTCCACGGGGGAATCATGTGGCCAAGTTTGGTAAAGATCCGATATACAGAACTAAAGTTATTGTGCGGACGCATGCCCGCCATACCAATCACATAATACGCCTGTCTCGAGACGGGCGTATGTATAAAAATGATATTCCATCAATATGAAATGTGTACTATTTACATTTTGTACAATTTATTCTCACGTTTATAATCACTATGCCCCCCCTCTCATGACATAAAATGGACCTAAAAACTAGTTGTAGAAAAACAATATATTTAATTCTTAGCAATATAATTTGTTGGTATTCATAGATATTGTTTGTTAACATTCAATGAAAGTTTGATAATACTCAGGACCACTGAGGGATTAACTTTATTGGAAGAAGAAGAAGAAGAATACTGACAAAATATTTAGAATGTTCAGTTATGACTAGCCGCTCCAAATGTTATCACAAAAATTGATTGATAAGATGACTAATGACATTCGTTATCTTGGTTCTGTCCTGGTATTAGATGTTGTCATGGTGATGAAGGGTTCATGGATGACTTGGTCTTTATCTTCAATAGTAGTTCTTGATGTATCTTCTGTGGACTATAAAAAACAAAAAAGATGACATTACTTAAGATTTGCTGACCTTTTTTCTTATTATAATGTCAGTGAACTCTGCTCACATTTTGTGTTCTCTATACTCATCCCCCACTGTTATTTTAGTATATAATTATAAGGCAGACATCATGTAGAAATTTGAGGGGTTTAATGGTGAACTTTCATTATGTCATTTATGAAAACTGATTTTTTTTTTACAGAAAATCGTAGAATATTATATACAAATGTACCTTTAAAAGGAAATATTTAAAAAAATATCTGATTAACATGTATGAAAACTCTGCAAATATTCTCCTAAAATAAATATTACCATTCTTGATGCAAATAATTATCCAATCCACTCCCTCTTTATTAAATTCTTTCCAGTATACAGATATTTCATATTGTAATATTTATTTATTTGTTTATATGAAGTGATGTTATTTTTTTTCTTGTTTTTATCCTGTACTTTGTAAACCTTCACAAAATTCTATATTACTGGGAAATTATTTTTATTTTTTGTATGTATCATCAAACTATTAATTTTAATACATCATGAAAGGTATATGCACCTTACTTATACAGAAGTTATGACATGTATGACACAAATCTAAATGTCTACGAATATCTTGCTGTCTTTATCCCCCAAAATTGATACCAAATTATATTTTTTAACATTTCAGAAACAATAAATACTGAACTGACTTTTAAATTTAAGTCTTTGGGATCAAATTCTAGATATGATCTGATGTGAAAGATAAAACAAAATATTTAATTTACTAATTGTTCCGGGAGGGTATCCACCAAATCCACCACCACCAAATCCTCCACCACCACCAAATCCTCCACCACCAAATCCACCACCACCACCAAATCCTCCACCACCACCAAATCCTCCACCACCACCCAATCCTAGTCCACTTCCAAGTCCATTAAATGCACCGCCTAGTGCACCGAGAGCAAGTCCTCCAAACAACAGATCACTTCCTGTAATCTGGGCATTGGCATGGTAACCACAGAAGAGCACAATGATGGAAAGAACTAGAGCAATCTTCTTCATTTTCTGTTGGAAAAAAAAATCAAAATGTATTGATACATGTAGTTGTAAACACTGATCTACACTTAAACCTGCCCATATGGTCACCTCTATTTAAAGCTCAATTTTCTTGTCCTGTCATTTAAGAGGCCACCTGTCTAATAAGGCAACTTTTTCTTTGTCTCAAGGGTGACCTCTTAATACAGGTTTGAGTGCATAAATAATGTTCTGCAGTTGGAATGATGATAGGTAAAGAAAAAAACATGTACCCGGTATGTAATTGTAGAATGTTTATTGTTGATAATATGTACTATATATATATATTGTCGTAAAATATATAATTTATTTGTATGGACTTTAGAAATAGGTAGAAAAGTGAGCATTTGGCAAGCTTTTCTGTCCTGTTTCACAAAGAGTGTAAATAATCTGGGGAAGGATATATAAGAATACCCTTGTCAACCTTTCCATCATACTTCTGTTTTAACTATATGAACTATTCATGTGTTTAATAAATAACATTTTGCTTGAGAATTCCTTGACTGAATTCTTTTTATTTTACATACTTAATGCTTCCATCTCTTAAATTTTTAATGATAAAAGAAAACTACAAAAGTATTTAAGATAAATATTACATGAGTAGATCCATTTCATTTATATACTTAATGATTCTGTTTGTTAAATTTTAGGTGAAATAATGTTGTTTTCTTTTTTGGCAAAAAAATAAAGAATTTTGAGAATTGCATTTAAACATTTAATGAACTACTGAAGATTTTTACTAAATGAATTGCCCTTGCATGTTTCTATTTTATTTACATACTTCATGATTCCATTTGTTATATTTTTGGTGAAGAAATAGAAATAGATTGGGGAAAAATTCCAGAATTTTAAGAATTGTTTATTAAACTTGAATGAACCGAACCACTGGAGGTACCTAATGAATTAATGGAGTCCTTTTATATAAATTCTTGTTGATTCCATCTGCTACATTTTGGGTGGAAAAAAAAGGGTTTTTATTTTAAACTTGAGTGGTTCCTATCATTTTTTTTAAAGTCTATTAGCAAAGTTTTAAATTCTTAAAGCACACAGCTTATATATTACACTTTTTCCATAGGTTGAGTAAGGGGTTCATGTGTTTAATGCCACTTTCAACAATATTTTATTTATATTGTGGCAGGTTTTTTCATAGGTTACACTGCACTTGTGAAAATAGAGTTCTTGTCATATTCAAGACTACAGATTTGACATACAATACATGTATATATATTCCTTCCTCTACCAATTTCTTTTCAGCATATTTCAAACAATTACATGTAAGAGGGGAGGGGAGTCCTCCATGAGCATCTTTTCTCATTAACTCTATATGTTTTTACAGAAATGTTTATATAGGGTTTTTTTTTTTTTTTTTTTTTTAACGTTTATATAGGTAATGATATTTTTTTAATTGAATTTTTTTTCCCACTGTAGAAAAAGAAATGGACACATCTCCTTTTATATTTAAAATAACAAAATAGGAAATATAGAAACTACTGTAAGAATTCTTACCTTGTATATATGTATAGCTGGTATGATTCAGATGTCCATTGTTACCTGTATATATACCCATGTTACCTGTTTTTTTAGTATGCTATTAGTATCCATTGTGTCATAATAAACTGCACCCTGTAGTTGTAACGGTCAAAGAATATGTAAAAAAAAATACACTGTCATTTGTAATGATGTCATTTAGACAAGATTTGCACTGTCTATCTGTCTGTTTATATTGTTGTGTTGAGTGTGAAACAAACATTCTTACAACAGCCTTCATCTATACAGGGATAGTTCTGAGTTACATGATGGGGAAAAAATATGATAATAATAAAAAAAAAAATATTTATGTGTCATGCATCAGTTTACATATATAAACATGCACAATAAAAATCAAAACAACAAAATAAAACTCATGTTGGTCCATATACTGACCTATGAGACACTAAAACACTCAAACATTTTACTATTATGTACTGTTAATCCAAACCCAGGTCATTTTGATGACTTCAATTAAGCTTTACCACTTCTTTTTCATAATCTGCCTTCTACATGTGTTTTAATTTTTCCTTGATATTTAGTTTTTTTTCTAGATTTCCATGTGCCAAGTCAAGTTAAGGTCTATTTCATACAACACAGTTTAGAAGTTAATTTTAGAAGACCTTGCTCATACCCACACTTCTTACTTTTAAGTAATGACAGGTTTTTGTCTCAATTTTTATAGGATATTTTGTTTTGGCCCTTTGGTTTTCTTGCTCCCAAAGATTTAAGAATGATTTGGCTTTTAAATATTTTGGCTTTGAGCGTACCTGAAGGTTATTCCAGAAATGCATCGTGCACATTAAATTTCATATCTACATTTTTATTGGTAGTCTGTTAAATTCTAATTTTATTTTTTATGTCAACTGGATTCATTATACTTGTCATGGGGCCGTCGTGGCCATGATCGTATGGTAGTTGGATTTACAACTACCTATGCAATCGGTGCCTATCACCACTGATGTTGTGAGTTTGAATCCCACTCAGGGCGAGGTGGACAACATTATGTGATAAAGTTTGTCAGTGACTTGCGACAGGTTGGTGGTTTTCTCCGGGTCCTCCGGTTTCCTCCACGAATAAAACTGACCACCACGATATAACTGAAATATTGTTGAAAGTGGCATTAAGCACCATGGAACCAGCCAACCACAATCATTCTACTTGTAAATGAAAATATTTACACTTAAACCACAAATATAAAGATTTTCTTTTTATTATTTACAGTTAAAGAAGTACAACAGGAAATGTGAATTTCTGCTCCATAATATAGAATACCTGGCTACCATAGCAACGGTAACATGTAAAGGATACAGCTATCCTCATTCTGAACTGAGTCACATGTGGAAACAGGTTCTACTCAATCAGTTCCATGATGTTTTACCTGGGTCATCTATAGGTTTGGTAAGTTGTTCAACATGTTCTCTACAGTCATGATCAACCTTACTCTGATTACAGGGTAGTTTGACCTTTGGTTACTTGTTGAAATACACTTGTTACAACCTTGTTACCATTGACAAAATGTCACTAATATAATGTATAGTAAATTAAGGAGCTACAGAAACATGAGATTGCTCACAAAGGGTTGGAAGGTTGTTTTAAGACTGTTTGGTCTTAACATCTATTGAATCACAAACTGCATCAGTGGTGTAATGGTTAGCATGCTGGCCTCGAGTGTGGTAGGTCTTGGATTGAAGTCCCAATCGGCTCAAATCAAAGACTATTAAAATTGGTAATTGTTGCTTTTCTGCTAAGCACTCAACATTAAGGAGTGAAAGCAAATACTGATTGGTTCGGAAACAGGATAAAGTGTCTGTGTGGAGCGACATGTCTACCTACAGACTGTTGTTTCAGTGAGCTAGCACTATAAGAATCGAACTAAGCGTGTTGGTCAAGTACAAAGTGGGCATCCATTTACTGTAACATGTTTTCACCATGATATAGCTGAAAGATTGCTCATTTAGCGTTAAACAACAATCACTCACTCACTATTGAAACACAAGTAAAACGGTATTCTTCTACAAGGTGTATGTACACTATTAAATAATCTAATTTTCACAATTAATGCATTGCTTTTCGCCATGGACACTATTTCAAAATTATGTTAAGAACGCTTTTATTTTCACCAAATATGACTTGTTAATTAATGGATTTTTAATATGAGTAACTCGACAGGAACAGCTTATCTTTCCAGAGCACCCAAGTTGATGTCTTAAAGACTTTTCTTTTAATCAAAGTTATAATTATTATTAACATTCTGGAAATGAATCTTTAAAAACTGTTTATTATACTGTTTTACCTCTGTCCGTCCTTCTGTCCATCTGAAGATATTTTTCGTCGCATTTTTCTCAGCAACTATTGATGGCAGAAATCTAATATTTGGTCACAAGCTTCATATAGGTACCCCATATCGTGGGAAGTGTTTTTTGACCCGTCAGATTCCAACTTTGTTGATTTTTTTCGTCACATTTTTCTCAGCAACTATTGATGGCAGAAATCTGATATTTGGTCACAAGCTTCATATTTTGGACCCATCAGATTCCTACTTCCTGTTTGCCGACTTGGTTGGTTTTTTATACACATTGAACATATATGCGGGGGTATGATAAGTGAGCATTAGCTCTAATGCTCACATCTCATCTTGTTTTTCTTGTTACTATTGTTTTTATTTTATTTTTTCAGGTATTTCAAGATGCTGTTAAAATGTATAAAGGTTTGTAAGAATTTTTAAAGATTTTGCTAGATAATGAAATATGCAATAATTTGACTATTGGTCAACAATAGAATATGTAATATGTTGGCTATACTAGATTGATAATAGAATGATTATTTTTTTGGGCTACATAAAATTTGTAAGCTTGGCCATAGCTAGGTTGATAATATTTGGGCTATACTGGGTAATTTGAAAAAAATATTTAGGTTAATAATGAAATAATTAAATTTTATGCTATAGGTTCATATTAAGAAAAGCAATACAAAATTTCAATGTTTGGGCTCAGTTTAATAATAAAATATGTAATCTTTGTCTTTGGGCTATAAGATAATAATAAAACATGCAATATTTTTGCTATAGGTTGATAATAATATATTGAATTTTTGGACTGGAATTTCATGTACAGCAGCTTAACTCCAATTTATCAGACAGTTCTTTAGATTGTCATAGGATTTTTATACATATATTTTCTTACCTTCTCCATATTTTTTGTTTACAGATGTGGAGAAAACATATAATGAATTACTGGATCAGGTTTCTGCAGTATTGTTCAATAACAAAAACAAATCTGAGGGTTCCACTGTTGTTGTCAATACACTAGGCTGGAAGAGAACAGAGGTCATCTCATTGGATGATAAGGGTCAAAGTCCTTCCAAGAAACAACGTAGTTCAACAGAAAACACTGACACACAAATAGACAGCTTTGGTAACACTTTAGGTAAATAATATAATTCTTCTGTATTTTTAAAATAATTGCTAATGTTCCTAACACTGGAGGCAAAAACATATCAGTATAATTGTAATATAAAGTAGGTCTGACATCTCAGTTTAGCCAATCTCAACAATTATTTCTCCCACCTCAATAAAGGCTATATAAAAATTAAATGCTCTATGGTTATTGTTTTCCAAAATGAAAAGGAATGTAAATGAACATAAGAGAAAGTCCCATGTTACCCTTGGAAACAAATTAACATTTATCATTGTCCTTCATTTTACAGTCATGGAAGGGTTTTCAATGATGACTTATAATGTTTTATTTAATTTTCACAAGATAGTTTGTATATACCTCTCTATTATGGCATCATGTTGTCTGTCCATCTGTCAATCCATCAGGTATTAATTTGTCATTCATTAACTCTACTTTGCCATGATGGACTTTCTTCAAACTGAGGGTCTGTATTTTTAATGATTTTCATTTTTGTGGTACAGAATTATGGGACTTTGTTCCATGAAAAATAGATTTTCATCAAACTAGTGTCGGAATACTTTTTTACCATTTTGTTTCTCCGGTGTTATGGGACTTTGTTAGATGAACAATTGTCTTTTCTTAAACGTTTTATGTGCTTATTCAAGCTTGCTGTGACTGATTTTCTACAAACATTACCACATTATTAAGAATGAGATCTGAGAGTTTTTGGACGATATACTGGTATATCATGTGCATATGGCACAGCTGTTTGTTAGATATTCCATACATTGATGACAGCCATATTTAGTCATGTGTCAGAATATTTGGCAATATACAGATGTTTTTCCCATTGAGAGGTTTTTGAGATTCTGAATTTTTTTCCTACAATTTATAAAAGAAATCTTTTATAGCAAGATTTCCAATCAATACATGTTTGCCATTGATATTTATTTTATAATTTCAGCTCTTGTTGAGGTCAAAGGTTATGGACACTCGGTATACAAACCAATATCTTATCAACATCCTACACATGCTTATAAAAAGGTATAAAAACTGAATAAAATACAGAATGTAATTGTGCAACTCTTTCAACGTGAAGATTTTGACTGTCCTGATTCTGTGGTAGTTGAATTTACTGCTACCTTAGTATTCAATTCAGTGTCAATTATTGCAAGATGTGAATTCAATTTCCATCATTTCAATTCAAATTTATGTGAAAAATTTGTCAGTGAATTGAGACACTTGTTAATGGTTTTCTGTTGGTACTCTGTTTTCCATTTATTTTTAATAACTGTAGAAACAAGTAGAAAAGTTATCCTTTGGCAAACTTTTATGGCCTGTTTTGGTTCGAGTGCAGATAAATTTTATTTTACCCCTACAATGTAAGGATATTGTGTTTATCCTGCAATGTCATAAAGTTTAAAACAACTGTCAAATTTTACTGAAAAGAGGAGAAACAGGCTTAGTTGTAATAGTTTTCTAGGGTGTCCTCTATCACATCTGTATTTCTATTACTATAGTTTCTTGTTTCACTCTACATGAATTAGGTCCCAGAGAAGTTTATTAGGTCCAAGACTAAATTACAGTAAAGTTTATTTGATACCTTATTAGTATTAAAAATCTTATAATTGGCAGAATAAATGATTACCTCCCTACTTTAGCAATCACAGTTGTTTTAAAGTCTTAAATACAGTTAGCAGATCATAGCCTTAACAAATAATTTTGATAAGTGCTATTTGAGTCAGCGTTTAACATTTTGAACAACTTCTTATGAAACATGAATTTAAATGCCCCTTTTTGATTAGATTCCTGTTTATCTTGGTCTGGTACCCTGTATTCATAGTTGATAAAGTTTAACTCACAATTAATACTGGTTATTTCCAGTGTTAACTTTGACAATAACTAAATGAATTACATGTATATATAGACTTAACCTTGATAAATGTCTGAAGGTCGAAACGTTGTATAAAATAAAAGACTAATAATGTTGAACATTTAATATGTCATTTTCCCTGTCTGGAAAAGAAAATTGAACTAGTACATAAATTATGAAAGCGAAAATTGATTTTACAAATACAATTGATTTCTTTCATTTACAGGGAGATCTATATTGGTTGAAGAACAGAGGAGTAAGTGCTGCCTTTGATAAAGTGGGGAGAATGATACAACTTCACTTACATGGAAGTGAAAGGTAACACTCGTCTTATTTCTCTGATTGTGAAAAAAATGTGTTGTATTGCTTTGTTAAATGAGTAAAATAAAATAAATACATGGATTGCTTATGTTATAACACTTCTGTACATGTGAAAAATTTCTAAATGATCTCTACATTTTGTTTACATCCATCATTTACCATCTGCATATTGTCAACAATACAAATAAATAACAATAACCAAACGGAAATATTTGAAGAAAATACAATATAAAATTATAATTTATGTAAAGTATTTCTTAATAAAGAACAACACAACATCATCAAGAATAAAGAATCAACAAATTTACATAAATGTTGCTACATCAATTTTCTTGTAACAGCAAGTCCCCTGTCCTCTAATCAGATATTTAAACAATTGACTTTTATTTGGTTCAAAAGGGCTCCATTGTAATTCTTCTGACTATAAAAAAATGTATGGATGTGAAGAGCAAAATAAAGTTTACCAAAAAAAAAGTGAATGTTTTATCAATTTGATATTGTTTACATGTTATTCTGTACTATTTTATATGACATTAGTTATTGAATAGGATTTCTCAAATGGAGAAAAAATAAATATTTTGCTATTAATGAATTACAGCTTTTAAAACTCTCAGATTCCAATCAGAAAGAAGATTTTAATCCATTCCTTGAGACATCTTATGCATATTTCTCATTTTATTTTAAACAGAAATGCTATTTCTAAGAATCACTATGGTAACCAGTTTGTTATATTTGATGACATACCATTATTTTGGGATGCCTGGGATGTAATGGATTATCATCTGGAGACCAGGTACGGGATGCATATATTGAGAAAAAAAAACTATTTTTGAGAAAAAACAAGATTAGCGTACTCTGACAACTACTGTTTTGTGCTGGCAAAATTATAGGAAACATGACTGTCAGGGAATTCAAGTCATGATTAAATTGGCAATGAGGGTTTTTATTCAACCCATTCTTTTTTGTGTCCATGACAATAAAAATGGAGAAAATACTAAAAACTTTGTTTCTGGATGAAATATTGAGTTTTGGTTGACAAAAAAAAATTCCTATAAATTTCATCCTTTTATGAATGAATAGCAGGAGTCAGTTCCATTAGCCAATCAAATTACACCATTTTGTCATTTACAGTTAATCAAACTGTTGATAACTTTCATATGATTTCATCCTGAAGAACAGGGCTAACAGAGAGAATTTTCCATATGAGTGAAACATATTACAATCATCAAAGTTTGGTGGAATCGGAGAACAATTAATTTTGTAAAATAAAGTGAAATATAAAAACAGCATATTTCCGTTGTATTTCATTGCATAATTGACATATGTGAGACAACAGTATGTGACTATCTCACAAGAGATGTCTTCATCAAGAAACACTACATATCTCACTTTTTAAAGGTCCAGGTGTGAGGAATTTGCACTTAGTAGATCATAGGCTAATTGTTAAATACTGGACAAGGGTTAGGGTTATGGCAATTAACGCCCCTTTCAGCAATTTTCAGTTATATCGTGGTGGTCAATTACTTGTTTAATACTGTATGAACTATATGTATGTGTAATATAGTATGAATTATAAATTGACTGAAGCTTTAACATATCTCAATATGTTAAGAAAATTGTATCTTTAATATTCTTATATAGAAAACCATTGTCTGAAGCAATGCAGCATGTGAAGATTTTAGATGAGGGACCAATTAGGGCTTCTTTAGAGGTAGATTATTTTTTGATTTTTAGGTTCTTTCTGAGTAAATTGTACACTGGTCAATCATTTAGATAAAAGTATTATATATATTTGTGAAATATAGAACTTATACCATAAAAAACAAAGCATGGTTGCTTATTACCTTATGTAGATATGCATATTATTACAGTTTGATCTCTTGTGGCAGGTCAGTGGTTTTCACTGGGTACTCCGATTTCCTCCACCAATAAAACTGACCGCCACTATATAGCTGAAATATTATTGAAAGTGGCGTTAAACACCCCAACCCTAACTCTAATGATTTGATGTGTTCATTTTTAAAGGAGTTATTACTCTTTTTGACTTTGAATAACCATAGTTACAGTCATTTGGACTTTACAATAGCAGGGGCGGATCCAAGATTTCAAGTTGGGGGGGGGGGGGCACACTTAAAAAAATTGCGCCGAGCGGTATTTCGTGTGAAAAATCACGATTTTACGCCAAAAAATCAAAGGGTCATGTGAGGTATTGCCATCACTTGGCATCCGTCGTCCGTCCGTTAACTTTTCATATTTTAATCTACTCCTCTGAAACAACTGGACCAAATTGAACCAAACTTGGCAGAAAGCATCTATATAAGGTCCTCTATAAAGTTTCTTCATTTCGTCCCATTCCGCCAACAAATATGGCCGCCAAGGGCAATTCTTGTTTCTGATTGGCTAATGTTAAAAAAATCTTCTCCTCTGAAACTGCTTTGCCAAATGGAGCCAAACTTGGCAGGAAGCATCTATGTAAGATCCTCTATAAAACTTCTTCATTTAATTCCATTCGGCCAACAAACATGGCCGCTGTTACTAAAAATAGAACATAGGGTAAAATTGCACGTTTTTGGTAACAACTCAAAAACCGTTAATAATATCAGAAATCTGACATGGGTAAAAATGATCAGCACAGGAAGATCTAACTACCCTGAAATTTTGAAGAAAATCTGATTACCTATCTTGGAGTTATTGCCATTTTTTCGTCAAATTTTCAAAATTTTAATACTTTTCGTTTTTTATTTCAAAAACTATAAGAGATAGACGTTAAGTTTAAACAGCAAACATGTGCAGCATGTCAAGATCTACATGCCCTGCAATTTTGAAGTAAATCTGATTACCCGTCTAGGAGTTATTGCCATTTTTTATTTTTTTTATTTAAACATTTTTGTCTGATATTTCAAAAACTATTAGAGATAAAGGTTAAATTTAAATTGCAAACATGTGCAGCATATTAAGATCTACCTACCCTGTAATTTTGAAGTTAATTTGAGTACCCAATTTGGAGTTATTGCCCTTTTTTTCATCAAATTTTCAAAATGTTAATACCTTTTGTCCTTTATTTCAAAAACTATAAGAGATAGATGTTAAGTTTAAACAGCAAACATGTTCAGCATGTCAAGATGAACCTAGCCTACAATTTTAAAGTAAATCTGATTACCCATCTTGAAGTTATTGCCCTTTTTTCATCAAATTTTAAAAATGTTAATACTTTTCATCCTTTATTTCAAAAACTATAAGAGATAGATGTTGAGTGTAAACTGAAAACATGTTCAGCTTGTCAAGATCTACATGCCCTGCAATTTTGAAGTAAATCTGATTACCCGTCTAGGAGTTATTCCCCTTTTTTCATCATTTTTTAGCTCACCTGACCCAAAGGGCCATGTGAGGTATTGCGATCACTTGGCGTCCATCGTCCGTCCGTTAAATTTTTCATATTTTAATCTTCTCCTCTGAAACAACTTGGCCAAATGGAACCAAACTTGGCAGTAAGCATCTATGTAAGGTCCTCTATAAAGTTTCTCCATTTCGTTCCATTTTGCCTATAAACATGGCCGCCAAGAATAATTCTTTTTTCTGATTGGCTAATGTTAAAAAAATCTTCTCCTCTGAAACAGCTTGGCCAAATGGAGCCAAACTTGGCATAGATGGTCCCTGGGTGTGTCCCTTTTAAAATTGTGTCCGACAGCCCCACTACTCTCCATTCAAGATGGCTGCTGTTTTTTAAGGTAATGATTATCTCCCTTTGAAATTTGCTTCAGTATCATTCTATTGTCAGGTGAGCGATACAGGCTCAGTGGGCTGAGCCTCTAGTTTCCAATGTTAGGGCTGGATGCGCAGCCCCCCCACCTGGATCTGCCCCTGAATAGTAATGTATTTGTATTTTCTTTCAGAAATTCAAGATGGTTTCCCAACAAGACATATCATATAACACAATAGAAAAGTGTTAAAAAGCCTTCTCAGAAACTACAATAAACTCAAACTGTATATAATTGATTCTTGTGTAATAAACAGGTGAATGATACAGCCACTAGTAAGTCTCTATTTCATTTTCCTTTTTGACCCATTAAAGGAAAATTGAGGGGAAAAAAAATAATTATTATATTTAGAAATGAGCCAAAGTCATGGATCTTTATTTGCCGAAACTTTGGTTAGATTGTGATCTTACTGTATTATTTTTTGTTGTAGTTTTCTCTGAAGATAAGTGACAGAAGCTATATAAAGCAGGTTATCAGTCTGGATGTAGAGTCTCCATTTATCAGATTTGATACAGAGGTATAGTGTACATGTGTTTTGATACAGAGGTATAGTGTACATATGTTTTGATACAGAGGTATAGTGTACATGTGTTTTGATACAGAGGTATAGTGTACATATGTTTTGATACAGAGGTATAGTGTACATATGTTTGGATACAGAGGTATAGTGTACATATGTTTTGATACAGAGGTATAGTGTACATATGTTTTGATACAGAGGTATAGTGTACATATGTTTTGATACAGAGGTATAGTGTACATGTGTTTTGATACAGAGGTATAGTGTACATATGTTTTGATACAGAGGTATAGTGTACATATGTTTTGATACAGAGGTATAGTGTACATATGTTTGGATACAGAGGTATAGTGTACATATGTTTTGATACAGAGGTATAGTGTACATATGTTTTGATACAGAGGTATAGTGTACATATGTTTTGATACAGAGGTATAGTGTACATGTGTTTTGATACAGAGGTATAGTGTACATATGTTTTGATACAGAGGTATAGTGTACATATGTTTTGATACAGAGGTATCCTGGTGTTATCTGTTCTAGATAACATAACAAGCTTGTTTGTCCACTTTCCTGTATACACAATAAAAACCTATAATTTTGTTTACATTATTTTGTCATATGTTTTTCTTCATTTACATTCTATCCCTATGTATGCCTCAATAACATTTCACTCCAGACCGATGATTTTAATGTGTGCTAATTTTTGACATTTTGTGTACTACGTCATCTGTTCTCGATAAGTGTGCATTTGTATATATGGTGGGGATTTTTCACAGCTATATTTCCGGTTATACCAGACTTCCCGAAAACCGTCGGTCCTCACCGACAGAAATGTAGTAGGACCGACGATTTCAAAATATATATCGGACCAAATGTCCGGTAAAACATAGATATTTGAAAGGACCGGCGATTGAAATTTATTCCCTCCCAGTTTCCACTGCCAATGGCATTAAATTCCGTTTTCAGTTTTATTAAAATGTCAGACAGAGACTTGAAATTTGTTTATTTATTCTGTCAGACCGACACGTTCCTCTTTGTAATCGAAACTCCTATACAAATGTATGTAAATGTAAACATCCTTTTAGTAGGAACCAGCACCTGCAAAACGTGGAACATTAAAACTGAAATATATTACTGAGCACAGAAATAAGTTGACTTCCACACTCCCCAAGTATCAAAGATTGTTTGTGTTTAATTAAATATGTTTTGAGATGCTTATATATTGAAGATGACAGCAGATTCATATTCTTAATTGAAATTAAAAATGTAGGTAAACCGGAAACTGACATTGATGTATAATATTCGGAAAGTGATCGGACCATTAGATACGGATTGTTGGCTATATCTGCCTTATCTTTTTAGATAAAAATATGTATACAGAAAAACGTTTAATTGAGTTGTTTAATGATCATGACTATAGGTAATCTTGCATTCAGTTCTGACAGGTTATATACAATATTACCAAAAAATGGTGGGACAGACACAAAGCCCATGGGTAAGACAGAACCCCAGTTCCTGTCTGACCCAATGTCAGACAGAATTTTTTTTTTCGCCAACTCTGTAATACCGAATGTTTGGTATAATAGTACCTCAGATTTTGTCCGAAAGGCATTGATCAGTGTTTAATTTTATTTTTAAATTACATAATTTTCATTGTTTTCACTCCTTTTATACATTTCCGGTTTCAATCAAACCCATTTGTGAAGACGATCACGACACGATTGGTTATTTGTATATATATTAGCCAATGACATGACGTCTTTCATACAACCATTGACCTATAGTACAAGGTTATCAAAACAACAAAACTCGAGACACACACTATAAAAGACATAACATATACAATTTTGAACAACACTGAAAACTGAAAATTGAATTACTTTAACCTCTATAAAAACCAGAGGTGAAATCAGGTGCCCAATTGCTAATACTAGGGTAAATCACTCTAAAAAGGCCAAACTAAACATTATGCGTGTGACAGTGAATTTTTTGGGACTTTTTTTTCGGACCGGCAAAATATTTTTCGGACTGACAAGATTTTCATGTCTGTCAGTCCGAATGACTGACAACTTCTCAGCAAGTTTCGGGAAGTCTGTTATACATGACTTGCGTGTACTTAACCTTCATTTCAGTTCACATTTTGTTTACATTGATAACCGGGATTATCTGAAGGAAAATGAGGGAGTTAATCTAGTTTTGGGAATAAGAGAAAGGCTGTAAACTTGGGGTAGAAGGAAACTATGTTTATTTATACCTTAATACGTAACATGGTAATTTTTTTGCTTTGATCAAGCGAGGTGGTGTTCTGTAAGTAAAAGACACGTGTGATTTCGCGAAATCTGTCAAATTGCACACAAACAAAACTATCGAGAATAGATTACTATCGAGAACTGATAATGCCAAGATATATTGTACATTCAGTCCTCTCTATAAAGTATTATTGTATTGGTTTATTCCCTTTCCATCTATTGTCTTTTTACTGTGGATCTTCATATCTGACATCAAAAATAAAATACTTTCATGATATACGTTCTGTAATTTTCTTTATATGATACAGTGTATACCAAATTCTGAATAAAACAGAAACTCCCAATGTTGAAAATCCTTGTTAATTTAAACTGTATAAATCTAACATCTGTCTATTCTGAACACAAAATTTGGTCCAAAGAGGTTCGTTTTAGACAGGTTCACTGTATTAGCATGTCCATTTGATATAGCATTCAATTTTTATGTATTGAATATTATTTCACAACTAATACATGGCACTAAGGGCTCCATAAACTGCCATTTGACTCGGAAGTGTCATGAATGTTTTGTTATTCTATGCCTAAACAGACCAAGATCATCTTACTTCAATGTGATTGATACATGTACACTGGAATTGTGATATAGCTACTTTATTGGCCATGAAAATGTGGACAAGAAATAGTAAACAAATATGGTTATGAATTCATGGGCATCTCAATTCTACCTTTCCCCATACCCTCCCCCTTCTTTGTCCTAGAAAATACTAGTACCTTTATTCACAAACTTTTATGTTATAATTGTAGGTCACATGGCATGAAAATAGAAAGTTCCTGAAAGTTGAATTTCCAACATCAATTCATTCCATGCAAGCTACCTATGAGATACAATATGGCCACTTACAACGAACCAATCATAACAACACATCTTGGGATTCTGCTCAGTTTGAGGTAATACATATACAGGGTTCCCACGCTAACGGGAAAAGTCTGGGAATTCGGTTTATACTTTTCACGGTCGGGAAAAGTCCTTGAATTTCATAGAAATCGCGAAAAATCCGGGAAAAAATCGGGAATTTTATCGCCGGTCAAGGTTCATTTGTAGTACCAAATCTTTTTGGTTATTAGTCACTTCTTAACACATCTGATGCAGCTGAACGCTTAATGTAACGGCGTTTAGAAAAGCTTCATTAATGTAAACTATTAACCTGACGAAATGGTGCGACTTTCAACAGTTTCTTCTTTCTTTTTGTCACAAATTGGAGTTCGGGAATTTCTCCCAGACATTAATATCAACTCAAACATTCTCACCGAGGAATCTGTTGTGAACATTTTACAGTTTATAATTGTGAAAAATGTGAAGAAGTTATGTTTAAGTAGAAGAACCTTGACGAAACAAAAACAGTTTTCAGAAACAACAACGGCCACGTGTGTCGATTTAATTTCAAAATGTACATTGGTTGATTTAGATTTGGAGGGATGTTTTTACCTCAGCCCCAGTCAAGTTAGTCAACTTCTTGAGAGTTTGCCAAATTTCACCAGACTCTTAGTATCGCCGAGATGGAATAGAGAACTCCATCTATGGAGAAAAGTTTATGAATCCTACGCCAAAAAAAAACCGTTGAGGTTGGCAAGGATATCTTTAACATGTATTTGAAAGCAAATGGTTATAGTACTTTGATGTCTCGCTGACTGATACATTTCAGTATCAGATTCAGTTTGTTGATAATGACAATATCACTTGGTGAGATCAAAGGGAAAATGTCCAAATTACAGATAGAATTGTTTTAGGGCTTTTCCAGGAAAAAATACCTGGGGGGGGTCGGAACTCCGTCAATAATTTGGGGTACTACCACCAGAATTTTAATTATTTTTGGGGTACCACCACATAAATATAAATACTTAAAATGACCCCCACCTAGAAAATAGAAATAAAATTTGAAACGGCTGTTAACCAGTGGCAAATTTGTTTATTATCCCAGTCCATTTCGGCATTTGACCACGTTTCGTTTTCGACTGGTACTTTTTATCTCGGAACCCAGGAACGAAAATAAAAGAACCAGGTACCAGTTCATCATTCGTATTTCTCCATCTTTTACATAACATATCATTCGGAAGATAAAGGGAGACAATTTGGCTTAAAAATCACGCAAAAGAAGCGAAATCGCGGAACAAGCACCGTTTAACGAACTCGCTGGCAAGTAGGTCTATTTTAATATACCGAAATGGTAAAAATACCGACAACCACGATTAATTAAATAGCTGCAATAATGTAGCTTCTGTGACAAACTTGTGTCTCGGCAGAGCTACAACGTGGTCCCATTCGTCACAATGGAGCAAAAAAAAAGTTGCAGTTGAAACATAAAAACTCACTATTTACGCTTCAAACATTTCATTATAACTATTACTGATGATCCCAGTCCTTGTTAAATCGGTTTGGCTGAGAAATATATGCTTTTCAAAGGTAGCAGCAACCTTGTTCAAATTTATCGATCGTTTGTCATAACCGGAAACTACGGAAGGCAGAGCTTTTCTAAATATAGTATTTCTTACTACGATGCTTACGACAGCTGATGTAAACATTCACGCCTTAATCGCCAAATATGGTATCAACATCCAAATAGTGAGGCCGGAAATGACGAAATTCAAAATGTTCAGCGTGAAAGTAAACATGGATTTTTATTTTGTGGGAATTACATTCTAAAATACTGGTAGGTGATAAAAACTTGTTATAATAATGGACAAAAGGAAAGGTTATGTCTTATTATTGATAAATGCAGGCGTCAGAAACTCTGTACGCGAGCGCAAAAAATCTTGGCGGCTGCTCCATTACGTGTAATGGCATCCTGTTATAACCCTTGCGAGTAAGCGAGCATTTAGGGTTTTATTATTAGAACTAAACAACCCCCAGAAAAGAAATACGTTTTATGCCCCCCACCTAGATTAAAAAAAATCAATGGCGTTCCGACCCTACCAGGTATTTTTTCCTGGAAAAGCCCTAAGGTAAAAAGATAATCCTCTCACATAAATTTACATCCATATTTATGGGCATATGATAAATGACAAAAGTGCAAAATTAATTTCAGTCTCATATCCAAAGATTCCAAAGGCATAATAATGCTATGTCTGTATTTTAATATGTTAATGATTGCTTGATGGGCTACAACAAATTGAATATGAGAAGGATCTTTGAAAGTGACAATATGAATAATCAAGAAAATAGCTACAAGAGAACTTAACTTTCCGTTTAAAAGTGAAAATCTCATACAAGTGTTTCAGCTGATGCCTAAAATATGGTTTGCTTAAGACAAGTAATCATACTTATTGTAGGATAGATAGCATTTGCTCCAGACATAATATAAGGTTTAAAGCGACCATAGTTACACATAATAAAGCATTCAAAATATCTCAGATTCTGTCTGCCTTGATTTCTTACAGAATCTGTACATTTAATAAATGAGAATTTGGTTTTATATGTACATGACAGAAAGTCTATCTGAAAATTATGTTAAAAACGTAAAAATATATCATTAGACAATATTAGGCAAACATCTCCACATCAGAAAATTCAATTAAAGTATCTTGCAATTATTGGAGTGTAGTCAATTGATTATTGCTTAGCGTCCAGTGAGCAGTATTTCAGCAATATTCAGGACGAGAACAAGTTCAATAATATATAAAAACTATATAGAAATGAGGTAAGGTATCAACTAAATGTGAACATTTACACAATATTTTATTTCTGTTACATGATACCATATTTAAGCCATTTCTCAATTTCTTTTTTCCCCTATGATACAGGTATGTGGACATAAATGGGCTGACATATCAGAGCATGGATGTGGATTGGCAGTTATAAATGATTGTAAATATGGCTACTCTTGCTTTGATAATGTACTTCGTCTGTCTCTGTAAGTTAACGTCAGTGATTTTGTCTCGTAAATGTACATTTGATTAAAACAAAAACCACAATCATTAATTCATATAATTGTAAATATATAGTCTGTAATATTTGGAATCAACAAATTGCGTGGAAATTCCCTTTCTTCACCGTTTCAGTGATACAGATTTTGTGATTGATTGATTGATTGTTGCGTAACATCTAGTGAACAGTATTTCTGCTATATTCAGGATGAGAACAAGCTTAACAATATCACTATATAAAAACCATATAAAAATGAGGAATGAATGGCCAAACCAGATTTTGTGAATTTGTGCTTAAAATAATATTCTACACATGGATGTAAATGAACATGGTATATTTAGGTGATATTTTGAAAGTAAATGAGCACTACCTCTATTGGTGTTTATCTCTAAGTCATAGTAGAGTGTCTATATTGGTAACACTTGTCTCATGATGTAAATGAAACATGAAACCTGAAACACCCTCTAACCTGCAAATAATATATATGGTAATTGTTAGAGAATCAAAAGTTTCTGTTTCCAGTCAAACGTTTCTTTATTGCCTCTTCAGTTTTCTCCCAACGTTTATGTAGGACTAAAGAAGATTAATCTACACTGGACTTACATTTTATTTATATGGAAACACATTCAACCTGTATTGTAGACATCAAATATACCTATGTTACTTCAATGGAACAAATTCCTTTCTAATAACTGTGGTTTCCTTGACTCTTTGAAATGACACCATTATAACTATTAAACAATGACTCTAAGTACCAGTATGAAAAATTGCTACACATGTTGAGGAAGAGGTGACAAAGGTTTGTATACAAGAAACAGTACAGGTATATATTTCTATTCATCATTAAGAAAGAAAGTGTCACAGTATGATCTGAAGATTTAGCAATGACATATTTATTATTATTTAGTACGTTTATTTACATATATCATGTACATTTCAGATTACGTTCACCTAAAGCTCCTGATGAGAAAGCTGATATGGGATCACATCAGTTTACATATGCTGTAATGCCTCATCAAGGTGAGGTTAAAGGTCATAGAATTGATTGCCAGGTTAAGGTCACATATACAGTATATGTGAAATCTGGTATAGAAAAATATTAACAATGAAACATAAAGGTCAGTCTAAAGGTCATAGATATGTTTGTGAGGTTAATAAGATAATATGAATTGGATATTAAAAACCTGGTACAGGAAGACATATGAGCAAGAATATGGTATTTGAACCGTTTCTGATAACGATAGAAAACTGATAAAATTGGATATTTCTTTGATATATGTTGTAATTCTATGGCCAAATGGTTGGTTGGTGTGTTAGATGAATGGTGACCATTGATATATTGTAAATATTTTATGAATACAAATTATTTTTAATGTCCATCTTCGTACTTTTATGCGTCGTTTCTTATCGTTATTTTCGTCTCCGAACTGCGTAACGGTGTTGGATTTCCACACAACTGTGACATACAAAAATGTAAGCTAGCCGTTAAAATATTGACAAACATTGATAATGAAGAATGGAGAGAAGAAAATTTTGAGCAGAGTAAGTATTTCTGTTACAGGTGTCATATATTGCGCGTTACATTGGTTTCCGATTTCGTAACGCTATTTTAAGTTGTGTTATCTCCTTTTTGTAACAGTCGCCATAACAACGATTAGCATAAATAAACTCTCGTGAGATGTTTAAATATATTAATCACGGATGTTTACATTTAAGCTTTTCATTTTCTATTTTTTTTATTCAATCATCCACCTGTTACGTTATGCGTTACATGTCATCCAAAAAGAAACGTTAATTTAAAGATTAAATATATTAGTCTGATTTACAATTTCCGCCCAATTGAACTTCCGGTCACAAGTGAACCACGTGTAATGGAAGTGTGATTTTCGGAACATTTATACAATTTTTGTATGATAATATTATAACTCTGATACAGTGCTTGTGGTATCCTGTCGCGTTAAAAAATAAAAAAAAATATGCTACTTTAATATTTAAAATGGTATATAAATGCATTAAATAACCAAGAAAAAAACCAAATGGTCTTAGATGGTGCCGTTTCATACATTTTTATCGTGACAGGAAACCAAATGTTTATTACCATAACTTGTAATAAGCATTTGGTTTCCTGTCACGATAAACATGTTTAAAAAGATGGGTAAATATTTTCCCTTTATATCACTTGTTTCTTTTGTACAGTATTGATATAATCATATTCCACGTGTGAAATATTTAAGTTTTAGTATTTAACCATTTGGATACCAAAAGAAACCAAAAGTTCAAATACCATATTCTTGCTCATATGTCTACATATTCTCTATGCTACATCTGTTATAGTATCTATTTAAAATGAGTTGCATTTCACCTGTCCAAACATCTGAGGAACTCCTCATAAACTTTTCTTTTCTCCAAAGTTTGACAGACATATCAATGTTTAATGTCTTCTATGTATGTAATACTTTGGTGATGTTGTCTGGTTTGTTCTGGGTTATGATATTTTATGTGAAGGCACCAATTTCTGTCTGCTTCACTTAAGCCATTAGTATTGAAAAGTACAAAACAATAAGCGTAAATATAATTAGGGTAAGGACAAAGATTACAAATTGAGAATAGATTTGCATACTTTTCAATAAAAATAATACAATGTAAAATACTACTGCTTACCCTCTTTTCATTTTCTTGACTTTTTTTTAATTTTTTTAGGAAGTTCTGAAGTGTCATTTTACTGCTGTTGGATCTTTTTTTGCATAACAAGTCTGAAATGCTAAACATTTCTTATAGCTTTAGATGTGAATTTGTTACCATTAATACTATGCTTCATATTTATTTCAATTTAGCTTTCTTTTAGTCATTCAAATCAGCTGTCTCACTCATTAACCAGTAGTTCATCAAAAACTCTTGTATATATTTTTATCTTAAAATCAAAAGTAAAAAAAAAAACTAATTAAATTTCATTTTCTAAAGGAGCGTGAAGTGCAGTACCCAACGTAATTGGCGGAATCTGCAGTTAGTTGAAGGCGGCCTCTTATATTGTAGAAGTAGAATACTAAATTGTTTGTAAGGCTTGTCTGCACTACTAGTGTCATTATGTCACCCCCCTTCTGAGGGTGATACCCTGTCTGTCTGTCTCAACAGTTTTTACATTTAATTCCTCCTACATTTAAAAAGAGAATTCCATAAAACTTTTCCTGCTTGCTTATTACTATGTAGAGATTAGCATATCAATACAGCATTTTGTTCTGACCATTTTTGAAGGAGTTATTGCCCCTTTTTGACTTAGATTATTTTATTAAAATGGGGGAGTTATACATATGTTTTTCTGTCAATAAAAACCTTTAAATGTTTGTAACATAAACATTACCATGGGTAATATTAGACTTAGATAACAATGCAAATAAAGATAAATGGTTTTATTTAAGGACGTTTCCAGGAAGCAGGAGTCATACAGAAAGCCTACAACATTAACTGCCCCCTGGTGGTAAGAGATGTACCATGTGATTTACCAGAATCACACAACTACTTCACTCTTGACAACGATCAGATTATATTAGAAACTGTTAAAATGGTATGTATATCAGGATATGAATATCATATAGTTATAACTTTGTTTATTATATAGATAGGTGTGAATTATGGGGATTTATCCGTGAAATAAATTCCGGTATCTCACATGTGAAATATCAGTTTTTTCCCACCGGAACTACTTTAACACAACTATATATGTGGTGATTACATCCCTTGTTGTGTTACGGTGAATACACATACGATTGGAAACTGAAAAAATTCTGCGAAATGTTATTGACGACTTTGGCACCTAACCAACATGACGTCATATGAAGATTTCCAGTTTGAAACATAAAGATTAGACGTTATTTGGCTTCGTGTACGCTTCAATTTTGATTAAATTTAACTAAAATAATTGTTCAAGGTAAGCATTTTAATTATTTTTGTGTATTGTTGTAAATATGACATGTAGGATTTCACATTTTCAAGATGGCAGATCTTTCCAGCTAAACCCCTCAGTATCATTGCTCGTAGATTTATATGCGTGGAATGAAATATACAAATAAAAAAAAATAATATATAAGAAATTTTGAAAGTCTATATAATAAACAGTATAACTAAATCATACATTTTGAATATCAAAATAAGACCACTCGTGACCGAATATGCATTAATGATTAAACTCGTGGACGGAACAAGTTCTGCCCACTCGTTTAATCCTTATGCGTACTTCGGTTACTCGTGGTCTTATTTTGATACGATTAGTTATACTATATTTATCTAATTGTGTTCATTTGGAACAAAAGTTGCATTGTCTACTGGCAGTATTAATCTTTACTAATGAATAAATGCTTCTTATATCATTTGGTAATTATTATTATTTGAAAAGTCAACACTCAAGGCTGCAAAATTGCTATTTATGTATATGATATATTACTCCAGATTAGGAAGAATTGAAAGGGTTTTAATGACTACCTAAGTACATTAAATATATATCTATATGTATATAATGATTCTTAGTTAAGCAGCCCTTCTTCTCTTTCTGTAAAATAAGAGGGAATAGACTGAAAACAAATAAAGAAACATCAATTTAAAGATTATATTGAGGATACAATAATTTGACTTTGCAGTGTGAAGATTCTGGTAGAAGTAACACATTTATATTGAGATTGTACGAGTCCTATGGTGGAAAAGGGAGGACAACTCTTACATCAACACTGCCATTCAAGACTGTTCAAAGGTATGTCACATCGTAAATGTCAACATTCAGACATTTAGATGAGCCACAATGGCCACCATCGTGAGGTACAGTCAAACTTGTCTTAGCGACCCCCTCTATATAATGACTTCCTTTGTTAGCTGACCTTATTTATTCCTCCCCAGCGTTTTCCCGTGCATTCGACCTTTATATAACGACCGTGTTCTTTGGGTAAAAATCCTTCATATAACGACTTTTAGAGGATTATTATCAAACCGGAAGTTAGATAATAAATAACCGTACACAGTCCCGACTTTAGAAAAATGTCCGTTTTGCCCAGCTGATGCAGCGATTGTTGCCAATATCCCTCTAGCTGATATTTGCATGATCTACTGACAACATCTCACTGCCAAAGTCCATACCTGTTACTAGTTCATAATAATAGATTTTTCATATTAAATGAAGTCAAGATTAACGTTTTTGTGTAAGACTGCCATTTTTTTTTACAGGTAAGTTGTTCACGTGATGATTTATTATTGTTGTTTTGGTTTATTTGGGTTTATTTCTTATTTATAATTAAATATTTAAAATTGCTTATTATAGAAAATACCGTTTTAATCTTTCAGTTTTATAAATAAATAATCGTGATTTTGAAAATTATTGTATGAAGTACTGGTTCCCAGCATATATTTCTTGTCAACATTTGTTTAACATGCTGATTGTGTGATTAGGCTATTTATAGCTTTCGGCGAGTGATTGAAGTTTGAAAACGTTTTGTCAGGAAATCTCATTCTTCTAATCATAATGATTAATTCTAATTACGATAACAATTAAGATAACAATAGCTGTTGAAAGAAAGTAAAAAACTTGATCATTTAATATTCTTTTTTTATAATTTCACCCACAAAGGACGGTAATTGAACATATTTTTTATTTCATTATATACCTTTTTCTTGCCAGAATTTAAGCTCTATTCATGCATTTGTCCTCCACACGAACGGGTTACAAGTTGATGCAGATTATATACCCGAACTAGGTTTTTCCTCTCGAGATTTTGGGAGCAAATATCATAACCTCTATTCAACGACTCCCTGTCTTATGCGACCTTTTTTCAGAACTCCCTTCAATGGTCGCTATAGGCAAGTTTGACTGTAGTTGGGTCTAAATTTACCTATTTACTTAGATGCCCATGAAATAACAAGTGAAAAAAATACTGCTGTTACACCCAGTAATATAGATCATTTATTTCACTGCCTGATATCACAGAACTAATGTTATCACAATCAAAAATATCACTGAGCGTCTCGCAATGAAGAGCAATTGTTTTAAATGTTTTATTAGCACAAACAAAAGTGTAAAACCTAGATAATAAACAGTATAACATAAAGATTGTCATTGACTAAAGAAAGGTAGTCCGTTACTTAAGTCTGCTGCACTAATGAACCTGACTGTAATGATATTATTGAAATATATGACTATGTTGGACACTCATGATCTAATTCAATCCAATAACATATTAAGAGATTCTATCTACTTCGAATATTAGTGCAGAATCAACCCAACTATTATAGTTATGTAAAAATAGTTCCGGCGGGAAAAAACTGATATCTCACATGCGAGATAACGGAATTTATTTCATGGATAAATCCCCATAAATCACACCCATCTATAAAATAAATTGGGTTAGTGATACATGCTCAGGTAATCCTCTTGTTTTTATAATTTTACCCAAAATGTTGGGATGTGCTGTTGGGCTCAGATCCCAGCCTTACCCAAATAAAAAGAGTCACCTGTTATCCTAACGTTTAGAATACAAGATTTCTTGAATTTATGTTGCCATGAATAGTTAGATAAAACATGTCTGTATTTGTGAATGTTACACTTTTGTATTTTCAGGTGTAATGCT
Organism: Bathymodiolus brooksi; assembly: GCA_963680875.1. Taxonomy (NCBI): domain Eukaryota; kingdom Metazoa; phylum Mollusca; class Bivalvia; order Mytilida; family Modiolidae; genus Bathymodiolus; species Bathymodiolus brooksi. The sequence continues at coordinate 87,945,356 of OY804581.1, read as the reverse complement.
CTTGAAGAAGTGATAACAGATTCTGATAAATCAGTTTCAGTCATTGATACAGACATCTACATACATTTCAAACCATTTGAAATCATGAGTCTGCTTGTGGAACTATGAGTTTGTTGGTGATGTCATGAGTCTGTTGGTGGAGTTATGAGTTTAATATTATCATCATAAATCTATTGGTGATGTTATCAGTTAAAAGAAAGTCATGAAAAAAACAAAGACATATATATTTATATATCTACTATATTTTCACAGTCTTCGTGACTTTTTCTCATTTTTCCTGCGAACCTATCAATGGGTATGCCATAGGCAATAGATCAATAAAACTTATTTTTCATGTGAACCATACAGAATCGTGATATTCTTTTACTTCTATTTTTATGCTTAAAAAGGTATTGCTATTTTTATGAACTAATTTATTAAAAATGAAATAGTATAAGGTCAGCTGAGGTGATGCTGTTGATGTCATTTAATTTATAGAAGAAAATAAAATTGAAAAAATACCAAAAGGAATGATATATTTTTGTGCAATAATTTCATAATTCTTTTATATTTACGTGCAGTTGATCAAGTTTTGTGATGATTATTATATATTTACCCCCCAGTCAATCAAGTCTTGTGATATTTCTTATATATTTATTCCAGCCAATCATATTTTTTGACAATTTTGTATATTTTGTGATGTAAAGATATTTAAACAGATAGATAAAAAATGTTGCCATGCAATGGTGAACTGGTAAAGGTGTTGAGCATAATATATATTATAGTACCAGTAATATGTTGGAATTTGATGCATGTTCATGACCATTTTTTTTTTATTTCTTTTTTTTTTTTTTTTTTTTTATAATTTGTTATATTTATGCAAATTTTCATATGTTTGTGACTGATAGAAGTTATCATATAAATTATTTTCTGTAATTTGTGTAAAATGTGCAGTTTGAAATCATTTTGACTTACGGTGTGCAGACCTGCACCAAAACTTTGTTAATGTATAAAGAAGATTGATAGTCAGTAACTGATGCCACATTACACCTAGTCATTATTGTTTAAAGTAAGAAAACATATTATGAATTTCCTTTGGGAAAACTATAGCTAAAACACATTTTGATCGTTTTGAACAAATTTTATTTAGAGAGATACATTTTTTTAGTTCACCTGGACCAAAGGTCCTTGTGAACTATTGCCATCACTTGGCGTCCGTCGTCTGTTGTCTGTAAACTTTTCACATTTCAAGCTTCTTCTTCGAAACCACTGGGCCGATTGGAACCAAACTTAGCAGGAATGTTCCTTGGATGGTCCTCTACAAAGTTACTGTTTTTCGTTCCAGTCGGATATTCAATATGGCTGCCAGGGCCAATAATATGGTCTGATTGGCTGAAATTTCAAAGATCTTCTTCTCTGAAACTGATGAACTGACTGAACCCAAACTGTAAATGAATGATCATTGGAATGTCCTTTACCAAGTTTCTGTTTTTTATGCCGATCGGAAATCCAAGATGGCCGCCACCGCAGGACATAGATTAACATTGGACCCTATGGGAAAATGTTCAAATGCCTTCTTCTCAGAAACTACAAATATGATTAAAGCCAAACTGTACATGAATGTTCATTAGATGGTCCTCTACAAACTTTAGGTTTTTTGTTCCGGTATGAAATTAAAAATGGCAGCTACGGCAGGACTTAGTTTAACATTGGACCCTATGGGAAAAATGTTTCAAAATGCTTCTTCTCTGAAACCACTTAGACAATTGAAACCAAACTGCTCAGGACTGATCATTGGAAGGTCCTCTACAGAATTTCTGTTTTATATGCCGATCGGAAATCCAAGATGGCCGCCACCCCAATACATAGATTAACATTGGATCCTATGGGAAAATGTTCAAATGCCTTCTTCTCAGAAACTACAAATATTATTAAAGCCAAACTGTACATGAATGTTCATTGGATGGTCCTCTACAAACTTTACGTTTTTTGTTCCAATATGAAATTAAAAATGGCGGCTATGGCAGGACTTAGTTTAACATTGGACCCTATGGGAAAAATGTTTCAAAACGCTTCTTCTCTGAAACCACTTGGACAATTGAAACCAAACTGCCCAGGAATGATCATTGGAAGGTCCTCTACAAAGTTTCTGTTTTTTTATGCCGATCGAAAATTCAAGATGGCCACCACCGCAGGACATAGATTAACATTGGTCCCTATGGGAAAATGTTCAAATGCATTCTTCTCAGAAACTACAAATACGATTAAAGCCAAACTGTACATGAATGTTCATTGGATGGTCCTCTACAAACTTTACATTTTTTTTGTTCCGATATGAAATTCAAAATGGCGGCTACGGCAGGACTTAGTTTAACATTGGATCCTATGGGGAAAATGTTTCAAAACGCTTCTTCTCTGAAACCACTTGGATAATTGAAACCAAACTGCCCAGGAATGATCATTGGAAGGTCCTCTGTTTTTTATGCCGATCGGAAATCCAAGATGGCTGCCACCACAGGTCATAGTATTAACACAGGACCATATGGGGAAAATACAGAAATATATTCTTCTCTGAAGCTATTGCACTGATTGAACCTAAAATGTGCATCAGTCATTGGAAGGTCCTTTACAAACGTTGTGTTTTTTATGTTGATCGTAATTCCAAGATGACTACCACTGCCGGACATAGTTTTTACATAGGACCAATTGGGTTTTTTATAACCAGGTGAACGATACAGGCTCTTGAGAGCCTCTGGTTTACAGTTAATATAATTGTAGTGAAGTTTTCCTTGTATTATCTTTGCTATCTTCCTCAAAAATTTAAATTGTTTAACATTGTTTTTTTTTGAGAACCAGTTATTGAGTAGTATTTGTATTTTTTTTTTTTTTTTTTTTTTACTTTATTTAGAGATATTAATTTTACAGTTACTATTATTGTAGTGGAGTTTTCCTTGTATTATCTTTGTTATCTTCCAAAATAATTTCAGTTGTTGAACATTGTTTTTTGATACCAGTTTATTCAGTAGTTTTGGGGGAATTTGTTCAAAGGAAATATAACTAATGTTAAATAGTGTAGATTTATTCTGACTGATTTTTTGTCTGATGAAAAAACCCCAGTATATTTACCACCAGTGTTTGTTTGTATGTACAGTTACTTGATTATAATTTATTTAAGATTTTACCGTAGCAATTCTACATAAATAGTTTAATAAAATCAAGTTCTAGGATTTGAAATATTTAAATTTCACAGTTAGGAAATCTTGACGCATTTCTCAGGCTTTTGGAAATCCAGTGTAGGATATGAAATTATATAAACTCGGTGTAAAATTAACATACAGGTTACTGAGTTGTCGATATCTTCAACTTCAGTAATTGGTATAAGTGGTAGGACTGCAACTCTGCACACCAATGTATGGTCATCTTTGTATTGTACATTTGTATGTCAGCCATTTAGTAATGGCAAAAACACATTCTAATCAATAACATTTTCATAGTGTTTAGTTATTAAACACATATTATTATTTACACATAAATCCTCCCTTAAAAAGAGGATATTCAATACATAAGAACTAGTTAGAATATCTCATTATACATTGTAGAACTAGGAGACAATCTGTTCAAATGAATTTATTTATACAAGTACATAATATGGTAATTGTTTATTTTAATAGTATATAGTCAGTATATAGATGGAGATATACATTTTTCTGTAGTTATTTGTTATTTTTATTGTAGAATTATTGATATATTTATCAACATATTCAGTAAATATTCAAGATCTAGATATATTTATTTGACTTTGTTTGATCTATTGATGGAAGTAGAGAAAATAAAAGATATATTTGAATCCTTTATCATATTCCATTAATTTTGCCTGGTTTTCTCTTTCTTTTGTAAAGTGTAAGTTATCAGTTACTAAGTTTTACTACTAAATGAGACACAGAGTTTCATCATATTGTTACCAATAGAAAAGTTTGAAGATACCAAAGAAATCGTAAATCAAAGAAGGACAAACAACACAATGGCCAAACTAATATGAACTAAAGGACAAACAACGTTCCACCAACACTAAGCAGATTACGAAAGATTGAGCAACACGAACCCATATAAAATTTGGGGTGAATTTATGCACTGTGGAAAAATCACCTTAACTTCTTTCATTTCCAGTATTTTGATAATTTGGACAGATAAAATTTAACGAATTTATATAACAGTTTGAGAAATCTAGTTAGATTTAGCTAATTTAGCCTACTAATCAAAGTCCCTCATTTGACAGGTTACCATCAATTGCAAGCCAGCTACAATACATCCAACCGTTTTGAAGTAAACATAAACCAATGCAATTGTTGCGCAACAATGCAGTTTTTTTTCATGATACTGCTTAATATGATATATCCCAATAAAAAATAATTTAAAAGCATATTGCAGACCATTTAGTTCATTGGGCTTTATGTTAATACAGTCAAATATGTATTAAGAGGTGACCTTTTAATACAGGTGACTGCTTGATGGAGGTGACTGCATGGGCAGGTTTGACTATATGTTTTATGCTACATTGCTGGACTATTTCCATGGATACTATATATTTTATGTAATGGTACCAAAACTGCCAGTTTCTAACAACCCAGTAGATGGTTTGATAGTCTGTGAATGCAGCTTTAATAAAAGCGATGTCGGCATTGGAGTTAGTGATATCTTCCAGGGCATTGAATCGGACCTTTTCAAAGTTAGTAAGTGGTCCAAGTGGTAGGAATGAATAGGTGGTTACATAATCTGAATGATACACAGCGATGTTGACGTCGGAATTGTTGATAACTTCTAAGCATTTAATATCATTATTTGAGTAATTGATATAAATAGGACAAAAGGAAAACAAGGATCTACATAACACTATACAGAAAACTAAAGATCAAGCAGCAGGAGCCCCACTAAAAGCCGGAGGTGAACTGAGGTGCTTTGAGTGGGCAATAGTTGTGTAGAGTAGTCAAATGTGTTAATGCTAGTGCAGGAGGAGAAGGACCTAGATTGTATATATACTCTAAAAGATCATCAGAATTTACATCTGATTCACACCACCCCTTGAATAGCTAGTGTCAAAGTAACCCTGAAGCCAGTTTTGACTGCTGATCGAATAGATGTTAATAATTTAGAAAGAGGTTTTTGTGGAGCATTTGGCAGACCCAGCAATATAGCGCTGTTTATTAGGAATCCAACAGGGTGATGGTAGATCCAGTTCTTCATCTTTGGTTGACATTCCAAAGAAACACTAAACAAACCCATGATTGTCCAGGATTTCCACTTTCGTAAGTGTCATTGAGGTATACGTAGGATTGCCACGTGAATTGTCAAAGCATAATTCCTTTATCACGCAGTCTATGTAATGTGATTTATACACAAAAACGATATTGCTAGAGGATTTCTCGGCAGGGACAACAACATAGTTGTCATGAAGGTGAGACAGGTGTTTAGTAACATTTGGGTCTTTAAAGATCAATGTGTTGTAAGTGCTCATTGATCCATTCGGTTAGTTAATTTTAAGGTATAATTTTAATCTATATAAGCGACCTCACACTTACTCATTCAGAAAGAGTATCGAAGTCCTCCTTTTCCCGTTTTCCCGTTGTCTGACATAATCCTCGACGGAATTCTCTGGAAGAGTAAGGTTAAGGGTAATCAGCTGCTGCTCTACTAGTTGCGCTATAAAATATGGTTTTGGTTGGTTGGTTTTATAGTGTTTAACACTACTTTCAACAGTCTGTCAGTTATATCCGTTACAGGACGTTTCGTCCATAATCGTTTAGGCCATAGCACCAGTTCGACCACACTTTATAAAGACGTTTCGCCCATGGTTTTATTTATAGCGAAATATCAAGGACGTATATACGTCCTTGGAAATATGAATAGAAAAATGAAAATGGTCAAATAATAGTTACTACTTATTCATCAAATGTTAATAATCTAAATTGCAATTAATTAAATTCAATCGGAGACATATCATGATTATATTTGATAATTAGTACTTTGATGTACATTTTTCAATAATTAATGCAATCGCATAGTCGTAACACATGAAAGCGATACAACAAATATCCAAGCTGAAAACAAGTTAAGTTGAAAGTGGTTGAAGTATTTTGAGAAAAATGCAAAGAAAATACAAGCTTAATGGGAAGTTCTTTATAGTACCGACGTTTTGATATAAAAGGAACCCAAAAATGAACTACAGTCTCATAATCAATTTGTACGTTCACCATAGTGTTGCTATGCTCTATGTGTGACCAGGTAGTGAAACCAAAACAGCGTGGCAACATCGCCTCTGCCGGCAATACAGGTAAGCTTCATTATTAAACTATTTATTACATTTTCAATGTGTCTTAGTAAAGGAAAAGTAAATATTTCTGAAAGGTTGTTATATTTAATTTTACCGTATATTATTTTTTTATATGAATATGAACTTGTGAATATTTTCATATTTTGTAAACTGACTTAGCTATTCCTGTTATTCATAATTCGTAATGTCCTATTTATAACATTTTTTGATTTCAAACATTCAATATTGTTTAAAAGAAATGCTTTTTATTTATTGTAAACATCCAAATAGTATGTGTTCGGACAGAAGAGCAAATGCTTTCAACGATAGTTGCTGGTTTCATTAACATCGAGATAGTCGAGTTCTTCTATCAAAATTATATGATTATCAATTATATTTCTTATTTTTTAAATATTGCAGGAATTACCCAAGACATATACAGGAGACTAGTCAACGACGAGAAAGATGGTCCGATGACAATTAAAACGCACATGCACATCTACATTACCTACAAAACATTCCTGCAAATATATGGACTACTGCAAGCTAAGGTTGCACTTTTAGTGGCCACTTAGGGTGAAAAATGAAACACCTTTAATCATTCCAAATTTTACTTGTTTTTGAACACAAACATCATACCTACAAGATTCCAGCTGATCAGGGATAGTTTCCATCATTTTGATTGAAAAAATATATTTAAAGATAATGCTGTCAAAAAATCTGTACGTATGGGACAATCACTTATGATTATTATTTTTTTCCTCTGAAGACTTTATCAATTGTTTTATCATATTTTGACATCAGAACTAGCTTGTTTTCAACTCTATAGAACAACCAGGGCTTTCTGGATCCACACTTATCAAAACCTGAGACTATAAAATGGTCACAGAATAAGCAATACACACTTATGGTCGGTCATCTCGACGCCAATATGATATGCGTATGTGTATTACCATGATTACAATAAAAATAATTCCCCTAAGAATCCTTACAAAAGTACAGGCTACGACACTCAGTTTCTTCATCCATACTTATGACAAATCTAATAATTTAATTTAGAGAAACTCCCTCTTCAAACAGTTAAATATAAACTATGGCCGAAATGGTTTGTGGACGAAACGTACTATGGCCGAACCGGAGTGTGGACGAAACGTCTCGAAAGCGTTATATCGCGGCAGTCAGTTTTATTGGTGGAGGAAACCGGAGTACCCGGAGAAAACAATCGACCTGTCGCAAGTAACTGACAAACTTTATCACATAATGTTGTACACCTCGCCCTGTGCGGGATTCGAACTCACAACATCAGTGGTGATAGTCATGCACCGATTACCATACGATCACGGCCACGACGGCCCCTATAAATTATGTCATCAGGATCACTAGATAAAATACGAATGTTGATGTGGAGTCGTATCGATGCCGAATCCACAAATCGACAAATATCAATGTATTTCATAACTACGTTATAAGCATATATGGATATAGTGTCGGTAGTTTTCAGACTAGTTTTTAGCATATACAACTAGGTCTGCTCCGTACCTCTACCCAGTGCCGTCTTAACGCATGGGCATGCTGGGAAGTTTCCCGGGGTCCCGCCGCCCCATGCTAATCTGTATACGGCATATTTTTGTTATTGTTTAAACACTAATTTCGTTGGAAGTACCAATACAATAGATCTGTTTAATCTTATCGACCATTTACATTTGTATTCCTGTGAGTGGTTGCATTTTGTTTAGATAGGGGCCCCAGTGCACTGTTTTGCCCGGGGGTATATAATGCTGTTGAGACGACCCTGCCTCTAACTACACCTAAAAATAGACAGCAGAGGCGGGTAAGAACGAAACTTTATGACAAAAGAAAAGATTTCAATTTTCCGATGGTGAAATTAGCATTATATGTAGCAACATGTTCTCCACCCTTGGACGGAATGAAAGTGGACCTTTCGTGGTGTCGGGTTCGTTCTCTACATAGTAGTGTTACAAATCCTAAAAAAAACCATCATGTCTGGTGAAGTAGTTCTATGATACCTGATAAACATGAACATCAGGGCATTGTCATTGTAGATACAGTATAACTGGGACATCCTCCTCAAGGTTCCTTTGTCGACAGCTGTCCACGTGCTCACAGAACCACAGGATTGATGAAAAACATTAAACATAATTCTACCTTGAGGTACAAGGTTAGATAACTGCCGTTTCACTTCCAAAATCTCAAGATGACAATAAACAATTATTGCCTTCAATGGATGTAAACATCCAGAATTGTTAACCTGAAGGGGGTTGTTTTCCCGAGGGTTTTAGCCCGAGGGAAACAACACCTTGAGGGTTAACAATTCTGATGTTTACAATCCATTGAAGGCAATAACTGTTTTATTATACCGAACAACAGACCAAGGATTGGGCATTTAAAGGGGCATTGGCTACGATTTTGACCAAAAAAATTGTATGTTTTGGAAATTGGTAAATAGCTTTAAAATGATGAAATAAAGGTAAATATTTCACATTAAACAGCTTATCGAACCACTTTTCGCCTTTTGAAACGAAAATTACCATCGATTAGTTATTTCCTTGCAAGCAAATAATTTGACCTCGCTTTTTCCGTATGCAACTGACCTTACTAGTGACAGGTAAAAACGAATAATTTGTATTTTGCCGCTTATTAACTGCAAACTTGCATGGTTCTTTGTCCGTAATTGACACCGACTAAAAGCAGATTCACAAAAAATAAGAAATAAGTGCATTGTTGTACTGATTTAATGACGATTCGACAAACTCCGTAAACAATGTCGATAATTAACAAGATGGCGTCCATCTCTTGATCGATCTCAAAACACGAGCAGTTGCACGATTTTTCCCCGATGCGCGTACATTTCATAACATTTATAAGTTACAGAAACACGTTTTATTAAGGCATCAATCATATCTGATAGTTTTTACGGGTAAAAAAAAATTACGATTTGGCAGATAATGCCCCTTTAAATAAATACATGTATTTAAACAAAATGTGTGTATAATAACTTTTGACAAATTTTTAACAAATGTTAAATGCACGCAATGGGTTGTTTACCGGGGAACAATAGGGTTGTTACCCGGTAAACAACTATAGTTGTTTCCCGTTTGTGTTAATTTTCACAAAACATTAAAATTGTTTCAGGTCATGTGATTTAATTTAAGCCAATGAGAAGTTAGTGAGGTATAATAAATATAATTGTTAGTGGTAAAACTTTTAACCTTGGTCTATGACTATGCATTTCATGTACTCGCTTTCACCGTTAAACCAGATCAAAAGTTTGGAGCATTGAATTCCCCTTAATCCATGAAGGTTTATACACATAAATTAAAGTTGTTTTCACAGCATTTGCTAGAAATATTGTCTGATCTTAATTTCACTTTTCGATTTATATTATTCAAGTATTAGAAATATTACACAATAAAGACTGCACTCACTTATTTGTTAGGCTTTTACCTTTCGGATAACTGCTAAATTGTAAGTCCTATATATTACAGTTTCCTTGACAACCATCGTCATTATGCGTTCAGCATTAGTTATGATTGTTGTGGTTTCAGTGATTGCTGTAGCATACGGAGACAGCTGTTATTGTCCACCATTTTGGTATGGGTGGGAATGCACGTAAGTATTTATCTCGGGATTGATGAACGAGACTATAATTAACATTTAAAAAAAAGGTCAAATTATATCTAAAAAATTCAAGAAACTTTCATTTTTTTCGCAGCTGACATTATATTAAAGCGTTTCATTTTCGTAAGCTAAAATATTCGATCACACATGTAATAATAGTATGAGAGAGATAATTGGGATAGTGAACTATTACCTGGTATGTGCATGCTTTTCATGTTTTTTTTGTACAGTTAAATAATTATGAAAAAGGCAGTGTATCTGCTCACATAACGTTTTAAATATTTGGCTGATCAATTAAATGATTTTTAGCGTACCCGATGAAGCGTACAGAAGAGCGTCGTGCGAACTATATTAGAATGAGTGAGTGATTGTTGTTTAACTCCGAAATTGTTCAGCTATATCATGGCAAGAACAAGTTAATTTTCAATGAAATGATGATGAGGCCCGCTTTGTACTAGACCAACAGGCTTAGTTGGATTTTTATAGTGCTAGCCCACTGAAACAACAGTCCGCGGATAGACATGTCTCCCCACTCGGACACATTATCATGATTCCGAGCCAACCAGTTTTTGCTCTTTCTCCTTAATGCTGTGTGCTTAGCGGAGAAGCAACACATACCAATTTCATAGTCTTTGGTTTGACCCGATCAGGGATCGAATCCACAATCCACCGCACTCGAGGTAAGCACGTTTGACCAGCCTAAAACAGGACTAAAAAGTTAATTAAAAATAAACAGTTCAACTTATTGATTTTTTTTTCTTCACACATTTACTTGTATATCATCTACCTACTGGGACAAATAATTTCAGAATTTTGACACTATTTTCCAAAAAGTTGCCCATTAGGTCTCTATGTTAAATATTTGTACCAAATGTGGATATGTGCAGAGGGAGTTAGTATGCTTGTTGTAACCAACTTCCAGTGTAAACTATAACAACAACACCTGTGGTTTTATTTACATTTCACTGTCATGTGATTACTTTATTTGAATATGTCACCAGAACCCAAGCATGCATGAGATGTTCATTTCACTTTCAAGTGACAATAGGTTATTCTATAAACAAACCCAAAGATTTTCACCCACATTTTATTGGAAATAATTTTAGAAATTTAAAAGTAAAAAGTATAAATGCAAGCCTTTAAATTCTAAATAAAATCACTTTTGTTTTGGTGTTTTCTAAAGCCCAGTATGTGAACTCAAAGAACATGGTTATAAAGTAAGTCTATGTGTATTGACAAGATATACCATGTAAATAGCCCATGCTTTGCATGCTTTGTGTATACTTTTAGAAAATGAAAACAAGTTTTATGTATGTTATTTAAGCATAATAAAAAAAAACAAGTAATTAATATATATTTTTTTTAAATATAATAGAAAAAATATAAAAAAAAGGTAGAAAAAAACCCCATTTTTTTTGTCTTTTCATAAATTAATATTTACAAATTAAAAATTATCTGCCCTTATTTAGAACTCTACCAATACTTATATAGAAAGGATGAAAAACAGAATTTAATACTAAAAGTGTTTGATTATTTTGAAGCCGAATCAAAATTGTCACTTGGTGAAAGTGAAATCAACATCTCATGCATGCTTGGGTTCTGGTGACATATTCAAATTAGGTAATCACATGACAGTGAAATGTAAATAAAACCACAGGTGTTGTTGTTATAGTTTACACTGGAAGTTGGTTACAACAAGCATACTAACTCCCTCTGCACATATCCACATTTGGTACAAATATTTAACATAGAGACCTAATGGGCAACTTTTTGGAAAATAGTGTCAAAATTCTGAAATTATTTGTCCCAGTAGGTAGATAATATACAAGTAAATGTGTGAAGAAAAAAAATCAATAAGTTGAACTGTTGATTTTTAATTAATTTTTTAGTCCTGTTTTAGGCTGGCCAAACGGACTATACCACCAAATGCGGTTAACTATATTAGATATTTACATTTTTATTATGGAGGAATATAATAGTATAATAGTCTGATTCGAGATATTGCTATGAACAATGTAATCGGCTTATATATTGTGTTTATTTACAGTGCTAGTAGATCACTAGGGGGCTAGGACAGCAGTGCAAGGGTAACATATTCCGTTAGTGTAGGCGGCAATGCTGGAACATTGGTATGTGCTCAAGGTTACTCTGCTTCCTCAGGTCGTTTTATCGGGCTGGGCTGTGGACATAGCTCCTTCAGCAAGACATTGAACTGAGGTTGGATATATTGGAATGCCGAAGATCAAATGCCAAGGGGGTCCATTTGGTGTATTTGTTCAGTGGAGTTTCTAGATGATGAATGTATATATCATTCAAGTAAATGTATCAGAAAATAAATATTAGTAGTAATTTATTTGTTGGTGTTTATTGTCTTTTTTTTTTAGTAATACTGTACTTTGATGTGTGTTGTGGTAAGTAGTCAACGATTTGAACCACATGGACACCGATGCACTCTTTTCAGCAATCAGAGATTAGTTCTCCGATGGTGGCCATATTGTTTATTCACAATAAAACTAGCGATTCAATTGCTGGATTATTCATACAGTATTCGCGTTAACGAAAATTTGTGATTTCTGATTTAAAAAAAACCTGTATATATGGGAGATCTATATTAAACCATGTCATGCATTATCAGCGATCTTGGATTTCCGATCCACACAATGAAATAGAAAACAAATGTGTCAGGGACAATCGATGTACAGATTGCGTTCTAGTTTGTAAATGCACATATTTGCAATAACTGCATGGTATGGTTAGTCTTGTGGGCGTGATGGTAGTTGGATATACAACTACATGTGCAATCAGTGACTATCACCACTAAAGTCGTGAGTTCGAATCCCATTCATCACGAAGTGTGCTCGATACAGCACTATGTGATAAAGTTTGTCAGTAACTTTCGACAGGTCGATGGTTTTCTCCGGTTTCCTCCACCAATAAAACTGACCGCCACCATATAACTGAAATATTGTTGAAAATGGCGATAACCACCATAAACCTAAACCTGGTTAGTCTTGTAGTCAATTTGGTATAAAACACCATTACCATTTGCAGGCGATAGATCACCTTACACTCAGTTTGGGTTTGATATTACCTTTAGCATCAGTAGGCTAGTTTTTATTTATTTAGTATCAGCAGACTAAATTCATTTTGAGTGAACAGAATGGATAACATCTGTATGCAAGGGTTCGTTGACCTGAAAATAATATAACACAGGTTTAGCACTCACTTTGTATTTGATTATCGTAAGTATCTGCGGGTTAGGGTGCTTCTTATGCTCATTTTGAGTGAAATGGGCTTGATTTTGCCATTATATCAGGAAAACAGGCTAATTTCAACAGGCCGAAAAACCAGAAAATCACACAACAGGTCATTCCAGATACCATCCTCCCGTATTGACACCAGGAAAATGTCATTCTTTCCAAGAACGGTACGAGACTGGAACCTACTAGCTCCAGACATTGTTGAGTTGGACACACCTGAGGCCTTTAAGGCAAGGACCGTGTCACTATAGTCCACAGTGACAACTGTATATAGTTTTAATTGTAAATTGTAAATTCAAATTTGGTTATTATTATTTATTATCATCTATTTTGAAACTGATTTAAATTTTTGCTTCACTATTCGTTGGGCATGCCGCACAAAAATAAAAATTGCATAATCTTCAATATGATGAAGGAGGCAATCATATGGCAGAAACATAACAGAACTGCTATAAATTGATGACACAATCAAATAAATTGCATATCGGAACTTCATTAAATCATTAAATTGATAGCACTGACTTCTGCTTACCACTTACCAGGGGCGGATCCAGCCGGATTTCAAGTTAGGGGGGAGGGGGGGGGGGGGCACTTAAAAAAATTGCACCGAACGGAGGGAGGCGCGAAAATTTTTGGAGTATTTCGTGTGAAAATTCACGATTTTACGCCAATAAAGCAGATTACAGAATCTCCCTCCTACCCCTAACCTCCAATTCTAAAAATAAAACCGTGGTGAGCAAACTACATTGTATGTAAAATTTGTAGTTTAAGTTTCACTTCAATCCATTGAGTGGTTATTTAAGAGTTGCGGGTTGCAGAATCCTCCTCCTACCCCCTCCACTGGGCCTTCAATGAAAAATCTAAAAACCATTGTGCACAACTACAATGTATTTCAAGTACATTATATAGTTTAAGTCAATCAATTGCGTGGTTACAGTCAGGGGAGTTGCAGATTGCAGAAATCTTACAGACGGACGGACGGACGGACGGACATCAAGTGTTTGAGCAACGGGCGTAAAAACCTCATTACACAACAAAAATGTATCAAAGTTCTCGAGAAATATGTTTACGGAAATCAGGTGTGAGATATGCATAAACCATTTTGTGCAGTTGTAGATATTAATTTATAACAAATAAATTGTAGTCAGAATTTTTTGTTAAAAATGTGTAAAAAAATTGTACTGACATCCATTGGTAGATATAAATAATATAAACGTACCCGGACAAAAGATTTTTTCACACTTTCTTGTGCAGATACCTCGGGTAGATGCAGAGATTGTTACAAATAAATTGCCGCTAATTTTTTTTTTATTAATATGTTACTTTTGTATTTTAATGTACAATATACCAACGCGTATTTTTACTGATCTTTACTTGAAAAGTAAAAGGCAACATTTTCGGGTATTTGTATACAAATCAAACTTATATTTTTTTTTCATATGAAATTGCAGAATTTCGAATTCAAGAACATTTGAACCATTATTTAAAGAGAAGTGACCATTTTCTTGGGACACTCAAGTTTCTACACACTGTCTCAGTTTCATCATCTGATTCTCTCGTTATAGGTTTTCGTTGTATGTTTTATAAATGAGATCAGTTGTTAAATTAATTATTCGAAGTATTAATTGAATTTACTTTTGAGTTTACCTTTGACTTTTCTCGTCTCGTCGAGGAATAAGAAATGTATCCAATCTTGCTCGTTTTCTTGGCCTAGAATTTTCGTCCATTTTATAATTTCTAAATAGCACGTGTACATGTAGTTGTAAAATTGACTGCAGAAATAATGTTTAATTAGCGTGAGAAAATAGTTGATGTCTGGTACCTCGGAACCAATCAGAATGGAATAATCTTTGAACTACTGACGGCGAATACATATATGAATCAGCGAACACATCCAACGTGTATTTACAATGTGTAAGAATATTTTACTACAGGTCACGAGTTAACCATTCATGAAAAAGTTATTTATTGAACTGCTTAATTAACGTTGTATTACATATGCTTTGCGAATTTTAGGGGGGGGGGGGGGGGCGCACGCCCCGCACACCCCCTCTAAATCCGCCACTGCTTACTGTCTACTGTTTCTGTTCACTGACTATCGGCTACTAATTTCTTTTTACAGACTACTGCAATTGTTCTGTTCACATAATATCATATTAATTTCTGTATGGGTGTTGAATCAGATCAGGGGCGGATCCAGGATTTCAAGTTAGGGGGGGGGGGGCACTTAAAAAAAATGCGCCGAGCGGAGGGAGGTGCGAAAAAATTTGGGATATTTCGTGTGAAAAATCACGATTTTACGCCAAAAAATCATATTTTTTCCAATTGCGGAGGGAGGTGCGAAATTTTTGGGGTATTTCGTGTGAAAAATCACCATTTTACGCCAAAAAAATCATATTTTTTCCAATTTTAGGGGGGGGGGGCGCCCCCTGGATCCGCCCCTGCAGATGAAAAACAGGGACCTAGCTCACCGACATTTATCAAACATAAAATCTCCAAAACCAAACTTCAGTTGGACCAGATTTGTGTAGATGATTTTTTTTAATAATTGTTGGTTGTTGGAAAATTTGATACCACATGGGAAAGGTTGGGATGCCATTAAACAGCTTAAGAAGAGTTTGAAGAAACCAAAAGGGTAATCAGAATCTGTAAATCAAAGAAGGACAGACACCACAATGGCCACCAGAAAAGGGACAAAAGGACGAACAACTATTATACATCAAATTAAAGCTCGAATATCGCGAATCTCACTAAAAACCGGTCACAGTATTGTGGTTATTCCAAAGATATAGTTTAGATTTCCACGGCCCACTGATGTTGAAGGCACTGTTTTTACAATTTAGAGATATATACAAGAAAGATCACATGCAATATTAGTGTGACTTCAGCAAAGGGAAGATATAATCACGGTTCCTATCTGGATTTCCTTGATAGAGGGTTGCTGCTAACAAGGAAGCTACTGAACCAAGGGTTCCTCTTAGTTAAGTTGAAGTCATCACTTCGAAAGTTTTACGGTCGCCACCACGACTTGGTTGACCGTTATGGAATATTTGTGTCACAAATGACCACGGATATGTTCCACTTGTCGTAAGCACTTCCCTTTCCTTTCCTCGTTCATGACTTGTCACCGGGTTTGTGACTAGATTAACACGACGGGTGTCACTAGTGGAGCATGAACTGCTTACCCTTCCGGAGCACCTGAGTCACCCCCGGTTTTTAGTGGGGTTCGTGTTACTCGATCTTTAGTTTTATATGTATGTTTTGTTGATCGTTGTTTGTCCTTTTGTACTTTTTCTTTTGACCATTGTGTTGTCTGTTCTTCTTCGATATACGGATTCTGATTGCCCCTTTGGTTTCTTCAAACTCTTCTTATGTTTATATGACGAAAGCTTTGAGTACATGAAACTAGCTTAACCCCGCCACATTTGATTGAAATGCCTTTAGTAAGCCAGGAAAGTCAATGGTTATGTATTTGTGTGTTTGGGATATCGATTTTGCCTCCACCATTGATTTTTCTATTGGAATTTGGGAATGTTCCGTCAGTGTGGTTATTTTTGTTTTTTTTTAATTTCATTTATGTTTTTATGATGGAAGCTTTTTTTCGAAAATATTCTACCGAAGGTTCCTTTTCCAGCCCGCAGCTTTGATTGAAGATAATACACATATTTGGCGTT
The DNA here is from genome assembly GCA_963680875.1 of Bathymodiolus brooksi. NCBI lineage: Eukaryota > Metazoa > Mollusca > Bivalvia > Mytilida > Modiolidae > Bathymodiolus > Bathymodiolus brooksi. The sequence continues at coordinate 87,928,497 of OY804581.1, read as the reverse complement.
TTATTGTTAATAACAAAAACAATCAATGATAATTTATGTAAATAAACTCGAACAGGTATTTTTCTAAACAACATTTAATCGCTCAATTAATTTCAATTAGTATAGATGGAATCACGTCTACAGTCCCTTCTACTTCAGGATATAAGTTGTTTACACGAAATAAGTGTAAACATAAAGAAATATAACATTAATGTGTAAGTACTATGAATAAAATGCGGGTATTATTTTTCACACTTAGGCATTTCATAATTATACCCGTCTTGTTTGCATATGGTTTATTATAGTATTCGTTGAGAAAAGTATGTATTCTTAATTTTGATATAAATATTTGTTATTATTATTATTATGGGATAGACGATATTAAATTGAGAAAGCGAAATCAATTCAATTAATTGTCTTAAAGAACATTTTTAATCCATATCTGTAAACGAGATCTATGCAAGTAAATACTACATTTATAAAAAGAATGTTAAAACAGTGATGGTCAACAGTTTCAAATATGACATTTGAGATTCGGATCCTGACTTGAGACAGGCACCACAATGCGATGAGGTTAAACCGGTCAATGAGATCCCACATCTCCTTTCTTAATAACTGGATATCCAACGACAATATATTTATATACAAACGTTAAAAAAATCCGCACTAATTCGCATCTACTCATAAAGACCACATACTATCACAAAAATGAACATAGATAAAATACTACAGTACAATTTTGGGAAAATATCATAGATAAAAATCTATAGTAGTATATATATTTTTGGAACTAAACAGAAAATAACTATATTTATGTGTATTTATTCTGTCCTTCCGTCTGCTTCTCCAATATATAATTGATTAAACTTCGGTCACCATTATTTTTAGAATGTTTTTATTTGCTCTGTGTCACTAACATTTATTTTCATATTATATTTTTGGAAAAATATGATATTTTACTATTTTCGTATAAAAACAATGTTCGATACGGTCGTTACCCCCAGTTGTTTGTAGAAGGGCTCATGTCTTATTTATGTTATGTGTGCTTGCTTGCGTATAGTGGTGTCAAATACGACTTGACTATAGGAGTAACATGGCGGGCGTCTTGTAAGAAGCAGGAGCTGAATTATCACCGGATTTGTAACTAGATTAACATGACGAGTGTCACTAGTGGAGCAGGAACTGCTTACCCTTCCGGAGCACCTGAGTTCACCCCCGGTTTTTAGTGGGGTTCGTATTACTCGATCTTTAGTTTTATATGTATGTTTTGTAGATCGTTGTTGGTTCTTTTGTACTTTTTCTTTTGGCCATTGTGTTGTCTGCTCTTCTTCGATATGCAGATTCTGATTACCCCTTTGGTATTTTCAAACTCTTCTTACCCTTCGCGAGCACCAGGGTTCACCCCCAAGTTTTTGGTGAGGTTCGTATTTTTTTGTCTTTGTTCTGTGTCTTTTGTGCCAAATGTTGCCAATGTTTCTGGATTGTCCATTTTTTAACTACTTCGGTTTTCTTTAACGTTTATTTATCCGCAGAAAATAAATTACATTATGGTGAAAAGTTATGGTAACCGTAAAGAAATTGCACCATTCACAACAATATGAACTAACCAAAGGAAAATTACATAATTTGCCCGTCACGACTACTTGGCTTCACTGTCGATTGTTGTGGAGTCTGTGCAGCTCACCCTTTTAGTTTCAGTTTTCTGTGCTGTGTTTTTGCCTCTCTTGTCTTCCTTTGGTGTTGTGTGTGCCCAATGTTGTATGCGTCTCTCGATTCTCCAATATCTATTGCTCCCATGTTCCATCTAGCCTTGATATAAACAAGGTTATATTCTTGTAAAAACAATCTGAATACAAAACAAAACCGTATTGAAACAAAACTAAATAAAGCAGACTCTGAAACATATTTTCAGCCCACGAATGTTTTAAATCCATTCTCTACGCGTAAGTTGAACATACAAAGTTTTGAGGCAAATGGAGAATGAAATCAGATAAGTAAATCCAACTCTATGGAACTTATGAATAGACAGCTCATACAATGTAGTTAGTTCTTGTATAAATAGAAAGACTACTGTTTAGTTGTTTTCAGGATCATGGCTTTACTTCATTGGAAAACAGTTTTAGTTTTGATAATATTCCAAATGGCTAATACTAATGGATACCGATGCTGGGTACTGAAACTGGAATGGAGTAAAGGTTGTGTGTAAGTATTGAACACAATTCACGCGTTTTAATGTATCGTATATTGTATGGTATAGAAATTTACGAAGTAAATTTGAATATTATATTTTGTTTCCCTTCTTAATTGATTGGTATTTGAATTGTTTTCCTAACTGCTTCCAGTTAGCACTACTGTCGAGTTAAATACAGATATGTGCACCTGAGTGGACGTAAATGATACAATGAAAAATGAGAAAAAGGGTAGATAACAAATTTAGTGCGCACGACGCGTTTTTTGGAATAATCTTCAAATTCGAAGTCAAAAGATTGTAAAGTCAAATTTAAAAGGCTTGGGAGAAAGAAACCCAAAGGGCATAACAGGATAGTCAAAATCAACTAAGATCACCTATTCGTGGGAAAGGAGAACCTTATTATTTTTTATGTTGTTAAGACATAGGCAAGGAATTCCATGATTTTTTAAACAAATTAAAGTAATAAAAAACAATTTGATCAATAACCCTCAACATGACATACATAGAATAGTAATTCAAGTGCTTTATGATTGTATCTATGTTGATGTCTCTTTTATATTCCGTATCAAAATATTTAAGCAATTTTGACTGAACTAAGATATCTTTTTTTAGCTACTTTGATTTAAATGAACTGCAATTTAAAATATATGAATTAATTTGCATGCAAAAAATACAATAAAGTTAAATTATTTGAAGATGAAGTCAATGCACACACCGAGATCTAACTAAGTGCATACATCACGTTTCTGGAATAAACATCAGAAAAAAAGATTGGAAAATCTAATATTTTTTAAATCTTCGAGACCAAATATACCAGAAAAGCCAAAATCGGCTAATGTCGCATATGCCCGAGGAATGAAAACATTTGCTTTAATAATAGTTAAATTATTTAGGAACATTAGACATCAATAATAAATATATCTAATAAATCATGTCAGTACCGAAACACCAACTATTGAACCGATGATACCCTCGTAGACTAATAGTCCACCAGCAATAATAGTTAGATAAAGATGTAGTGAGCACGACTGGAATCATCTTCATCAATCATGACTATCAAAGTCGAAATATTCATTTTATGCAATTATACTAATTCGTCATTTCGTTTGATCTTAATCAACCTCATATGATTATAATAAAATGAAAAATAAAAAAGAAAAAAAAAAGTACCACACTGTCGGAATCGTCGAAAGAGGCAAGATCGGTACCCTTAGCACACAAATACATGACCGCTCACCTTTCTGGTTTGGCACAGGCACTACAATTTAAAAAGTGGCGGGGTTAAACTAGTTTTATGAACCCAAAACTTCCTTCGTACTGAATCATATAGACGAAAAACATCAAATAATGCAAAAAATGTATCCAGAGGCGGATTTAGAGGGGGCGTGCGGGGCGTGCGCCCCCCCTAAAATTCGCAAAGCATATGTTATGCAACGTTAATTAAGCAGTTCAACAAACAACTTTTTCATGAATGGTTAACTCGTAACCTGTAGTAAAATATTCCTACACATTGTAAATACACGGCGTTGAGTGTGTTCGCTGATTCATATATGGATTCGCCGTCAGTAGTTCAAAGATTATTCCATTCTGATTGAAACGTACGATTCGTTCTTGTTTATAGACAAACAAAGGCGAATATGTTAACATTAATGCAGCATGAAGCGATTCTGATCATCTAATTTAGTTACGTTAGCTAATCAGAAATCAACAACAAGTTCATGTATTGATAATTTCCACTTTTGTTTGTCTATAAACAAGAACGGTCAAATCATACGTTTTCAATGAATGAATCAAACGACGAAAAGAAAAGCTCCATTCGGACGGGCAGTATTAACTAGAACCACCCGAAAGGACAAGCACCGAAAGTACAGACCAATTAGTGAAATGAGGAATGCGTTAAAACTAAGCCAATAGTTCTTTGAGGGGTTAAAATATCGTGATCGATCAGTCATGAGTTGAACAATTCGCATCACGGTTGTTCAAAAAAAGTTTTACTTAAGGTTTTTATAATATGACAAAAACATACTGTTAACAATTATCCAACAAAATTAAGACTCAAAGTCAAGTTTTTTTGGTTAGATAAAAATGATGTGGTTGGTTCAAAATTGTCGTTCAAATAAATGGCTGTAATTCCTCAAACCCCCAGAGCTTCCGGGGGGCTTTGCCCCCCTGGGCCCACTACCAGGGCTCTGCCCATGACCCACTGGGGACCTTAAGCGGTCCACAGACCCCTCGCCTACTCACACACCCCTAACCACAAATCCTGGATCCGCCCCTGTATATTACCAACAAAACCAGATCTGGTTAATTGTTACATATCAACAAAAACAAACTAATCCAAACAACCTACGCGGTCCGTCTTTTCTTGCATTGTGTAATAAATTAATTATTCATTGACACTGTTGTTTACTCTATAAGTGAAATACAATATGCTTCGTGATATGTAAATCGTGTTTTAACCCTCGAACAGAACATCATAGACAGAACATGAGAATACTGATGATGATATTTGTTGTAAATTGATACTTAATAAATAAATTAATAATTAATAAATATTAACAAAGCAGATTTATTCACTTCCTATAGAGAATTAATCACGATTATTTACAAAATTATGTAGAATTAACAGATATATATATATTGAAGGGAAGATATCATGCGAGGATTATACGATAAAAGATAATTATTATACAAGAATTGCGTCATTTGGGGTAATTTGTTTAGGGATCACATTCAAACTCGACATGTTCTGGAAAATATTGAGAACAATGGTAGAAAACAAATAAGAAATTAATATCACACTGTCGGAGCAACTCCAAAATACAATCGCAAAAATCGTTAAAACAGAGGCCAACTCGATATCCATATAACGTACATATAAATGACAGATCACGTTCCTGGCTTGGTACAAGCATGCAATAAAAAAAAATGGCGAGGTTATGGGCCCAAACTTTCACTCTTAGTTAAATGATGTGGTGATATTGATATTCTCTACATGTGTGTGAACAGCCAACCTTTAGCTAGGTGATCACCGTTGTTACAAAGATCGAGTTCGAAGCCCGTTCATGGCGAAGTGTACTCCAAACAATATTATGTGATATAATTTTTCAGTGACTTGCGGCAGGTCGGTGGTTTTCTCCGGAGACTGTCACTGTGGCTTCCTCCACCAATAAAGCTGACCGCCACAATATAACTGAAATATTCTTGAAATTGGCGTTAAACACCATATCCCTAGCCATTTATACTACCAATATTGTTTACTATCAGTATCACCGTTGTTACTATGTGAGATGAAATGTGAATACATATTTACGGTGATTGATGGCTGACCTCAAAGTTATATTGGTATTCCTTATGAATACCAATATAACTTTGAAGTCAGCCATCAATCACCGTAATGATGATATTTGTTCTGCATGGCGTAAAATCGTGATTTTTCACACGAAATACCCCAACAATTTTCGCGCCTCCCTCCGCTCGGCGCAATTTTTTTAAGTGCGCCCCCCCCCCCCTAACTTGAAATCCTGGATCCTCCCCTGGTATCATTGTTGATATGTGTACGTTGCCTGGGAATCAAACGACAATTAAAAGTAATACTTGCATTTGATCCTTTTTAAATATCATTTTTGTTGATTCTATCGATATTTTAATTGTAGCATACTATGCAAAATATTTCTTTTTTTAGGTCTGGTAAATATATGTGGGGGAATGACTACAATGCAAGAATACAATATACGGTTAGTGTGATTGAAAGTACCGGTGTTACATACTCATTTTCCCCCCATACTCCCCGGAAAAATGAGTATATACCGAGATTTCCCCCCGGAAAAATGAGAATATACTGAATTTTCCCCCCGGAAATCCAAGTATGTGTTAACACATACTCATTTTTCCCCTCATACTAGTTTTTCCCCTCTCCTATTTTAATAGGGTTTTTCTTGTGTACACTTATATACATGTATATGGTGGAAGACATAATAGTTAAATGTGGACGAAAGAGGGTATCAACAATGATGATAGTAATAACTAAGGCAAGCATGAACATGGAGTGAGAACGGATAAGGAGGTAGGAGCAAAGGATGGGAAAAACACTATAGTGATAAAGCGATCTTCCTTAGTGCAAATGAGAAAAACTCAAGTTTGCTAAGTGCTGGAAGGCACAGCTGACAGGTATGAGGAAGAGGGCAGGAAGGAAGGAATATAAAGAGAAGGATAGAGAGGACGGAGGGAGAATGGTAAAAAGATGATGGGGAGGAAGGAGAGATACTAGAGGTATAAAATAAGGAGGATGATGGGGAGGAATTAGGGAGGGAGTCAATATGGAAAAGGATGGAGATAGTGAGGAGGATAATGATGAGGAAGTAGTGAAACAGGTATTGAAGAGGAGATTTGAAGGAAGAGGATAGAAAGGACGAAGTGACAAAGGTAAACGAGGAGAAGAGAAGTAGTGAGGAGGAGGTAATAAGGAGGATGATGACGACGACGGAGGAGAAAAGTATACGGAGAAGGTAATTAGGAAGAGTTAATAAGGAGGATGGAGACGGAAGAAAGAAGAGAGGTAATGAGGTGGCGGATTGAAAGGAATGAAGGATGGAGAGGTGGTGAGGATGACTGAGAGGAAGGAGGGAGAGAGGTAGTGAGGATGACTGAGAGGAAGGAGGGAGAGAGGTAGTGAGGAGGATGGATGGAGAGGAATGAGGGAGGAGAAGTAGTGAGGAGGAGGGAGGAGAAGTAGTGAGGAGGAGGGAGAGAGGCAGTGAGTAGGAAGGAGAGGAAGAAGGGAGAGAGGTAGTGAGGAAGTCGATGGAGAGGAATGAGGGAGGAGAAGTAGTGAGGAGGAGGATTGAGAGAAAGGAGGGAGAGAGGCAGTGAGTAGGAAGGAGAGGAAGAAGGGAGAAAGGTAGTAAGAAGAGGAGAGCAAGGAGGGAGATACGTAGAGAAGAGGAAGAAGGAGGGAGAGAGGTAGTGAGGATGACTGAGGAAGGAGGGAGATAGGTAGTGAGGAAGTGAATGGAGAGGAATGAGGGAGGAGAAGTAGTGAGGAGGAGGATTGAGAGGAAGGAGGGAGAGAGGCTGTGAGTAGGAGGGAGAGGAAGAAGGGAGAGAGGTAGTAAGAAGAGGAGAGCAAGGAGGGAAATAAGTAGAGAAGAGAAAGAAGAAGGGAGAGAGGTAGTGAGGAGGAGGATGGGAAGGAAGGAGGGAGAGAGGTAGTGAGGAGGAGGATGGAGAGGAATGAGGGTGAGGAAGGAGAAAGAGAGGCAGTGAGGAAGAGGATGGAGAGGAAGGGTGAGAAAGGTAGTGAGAAGGACGACTACTTTAATAAATTTCCCCCGACAATGCCTTCAGTGGTTCTTGAAAATCGATTAATCAGAATGTTCAAAGTCTCCTATCGATCTGCACCAAAGAAACAACACTTGTGTAGTACCTCATAGTGAACACCCTCAAAGTTAAATTGGTTAAATTATGTTCAGTGGTTCTCAATGAGATTACGAAAATGTAATTCATAGGTTTTCAAAGCAATTTTGACCTTCGCTGTCGACCATTTTGAATTTCCGATCGGCATAAAAACCATTATCACCTGTAAAGGACTCTGAAATTTCAAGACAATGTTTACAACCATAATATGCAGGTCAAGTTCAATTTCAGCCAGATCCCATATACGGCTTGGAAGTTAGGCCCACTTAGCTGAAAGCGGAGAACTCCGTATCCTCAGACACATTCTTCTTTTATTCATTTTTTAACGAATCGGCATGAAAAGTAACAACACATTCGTAGGACATAATAGTGAACACCTCTGCCAAGTGTGGTTAAATTCTGTTCAGTGTTTTTCAAGTAGACCATGAAAATGTTGCTTTACATATGGTTTCAAAGCAAACTTTGACCTCCGCTGGCAACGATTTTGAATTTCCGATGGGCTCAAAAAGTAACAAGACCTGTCAAAAACCTTAAAATGAACATACAAATCACGTTTCCATACCATCGCTTCAGTGGTTCTTGAAAAAAGATTATTGAAAAACTAACAATGTTTCCAATGTCTCCTGATGACCATTTGTTGACGAATCGGAAACAATCCCTCATCCGATCTAGACAAACACCAGATCCCTCAGTACAATTTCTAGTCAATATGCAAACCACAAGATAAATTCAATGCAGACGAACAATTACGCATTGGTTGACCATATGCGAACGCTAACTGATTTCAAATCCGATACGACAATTATAACGGATTTAAATTCGATTTAATGATTCGATTTCAATCCGGAATATGTGTGAATATGGTAGTATAGTGCTACCACTTTCGGTAGATCAATCAAAAAAGATGGAGGCAAACGCATTTATCAAGATGGCTCAATTTAATAATAATTTGATCATGAAACGAAGCAAAAAATAGTTGTGCTGATATAGTAGAGGGGGTTAGGAGGGGGCCTGACCTCGAATCCCCGAACTAAAAAACTTGAAATTCCCTTAGTCCCGAACTAAAAAACTTGAAATCCAGAAGTCCCGAATATAATAAAATTTCAATCACGAATCCCGAATTCTCGAGCTTAAAAAAACACCATCCCGGAGTCCTGAAAAGGGTCCTTCCCCCCTCATAGTAGTAGTTTAATTTAGAGAATACTGTTACCGTTTAGTTCATCATTTGAAATTAACATAATATGATAAATTGGTATAATTATGTTCGGTAAAACAAATCCACACTCTGACAGTAGAACTAATAATTGTATCATTCATAGTTATGCGTCATTGATGGACACTGCCATTCTATAGTTACTGATCTTTATTTAAAATGATCGATTACAAACAAACAAGCTACCACAAAATAGTTTGTTTAGTTTAAAGCTAATTATGTTGTGTCTCGGTGTACTGTAAACAGTTGAAATTCTTAAGAATAAATTAACAGATAACCATTGGCGGATCCAGGGGGGTTCCGGTAGTCGAAACCTCCCCCCCCCCCCCCCCCCGTCCTTTTGCTCGGCAAATTTGGAAAAATCCGTGAAATTCGGCAAAACTTAGACTGGAACCCCCCTTTTTAGCTCACTAAATGTCAGGGTGAGCTTTTGCCATCACATTGCGTTCGTTAACTTTTTACATTTTGATATTCTTCTTGAGAACCACTGAACATAATTTAACCAAACTTGGTATGAATGATCATTAGGGTGTGTAGACTATAGTTTGTGAATTATATATCCGTCGAAGAAAAAACATGGCCGCCATGGCTAAAAATAGAACATAGGGGTCAAACTGCAGTCATTGGCTAATATTTCAAAAAGTATTACATACATGTATAGAGAAAAATAGAGGTGATCTTCCTTCTTCAGCATCAAAAGCTCTACAAAAGTCTCCATAGGGTCGACCTCTTATAGGAGTTATTGCCCTTGTATAGTCTATCAGTGCAAAGGGGGAGAATTGAGTATGAGGGGGAAACTTCAGTATATACTCAGATTTCCCCCCTAAAAATCAGGGGGAAAGATGAGTATATACTGATCTTTCCGGGGGAAAAAATGAGTATATACTGATCTTTCCGGGGGAAAAACTAGTATATACTCATTTTTCCGGGGGGGAAAATGAGTAGGGGGAAAAATGAGTATGTAACACCGGCACAACGGCTTGTTGTCAAGGATACTCTGCTGTAAAGAGTGGTTACCTTAGTATTGGTTGCAGCAATACTACAATGCAGTTTACATTTGACTGGGGAAACTATATTGATTGGCCACAAATTATATGCTATGGAAATCCCAGCAGTACATATGTGACGTGGAATTTCTCCAAAATAAATAAATGAAAAATTGTTTCTTATAATTCTTGCATAGTTCAGTAGAGTAACGTCTCAGGAAATATTCAGGGACTTCTTCATCTATTTGTCCATTATTTAATTGTTAAATTGTATACATATATTGAACATTGTTAGAATATTATCTACATATGGGAAAGAGAGATTCAATAAAATTCAAATGCAAAGTTTCAAAGCAGTCGCTTTGTCGAAATAAAGAGTGTCATTTTTGGACATTTTAATTCCATCTTGTATATGCTCAACATTATAGATTCTACCGTTACAAAAATGTAGGAACCGTTGTGGTCGTGAGCATATGATAGTTAGATTTGCAATAAGTGCCTATCACCAACCAAATGTGTGAGTTCGAATCCCGCTCATGGCGAGGTGTACGTGATATAACATTATGTGATAAAGTTTGCCAGTGACTTGCGGCAGGTCTGTGATTTTCTCCCGGTACTCCGGTTTCTTTCACCAATAAAACTGACCTCCACGATATAAATGAAATATTGTTGAAAGTGGCGTTAAGCACCACAATCCTAACCCAAAATGTGAGAATCACATATTTTTTTATATGTTCCAGATGGGATTCATCTTTATCATTCACTACATCAAATTTCCTTTATAACACGCGTAGACAATGGATAGTAATTGTTGTTTAGCATCAAGTGAGCAAATTGTCAGCTATTTCATTGCAAGAACAAGTTTGTGATATCCGATTTGTATTAGACGAACACGCTTAATTAGATATTTCTAGTGATAGCTTAGTGAAACAACAATATGCGGGTAGACCCGTTGATGCACTGCGACACATTATCCTGATAGTGTGCCAATCAGTCTTTGCTCCTACTTCTTAATACTTCGTGCTTAGCGGAGCAGCTGCAAATAGCAATTTTATAGTCCTTGGTTTGAACCAGACCGTGGCTCGAAACCACGATCTAACGCACCCGTGAGAAGCACTATAACAATATCAAACAGACAAAAAAAGAAATTTGACCAGTTACATTTTGAGCACAATCTTATCTCTTTCCATGCATGCAACCCTTCGTCCAATCCTTATTTCCAAAAGTATTACATTTTTGGAGTGACTGCGTTCATCCTTGTTTTTTTTGTTGGGATTCATGTTGCTTTTCATATTAGTTTTCTGTGCTTTGCATTTGTGAATTGTTTTCGTCCATATCTTGTTTCATTCTGTGAATGGAAAGTGGAAACAGTGTTGTAACGGGGTTTTCTCAGATCTCCATCGCCGCGACGCCGCGACATATCAGTTGGGGGGGGGGGGGGGGGCAAGATATGATTTTTTAAGCAGATTGGACAGAACACTAACCATAAGTGAAACAAGAAGAAATTATTACAAGGACAAATACACATCTTCCATTCCCCAAAAGAAATTAAAGCCAACAGATGGTCTTCTGGTGACATTTACGTGTACTAATATGCGACACAAACGCAAGGTTAGTGCGTAAGTTTAATACGTAGATATGAAATCTGTCTGACTAAAAATAGTAGCAAGTGGAAATCGGAAGCGACATAAGTGTGGTGCGCACTAATTAGATATCTACGTTTGTATTATTCTTGTACATTTACATGATCAGAAGTAGTCGATAAAATAGAATTTTGGAGCTGTTTGTATTGTGTAGAGTCTGTGTGTATTACATGTGGTAGTGAACAGGACACATTATGCAAGATTATCTATGCAAAAATGTACATATGATGTAAAACAATGTGTTTGATTCCTCATAGTCTAATTGCGATTTTTCATGTACAAATCCAAAGAATACAATGGTATGGATATTTTGGATTCAATATTCAGTGATCAAAGACAGAAAGATGTGATGAATTAAGTGATTGAATATTTATTTAATGATTCAGAAATATATGAATAATTGTAGTTTTCAGTTCAGACAAGAAATCAGGATTCAGCCATACCTACATGTACATATTGAGATGCAGTAAACACTGAAACATAATGTTGTGATCATGGAGATAATTTAATTTAATTGTTAATGAAAAAAAATTGAAAGTGAAGTTTCTTTTTCAATACATTGGTTATTGACATGATATGTGTATAACAGTTCCCAGAATTGTGTGGGAAGCAATATTGTAGTATTATTGATACTTGTAAAGATATGCCACATTATGACCCAAAGGTGTTATATGTTATACACTACATAAACAAACTTTTGATCCATCATTTGTCCATTGGAGGCTAGGTGTTAACACCACTTTCAAAAATATTTCAGTTACTACTTTTGTGGCGGAAATTGGAGTACCCAGAGAAATCCACAGACCTGTCACAAGTCACTGACAAACTTTATCACATAATGTTTTATCGAGTACACAACTGCTCAAGTTCAGTTAAGATGAAAGGTAATTATTTTATTGATATTGATGGAATTTATGATTATCACTGTTTATAAACTTTCTTTTCATATCAATCAATGAAAATAATTGATTTGCTGAAAGTATGTTTTTTAATGTGTCACAGGAATCCATATGAATATGCATACCTTGTGAATGTGAAAAGTTGGACCATATCCAACAATTTTGGTTGAAATGAATGGTTGATTGATTATTTTTTTAATGTCAAGTAAGCAGTATTTCAACTATATACATTTTTTATATTTTCATGATGAGAATTAAGTTTACAATCAATAATTGATGGTTGAAAGGTAGCATTTGGATAATGGTCGTGAAGGAAAAAAGAAGTAGAGGATTATGAAAAGAAGGTTAAAACAGTAATGGTCGACAATTCCACCAATATCAATCACCACTCAATGAGCACAAAAAAAGGGGGCCAACACCATCTGATGTTGGAAATACATGTCATAGCTTGGGACAGGATAAATGGATAGGGTCAGAAAAAATGCATTGCAACAGGGTACACCAATGACCACTCCAAGCAATTGATGCTTGTTGTGAATATGACATTCTCCATACACAAGGAACTTGTTTATGTTCCATCACATGGAAAAGTTAACATAATCTAATGGGGATCATTCACCAAATTTCTTTCGACAGACGTCGCTGTTGTTCCATAAGTGGTTAGCGGAACGTTTTAATCTCGATGACCCTTGAATTGTTAACGTTGGGTACAAGAACACGTCAATATATAATGCCCTTATAACATGAATAGGAAAATTCTGTAAATTCGTTCACAAACAAAACTGTTCTCACGCCTTTTTTTATTGTATAAATTATAACATTATTGTACAAGTCAGATAAACTACTATTGAAACAAAAGAAGTTACCCGTATTGTGGGATATTCAATACGGGCCACTTCATTTTTTAATAGTACTGTATCTTATACTTACAACCATTGCGCTGGAACAGTTGACTACAGAACGACAGGGATATTAGGTTATTAATTAAATTCCTAACGGTGTATACGTGTATCACATTTCAATTCTTTGCATTAGCATTAGGAGAAAAGGGTGTATTTTACTCTTATAAAAAGATTTCGATGCTACATTTTTGTAACTGAAAAAAAAATGCACTCTGAAACAGAATTTGTGTTCTGGGAAAAAAAATGTCCCTTTACTAAATTAGATATCTACGTTTGTATTATTCTTGTACGTCTGTATTGTCTAATTATTACTATAGACTGTGTCACCAATCAATCAATCAATCATATTTCATATATAATTAGGTATCTAAATTGACAAAAAAATGTATATTGTTTTATTTCAACTATATACTGCGTAGTTTACATATATGAGGGGCGAATTTTACGATGTTTCATGTCAGAAATAAAAATTGAAAATCTGATTTTATTTGTCGTGTCAAGGATATTTTCTGTCTCGGAAAGGGGAAATATACATGTGTGGTCAACAAAATTAATATGAAGTTTGTACAACTTCCGTAAACAGTTTGTACATCTTCCGTAAACAGGAAAACTATGCGTTGTTTTCTTATTTAAAAAAAATACAGATAAAATAGCATTACTGTTCATTTTTGTCTTTGTTAGCAGTAAGTACTATTTTATTTTAGACTTTTAAATACAAATTATAGCTTAAATAATTGTAGATTAATACATGACCTTTTTCATATTGCCCTTGTTATCAGCTCGAGACGTTGATATCGGCCCCGAGGGCAAAATGAATAAGGCCATGTATTAATCTATTTATCACATATTTTGCCAGAGCAGATAACATGTTATTGCCCTTCACAAGAGGGTAGATAACATGTTATTGCCCTCGTAAAATGTTACATGCAAATTCGGCGTTATTTCAATAAAATATGTGATAGCACGACTTATCAACATTGATTGATTATTGCTTAATGTACAGCGAGCAGTATTTCAGTTATATTCAGGACGAGAACAAGTTCAATAATATAGATAAACTATATAGAAATGAGAGAAGGGATGGGGAAACCGGGTCAATGACTTTTGACAACCACTGAACAAGTGTGGAGAGTTGAGTAGGACAAAACATTTAGTCTTTTGTAGCTTCCAAACACGTTACCCACTATGGTTCACGGTCGGGAATCCCTTATTGTAAACTGAAAACCCCCATTGAGATGGGCTTCCATATGGGACGCCCCTGGGGACGCTCTGAGCAGCCATGTAAGATTTGATCCCTGAGAACTTTCACCTGTATCCAGACTAATTTGCATAGCGATCCCGATAACATATGGGCATTCCATAGGACAACTTAAGCAACTTGTTCTTTTCAATGAGGTGATTTTGTAGTTTAAAAAGTAATTGAACATAAAAATACATATCCAAACAATTTGTATCATACGCTGCACGACATGTGTTTTGTTGTTGAATAACGTTTATATTTGTCTCTCATCCGTTAATATCAGCAGTTTTAATGTCCCGCCACCGCCAATCAATTATTTTGCATTATATATAAATAGAGATTACTTTTTTACTCCAAAGTAGAAAGAAATTGATTCGGTAATTTTTTTAATCATTCCTTATCTGTCTTTAATTTTGAATTATTTCTAACAATAAAGCTTGAATATACCAATTGCCAAAGAATAGAAAAGAAACGGAAAGGTCAAAGATTTGTTTGCAAACCACTACGCAGAAAATTAAAGAAAGTGCAAAACGGACTCCATTAAAAAGCTAGTGTGAACTCATGTGCTTTAAAATGGAAAGGGACAAGTCATTAAGGAATGGATTTACATACGAAATATTGAAAATATCCGTGGTCATTTGTGACACAGACGTTCCGTAACGGTTAAATAAATCACGATGGCGATCGTAAACTTTCGAAGTGATTACTCCAACATTACCACTATGTAGCCCTTATATTATTTTTGACGGACATTTTCACAATTTTCTTAAAATATCAAATACACTGCTAATTTATTGGTAATTTGGTATAAATATACAAACTGCGTGCATATTTATGAATGAAAACGTAGATATTAAATTTAATGCGCACGACGAATATATGGAATAACCTTCATCGGGTTCGCTCAAAGCCAACAGATTTGAAAGCCAAATAACTGAAACCAAGAGTTTTAATTGTTCAGCTTTCCAATCTTTGTGACTTTGAGCGTACTTGACGAAAGTAATTCCAGAAATGTGTTGTGAGTGCTAAATCAGATATCTACGTTTTATCTTGTTTATATATTGCATATAGATTCAAATACAGCGGGCTTTTTTTCTATTGTTATGGTGGTTATCTAGTTTAACGTCACTTTTAAACAATATTTCAATTATATAGTGGCGGTCAGTTTTATTGGTGCAGTAAACCGGAATACAAGGAGAAAACTACCGACCTGTCAAAAGTCATTGACAAACTTTATCACATCATGTTGTATCGAGTACACCTCACAACTTCAGTGGTGATGGGCACTATTTAAATAGGTAGTTGTAAATCCAAAAACAACTTTAGTAAATGCAACGGTTATTTATATATTGTGAATTCATTTATTTCATTTTTTTCGTTAAATACCAATTTTCGTGGTTTTTGTCTTTATAATCAAACCACGAAATGCATACGCAACAAGAGACGATATGAGTAAGTATCAAAAACCACGAAATAAAATATCAGCGAAAATCTCACTATCCGTTTATCCACGAAAATTGACAGGATTGCATAGCAACTCAATGGCGAAAGCTGTATTACAAAACTTTAAATTTGATATCTACGTTTTTATTACATATAGTCATAACTTTGTATTTTACAGCTGCGTTTATGAACATGGGTATCTTACGGACAACAACTGTCTTGATTGTGATAGCTGTATCGCTGTTTTCCTGTGTAGCAAGTAGCTCATGCTACGCCCCTCCATTCTTTTGGGGAAGCGAATGCAGGTATGTATGATGATATTGACAATAATATATATACTTCCAATTACATTTATATGAAACATCCACTCATACTAACATGGGGGCGTCGTGGTCGTGATCGTGTAGTAGTTGGATTTACAACTACTTGTGCAATCAATACCTATCACTACTAAAGTTGTGAGTTCGAACTCCGTTCCTAGCGAGGTGTACTCGATACAACATTATGTGATAAAGTTTGTCAGTGACTTGCGACAGGTCGGTGGTTTTATCCGGGTCCTCCGTTTTCCTCCACCAATAAAGCTGACCTCCACGACATAGCAGAAATATTGTTGAAAGTGGCGTTAAACACCATAAAACCAACCAATCAAATCATATCAACATGGAGTAAACACCGGTAAGGTCAACGATCAAAATTAAAGAAGTTATATAAATGTATATTTACTGATTTAATAAAAAAGAATACAACATAAAACAAGCATACAAATACATATTTTAGAATTCGGAAACAAGACAATTATGGCTCAAAATAATCTGGCCTCTTGTACGTCAAACAAAGTATACCATTCAATATATATTATAAACGTATACATGTACTTATTTCACACTAAGCTATTCCCACTGGATTTTTCTAAGCAGTAGCACGCACAAAAAACTTCCATTTGAACTCACGCCTTTCATCACGGCTGATAACAAACCTTAATTGATAATCTTAATTTTTGTAGGTCCAGCACATCTGTATGGGGTTCTCCTGGCCACCGTGTAAGGTATAGTGTCACTGTTGGTGGAAATGCTGCAACACTTGTCTGTTGTCAAGGTTATTCTGCTGAGGACAGCTTATTCCATGGAATTGGTTGTGGTCATGGTTCTTTCAGCTGGACCCTCAACTGGGGAAACAACCTTGCTACTCCAAAGATTAAATGCAAGGGTACTCCATTTGGTGCAGCTGTATCCTGGAGTCCCTAAGGAAAAGCATTTTGCATTATGTAATTAAAAAAAAAGTTAAAATTTTCTTTTTTTCTCAACTGTGTATATTTTAACTTTGCAAAACAGGGATTGTCATATTTTGGGATGCTTCTCTTGTTTTTGCTTTTCGCTTTACTGACATCAACAACTGTACTTTTAATAAAACTTTACTCAATGATATGCTGATATTTATTATTTATTTACCGACATGAAAGCAGTTGCATCAGCGCATCATTTAACAAAGAGAGGAGGTTTGGGAACATAAACCTGATTTAAACCCGCCACTTTTTATTAGATCACCTGTGTGAGCTATTGCCATCACTTGGTGTCCGACGTCCGTCGTCCGTCGTTCGTCTGTAAACTTTTTCAAAAATCTTCTCCTCTGAAACCACTGGGCCAATTTAAACCAAACTTGGCTTGAATCATCCTTAGGGGGTTCCCTTTAAAAGTTATGTCCGATGACCCTGCCGACCAACCATCATGGCCGCCATGTCTATAAATAGAACATAGGGGTAAAATCAGCAAAAAAATCTATTAAAAAATCCAGAAAAATCCTTTAGAGTATATTGCAATTAAATTTGATACATATGTAATATTCTTTCAGAATTATGGTTGAGGACCCTATCCCCCATCAAACATGGCCACCATCGTTACTATAAATAGAAAATTAGTGAAAAAAATCATTAAAAATTATTTTAAAATCCTGTAAAGAGTCAAATGCAATCAAACCATATGGAAAGAATGCATATGTGGTCTTCTTTCAAAATTGTAATTGATGACCTCCGGCTGTCATCCAACGTGGCCGTCACTGTTACAAAAAATAGAAAATTATTGTCAAAAAAATATTCTAAAATCCGGTAAAAAGCCAGTTGCCACCAAACGTTATGGAAATGATGCATATATGATCCACTTTCAGACTTATGGTTGCTAACCCTGGTCGCTTATGAAAAATGGCTGCTATCATTACTAAAAATAGAAGATTTGTTTTTTGTTAATTCTTTAAATTTTGTAAAGAGCCAAACTATAAAGGAACAATGCATATATAATTCTCTTTCAGACCATGAATGATGACCCGGACTGCCATAAACATGGCCGTTGCCGCTTTTCAAACTTGAAAATTAGTGAAAAAAAATCAGTAAAAAGTGGAAAACTATTGAAAATATTCCCCCAACAAAGTTTTTCTTAATACATATATAAATATATTTTTTTTCATAAAGTAAATGTTAAAATCTTATATACTCTATACTCTATATCAACCATATTATAAAAATGATAAATAGGTTTCTCAGGACATTTTCATGGCATTAGTGTAACCCGTCAGTTTAATGATCAGTAAAACGTTTTAAAGTAAATAACAGACTTGGAATTGTTTCAAGCTTTTTAAAGATATTGATCAAGGAAACTTTCTACAGTAAGATTATTCCAGAATCCTGCACACTTTTGTTTTAACATTTGTTTTGCATGAAAAGTGTTTTATTTACTTTTAAGGGTAAGTTGTGCAAAATGTGTATATTTTTGTATGCAGTTTTCAATATAAGCTGATATGTCGTCGAATTTGTTCTAGGTAGATTTATAAACAAATGAAATCTTCGGGATTTTTCATACAAATTAATCTAGATAAAATAATTGTGAAACAGAGTTTAATTATTTTGTTGTAGCATTCAACTGCATACACTCAGTATAAGTTAATGTCAACTACTAAATATAAATGGGTTTAGTTTTTATCCCATTTTTAAAATGAATTTTTTAATCACCTGGACATTCAGAATAAGTGTAAGCATCAGTTAAAGCATACCCTCTGTGGTGACAACCCCCCCCCCCCCCCCCCCCTCCCCATAAACTAGACAACTAGTTGTGCTAGTCCTTAGTTTGTAAATGATGCAGCAAAAATGTGCAAAGAAAGGTTGGTACTGTTGCTGTCATTTTGTCATTTGTTGGTGTTGTTTTTTGTTTTCTTCGTTGATAAGTTAAACATTTATGAATTAAACTGCCAATGATCACTGGAAGATCCTCTACAAAGTTCAATTTTGTTATGCCAATCAAAAATCCAAGATGACCACCACCACAGGATAGATTAACATTGGACCCTATGGGGAAAATGTTCAAATGTGAAACCAAACTGTACATGAAATATGGAATTCAAGATGGCGGCTACGGCATGACTTGGTTTCACATCGGACCCTATGGGAAAAATGTTTTAAAAGACATCTGGGACAATTGAAGCTTAACCTTGAAACCGAACTAAGAAGGAACGTTTTTGGTGCCTCAGGTGAGCGATACAGGCTCTTGAGAGCCTCTGGTTATTAAAGTACATGTATCAAGCCAGGAAAGTGAGCGGTGATCATGTATTTGTGTGTTAGGGGTATCAAGCCAGGAAAGTGAGCGGTCATGTATTTGTGTGTTAGGGGTATCAACTTTGCCTGTTTCTACAATTGCTCTATTTGATTTAGGAACTGCTCCTACATTGTAGAATTTGTTTTATTTAATTGCTCTATTTGATTTAGGAACTGCTCCTACATTGTAGTATTTGTTTTATTTAATTGCTCTATTTGATTTAGGAACTGCTCCTACATTGTAGAATTTGTTTTATTTAATTGCTCTATTTGATTTAGGAACTGCTCCTACATTGTAGAATTTGTTTTATTTAATTGCTCTATTTGATTTAGGAACTGCTCCTACATTGTAGAATTTGTTTTATTTAATTGCTCTATTTGATTTAGGAACTGCTCCTACATTGTAGAATTTGTTTTATTTAATTGCTCTATTTGATTTAGGAACTGCTCCTACATTGTAGAATTTGTTTTATTTAATTGCTCTATTTGATTTAGGAACTGCTCCTACATTGTAGAATTTGTTTTATTTAATTGCTCTATTTGATTTAGGAACTGCTCCTACATTTTAGTATTTGTTTTATTTAATTGCTCTATTTAAGTTTCATTAGTTCACAGCATCACTTTGGGTAAGCAAGTATTTCAGCCGTAGATCGTTTAGTAATTGCTCACATGTACTGCAGATCAATTTTATGATAAACCAATTTGAACAAGCCTTATAAACTCATAGTTTTATGAAACTTAAATTAACCTTTCTTGACAACTGGACTGAATTTAAATTCCCTCTTTAGATACAGTTATGTTACATTTTCTGTGCACCGGTATAAACAATCCACATTTTTGTGTCTGTCCAAAGCGATGAACTGGATTTCTAACGTCATATGTCGTGGTGACGACCTTAAAACTCTCCACGTAATGACTCAAAGTTAACCATTAGGAACCCTTGGTTCAGTAGCTACTTTTTTGGCAGTGAGCCTCAATTAAGGAAATTGTGATAGAACCACAACTTTGGAATATCGTATCAACTAAGAGAAATAAAATCCATATTTAGGTGCTGCTGAAATGTTCATATCATGCTAATTTATCGCATGGTAAATAGTTAACCTTTATTCCAGGATGTCCTGAATGAATCACATGTATTTTGTACTTCAACTTTGCACATGAAAAATATTTAGAACATTCTATATATTTTTTGCATTGTAATAATTGACACACTGTTCCTTCATCTTGATATATCAAAACCACAACAACACGAATCAGTCTTCTGGCAAACTACAAATAAGATAAAAGGTGTAAAGGATGGACATATAGATCCTGGTTGTATCATGTACATCAGGTATTCGGGAACAAGTCTACCAAAAGGCCGAAACCGGACAGCCACAATTGGTCTGAGGGAAATCTACTTTTTCTTCTTTTTTTTCTTTCTTTTTTTTTAATAAAATTACTTTTGTTAGGAACTGTAGTTTCCAAGCATAAATATATCTAATAAAGTTATTGCTGTATCATATCAAATAGTATTAAACATACGACCAAATACATTACAAACGCATAATTATCTCTCACATAAAATCAAATGAAATAATTTGATATTATTCATTTTGATAAGAGGTGATCATATTGTTACTCTAAGCATTATTTCAGCTCTATTTTAGGGTTCTGAATATTATACCTAGACAGTGGAAGTTATATTTTTGTGCACTTTCAATAGAATATTAGCAACATCTAATGGAAAAATGAAAACATAGTTTTAAGATATTAAAATAAAAAAGTAACACATACAATGCTGTCTTCCGACAAGAAAAGGAAAAGGAGCACAAAATGCAATAAAAGCTGATGTGTACTTGATGGCAATTCATCGGAAATATATTTCCGTAAACAAGTACATGTAACCGGTTTGTAAGTAAATTTATATACTATTATGAAAGACCATTTTTGTTTTGTCCGCTGAAGTATGTATCAATTTTCATTATTCTGCAATAAATTTTGTCAATATTTTCACATAGGCACTACATTGTATCTCCCTTTCGATTTCTAAGCTCTTCGTGTTATTTACAAGAATAGATGTCAGTCTCGAAAATAAATGCTGAAATGTCTAAAGATGACAGTTAAGGTGAGAGGTGATTGGTTTTTTTTTAATGTATTGGTAGAATTGTCGTCCATCAATGTTTATATTTTCTTTTTAAAACACTGTCTTCCGAAAAATATATGTTTGGTTCGTCTTTACCGCCATTTGTTTGTAGGAGGGTTCTTGTCCTATTTACGTTATTTGTGCTTACTTGTGAATAGTGGTGTCTGACACATATTGTGTTGTGTTTTTTGTTTGTTTGTTTTCGTCTTGTATGTTGACGCTTTCTCTGGATTTTCCACCCTTTCGGTACTCTTTAACGTTTATTTCCAAGAAAAAAACGAAAAAAAGTAACATATACTGACACAAATAAGTTTGAAGGACGAACACTAATAGTACACATTACATTTCCTTCCGTGAACAAGTCAAGAGAGGTTGTTGTAATTTATAAGGTAAATTAGCTTAGTATTATCAAAGACATTATTTTAGTGTAAACATATTTTATTAAGTAATTCATTAATACAATACAAGCATGAATATGTACAAACTATTCGGATGAATCATTAATAGGATTCGGAAACAAGTTACAAAACTTATATTAATCCGTTTCCTGAAGAAATTAAATTTACAAAGCAGAATATATGCTCAAATGGTAGAAATTATAATGAATTAATATAATAATTAAGAGAAATTAAACTTGATATAATAATATATAAAAACGGTAGAAATTATAATGAATTAATATAATAATTAAGATAATTTAAACTTGATATAATAATATACAGTTATCAGTTATATGTGAAATTAAATATTGAAAAGAAATATGATATAAAGAGAAAATAAAGTGAGCACATGCACTGTTTGTGTCATATGTCAAAAGACAAGTCGTCGTTTCAATTGACAGCTCGTTTCGAGTTGATAATAAAGGATTGCACTGCCAAGAAAATTTCAACGTTTTGTTCGTAACTGAACTCGGGCGATCCAAAAAGATAATGATCATATGAAATCAGAGAGGGCAGTATAACAAATAAGACATTATTGTGTTTCGTTGTCTGAAGTATGAATCAATTTTTATGTTTCTACCATTTATTTTGTTAATGTCGTAACATGCTAAAGTAAATGTCACGCAGGAAAGGTTCGCAAAGACTTTTAAATTATTTGGCTTTTAAATCTTTTGATTTTGAGTGTGCCTTGTTTTTTTGTTGTTTGTTTTTGTTTGCTGTTGTTGTTGTTGTTTTCTGAAGTTTGTATCGATTTTTATTGTTCTACCATTTATTTTGTTGATGTTTTAATATAGTCGATATCTTCCTTTCTTCCCTATATTTTTTGATAAAATAAATGTCTCTCGGAAAAAGTTTAAAAAGACTTAAATTATTTGGCTTTTAATTTTTTGACTTTGAGCATGCCTGATGAAAGATAATACAGAAACACGTCGTACGCATTAAATTAGATTTCCTAGTTTTATAGCCCGTGGGTATCGCCCGCCCAGTAGTCAGTGTTTCTAAACTGCCGTGGTTTATTAGATATATTCATTATTTCCTAAATAATATGATTATTAAGGTTGTCCTCATTCTGGCATATGTAACCGTAGCCCATTTTGGCTATCCTGCTTTAATCCTTTGGTTTTCTTTTTTACTTATTTGGTTTTCCTATATTTTGAATTTGAGCACACCTGGTGAAGGTTATTTCAGACACGCATCGTGCACACTAAATTAGATATCTATGTTTAACTAAATGTCTCCAAATGACAGATTAAATACCATATAAGACTGGCAGTCACAATACACTCGATTTATCAATTAATATGGTTATTTGCTATGTTGAAGAAATGAATGAAAATGAATGCAGATTCTTCAAGTATTTTAAATTATGGTTCCAAATACTCATATAGACTATGGAATTATTTAATATGCACTAAACAGTATTATTTTCATTAAAATACTACTGCTAAATACATAATTCTAATATTTGTAAATAGATTATTAAAGCAATATAAATAATTTGTTTGATTAAATAAACAGTTATTGTTATGTAAATAATTACAACAATGGTTCTTCTTTATTCCTCGAAAGCCATTGATCAATTTCCTGTTCCTGTCATGCAAATCTTTTCCATTAGCATTTCTACTATAAACCGGAAGTGCATGGAGGTGCTTCGGATGGGTTAGCAGTTCCTACTCCACATATGACACCCGTCGTGTTAAGTCATTAGTAATAATTAAAAGTATATTCCTGTCTTTACATTAACATTGTGTTCACATCAATCAAATCCTTAATCGGTGATTTCATTTACAGATTATTCATTATGATGAATTTATTGTGTGGAACGTTTGTCTTGATGGTAGTGAATTTGGGGGCCAGTATGCAAGTACGTATTTTATCGATGTTCATAGAACAGACATGGTAACTCCTGCTTCCTTAGGTCCCTTGTATACCCACACAGTTGTTGAAGTTGCTGATGACACGTCTATTGGACATATAGCACAAGATGAAAGCACACTAAGAAATATGATTAATACCAATCTGAATCAGCTGAAAAAATGGTCAAACAGGTGGTTATTAAAGCTTAATCCCACCAAAACTGAAATTATTATTTTCAATGTCAATGGTGTTGAATGTAATTTAACATTTAATTTTGATCAAACAACTATAGATCCAGCCCATTGATTCAACTGTCAATCAACTATTACATATTTATCATACGATTATTAGTAATCTAGATGTGGGCAAAGATGTTCGATTTGTGTTCTGCGACATATCCAAGGCCTCACTGTCCACGCAACCAATCACCAGTCTTTTCGGCAACTGTCCCAAAAACATGTTGTCCTGGACGTAATTCATGTTGCCACCGGGAACCGTATCTACTTTGACTTCTATACGTCGGATGGGGTATTTACAGCTGGTCATTTCCAAAGCTTTGACGTGACCCATTCTTACGGCTGGTCTTAACTGTACATTTCTCACAAATAAAGCGAGATCCTTGATTTTGATCTTATAGTTATCGGCATCGATCATTAGGGCTAACACGTCTCGACGTAATTTGATTTTCAGATTGACGTGATTCAGTAAATATTTCTCTTGACAAAATAAATCCAAGTGTAGTTTTCCCATCATCTGTACAGATTTGCTTTGGGCCGTCAATGCTTTCCGGGACGTGAATCCTTTGTTATCGGCTGTTGCCTTATCTTGATGTCCCTGTGTATCCTTGTACCACATGACTCCCGTTAATGGAGATTCTTTGGCAGCTGGACCATAGCTATGTAATGTTTCTATATAAGCTCTATAAGGGTACAAGCTGGTGGGTGGTGAAATCAGTTTTCCGTTGAGGCTAACACTGACATCACTAAAGAGGGAATGCATCCATAAGTTGACAGGTCCAACGTCATCTCCACCATCCAATGCAGTATCGTCGTCATCCACGATCTGTGCTTCCACAAACAGGTAAGTATTAGCCAAGTCGATGTAGTCGTCCCCCGCCCCACTGACGGCAAGTTCGTAAGGTCATTGATCCGTCAGAGCCGATGTCAATCCTTTCTGCTCTCAATACCCACAAACCACACTGGTCTGTGTAGGTGGAACTTCAAATAAATCCAGTTCTGATTTTGTGCATTGGCATGAGTTGGGGTGTACAAGTGCTATTCTTATCCGAAAATGTCATTCGATGTGTTTCGTTGCTTGGTCTGCCGACCTCTGGTCTTTTTTCGCTTGGCAGGTTCTTTCATAGCTCGTTGTCCTGGGGGTCCTACCGTGTCCATAACTTTCTGGGGTAAGTTTTGTCCTGTTGATTTCAATCGTGATTTTGCTGCTTGTTTGATATTTCTTCCTTGTACGACATCTCCGGCACTATTTAACCCCGTTTTTAAAGCCTCGCGTCCTATGGTCTTTGCTTCCTTTTTCAACAAAGGCATGGCTGCTTTAAAGAGTCCTCCAAATATACTGCCAAGTCCATGTCCTCTTTGATATCTTCTCCCCGCAAATACCGGATATCCTTTCCCGGCTTGGTGTATGTAATAATCGTGGTAAGCTTTCGTATCGTGATGATGAGTTGGTTTCATTCTAGAGAGAATTCTTTTCGTTTTCTACTGTGAAGTGTCACCACTACTCGTCCTCTTTCGAATGGCACAATAGAGCCCGTGTCGTCCCTTATATATATGTCCACGGTCTGAAATCGTCGTTGTAGCAGGGGACAGTACTTTATCGGATCAAACACTCGGGTGATCATTTCTCCGTCTCTTCCTTCCACCGGTACGATTCTCAATAACGGTACTTGGGCATCTCCCACCATTCTCGGTTCCACCAAGGGGCAATACACGTACAGAAAATGTAATCCTTTCTTGACATCCGCTACTCAATCTGCAACATACTCCCCCGCCGGGAATATACTTGTCTGAATCCTAACATGGATTGTAGTAAAGGACTGATGATGACTTGACAATCTTTTTTCACTTTCATATCGATTTTATGATTGATTTCGTTGAAAACGATGTGGAATTTATTCTTGAGTTCCGTCCTGTGCTTTTTCCCATCGATGGCTTTAATGATCCTTCTGGCCGAGGAATAGTACCCATCCGGTAACAAGACCAAATGCACAGGTATCCCAGACAACTGCTCAACAAGGCCGTCCACAAGGTACTGTTTTGCGACTGTACCGTCAAGTTGTAAATGCTGACTATGATAACTGTGTACAGGATGAGTACATGACACAAACATACCACCTCCGAACGTGGAGTCTTCTTTCCACAAGTCACCCAAGACGATACACTGTCCGTGTCACTCGGTGTCATTCGCAAGACTGACACTTCAAACCGAGACGCCTCGCTTTTGTAGGTCCTGTTTAAAGATCCAACTATTGAAGGACTCTGGATATCCGAGCCACTTGACCAAATACTGCACTGTTCGTCCCTTTTTTCTCTTTTTCTAAATGGTTTCAATCTTGTACACGTCGTCTGTCTTAATGACTTTCTGTAATTCTTCGGCATAGAATATTCCTTCCAGAATTTCACTGCGGTCGTCTTTGACTAAGTATACCGGGGATCTGGTTTCGATACATTTCACTACCGTAAACAATTCTTCGGTCCAGTATCCTTTCTTGAACGTACGTTTCGCCTTACTGAGTCGCACTCTATCTCCGGGAGAAAATTTGCACGATTTTTGGGGTCCCTTTTTTCCATATAGCCTCTTGGACACCGTTGTTTGGTTAGCCCACGTGACTTCTGCAGGTGGTATGCCTATGATTTTGTGAACGGTGTGGTTATAAGATGCGACCATATCGGATAGAACGTCTACGTAGGTTTGGGTTTCTCTGTGTGTGAAATACTTGCACATCTTGGTTTTCAATGTTCTGTTAAAACGTTCAACGATGCTAGCTTTCGTCTCGTCGTTATACGTGGTAAAGAAGTGCACTTCGTTTCCCTTCAGAAACTTTCGAAACACTCTGTTTGTAAACTCGGTTCCACGATCTGTCTGTAGGAGTATCGGTTGTCGACCCGTCTTCAACATGACTTGGAAGGCTTCTTTTAAAGTCTTCTCCGTCTTGTCTTTCAATGGAACAACCCATGTATATCGGGATAACACGTCTATACATGTCAGTAAGTACTTGAGTCCTTTGTTATAAGATGCTAATTTGCCCAAGTCCACCAAATCGGCCTGCCACTGATGATCTATTCCATGCACGACCACTTGACGTCTGGGAAATCTTCGTTTAGTTGGTTTATGCAAAGTGTGCGTGTCCTGAGACTTTAACCATTCTCTGACTTCTTTCTTCGTATAACCTTTCGGCTTAAATTTACTCAATCCACCATAACTGGCGGGACCAACTACATTGTAATAGCTCGACTCCATGTTTACAACTGACCCTTCGTGGTCTCAACCTCCGTTTTAAAAGTCGATCCAGTTCTGGACTTCTTTCCTTCTGCTTCTTGGTGTTTTTGGGGAGTACGGTCTAATAGGGGAGGAACTCTGTTGTCATTTGCGAGATTTCGCCGTTCTTTTCATCTGAGTGATGTATCTCCAGCGGTCCTCGTGACCAATCAAATCTTGTGGAACATTTGCTTCTCGTAAGGCCTCTCCAAATGTCTCCCATTCTTGTGGGTTGAAATATTTCCTTTTGCGCAGCACGTCGTTGACTAAGTCCACCACGTTGCTTCCTTGAACGGTTTCTCCCTTGTATTTCAGTTCCCCTTTCTCGTTCCAGCTAATGTCGGGACTGCTCTTCATTTTTTTCAACAAGAGTTGTACCTTGGCCTTCATTGTTTTTGGTACGCTTTCAAAATTTTCGTCGTCGATCAGGTCCTGTTTCATGGATTCAGGTGCGACTGCCACGGGTCTGGGTTTGTAATCATCGTAGACGTTCAAATATCGAGTGAATGATTGGTCGTATAGCTTGAGACGTTCGTCTGCCGACAGGTCTTCTCTATCTAGTATGGTTTGCATCTTCTTATCCAATGTGTCCATGACTTTCACGCGTTGTTCCACTGGAGGTTTGGGACGTGGTAGCTGACCGCCTTGTTTCACCAATTCCAGGGGTTTCATTGAAATAATGTAGAGAGCAACGGTGCTACTACAGATGCCATCGGTGCTAGTAGGGATCCCAAAAATCCACCTTTCTGTAAGATCGCTTTCTTCTTTTTGAGAGAGACCGACTTTTTCGTAGGTGCTCTCAATCCGGCCTTTTCTCTTGGGTTTTTCCTTCTGGAGTTTAGTTAACGGAACGTTGCCTCTTAAAATAGTATCGGCACACTCACACAGACAGTCGACTAGGCTGCGATCGGTTTTGGTTATGAGGTGATTACGAATACACTCGTTGGCGTGTTTCTTTAAACGCTGAGAGACCATGTTATTCCTTCTACATCTCTCATAAAACTGAATTAATCTTGGATAGACTGGGATATATAACTAAATATCGGCGTACGCTATCTGTTTCTCCCCGGGAAAGATATGACTTCTTGGTCTCAATATGTCTGGTGGCTCTTGTTTCATATCGATCACCATGTAGCCGTGAGGTCTGGCCGTAGCTGCAGTGTAGGCTTCCAAAAAGTATTTCGTCCTTTGGGGATAAATTTGATGCGCCAAGGCCATGATCTGCGATACCTCTCTCGGATTTTTGAAGACGATCATGTAATGGGCATTGAGACTTATGGTTCTATGGTGTTTTCCTCGATGATATGTCGGATATTGTGTACGAATCTCCTGACAATGACTGATTTTCCACTTCCGGTTGGTCCCGAGATCACACTGGTAAATGGATGGACCCATGGCATGAAATGATCGGGATCGTATTTATCGGGAACGTAAATTGTGCAAGGATTTTTGGTTTTCAAAATATAATAGGGTTTTTCTTCATTACTCTGTGAGTATTGCTGCTGCGGCGGTGTATATCCCTCTGTCAGCGGCGGTGGCGACATATATCCCTCTGTCAGCGGCGGCGGCGAAGCTGTATATGTCTCTGTCTGTGGGACTGCATATCTTCTCTTTAGACTTGTGATTCGTGTTTGTTTCTATAATGTCGCAACATGACGTCTTTTCTCGAACATCTCAGTTTACATACGGGACAAGTGTTATCATCCATCTGCTCTGCTGGACAGACACTCGTAAAATGATCTTCATCTCAAGTATTTCCACATATATAAATGTGTCTATAAGTGGGTTTTGAGGGAACTATATCTATATATAACAAACAACATATACAAGTTTCGATACTTTATTTTACACATTGTTAATTGTCAGTTCTGGTTCTCTTTCTTCAAACATAGTTGATGTGAGTCTGTGGTATACTGTTACACAGTCCATCTCGAAATGAACTCTTCGGATATAAATATCTATGTTTATAGTAAGGCCACTCTGCATTTATCCAGGCTTGTGACTGGCTCTATATTTAGAGGCTGCATTAACTTTTTTTGTTCGTCCAATGATCATAACTCCAGTGGTGTCGTAGATACCCCCATCCTCCAACACGTCTCTTCGGGTAGAAGTACGAGAAGCCACTCCTCTCCTGGAAGTAGGTAAATACCTGGTTGTCCATTGAGTGGAACCCTCTGTTGGTACTAGATCCAGAACATCCATGTACTTGTCTTTGGTGATCTGGTTGGTTCTCTTGTTGATACCCTTGCAGCTAAATTTGTCCGCACCAAAGCAAAACTAGATCTTACTGCACAAAGCTATGATTCCATCACCACTGTACTCTTCTTTAAACAGGCCTGGTGTCTTCTTATCGTAGGCTGCCTGCTCTGGAGTGTCGTTCCGGGGAAACCAGTTCTTCTTCTCGATGTCATACACCTGGCCAAGGTCTGGCTTGATCACTTCTTCCAAGGTCTCAGCAGAAAGAGCCATGCAGGCGCTGTCAGTGTCCATGGCACAGTACTGGAAATCTCGATGATCCACAAAGACGTCCACAAAGTCGTAGTAGAACTGCAACATCCGGAGATTTGGCATACTGGTACACGAAGCATCCAATCTGCATGGGTAGATCCAGTCGAATGGTCTTCTTGCTCATCTCCAGCTCAAATGTTTTCTCGTCCAGTTGATTGTATCTCCGGAAGGAAAAGTCCACCAGATGACGACTGACCTGCTGCTCCTGGCATTACAGAACATCAGTATGGCGCTCCTTGTTGGTCACTGTCTTCCCATACGACGAGTTGCCTTCTAGTTTCATCGTCTCTGCCACAATCTTCTTGTTGGGGTCGACATCTCCGGCTCGTCTGGCATCACTGACTTGTTCTCCAAACCTCTGGAAACAGGTTGCAGGTTTGTACTCCACCACTTGATGTATCTTCATCACCTTCAAACCATGCTAGACATACCACTTCAACAGAGGAGAAATAACCATGATCTTCTGGCCAAACATACTTCCAATCAGAAACTTGCTCTTCTGGTTCATGATCCCTCGTTCTTCTGCATACGTCTTCATGTGGTCTCCGATGTCATCTCTGGATACGTCGATGTTCTTGAAGACTGGAGGCATCTCAGCAAACTTCCCTTTCAAGTGTTCAGGAACTTCCGGTAGCACCTCCTCGAATACTACTTGAACTGTGCCCATATACTACTCAAATTGTACTTACCTATGCAAGATTCCCATGAATTAATTAAATCCCAACATATAAACTATATCTAATCGTAATACGATCCCAGTATGCAACACACATACACAACGTGTTTAAGAATTGTCTTTGGGGGTGTGCTCGATTTACCATAATATATTATACCTTAGCACACAGTATATTTCATCGACTTTTGAAATTTGCATTTTTCGTTCTATTGTATGTTTTACTTTCTTCGTCTTCATATTCTGAACAAATATGTTATTATTATGTATTTAATACTGTTCTGATTATATGTAAATTGATGTAACTAGCGGAGAAGACATTTCTAAGTTGTAAAACTTGTGTCTGATCAATTTGTTGTTATTATGAACAATAAAAATAAGTTTAAATCAACCCACAAAGTGATGACATCATCAGGTTAAAGGTGATTTACAGTTGCTAAATAATGCAATTTATTATACCGCATCGGAGTTGTAAGCTGCCTGTCTCGAGTGCGGTACATCGTGAGTTCGAGTCCGGGTTCAAACCACAAACTACAACTTTTGTATTTGTTACTTGTACGCCATGCATGCGGTACCATTGTCCACGATCTCTATTTGATTTTCAAAACGTAATAAACAAAATTAACAGGATGTGCAAATATCCGTAAACAGATAAACAACGCATTGTTTTCGTATTTAAAAGAGATACAGATAAAATAATATTACTGTTCATTTTTGTCTTTGTTAGCAGTAAGTACTATTTTATTTTAGACTTTTAAATACAAATTGTAGCTTAAATACCCGTAAATCGTGAAATTTTGGTGTAGGTTAATTTTGGCCTTTTTTCTCCAAAAGAGGGTTGTTTTATTTTGGTGTGTGAAATTTTTGCCATTTTCGTTTCTAGTGAGTTTAATTTTGGCCACTTTTGGTTCCCATGTGTTTATTTTTTTTGTCAGTTAATTCAGAACGTAAATGGAAGCGTTCTCATTTCAACCAGCGAAACTACGTTTTTGCTGTTACTTACCAGATATGTTGATGTCGTACTAAAAACCAAATCGATTATGGATAAATTGTGATATTTATTAAAACTAGGAATTTATACATGCATTTATTATAAAAACAACAAATAATAATTTTGCACTGGTATTAATCATCGCTTTTACAGGTAAACAGTCTTATTATAACGGTCAGTACATGCATTTGTTTATACAACAATTATACATAATAAATAAAACCGATAAGACACTAATGACGTGGTTTTTTTCAAAGAGGTGATTTGTATGACGAAAAAATAATTGAACATAGAAATACACAAGCAAACATTTTGTATCATACGCTGCATGGCATGTGTTTTATTTTGAATTGACGTTTATATTTGTCTCTCGTCCATTAATATCAGCAGCTTTAATGTGGCTTCTGATTCACCAAGAGCAACCGTCATGTTACTTATTTAAAAATCTGGCGATGAGTCATATTTGGCGATAAGTCATGACGGATTGGATTTACCTATGACATATGGAAAACATAAGTGGTCATTTGTAACACAGATGTTCCGTAACGGTTGAATAAGACACGATGGCGATCGTAAACTTTCGAAGTAATTACTCCAACATTACCACAAAGTATCCCTTATATTATTTTTGACGGACATTTTCACAATTTTCATAAAATATCAAATACACTGCTAATTTATTGGTAATTTGGTATAAATATACAAACTTCGTGCATATTTATGAATAAAAACGTAGATATTAAATTCAATGCGCACGACGCATTTCTGGAATAACCTTCATCAGGTTCGCTCAAAGTCAAAAGATTGAAAAGTCAAATAACTAACAAAAAATGTTGAGAGCAAGAAAACCAAAGAGCATAAACTGTAATGTATAAATATTATAATACAGAAGTTATTTTTAGTTGTCTGTTTAGGCCTTTTGGCTTACTTGCTCCCAAAGAGTTTTAATTGTTCGGCTTTCCAATCTTTGTGACTTCGAGCGTACCTGACGAAAATAATTCCAGAAATGTGTTGTGAGTGCTAAATCAGATATCTACGTTTTTTGTTGTTTATTTATATATTGCATATAGATTCAAATACAGCGGGTTTTTTTGTTGGCTATTGTTATGGTGGTTATGGTGTGTATTAACGCCACTTTCAACAGTATTTCAGCTATATAGTGGCGGTCAGTTTTATTGGTGGAGGGTATCGGAGTACCAAGAAAAAACCACCGACCTGTCACAAGTCATTATCAAACTTTATCACATAATGTTGCATTGAGTACACCTCACCATGTGCAGTATTCGTTCTCACAACTTCAGTGGTGATGGTCAATAATTGCATAAATAATTGTAAATCCAACAACAACTTTAGTAAATGCAACGGTTATTTATATGCTGTGGATTCATTTTGTTTTTGTGAAATACCAATACGGTTGTTTCGAATCATGTCAATTCCGACCACGTTCCGTCTTTTTCGTGTCTTGACGTCTGAATCCCTTGTCAGACGACTTCCGGTGTTTACGCTATTACTGTGACAACGTCAGCATATCATAGTCGTAGATGCGGTAGATTCTAAGTAATTGTAATATGGAGACGTCAAAGAAACGGCTGAGTAAATACTGGTGTTCGGTACCTCACTGTCTGTGTGATATCAGAAAAAGATACATAAAGGCAAATTGTTTTCCTTTGATGCTGACAACAGCAAATAAAGAAAGAAAACAAATTTAATTTTAGAAAGGTAATTGTCTCTGCATTGAAGTCTTTGATACAAATAAAATAATTCAATTGATATCTGTCTTTAACAGAAAGTGTTAAGATTTTTTTAAGTTGAGGATCGAACGTTAAAACGGCACAAATCGATTGTATTTTTTGTTGTGTACATTGACACCGGAAGTTCAATGCCGATTAGTCCATCGAAATCACGTGATCTGGCGGACGATAATAACAAAATGTTGACGGAATGGAAATGATTCGAAATAACCGTATTGTCGTGCTTTTTGTCTTTATAATCAAACCACGAAATGCATAAAATACATACGTAGCAAGAAACGCTATGAGTAAGTATCAAAAACCACGAAATAAAATATCAACGAAAATATCACTATCCGTTTATCCACGAAAATTGATAAAAGATGATACCACAGGATTGCATAACAACTCGAAGACGGAAACTGTATTACATGTAGTCATAAATTTGTATTTTACAGCTGCATTTATGAACATGGGTGTCTTACGTACAGCAACTGTCTTGATTGTGATAGCTGTATCGCTGTTTTCCTGTGTAGCAAGTCACTCCTGCTACGCCCCTCCAAACTTTTGGGGAAGCGTTTGCAGGTATGTATGATAATAGTAACAATAATACACGTACAGTCAATTACATTTATATGAAACATCCTCTCATATTAATATGGGGGGGAGGGGGGGGGGGAGTCGTGGTCGTGATCATATGATAGTTTGATTTACAACTACATGTGCAATCAGTGCCTATCACCACTAATGTTGTGAGTTTGAACCACGTTCATAGCGAGGTGTACTCGATACAACATTATGTGATAAAGTTTTTCAGTGACTTGCGACAGGTCGGTGGGTTTCTCGGCGTACTCCGATGTCATCCACCAATACAACGGACTGCCACGATATAACTGAAATATTGTTGAAAGTGATGTAAAACACCATAACTAAACCATATAAATATGGAATAAACACTGTTAAGGTCAACAATCAAATGAAAGAAGTCATATAAATCTATATTATCTAATTCAAATATATTTATTGATTGAATAAAAAATACTACAACATAAAACAAGCATATAAATACATAGCTTAAGATTCGGAAATTATTTCGGATAATTATGGCTTAAAATAATCTGGACTCTTGTACGTCTAGCGAAGTATACCATTCAATATTATATTATAAGCGTATATTTATTTCATACTAAGCTATTTCCACCTGATTTTTCTAAGCAGTAGCAGGCACAAAAAACTTCCATTTGAACTCACGCCTTTTATCACGGATGATCACAAACCTTGATCTTTAATCCTTATTTTTGTAGTTCCAACACAGGCGTATTTGGTTCTGCTGGCCACCGTGTAAGGTATAGTGTCAGTGTCGGTGGAAATGCTGCAACACTTGTCTGTTGTGAAGGTTACTCTGCTGCGGATAAAAAATTCCATGGAATTGGTTGTGGCCATGGTACTTTCAGCTGGACCCTCAAATGGGGAAACTACATTGCTAAACCAAAGATTAAATGCAGAGGTTCTCCATTTGGTGCAGCTGTATCCTGGAGTCACTAAGGAAAAGCATTTTGCATTATGTAATGCACAATTTTTAAAAAAAATAAGTAAAAATATCGTTTTATCTCTACTGTGTATATTTTAATTTTACAAAACAAGGATTGTCATATTTTGGGATGCTTCTCTTGTTTTTGCTTTTCGCTTTACTGACATCAACAACTGTACTTTTAATAAAACTTTACTCAATGATATGCTGATAGTTATTATTAATTTACCGACATGAAAGCAGTTGCATTAGCGCATCATTTAACAAAGAGGGGAGGTTTGAGAACACAAACCTAATTTAAACCCGCCACTTTTTATTAAAGTACATGTATCAAGCCAGGAAAGTGAGCAGTCATGTATTTGTGTGTTATGGGTATCAACTTTGCCTGTTTCTATGGTTTGTCTATTTGATTTAGGAACTGCTCCTACATTGTAGTATTTGTTTTATTTAATTGCTATATTTAAGTTTTATTAGTTCACAGCATCACTTTGAGTAAGCAAGTATTTCAGCCGTAGATCGCTTAGTAATTGCTCACATGTACTGCAGATCAAGTTTATGATAAACCAAATTGAACAAGCGTTGCACTCATTGTTTTATGAAGCTTAAATTAACCTTTATTGACAACTGGACTGAACTCAAATTCCCTCTTTAGATACAGTTATGTTATATGTTCTTTGAATTATTGGTGTCTCATTTAATATATGCATATACATTTTGGAGATCCAGTTATCAAGTGGGGAGGGATGTGAAAACATTTACCGGTATAAACAATCCACATTGTTCTATCTATCCAAAGGTATGTACTGGATTTCTAACGTCATATGTCGTGGGTGTTTTCGTTCATTGAGTTAAGATGAAAGGTGATTGTTTGTTTTGTTGATATTGGTGGAATTAATTACCATCACTGTTTGAACACTTTCTTTTCACAATTTGCGTACTAATCTACTAATACATGTAGTATGATAATCGTCTTAAACAGACGGATACAGGTCAATTTGTCCCAAGTCCAATTTGTCCCAAGCCAATTCGTCCCACATTTGGTCAATTTGTCCCAGTTCCAATTTGTCCCAGGTCAATTAGTCCCAACTTTTTTCAAAATGGTTAAATTTTTTCTTCTCTCAAAATATTAAAGAAATGTGTGTGCCTATAACTTTGGGTGTTGAGACTGAATCTCAATATTGCAGTTTCACTACATTTTTTTTCTTTTTAGTGGGTGTTATTTGCATATTTTACTCCATACCCTTATTGTTATTGGTGTTAATTCTTGTTCAACAGATCCAAATAACAACAAGGGCAACACAAAGCGTGACGTATCCCCTCGCCTAAAAATTAGACCCTGTGACCTTGACCATTGACCTTGAAAATCAATAGGGTTCCAGATTCTCTTAAGGTCTAAGTAGGTACCAAGTTTGGTCAAAATCCATTGAAGGATGTTGATTCTAGAGTGTTCACAAGGATGTAATGCAGTAAAAATTTGACCCGGTGACATTGACCTTTGACCTATGACCTAGAAAATCAATAGGGTTCCAGACTCTCCTAAGGACTAAGTATGTACCAAGTTTGGTCAAAATCCATTGAAGGATCTTGATTCTAGAGTGTTCACAAGGATGTTATGCGGTAAATATTTCACCCGGTGACCTTGACCTTTGACCTTGAAAATCAATAGAGTTCCAGACTCTCCTAAGGACTAAGTATGTACCAAGTTTGGTCAAATTCCATTGAAGGATGTTGATTCTAGAGTGTTCACAAGGATGTTATGCGGTAAAAATTTGACCCGGTGAACTTGACCTTTGACCTATGACCTTGAAAATCAATAGGGTTCCAGATTCTCTTAAGAACTAAATATGTACCAAGTTTGGTCAAAATCCATTGAAGGATGTTGATCCTAGAGTGTTCACACGGATGTTACGGAAGGACGGAAGGACGGAAGGACGGAAGGAAGGAAGGACGAACGGTAGCGTTACTATATCCCTTCGCAACTTCGTTGGCGAGGGGATAATAGGATTGAAAAATAAGATTATATTGCTCTGCATTGAAATAAACTTGAAGACTGATAAGATTTATTCATTTTCAGTTTACACAAGAGAATTTTTAACTGTTACAGTGCATGTGTACACACAGTCATACAGTTGTAGCACTATTCTCTCTCCTTTCACACAACCATACAATTAAAAAACTTGCTGTTTCTGCTACTCTTTTTCACACCTCCTTTCACTCTCACTCTCATATATTTTTACTATTCTTTCTCATTCATACAATTTCCTTACTACATTTCTTTCTTACTTTTTATACAATCATAGGCATTCTCTTTTGAAGCATTTAATCTCTAAAACATTTCTTCATGCAACATTCAGCCACTTGCCACCTCTCCTTCTCTATCAAATATACAATAACTTTCAATTCATTTTAAGTATTCATAAAACAAACAAAAAACAAAGCACAGAGAGAACATAAACATAAATATAAAGGCCAAATACTGTCTCAACTGAAGCATGAATAACTGTATAACAATCATTTACTTCAATACATGTCCGTTATGAGAGTTAAGTAAATGTCCTTCGTGAGAGAGAGTTCAATAATGGTCTTTAAGAGCTCTTTGGGGCCACTAAGAGTCCTACAGTCTTCAAAAGTTGAGATGGACTGATTTCACCATTGCTGTAGTGTTCCCACAACTCGAACACCTTGATGCGGACTGAGAACATCAGCAAGCTCATTTATTCCATCTACCGTTTCGCTTTGGAACAATCTAGACATATCAATAAGAAATTCTCCTATATTATCTTCGTTTAAAAATAGAGTGAAAGTTGATATCTATAAAACCCCAAATTATTATAATGAAGGCCCACGGAAACTAAGTATATTACATACTAGACTTAGACACCAATGCAACTCACTCAATGCCGATCTGTCAAAAATCCATATAATAAATAATTTTAAATGTAATTGCGGTGCTTCTTTTGAAGATGCTATACATTATTTTCTGGAATGTCCTTCATACCTGAACGACAGAAGAACACTTCTGAGTAATTGCGACGATATCAATATCAATATTGAAACTTTGCTCTTTGGGAACGATAAGTATAGTTATGACGTCAACTCCAAAATATTTAGAAAAGTTCGAACTTTTAAAAATCAATCAAAAAGATTTTAGGGCTAATGTCAGCACTTTTTCACTTTTTCACTTGTACTTCTTACTTTCTTCCAGTGTCAACATTTTAAATGTCTATTGTCTGTGTTTTGTTTTGCTGTCATTAATTCATGTGTATAATTTGTAAGGAGAGGACTTCATATAAGTTGGTATATCTTGCTGTCCAATCCTATTGTTTATGTACAATAAAATATTATTAAACTAAGAACACCTTTGCCTGTGTGCACAGTGAATGAGTCCCCTTTCTGCTTAACAGTTGCTGGACAATTCTGCATGGCATTACGGACACTGCATCGCCAGTCTACACTGTTCTTTAAAGTAATATGAAACGAGTTTTTGGTGAAATAAACATCTTCAAAAATATTCTTGATATGTTTACATTCCCTAAAAACTAAACCATTCGTGCATGTTTCAGGAAGAAAATCGCGATCATCTGTGATTAAGAACAGAAAATCATTCCATCTCGTACGTGTTTTGTCAAGACAATGGCGGCTAATTAACTTTCGGATGCACCGTTCCGATGATTGCCGATCATGAAATTTCATCACCAACGTAAACATGTATCATTCTGGTTTTGAAAGAAGTTAAATTTCTTGCATTTCTTGCCTTGCAAAGAAATTATTTCATGTATATTTTACCTTAAAGATTATCAACTGCAATGAATTTCATTCTGACTTAATCAGTTTATTCGAAAAACTGGGCAAAAACATTGAAATCGGTAATAATGAATGACACGGGGCCCCATTTGGGGAAATCGAAATAGAACCAAGAAATCTCAGAATTTAAAATCCTCGTCGGAACTAACAAACTGTGTAAATTATTATTAGTATGTACATTTCAAAACCATTACGATGAAAACATTTGGAGTTGTCGGAGAAGAAAATAAAAAATCAACAAGAAAAAAATGCCAAAAAAACGACTTATTTTGTCCATAATTTGTCACCGTTATTTTGACACCAACCATTTCATAACTTGGTTCGTTTATTTCCTGGTTTGTTTTGGGGACAACCAATTGATTCCGCGGGGGGATAATATGAACATTAATCAAATGAAGCAATCAATAAATATTAGATGCACGCAATATTTTTCATATTTCGAGAGCCATAAAAAATCATTAAAACAGCTACACATTATTGTTTGTTTCAGTGTACTTTCTATCAGTTATGCATTTACAATATCAACATATTTTATTAACGAGTGTATGTACCTAGATGAAATTTCAAGAAAACAATGATATCGGGTGCATGTACAAACAATGGTTCAAAAATAAAGTTAAGCACAAACAGAGGGCACATTACATTTTCGTGGATTTTAGGATTAACAGGTATCACTTTTGCACGGAGAAAGAGCATTACAATTACCCGTAAAATATACCAGAGACTTTTTTTTACATTTGCGCGGATTACCTGTTATATAGAATATATTTGATTTACTCATAACATTTTCTGCAGTTTGCAGCACGACTGACTATGCAATATGGACTATTCGCCTCTTTGGTCAGCCTTTAAAATGAAAACAAAAAATATAAGAATAACATCTATACAAATATATGAAATATAAATTAAAAAAAAAATAGTGGAACATACATGTATAAAAAAACAATAATTTTGAAGGCAGCAGATATTTTAGCCGTCCAAATGTTAAAATTCATTGGTAGTTTTTATTGATTATATAAAGCGTTAAACACTCGCTATGAATATAAATCAACAGCAGGTTTGATATTGTAAGATGTGTATTTTTGTTGTTTTATGTGTTGATGAAACATATTATTTTATATGCGTGAATATAGTAATGCAATAAAACTACCCAAATCCTACCCCCCCCCCCCCTTCCCTCCCTCCCCGTGGTAGGCAGGGATTACAGATTAAGTAATTTCTGGCTGGCGAAAGAAGTCAATAAAGAGTTAAAAAAGAAGTTGCTGCATCAGTGTTTATAAAACCATAACATATTATGAAAATACGAATTGTACTTTAAAGAAAGGTAAAAAAAAATCCGCACAATTGTCATGTGTTGAACTTCTTCACGTAAATGTAGGATTTTTTTTCGCGCAAATTGAAATGCACCGCAAACGGAATATAAGTGCAGAATGTGAATGTATTGCCAAATATACATGGTCACATTTTTGAAATTTCCCCTTACATATAGCATGAAATTTGTTAAAATATATTCCATAATAAAAATTTCTTCTCACATTTCGGTAAATTTTTACACTTAACATTTTTTTCCCGATAGCTTTGGTTTATTCATCTAAAAAATAACTTTGGAGTTTTATAATTTGTTGAATATTAAAAATGTATTTAAACACATTTAAAATGTGATTATTATTGTAATCAGCTTTTGATTTGATTTTTTGGTATTTTAACGCCACTTTCAGCAGTATTTCAGCTATATCGGCTGCGAGTCGAGCGCACCCTTTTTGTAATTTACAAAGCGGGCGCGGTCTCACTCCGTATTGGGAATAGGCTTGTATGAGTTGTTAGATCCAACGACCTAACTCATTTAGCCACCCGGGGCCCGAAATCAGCTTTTGAGCTGTTGGGTTTATTATATATAAAATATATGATACAATATAATATCTTTTTACCTCCATTATAGGAGATGTTACTTGTCGCAAGTTGTAACTCTTAAGCTTAGGACTAGTTTAGTGAAACGCACGTATACGTGCACGTAAGGAAATCTTAAGAGTGATCTTAGACTTACGATTTACGATCACTTTAGTGAAACGATCGCCAGGCCACCCAAAGTTGGAAAACAATTCTGGCCTTTGATTCATAGAAAATAAAATATAATAATCTGGACTGAACTGAGTAAGCAATGTTATAACCTGTCCTGCACTATGTGTCGAATGAATGTTCTGTCAAATATTCTAACCGAACTAATCTTGCCCAGGCCCCCTCAGAATCATATTATTTGCCTATTTATTATTATGAGATAAAGAATGTGTGCTTTCTTTTACATTCTTGTCTCTTAGGCCAAATAAATTTTAAATAGATTTGAAACAAAGTAGTATTCATTTTTAATATAAAAAAACCCTAATGTTTTAACATAATTACAAGTTGCGTATGCAGTGTCCCCTTACTGGGCCCCGCGAAATTTGCTAAATTATACCAAGGACGTATATAAGATTTTATATA
This sequence comes from Bathymodiolus brooksi, assembly GCA_963680875.1. NCBI lineage: Eukaryota > Metazoa > Mollusca > Bivalvia > Mytilida > Modiolidae > Bathymodiolus > Bathymodiolus brooksi. The sequence continues at coordinate 87,887,374 of OY804581.1, read as the reverse complement.
CGTCCTTGATTATACACATAATGCCGTTAAAAGACATTTACGGCGGTTTAGATCATAGATTGTGATATATATTTATTTTCCAGGTAACGAGATCCTTGTTTAACGTTTCGCTAAGGGAAAATTATTTTTAATCGTGGATTGAATGGAAAATAATGGAATGTAAATCGAAACGAAAATGATGTTACCTGTCAAGACTATAACGGAGCATGCGCACAATCTCTACCGAATGAGTTCAAATCTGGGGTCAATAGCATATGATTTGCATTATTGTCCGGGTAGCAAGAATGATCGAAGACAGAATAAAATGACGTTTTCTCCTGAATTATACATCGTAGATTTCAAAAAGTGAATGGTTTACGTTCTTTATATATTTAATCTTTATATATCAGAAATTTTTAGAAAACTGAAAATAATGATTTTGGCATTTCATATTACTTTAAAGTACGCTGAAAGTATAATTTTGACATTAATTAACTACAAATTCTTACATGTTAAAGTAGCATATGAATGACATTAATGCATATCTTAATACAGTGGTAAAAAATTAAAATCATACGATTTTTACAACAAATATAATACAGTTACCATCATTACAGTGACAGAGTGACAAGCCCTGGATTACTCTGTAAAGATTCTTTGATTTTGATGTTAAAATTGCAGTGCAATCAAATGTAAAAAATGTATTGTGATGCATGTCTTAATTTTAAGTATTGTTAAACATTTTTGATTGCAATATTCAAGTACAGGTGACTTCACTGGTAGTTTATTGTCACCTGATTATACAGTGGCACAAGTCATTTATAATTACAGTATCGTTTATTTATCATACCCTCATGACACATTACCTACATGTAGTTGTTATTTATGTGGTACATTGTACATTGTATACTGTCAAAATTATACATGTATGAGACAAGTAAAAAAAATTAATGTGATAAAAACGTACAGATTTATAATCAATGCATGAAAAATATTCCATTTGATTGAAACTTAAAGAAGGAAACAAAATGAATTAAAATACATGTAATAAATAAATGAAATAAAAAAATAATGAATAAAAAAAATAAGTATAAATAATTTAAATTCAATTTCACTTTGACTGAATAGACTGAAAATGATCTTTTGAAATGTACCACGCTCTAAATTTTGTATTTGTTTGCCAATTACCGGCAATTAGTAAAGATCAAATACATTTGTCTATATATAGGTGCCAGGTCGTATTCACACGTGATAATTGATGATTAATGGATGTATATTTCCTGTGTACTTTACACATGCATTATTAAATTGTGCAACAATTTTAATGAGTTTGCATGCTAACCGGGGTTTGCTAACACGCAAGCTGTATTTTGAATTAATAATAAGGTCTTTTATAGATTTAATAAAAGTAAAATAAAAATCTTTATATCATTAAAATTTTAATAATACGCTTGTCTTTAATCAAGGATTAATAATAGTAGGATGAGTGTCTGCTTAAATGGTTGTTTTTCTGCATAAAGATAAAGTCAATCGGTTGCAGTAAAGACTGTTCGGCGGTCAAGATTAGTTCGATGAAAATGTGCACATTGTGATAAAAAAGATGTGTTCGTCGGCCGTTTTTAGATGTTTTGTGGTAAAATTTAATTTCTCAACATGATGTTAAAAATTCCCGTATAGTGATAAAGAAAATGTGTTCGGTGGTGACTTTCAGGTGTTCGGTGATAGTTTGTATGCGGTCGGTGGTAGTTTTTAGGAGTTTGGTGGTATTCGGCGGTGTTCTGTGGTTTTCGGTGGTAAAAAGACGCACCGCTATTGATGAATCAATTTTGCTGAAGTCCATTTCCTTTAACAGACATGATTATCGAAATTATTATGACAAAAAGTGCATTATTCTTTCATTCCTAATTGGAATATAATACACTTACCACTACAGCAGGTTCTGTGGGTCCAATAATTACACAAATCACAACAAAGAGCTTGAATGAATTGTGAAGGCATGGTTTTTAACACGAACTGGCCGACTACAGATAATACATTCGGATGACATGGTGAAAGTTTATGTATGCAGTTACTAAACATTTTCCTTTCATATCTTTTTTATTTTTGTAATGTTTTAATATAATTGGTTTTAATGTACATGTGTATTTGACCTATAAGAAGACACTATTTTGTCTTCCCCCATCTCCCAAACTGATTGCATATTTCTTTTGTTTCTTTGATGTTTGTGTTTGGTTTCATGAAAAGGACAGTAAGTAAAAACTATATTGTAAAATATACACAAAACTGGTTAAGAGTAACTGTTCTATAAACATTAACTATACTAATTGACTTGATGCTAAAAAAATTGCCAATCAAAAAGCAATCTAGTAATATTTAAAAAAAAACAATAACATGTACTTCAGTCAGATCATTCACTAACTGTTTGTAAGTGTACCGACTTTAAATGAGACTTTTGATTTAATTTGATTTAGTTCAGTTTCTCATGCTACATGTACTTATTCTTTTTGCCTAGTGCTTTTTATGTTCTTATGCTAGTTTTAGTTCTTTATAAACATGTTTTAAGCTATTTATGTAATGCTTTGCTTTGTATGTTTGTCTGTTATCTGCAAATGTTTGTATGCCTCCTGTCATAATATATTTTGTCTATTGTTATACATGTCGGTAAAAAGCTCTACAGAGCTTATGTTATATGTTTGTAAAAACTCCGACTTTAAATAAAACTTTTATACTTTATACTTATAATAATTATGCCCAAGCTGATTATTGAAGCATTTGTTTGATCTATCATCAAAGAACTATAACCAAATTATAGCTTAAAATTAGGATAGTCAAGTAAGGTAGTGGGTTATTGCACAGAGCAATACTTTTTATTGTCTACATTGAACATATTCCATCCTTTTTATTTTACTAAATCTAAAGCAAAAATGATCCACATTGATAAATTACAGTTGGGACAAATTGTTCAAAAGTGGGACAAATTGGCAAAAAATTGGGACAGATTGGTTGGGACAAATTTGACATGGGACAAATTGACCAGACACCAAACAGACGCTATGTTTCAGCTTGGAAAAGTAGTATTTCAATCATATGTAGTAAATTATAGTTTTATGGGTTCTTAAATTTCATATATCTTGTAGTATTTGTAAATCCGAATGTTATGCAGTTTCAACATCTGGATTACAAAATGATACCCCCTGGTTGTCATTCTGGATGAAAGTGGCGTTGAACATCATAAACCAAGCCAAACCTACATTCTGTCTCAATTTAATGATTGGTTTCCACTCAATAAGTGTTCAGACAAAATGTATTCAAAAACTCTAAAATATTATCACTAGATTCAGTGTGATTCAGTGACTACCAGAAAACGTTGAATACTTTTGACTTGGTTTAGTTACTTTTTTCCCGTGTGTACTGTAATTAATGAAAAACAAGATATATCACACTGTAATATATCAAAGTGTAAGTGGCATATCATGCCTTGAGATCTGGATATTATTGAACGCTGAATTAATTCAGTGGCTATAGCGCTAGCTAAGGCTTGCTGATTATACAGTCTACTATTGATATATCACCCACGGGATGCACTATACTCGCGTCTTTTTAATGTTTCATGAAATTGGAATCTTGTAGAAGAGTGGGGGAGGGGGGGGGGGTTTTAGTTGGTCATGTTGTTTATTATTAACTTCTGTTCCAATTCCCTAGCATGGCCTCTTTTTGATAACCTCAGTTAACATTTCACTCACAAGTGGAAAATACTTGCATGACTGCATCATTTCACTACAAAGGGGGTTTGGCCACACACAACTAGTTTAATCCCGCAACATTTATCTTAAGTGTCTGTACCAAACCAGGAAAGTGAACGTTCATGTATATACGTGATAGAGATATCAAACCAGGAAAGTGAACGGTCATGTATATACGTGTTAAAGATATCAAACCAGGAAAGTGAACGGTCATGTATATACGTGTTAGAGATATCAAACCAGGAAAGTGAACGGTCATGTATATACGTGTTAGAGTTATCAAACCAGGAAAGTGAACGGTCATGTATATACGTGTTAGAGATATCAAACCAGAAAAGTGAACGGTCATGTATATACGTGTTAGAGATATCAAACCAGGAAAGTGAACGGTCATGTATATACGTGTTAGAGATATCAAGCCAGGAAAGTGAACGGTCATGTATATACGTGTTAGAGATATCAAACCAGGAAAGTGAACGGTCATGTATATACGTGTTAGAGATATCAAACCAGGAAAGTGAACGGTCATGTATATACGTGTTAGAGATATCAAACCAGTAAAGTGAATGGTCATGTATATACGTGTTAGAGATATCAAACCAGGAAAGTGAACGGTCATGTATATACGTGATAGAGATATCAAACCAGGAAAGTGAACGGTCATGTATATACGTGTTAAAGATATCAAACCAGGAAAGTGAACGGTCATGTATATACGTGTTAGAGATATCAAACCAGGAAAGTGAACGGTCATGTATATACGTGTTAGAGATATCAAACCAGGAAAGTGAACGGTCATGTATATACGTGTTAGAGATATCAAACCAGGAAAGTGAACGGTCATGTATATACGTGTTAGAGATATCAAACCAGGAAAGTGAACGGTCATGTATATACGTGTTAGAGATATCAAACCAGGAAAGTGAACGGTCATGTATATACGTGTTAGAGATATCAAACCAGGAAAGTGAACGGTCATGTATATACGTGTTAGAGATATCAAGCCAGGAAAGTGAACGGTCATGTATATACGTGTTAGAGATATCAAGCCAGGAAAGTGAACGGTCATGTATATACGTGTTAGAGATATCAAACCAGTAAAGTGAATGGTCATGTATATACGTGTTAGAGATATCAAACCAGGGAAGTGAACGGTCATGTATATACGTGTTAGAGATATCAAACCAGGAAAGTGAATGGTCATGTATATACGTGTTAGAGATATCAAACCAGGGAAGTGAACGGTCATGTATATACGTGTTAGAGATATCAAACCAGGAAAGTGAACGGTCATGTATATACGTGTTAGAGATATCAAACCAGGAAAGTGAACGGTCATGTATATACGTGTTAGAGATATCAAACCAGGAAAGTGAACAGTCATGTATATACGGTACGTGTTAGAGATATCAAATCAGGAGAGTGAACGGTCATGTATATACGTGTTAGAGATATCAAACCAGGAAAGTGAACGGTCATGTATATACGTGTTAGAGATATCAAACCAGGAAAGTGAACGGTCATGTATATACGTGTTAGAGATATCAAGCCAGGAAAGTGAACGGTCATGTATATACGTGTTAGAGATATCAAACCAGTAAAGTGAATGGTCATGTATATACGTGTTAGAGATATCAAACCAGGAAAGTTAACGGTCATGTATATACGTGTTAGAGATATCAAACCAGGAAAGTGAACGGTCATGTATATACGTGATAGAGATATCAAACCAGGAAAGTGAACGGTCATGTATATACGTGTTAGAGATATCAAACCAGGAAAGTGAACGGTCATGTATATACGTGTTAGAGATATCAAACCAGGAAAGTGAACGGTCATGTATATACGTGTTAGAGATATCAAACCAGGAAAGTGAACGGTCATGTATATACGTGTTAGAGATATCAAACCAGGAAAGTGAACGGTCATGTATATACGTGTTAGAGATATCAAACCAGGAAAGTGAACGGTCATGTATATACGTGTTAGAGATATCAAGCCAGGAAAGTGAACGGTCATGTATATACGTGTTAGAGATATCAAACCAGTAAAGTGAATGGTCATGTATATACGTGTTAGAGATATCAAACCAGGGAAGTGAACGGTCATGTATATAGGTGTTAGAGATATCAAACCAGGAAAGTGAACGGTCATGTATATACGTGTTAGAGATATCAAACCAGGAAAGTGAACGGTCATGTATATACGTGTTAGAGATATCAAACCAGGAAAGTGAACGGTCATGTATATACGTGTTAGAGATATCAAACCAGGAAAGTGAACGGTCATGTATATACGTGATAGAGATATCAAACCAGGAAAGTGAACGGTCATGTATATACGTGTTAGAGATATCAAACCAGGAAAGTGAACGGTCATGTATATACGTGTTAGAGATATCAAACCAGGAAAGTGAACGGGCATGTATATACGTGTTAGAGATATCAAACCAGGAAAGTGAACGGTCATGTATATACGTGTTAGAGATATCAAACCAGGAAAGTGAACGGTCATGTATATACGTGTTAGAGATATCAAACCAGGAAAGTGAACGGTCATGTATATACGTGTTAGAGATATCAAGCTAGGAAAGTGAACGGTCATGTATATACGTGTTAGAGATATCAAACCAGTAAAGTGAATGGTCATGTATATACGTGTTAGAGATATCAAACCAGGGAAGTGAACGGTCATGTATATACGTGTTAGAGATATCAAACCAGGAAAGTGAACGGTCATGTATATACGTGATAGAGATATCAAACCAGGAAAGTGAACGGTCATGTATATACGTGTTAGAGATATCAAACCAGGAAAGTGAACGGTCATGTATATACGTGTTAGAGATATCAAACCAGGAAAGTGAACGGTCATGTATATACGTGTTAGAGATATCAAGCCAGGAAAGTGAACGGTCATGTATATACGTGTTAGAGATATCAAACCAGTAAAGTGAATGGTCATGTATATACGTGTTAGAGATATCAAACCAGGGAAGTGAACGGTCATGTATATACGTGTTAGAGATATCAAACCAGGAAAGTGAACGGTCATGTATATACGTGATAGAGATATCAAACCAGGAAAGTGAACGGTCATGTATATACGTGTTAGAGATATCAAACCAGGAAAGTGAACGGTCATGTATATACGTGTTAGAGATATCAAACCAGGAAAGTGAACGGTCATGTATATACGTGTTAGAGATATCAAACCAGGAAAGTGAACGGTCATGTATATACGTGTTAGAGATATCAAACCAGGAAAGTGAACGGTCATGTATATACGTGTTAGAGATATCAAACCAGGAAAGTGAACGGTCATGTATATACGTGTTAGAGATATCAAACCAGGAAAGTGAATGGTCATGTATATACGTGTTGGAGATATCAAACCAGGAAAGTGAACGGTCATGTATATACGTGTTAGAGATATCAAACCAGGAAAGTGAACAGTCATGTATATACGGTACGTGTTAGAGATATCAAATCAGGAGAGTGAACGGTCATGTATATACGTGTTAGAGATATCAAACCAGGAAAGTGAACGGTCATGTATATACGTGTTAGAGATATCAAACCAGGAAAGTGAACGGTCATGTGTATACGTGTTAGAGATATCAAGCCAGGAAAGTGAACGGTCATGTATATACGTGTTAGAGATATCAAACCAGAAAAGTGAACGGTCATGTATATACGTGTTAGAGATATCAAACCAGAAAAGTGAACGGTCATGTATATACGTGTTAGAGATATCAAACCAGGAAAGTGAACGGTCATGTATATATGTGTTAGAGATACCAAACCAGGAAAGTGAACGGTCATGTATATACGTGTTAGAGATACCAAACCAGGAAAGTGAACGGTCATGTGTATACGTGTTAGCGATATCAAACCAGGAAAGTGAACGGTCATGTATATACGTGTTAGAGATATCAAACCAGGAAAGTGAACGGTCATGTATATACGTGTTAGAGATACCAAACCAGGAAAGTGAACGGTCATGTATATACGTGTTAGAGATATCGAATTCGCCATTCAGAATACTAAGGGTTGAGCAACAAGAACCCCACTAAAAACAGGGGAAGAACTCATATATCCCGGATGGGTTAACAGATCCTGGTCCATTAGTGTCGCTCGTGTTACTTTTGTCATAACCCGGTGATAAGTCAAGATTGAGGAAAGGAATGAACTGTGAATACCACAAACGGAACATATCCGTGGTCATGTGTGACACAATAATTCCCTAACGGTTAACTAAGTCATGGCGGCGATCATAAAACAGTCGAAGTGATGACTTCAACTTAACCATTAGGAACCCTTGGCTAAGTAGCTTCCTTGTTAGTATCAATCCCTTATCAAGGAAATTATAATAGAAACCACAAGCTTTGGAATATCGTATCGTATACTCTATATGTAGGTGCTTCTGGAATGTTGCTACATATACATGTATATGGAAAGCTCATATCATGCTAATTTACCGCATGGTAAATAGTTAACCTTTATACCAGTGTGACTTGAGTGAATCAAATTTATTTTGTACTTCAACTTTGCACATGAATAATATTTAGAACCTTCTATATAATTTTTGTATTGTAATTGACACACTGTTCTTTATCTTTATATAATTTAATTTGATGGGAATACTGCAATCCGATCTGTCTGGGGGAAAATGGTTATACTTGATAACCTGTGTTGGTATTGTGACGCCACCTACATATTCACTCGCCAAGGACAAATTCAAACAGTTCCATGAAATAATCGTAAATAAAATCGAGGAATCATTAAATTTTGTTGTAAAAATAAAATCAAAAGTTTACGTTTTTCATAAACTGCTTCGCGATTTATTAACTGTAACCTGTCTCAAACCAGGTTATATCGTATAACTTAGTTATATCGTATAGCTTATTGAAAAATTTAAAATATTCCCTAAAAATCTAACCCCAACAACACGAATCATTCCTCTGGCAAACTACAAATAAGATAAAAGGTGTAAAGGATGGACATGTAGATACGGGTTGTAACATCTACATCAATATGACCCGTTAATGTGACCCTGACTTACTACTAAAAATAAACAATGGCGTTGACGATTACTCTATCGTAGATAAAACATTAACAATTTATATTTCTTGTTCTTCTCATCCGAATGTTTTATAAATGACATAACAAAAGTAGTGTTTATCTCTACTTTTTCTTCTTATTATTCTTCTTATTCATATTAATACTCTAAGCATCTATTTAAGAGTTCAGAATATTATAACTACACAGTGGAAGTTATATTTTTGTGCACTTTTATTAGAATATTAGCCACATCCAATGGAAAAATGAAAACATAGTTCTTGTTGAATAAGAAATTAAAAACAAAAAAGTCACACATAGAATGCAGTAAAAGATGACAAAAAGAGAAAAGAAGAACAAAGCACAAACATACTGACATGTATTTGAAGGTTACTCATAAGAAATAATATATTTCCGTAAGCAAGAAATGAATTGGTAGGTAAATTTATATCACCATTTTTGTTATGTCTGTGGAAGTATGTATCAATCATTATTCTGCAATTAAATTTGTCAATTTTTCACATAGACTCTACATTGTATCACCTTTTGGAAAAAAAATTATGAAATGTCTAAAGATGACAGTTAAGCTGAGAGGTGATTGTTCGTTGTTTTAATGTATTGGTAGAATTGTTGTCCATCACTGTTTATATTTTCTTTTTATAGCACTGTCTCCCAAAACAAATTATGTTCGGTTCGTCTTTACCTCCATTTATTTGTAGAAGAGTTCATGTCTTATTTACGTTATTTGTGTTTGTTTGTGTATAGTGGTGTCCAACACATATGGTGTTGCGTTTTTTGTTTTGTTTTTATTCGTATTGTATATCCTATGTTGCCAGTTTCTCTGGATTTTCCATTTTTGATTGCCCCTTCGGTATTCCTTTACGTTTATTTCCAAATAAGGCAAAATACAACATACACTGACATGAATAAGTTTGAAGGACACTAATAGGAAATACTATATTTCCTTCCGTGAACAACTAAAGAGCGGTTGTGGTATTTTACAAGGTAAATTAGTTTAGTATTATCAAAGACATTATTTTGTTTCGTTGTCTGAAGTATGTATCATTTTTTTATTATTCTACCATTCATTTTGTTAATGTTTTTATTATAGTCGATATCCTCTTTTCTTTCCTAAATTGTTGCTAAAGTAAATGCCTCGCACAAAAAGCTGACAAAGACGTTTAAGTTATTTGGCATTCCAATCCTTTGACATTGAGTGCCTTGTCAAAGATATTCCAGAAACGCGTCGTACGATTTAAATTGGATTTCTACGTTTAATAGCCAATGGATATCAAGTCCACCTCCCCCCGCCACCAAGTAGCCAGTGTTTCTGCACAGACGTGTTTATTAGATGTGTTTATTATCGAAATTTTAGTTCCTAAATAAAGTAATTATTAAGGTTTTCCTCCTTCAGGTATATGTGACCGGAGCCGATCGTGGCTATCCTGCTTTGATCCTTTGAATTCTAGACCCTTCCAAGAACTTTTAACTTATTTGTTTTTCCTATCTTTTGAGTTTGAGCATGCCTGGTGAAGTTTACACCAGACACGTGCTGCATGCACTAAATTAGATATCTACGCTTAACCAAAATGACAGAATAACTACCATATAAGACTGGCAGTCACAATACACTCGACTTATCCATTAATATGGTCATTTGCTGTGTTGAAAAATGAATGAAAATGAATGCAGATTCTTCAAGTGTTATAAATTATGGTTCCAAATACTCATATAGACCTTGGATATTATTTTCCATGCACAAAGTAGCATTATTTTATTTAATACATAATTCAAATATTTGTAAATACATTATTAAAGCAATACAAATAATGTATTTGCTTAAATAAAGATGTGTTGTCATATATATCATTACAAAGATTGTTCGTCTTTAGTATCCGAAGGTCAGAGATCAGTTTCCTGTTCCTATAATACAAACTTTTGCCATTAACATATCTCCTAACGAAATATAAAATGTGTGCATGTATATTGTTTTTTTCATTAGAATATAACGTGGTTTTCATCTTAGACTTTTCTACTTGTTTATATCAATTAAAATATCATTTGGGGAGTTCATTGATGTCATGGCTGTCACACTGAGATTATAGGAAAAGCTTACAGATACCAAAGGGTTAATCAGAAGCTGTTAATCGAAAAAGGACAGACAAAACAATGGCCATCAAACAAAGGACAATAGAACAAACAACGACCTACAAAACATTACACAGAAAACTAAATATCGAGCAACGCGAACTCCACTAAAAAACGGAAGTGAATTCATGTGCTCCGGAAGAGATAGCAGTTCCTACTCAACATGCGACACCCGTCGTCGTAAATCATTTGTAATAATTAAGAGTATGTTCCTGTCTTTACATTCTGCTTATATCAATCAAATTCTTAATCAGTGATTTCATTTACAGATCATTCATTATGATGAATTTATTGTGTGGAACGTTTGTCTTGATGGAAGTGACCTTGCAAGTCTTGCAATGCCATGGTAACAGTTGTTATGCTCCATCCTCTATTTTGGGGCCAGTATGCAAGTACGTATCTTATTGATGTGTATACAACAGGCATATTAACTCATGCTACCATAGGTCCCATGTATACCCACAAATTGATGACATCATCAGGTTTAAGCTGATTTACAGTTCCTAACTAATGCAATTTATTAAAAATTAGTCAATCAACATAAGGCCTAAGGACAGCATCGGAGGTGTATTGGTTAGCGTGTCTGTCTCTAGTTCGGTACATCGAGGGTTCGAGCCTCGGTTGGGTCAACCAAAGAAAGCAACATAGGCGTTTGCTGCTTCTCCGCTAAACATGTGGCAAGGAGTAAGTACAAATACTGATTGGCTCGGAAACAGAATAATGTGTCCGAGTGGTGCGGCATGTATACACGTGGACTGTTGTCTCTGTGAGCTAGCAGCATAAACATCCTAGCTCAACGTGTTGGTCTAGTACAAAGCGGACAGTATCATCATCATTTCATCTAAATGTAACTTTGCTAATGTGGCGCTAAACAACAATCACTTTCTTATATGTCCTAGGTAACCAATTTTAGCTATCCTGTTTAGGCTCTTTGGTGTACGCGCTACAACAACTTTTAGATTATTTGACATTGTAATCTTGACTAAAAGCGTATGTTATTTCAGATACACGCTGTGCACACTTAATTACATATCTGCGTTTATATCTTCATATAGTGTGATACAAAAATACACGAATAGTGTAAATGGACAAGGGCCAAAATAAAAATTAAATACGATTAATAATAAGAAATATATTTGTCATTCATGTCACCCCCGGTTTTGTGGCGGGGTCCTTGTTGCTCATCATCTTAGCTTTCTGTGTTTTTGTTTTGTTTGTCTTCATCCTTTGTCTGGTGTTCCCAGTGTTCCCGGTGTCTCTGGATTGCTCTACGGTCCCTTCAATTTTCTCTAACGTTTATTTACTGAAATGAGAAATCTCTAATATAAAAATTATTATTAATGCTTTTATGCACAATTAAAAAATATCTAATATCAATTTTCATTATTCCTATTTCCTACTTAATATTTTTTGTAGGGAAAATAAGGCTACATGGGGATCTCCGGGCTTCAAATGGTTATATGAAATTACTATTACAGGGAACAGTGGAACACTCGTGTGCTGTGAAGGTTACTCTCCTGTAGACAGAAGATCACACACAATAGGGTGTGGTAGCGATTCCTTCGAGCTGAAACTTGACTGGGGAAACATTGTTGCTTTATTCTATGATAAAATGCAGAGGTTATCCGTTTGGTGCCTTTGTGTCTTGGGATTAATGCAAGAACAAAACTGTTTTGTTAAAAAACAATACAATGAATAACGACATATAAAGACACTAGGGTTATTAACTTGTAATACACTCTGTCAGCTATGATTTCAATTAATTCTCTCTCTCTCTCTCGATCGAACGATCGATCGATCGATCTCGATATCTCTCGATCTCTCTCGATCGAGAAAAATATAGAATACATCGTGTAGGTTTTGTTTTTTTAGCTTACCTCTTGAAAACCCTTAGCTGTTATAAAAGGCATTCTCAAGCGAATGCAAGGTGACAGGCGCCAAAAATACATTTCCCGTTCAAAATAACGAGGCTATGATTCAGACTAATATAATTCTGAAAGAAGTTTACATGTTTCGTTCATTTTATTTGGGTTGATATTTGAATAAATTATTGGTATTTTATTGCTTCTGTTTATGTCTGCTTCAAACCTATAATTATTTTAACAGTTATTTCCTCTTCTTGAAAGTGATTAGGTTGAACATGTGGGGATTAGTAATGACTGTATGATCTCTATGACTCTATGTTTTCACTGAGTAACTAATATATGTTTTACTTGATACAGAATGATATTACATTATGGAGTTATCTCTCTTATAGCGTTAACGACTTGGAATACACAAAGTTAATAGCATGACGACTGAGATGGCGAAAAGAAATATCAGTGATCCATAACTGTATATCAGCTTTCCATAACTGGTGGGTTTTTTCACAAACAGATTTTTATTCCTTTCACTGACTAACAAATCCTTTGATATATGTAAAACTTACCAACTTTCTGTAATTTTCTTTTCCCTTTGTGTGTATTGCTATCCGTAATATAAATTGTATTTGTATTTTCCTATTATTTACATTCTTTTTTACGTAGATTGTTTTCTCTCCTCTATCACCGACCTTGACTATGTATATATGAGTAACACAGAGAGTGTATTATAAGAGGCAGGGATTTCTTACCCTTCGCGACCACGTGGGTTCACCCTACGGCTTTCTGTGATGTCCGGGTTGCTCATCTTTTTAGTTTTCCGTGTTGTGTTGTATTTTTTGTGTTTTGTTCTTCGATAGACTATCACAAATCGTTCCCGTTTCGCGAAATTCTGAAATTGCATTTCAGATGCCTCATTTGTCTTGATAATTTGGTTCACAAGATAGAGGTTACGTATATCTTTGTAATATTTCCAGAAGACATTATATTTCATTTTCCTTTCTTCTACATTTGGAATAATTCATGGTTATCATATTCTCTTTATAGCTGAAGTTCCCCTGATTTGTATTCATTATTCATTTTGATGACAATCAAAATAACTTTCTTATGCTTACATTCCCATCTGTACTGTTCCTTTGACCGGAAACTAATGAAAATGTGTTTTCCATAGTACGATGACTTATTCAGATTTACAATAACATATTGGCTTAGTAAATGTATGTCGCTAATGATATCATAAGGAGGTAAACGTTAGAGAAAAACGAAGAGACAAAGAGAATGGACAATACAGAGACACAGAGAATGAACAATACAGAGACACAGAGAATGAACAATAGAGAGACACAGAGAATGGACAATACAGAGACACAGAGAATGGACAATAGAGAGACACAGAGAATGGACAATGCAGAGACAAAGAGAATGAACAATAGAGAGACAAAGAGAATGGACAATACAGAGACAAAGAGAATGAACAATACAGAGACACAGAGAATGAACAATACAGAGACACAGAGAATGGACAATACAGAGACACAGAGAATGAACAATACAGAGACACAGAGAATGGACAATACAGAGACACAGAGAATGGACAATACAGAGACACAGATAATGGACAATACAGAGACAAAGATAATGGACAATACAGAGACACAGAGAATGGACAATACAGAGACACAGATAATGGACAATACAAAGACAAAGATAATGGACAATACAGAGACACAGAGAATGGACAATACAAAGACAAAGAGAATGGACAATACAGACAAACAGAGAATGGACAATACAGAGACACAGATAATGGACAATACAGAGACACAGATAATGGACAATACAGAGACACAGATAATGGACAATACAGAGACAAAGAGAATGGACAATAGAGAGACACAGAGAATGGACAATACAGAGACAAAGAGAATGGACAATACAGAGACACAGAGAATGGACAATACAGAGACAAAGAGAATGGACAATACAGAGACACGGGTAATGGACAATACAGAGACAAAGAGAATGGACAATACAGAGACACAGAGAATGGACAATACAGAGACACAGAGAATGGACAATAGAGAGACAAAGAGAATGGACAATACAGAGACAAAGAGAATGGACAATACAGAGACACAGAGAATGGACAATACAGAGACAAAGAGAATGGACAATACAGAGACACGGGTAATGGACAATACAGAGACAAAGAGAATGGACAATACAGAGACACAGAGAATGGACAATACAGAGACAAAGAGAATGGACAATACAGAGACACAGATAATGGACAATACAGAGACACAGATAATGGACAATACAGAGACAAAGAGAATGGACAATACAGAGACACAGAGAATGGACAATACAGAGACAAAGAGAATGGACAATACAGAGACAAAGAGAATGGACAATACAGAGACACGGGTAAATAAAAAAAACAAAACACATAATACTAAAACGATGAGCAACACGGATCCCACCAACAAGCCAGAGTGAACCCAGGCGCTCGCGAAGGGCAAGAAGAGTTGGCAAATATCAAAGGGGTAATCAGAATCCGTATATTCCCGTTTCTTAATCGACACCCACCGTATTGCTCAGATAGTCAAAACAAACAAAAAACAGCAACTCGTGGACTGCTGTCTAATTAAATGGTATGATAATACTTCAATCAAAAAGCAGTTCACATGTTGTAATATTCGTGATATATTGTATTGAGGCAAGAACCTCGACATCAGGTCATTGTATTTCTGAGGTGTGCATTATTGTAGGAAATATAGTTGCTTTCTTTGACGGTATTCTGCTATAAATGTGTTTTGCTGTTCATCTGAAGGGAACATCAGGTCAATAGAAAAGAACTTCCACAATTCAAATACCGATACCTTATTCGCACTCATTTTTATGACGTAGTTTGCAGTTTCCGGCGTTCAAATTTTGCCAGTTGTAAAGTCCTGAAAAAACCCCGATATTATTCACAAATATATTCTATCTATGTCTGGTATGCTTAACCCAGATGATTAGAAAGTTATTGTATATTATATTAGCATGTGATAGATACGTTCCTCTTCCAAATATAAATGTTATCATCACCAGGACGGATGTCTGACCAATGTATGAAATATTGTCAAGAATGCATGGTGTCCTCATGTGACTGTCTATCCTACTATCTTATACATGATTCACAAGATGAAATAGAATTTGATGTTGACACTGTTAAAATTATGACAATTATTATACATGTAGTATCAAATTAGGATAATGAATACATGTGTCAAACATTTGCCATACTGCAAATATGCTGCACTATTCTTGTGCTAAAAGAAACACATAAAATATGTCATAATCACTGATATACGTTATCCAATAATAACACTATATATATTTCAAGATTATAACCACATCGGTGGTGTAATGGTCAGCGTGCTCTCCTCGAGTGCGATAGATCGTGGGTTAGAGTCCCGATCGGGTCAAACCAAAGACTATAAAATTGGTATTTGTTGCTTCTCCGCACAGCACGCAGCACTAGGGAGTAAGAGCAAAGACTGGTTGGCTCACAATCAGGATAATGTGTCCGAGTGGAACAACATGTCTATCCGCGGACTGTTGTTTCAGTGGGCTAGCACTATAAAAATCCAACGAAGCGTGTTGATCTAGTTCAAAGCGGACATCATTATCATCTCATTAGGTAATTAACTTGTTCTCGCCATATTATTGTTGAAGAATTGCTGAGTTGGGGTTAAATAATAACCGCTCACTCACTCTTTCAAAAATAATCAAGGTAAGCAATAATTCAGCTATATTTATCACCATATGGCATTTAAAAACCTAAAATTGACTACAAGAAAAGCAAAGTGGTAGAGGGGCTTGTGTATGGGTGTAGCCTTGTTTTCTCTGTCAAATCAAAAGACATTACTTGTCTAAGATTGTATTTCAATGGCTCGTGGTGGCAGAGCACAAACAGTTACGTTCCTCGCAACTGACTAACCAGCCAATGTTCCTATATATGGATATTACGCAGGAAGCAGGAAAGGTTACGTGATCTATTCTTATACCTCTGATTTTCAGAAAAATCATATCAGTGAGATTCATCAGGGGTTTGGAAAAATAATTCCCTTGAGGGGAAAAATTTTCAAAAGAAGTCATATTATTGAAAGCAAACGTTAGCATGTATCACTTATCAGATTGTAAAGCTCCATTTTTGGAATATGTAAACTATTGTCTTCAAAATGTATGATTGATAAAAAAAATATTAAACGTCATTGAATGGTAAACTAGCCTGCCTTTATGCACTGGTCTTTACTTCGGACCGATATTTGAGATATCTATCCATTGTTATACAGATGTAGGACTATCATAATGAATCATATTATTATTGTAATGAGATAATATATATACAATATACATACATCGTCGGAGCATGTAACAGTTACTTACAGTAGCATTAGAAACAGGTAGAAAAGCTTGGCCCCATGCGAGCTTTTCTGGCTTGTTTCGCAGAAGGTGCACATTAATTTTATATTGTACGCATATTGTGTTTATCTGGCAATGTCCAAAAGTCCAAAGCAAGTGAAAACCTGTCTGAAAATACCCGAAACAAGCATCGTTATAACGTTGTCCTCTGTGAAGTATACGCGTATACTGTTACTGTTTCTTTCTGTCGCTCTACATGAATCAGGTACCAGAAATGATTTTTTAGGTCCATGGCTAAGTAACACTGAAGTTTATTTGACTCCCTTTATTAGTACTCAAAATCACACAATTGCAGGATAATCAACATGGTTCGGAATAAACTTATAAACATAATCAAATAGAAAAATGAATAAACTTTATAATCATAATCAAATAGAAAAATATCAATAAAAACAAGTAAGCAGAACTAATGTTTTAAACATCTCAATACAATATATGACATATGTTCATGATATTACTATTTATAGATTATCAAAAAAGCACGTCTGTAATTCAGTTCTATAAATAGAAATAAAGGAAATGAGTATTTCGATTTTCGGTGTAAGGTGACTTACTGTGTTGGTGAAACATAAATCTTCTAAATATTAAAATAACTTAATAATTGTTTTTGACATTTTTACTATTTATGTGTACTTAGAACATAAAATTAATTATCTTTACATCAAAATGAAATTAAGCCTAACCTGAAATAACCTTTCACCTTTGAAGTATATTTTGAGAATTAGAGTTTAATACTTGGAGGATACGAATTATAGTGATAAAGTTGATGTCATCAGTTCGACAGGTTTATGGTCGCCATCATGACTTCGTTAACCGCTACTGAACATCTGTGTCACAGATGACCACAGATATGTTCCACTTGTTATGGTCACAATCTCATTCTTGTTTCTTCTTGCCTGACTTATTACTTGATGTTTCACAAGAGTAATACGGCGGTTGTCAATAGTGGAGCAAGAATTGCTTACTCTTCTTGAGTACCTGAGTTCACCCCCGGTTTTTGTGGGGTTCGTGTTTTTATTTAATCTTTTGTTAGCTGTGTAGTGTTTTGTGAAATATTGTTTGTCTTTTTTTCCCTTTGGTCATTGCATTGTCTCTCCTCAATTCCAGGCTTCTTATTACCCCTTTGACATCTTCAAACTTGTCTAAGAAATAAACGTATTCTCTCCTCCATATAAACAAGCATTGTGCAGGAAACTGTAATTATACAAAGAACTGCTTACCCTTCAGGAGCACCTGAATTCACCCCCGGTTTTTAGTGGGGTTCGTGTTACTCGATCTTTAATTTTGTGTATATGCTTTGTAGATCGTTGTTTGTCCTTCTGTCCTTTTTCATTTTGCCCTTCTTCGATTTACGGATTCTGATTACCCCTTTAGTATCTTCAAGTTCTTCTTAAACTCACTGCATATTTCAAGAAGTAATGCATTCAATGTTATTACGATACAACAACTCCAACATTGTCACGGGTTTATTCGACTACTCCTTTATCTTCACTTTCCTTCCTTAGTATGCCTTTTTGACATATGTGTTGTTGTCGTCTGAATAATTTCATCTGTTTCCAATGTTGATAAATCAATGGTTACTTTCTGTTTGGATAATGTCACACTGAAATTGAATGTAATTAACATTAACAACAATACAATTTCTATAATAAACCCATAAAATAGTTTCTTTACAAATTAATAAGACTCTGTATTTGCATATTTTGCCGCAACACCGCCTTATATGTTTTTGTCTATTGAAAGTCAGATTGTATATAATCTCTGGGGATTGTTTGCTTTATATTTGATATGCGAGTGTTCGGTGCAACTGAACAATTGATTAAGAAGAGTTTGAGATACCACAAAATCCGAATAAATCATCAACTTCATATATTGAAATTAAATTGGAGCACCTGTCGGTATATTCATCTGTATCAATGAACGATTTGTGAATTATTTCATTCTCTTATTCTCTGCTTCTGTATACATATTAGTGCATTAATCATTTGATATCACATTTTATTTGTTTAGGTATTTTGGTTTACTTGTCAATATTGTCTGTGTCTATAAATTGTCCATTCTTGATTGCCCCTTTGGTTTTCTCTAGAATTGATTTGCTTCCAAAGACTTTTAACTTATGTGGCTTTCCAATTTTTTGACTTTGAACACTTGATAAAATAAACGTTAGAGAATACCGAAGAGGCAATAAAATGGACAATCCAGAGAATACCGAAGGGGCAATAAAATGGACAATCCAGAGAATACCAAAGGGGCAATAAAATGGACAATCCAGAGAATACCAAAGGGGCAATAAAATGAAAAATCCAGAGGAGCTGGTAACATATGGTACACTTGATAAAATAAAATTTGAGAATACCGAAGGGACAATAAAATGGACATTCCAGAGAATACCAAAGGGGCAATAAAATGGACAATCCAGAGAACACCAAAGGGGCAATAAAATGGACAATCCAGAGGAACTGACAACATATGGTACACTTGATGAAATAAACGTTAAAGAATACAGAAGGGGAAATAAAATTGACATTCCAGAGAATACCAAAGGGGCAATAAAATGGACAATCCAGAGAATACCAAAGGGGCAATAAAATGTACAATCCAGAGGAGCTGGCAACTTATGGTACACTTGATAAAATAAACGTTACAGAATACCGAAGGGGCAATAAAAATGGACAATCCAGAGAATACCACAGGGGCAATAAAATGGACAATCCAGAGGAGCTGGCAACATATGGTACACTTGATAAAATAAATGCTAGAGAATACCGAAGAGGCAAAAAAAAATGGACAATCCAGAGAATACCGAAGGGGCAATAAAATGGACAATCCAGAGAATATCAAAGGGGCAATAAAATGGACAATCCAGAGAATACCAAAGGGGTAATAAAATGGACAATCCAGAGGAGCTGGCAACATATGATACACTTGATAAAATAAACGTTAGAGAATACCGAAGAGGCAATAAAAATGGACAATCCAAAGAATACCAAAGGGGCAATAAAATGGACAATCCAGAGGACACCAAAGGGGCAATAAAATTGACAATCCAGAGGAGCTGGGAACATATGGTACACACGACGGAGAGAAACAAAGCAAAACACAACACAGTGTGGTTTGGGCAGAACTATACGCAAACAAACACAAATAATGTCATGAGGCCTCCTACAAACAACTATTTCTAAATTAGATATATACGGTCTTATCCAGGTTGACTTTGCCTTGAATTTAGACCTTGAACTTATACTATTACCCTTTTAGAATAAGTGCATTGGTAATACAGTATTTATATCGCAATTAAATTTGTCCGGACATTTCAGCTACATACATGGTATTATGCACATTATCTTTAGTTAATTGTATATACAACCTCTAATTTTCGTATGATCAGGAATTTTAATCGTACGAGAGGGCGTAATCACACAAGGTTTAATGCTATTGGTCGTCTATTAATTTAAACATATCTTAAACCATTTTGTTTGATCATAAGATACAAAATGTATCTGGCACACTTAAATAATACTTATGATGTCCTCTCTCTAATATCTTTTAGAAAATTAATGGCCGATAGTTTGCTTTATATATTACATCTTATTATATTCTATTGCAATAAAATGGGACACAAATAATACCACACTGTCTGAACTGTTCTAAAATCTAACTGAAAAATTGTAAAAACTATGGCAAAATTGATACTCCCGGCAGACTTTCGTGACCGCTCACTGTCCTTGCTTGGTACATACTTTTCAATAAAAGAGTGGCGGGGTTAAGCTAATTTCTTTTGTCCAAGCCTCCCCCTCTTATTGAAATGAAAGCGGTCATAAAAACGTTTTCTAATATAATGTAAGATAAAGCAATTTCAGTTGAAGAAATTTGAAAAAAAATAATAATAAGGGATAAGACTTATCCTTCACAATAGTGGAAATCATATATGTGAATATTTATAAGGTCTTTTCGTCTATCGTGCGAAATATCTTACACTCTTGGGAGATATGCCTGATCTTCAATATGAAATCGATGTTTGTTCTTTTGTCCATTTCCTTTTGGCCATTGTGTAATCTGTCCTTCTTTGAATTACGGGTTCTGATTACCCTTTTAGTATATTCAAACTCTTCTTGTGTAAGAATCTATTATTTACTCACACAAATCATATAATAGAAAAACGAAGGAGACAAATATCATGTTTTTCAATCTCATGCAGATATCAGCAAAATAAGAAATCATTTAAACAAGGAGACATTCTAGACACGACAAATGTCGTACATTTTGTGGCTACATCTCAGCGTTTTTCCAATAGGAAAAATGAATCCAGTGTTGTTATAGACATTTTCAAGTTTAATGACAATTCGCTTAATGAAGTTCAAAGCATATAAAATTCATTGCAACTACTTGTCGTGTTCCATTGTCAATATCAAATAATCAGAATACCGGAAGCTAATATAATGCATTTCAACCTCCAATTAGAATGGGTTGATTCGTGCATATTGTATTGATGATAATGTAATTAATTAACTACCATTACGTGTTCATTAAGCTCTATTATCAATATATAAAGATTGACAACCTCTCACAATTAGAAGTAGCAATAAAGGCACAAAAAGGTATGGGGTCGACATAACAATGGCTTTACAGTGAAGGCATCTATAAAGGGCATTAAATCAGGACCATATCACTCACTTTCATTTCCCGTTGCTAATGTGTATTGTATTCCTTGTTTATTGTTTTCCCCGGGAAGTCCAGTTTCCTCCACCAATAAAACTGACCGCAAAACTATAACTGAAATATAGTTGAAAGTAGCGTTAAACACCTTAATCCTGCCCCCTTGTTTATTGTCATAGAACTGAAGAACCTACTCAGTTATCAGCAAAACGTATATCACTTTTCCATTAAAGTTGAAGATTGAAACTTCTCTGTCCACATGATTAGGAGATACAAGTATTATAAGTACATGTCCCCCTAACCCCTATGATATGTCAGTTGTTCCATTTTCACAAACTATGGCTACTGCAAAGGGTGCAATGACAAAATTTGCCATTGTTTCCTCTTTAGAAGGGCTTATATAATCATTGCTTAAAGCTTACAAACTATTTGATATCACCAGTCGTCTCTGTTATAGACTCTGTGATTATATATAAATGTCATACCTTAGCATATACCATATACAAACTCTGGCATAGCATGTACATTTTAGGGTTATTTTATGTTAAACCTAAATGTTGAACAAAACACCACAAGGTAAAAATTTAAAGTGCAAATTGTATACACTTAAAGCAACAAATATCCGAAATAGAAATCGCTTTGGACACAAATAGACTAATATACCGACAAAAAATGATATATAAATCTCTGAAACCAAACCGTTGTTTTACACAGGTTACTTGATAGACAACTGATTAAAATACCGGTAATATAGAACTAGCTAACACAAATCTACGTCAATCTAAAGAAAAGTTTGTAGATACCAAAGGGGTAATAGAAGCCTCAAATCGAAGAACGACAGACCACACTGGCCAAAAGAAAATAGACAAAAGAACAAACAACGATCTACAAAACATTTAACAGAGCCACAGGAAACCCACTAAAACTCAGGTACTCCGTAAGGGTAAGCAGTTCCTGCTCCACATGTAGAACCCGTCGTGTTACGTAAGCAGTATGACGGCTATAGAAAAGACCCGCTGTTGTGCTATGGAGACATGTATATCAAGCAAAATGATAATTTATTCCGAAGTAACTGAAATCAATATTGATTGCAAAATAGATATTGTTTCCAAAAAAAGTTTCATGTAAAATAGAAAGCACCTTAAAATATGGTACCTTATGAAAATACGGTAAAAATCGTTGCATGTCTTACGTAATTAATATGCACTATACATATTACTTAAAAATGATGGAGTACATATCGGTATTCCATAGCTTGAGGTTCCTATTATAATTTCATTAATAAAATGTTGTTCGTAACGAGGAAGTTACTGTATAAGTGACACAATTAAAGTCATCACTTGGAAAATATTGCGGTCGTCATCATGACTTGGCTAACCATTATGGAATATATGTGTAACAGACTGCCACCGATATATCCCGTTTGTCGTACTCACAATCTCGCCCTTCTTTCTGTTTGTCTTTTTGTGTCATTGTGTTGTTTCTACTTATTCGATGTACGGCTTCTGATGATCTCTTTGGTATCTTCAAACTTTCCTTAATGTCTCCTACACTTTTCAAACTACATTGGTAACGTCAGTTGGTACATACCTTTTCTTTATATCAAGTTGTAAGATTATAAATAACTGCTCTAATGAAATCGATCTATTTTGGATGAACAATATGCACTTAAGACTACATAAATCAGATCTTTCTATGTAATATATTTTATTTATGAAGCAAAACTACTTACAGGTGTTACAATACATATATTAATAAATCATATATTATAATATATAATTACTTTGGTTTGAAACAAAATATGTTTTTGGTATTTTGTGTTCTAAATATTTTGCATAAGTCAGCTTTCAAACTTTTCGGTATAATTGAGTGACAAGCAAGCAACTTAAATACGATTAGAATTATTATTATTATTGTGTCTGGAATTTCCGGTGAGTTTTTCCCATTGTTACGGAAAGCTGTATGGCCTACCTGTGAATTCTTGAATAATTATATTTGCTACCAATATAATGGAATGGTTTTAATCGCACACACGGGAAATTTAACATCAACCCCCAGTTCTATATTTTGGAAAGAGACTAATTTTCAATTTTTTAAAATTCTTATTTAACACATATAAACTTCCAACAACGCGTGCAAAAATCGTAGAAAGAGACAAAATCGATACCCCTAACCCAAATATATGACTGCTTACTTTATTAGCTTGGTACAGGCACTTCAACCTCAGAATGTAACGTGGTCAAGATATAGTTGCTGTTCTTTTTATTGTGTGGCAAAATGCTCGTTTGATTTCTTAAACTGTGCATTCATTGAGGTAAATTATTGTTGAAACAACCTTGTAAATATATGGTAATATCCTTTAAATAGTGATTATGTAATAATTTACAACATGAACAAATGTTTGCTATGGTTGGCGTTCGTAGATACACTGATTTATAATCCAATGAAAATTAGATAAAATATTATTTGGAATGTCACGTGTGTGAATCTTACCCATTAAGTTTTGTATGTATCGTGCCTAATTTATTTGACCACATCATACATTAAAAATGTCGTATATATTTTCTTTTTAAGTTGATAATGCTTACCTAATATATACATCGGAAGTTATTTGCATGTAGAGACAATCGGATATGACTCTTAGAAAATATATTAAACTACAGAAAAAGTATGTTCTGTTTATTTCCGTCACAACTGTGTACACTTCGTGGATAAACTTAGGGTCAATGGCTAAATCGAAACACTAAACATAATATACATATTACACAGACATAGAGGAAATAAAATATTTAACCAGGAGCGCATTGTCCGTCCTCAGTAATATCAACTGTTTAAAAGGTTTATTTTTAATATTCATTTTATTAACACTTTTATTTACACCCGCAAATTATTGACAATGATCACAGAAAAACAATGTACATAAAAAAACTTATTTATTTTATTATTATTATTATTATTATTATTATTGACGGTTGTTCATTATCAAGCTAGGTGTCGTCTCAAAATCACATAGGTGTGATATATGGTGATCATGTAATACTTATATGGTGAGATTGAATACACTTTGAAATGAAATGCAACAAATAACAGTTCTCATTTAACAATATAACGGTTTGTTGATTAAGAGTACTTAAACCAATAGTGATGACATGACAGTTAAGAGGTTTGGTTTGGTTTATGGTGTTTAACGATATTTTCAACAATATTTCAGCTATATCGTGGCGGTCAGTTTTATTGGTGAAGGAAACCGGAATATCCGGAGAAAACCACCAACCTGCCGCAAGTCGCTAACAAACTTTATCACATAACATAATGTTGAAAAAATATTTTAATACAATATCAATGAGATCTTACATGAAGCATCTGACCAAATACTCTCTGATTCTAAATTACACGTAGGTTAAGTCAAGCTACATAAGCGGACCAAGTTCCGTAACTCTTCATCAATAAGTCAGTGTTTTCTATTACGACACACTTTATGTGACATACTGTTAGGTTTATGAACCAATACGTAACCTATCAAACATAAGACCATTCACTGATTAAAGACGTTTACAACACTAACAAGTCAATATAGTATACAATCTTCTAACATTGATAAAAGCCATATGTTTGTATTTTTTCATTATTTGATCAGGTGAAAATACATTTGAATTCCTGATTAATGTTTTGCCACTTTTAACATAAAAAATAAAAAGCGACTTTGAACTTTCTTGATGAAGGTTATTCTGCCAGAAATTGTGTCGTGTGCACTCAGGTAGATATCTGTAAGTTTATTAATAAAAAAAAACAACGATTCAAAGATATAATTGTATACTGAGCTATAAAACGAAAAATTAAACATATCACACTGTCGGAACAGTTCCAAATCCAACAGACAAAATGTAGATACCCCAAACACATAAATAAACGACCGCTCCCTGTCCTGACTTGGTGCTGACACTTCCATAAAAACTGGAGGGGCTATGGGCCCGAACATCCCCTCTTAGTGACATGATGTGGTCATACAAGTATTTCCTACATGTGAGTAAAATACCAACCTTCACTAAAAGACCCTAAGTGTTTAAGTATGTTAGAAGTATACGATACAGTAGATTTGTGAAATTTAACGAGTCATGTGATTACCATTATAAAGTTATTGATTCCTATTTTATGAAAAGATGAATTAAACAGTAATGGTCAACAATTTCACCGATATAAACAAAACGAATATCTACCTCTTGCTTCCAATTATTAACACAAAAACAGAACAATGACATATACCGATGCACATGACAGTCCTGGCGTAGGACAAGCACATGTTATGTTACTAAAACCATCATTGTTGCACTAGTCTTAAATAATAAACCGTCAATCCAAGAACAGACAATACAGTGGCCTGCAGATAAAGGACAAAAGTACAAACAATAATCCACAAATCATATTCAGAAAACTAAATACTGAGTAACACGAACTTCACTCTTTTTTTTAAGTGGAGGTGAACTCATGTGCTCCAGAAGGGTAAGCTGTTCCTGCTACACTGGTAACACGAGTCGTATTTTTGTTGTTACAAACTTGGTGATATAAGTCATGAATGAAGAACGGGCATGGTTGTGATTACGATAAACGGAACATATCCGTGGTCATTGTGACACAAATATTTCGATACGGTTAACTAAGCCATAACGGCGTCCGTAAATAAGGGTAATAACAAAATTACCGAACTCCGAACAATCTTACAAAGGGAAAGTCAAAACTCATAAGTATATAAACAGACAAAATCAGTCAACAACCGGAAAACTGTGAAAACCGTAATGACCCTGACTTGGTACAGGCATTTCTAAAGAAATGGTGGGTTGAATCAGATTTTAAAGCGCCAAACCTCCTGCTCTCATTACGGTTCAAAGGTTCCGGCTGTCACTATAACAGTATTTAAATACAGGAACAAAATAGGTAAAATAGTTGTC
The DNA here is from genome assembly GCA_963680875.1 of Bathymodiolus brooksi. NCBI lineage: Eukaryota > Metazoa > Mollusca > Bivalvia > Mytilida > Modiolidae > Bathymodiolus > Bathymodiolus brooksi. The sequence continues at coordinate 87,860,513 of OY804581.1, read as the reverse complement.
AAACGTTCGAAGTAATGACTTTAACATAACCATTAAGAACCCATGATTCAATGACCTCCTTGATAGCAGCAACCGTCTAGCAAGGAAATCATGATAGGAACCAAAAGCTCTAGAATATAGTATCACCTGCGAAATATATAATATATATAAGTAATGAATAATTAAACATTATTATAATCAATGAAGATATATACTATTTGTGAATAAAATAAGAAACAAGAAGGGCAACGCAAAGCGTGGCGCATCCCCTCGCCTAAATATTTGACCCGGTGACCTTTATCTTTGACCTTGAAAATCAATAGTGTTCCAGATTCTCTTACGGTCTAAGTATGTACCAAGTTTGGTCAAAATCCATTGAAGGATGTTGATTCTAGAGTGTTCACAAGGATGTTACGGAAGGACGGACGGACGGAAGGAAGGACGGAAGGACGGACGGTAGCGTTACTATATCCCTTAGCAACTTCGTTAGCGAGGGGATAACAAAGATACCACACTATCGGAACAATCCCATAATCATATACAAATTCGTAGAAAGAGACAAAATCGATAGCCTTAACAAACACATACATGATCGTTGACTTTTCCGATTTGGTACAAGCACTTCAATAAACAGTAGCGATGATCGCTGACTTTTGGTACAGGCACTTCAATAAACAGTAGCGATGATCGCTGACTTGGTACAGGCACTTCAATAAACAGTAGCGATGATCGCTGACTTTCTGATTTGGTACAGGCACTTCAGTAAACAGTAGCGATGATCGCTGACTTTTCTGATTTGGTACAGGCACTTCAATAAAGAGTAGCGATGATCGCTGACTTTCTGATTTGGTACAGGCACTTCAATAAACAGTAGCGATGATCGCTGACTTTTCTGATTTGGTACAGGCACTTCAATAAACAGTAGCGATGATCGCTGACTTTTCTGATTTGGTACAGGCACTTCAATAAACAGTAGCGATGATCGCTAACTTTTCTGATTTGGTACAATCACTTCAATAAACAGTAGCGATGATCGCTGACTTTTCTGATTTGGTACAATCACTTCAATAAACAGTAGCGATTATCGCTGACTTTTCTGATTTGGTACAGACACTTCAATAAAAGGTGGCGGGCTTAGACTAGTCTTATTGGCGAAATGATGCTGCCATCCAAATGCTTTCCACGTATTAGTAAAATGCCAATCGTTACATGTAACCGGGAGATTATGTATAATATTTGTTCTTTTAAAGAGAACCGATGACATCAACCATTGTCTAAAAATTAGATAGTACACAAGGCCATCGTAAGACATAATAGCGATAATAGTCAACTTTGAACCAAAATATAATTGCGAATACCATGTTTCGTCATATGTATGCAACTGAATTAATTTATTATGCATATATTATGAATCGGCACTGATAGCTACATATCCTTTTCCGAAATCCGTTTGTTCCTCGGCTATTGAAGCCTTATGTTATCTTGAACTCGATGGTGTCTGTTTCTCTAGATTGTTCATTCGTGGCTATCATTTTCGGGTTTTTCTAATGTTTATTTCATACATATTTTTCTCTCATTCATTTTCATATTTCAATTTTTTTTAACAAGAATTGGCAAACTAAAACGCATAAACACATGAACACGTATTGTCTACATTTTACGTTTTTGCTTGAAATAGTCTATATGGATTTAGGATTACATTTGAATATTGCAATTGAAGAAAGATTTGGACTAAAAAATTAATACAGATTGTTAGGTACGCTTGTGAAAAAACGTTAGAGAATACCGAAGGGGCAATAAAAAGGGACAATCCAGAGAAACTGGCAACATAAGGTAAACAAGACGAAGAAAGACAAAAACACAACACAATGTGTGTTGGACACCACTATACGTAAACAAACACAAAACATATGGCGCATATTTAAATGAAACTGATACGCATTCTTCGAAAATGTGATTAAAATAAATACATTGATCATTATGATTTGTTGTTAGTGTATGTGGATTTGTTTTATTCTTTCTTGGATACATTAGGAAGAGGTCGATGTAAAAAAGGTTTTCCTTTAAGAAAACATATGAATATATCACACAGATCAACAATCGTACTTCGTGCAATATTTACAGTTCATCAATCTTTCTACCGCCACCCATCAGCATAGAAGGTTAACAATATAATAGTGTATAAAATTATGTAATTGATACCAATATTACTGAACGTGTTTTGTTTCCAAAATGACCGAGAATATCATCTTTATTTAATATATTTAAATATTTATCAAAGCACCATTGTCTTATATCCAAGTATAAAATAACGAAACAAAATGTTTACATTTATAGAGTTTAAAACTAATCGTTTTATAAGAAATAAAGACTCCTTACTGAATAGGCCTATTGTTATTGTATCTATATTTTGTGGTCGTTGACGGGGTATCATTATGAAAGGATGTAGATATTTTACTGCAGGATTGTCATAGCTTAATTGTGTAGTGTTTTGTTCCATGGGGCGTTTTACATAAATTAAGTGGCTCTCGTATTCCATGTAGTTGGTAAAGTGAGTTGCTACAGCTGTACAAAACTAGAACGAACAATCAATTATTGGCGCGTTTCTAGAAACCCACATTTGAAAAGTGGCTTAAATTGTAGAAATATAGTCAGAACAATAAAACAGATCACAAACATGTTGCCAAATACTATTCCAATATGGGGTTTTTCTTCTAAATTAATGCGAACTGAGTTTGCTGCCTGCTGGGAACTATAGATTTGTTATCTCGCGTAAGTCTTTACAAATTGATAATAGTATTTGAGTGGGTGGTTATCTATCCTATAAAGGAAGAGTATGGTATGGTTTGAAGTGGATGATATGATAACTGTTATTCAACGTCATTAGTTAACTGTGGTACCTATGTAGTATAGTAGAACCTAATTGTTATTGCAATGTATACTTTTTAAATAATGTCATAATGACAAAATGGTAGAAAACATGCAAATATAAGGTTTACAACATGTGTTTACATGTGATTATTTATATTGTATATTTTACTATATTACCGCCTTGGTAACATCGTGGGTTTAATCCCAGGTCGGGTTAATCCAATATAATACAAGTACAAGCTGTATTTATTGATTCTACTCTTCGTTAATGCAGCAGGAAGGAGTAAGAGTAAAGAGTAGATCTATATGCATACATACTCAAGTTGTTTTTGTGAACAAGCAATATAAAAGCCATCTTTATAAGTTAATCTGGTACAGGGCGGATATCACAATGATCCCATTAAGCAATTGCTTACTTGGTTTTACACAGGAACCACTCCCCCCCACCCCCCAAAGATCATTCAATAAATATATAGCAGATGTAGCTATTCTGGTCACAATACAACATATTTTACCTTCTTAGCTAGTAGTTACTGAACTAAAAACGTTTATTAACCCATGTTTTGTTCTATCCATGTCAATTTATATATAGGGATATAGTATTTATATATAGGGATATAGTATTTATATATAGGGATATAGTATTTATATATAGGGATATAGTATTTATATATAGGGATATAGTATTTATATATAGGGATATAGTATTTATATATAGGGATATAGTATTTATATATAGGGATATAGTATTTATATATAGGGATATAGTATTTATATATAGAGATATAGTATTTATATATAGGGATATAGTATTTATATATAGGGATATAGTATTTATATATAGGGATATAGTATTTATATATAGGGATATAGTATTTATATATAGGGATATAGTATTTATATATAGGGATATAGTATTTATATATAGGGATATAGTATTTATATATAGGGACATAGTATTTATATATAGGGACATAGTATTTATATATAGGGATATAGTATTTATATATAGGGATATAGTATTTATATATAGGGATATAGTATTTATATATAGGGATATAGTATTTATATATAGGGATATAGTATTTATATATAGGGATATAGTATTTATATATAGGGATATAGTATTTATATATAGGGATATAGTATTTATATATAGGGATATAGTATTTATACATAGGGACATAGTATTTATATATAGGGACATAGTATTTATATATAGGGATATAGTATTTATATATAGGGATATAGTATTTATATATAGGGATATAGTATTTATACATAGGGATATAGTATTTATATATAGGGATATAGTATTTATATATAGGGATATAGTATTTATATATAGGGATATAGTATTTATATATAGGGATATAGTATTTATATATAGGGATATAGTATTTATATATAGGGATATAGTATTTATATATAGGGATATAGTATTTATATATAGGGATATAGTATTTATATATAGGGATATAGTATTTATATATAGGGAAATAGTATTTATATATAGGGATATAGTATTTATATATAGGGATATAGTATTTATATGTAGGGATATAGTATTTATATATAGGGATATAGTATTTATATATAGGGATATAGTATTTATATATAGGGATATAGTATTTATACATAGGGATATAGTATTTATATATAGGGATATAGTATTTATATATAGGGATATAGTATTTATATATAGGGATATAGTATTTATATATAGGGATATAGTATTTATATATAGGGATATAGTATTTCAGGTTCAAGTGAATTCGTGCATGGTTTTTATTGTTTCCTTTAATCTGTTTGACCGCTCGAAATCTGCTTATCCTTTAGGGAATGGCCGGGATCTTATTCACCAAGCCATGTGTTTGTATTTATCCTAAGACATGATGGAGTTGTTCGTAATTCTGTGGTTAGCTAAATTGTCGACTATAATTATTCAACTAACGTTTCACTGACATTCATGTTTCTTTTTAGTAACAAATATATATTTTATGAATGGGTTTAAGATTATTTATATATTATAGTTATATTAATCGTATGATTTTTTAATAATATTAAAATATTTCAGGATTTGCACGTTAATCTCATAATTATAATAGGTAATGTGCAGTTCCTTTCATTCTGAATAATCATGTACTAATATTAACGACCAGGATACGTCAAGCCACTCAGTATTCTAATACTGTTAATGTTTTCCTGGGTTTTATGGTAGTTTGGTCCATATTAACCAATAATTAACATCATTACGATCATTTATAAAGTAATTTGTTTATCTTTTTATCTCAATTAAATTAATTTGAACAATAAAGGCTGAAATCATAATCCCATGATATTTATTTTACATTTGAACTCTCCTGTTCCAGAGTATGTCTTATCAGATTGATTTAAAACTAATTCTGTTTATTCATTTAAATAAATTGATTTCGCTTTCCTGTTTTCGCTGAAAGATAACAGCATTTGTTCAATGATTTTAATAAATTTCTTTGGTGTCAGCACTGGATAATAGAGGGTTAATAACTATACAATTTGTCAAAGCTAACCTATGGCCTTAGTAAACAAAGTTTATCATGACAAACCATTCTGTGTAGCCAGCATTAGGGGAGAAATAAAGCTTACTGATAAATTCCATAGTTTGGTTACGTTAGTTTTAGCACACCTTTGTAAGTGTATTACCTCATTTGGTAACTATAAGACAAGGCAATGAAAAATTGTTTCTAGACTTGAATAAAATGAGACATGTAAATACTCTTAATCTGGTTAATGGAAGTCTGAATGATTGCGGCTTCTGAAATAAGCAGCCATTGTTCACTTAATTCAAGCTACTTTAGTCTGAAATTTGACGAGATAAGTAACTGATATGCATGGTATTTTGGAACTTAAATTGTTAAAGTTTGTCACCAGTTTGCATATTTGGATAAGACCTCTGGAGTCACCAACATTCCTGCCAACTTCCAATATTTTGTATACTGAAAACAACTGTCTTGTATGACAGGCGAACGTCACATACTGAAAACAACTGTCTCCTCTGACAAGCTTAGCAGGTTAGTTCAAGATTCTCATTTTTCTATATTATTGTTGGCTATTATGTTTTTTGCTTTGCATTTTATGAGCGAAAAATTACATCAAATATATATCTTCGATGAAATATGTTGCACTAATTCATTTTCTCATAACGATCAGAAGATGCATTTCTTACAATAAAGAGACATAATTATGCTGTATATAATACAATTTATTTTTTACAAACATATGTTCATTTGTTTGATTCCATCATTCCTTCACTAGTTCTTTTGTACATTTAAATATCATGCTGAGCATATCAAGCCTTAAGTAGCTTTAAGTATGACACAAAACTTTAAAAGAACATGCTTCGACAGTTTGGTATTTTGTTTCATTATATTACTACAATTGTACTGACAACATTCCTCTCATTATGTAGAGAAACTTCCTGCAGGTAGACGTGTCTCCGTGGTCATCTCAAACCTAGTAATTTTAAGCATGACAGAAAACAAAAATAAGAACTGTTCTGGCAGTGTCGTATTCTTTGTTTCATTCTATTACAAATGTGTTTTCATTGTCAAATTACAGCACAAATATTTAAAATCGGCGGTATGTAGAAAAAAGATACTAATCATGTTGAGGTTAATTGTTACAATAGCATTCAGTACTCTTACTATGGGGTATCCATATTATTTTTTTCAATTATTTTGTGCTTTAAAATGTCCTTGTACCACCTTAAGGACACCTTTATATAATACTATCTTCAGTATTGCGACGAGACATATTTTCTACTTACAGTCCATAAACTTATATTTTAATGCTTTTATTGTTTTTTTAAACTTAGTTTCCATGTTGAAATTGACATTGTGTATTTACTTTATTGTTTTACAGCCCTAATATGACATAAGATTTATGTCATATCAATATTTTAAGTATGATATTGCATACAATAAGACATTTATCTTACGTTTTTACTGAGTCATTATAAGCAAATTATACTTAAGTAAACACCTAATTTAGTCATATAATTTAATACAATGGATGATTATATTAGCTACAATATGGCAATTTTGGAGAGTCAATCTTATAAATCTCTTAGATTATGGTAAATGTTATGTAATATTGTTGGTCTTTTGATTGATAAAAGAATGTTACCTGCTGAAAACTAATATACTGCACATGATTCTGTCTCTCTCTAATAAAAACAGAAAATATTGATTATAACTTTTTGAAGAAACTTGAATCCATTAACTAAGTAATTAAGTTACTAGGCATATCCATTTACTTTTCATCTTATGACTACCTCTTGAAAGTCTCTTGATTGTTACATAAAAATGTAGATATCAAAATTAAGTGCGCATGAGACGTTTCTGGAATAGCAAATTCTCTCAAAGCTGAAATATTTGAAAGCCAAATACTTTTAAAATTTTTGGGAAGCAAGAAAACCAAAGGGCTTAAACAGAATAGCCAAAATCAGATAAGGTCACTTCTTTTCGTGTTATGCTGTTAGTGCTATTATTTTGATCGTCATTTTATTTGCTATGTCTTCTGACTTGGGTAATCTGCGTTCGTCCCTTCTGGTTTGGGTACAATGCATTCGTAATTATTTGAAATTTGAAATATTTAAAGGTGTAATACAGATTTGAAATATTTTTATATCATTTACAATTATGTTAACATTGTCTGTTGTACATTTCTCAATTATATCTTAACGTCCTCGGAATGGGGTTAGCAATGCATGTTCCTATTTGATAAACATCTTATCACTTTTACAACTAGAAAGTGAACCTTAGATCAACACTTATGATATTATTAAAACTGGATTATTATAACATCTAATTCCATATTGATATTTTTGTTTCTAAAGAAAATGATTTATCTTTGCAAACTCAGAAATCTGTTTGCTTGAACTTTATATATATAAATCCAACGTTATACCGTTATTTGAGCTACAATTTACAAGATTCAGTGTCTCGTCGACATATTTGGTATATTTGAAGGAAAGGGAAACAACTGGGACAATTAAATTAGGTTACATCTGCATTCAACATAAATATTCAAGTGTTGATGGATGATTGTACTTTGATTTATCGTCAACTTTCTATGCTTTATAAACTTGTATTATAGATATGATATGGATGTACAAGGACATGATGAACAATGCATAATAATAATTAAAAGTTAAAGAACGAACTACGATTTCATTACAATTTCTCATTTATTAAAATTAGGGTTCCTTCCCTCAGGCATAGGTGGCTTCAGCCAATTTTGGCAATCCTTCTTAGACCCTTTGTTTTTGCTCCCAAATACCTTTATATTATGTGGCTTTCCAAACATTGACCTTGAGCATACGTGATGAAGGTTACTCCTGAAATGCGTCGTGCCCACTTAATTAGATATATACCTTTTTCTATAGTTATTTTTCTTTATTACCATGCATTTGTCTTTTATGTTAATATTGAACTTCAAATCAATTAATACGATTGTTCGTTTGGTTTATGATCTTTAACGCCACATTCAACAATATTTCAGTTATATCGTGGCGGTCAGTTTTATTGGTGGAGGAAACTGGAGTACCCGGAGGAAACCATTGACTTGTCACTGACAAACTTTATCACATCATATTGTATCGCCTGATCGTAATTCGAACTCAACGTTCGTGGTGATAGACACTGATTGCATAGGTAGTTGTAAATCCAACTACCATACCATCACGACGACGACGGCCCCTCAATTAATACGAAATACATACACAAGTTAATATAAGATTATTATTAAGATCAAGATATAGTACATTCCAATACATTACAACGATCTTCTGGTAGGGCAAACTTTGAAGAGAGCCCTCATTTGAATTTGTTCTACATATTTGAAATAGTTTAATTTATCAAGACATGCAGTTTAATCATGCAGAAGATTGAAGTGTTACAGTGTCTTTGTATGTGTTTTTAATTAATATATTTCCTTGTAATTTACCTTGAGGATCAAACGTATCTTTCGGTCTTTTTTATTTAGTACAGGTATGGTACATCAAAGGAGCTATGTATCATTTCTGAGACAACGTTTGTGTGACAGTGTAATGTGTTTCCCCTCCATGTTATGTCAAATCGCTGATGATATAACACCTAAATGTGACAATCATACTATTGTAATCTGCATGGAATTACATATCCGCTCACAGTAGTTTGTTCATGTTATCCTTATTATTATGTTGTCGTTACAGGCCAGGTAAAGATGTTGAATGAACCGACGTGTCCGTTTTACCTGTTGCTGTCATTTATCGCACCATATAAGGCAGGTGGTACAGTAACAAGATATTCTACATGCCCTATCTTGTCTGACAGTGTCATTAATATGATAATGTTATACTGTCAAGTACCAATCAGACAAATGATCGACTAACACATATATTTATGCTGTTGTGGTTTCAATTTGCAGGTGAACTGCAAAATTTCAAGTGTATTTACATATTTTTAAACATTTGAAAATCAACACATTGCCAAAAAAGACAAAACACAGCATTTGTATTTAAAAACTCTATCAGGTATTGCATATAAGATTTTAGAACAAGTTTAGAAAGATAATTGTCAAGTATTTTATGGAATATTCAATCATTAAGGCGCGATTTTGATACTAATATAACATTATTGAGATACCAATGAATTTATGAAAAAAAGTAGTTAATTTTTATTTTATAAATCTTTCGGATCATTTAATGGATTAAGAACTAATTAATATTATTCTTGATGGCAAAGATTTATTCAATAACAAGTAATTTTCCTGTTTTCAACAATCGCAAAGTTTCTTTTCTTAAAATTGGCAAACTGATATTAATGTTTACGTATCGAACATATCGTTTTCAGAACCTTATACATATGCTGTTTAAAATCATCGTTTTATGAATTATAACCATAAAACATATGCAATAATTTCCTGTCATTACTAAGGTTCTGTGTAATTATTATGATGTATAATGTATACCCGATACAGCCTCATATGATTAAATTTTATCAGTGCTTTACTTTGCTTCTGTTATATTTATAAAGTTACGAATTCAATCAGTTGTTATTCCTGTTTAATGTAATCATTTCAGACAACATCTAATTTATTGAATATTTGAATTAATAGTATCAAAGGCAACCTGCAGGAGAATGAAAAAAAGCGTAGATATCATACTTAGTGTCTATAGCGCGTTTCTGGGATAACCTTCATCAAGTACGCTCAAAGCCACAATACTTGTAAATCAAACAAGTCCTGTGAAACAAGAAAACCAAAGGGCTTTCTTTAACAAGATAGCCAAAATCTGCTATGGTCAAGTATTCCTGAGGGAGGAAAACCTTAGTTTTAATCATAATTAAATGATATGGCAACTGTAAATTTCGATAAATATATTTGAAAAAATGAACAAATGTAACGAGACTATCCATTAATGATAATCATCAACCTTACATATAGTAATAAATAATAGAACTATGAATGTAGGACGATGTTAACACACATAGAGATTAAAATATGAAAATATTGTCTTGAAATATGTATTTGAATTATCCATTAAAAGTGTAAGTAAACAAATCTCCTAACTTACCAGGATAATCTAAGAGATATCTTCCTTGGAAACTAAAACATTAAATTGGCATTTTATGCTGTACTTATCAAACTTTAACAATATCAACAGAATTTTGTTTTGATTTATGTGAAGCTTAAATATTTTACATGAATTCTCACCCTATATTGTAAACTTACCATTTCAATATCTTGTGTCTTCTGGTTAAAATGATGCAGGCAAATCTTACTCAAGCATACGTATTAATTGCCAATTTTGGCTATTGGGTTTAGGCCCGTTGGACTACATGCTACAAAAGCTTCTAAATTGCTTGGATTTCCAAAAAAAAAATTTGACTAAGAGCATACCTGATGAAGGTTATACCAGAAAAATATGTGTATTGGTTTTTTCCTGATTGATCTCCTTCGTGTTTATATAGCATTTGCTCTGTGTGTCGGGGTTGTTGGTTGTCCGTTATGTATATAATACATTGCTTTATGTTTTGCTGTTTCTGTCTGTTAAGTTGCTGGCTGTCTGTCATGTATATAACTTTTGCTGTATTTGTATATATAGCCTTTGTTGTGTATGTCTGTTTGAGTTGATGGCTGTCCTTCAGGTATATATAGCCTTTGTTGTGTATGTCTGTTTGAGTTGATGGCTGTCCTTCAGGTATATATAGCCTTTGTTGTGTATGTCTGTTTGAGTTGATGGCTGTCCTTCAGGTATATAATAGTCTTTTATGTGTTTGTCTGTTATGATTCTTGGCCCCTTGGGTATTTATTTTGAGGAAGTTTGACTGTTAGGATTGTTGGCTGTTTGTTGTGGTTGCCTATGGTGTTGTTGGTTCTTTGTTGTGTTTGATTGTTGGCTGATGACAGCATGCTGTGTTTTTTGTTCGGTTATTGGTTTCTCTCTGTGTTTGTCTGTAAGGCTGATCACTGTTCTTCAATATTTGGCTGTCTAATTATTCTATGTAGAACACCATTGATGACGTTCAGTTCCCAAAAGACTTTTAAATTACTTGACTTAAAAATCTTTTGACTTTGACCGTACCTGCTAAAGGTCATTCCAGAAACGTGTCAGCCGCACTAAGTTTGATATCTACGTTTTTATTACAGAAATATCAATTTGTTCTATTAAATTAATATGGGTATCCTTGATTTGTTGTATCATTTACCTGTTTATGTCGTATACCTTATCAGCCATAGATTTCCAATTAATCAGGTTAAGTGTTTTACACTCTTGACAAACATAATTATTTTCTTTTGAATCTGTTGATTGCGCTTTCAATCATAATCAAATCGTTCACTGAACACTTATGGTGTGAGGGAAGCAAAGTCTCATTTAATAATTGTATATAGCTGTCCATAAATAACAATTTAAAATACATGTGGACTAAGGAATCGAAATGAGAATATTTGCTATGAAGAAATATATATTTAATTTTAGGCATTAACCACTAATAGGGTTATAGGTGATTAACTCCACTTGCAACAATATTGCAGTTACATCGTGGCGGTGAGTTCATGAGTGGACGAAAATGAAGGACCGGCAGGCAACTAATGACCTGCAGTCAGTAACTGATTTCTTTATCACAAAGCGACATTACAATTGGAAAACAAAATAATTACAAAGTTCTACGTATCACAGCCAAGATAGCAACATTGGAAAAAGAAAATAATGCAAGACGTAATGAAACACCGCCCTGTTTCATGAATAATGAAACGCCATCTTTAGAAGCAATGATCAAAAATATGACTGAGAGTCTTCATTGTCTTGTATATGTAAAAAATGTTTATGCACAAAGCACCTGTGTATAATCCCCCCTCCCCCAGCTTTTGTATTGGAGCCCGTGGTGCTCAATCTTTAGTTTTCTATGTAGTGTCTGTGCAGCATTGTTTGTACTCTTGTCCTATTTTCTTTTGGCTATTGTATTGTCTGTCCTTTTTCGATTTCCGGCTCCTTATTACTCCTTTGGTATCTTCACTCTTTTCTTTTATATAATCCGTTATCGTTAGCATTATCATAAGAAAACAAAATTCCCGTGAAGGATAATAAAGATTAAAGATGTTTGATATAAACAGACAGATGACCAATACAAATGTTTAAATAACATAATATTCGGAATGGAAAATAAGATTCATCTGATAAATACATATATAAACATTAAACTAAAATAATGGAACAACAATGACACACGGACATGTTTATAAAGTTCACATTTTGGTAGTCAAATCCCGTCCTTTCCGTTCAACAAAACGGTTACCTTTATTGGAGCAGGAACTGATTATATTGCAGCAACAGCAGTGGGAACGCACGGTTTGTTGTAGGGTTCGTGATGTTCATTCTATAGTTTTCTGAGTAGTGTTTTGTGACCATATTTGTCTTTATTTCTTTCTTCTTTTGTCCATTTAACATTGTATTGTCTGTCATTGCTTGATTTAAGGCGTCTGATTAACATATATAATCTGGAGGGATTGTAATTGTTTATAAAGAATCACTTAAAAAATATCTATATTTTCCTAAATCTAGTTCAGAATTTGTACAATGGTTAATTATTAAAATAAAATAGATATAGTCAATCTTGTCTTATTAATAACCTGGTATAGATTGTCGTCAGACAAAAGCCATCTTTAGAGAATTATTCTCTTTTTGGTTATCCACAAAATATGAGTCATAATTGAAAGATTATTAAACAATGTCCTTTTAAATGAAATATCAAAACGATTTTTTTTGGTGCTTCCAAAAATGATGCAGTATCAAAATAAAAGGGAAAACAAATTAAAACTGTAATTTTCTGCATAAACAAATAAAGTGGTAAATCTACAAGTGGAATGAGTAACCATTTTGTGTAAATTAAGTTTAAGGAAGATATAAGAACAACATTATAAAAAGTCAAAGTCAAAACGTAACATTTTTGTGGTAGGTAATCATACTTTTAAATTGTTAAAGGTTAAATATAGATGTTTGTTTTTCCTTACAGATGTTGTGGTCTTGTCCAGTTGGGGGTGTAATAATTTTTGTTTCTGACAATACAACAATGTAATTTAATAGCATATGTTTCGACTTTTAAGGTGTAAATGTACGATTTTATTAAAAGGAGACCGTTATTGAATACCTTAGAATGACAATTAATCACACAGGTAATATACGATTGGTGAACAGGTAAACCACTCGCTTGATCAGTCCTTTGACTGACAGCATTCACAAACGATGATACAAGTAACTGATTCAAATGGCTAAAATATGACACAGGTGATTCCAGGTGCGAAATTATATTAACAACAAGGACTAAATAGTCAACTGTTATTGTCACTTCCTTCGTCTGGGTTAAATTTATCTTCTATATACGAAGGTGAGTCTAAAAATTTCTTATTTAATTTCGAATTTATTACATCAAATGTTTATTTTGAATTTAAAGTTGAAATCCTTAACACCATTTAATGTATCTATGTTTTGTTTTACCGTTATCAGGACGAATAAACATTGCACCTCAAGTACATGTCGTATTGGGCCTTATAGAGATCGTGGAATGATAACAGTACACTATAAGACATCATATTGCTTTGTTTATACAATAACAATGTACTTTATCAGTAACATCTACATATATATACAACTAAAGTTTAACATAAAATAATCCTTAATCTCCTCACTTCAGTTCAATCCAGACAATTCATGTTGCTAAAGATCAAAATGTTCGTTGTTTTACCTTAAAGAAATATTATTGTGATTTTGAAGATAACATAATGTAGAATTATTATCTGTTTTTGTATTATGAATAAATAACCATCTTAATCATCCTAATTCTGGAATACAATTGTATTTAGCCATTTTAATATATGATGCCTAACATATAAACTCTGTGTGTTGTAGTTATAAATAAATTAATAAAAACAGGGGACTTTTGATTGTTATTGAAATTTAAACAGTCTAAATGTTAAAATAAAAAGGCCTAATGTTTATCTTAACGTTGTAGGTAATTGTTTTGACTGGTTTTTTTTATGTTCAATAATAATTTATATTATTACAATAAAAGGTACCAAACAAAAACTGAAATATTGTTTAAAGTGACGTTAAACACCATAAAAACCAAACCAAAACAAAAGTTTTATACATTTATAAATATACATGTCAATAATAATATATTTCTATAACACAGAACTGACCTTGTTTACTATATATTTGGCTGTTGATAATTTACTCAACAGATACCCTTTTTTTCTATTTGTGTCTCATACAATGATAAGAAAATTAAATATATTTGATCTTGATTATTTATAATCTTGGTAAAATCTGTGATATGATAAATGGTTAAACATTTATCAATCTAGTTTTACTTGATCGAGTCTCGATTGTTTGATGGACAAGTATATTTTATTTCTATGGGTCTTGTAGGTGTCTAGGTTAATAATAAAATGTGTTCACGCCACGATATAGATGCATTACTGCTAAGATTGGTGTTAAACACCAATCAATCAATTAATCAACTTAATCGACTTAATCTAGCCTAAATTTGGTAATTTTGGTGTGATTAAGAAAAAATTCAAAACAAGAAATACTTTGATAAGATATAGTAAATTGGTTTACATGTAGAGCATAGTAAATACATTCTCAGAGGGAACTTTCTACAATAAATACTATAGACAAAATAATTAAAAATGAAATAAGAAACGAGTTTTAAATATTAAACTTTTTCAAGTTTTCAAAATATTTAAAACGTTAATATAACACTGTGTTCTCCCAAGCTGTGTTCCCCGAAAACTGTCTTTGTTTTGTATAAGTGATCAGATAAATATTTCTTGAGAACGTTGGTGTTGTGAAGGTATACCAATCTGTATTTATATTGCACTACGGTTTGGATTTCTCTGCTATAAAATTGGGACCCTATAACTGGTTTTCCCGCAGTAACAACTCCGCTTGTTTTTGTTGGGAGAAATCTGTATATATATTTACTTGTTTTCATTAATTTATAATAATGTATGATATCCTGATATCCTCGGGCATGGGTGACCTTAGTCAATTTTGGCTATCCTGTTTAGGCCCTTTTGGTCTTCCTGCTTCCAAACACTTTTAAAATGATTTGGCTTTCAAATCTTTTAGAGTTTGAGTGTACCTGATGAATGTTATTCCAGAAACGCGTCATCTGCACTAAATTAGATATCTACGTTTATATTTCAAGCTAATAATATTTCTGTTTGAGGCGCCCAACTTGGTGGGGGATATGTTATTAATCAAAGTTATACGACTTTTTGTTTCAATTATGACAGTACCTGATGAAGGTTATTCCAGAAATGCATCGTCCACACTAAATTAGATATCTACATTTTTATATCAGGCTAATAATATTTCTGTTTCCGACGCTACACCTGGTGGGGGATATGTTGTATGACCTTGGTTTGTTTCAATTGTGACAGTAAATTAGCATTGCACAAACAAATGTCATTCCAGAAACGTTTCATACGTTCTTCATAATTGACAAACAAATACAACAGTTAAAGGAAAATAATAAGTTCAATCTTAACATGATGTGTTGTTTCAATCAATAAAATATTAATGTGATGTTTTCGACCAAAACCCCTTCTCATATAAATGTTTAACGGCGATCTATTACCATTACATACACGTTGTAATCGCCCAATAATACACAGATAGCCCAAGGCAAGCTATAAAATCATATATAGTGTGATACTCTTTGTTTTCTGCCATTTAATTGACACAATGTAATACAGCTATGCTTCATTTATTTTTTTGTGAATACGGAACCATCCATGACCGGGTGTAAAGATCGTTTAATTATTTTTAGATATCCATCTTTAAATTCTTGTTCAGTATAAACGATTGAATTGTGTGTATGTCTTTTTAGCTTGAAATATGTGAAAATAAGTATGTATGGTTTTTAAAGGCTTTTTATTCGAAATATGCGAAAATAATTATTTAAGGTTTTTAATGGGTTTTATTTTGAAATATATGAAAATAATTATTTTAAGGTGTATTAAGCAAAAATGTAACCACATTTTATTGAAATCATGACATATTTTACAGGATTTGTATAATGATTTCTCCCTTTTGTTGTTAATCATGTATACCACACTTAGTTGATTCTATTAAGGGTGGGTGTGAGATTTATTTTTTTATTAGCTTGTAAGTACTAAGAAATTGTCCTTCGCCTTGTCTCTGTCTACACTACATGGGTGACCCTAATTGGTATTGAGAAAACAAAAATATGTGGTGTAGGTCAGGAAATATTTATAATATACTAATCAACTCGCTACGATTTTTCTCTCTTGCACGTTTAATTCTACGGTTGGATTTTAGTAAACGACTTCTTTTACATTTATTGGGAGGCTGCTAATTTATTTATTTATTTTTTATATCGCCAAAAATTATAGAAAAATATTTTTACATGAAGGATGCGAAAAATAAATATTTTGACTGCAGTTTTCAATAAGAAATGTTGGTTACATTTGATGAAAGTTAGTCCATCTTTCTCAATTCCTCAAAAATCTGATTTTTGTATCTTGTGAAATAAAATTCTGATTCGGGAGAAAATAAATAGACATGCTCTTCCCCTTCCTTCTGTCCTTCAAGTTAAATGGTCCTTCCCATTTTAAGAAAACAAGTAAATCACTTTTTTCAATTTTATGTTATAGTATTTACATTCTTGTTTTCCTGTTTTGTCAACCTCGTACTTTATATGTTCTAGTACATGACAGTAAAATACAGTAAATAGTATTCAACTTGTAATATCGCTACTGAGCAGCGAGGGGCTTGTATTAAATATTTTAGTCAGTAAACATTTAGATACAGTACCTGAAACCTCGTTTTCAAATATTTTTTAATCTCGTTCTCCGGGTACAATAGATATCTAATTTAGCTTGCACGATGTGGTTCTGCAATAACCTTCATCATGTACGTTCATGGTCAAAACATTGAAAAGCCAAGTAATTTTAAAAATCTTTGGGAGCAAATAAACAAAATGGTCTAAACAGGATAGCCAAAATCGGCTACGATTTCCTATACCTGAGGGAGATTGACCTTATCTTTAATAAATTACATTATTTAGGTACTGTAATTTTCAAATAAAAATATTATGTTCCAGATATTAACTTTGATGTTCCATTGATAAGTTCGAGAGTCTAGATAAATTTAGAAACAACTGAGTTCAATTTTAACATTCTTCCTTTGTAGTACATCAAAAATTCCATTCATTTTAAAAACAAATTTATTCTTCTTAATTACTAAACATAACGTACTGACGGGAAGTTGATCTATGTAGTCAACAGCAGGATGTATACTAAGGTACGAACTAAACCTTACTAGATAATTAACAAACAAGTCACTAATTGTGTGGGTGTTTGAACTGACTTATTGGATGTCCGTTATCTGTCATTTTATGTCATGTAATTTGTCTGTTAATATACCTTTTCTTTTTCCTACCGTTATATCAAATTCATAGCTACATGTGCACTGTTGTTTGTTATTTTGTAGTACATGTTTGTGCACTCCTTGGTCAATGGTCCATAGTTATATATCAATCATCTATTTCATGACTTTACATTTCCTTTAAAAAAAAATATTTATCCCAGGTAAACAGATCCTAGGTGCCATCTTCGTTTAATTACATTAATTAGTGATAAATCAGTGAACATAACTTCAACCTTTAATTTGATGAATGAGGGTTTCAACGAGGAGCGTTTGTGGCTGTAAAAATCCACATTTTTTTTTAAAAAATAATCACATTCACCAATTAATCAGACTTGTACTGATCTGAACCACCTCACAGCATAATTAAGCCAGTGCATTTACTAACATGTGTTTTCCTTTATACACTGCATATGCCTCTATTTTTGTCTGGCTTTGTCGAATGGTTTATGCCATGTAAGCTTTCTTTATCCCCCCATATTTTATAAAGATACTATATATTTGAGAACATATTTATCCAAGTTTCATGTTTTCACTGGAATGTGTTAATAAAGCATAAGAGTAAAAAGTTTGAAGATACCAAAGGGGTAGTCAGAAACCAGAAATCTAAGGACAAACAACAAAATTGTGGAAAGAAATTAAAATTAAAAATACAAAATACCGCACAGTTGGAACATTTCCAAAATCCAATAGAAAAATCGTAGAAAGAAGCAAAATTGATATTCCTAACACAGTTACATGACAAAGGAACAAACAATTAAAGGAGTCAAAAGGAAAAACCATTATCTACAATACACTCCATACAAGACTACAGATTTAGCTATAAGAACCCACTAAAAACCTGGGTTGAACACATGTGCTACGGAAGGGGGAGCAGTTCTTGCTCCGCTAGTGGCAACTGTCGTGTTACTCTTCTTACAGACCAGTGTTAAGTCATGAATGAGGACCGGATTGTGATTTCTACAAACGGATCACACCCGAATAATTGATATTTCCAATTAAGTTGTTGTAGATACAAAGTTCAAACTATTTCCTGCTTCAATAAACGTTAGAGAATACCGAAAGGGCAATCAAAAATGGCAACCCAGAGAAACTGGCAACATAGGGTACACAAGACGAAGAAAAACAAAGCAAAAACACAACACAATATCTGCTGGACACCATTATACGCAAACAAACACACATAACGTACATAAGACATGCATCCTTCAAATAATACATGATTGTAGTAGTAATTGTTACTACGCGTGTAAGCTTTTATGACATTATTTATTTTGTGTGTGAAATATTCTACAGATTATAATTATATGAGACATACATCTGAACAGATCACTTAACAGCTGTTTGTCATGGTAATTACAATTTATGGCACTTATTGAAAAATATTGAATATAAAAAATCAATTATGAAATAATTCAAAAACTTTTGTAGTATCCAACAATAGAATTATTTCTAAATAAATTAATACGCCTAAACCTTATGTTTGATTAATGCACATTTCGGTTTATTTATTTTATATAAAATACTTTTATAAATTAATTTCGTGTCGTATTCTCCCTCCGAATCAATCTTATTGGATAATTAGTCATATTCTCGGACGGTATGTGAGGAAATTGGATCCTTTCAAAACAGCCTGTCATTATTCATTCATGCTTAAATACATGCTACATACTTCTACATTCAATAGTACTTCAATAAAGAAGTTTTGTTATTTTTTAAAGACAACATTAAAAACTTTATTCAGGGATTATTTACTTAACATAGTTCTTTCATTGGACGCGGAGTCATTCAGTGCTCATTGATCGTAGAACGCCTGCGACACGGTCTTAGAATGAAAAATCTTACTCTTCTCAAAACGTAAATATTAATTTCTTATGACAATTCAATACAATTATATGGTGATTATTGCCCCCACTGAGGGTTCACTATTAAGCGATTATGAGAACCTCCCACAACAGTAAATACAACTTGTTTAAATTCTGCAAAATCAAAATGTTCAACAATGAACGTCATGCTGAGACTTCTAAACTATACAACAATGTTATGTTTTTTAAATATGCATTGTGCAATTATCAACTGCATTTATCTATAA
Organism: Bathymodiolus brooksi; assembly: GCA_963680875.1. Lineage (NCBI taxonomy): Eukaryota > Metazoa > Mollusca > Bivalvia > Mytilida > Modiolidae > Bathymodiolus > Bathymodiolus brooksi. The sequence goes on along the minus strand of OY804581.1, from coordinate 87,840,594 downwards.
TGCATAAAAACGTCAAAAATATACTTGGTAAATTTAAAAAACATTGTTTACTTTATTTTCCAATATAATATTCATATTTTGACACCTTCTGCATGGTAATTAGGACTACAATTTAACGTCAAGGTACTTCAATATAACAGCTTACCAACAAATAAACGTTCACCGTGTGACAATATCCATGTGTTTCGGAATTCCCTGTGAAATGCCCCTTTTCACGGATCTGAAATAATAACCGTTATTCGTCAACCAAATTCGCTTTTTTCGACCTACCATTAGCGTCAATTTGAAAGAAAAGTTTACCGTTACCGTAATTTTGAGCAGAAATTTACCATGAAACGTTGTACATGGTACGTCGTTCTAAAATGTGGAGTTATATGTTTACATCATTTGCTATGAAATATAACACGAGCTTTAAAAAAACAAAAACATTGTCGAGTTCAAACATACGATTTATGCAAGAGAACAAATCCGCTTATATAAAAATACCAAGAGGGTAATCCAACATGAAGACTATTTCGAGTGGGTTGTCTTTTGTTCGTTATATAGCAAAACGAACAGTGTTACTGTTTAAAGCGGAAATACTTGTTTTTAAACATGCTCTTAGTTGTTACACGAAAATTAACTTTTTAATATTGCAAGAATGGTTTTTCATTGAAGTTCAAAATTAGAATTTATTTCCTCCCAAAAACAAATATGTTTGACTATATACAACCATGTCAGAGGAAGGAAGCGACACATATATCTTAGTGTTAACCATGATGATGAATCGTGTTTGTTATCTTAAACAAGTGTATAATTAGCAATACACTGTGTTGTAGCCAATGTCTACATTTAACAACTGACCAAAGCCTTTGTGTCCTATGTTACACCACAGTAATAAATAGTATACTAAAGTATTTATATATAGAGTTATTAGCAAGGTTACATGTTGTCTCTAATACAAGAATGGCAACTAACGTATTAACAAAATATGTGTCTACATTTATCAACTCACCAAAGATTATGTTTTCTAGGTTACGCCAAAGTAATGAATTGCATACATTTAGTTATATATATATAGTTTCTAGGAAGCTTACATGTTGTCCCTAATACAGGAATGGCAACAAACGTATTAAAGAACAGGTCTACATTTATCAACTGATCAAAGCCTTTGTTTCCTAAGTTACACCAAAACTATAAATTGTATATTTATATATAGAGTTTCTAGCAAGCTTACATGTTGGTTCTAGTACAAGAATGACCACTAATGTATCAAAAATTATTTCTACATTTAACAACTGACCAAAGATTTTATTACCGACATAAACCACAATAATAAACTGTATATTGATATAATTTCCATTTGTTTGTATGAGTGCTACTGTCTTATTTACGTTATTTTGTTGGTTGGCGCATAGTGGCGTCCAACATATATTGTGTTGTGTTTTTGCTTTGTTTTTCTTCGTCTTGTGTACCCTGTGTTGCCATTTTTTCTGGACTGTCAATTTTTATTACCCTTTCGGTGTTCTCTAACATTTATTTTCTATCAAGCTTCAATTTTGGCCCTAGTACCAGAATGGCAATTCATGAATTAAAATAATATTTCTCTTTACATGTTGGCCATGCTACTAGAATGGTAATCAATGAACTACAATGATATTACATTTTGGAACTAGTAACAACTCTATGCAAGTTAAAATAATACATTTTGTACTTATATGTACGGACGTTGCCGTCATCCAGTATATTCATTCTGTCTACGTTGCTGTAATAATAATAATAATAATAATAATAATAATAATGAAAATAGCAATAGTCAGCTAGCATTATACCAATAAAATATACGGACATATGCTAAATATACATAAACACTTTATATTGAGCTGTCTGTATCAAGCCAGGAATGTGAGTGGTCACGTATTTCTGAGTTAGTGTTGTGGATTTTGTCTCTTTCAACGATTTTTCTATTTGATTTTGATTTTGTTCCGATAGTGTGGTATTTTTTCCCTTTCATTTTTTAGCACAACATATAAAGCAAATATTAGTACATAAATAATTGATGAAGAATTAAGAATTATTTACTATAAATTATGATTTATCAATATTTTTTTCTGAAATGTCTTTCAATTGTTTGACATCTTCACTAAGTAAATCACCATCAAACTAAAATAATTTAATGACAATTTATTATTTTTTGTTGTTGTTTCCTTTATCTTGGATTTCTCCTGTTATTGCAGATATTTATATCAGGGTCTTTTTTTTTATTGTGGTTGTTGCTTTAGATATTTTGATATGGATTTTGTACAAAAATGTTGTTTTAGAGGTTTCTGCATTTGAAATTGTATGATTTATTTAAATACAAAATGTTATTTTAGAACCGTGAAAGGTCTCTGTCGCCAATGATTTTGTTCCTTTGTGTTGGGTTTCTTATTCTCTGCATTAATGTAACATTACACCTGGATCAAGTTATAGTATCATTGATTTTTTTGTCATCTTTGTTTTATAGATTGACAGGTTTCTACTTTTTATACCTTTTTTAGTGAATTTGTATAATATAATAATAAGTATTTCGCTTCCAGTTATTCACGTCAGAACTAGTGCTTATTATCAAGATTGGTAAGCAGTCGTGTTTTATATCAGCGTTTCAAAATTAAGGTGTTTCTCTCTCAGGTATATGTGACCTTAGGCGATTGTGGCTGTTCTGTTGTAGCCCTTTGGTTTTCTTTCTCCAAAAGACTTTTAAGTAATTTGGCTTTACCTTCTTTCGACTGTGAGGGTACCTGGTGAAGGATGTCCATAAACTCGTCTTTTGCACTAAATTAGATTTCTAAGGTTTTATATATATATATATATATATATATATATATATATATATATATATTTCAATTGTCATAGCTACAAAATATCAAAGTTCATTCCATTCTATAATTCTTTGATTTGAGTTCTTCAGCGAACATAATTTTCCATCTTGATGCTAAACGTTTTCTTTAAATGATTTGAAATAGTATGTCTGGTCTGGATTTGTGTCCTACGAAATATTATTTTCACTTACTTGGCTCTACTTTGATGTTAGAATTTTAACATGTAAATTGTAGTTTAATATCTTCAGGTAGACTCATCAGTATATTATACCTGAAGAATAGATAAACATGGTGTTCTAACATCACTGGTAGGTTGATTCTCTGTCTGTCCTTAATGAGGATCAAATTCCGACAACTACAAAATAACAAATATCATAAAAGAATCAAAGAAATAAAGCTTCTTTCATATTTAACAAATATTCAAATATGTATTTCTAAATATGCATTTACATACAAATATATTTGCAAATTTCTTTATAAATTGTTCAAAATGCATATAACCTTAATGAGTATCCAACTGGTTTTAGCGAATTATATACGAAATAAATGGAATTATCCCCTTTTGATGTTGAATTTCAAAGAGACGTTCATTTCAAAGTTCATTCAATACTTATTTTAATGAATATACTTTATATGTTGTGTCATATGAGAAAGGGGCGTTCGTTCGTCACATCGATGGTCAATTTTAGATTTCTGTAAACGAAACTTTAATATAATCGTACTGATTTGACTTCTAGGACGAGAAACATTTCTTTTTTTTCTATTTTTATGGTCAGATATAAACATGTTTGGAATCTATAATTTATTCAAACTACAGATGTTGCTCTCATGTAATAAAAACCGTGATGTTTTATTAAAGCGGAAATCCAATTTCTCGGTGTTTTGGATTCAAGTAAGACTAGATATGAGCTGAAAGACAGATATATTATGTATTATAGGTAACTGTGGCCTGTGTAATCAGGCTTGGTCGCCATCAAACGATAAGCTAGGATTAGCAATAATTATCAGTTCAAGATGTGTGTTTTCTAGCTTGTAATTTTCGATAGTTGGGTGATTTTAAAGCATTATTTTTCCCATTTAAGACACGACCACAAATATTAAAATACATTCCACAATAGTCTTCCTTAAAGTGATTTTTAAAATAAATATTTTATATCAATTCTATAAGAAATGGTCATTATAAAATAGTTTGTGCATATTTTTGATTAAATATTTTTATTTGAATCACAAAGTCAAATGTAAACACGTAATTATACTGTACTGAGACAAAACTATTTTAAATATTATATCTTGTATTTCTGAGCTTTAACTCTTTTGTGTTTTAAATCGAAACAAAGCTATCTCAGTCACCCATTTCCCCTGATTCTGGCTGTTTTATGTCATGTAAAATATCTAAAATCTTATCAGGCTCTGGTTGTTCGAAATATGTTTGTTCGGTTTTATTATAAAGTTAGAGCTTATAAATAGCAAAACATGTTGTTATCATCGAAGCAGTTATATCGCTTGCATGAAAATATCCCTAAATATGCGTTCGCATATTTGACAGCAATCACTTAGTTTTGAGTTCTGTATCAGGTGTTTAAAGATTTTTTTTTATCAATTTTTTGCAATAAGCAGCCAATCCAACGGAACTTGATAAAATGTCAGTCGATTAAATCTTTGGCTTATTTTATGCGACGTGTTTCTGATGTATGTCAGGAAGGTCCTATGAATGAACGTGTCAATCTTGTTTTAAATAGTGCGTATTGTTTATGATTGCAAGCCCGAGAATTATAATGTTATCACTGGAGTGTGTTCCACTGAAGTCCTCACATAGTTGAAGTGTTCAGATAAATTAAAACAATCTGGCTTTATTATATCATGTCTATGTTGGGATTTTTAGTGTGTAAAGGTTAGTCTTGTAAAATAGTTCTTGGAATAAGTGCTGCAAAAACGGGTCAGAAATTTTTTTATCAATTTCGAGTAAATAAACGTTAGAGAATACCGAAAGGGCAATCAAAAATGGACAATCCAGAGAAACCGGCAACAGAGGGTAATCTATTCGAATAGTTTGAATTCAACACGACACGGAACAAATAAAAATAAAATAAAAAATCGTGATCATTTAAAAACAGGAATTCCTCCCAGTGGTATTATAATTTCACTATAAATTTCTTCATACCTACGAATGATGCATCAAATAAAATATTTCATATTTGTATTAGGCGCATTAGTGCGTTGCTAAATAATTTTGTTATCTTTAACTTGTTTGTCCTTTGAAAATCTGAATGTTATGCAGGGTTCATATACATAAAAGGAACGTATGTTTTTTATCACTGGCGATACGTGGGACAGTTGCCGACGTCAGCACACGTAGCGCAAAGTAGAACATTATAACAGTGCAAATATCAAAGGCCCAGACGGCATATAAATGACTGTGAATAGTTCCTCTAGAAACTGGATGTTAGATGTTGTTCAGGGCAACCAATGATTAGCAATTTATTTTCTCCTATCTTTTTATGCTGTACAACGTCTAGAGTAGATAAGAATTGATAAATGTACATACACTGTGCTTGATAGCCAACTGGCAGTTTGCATAATTACTGCAACTTAAACTGAATTTATCTTTTTAAGATGAAAACTAAATCGACTTCATACAGAGCATGAACAGGCTATATATCTAGAGTTCATGGGTCAACATCATATTTTAATGTGGTAGCTTGGTACAATGAATATTTTGCGCAAGATAAATGTATACAATCATTGATATGAAAACTAGCCAAGAAATACCGAACCGTCAATACAATTCTCTAAATAACCAGAGATATTGTATCAAATTTAAATCAACTAAACATAGAACATAACTGGCCATTTAAGAATATATTCATTGACAAAAACAAATGTCATTATATATATATATTCACAGATAAGGCAAGAATAGAGCTGTATGTCTCATTTTTAGGGCAGAACGGCGTAATGGATTCGGTCAACCAATAACTTTTAAATTAGTATTTGATGATTCTGTGGTAAACTCCAAGTATCAAGTAGCAAAGAAAGAAAATGTTAGGCTCAATGTAAGGATAATGCATCCGAATGGAACCGTATGCCTACATATGAACTGTTGTTTCAGTCTGATACCACTTCAAATATCCAATTCAGGGTGTCTGATTAGCATAAAACTGGTATTATCATTATCATCATAATCATTTCATTTTAAGAAAACGTATTTTTCCCGCCATGATATAGCTGCATAATTTATAACTTGCTGTTAAACAATAATCACTCAGTACTGACTCCCGAAGCGCACAAGAAATTGAGAAATTAAGGGAAGTAACCCATAAATAATAAATCAGTAATTTCATTTACATTTTGGAACTTTTCCGACAGTGTGCTATCTTTTCCCATTTTATAGAATGTAGTGTAAATGTCTTCTACACATTCAAAGCAATTTGACATAGATAAATGGTAATGTATTCTGAAATTACCATACGTTATAGCTCTGCTGCAACCAGTCAGTGTGTGCTTTCTTTTACATGTAACTCTCGAATGTTTGAAAATTAATAATTATTTAGATGCAAATTTATTCAAGTAACTAAAGTACAAATTGTACCTTGATATTGTTGTCTAATGCCATTACTACTGCTTTTCTACACAAAATGATGAAAGTGCTATTTTTATACAGTTTTGATTAGCCTAAAATATTAGTTTGTGAATGTATGTGCTGTAGTAGTCCAGAATGTCAAAATATATCAACTAGAACTACCTTTTTTTTTATTCATCTTCATATTGCATTTGCTATGCCAATGAGCACCACTTGTGCACCTCTTATTACAAAAGTAAAAAACAAAACAAATAAAAATTATAACCTAAGCCAACAAAACAAAGTAATTACAGATATTAGGGATTTGTTTTCTTAGTATGTACCGTTCCATTAAAATATAATCTGACGTTCACTTTTGTTCAGTTTTCATTTCAACGCGGGTATACAAATTGTCATATCTTGTTATGCGAAGTGTATTTTCTAATTTATTTAACTACATCTGATGGATAACATCGTACAAGTACTCCAGATATTTTCTTGGATATGGCATTGAATCAATAAATATATGATATTCTTGAGTATATCTTAGAAATTAAAAATATATTACTTTCGTTGTCCTCAAAACAGGGAAGCAACTCACTAACTCTTATCTAAAACGCTAATATCTATTTCACGTACGTGCTATATTATAGATCATAGTGTGGTCGGTGTTGTTCATTTTTGTTAGTTTTTTTGTGTTGCCCTATTGTGTGTCTTTACGTTCTAAGTTCTGTAGTCTGATATCCGGGACGATTTCCGCATAAAAACGATGTTCGGTTCGTCTTTACCTCCAGTTGTTTGAATGAGAGTTCAAGTCTTTCTACGTTAATTGTGTTTGTTTGCTAATAGAGGTGTCCAACACGCATTGTGTTTTGTCTTTGTTTTGGTTTTCTTCGTCTTGTGAACCCTATGTTGTCAGTTTCTCTGTGTTTTTCTTCGTCTTGTGAACCCTATGTTGCCAGTTTCTCTGTGTTTTTCTTCGTCTTGTGAACCCTATGTTGTCAGTTTCTCTGTGTTTTTCTTCGTCTTGTGAACCCTATGTTGTCAGTTTCTCTGTGTTTTTCTTCGTCTTGTGAACCCTATGTTGTCAGTTTCTCTGTGTTTTTCTTCGTCTTGTGAACCCTATGCTGCCAGTTTCTCTGTGTTTTTCTTCGTCTTGTGAACCCTATGTTGTCAGTTTCTCTGTGTTTTTCTTCGTCTTGTGAACCCTATGTTGTCAGTTTCTCTGTGTTTTTCTTCGTCTTGTGAACCCTATGTTGTCAGTTTCTCTGTGTTTTTCTTCGTCTTGTGAACCCTATGTTGTCAGTTTCTCTGTGTTTTTCTTCGTCTTGTGAACCCTATGTTGTCAGTTTCTCTGTGTTTTTCTTCGTCTTGTGAACCCTATGTTGTCAGTTTCTCTGTGTTTTTCTTCGTCTTGTGAACCCTATGTTGTCAGTTTCTCTGTGTTTTTCTTCGTCTTGTGAACCCTATGCTGCCAGTTTCTCTGTGTTTTTCTTCGTCTTGTGAACCCTATGTTGTCAGTTTCTCTGTGTTTTTCTTCGTCTTGTGAACCCTATGTTGTCAGTTTCTCTGTGTTTTTCTTCGTCTTGTGAACCCTATGTTGTCAGTTTCTCTGTGTTTTTCTTCGTCTTGTGAACCCTATGTTGTCAGTTTCTCTGTGTTTTTCTTCGTCTTGTGAACCCTATGTTGTCAGTTTCTCTGTGTTTTTCTTCGTCTTGTGAACCCTATGTTGTCAGTTTCTCTGTGTTTTTCTTCGTCTTGTGAACCCTATGTTGTCAGTTTCTCTGTGTTTTTCTTCGTCTTGTGAACCCTATGTTGTCAGTTTCTCTGTGTTTTTCTTCGTCTTGTGAACCCTATGTTGTCAGTTTCTCTGTGTTTTTCTTCGTCTTGTGAACCCTATGTTGTCAGTTTCTCTGTGTTTTTCTTCGTCTTGTGAACCCTATGTTGTCAGTTTCTCTGTGTTTTTCTTCGTCTTGTGAACCCTATGCTGCCAGTTTCTCTGTGTTTTTCTTCGTCTTGTGAACCCTATGTTGTCAGTTTCTCTGTGTTTTTCTTCGTCTTGTGAACCCTATGTTGTCAGTTTCTCTGTGTTTTTCTTCGTCTTGTGAACCCTATGTTGTCAGTTTCTCTGTGTTTTTCTTCGTCTTGTGAACCCTATGTTGTCAGTTTCTCTGTGTTTTTCTTCGTCTTGTGAACCCTATGTTGTCAGTTTCTCTGTGTGTTTCTTCGTCTTGTGAACCCTATGTTGTCAGTTTCTCTGTGTTTTTCTTCGTCTTGTGAACCCTATGTTGTCAGTTTCTCTGTGTTTTTCTTCGTCTTGTGAACCCTATGTTGTCAGTTTCTCTGTGTTTTTCTTCGTCTTGTGAACCCTATGCTGCCAGTTTCTCTGTGTTTTTCTTCGTCTTGTGAACCCTATGTTGTCAGTTTCTCTGTGTTTTTCTTCGTCTTGTGAACCCTATGTTGTCAGTTTCTCTGTGTTTTTCTTCGTCTTGTGAACCCTATGTTGTCAGTTTCTCTGTGTTTTTCTTCGTCTTGTGAACCCTATGTTGTCAGTTTCTCTGTGTTTTTCTTCGTCTTGTGAACCCTATGTTGTCAGTTTCTCTGTGTTTTTCTTCGTCTTGTGAACCCTATGCTGCCAGTTTCTCTGTGTTTTTCTTCGTCTTGTGAACCCTATGTTGTCAGTTTCTCTGTGTTTTTCTTCGTCTTGTGAACCCTATGTTGTCAGTTTCTCTGTGTTTTTCTTCGTCTTGTGAACCCTATGTTGTCAGTTTCTCTGTGTTTTTCTTCGTCTTGTGAACCCTATGTTGTCAGTTTCTCTGTGTTTTTCTTCGTCTTGTGAACCCTATGTTGTCAGTTTCTCTGTGTTTTTCTTCGTCTTGTGAACCCTATGTTGTCAGTTTCTCTGTGTTTTTCTTCGTCTTGTGAACCCTATGTTGTCAGTTTCTCTGTGTTTTTCTTCGTCTTGTGAACCCTATGTTGTCAGTTTCTCTGTGTTTTTCTTCGTCTTGTGAACCCTATGTTGTCAGTTTCTCTGTGTTTTTCTTCGTCTTGTGAACCCTATGTTGTCAGTTTCTCTGTGTTTTTCTTCGTCTTGTGAACCCTATGTTGTCAGTTTCTCTGTGTTTTTCTTCGTCTTGTGAACCCTATGTTGTCAGTTTCTCTGTGTTTTTCTTCGTCTTGTGAACCCTATGCTGCCAGTTTCTCTGTGTTTTTCTTCGTCTTGTGAACCCTATGTTGTCAGTTTCTCTGTGTTTTTCTTCGTCTTGTGAACCCTATGTTGTCAGTTTCTCTGTGTTTTTCTTCGTCTTGTGAACCCTATGCTGCCAGTTTCTCTGTGTTTTTCTTCGTCTTGTGAACCCTATGTTGTCAGTTTCTCTGTGTTTTTCTTCGTCTTGTGAACCCTATGTTGTCAGTTTCTCTGTGTTTTTCTTCGTCTTGTGAACCCTATGTTGTCAGTTTCTCTGTGTTTTTCTTCGTCTTGTGAACCCTATGTTGTCAGTTTCTCTGTGTTTTTCTTCGTCTTGTGAACCCTATGTTGTCAGTTTCTCTGTGTTTTTCTTCGTCTTGTGAACCCTATGTTGTCAGTTTCTCTGTGTTTTTCTTCGTCTTGTGAACCCTATGTTGTCAGTTTCTCTGTGTTTTTCTTCGTCTTGTGAACCCTATGTTGTCAGTTTCTCTGTGTTTTTCTTCGTCTTGTGAACCCTATGTTGTCAGTTTCTCTGTGTTTTTCTTCGTCTTGTGAACCCTATGTTGTCAGTTTCTCTGTGTTTTTCTTCGTCTTGTGAACCCTATGTTGTCAGTTTCTCTGTGTTTTTCTTCGTCTTGTGAACCCTATGTTGTCAGTTTCTCTGTGTTTTTCTTCGTCTTGTGAACCCTATGCTGCCAGTTTCTCTGTGTTTTTCTTCGTCTTGTGAACCCTATGTTGTCAGTTTCTCTGTGTTTTTCTTCGTCTTGTGAACCCTATGTTGTCAGTTTCTCTGTGTTTTTCTTCGTCTTGTGAACCCTATGTTGTCAGTTTCTCTGTGTTTTTCTTCGTCTTGTGAACCCTATGTTGTCAGTTTCTCTGTGTTTTTCTTCATCTTGTGAACCCTATGTTGTCAGTTTCTCTGTGTTTTTCTTCGTCTTGTGAACCCTATGCTGCCAGTTTCTCTGTGTTTTTCTTCGTCTTGTGAACCCTATGTTGTCAGTTTCTCTGTGTTTTTCTTCGTCTTGTGAACCCTATGTTGTCAGTTTCTCTGTGTTTTTCTTCGTCTTGTGAACCCTATGCTGCCAGTTTCACTGGATTGTCCATTTTTGATTGCCCCTTAGTTATTCTCTAACGTTTATTTAAATTCTACTGCAGTGTTCGTTATTGAAATCAGTTTCATGCGTGACACAATTGTTTTTTTCACTATTTTATAATTATTTAAAATGACATTTCTTACGATTGCTTACGCAATAAAATATATTTAGGGCTTAGCGCATGAAGACGTGTTAGACATTTAAAACCAAAACCTATAATAAATGACACACAAACGAATTAAATTACACAATTAGATTAGAAACAGATGCATTTGTTTCTAGAAATGTGTTCTGTTTTGGTCGACAGGTTACACGTATATGACGCTGTGTAGACCAGGCAAGAAATGTGAGAACACAAAGGGATTATAATGTCGAAATTTTGTTATACATTTATTATCATTTATTTGTTACATTGAAAGTCATGATTATTGTATAAATCCCTTCCTTTCCTGCTACAGATTTTGGATACACGACAAATGATGAAGAATTGTAGCGTACCATTGGTCTTGTTTGGTCTCTATGTACTTTAGACTTTTATATTTTATTTGTCCTATACACGTACTGATTAATCTATATGTACTAGAAGTCAAAAGTGTTAATAGGTACATTTTGGAAGGCCACAACATTCTTTGTCATTTTTGTCATTTTTCTTTGTTGTGTTGTCTGTCCTTCTTCGATTTACTACTACTGGTGTCACATGTGGAACAGGAACTGCCTACCCTTCCTGAGCACCTTAGAAAGCGGGAGGTTTGGCGCTTTAAATTCTGATTCAACCCACCATTTCTTTAGAAATGCCTGTACCAAGTCAGGGTCATTACGGTTTTCACAGTTTTCCGGTTGTTGACTGATTTTGTCTGTTTATATACTCATGAGTTTTGACTTTCCCTTTGTAAGATTGTTCGGAGTTCGGTAATTTTGTTATTACCCTTATTTAAAGTGGGTTTCGTGTTGCTCGATCTTTAGTTTTCTATATAATGTTTTGTAGATCGTTGTTTTCCCTTTCGCCTTTTCCTTTTGGTCATGTTGTTGTCTTTCCTTCTTCGACTTACGGCTTCTTATTACCACTATGGTGTCTTCAACCTTTTCTTACATAGACCACAATTCTAAAACGACTGGAACATGATTAATCAAATGAGGCCACGAATTCCTTATGTCCTTGAGTTTTATATGATATTTTGTTTTTTTCTAATTGTATTATTTAATTTGTTTATTTGTTCACTAACATTCTATCACTTCGACAGTCGTTAGACATATTCTCTTGTAGTTTGACTGATGTTCAAAACGTCACAATTAATTTTTTTATCATTGCGAAAGTAATCTACTATTATGTCTTTCGGAAGTTTTTGAAAATTATATAAGTGCTTTTTTTTTCTCTTAACATTTCATTGTCTAGCTTTTTCTATTAACAATTCATTGTCAACTCCTTCAAAAAAATAAAAAGCCACCTTAGTGAGTTTTTTTCTCTCTCAGACATAATTAACTGAAAACTTGCATTGTTCCAGACATATGCATAATTCATAAATGATTAATTTATACTTATGTAAATATCAAATCTTTATAAACTAGATGTAATATAGGAGATAATTGATCGATCTAAGACAATAACGTGATTCATATTGATCGAAGTCTAATCTCTATATTATAATGATATATGTATAAATTATTCAAAATTGGTAATTTGAAGACACACACATTTGCGTATAATTTTATTATCTTAAAACGCTTTAGGAAACAGATAAAATACCAGTTAGAGAGAAAACGTTTACAAAAAATAAAACTCAATCTATCTGGATAGACAAAGCAACAACAGCGAAACAGAAAATCAAAGAAATAAATATAAACAGTGACCCTGATTCCAAGACAACTAGTCTTTACTTGTACTCCTTAATGCTGCATGCTGAGCAGAGAAGCAACAAATACCAATTACATAATCTGTGGTTTAACCCGAACATGGCTCGAATCCACGATCTAATAATAAAAAATTTTAAAAAAATATCGAACAATGTGAATTGTTACAAAAACTGGGAGTAAGACCGAGTGCATAGAAACAACCAGATGAAAGGGAAAATTGTGTATTTGGCCAATAAGATGGAGAGCAATCATAAAACAATTTGTACATGTTCTACATTTCATTTCATGTGAGTGTCTGGCTTATTTTCTTATTTATTCATGTACATCTATACCCTTTCGAGTTGAAACTATAAGTTTTCCTAAATTGACCGTCTATTCTGTATCTTATATTGATTTAAAGACGTGAATATTTTGCTCTTTTCAATTAAATATATAATAGAAAATTGTGAATAATTAAATAGCAATCTATAAATAAATGGGAGAATTGTAATTATATGATTTTTTTTTTTATTACATTTGTATTTTCAATTTGTTTAGATATGGTAGAAGCTTTGAATGCGAACACCATTTACAATTGAAATACATTGATATACATAAAAAAAATCAAATAAATTAATTCATGAAGTATTTTATATTTTATGTAAATTTATATATATCATGTCGGTTTTTATGATATTTTATGTCAGAAATGGGCAAAGAAAGGTAAATTTATATAATGAACACTACTCTTTTTAACGTAACTATCATATTCAAATAACTGCTCAGGAATGTTCAAGTATAATTTGTTGACAACCCTCAGAAACATCTATACAATGTAACATGAGGCACACAAGATAGAACAATACAACAATTACCAACACCTATATACAAGCAGACTAATGTTTGGTAGATCGTTATTTGTCCTTTTGTCCTTTTTCTTCTGGTCATTGTGTTGTCTGTCCTTCTTCGATTTACGGCTTATGATTACCCCTTTGGTATCTTCAAAACTTTTTAAGATACTGGAATTTTATCATCTCAAAACTAGATTTTATTCAATTACAAAATATAGGTAAAATCAATTTGCTAATGAGAATATAAGGATTATTTGTATTTGCACTGCGGAGATTCCACATAAAATGAAAAAGGAATAATACCACACTGTCAGAACAGTCGTTTGTTGATTACATCTCCAGGTGGCGCTACCTGGTGAAACTTAATACTTAATACACCTTGTTTTATTGATATACTAGAAATATAATAACCATAACAACAGTCGCCATATTAATGTACCATGTGTTTCTTAACATTTTGTCAAAAAATACATTATAGAACACTGAATATGACCTGACAGGGCGGCTCCTACATGTAATACTAAATGTATTCTAGGATTAACCTTGTACATAGTATTATCCCAATAAAGCCTATGTTTTCTAACTTGTTTATGTGAGTAATGCCAGGTGGAAATACCATATAAAACAGAAACAGGGCTTTACGGTGGAATGTACATGTACATGTATAATGTCGAGTGTATGCAAATAACATCTTGATCGTGAATCTTGAATTGAGCACGTCAGCATAAATTATATCCGAACGTCTACAAAAATCTAATTTAAGGAACGGCGCATTTGAAGTCATAAAACGAACAAAAAAGATAATTCTGGTCAAATGCATAGTCTGGATTGATATACTCTTTTAATTAAATTCTTTGTACATTTTGGGTGTTGTTGCTATATTGTGCCATTGTCAACCCCATCTCCTCCCAGTATACATTTTTCTATTAAAGTGATTGTGTACATAAATGTGACGTAATCACATTAAGCCATAAAATTACGTTTGATAATTTAGGGATACGAGATAACAACCGGGTACTTGTACATAAATCATGGGTACACAAGACAGGGTCTATTATTGTAGGCAGTGTAAATACAAAACAGATGATACACTTTATAGGGAACATAAAATTCGGAACAATAACGGGATATAATACGTGTTGTTAACGTAATTATATCGTACTAGATTTTACACCTATTAAAACAACAAGTGACATCTATAATAAAGGTTTACGATAGATAAAGGGCAAATTCTTCGTCCAAAATGTATGTATTTATATCATCTATTTCACATAAAACCATCATCATAAAGGTTCTTACAAAAGGTCAAATTTTCACATTAAAGTTCGGGTAATGTAATGAAACAATTTCTCCCCGATTTTAATTGAAATTTAGTATTTTATACAAGAATTTGATAATGAATTTGACCATTGATTGGGTTTATTTTCTTTGCAGATATACAAAACAAACAATATTTACCTTCTTTTTATATTAAATAACGCTCGGACACAATCATGCTGAGATTTCATATCACAGGTTGTCTGTGGTCTTCTCTGTTGTTCGTCAAATCAAATATAGAATGTACATGTATCAGTTTTGGGTGTTTTCTTTTTGGCTAATATCTCTTTAGAGTAAAAACGTAGATATCTAATTTAGTGCACACGATGCGTTCCTGGAATATTCTTCACCAGGTTACGTACAATGTCAAAAGATCTTAAAGTCAAAGTCTTTGAGAGCAAATAAACCGAAGGATCACAGAAACTGTCGCCATTTGTATTGCCAGCCACTTTCTAAAAATACAGAGTTATTACGAAGATGGCAAAGACTTTAATTCTACCCAATAATGCAAACATTTCTGAAGCTATTGTTTTCTTACAGTACATATGTTGTTGCCTGTTGATGCTTCATTGCTTAATTGCATTTGTAAAAAATCCGACAAAATGCCATTTCACACGAAGATTGATAGAAATTTCAATAAAAATGGGAGAAAATTGATTCCAGTGACATAACAAATTTAACATCATTTAAATACTAGTATGATCTCTTCTTTCTCTAGAAAAAAAACAGGTGTCGGGTGATTCAAATTTGATGTGAAAATCTTTTGTGTCCATTCAAATTGCTCATAAAACAGGGTACATCGGACGGGTATAAAATAACCCCTAACTCATTATAATGTAAGCACATATAAAATATCTTTAATGCAGCTTTTATATCATTTAATCGGCGTCGCAATTTAAACATGATACGGTAGGTTTACCAACATAATAGAATCAGTGGGTCTTTTCAAAAGAACATAGATTCAGTTTACTCGGGTCCCTTTAGGTGTTTGCTGACCCACGGTGATACCCGAATATTCATTGCCATTGCGTGCTCAGAGACAACTATTGTTCGCTTCAGTGATGAAGGTTGAATATCAATGACACATGAAATTTGCATCTCGAATTAAAACTACGTGCTAAGTCACGTGGAACGGGATTAGAATAAAGAAGGGAGAATATTGTTACGACATTAAACGTTTATTAAAGTCCACTCTGAATTCATTTACGTGTATAGTATCTTGTTCTGTGGTGGTTGCTGGAGGCTGTCTGTAATAAGGTAGGCAGATAAACTTAGTTTTTTTTATCGTGTCATCTGTATAACGTTGATATGGTTGAAATTTGTTGAATTTATATATTTTTGGCCATTCTATATTGAATTCGTTTATTTATAAGATCATACTTTCGTAAAAACTTCTTTTGTTAATTTTATTGGTTAGCGTGGACAATGTTGTGAAATTCCGACGGTTTATCACCTAACTATTGAGTCGTAAATATTTTAGTATTGAAAACATGACTGTAAAAATTCTGAGATGGTAATTATTTTGTCATTTTTCAAAAGCAATTTCCAGATTTTCCTTGATGACACTGTACGATACATTGTGTATGAGCATCTGGAAATATTATTTTATATCTACGTGAACATTCTATTTGGTCATTTTTGTATGGTGACCTATCTAAAAAGAATACAGGAATATATCTCTAATATCAACGACCCCCCTTTTTCCCCCCTATTCCCAAGTAAGTTTATACGGGCTTGTGGTCATTGTTTGTTACCACTGCATAGATTGTATTTTTAAACCCCATTCCTTAGGCTACAAGAGTCTGAACCTATGGCGATCCAATTGCGGAACAGAGAATATGTTCACATTTATTTTGAAAAGAATAGGTCTTACAAATTAAAGGATAAGTAATGACGGACTCACAAATAGTTATGAAAAGTCTATGTTTTTATGTGGTTTATGAAACATTTACATATCTACTTAGCTCAAAAGTCTTCATTTATTTATATTAAAATTGATTTTCTGTAAATATATATTAAAATATTACTTTTATTCTAAATCATGATTAAAATTATGGTTTGAAAACCAAATGTTTGTATTGCGTTTTTTTTTTCTTCTTCCTCTTTCATAATAGCAACTTTTTTTTTCCAATTCTATCGATTTTGACTGCAAGATGTATTACCACAGGAAACTCGTATCTCGCTTGGTTTTCTGTATATAAACATGACAAAGCAGCCATGGTATGTTGAAGCTTTGGAACAAAGTGTCAGTTCAACTTTGTCAGTTCAAGCGAACAGGTCGGGGAGCTAAATAGAAGTCCACTACATTTCTAATGATCTTTTCGGTATTATAACCTCAATTCCATTTCTAGGGGCGTCTGAGAAATGACTGATTAATTCGAATCCATGACTTTCGCGTGTGATGTTTTGATATAGCCGTTCGTAGACATTAAACGCGAAGTATGTACGGAGGTTTCTTTCGCCTTCGATTTTTACCTCTCTCTCTCTCTCTCTCTCTCTCTCTCTCTCTCATGAATTCTTTTTCTTCTTATTTTTTTGTATCGGATACGTATGTTATAACATATCATTTATATAATGGTATATCAATGTGTTACACCTTTAATCTAGGCGTTCTTATGTTATTATTGTATCGAAAGAATGAACAAAGTCAGTTAAAATGTTTAGGGTGTACAGACGTTGTTTTGAAATTAAAATTTTGCAGTTTACAAAAAACTGTTACAATATAATATGTGTATTGTTTACTTTTTATGTTATATGTGGTATCATATTTATTTATTTATATGCTACATTAATCATTTATAGTTTATGAGTGTTTCATGTCACTTTTAAAAATATTCCTTTAAATCGTGTTATGAAACCGAAATACCCGCATAAAACCACCTACCTACCTGACAAACTCTATCACATTAGGCTGTATCGAGTACACCTAGTCCCTGTGATCACTGATTACATAGCTAGATGTAAATCCAACTATCATATATGGTGGACAGGGCCGACCTTAAGCCAATTGGACCATTCATCCCAATTTGGCCCCGCGCTTAATGATGCCCTTTCTCGGTTTGTCTACTCTCGACTGTTCAAGTACACACAACAACATACTGCAGGTTTTACAGAGAATAACATTGGACCCCGCACCTCCTTAGGTCTGTAATGGTGTTTAAGAAAAGGGTTTTGGTGTTTAACGTGGAATGTCAAATATTGCATGCACGAAGTTCAACAACATATAAAAACTAGACAGAAGCAGCAGAGAAATGGTACTACCAAGGTGGCGACTTTTAGACTACCACTGGAAAAGTATGCATAGATTGGTGGGGACGAAAAAATAGCCTGTTGTTGCGGCTGCAATGCAACTACTCTTTTCCAAATTCGACAAAAGCGAGCGATGTGTTCTCTTATCATGGCACTTACAATGGTCCACGGTCAGACGTGCTGTATTATGACCCGACTAGTCCTATCTGCCACCCTGGATCGTGCTCGACAGTCCGGTGTGCTGAGCCATGTGAACCTTCACCAATACCAAGTTATATAAACATGTGTCATATAGCACCATGCTAGTCCTACTGGTTAACCATATATCTCCCATCGTCCAAAAATTATGTTATTTGATTCGTGTTATTATTATTCAATTTTGTAGACCATCTTGTCTTGTCATTTGTATTTATTATCTATTTATGTTAAATTGGCAAATTCTCTGTACCACTGTTTCAACTATGGTTTTATGAGAAATAAAGATTCTTGAATTCATTAAGTAAGACAGTACTGTTTAACAACTAGGTGAGTGCATCTCATTATAGTCTGCTTTGCATTAAAAACATTGCAAAGGGCAAGATGGGATAGCCTATTTCTTTATTAAGCTAAATAGCAAAAACTTCATTATGCTACCAGCCTCTTTTTGATACTCATTATATAATGTCTTTAGATGGCAAAACAACAAAATTTGATCAGATTTGCTTTTCTCGTATACATTGTGTGTATAGAAATATGATTTATTGAGAAAGGAAGGTCCAAAATTACCCTTATTATTCAATATCCTTTATCAAAAATTGCCATGGAAACTTGATATAAAATAATATTACTCCACAGTCAAGTTTTCTCCTTCTTATTTTTTTTGTGTATTTTTTTGGCAAAGTAAATTCGAATTTAATCCGTGATATTTTGTTTAAATTTAACGGTGTTGTCTTCGGGCTGGCGTTATGTATTATAACATGAATATAGGTCTTATTCGTTCTTATAAATACATAATGAGGGATGACCAATCCGTATGGAATCGGCTTTGTTAGGTCTCGTGTCTGCAATATAATAAACAAGTAACACTACAGATGGCCCTTAACAATTATACCTTTTCTTATCTCATTTCCCTTTGTTTTCTTTCATTGTATAAATCTTTACAAAGATAAAAGGATTACAGGTAACACAGTGTATCAATCTATTAATGAGCAAAGGTAGAAGTTTATATTGTACTTCACCTTAATGACCACGGACAGTTGAATACAGACATGGCCGTATTGACCTATGGAGAACAAAAACTAACTATCGTTTCTCTGTCGGATTCAAGTTAATATGTCAGGAATTGAACAAATCCGGGATAATTAGCGGAATCAGTTATAGCTTGGAGGAAAGAAACATCCCACTGATAATTAGATCTTACTACAAGTATTGTTGGTTAGGGTATTAAATTGCTCTCCTGTTGATCTGGGTTTTGTTCGCCTCTTGCTGTCGCCTGGTTATGTGAATGGTTAAGGTGAAATCATTGTCAAACAAGTTTATTAAATGGTCATTTAAAGGTTTTGTCAATCAAACTGTGAGAAAGAACATTTTAATTGTGATCCGGGGATGGAGAAAATCTCTTCTATCAAATGACCAGGGTCATTAAATGAAGGAGACTTCACGCTATTAACCACAGTGAATTTAATGTTTTTTGGCAGAGATTGAACATTATCATGTTTTATCCGGCGTGGAGGGAATTTCCCTTTTTGGCGGTATTCTTTTTATAGTGGAAGGTTTTTTTTCCTTTTAGAGGATAAAATGCATTAAAAAGTTATAATACTTAGAATTTCAAACTTCAATTTGAATGTATTGTCGAGATTTTAATGCTTGTCGAGGAGAAAAGAATCTTTTTTAGATTAGTAAATTTTTTATATCAATTTGTAAAAGTTTAACCTATCATTCGAACAGGGCTTATTTACAACGTACAAAAACTAAAATTGAAAAGTCACGATCTGTTAAATCATATTTAGTCAATTCAAGTTTTATTTTTTTCACAAAACACGATCAGTATACGAACATTTGTGTTCAAGATTATTTCCTGATCTTAGCACGCCCTTTTCTCATATAAAAATTGTCCTAATGACCAAAAACACGTCTTTAACAAGGGAGCATTCAATGATGCATACAAAAATAAATTTCATCCTTTTTTAATTAATTTTTTTTTCCACAAAATTTAATATGGCCGACAATTTTTTATCAATATCTGAATCACCCAATTGTGTGGACTATTGATGAAAATTCCATGAATTTATACTTGAAATGTAATTTGATGTAAAACATTTGATTAAATTACGAAGATTGTAAGGTGAGCAAGAAGACTGTATAAATATACGGTTATCCATCAAAATTTGTCTTAAATCGTATGACTAGATAAAACATCTCAACTATGTGTCTATTTCCTTCATTACATAATGTTTGTCAACATTTGCCATTTGAAATTAATCAAGAAAATGTTGACTAGTAATTACATGTACCTGTGAAAAAAAAATCAGACGAGTTCAAAATTTGTCTGGACATTTTCTTGTTAAGTTCATTTGACGTTCGGAGACTGGATGGAAAATACTGCATGGACAACTTCAAACAGAAGGTCTGGAATTTTTTTTACTGTGATTGTTGACATTTAAAATTAAGTAAACAAAATCTTTGATAAGTGCATGACAAACAAAAACTTGATTTTTTTCTAATATCATTTGAGTCATAATATGAACTAAACGTTTTATTTGGATTAAGATATGGGGGGTTTCAGTTGGGTGCAGCAATCAGTTTGTTCTGCAATGAAATGGCTCTTCCGATACAGCATTGAAGTGAAAACTCTCGTGTTGCTTTTTCATGCTAATTAATTTCATCAGATGTATTTTTAAGCACTGTACATATAAAGAATGTAACATATTTCATCTATGTCAGCCACTTAAAACTATTTTTTGTTTTATTTAATCAATCATTTGTTTAAGATATTAAGTGGTATATCTAGAATAATTTGTTGTTATACAAAATACTTTATTTTTACTTTATTTTATATACCTATGGTAAAGTTTGTTAGTGACTTGCGGCAGGTCAGTGGTTTTCTCCGGGTACTCCGGTTTCATCCACAAATAAAACTAACCACCACGCTATACATGTAACTGAACTATTGTTGAAAGTGGCCTTAAACCCTATAACCATAACCTCAACCCTATATATCTATGGAATCTTCATACATATCTACATGGCTCAATTGGGCGGTTTTTTCGTTGGTATCTTTCATATACATTTACAACTGTTTAAACAAAAGCTTGTTATAATGTGTTACTTTCGTTTATTCACCTATGTATTAGTATGGATATATATTGTTGTCTATTCTGCCATGTCAACAAATTCAAGTACATAGTTATTTGTTGTCTCATGGTTCAACATGTCACAAAACTCTTTTTTTTTTAAATACAAGATATTGTAAAACAAAATCCCGTGTTCAATTGAAACATATATTTGTTGCTTTAATTTTTTATTGTGTACTGTTACAACCAGGTCTCAACCCACAGAGCTGTCAACACGTCCCTGTTACAGCCAGGTCTCAACCCACAGAGCTGTCAACACGTCCCTGTTACAGCCAGGTCTCAACCCACAGAGCTGTCAACACATCCCCGTGTTGTGTGTATGGGTTATCCTATCGCTGCGGTTGTCAGCTTATAATACTCGATGCTAGCAGTCTCTTCGTGTAACATAATGAGTGGCATGTTTGGAGAGTGTCACGCTCCTTGCACGTTAATGTGCACTTTTTGGAGATGTCGCATGCGCATTGTAGCCGCTACAAAAGGTTAACATTTTCGTTCTTACCAAAATATACATACCTTTCCAGTGGCACTAAAAAGTTGTCACAGGTCCCCCATTCCCCTTCATTAATCTTCTTGAACTTGTCCTCGACCTGAATATACTTAAAACATTTTCTGCTGGACGTTAAGCAACAAACAATTAATCAATTTAATTTTGAACCATTTTATATTTTGTTCATTTAACCTTTGTTATTTCATTTTTTTTTTAAATTATTATTTGGGGTGGGGGGTGGGGGTTGGTAGCTAAATTTCGATATTTTGATTGCGTTGATGATTTAAGCTTAATCTCAACTAATATAATCATGAAACTGTTTGGGGGGGGTGGAGTTAATCTGCTTTTGTTAATGTTTTGGATATAACAGGACTATATCATATCTTAAGGAACTAGTACTTCAGATTTACCTATTCATTTGGTGGGAATTTATACTAAGAAATATAAACTTCCCAAGACACTGTCCCAAACCCTGGGGTCATTAATTTATTCACAATTTCACATATGGCACTTGAAATTAATTACAAAATGGCGAACAATAATTACATGGAAGCAGTTTATCACTTATTTTAGACAAGTATTAAATTCAAAAGTACAAAAATAAAAAAAACTGAGGTCCGTGAGTTATTTATGTATAGGTATATAAAGTGTATACATAAACAAATTTGTCGTTAATTGTCATTGTTTGATCCAGACAACTGTTAGGTAAGTATAAAAATGAAGATGTAAATTACTACCGACATGTATACGTTTGCATGTTTGTTTGATGGTATTTAACGCCACTTTCAACAATATTTCAGCTTTATCGTGGCGATCAGTTTTATTGGTGGAGGAAACAGCAGGACCCGGAGAAAACCACCGACCTGCCGCAAGTCATTACATACTTTATCACATAATGTTGTACACCTCACCCTAATGGTGATAGGCACTGATTGCATAGGTAGTTGTAAATCCAACTACCATACGATCACGGTAACGACGGCCCCTGACATGTATAGAAACTGACTGTAATATTGTAGGACAGAGCAGCGTACTAAAATTGTGGGCATCAGTCCCTCTCATTTTCACTTCGATAAAGGTGCAAACTAATTCATTCATAGTATTAGGTTACTTTTTTAATCCAGTTAAAATGAAATATTTGTAGGATTTTGTTTTGGTTTTTATTAGAAAAAAAATTAAATTGTAAATAGGTTGCGATGGTGTATGTTAATGGTTTTAATTACATGTATGTGTGTTAATAGATGTGAATGCATCGTAGCCCACACAACACTCAGAAAATAATAGTGAAATAACGTGAATGTTATTGAAGTATAAAACAATAGTGTAAAAACTTATGGCGTTACAAGCCAATCAAAATTGAATATTCCATTTTAAAATAAATATATGTTTTTATATTGTAGCCTGGCATATATCCACATCTTAAAATAAAAACTTTTTTTTTATCTTATTTAAAAAAAAGGTTATTTTTTAAGATGTGGATATGCCAGGCTACAATATAAACATAATATATCCATTCTATAACTGAAATATTGTTGAAAGTGGCGTTAAATACCATAAACCAAGCCTAAAAAAATAACTTTACACATGAGTTTTTACCTACATGTTATCAAATAGTTCACCTATATCTTGTGTGGGGATGTAAGGTATTTGATATATATAGTATGTTTTACACAAACAAGCATAAAATTAACCTTAAAAGGCAAGCATTCAAATAGTTAAAGATTATTTAATTTTGATAAATTGGGTGAAATTAGGGTGAATAATGGGTCGTAAATTTCCTTTGTACCAAAGTTGTATTTGAAAGATATTAATTGTCAGGAAATGTAGCGGGTATCCTTTAATTTTCAAGAAACATGCGACTGTACCTGATGTTAAGTAGCTTTTCAAATTTTCCACCAAAATAAATAAGGTAAACATGGCACATTTTTGTGCTTTGACAGCTTATAAATGTAACCAGAGTGGATATTTTACATACTTGTGTATTTTCGATGTATTTCTACTATCTTACACTTTCATGGACAAATATTGGGGATAGCCACAGATTGACGTGTATTCTTGACAGCGCATAGTCCGTTATTATTTCTTTAAGACACATTTCGGGTGACAGGCTTTATGCTGGTTCCATCATAATTTTGTAGTCCTGATGGATTTCTTCTCAACTTAAGATGTTTTGTGAATACGATCCCAAATCACAATGAGACACAAACATGTATTGGTTCGGTTTCTTCGGGTTATTCACAGTGAATTGAAACGTGTATGGAATTAAATATAAAAAATATGGAGAAAAGTAATAATATGAAATTATGAAAATATGATATGGACATCCGACTTTAGCGGCTAATAAGACTGGTGAGTGGGTTCGTGTTATAGGTATCATCATTTCCAACCATTTTCAGCTAAATTGTGACTTCCAGACTTATTGGGAGGGGAAACCTGTACAATTAATATGAGCTGACGGGTAAAATATGTGTCTAGAAATTTTTACATTTGAATGGGTGTCGGGGCGAGAACACACGTCAGTGGTATTAGGCTTGTGGTCAGTTAACAACCCCATCTACAGGGCCACACATGTCCTCAGAATCAGACTGGTGATGTATCAAATTTACACGTAGTTTATACCAGTTTATTTAAAAGTCTGTGTCTGTCTCGATATATTTTTATAAGAGGTTAATATAGCATATTACATAAAAATTAATCAGAAGCAACATATTCTCTCATGTTCAAATTTGAAACGTTTTGTTGACGATAATTTGGAGCTCATTTGAATATTTTGGGTAGAATTTGATTCCTGGTGATTAAATTCGCCTCTATTGGACAAAAGTTGCGTGCTGTTTCATAATGATATGCATTGAATTTCCAGTTTTTATCAAATTTGATATAATATGGTTTATCATTAATAGCTGGCTGCAGGCATCATGTGGAATTCACTATTGTCAATGCGGGTAAATCGAGCGCACCTGGATATGAAAATGTCAAATTCCGATAAATTTATGTCTATGTTTTTTTAACATTAAAATGTCAACCTATCTAGTTTGTTCTGATTAAAACGAAAATCTAAAAGAAATATTTATAAAATAATGAAATATGCCTGGTAAGCAGGGGTGCCTCGTCTTCCTATTGTTATTTGTACATGTACTTGAAATTTGAGATGACTGAGATGGGTTTTAATCATTCTCTGAATCTCCAGCCATTCGTGATAAAAAAAAACATTTAACACAACATTTCTACAAAAAGCTTGATATCAAATATAAGGTGGTGTAATATTACAAACAGTTTGTTAGGCAGTCACGTGTGTAGTCTAGTTGAAATTATTTCAGCATGAACGAACTTCAGACTTGTACGGCAAAATATATTATTTACAATAAAAATAGGACAAATTTAAAAAAAAAATACAGTCGACGAATATGTTTTAATGAAGCACAAACCATACATGTACAAGCAAGTTGTAAGATGTTATCCCGCAATGGTGCTATTAATCTTCAGACAAGCAAGTACATTAAAAAAAAGAATGCCACAAAAATATGACAATATGGTGTATTTGTTGTCCTTTATTCTAGTTTTTAGTTGAGTTCGTGTTGCTCAATCTTTAGTTTTCTGTGTAGTGTTTTGTAGATCATTGTTTGTTCTTTTCTCCTTTTCCTCTTGGTCGTTGTATTGTCCGTCCTTCTTCGATTTACGGCTTCTGATTACCCCTTTTGTATCTTCTAACGTATATTATACATTTCTGTGTATTCCAATATTATATTTTGATATACATGTAGTACAATTTTAAATACTCGCGAAAGTCCTCAAATATTTACCCAAGATTTAAAGTAACAAACATGTTAAACAATGAACTCTAACAAAATATTACGGTATAGTGTTGATTTACCGTGGACCAGTGTTTACCTACAGATATAACTTTGCTATCTCTAGCACCTGTTAGAAACATTTGATTGGATTAAAGTCACTTTAGATGACATTTAAATAAAACAAATTAAAAGAAATTTGAAATTGGTGTTGAATGCTCAAAGCGTATTATTATTGTTTGTTTTTGGAACTATAATCAGAAATATATAACGAAACTTGAAAAAGTCAGTTTAATGACAAGTTTTCATATACAAAATGTATATATAAATAAAGTCTCTTGATGTGTTTTACCAATAAAGAAGATTCTCCATTACATTTTATATGCGTTTCATCTGTCTGTGCAGCTTTCCTCTGTGGAAAGAAATTTTATGAAATATAAATAAATTTAGCTGAAAAGTCTGGAAAATGGAATAGAGTAGCGAAAAAACAAAGATTGAATTTCATTTTTAAATCGACGTTTTCATTTTCAATACTTTTTGGAATTTTGGGAATATAATATTTGATTTTGTATAATAAGACAACAAATTCCATAGTGTATATTTATATATTATAAAGAAAAGATTTAATATATATGCTAAAGTAATGTCTGTTCTATTTTCTCTTGCATCAATTAAGCAAACAATGTCTGTTATAACCAAAATACTGAAGTGTAATAAATATTGGTTGAATTGTATTAAACATCAAAATTTAAGGAATTTGTTCGAGGGTGAATGAAATGATGTAATCTTGTCTAGTCATTCTATTGTAATCTCTCCGGACATTTTACATGTTCTATTTTTATTTTTATTTTATAATTTATTATGTAGTTGTCCATCTTTTTTAAAAACAACCCATTAATATTAAATGTCGGGCATATTTTACTAATAAAATAAATTGACGATTCATCATGAATGTATTACCTGAAAAAATATATATATGTCATTAATTATGGCCAGGTAAAAATGACTGACAGCTGACAATATAAAAATCCCGCAGGGATATATTCCTTTGATGATATTGTAGTTTTTACATAACACATAAATTCACAGTACGTCTTTTTATCTAGCCTCTACCAATTTGTTCAAATTTAGAAAACCTTTTGTTAAATTTTCCACCTTATTCACGCCTAGCAGCAGGGGCTCTAGTACCTAAAGTCGGATATAATCATCCTAAGATCGATTTTATATGGACATTGTGGGTTGCTTTTTATATTTCAAGCATGCGCAGTGGCAATGTTGACGTATTAGCACCTTTATAGAGTATTATTATTAAATATAAATCCGGCATGAATTGTTAATATAACAGATTTGTATGTACACCAGTCATTATAATACTTTAAATTGTGAAAATATTTTTACTTGCAGTTTAACTTCTGGATAAAAAGACTGACGGGAATGATATGATTTTTTGGAAGACTCGGAAAATGGTGTAAGATATCGAACTTTATTTGACATGTGACAGCGAACAAGATGATCAGTCCGTCAAACCGAAATGTTGTTTGTCACACAGAATGTTTTGACACTCATTATGGACGTTAATTAGGGAATTAGATCCCGTTCAATGTGGAGAACTCCTACGGACTAAGTGTGAAAAACATTATAGTACATGTCCACAGTATATAAAAATTAGGAAACCTTTCTTAGACTTATACTAGCAATAATAATTACTTGGAAGCATACTCAGGTTGGATATACATGTATTATTATTTATTTCATCTTATTGAAACAAAGAAGAAAGAAGGAAAATATAGACACTGCGGAAACAATTTCGATGTGGACTTAAAAAAAAAATAGGAAAAATTTCTAAGATTTATATTTGCAAAAACAATTATTTGGATTCAAGACTGCAAAAATTGTGAAACAAAGAAGAAATAACAAAAATACACGGAGGAAACAATTTCGATGTGGTGGACCTGTGAAATTTTATAGTGTTATGAGGAGATCGTTGGCTGCAACAATGACAGGTATAGCATTCACATTTGGCGTTTTTGTTGGACTTTTAATTCAGTTACCAGTAATAACATTACCTATGAATGACCCTCTAGACGATGGCCTCATTGTACAAGTGGATGGATTACAATTGGGTCATCGGCATGATGGAAATAATAATTTGATTATTACAAAGAAGGACATATCAATTTCAAACGATGGACAAGGGGGAAATCAAAATCAGTTTCAACCTGCTGGCAATAGAAAACAACTTTCAATAGGTAATCCCCTAAGTAGCTTGAAACCTTCTCGACACGGTGTTGTATTCTCCAGGAACAATGGAACTTCGGATTATTTAGAACATAATACACTTCAAACCGGTCGTATAATAACTGATTATGAAGATCAAAAACAATCTAAAGACCCTTTACAACAGGATGGATTATTTAAGGATACGCAAGTGAAAATTACAAATATAGGACAAAATGTGGTTTCACCAACAAATTTTGTTTCTGGAATTTTGTGGACGAAAAATGCAGAGAATATGTGTCCTTCGGGATTTTCAAATCGTGATCACACAGAATGGAAGTCAAAGGTAAATTCTATGAAAATTGTCAAAATGGGAGACGGATGTGGTAGGATGCAAAATAGGATGCTGACTTTTCGTGACGCAAGTAAGGCATGTGCTCGGTATCGTCTCAATATAGACCAAATGCAAGGAGAAATTTACTCATATTATTTAAGTAAATTGTTGAAAATACCAAATGTTCCACCTTCGTCATTACAACTTCTAGATTCAAAGAGTGACCTGTGGCTGTCAGTGCGTCCAGAAATAGCCAATGCTCAATGGCCGGACGATAAAGTGATCATCGTGACAAAATGGATAGATGATCTTAAACCGTCTTTTATTCCTCCGGAATTTCGGGGAGAAGACAAAACTCTATTTCCGAGTTCAGTGCTCGGTCAGAAATCCAAAGATACAGTTTGTGAACTATTGCAATGGTCGGATTTAATCATATTTGATTATTTGACAGCAAATTTAGACAGGGTAGTTAATAATATGTTTAACAAACAGTGGAATGACCAGATGATGAATAGTCCCGCACACAATCTGGAAAGAAGTACTTCCGGTGCATTAGTTTTCATAGATAATGAATCTGGTTTATTTCATGGCTATAGATTACAGGATAAATATTCATCATATCATAAATTATTATTGCACTCATTGTGTATATTTAGGGAATCGACGGCGTCTGAGATTGAACGCTTACATTTATCTGGTAGTATAGGTGACGAACTTCATAAATTGTTCACAGACAGTGAACCGTTCCATAGATACATTCCAAAAATACCACGCAAAAATGTGCAAATTTTGCAGCAACGATTAGACGATGTTTATAATCAAATTCAGCAATGTCGGACTAGATATTCGTGAATATGAAATTGAATTGACATTGTTATATTTCTTGCCATGTTATTTTTGTCGTTGACTTTCCCTTCAAAAGGGTTGTTGTTTTGTAAGGACGTTTTGTTTGTTATAAGTATATGTGCTTCATCAATCATTATAATATTTAATATTTTTAAATCCATGATTTCATTTTACTTTTATTAAACTTATTTTTTATATAAATATGTGATTACTTTTCTTTTATTGAATTAGAAAATACTTTGGAACTTATTTATAATACAACAAAAACGTATGCTAGTCCTCAGTTTTATTAATAATTTGATATTAAAAAAAATAATAATAATTTGAAAAAAAATTATAATTTAATATTTACAGATATTATTTTGCACTTTTTAAAAGAAAGATGCCATTATTTCATTTTCTCTATAATTTATAAATTTATTTCCTATTTAAATTTTAACTTAGTATAATTTTGGATCGAAAATGTTTAATAGGTATACACTTAGGTATAAAAAGATACAGGTTGCATGCGGAGCAAACATTTTAATCTAAAGTTAACGTGCAAAGTCACACAGTAACCTCAAATTTCGTAATAAAAAGTTTAATTACATATCATTTTATTATGTTAAAAAATGAACCTTTAATTTGCAAATAGTTACAATTTTTTATCACGAACTTGTGGTAATATGATCAGATGGGAATATTTATTTTGATAGGACTAGTACATACTAAGTTGCAACAAAATATTGTTTGTGTATACGAACGACATTGTTCACAAACAGGGACAAGAAAAAAATATGAAGACACCGGTTTTTACACGTTTTTCCTATTGAAAGCATATGAAGAAATAACTAAAAAATTCTCAAATTGTCCGGAAGAACTTTATAAAAATTAGTTTGATTATTAAAGAATGTCCTGAAGATATTTTGATAAAACTGTCATTTGTCCTGAAGATTGAAATCTTAAATTGAAAAACTGAAAAATTAAAAATAAGAGGGTTAGGGTTATGGTGCTTAACACCACTTTCAACAATATTTCAGCTATATCGTGGCGGTCCGTTTTATTGGTGGAGGACCCGGAGAAAACCACCGACCTGCGACAGGCCACTGACATGCCACAGGCCACTGACAAATTTTATCACAAAATGAAGATTTCAAAGTCTAGCTGAAACACTGTGGATGTGGTCGAGTGGTCTATGGTCTATGGCTAAGCGAATGGTGCTGCAGTGTATCAATGGTGTGGGTTCAAATCCCGTCGAGGGAAGAACAAAAATTTGACAGCTCTAAAATCTAATTCTAACACTGTTTAGTTTAATTTTCAGACGTATATATATATATACATTGTATTGTATATATATACATTGTATATGTAAATCACGTTCTCTAAAACAAACATTAAAACTGAATCAGAAAAATATTAACAAATTTGATTTCAACCAATCAAGTTTCATAGAGTTAGTGAGTGGTTGTTGCTTAACGCCAAATGATTAATTTTTCAGGTATGCCATGGCGATGAATTAATAGACAACGGAAAAATACATAAATAAATATTGAAATACCTCACCAAACATTGTACAGGGTTTGTAGTGTAAATCTAGTAAACAAAAACAAGATACAAACTAATGGCAAACAAAAACATTTGTGTATTGAATTTCGATATCATAGAATATACTGCTATTTCTGATTATGGTGTTTAACGCCACTTTCAAAAATATTTCAGTTATATAGTGGCGGTCAGTTTTATTGGTGGAGGAAACCGGTGTACCCAGAGAACACCACCGATCTATCGTAAGTCACTGACAAACTTTATCGAAATAAATATAAACTGTTGCGTACATTTCACCTAATTAGATTTCGCTGTATGTGCAGAGTGTTTTTCAAACCACAACAATCAAATAATATTAAGTATTATTTCTTAGCGTCTTGCTTGCACATTTGCACTAAAATACTTATTAAATCTGGACACCTGTATTGTTTGAGGGTATATATTAAATATATTTTACATATCATTTATATTTTAAATTGTAAGAATGTTAATTATGTGGCCAACATCCAAATTTATTTAATTTTAATAAGTCTTAAACTTTGTAGTTTAATAGGACATTAATTATTACATAAATATACCACAAGTGCTTATATGTTTATTCTTAAACACCTAATACATATACATATACAGCTAACTTAAAATGAATGGGGAAAACCCACCTACAATTTACAATGTACAAAAATGCATAGAATAATTGCTTAGTGTTTTAAAAACTGGGTATTAAAACAGGGTTTGAAATACATAATGTATTGGTCGACAATTTAGTATATCGTATGGAATTGGTCGAAAACTTAGACTGTCGAATAGTGCTGGTCGTCAACCCAGCCTATCGAATAGTGCTGGTCGACAACACATCTTATCAAATACTGCTGGCCTACAGCCAAGCTTATCGAAAACTGCTGGGTCACAACCCAATCTATCGAATACTGTTGGTTCAGAACACAACCTATCGAATACTGCTGGACTACAACACAACCTGTCGAATACTGCTGGTCGACAATCAAGCTTATCGAATACTGCTGGTCGACAATCTCGGCTATTGGGTACTAATTGCTAACAAGCCATGAGATCGAATGATAATAGTTGAGCATTTAGTCTGATAGATACAACCTTTCAAAACGTCGAGCATGCACGAAAATATAGTAAGCATACATGAAATATCCATGTCCGTTTTTTAAAGGAACCGGAGCGATGCGTGTCATTATTGAATAACAGTTAAGATAACCCATAGAAATTAACAAACAATTAAGACACACTTACAAACTAAACCAGAAGCTTTAATAACAAGATACACGTGCATGGGTACATGTAAATGAAACAAATATAATGATTTTGGCATTTTTACACACAAGTCATGCATACATGGTTATTACATCACGGATGTAAATAGGAGACATTCAAAATGTAAGAAGAAAAAAAGAAATGGAAGGAGAGCAGTGAAGATCGACAACAATCGATAATAATATGTGATTTCTACCTATGAAAAGATAGAACTTCTGTCAACATTTTATGCCAAAACTAGTTTTTCATTTCTATTTAAATCTGTATCCCCATATATATAGAACGTACAGAAAATAAACTTTGTCTGATATGTCCATAAAGTGGACATCAAATTAAGAATTGAAATGAATGTTCACAGTAAAACCACAATCACACACGTTTGTTTATTTACTACATATTTCATATATAGCTTATGTTAGACTGGTATAATATACCTTAGTTCTGTGTGAATAATGTTAAATTGTCTATGACTCATCAAACTGGTTATTTCAATCCGTGGGCACTGGTCACAGTTCCAAGTGCTTAATGCGGTAGGTCGGTGGTTTTCCACGGGTACTCCGGTTTCCTCCGCCAATAAGGGTGCACTCGACTCACAGCCACAAGTGATACAGTTTACCAGTTGCTTGTCCATGGTCGGTGGTTCTCTCTGGGTACTCCGGCTTCTTCCACCACTAAAACTGGTCGCCATGATATAGCTGAAATATTGCTGAAAGTGGCGTTAAACACAATCAATCAATCAATGAATCCCCCGGCAATAAAACTGACCGACACGATATAACTGAAATATTGTTGAATGTGGCGTTAAACACCATAACCTATAACCCAAGTATTAAAACCACAGAACTACCAGAACAAACGTCGTTGTATCAGCCTGTCCCGTTCATCCCTCATTCACCATACCATTTGAACTATGAATTTATATATTGTTAATCTTATGTTAAATATGCATGAAGTATTTATGGACGTTAACCAATCACCATCCAATCTTTTCAATCAAGCATCTTATAAAACGATTAATAATTATTATATTTGCCTATTTTACACCTAAGCGATTCCAAGATCTTGAGGGGGGGGGGGGGGGAATAACGTCCGAATTATAACCGTTATCAGAAGAATAAATTCTCATAGTTTCTTAACTTCTTGGAGTAAGAAACACCTTAAACAGGACGCGGAGTATTATTACCTTGGATCAAATAACACCGTTAATTTTCAATGTAATGATCATGAGGTCCGCTGAATACAAGATCAACACGCTTAGTTGGATTTGTATAGTGCTAGCTAGCTCACTGAAACAACAATCCCGATTAGACATGTCGCCCCGCTCGAAATCAGTATCCTGTCCTGATTCCGAGCCAACCAGTCTTTGCTCTTTCTCCTTAATGCTGCATGCTTAGCGGAAAAGCATCAAATACAGATTTTACAGTCTTTGGTTTGACCCTATCGTGGCTCGAACCCTTGATCTGCCGCACTTGAGGCGGGCACGATAACCATATGCGGTTATGACGCAAGTATAGGGTTCAACCGGTATGATGAACCCAGTGTACAGGTTTCAGCCGGTACAATCAAATACGAGTGATTTTTTCAGCTGATACAATCAATCGTGTGTGTAAATAGGATAATGATGTGTTATATAAAGCTTCATGTTTATTCACTTGTTTATCTTCTACACTGTCGCAAGTTATCCAAGGAAAGTTCGAATATACCAAAGTGGTGTTCAGCGGCAGTAAATTAACAGACAATACAATGGCCAAAAGAAAAAGGACAAACAACGATCTATAAAACATTACACAGAAAATTAAGATTGAGTAACACGAATCCCACAAAAAACGGGGTGTACTCATGTGTTCTGGAATAGTAAGCAGTTTCTGCTCCACTAGTCATACCCGTCGTGTTACTCTTGTCAATATTCAGGTGCTAAATATGCAGGTTTGATAGGAAATTCGGAGGAGGTCTAAAGATGACCATGCAATGGTCATGATAACCCATATCTTGTTAACCCTTGTCATAATTTCTCAACTATCCACTATTTCTTTTACCAAGGAGTCCACAACGTAAAATATCACTTTTGATAAGGCGTTATACTATGAGAACATTTACAACGAATTAAAAACGAAGAAACGAAACTGTACACATGCATTTAAATAATATGAAGGAAATACAATGTAGTAACATTATTATATTTCAAAATATTTTAGTACCTTTCGTATACCTGACTGGTTTGTTAAGTTTGTGAAGCTACTCTGTATACTGCATCAGACCTTTGCATACTATGATGGCCTCTAACTAATATACAAATTATTATTGCGTGACAAAGAAGGATAAAAGTTACTGACTTTTGAAGTCAAGATACAAGACTGATTGAACAATAAAACGCACTATGAATTATTAATTACATGATCATATCCTTTTATTACGTTCTGATATATCTAAAAGAACCATCTATAATACAGAAAGTGTTAAGCAAAACACAGAAAACTAAATATTGAGCAAAACGAACTCCACCAAAAAACGGGGGTTAACTCAGATGCTCCGGAAGGGTAGGCAGTTCCTGCTAAAACTGTCTTCTCCACGAGACTATTTTGTCCGACCTTCTTGACACTGCACAAAAAGACAATGGCGGACCGGTGAATGTAATAGTATGCACGTCTAATGCTTTGTTGTTTTTGTTTTGTTTGGGGTTTTTTCCCCATGCTAATTCGTTTGATTAAAAATTTGAAATCGAAATGATACTACATGTACTAAATACTAGAACGTGGAATTTGTCTATTTGTATAGATATATTCTGGATCAGTACGACGTACACAGTCACAACATAATTCATACCAAAATTGTTTATAAATCTGAAATTTCAACCTTCACAAATGAATTTATGATTTTACAGAAGATGAATTTTAATGGGTAGATGAATAAATAATTTGAATCGTGTAAAATGTTTGTCAATATTCAATGTAAAACTGCTCGAACTTAATATTACATTAAGCATAAAATATTTAAATATTTAAATATCAATTAAGGGTTATTAAACAGGTTTTTGGAAGATTGCTCTAGTGATAGTATTTGAAGCGTAGAGATTTTGGTTTTTATTTTCAATGACCTATTAAATAGCGTGAATACTGTCGATTGTGAATCCTCTTGTTGGAGAGGTGTCACTCGGGTGTTTTCGATGAATGTAGAGAGAGAGTTTATTTAAATACCACAGATTTTTATCAGTGAAATAATTTTGTTATTACTTTGAAATAAACCTAGGTAATTTTAATTATAAGATGTAAATGGGTTTTATGAGGGTAATTGTTGTATTATAAAACAAATTGGTGAGCGATGGTCACGTGACTTGCTTTTAACTAAATGTTTTTCCGTAACAAAGGGGGTTACGGCGTTGAACGCCACTTTCAACAATATTTCAGTTATATCGTGGCTATATTCATAACACTGATTCGTATTTTATGATTAATTACGAACACAAAAGTATTTTTTACATTTGATGACTTTATGACGATTTACATATCAAAAGATATAGTATTCAGTTAGAAGGTCCACGAATTTGTAAGAGGTGTATTCACGACCAAGACATTTTCCATTTGTCTTTTTTTGTAACTCATTAAATATTCGTTGTATTTCTATATCAATTATACACTAATTTAAATATTAAACAGATTAAAGATGCATCTGATCTTCTAATAAAATGACTTTTTATTCTAACAATAAAGGAAAAAAAGATCGCTATCTTTCAAAACGTGATGACACGCTATAACAAAGAGTTTAATATTTCACATTAATCCAATGTAGACAATTTTATATCATAAAAGTTTGAAGTTTTATATTAATGCCGTCATGACCAATCCTATTTTTGAATTTATTCATTTTGATGCTGAAAAATCAGTCTTGACAGGCAAAATAAAGGGTACAATTACACCAGAAAAAGGCATCTACCCGTATGCCACATTTTGGGCGTATTCTGACTGGTACATTGTCTAAAAATACCGTGTGTGTTATAATTTTACACGATAAATATTTAAGACATTTTATATTCAAAATTTAAAAATCGGGTTTGTTTTCCAGATTCACAATATATTGGGAGATAGAATAAGAATGTGTAACAAATCTAGCAAATCTGTGAAAGTGTTAGATCATGATTGACAATAAAGAATTTGGGATTAGAGAAATAATCGGATCAGATGGACTTTGTTTTGATTAAAATTCTAAATATATCAAGAAAGAAATGTTATATTATTAAGCCCTGGTCAACTGTCATTAGGTATTGATATTTGTTCTGATGTGACACGTGTCAAATTTCAACCAATTGTTCATCGATTGTTCACGCTGTAATTTTATAAATTACAGTAATTAACATAGATAATTAGGATTATTAATTGTGAATAAACAATGACAAATATAGTAAAATTGACCTCAATTTGACATGAATTCAATGACATTGTATTCTGATTAGGGAACGCCCCCTTTTTTCTACAAAAATACAAAAAATAAATGTATATTAACACCAAAACAGACAAAATGTGAGAGGATTTTTTTTTTGGGGGGGAAGGGGGAGAAAACAAGCAATATAAATATGAAATATTATTTATTTAACAATGAAACCAGAAACAGCATAAAAAAAATAGAATAATAGACCATCAGTATTTAATAAAAAAAAAAATGGCTCAATCCACAAAGATATCCAAGAAAATACAAAATATGTAACAATCCATGATGAATCTCATTTCGTTGTCAAAGACAAAATTAATCATATAAGGGAAACATTTAAAAAAATACTTAGCATGTGGGATCTCGTAGTCATAGCAACCCTTTTGTTTATTATTATTATTAATATTATTTAGAAAAAAGATTACGAAAATCCTTAAGAAATGAAGGTTAGTCGAAATCATAAGTACGTCTGTGAAAATTTGAGAAGCAAATTCTGATGAAACAAATCTGTTTCAAAAAGATATATTTCATCAACAGACTCACATGATTAGAGATTTAGTTTACCAAGCATGACATATCGGTACCGAATTTCCTATATATAGTATTACAGCAATATTTTTAAAATACAAAATTCACCCTATAAAGAATTATATGTGAGGATGGATGCACAAATTTTGAGTGTAAAAGTAAAAAAAAAATATCTAGTCATAATAGCTTTGTTGCTATAGGTATTTTTTATTTGTTTTTATTATTATATTTAGTAACGAAGAAATAAAATCTTATGCTGTCAAAATCTGCCACGATTTCTTTTTTTTCAAAAGAAAAGGTATATGTTTGATATTTTAATAGTACCACATGTCTATATAAAAAAAGGAGCTAAAACATTAAGATAAAAAAAATTACAAAAACCACCATGATATTTTTCTCCATTATAATTTTGTAATATTTTTTATATATTAGTTAACAATTTGCTTCTGGATCAGATTATTCCTTAAAAAATATTTCCTTAAGCATATAAAATTATAAAGTTAGTATATGGCTTCGGTGAAATTGAATTTAAAAAAAGAGCCAAGTACGGTATCGGCCGTTACTATATCTGATGGTTTAAAATATTACATGTCCACACCCGCTAAAAATAAAATTTGATTATATATTTAAATGCCATGATAAAACAAACCTGTGGATATATTTTATATCTTTTCTAAAAAAAAAAATTAAAATTTTATTCACTTCTAAAATTCCAATAAAATATTGACAAAAAAGTAAAGCTTAATACTGCAATTGTATGATATATTGTTAATATTATAGAATTAAGACCCAAAACATCCACTTCATTTGAGAATTACACTCGTATAACAATGGTAGACGTTTCACACGTGAACCATCAAAATGGAATATGATAATTAAATTAAGGAACAGCACGGCATTAGAAGGTATTGTATATGTCATTGCTTTGCGTCTGTCGTCTGTCGCACATAAAAAAAACATGTATTTGAGTTCGGCCTCATGTTCCCATCCATTAAAATTGTACGAATAACAATAGTGCCATATGTGTGTATAAATAAACAATACTATTTCGTGGATCTATATACATTTCATTAGAATTAGTCAGGTTTCTATATTTAACATCAAACTTGTGTAAATGGTCATAAAATTTAACCCTTGAGGATTGTTGGCTGAGTGGACAATCTTTTGATCGAGAGGTGTACTCGATACAACATTATGTGATAAAGTTTGTCAGTGAAAGGTCGGCGGTTTTCTCTGTGTACTCCGGAAATAACTGAAATATTGTTGAAAGTGGCGTTAACACCATAACCCTAATCAATAATATGTATATATATTTGTTTGTTTTTCTAACAAATCACATTATAGTTCCAAAAAACTAATAGAAAAATCGTTAGACATAGGAAAAATTGATACCCGAACCGCTCTCTTTCCTGCCTTGGCACAGACACTCCAATAAATAGTGGCGGAGTTAAGCTAGTTTTCTGGGCCCAAAACTCCTCTATTAGTGAAATGATGTGGTCATGCAAGTGTTTTGAGCATGTGAGTAAATTGCCAATCCTAGCACAAAATCAGGCGAACGTCATTATTAAAAAAGACGTGATACTCTTGAACATCGTTATTAATATACTTAATCTTCGTGATACAGAAGTTTTCATATGTATATTAGTTCTATTAAAGAGATCAGAAGGCATCAGATGTAGCTGAACAATTTGCTGAAAATAACAATAAACACTTATAACATAACCTAATATAACCTATAATTTGATCTCAAATAATTTACAAATTAAAGATATTTTAAGTTTCTATAGTAACTCGATGCTTTAAACGTCCACCGCATGTGGGAGAACTCTTTTTAAAATTCTTTTTGTTGAGGGGTTTTATGTTTATGATGTTATACAATAAATATTAGTTTATTTATGTTCACTGTTGTGCTTAAGTGGTTAAAATTTCAATGAATATTTTAAAAATATCAAATTTAACCATATTGTATTCGTCAATAGGTCTCGACAGTAGGCGTTTTATTTTACCTAAGAATTTTGACAATCTGAAATAACAGTTTTACTTTTAAAACTCACAATATATATAATACAATTTTATAAAATGGACATGAATGATATTGTTATGTTTGTGTTGTTAGTAAATTGGAACAGAGTAAGGCACATCTGCTGTGAAAGGTCAAAAACAACGCCATGACAACAACCACCAGCTGACTTATGACGAGAGCTAGTGTTTTCATACACATTTCAAAATATATTAAAGAATTCTAAGCGATTCCTCATGGGTTTACGAAAAGCTTGGATATACCAAATGTGTAATCAGAAGCCGTAAATCGAAGAACAGACAACATAATGGCTAAAAGAAAATAAAAACAAAAGAACAAACAGAACACTACACAGAAAACCAATGAGCAACTAAAACCTAGAGTGAACTCAGGTGCTCCCGAAAGGTTAATAGTTCCTGTTCCACTAGTGACACCCGTCCTGTTATATTATTTCACTGTATTTCTTGTCAACTTTTTATTCAGAGCTTTTTTTTTGTTTATTATATACTTAGTATGCAAATATCCATTAAGCCTTTTTTTGACAATGCTATTCGAGAGAAAACCTCACAAGTTTGATTATAACTGGAGTCTAATTCACTTTTATTAATTAAGAACAAGTGAATATTATAAACTAACAACCAACACACAGCAATGATAATAAACGTGTAAACAGCACTAACTCTAACAGGAAGTAGGTATAGAGAGGAACTGTTCCAGAATGCAAAATCCATCTATGTTAACACCTCCCTGTTTCTACATCCCGTTATTCCGAAGTACTGTTGTTCCAACAGAATGATATTGAGAAAGTTCATCTGAAATGTTGCAAACAATTGTTTAAATACAATTAATATCAACGGTTAATTACATGATATATGAGGAACTAGATGCATGGACACCCTATATAGCTATGGCTCTTCGTGGAGGTATGCAACTGTAATAATTCCATGAACTAGATGCATGGACACCCTATATAGCTATGGCTCTTCGTGGAGGTATACAACTGTAATAACTCCATGGTATGTTTATGTCAAACTTCCTACAGTGAATTACTGGTCCATGTTAATACATGATAAAGATAGCAAGCTATCGCTCATTCTTTAAAATATATGTATGTATAACGGTTTTGTCTTGGCTCTGAGAAATTTGCCATTATAGAAAGATACTCAATAATTGGAGTCTTACAGAATACGATGTTTTTTTTTTATTCAAATTGAACTATATTGAAAAGTGCTTCACTGACAAAAAAAAAGAACGAATCGTTCAACCCTTTAAGCAAATTTACCGACAAAATGGATCTGCTTCGACGATCTGTATCTAATAAATGGCACAATATTTCAGGATTTGCATAATCAACCCAGTTTTTAAGTCTTGCTCAATAGAATTGAACATCACTCCAATGGCTGTGTCTGACTAACACACAGTAGTCGCCCTTTCACATGGTACGTTTACGCCAATTGTATTGCGTTAAACACAGCTGCACGATTAATATCACGAAAACGGAAACATGAACATATCACGCCTGTCCTCGTCTCTTTACATTGGCTACCAGTGCAGTATCGAATTAAATATAAGATCCTGTTATATACATTTAAAGCACTCAACAACTTAGCACCTGTCTATCTACAAGAACTTGTGAATGCATATCAACCTACTCGAGCATTAAGATCAGAAGACTTGCAGTTGTTAAAGGCTCCACGCATACGCACCAAAACCTACGGTGAACGCCGATTTGACAAATCTGCCGCAACTTTATGGAACAGTCTTCCTCAAAACATTCGACATGTGCAATCAGTTGGCATTTTCTAGAAACTTGTAAAGACTCATCATTATTTTTTATTTTCAATTTATTCTTGACTCTTATTGCTACTTTTACTTTTATTGATAGGATTAACATTTTATGTGTTTTGTACAGCGCTTAGAGTAATTGTCTTATTAGATAGGCGCTTTATAAATATTGTATAATAATAATAATAATAATTATAATAAAAGGAAATACCATTTTTCCGGAAAGGAAACTTGTTCATCTTTAACTGCACGAGATACTGTCTTTAATAGGGTTTCATGTCCAATGAAACATTGAAAACGTCAAAGTTAAAACTATTTAGGAAGAAAAGTTTGAAGATACCAAAGGTTAATAAGAGACCGTAAATTGGAGAAAGAAAGACAATACATTGGCCAAAAGAAAAAGCACAAAAGGGCAACAATAATCCACAAAACACTACACAAAAAACTAAAGATGGAGAAACACGAACCCCACTTAACACCGGAAGGGTTAGCAGTTCCTGCATCAACTTACCCACAATTATTTTTAATTACATTTACATTTCATAATTAACAACAGAAATAAAGGAGTGTCTGCATAGTGGGGTGAAGCCTTACAGAATAATGTCCGACTTAAAGTATTCACGATGTAGTTTACTTCTAAAAACGGATTAGTTATGAATTTACATCCACCATGTAGAAAACCATTAAATCGTATTGTTCATATAGGTACATGTAAATAAATGAGCTGGAAAAACAACAGAATAATAGACAACATGTACGAGAGGCCAAAGAACCGCCATTTCACGCTTAGATACTATTATGTCTGACACGCAAGGTCAATCATTGATATTTCGATTTTTTTGCCATACGAAAATAAATTTTCTCGTTATTACAATATTTTATTGCCATTTATATTTGGCTATTAGCATTATTGTCATTAAGACAGTTAGCTGTAAACTTAGTCACGATATATAAATGCTTAGTCACGTGCTATGAGTACGCTGATCATGTAGCTATATGATTTTTATCTTTCTTTAAAACCACTGTTTTCATCGCGACTTATTGTCATTTAGGTTCATTGATTCTCAAGACGGTAATTGTAGGACAATTTTATCAAATTCTTCAGTTAATAGATTTCAACCATAAGCAAATAAGGGTAATAACAAAATTACCGAACTCCGAACAATCTTACAGGTTTATCTTCCCTTGTTTATGATATAGAAAGCATGTATATTGTTTCGGAGGACCTCGAGTCGTGCAATCAGTGCATTTCACCACTAAAGTTGTGAATTCGATTCCCACTCATCGCGAGGTGTACTTGATACAACATGATGTGATAAAGTTTCAGTGACTTGCGACAGGTCGGTGGTTTTCTGCAAGTACTCCGCTTTTCTCCACTAATAAAACTGATCGCCATGATATAACTGAAATATTGTAATGTATTGTACGGTATATAGCTTTGAGTGATTGTTGTTTAACGCTAATTCAGGAATTTTTCAGCTATATCATGGCGAGAATAGGTTAATTTTCAATGAAATGATGAAAAGGTCCGCTTTGTTCTAGACCAACACGCTGAGTTGGATTTTATAGTGCTAGCTCACTGAAACAACAGTCCGCGGGTAGACATGTCGCTCCACGCGGAAACATTATTCTGATTGCTCTTTCTCCTTAATGCTGCATGGTGCTTAGCGGGGAAGCAACATATACCAATTTTAAAGTCTTTTGTCTGACCCGACCGGGGTTCGAATCCACGATCTACCGCACTCGAGGTGAGCATTGTTGAAAGTGGCGTTAAACACAATAACCCTAACACATAACTGTATATGTGCACATCTACCTTCATATCTAGATTCAATAAATTATGAGCATTCACTGAATAGGCTTTTGTAATGTTCATGTTAATGTTATGATTTCTGTATGAGGTTTCATAAATTTCCATGGTTGTTTATTTATTGGTTTTTACTACTGGAGATCTGAATATGAAACTGGGATGGCTGGAATCCCGTTCTCTGGCTAACCACACAAACCTATTAACCGGCTGACCACACACCACGTGTGCCTGTCTCAAGACAGGACCTAGATCTCTATCAGCTTCTGTCATCGATATATTTGTGTTCAGGAGTGGTTTGTGTTTGGAAGGTAATATTCTTGACCACTATTGTTTAGCGATTTTCTTTTTTCATTACTTCATTATGCTACAGATCACATATTTGCCTATTAAATCTCACATCAAGTGAAAGATTCTCTCTTGTATGAATTGATACCATGCCATTTTGAGATTTCTAGAGCAGAATAAGTTTTCAATGTTTTCCCTAACAATGCTATATAGAATTGATACATACACTAAATAAACTATTGGCGAAGCTCAATAAAAGCGTAGATATCGAATTTAGAGCGCACGCTGTGTTTCCTGAATAACCTTCATCAGGTACGCTCCTAATCAACAGATTGAAACGCAAAATAATTCAAAGGTTTTGGGAGCAAGTGAACTTTGACAAATTCTACCAGTAGTTTATGAGAAATGATAGATATGTGGTTTCATAGCTGGTTTCCATATTGTATCTTGGGAAGCTATGCTTCTATTTTCCGTTTTATTAATAGGTTAAAATGGTTCTGAGTAACAACTAAGGTATGATTCGTGAAAACGATAACGTCTAGGAGCAAAACCATAAATGGAAATGTGCTATATCTTTGTTTTGGACAATTTGTGACCCAAACGAACATGTAAATGGAATGATTGTTGTCATCTCAATGACCACTGCCATCAATCAGACAGCTTTATTTAATTATTGTCTGAATGGCTCTGTCTAAATGTCTCTTGGCAATTGGAACTAGGAGTAAAATGTCACTTCCGTTTATCAGAAGACATCCATTGTTGTGAAGATACTGAATCAAGATAGTTTCATATGGATCTTTATCTGTTCTGTCTATTCACGAATAAAGATAGGGAAAATACATGCATGTGAATTTGATTAAAATAATAGATTGTAATGACAATGCCAGTCGTACTGGTTTTAATGCTAACCAAGTCTTAGACTCCTTTTGTTTCTTTCTTAAGAGTTTCTATCGCTGTTGTTGTATTTGTTTATCTATTTACTTTGTATTGTGTCCTTAATGTTGATATTTTACTACAACCACAAGACTACCTTGAGTTGATATTTATTACATAGATTCGCACCATTGGTTTAACTTGCATCTAATATAATGCCAATGAACCGGAAACCATTATTGAATATGACGGTTACATTAAATTTTATAGGCCATTATTCCGTTATTAGTTTTTTTTTTTTTTTTTTTTTTTTCAATTTATCCTAGTGAATATTTACACACAGAGAGATGGAGCAACATATCTAGAATAGAAATAATGTGAACTTTTAATGTATTGCAAACAACCAATTTTAATTAGATTGGGTCTATTTATATATCAATGAAAACGTAGATATCAAATGTAGTGCGCACGACGGGCTTCTGAAATAACTTTAATCAAATAACAATGTTAGTGTATTTTCTTCTGAGTTTTAAACGTTTTATATCATTATCAAGTTGTGGATAAAGTTTAATAGTCAGAAAGCTTTTTACCTCCAAATATTATCATGTGGAAAACAAAATATGGCGAAAGGACATTCAAGGAAAAATTAGTTGATCCCTGTTCAGTTTACATAACAACATAACTGCTACTAGAAAATGTCAAATCTTTATTCGATCAAATATCTTTTGCATACAAGTGTACTTAAAATTAGATTTTGTTGAAACAAAGAAAAATTTCGTATTGAATGTTTACACTTTCAATTTTACCATAACTCATTTTGGAACATGAGGAAAGTAGAAAAAAATACAATAATGATTTATGATGTCGATAACCAATCATTTTATATCAACCTCAATGTATATGCAATATATAATGGTAGACTTGGTGTTCTTTGTAAATTTAAGAGAAAATTGATGCCATTTAGAAATGCAATGTTTGTTATCTTCTAATATAATGTGAGACAAAATATATCGTGCATTCTAAAACCGGACAAAATAGCAGTGTTATATGGTCTATAATGGTAATTTGTGTGCCGATAGAACATAACGCTTGGTATAATTGATATAAATGTAGTTATTTTATGGGCAATTTAGG
The DNA here is from genome assembly GCA_963680875.1 of Bathymodiolus brooksi. Taxonomy (NCBI): domain Eukaryota; kingdom Metazoa; phylum Mollusca; class Bivalvia; order Mytilida; family Modiolidae; genus Bathymodiolus; species Bathymodiolus brooksi. The sequence goes on along the minus strand of OY804581.1, from coordinate 87,796,001 downwards.
TTAAAATAATCAGAGAATGGAAAATATAAAATTATAAATGGCAAGCATAAAACAATGTTGCATGCCATGGTTAGTATCATTTTTACAAGTTACAAACTGGTCCTTAGGATGTATACTTTATTTGTCATGTTGATTGTAAATAATGGACGTACAACGTAAATTAAATGGACCTGGTTCATATCCATTCATAGAAAATATACCAATATCCCGTAAATTGATTGATTGATTGTTGTTTTACATCAAATGAGCAGTATTTCAGCAATATGGATGTCGTGGACTTTATAAATACAATACACTAGTAAATTATGCGGGGATATGACTAGAAGTTTGGCTTGCCACACGAAGCATAGGATATCATAGATAAAGTCCACGAATGATTACTGCTATCAAGTGTTAGGTGTTGCTGCAAGTTTTCGCTTAGTGCAAAGGACGTGGAATTGCACATACACTAGGCACTTATTTCTTCCCCGTTCAGAGTTGTCTATCTGATTCGTGCTACACAACTAGCAAACGTTAGTAACCTGTAGAGGAGAAACTATGTACTACATCTATAAACCCTCTGTTCCTCGGGGGAATATCTCGTAGAAGTGTGTAGCCATCCAAACAGATTTAACTTTTCACATATAAGGTATTTAAAGTGGGTTTTTTTTAACACAGCTAAGGGTAAGTGTAGTCTGCTTTGTACTTGACTATCATGCTGTGTTAGATTCCTAGACTGAGAGTATGTGTTTCCATAAAACCATAAGACTGAGCTGGACACCATGAGATGTAGACGCCTGTTCTCTATTAGACCATCATGCTGAAATAAATGCCTAACCAACAAGTCTTCATCTTTACGCCTTCATACTGAACTTCATTTCCTTCCTTCATGCTAACCACAGAACAGAAACTATCATGTTTATTATATTTGATTGGATTCGACTGGAGATCGAATCCGCAATTTTCCACATAATAATCGTTCGTTCATTTTGTAAAACAGAGTCGAACCACTCGAAAAATAAAGTTTAAATTGCAAGGTAAAACATGTCTGATGATTATTATGGGACTTGCGCCTGAGTTAATCCGCAGCAATAAACTTGCCTCCTGGACAATTTACTTTTTGTAACTCGGTTGGTTTGGTTGGTTTATGGTGTTTTACGCCACTTTCAACAATATTTCAGCTCTATCGTGGCCGTCTTATTGGTGGAGAAAATCGGAGTACCCTGAGAAAACCACCGACCTGTAGCAAATCACTGACAAACTTTATCACATATTGTTGTATCCAGTACACTTCGCTATGAACGGAGTTCGAACTCAGAACTTTAGTGGTGATATGCACTGGTTACAAAGGTAGTTGCAAATCCAACTACCATACGATCACGACCATGACGGCCCCCTTTTTGTTAGTCTAATCAGCCCAATTAGATATACTTATAATCCCCTAATTGAAATCTAATATATAAAGAATCGATCACACATTAATATTCATCACGCCATACGTGCACCATGTATGTATGGAATTGAAGCAATCTAAAGGTCTGTATGAATCCTAATTGGTATACATGTGGCATACATAGATACCATCTATGTAATTGTAAAGGTCTTTCTTGAATTATAATTGCTGTATATATGTCATCCGCGTGAACAGTACACTACTATTGTTATAAACATATTGACCAACACAAAAATCAATGTTGATCATAATAACATTCTATTACCATGTCTTAAATCCTTTTATGAATTAAACCTGGTGGTGGAATGAATGATTGAGGCTACCTTGATCCATACATTTGAATTGTAATTGGTGGGTCTTGATGTGTAGTCAATGAGTGCTATTGGTATGTATTGTCTCTATATGTTCATTAAAAGCCTATGAATGTGTTTCGGACAGATAGATTCAAAACAGAAAGACTAAAGGAACGACCATTTAACTTGAAGGGGGGGGTTATGGTTTTTTTCTAAAAAAATATTCTGATTCCCAATGTTGCTGAAAAAAATATTCTGATTTTGATGGAGGAAAAAAAAAATCTGATTCAGAATTTTTGTCATATAACCTAATGTTAAATTCTGGAAAAAAAATTCGCGCTTCGCGTGGCAATAAATAAATATTCTAACTCTTGTGTTGTCCGAATAAAAATTTATGAACGAAACAAAAAACCATAACCCCCCCCCCCCCCCCCCCCCTTCAAGTTAAATGGTCGGTCCCTAATGTGATAGCAGCATTAGCTTTGAAGATAATAAAATGAATAAGTCAATGACACTAGATAATTAAAGTTTCTTCTAATAGTTAAAAGATTCAGACCACATATATACTTTATGATTTAAACATCATATGGCACTAAATTTTGATACAGATGTGGTGTTGTGTACTGACTGTCAAACATTTTGAAATATGTGCTTCTAGTTCATATAGAATGATTTGTATGCTATGATTGTATTAGCTATACCGTGAAGGAGCAACAAGAAACCTACAAAAAATCGGATATGAACGCAGGTACTCCGTAAGGGTAAGCAGTTACTGCTCCACTAGTGACACCTGTCGTGTAACTCTTGCTTAAAATATGATGATAAGTCATAAGAGAGGAAAGTAGGATGGAATTGTGACTGACAAACGGAAGATATTCGTGACACAAATATTCCGTAACGGTTAACACAGTCGTGATGATGACACTATAAACATTCCTCCACAGAAATTTCCCATGCTTGTGTTCACAATCTCTAGATGTCGATTGGTCAAACAACATTACTGGAATAGAAAAAAAAACACCTACAGGTATTTACATCCAATTAAAATTAATCGGTTAATACCATTTTTTAAGCTTAAAAATCTTGACCGCCCATAAGAATTAACAGTGAATATAAACTTAGTGAATATGGATTAAAATGAACATTCAGAGTAAAAACATTTAGAGTAGATACATTTAGAGTAGAAACATTTAGAGTAGAAACATTTAGAGTAGATAGTGTAAGCAACATGAAACACTCCTCTATCAAACTCCAGACCACAAGACCGGGTTGAAAATACCAAAGTAATCAGAAGCCGTAAATCGACGGACAAGACAGTACAATGGCAACAAAAAGAGACAGAAAGACAATGATCCACTAAGCACTATATAGAAAACTAAAGATTGAGCTATACCAGCCCTACAAGGGTAAGCAGTTCCTGCTCCAATATTGACACCCGTCGTGTTACTCTTCTAAAAAAATATGGCTGTAATCATGAAGGAAGATGGAATTGTGACTACAACAAACGGAAGATATCAGTGATATAAACATTCTGTAATCAGTGATACAAACATTCTGTAATGGTTATCAGTGATAAAAACATTCTGTAATGGTTATCAGTGATACAAACATTCTGTAATGGTTATCAGTGATACAAACATTCTGTAATGGTTATCATAAGTTAAGTAATAAAGGCGACCGTAAAACGTTGAAGTGATGATTTTAACCTAACCACTAGGAACCCTTAGCACAGTAGAATCCATCTTCTCTCATGGAAATCCAGATAGGAACCACAAGCTCTGTGATATCTTATCAACTGTGAGATATATACTTCATACACAGGAGCTGCTTTAATATCGGTTATTTTTATATTGATATACAACTACAAAGCAATTCAACTCTTGCTTATCTAATACCGGTACATATTAATAACCCCATGTTGCTGTACCTCTGGTTATTACATGTTCACGGTTATTAGGCAGTGTCTATAGAAGTAATAACACAGATTGTTCGTAATCCGACAAATTTGTGACTTAACACCCCTAGTACACCTGGTTCTGTCTGTCGTCGAGTAGTCTAACACACCTGATTAGTTTATACTACGTTTGTATAATGTTTGTTCTTGTTCAAATACAAGTGTTATTTCTTATTTGTAAGACTTACAGAATTATAATGATATCTATTTACCCTTTTTTTGTCAGAATATTCTTGACATCTGAATTCGTAAATAGGTTTTAAAATCATATGTCGTCCATGTTTGAACTTTTCATTACAAATAACAACTTTTACCTTGTATGTATGTTAATACCTTTTCAAGTTTGGTGTATTCAACAAAATGTTATATATTACAAAATGTACCGTCTATTTTGTGTAGCATGATGAATTAATATCCTAGTTTATGATTATAGAATTGAAAACTGCAATTGATTATCCAAATTAATTTCAAGCCATCATAAATAACACAGGTGCGAGAAAATTTTAATTTGCATAACAGAATATTTAATTAGGTAGCCTTTTCAATATACTGTCAAGGAAAATAAAAATAAATTTTAAATTCAAGGTGTTGAGTTTCCCCATTTTTATATCTTTAATTTGAATAGCAAAGATGTGTAACGAAATCCTATAAATTAAATATTTTATGTCTGATATAACAATTACAATGCAAATTAGTATGTAAAATTGTACTTGCCATATAAAGAAATTGCATCATAATTTATATTAAAAAGGAAGAAAACTTATCATAAATATAAAATCAATTTAAAAATTGATGCATGGAAAATACAAGATATAAAATTCGATAATATTCACAGAGCACACTATTAACAGTCTCAGTACATCCTATGTTATATTGTTTTGTATGATATATAGAGTTTTATGGTATAGATACGCAGCATTGGCTTTTCGTAATACAATGTCAAATAATTTATAGCAATGTAATATACTGAGTAAATACTAGGCAATTAAAAATAATTTATTTTGTCGTTATCATATAAAGTCAAAAAAACCTTTTTGTTCGATTTAGACAAAAATCATAAATTTTGCTATTGACCTGATAAGAATTTTGTACGAATACGACACATGTCACATATATTTAGTTTCAGATAAGATAAATGTTCGACTAAATGCATACTTTCGGTAATTTTATTCAAATAGAATTGTTTGCAAATGTCGTAGATCATAGCAAACATTACCACCAAAGATGGCGTCACAAACTGGAAACTTGGCTAATTAATTCAGTGTTATTTGTAAGCAACATTAAGTTTATTTAAGATTTTAAGAGAAACAGTCCTTGAACTGGAATTGTGAGTATTTAGGTAATTTACCTCCGGAGCACCTGAGTTTACCCCCGGTATTAGTGGGGTTCGAGTTGTTCGATCTTTAGTTTTCAGTGTTGTGTTTTATAGATCGTTGTCTGTCCTTTTGTCCTTTTTCTTTTGACCATTGTGTTGTCTGTCCTTCGATTTACGGATTCTGATTACCTCTTTGGTATCTTCAATCTCTTCTTACAAAGGTGAGAACAGAATACCCAAGGCAGAAGAAAAGCGTGATGTCCAAGCCATAAAACCAGATCAGAATACCAAAATGAAAAGACGAGAGCAGAATGCATAAGTAAGAGAACGAGAGTAGGATATCCTTGTCAGAAGACCAGAGCACGGTACCTAGGGCAGATGACAAGCGGTGTAATCGGAGAGAAGGGAACCGAAATCAATGGAGCTTTTCTAGCAATAGTGTATTTCGAATACAATGACAACACAAAGACACAACAGCACAGAATCGCATTTTTACCTTAGAAATATATCTGCAATCAATTATGTATTGGATCAGCAAGAGGGGATGCTTAGTCCCATAAAACTAGTTTGATCCATTGAGGTGCCTGTGCTAAGTCAGAAAAGTGAGCGGTTATGAAACATGTGTCTTAGGGGCATTGTTTTACATTTTATTTCCATAGTGAAAATTGCAAGATAATAGGGTTTCAGATGGCTGACAAAAATACTTAACCATAATCCTGATCTGAATGCAAATTCATTATTATTATTTTTTTGTATACAATTAAATACATTACAGTGGCAAAAAACTGTTATACATTTGCTTGTATAAATAACCTGAAAAAGAAATCCTGATATATGAAACAATAAACCAGGACAGGTGGTATAGGTTAATTACAGAAACTCATCATGCACACTGAAATAGATATCTACGTTTAACATAAACCTGATATATAAATAGTCAAATCGATGTATTCATTACCATCTATCTCTTCCGTAGTTTTACCCATCACAGGGGAGGATCCAGGGGGATCCACAAAATTTGAAAAAAATTGATTTTTTGGCGTAAAATCGTGATTCTTAACACGAAATACCCCAAAAATGTTCGCGCCTCCCTCCGCTCGGCGCAATTTTTTTAAGTGCACCCCCTCTAACTTGAAATCCTGGATCCGCCCCTGCATCACAATATTTTTCTATCAGGGTTTGATATATATCAAAAACAAATGTTCTGCTAAAGTTGACGTTAAACACCAATCAACCAAACACAAATATATTTTAGAAATTGATGACTAAATAAAAAAGAAAACCAAAGGAGGAGTAATAAAGAAAGGACAAATAAGGTATATCAACGACAGAGATGTTTAAAATTCTTCAAACAAGCTCTGTCTAACTAATGATTCCAGTGTGCACCCATCCATACAAGGTAGTTGGTGTAATGATGTCTAGTTAAAAATTATATATAATGACAAAATTTGAATTGTTTAGTTTGTTTTGAATTTAAAATAGGAATTACAATTGGTGTAAATTCAAGATAAATTTGATAAAAGTATGTCGAAGGAATTTAATTCATGTTTTTGTTTTTCCTTGATCTCAATAGCCGTATGCAATGTAGTATATAAATGGAATTCAGTTATACAATTATTGTGTATTACCATTAATATGACATCGTGTGCCGCAACGATCTGAAATATTGTTGAATGTGGCGGTAAGTACCATAACCATAACCGTGACATCGTGTGGGATTGAATATTTGGTCTCAATTTGTTTTTTTTTATCCCTTAAGTTGTTGAATGTCAAATATATATATAAAGAAAAGGAAGGGAGTGATCGTAATTACTTTATGCATATTATTTATATGGTATGCATATGATGCTGTTTAGACTCAATAAACGACGAAAACAGCGCACTTCTGTTAGCTTCTGAGAGAGTTTTAGATAATGGACTGTCGCTATTAAAACAGTACAGTTGTGGTGCTTAGGTCACTTTCAACATTATTATATATGGTGTAATAATATATGTCTTCTTCTTCTTTTCGTTCGCCTTTAACATAATAATATATTGTATTGTAACACCTGTAAGCAGTCTTGTTTCATGAATAAAATATTACATACATTACATACAAAGATCTGATTGTTGTTATTTGAAGTGCATATTGGTCATTCAAAATAGAACGATTTGAATAGAGCAGTTAATTATGATTACGGTCATTCAATCAGTTTCCTTCGTAAATATCAGTACGCTGAAAAGTTCACCAATTTATTAGAAACAAAAGCGTTTAGTGGCGTACCATCGATTTATATAACCTTCATAAAAACGTAGATATCTAATTTAGTGCACACGACACATTTCTGTAATAACCTTTCTTCAGGTACGCTCAAAGTCAAAAGATTGGAAAAACAAATAATTTAAAAGTCTTTGGAGCATCTTAGAAAATTATACAATCTTGTTCCATTCTTGTCTTTACAATCTCTTAACATCGATTGGTCAAATAATATTACTCGGATAACGACCCTACCTACAGTAATACATATCCAATTAAAACTAAACAGTAATTAACATTTTTTGCAAGCTTAATATACTGACCGCCCAAATCCTAATATTGACCGCCCAAATTCATTGATTAGGAATTAACCAAGAAACAAAAATTAATGAATATGGATTAACATGAATGTTGAATGAAAAAAGAGCTATGGTCGACAATGTTACCATCCACAAAAACGTCAACCACTCCTTTAGAAAATGCCAGACTATAACAACAAAACTGAAGACGACAGAAACTGACACACATGTAGGTTGTGGACATACATGTTGAAGGTTTAAACTGATTCAAATCCTCTATTGTTGACATCTATATATCAGGCATCTAAACAAATGCAAAGAAAAATTGAACAAAAACAGCACAGATTCGCTTCAACTCAGTTGAAACTCAATATCACTCAAAGGAAACAGCGTTTATGTTTGTGTTTCGTCATCTGAGTCAGGTTTGAAGATTGCAGTGGTAACCATGGTAACCTCTGTAGACATGATGATGTGGTAGTTGGATTTAGATCTACAAATGCATTGAATGCTACATTGATCTTACGATTTCTGAAAATATTATTGTTCCCCCATTTGTCTAGTTGTTTTTAATGATAAGACTTTAAGATTTGTTCAAGAAAATATTTGTTTGTTTTTAATATCGAGTATGCTACATAGCACTGTGCAGATAATAAAATGAAAACTATCTGAATAGCTTTAAGCAATAGAACATCGTAGAAAAAGGTCAAAACACTTCATACAAAGTTGTTGAGTTAAACTGGAATTATAAATTAGCAATTTTTTCAAATTGTTTGGTCTGTAAGAATATTGAATGTAACCACTGTCTTATACACTATACACACAGTCCATTAAGAGAGTCGATATATTGTCGAAAGTGGCGCTAACCACCATAAGCCATCCATTAAGAGGTCGCGATAAATATTGGCGGATACTCAATGTTACATGGACCATTCAATTGAAAAGTCTTACCGAAATACAATTGTGTCTCGATTAAATTAATTATCAAAATAAAAGACATTAAACTTACCCATACAAACCACGTATATCCCCTTGCCCGCGAAATAAGAAGAGAGAACTGACTGGTGTAGCTTAACCTAATATTTGGTATTGACAATGAAAAATAGCCGCGTTCAGAATTATGATAAACAACAATGAGTCAGATTTCATAATAGCAAACTATATATCAGAAGCAATCAGAACCCGTAAATCGAAGAAGGACAGACAACTCAATGACCAAATGACAAATGACAAAAGGACAAACATTGATTTACAAACTACTACACAGAAATAAAAACATCGAACAACTCGAACAACTCGAACCCCACTCAAAACCGGGGTGAAATCAGGTGGTCCAGAAGGGTAGGCAGTTTCTGATCCGATAGTGGCACCTGTCCAATCCACTTATGTTACTATCCATACATATACACAAACCAGGTTGCTCTAAGTCTTATTTGTGTTGTTTAAGATCCAAATAATATGTCGAAAAAGCTAAATAGCTGAACTTCCAATACGCTGACCTTTAAAAAAATATAACGATCATCTTAAGTGTTAAGTGATGTCTTCACGTTAGGTGTTTATGCACTTACCATTATAATCAATGCCGCTAAATAGTCTTGAAAACTGACGCAGACTAGAGAGTAGCGCCTCTACTTCACAAGAGATAAGATTGCATCAACACTTTACATATATATGTCATTCTGATTTTCAATTCATTGTTGACCTTCAAATAGCGGTGTTTTAGATCGTGTTAAATATCATAGCAGGTGGTCTTAACGTGGTGCCATCTGTACCTCTGAGTTAATGAAGCCACTTAGTGATTCCGGAATAAGTTATAAAACACCAGTGTCGTTTTAACTTATGCCTATTTCATGGCCACTTAAGTGCCTGCTAAAATGTCCATTTACACTTTTTGCAAAATATTTTCAAATGTATGTACCTCTGTTATTAACACATTCGCTAATCAGAAAAGTACACGATAATGATCATATAATAAAAATTCAAGATTCGATGTTTTTTTCATCTTTTTTAACATTGCATGCACAAACATTTTCAAAATGATGTGGAGGTTTCGTGTAATTAACAAAACAAAAATATTGTAAATCCAACTGTGTTATACAAAACGTATATTATAGCTCTACTTTAATATAATGAAATAAAATGAAAAACGAAACAAAATAATCCACAGTTCGAAAATCAAATATTAAAACCGTAGAACGAGGCAACCGATACTCCTAATGAAGAATGAAAGAGATATAGAAAAGGGCGACACCTATAAGTGTACTAATACTAAGATACTATAATTTATTATTGAAATTTACAGTTCCTAAATAATGTTTTTATTATTAGTATTACAAAGGTTCTCATCCCTCAGGCATAGGTAGGTAGACTTAGTCGATTGTTGTTATCATATTTATAGTCACTTTGGTTTTCCTGCTCTCAAAGACTTTTAAATTATTTGTCATTCCAAATATTTGACATTGAACGTACCTGGTGAAGTAAATAAACGTTAGAGAATACCGGAGGGGCAATCAAGAAAGGACAACCCAAAGAAACGTCCAAGACAGGGTACACAAAACGAAGAAAAACAAATCAGAAACCCGAAGAAAAACAAATCAGAAACCCGAAGAAAAACAAATCAGAAACCCGCTGTCGTCGTGTACACTAAATTAGATATTTACGTTTGTATCATTTTTTTTTACTTAGATTCTTTTCAAAACTATTTGGCCTCCAGTATCATCAGTACATTAGGACATAACATTTTATTAGAACAATGTTAGGTATGAACCCGATAAAATCTTCATCATTATGACATGTTATAAAATGATAATAGTTAAACGTTTGTTCACTGTAGTATTTTGCTATGTTATATATTATAATAATCAGTAGGACATGTGAGGTCGTGTGTAGATAATTGTGCATTGAATCCAGGAAAAAAACAAAAAAAACCATTCGATTTCACAGTCACCTAAGCATGACATAGTCAGCATTAATATACATGTCATGATAAATAAAAGAACTGAAGCTTAGTCAGAACTTATAATAAGTCATTTGCTTGTTCTGGGTCTATTCTAGTTGTGTTATTTTTGATTAATACGTGCACTGTAACTGACATATAAATTTATATTGACTATTACAGTTTTGTAATCTTTTCACTTAGAGGAAAGGTTTGGACCCATAAAACTAGTTTAACCCCGTCACTTTTTATTGAAGTGCTTGTACCACTCAAGGAAAGTTATCGGTTATGTATTGGTGTAGGTAATTTTACCTCTTTCTTCGATTTTCTATTTGATATTCGAACAGTTCCGACGGTGTGGTATTTTTTTCCTTTGATTTTCAAGTACAAGATATTTATTTTGATGACCCTTACAACTTAGATACATTAAAATAAAAACGATTTAGATGTAGTATTCTGAATTTACCAGTAACAGACTATTAGTCTCTCTAACCGACACGATGGTTTAGTTATGTTTTACATAAGTACATGTATACGACAAAATAATTCAAATGGTTCTGAGAGACAGCAAGAAAACAATAGCTTAGCGTTAACTTCGTTTTATGTCGCAGACTTCAGAGGACCTTTGATACTTATGCTGTCACCAAAATCAGTGTTTGAATTTGAAAGGAATAAACTAACCAACATTCTTCCTTAAGATATGACCTAATAATTCAGCTTAGTTTTCCATCACTACATATCGTTTTGAAATTTTATAATATATAGAAAAGTTTGAAGATACCATTGGGGAAATCAGAAGCCGTGAAATCGACGAGGGACAGAAAATACAATGACCAAAAGTAAAAGAACAAAAGAACAAACAATGACCTGCAAATCATTACACAGAAAACTAAAGATTGAGCAACACGAACATTACTAGGAACCGAGGATGAACGCAGGTACACCTAATTTGTCACTACATGTATATACAGCACATCCCTGTTGTACATGTATATTAGAAAACGTAAAAAGAGACATTGTAGTTTTTATTTTGAAATATTTAAAAATAAAAGAAAGTAGATGAAAATCGTACATATTATTTATCCAATCGTAATATTATATATAATTATATAATATATGTGCAAGCAAAGGCAACAAAACATTGGGATTTATTCGATGCAACTTAAAAGACTGCACCAAACCAGTGAAATCAGCAGCATATACATCCATGGTGAGACCAACAATGGTGTATGCAAGCTCAGAATGGGACCCCACAATACGGAAAAAGATTGGCAACCTTGAAAAAGTACAAAAAAGAGCAGCAAGATTCGTTTTCAACAATTACACAGACCGAACACCTGGCTGTGTTACTAAAATGGTAGAATCCTTGAAGTGGAAAAAATTAGATGAAAGGAGAACGACTAATAGACTATGCATGCTGTATAAATTCAAAAATGGATTAATTGATATAGACAGCCACAAATATATCCAATCCAACGACAGCAGGACTAGAGGCAAAGATCGCCTTTATCAAGAAAGAACGAGCAGTGAGGCCTTCGGTAATTCGTTCTTCCCCAAGACCATCAGGGACTGGAAACAACTGCCAGCGAATACAACTCCGGCCAACACAGTAGAGGGATTCAGGAGCGCCCTCAAGGCGCATCCTGACAGCAACTAGACCAGCGCCCACCTGTATATAGTTTTACCTGTAAATAGTCGGAAGAAGGCTGCTGTGTTGTCCGACACTGCGCAAAGTTTTCGCGGAACCTTATACATTCACGTGTGAATCCGGTTCCTAAATTTAAAGAAGAAGAAGAAGAAGAAAGTCTACTAATAGACGCATGACCGGATTGTGACCTTTCGGACCCAAGGCTAATGAAATTATGCCCCCCTCCCACCTTCAAACGGAACCACCCTCTAACTAGCCTGCACCTGTCTTGAATATTGTTTACTCGTGATATATTTTAGCGACATTTACATAGCTTAAGGTAAGCTTATTGCAAAACAAAATTACATTTGAAAATCTTTTAGCAGGGTCACTTAAGCTTGGGTCCCAAACTTGAGGTGCCCTAGGTTACAGCCTTTACTAGCCTATATGATAATCTGGCCCTGAATAGTCGGTAGTACCGGTAATTAGGAACGAGTTGGCGTCTGTAATACCCTATTTTAGTCTGACTCCAGCCCTAATATTTGTGAGACCTAGTTATATTGACATTGATATTAAAGTTCGTATGATTTCATATTGGTCAAAACTCAATTTAGGAAATCAGTCAAAAATTTCATCATTACCATACAAACTATTGTATATAAAAGATTTTCAAAATAAAAGTTTTACATGTTTTAACTTAGGTAAATAAAATTCGTTGTATTTTGAATGATTGTGGTATGTCATATATTTGGAACATGCAGAATTGTATTTCTGATAAATGGTTGAAATTAGTAGTTAAAAATAATGTAGTGGATCAATTTAAACAAACATGGACTTCAATGATTGGAAATTCATCAAAAGGGGATAATTATAAGTTATTTAAGCATGATTAAAAATTTGAAGATTATTTGGATGATAAGGAAAAATTCTTACTTGTTAAATTTAGGACTTCAAACCATAGGCTACCGATAGAAGTTGAGCGTTGGCGTAATATAAAAAGGGAAAATCGGATTTGTAACCTGTGCAACGGAAGAAACTTAGGTGATGAATTTCACTGTCTATTTGAATGTCCATCTTTGTCAAATGAACGTAAGAAGAATGTTGAACCACACTTCATAAATAGACCAAATATACTCAAGCTTTGTAATCTGATGAATTCAAAATCAGTTAGCGTTTTATGTAATATGTGTAAATATATCAGAATTGTAAATATGAGGGTATGTCCTCCAGGTTGATCCACCTTCTATCTTCCTTTCAATGTAATAATATGTGTTATATTGTTGTTATCTCTGTACCTTTGTAAAATTGGTTATGGGAAATAAAGATATGCTACATATCCGATCATTGGCTTCCTAGATGAATGTGCGTATTATTGGTATGTTGTCCGGAATGTGACACTGTCTACTGTCTCAAACTATGGCATGTCACCTTTATTTAATAAATAACAAGAACATATTCAAGGCCATGAACCTGGTGATGGAATGTTGATCAATGTATATTGTTGTTAATGTGTGTACGTTATCAGTAGGAGCTGCACCATTTGTAAAGCATGTCTTTTGTGAAGAAGAATTTGTTTGTTTAAATAAATTACAGAAAAACGAGTATGAAATACATGCACAACAATTAATTGATGATTAATATCAAACATTTAAAGATAAATATACTATAGTTTAACAATGTAAAATACAATGTCGCTTAAATAGATTGATATGCATGTCTTTTTGCACGCGATGGGTCACAATGCACAACCGAATTTTTTTTACAAAGAATTAAATGCAAGATATTCGACTTAATCAAAGCTGTCACTTATTTTGTTACTTAATTTAACATATTCTTGTCAACTTAAATGACGTGTTGTGTCTATAGTCTTAATCTAAGTAGATACAGTACTTTTGAGTGACATATATTACATTTTAAAATATTTCAATTTAGTAAAATTGTCATTCTAATTAAAAGAAATATATAAAAAAATATGTGCAATGAAAATGTCACTGATAAGATATTAATGTGAAAACGATCAAAGTTCCTTATATTCATTTCTCTTACTTTGAAAGCAATAACAAAATACCTTAGGTTAAAAACTAAGGTTGTCCTCCCTCTGGCATATGGTAACCTGTTTAGGCCTTTTGGGTTTTTGCTCCCAAAAGACTTTAAAATTATTTCGCTTTCCAATCTTTCGATTTAGGACGTACCTGATGAAGGTTATCCAAGAAACGACTCGTGTGCACTAAATTAGATATCTACGTTTTTATTAAGTTATATGAAAAATTTGTTGACATTAATGGAATTAACTATTTTAACTTTCTATTCATAATTTTTTTTATCATCTCTGTAGTTAGTGCAGTGTCAACAGTAAAATATGTACCCTTGCGTAGGGTGTATAGATGGTGTATTTACAATTTTGATCAAATGTGGCTGTCAATTTGGCTTCTTACAACTGTTCCGAATGTATTTAGGTGAGAGGTGATTATTCGTTTTGTTGATACAGATATCGGTGGAATTGTTGGCCATCAATGTTGAAGATTCCTTTTCATAATTAAAATGTAGTGTAATGGAAAAATATGGGTACAAAATTACGTAGGAAAGCAAAGAAGACATGATAACATAATACATTACCGTAATAGGTTGATAACAAAATAACAGTATATATCATGATGCAATCCAGAGTTACAAAACAAGACGATCGAGTCAATGCCGAGTATGTAATCACCATCTAGATAAACATAAATGATGACAATGAAACATCAAACTCACATACAAAGGTCATATGATTGTATAGCGTAAGGTCGTCTTACCACAACAAACGGGAAGCGTCTCGACAGAATGCATTAAAGCGAAAGAAAATGTCAGTTGATATTTTATCATTGATGTGCGTTATTTCTTACGCAGGACACACATGGTTTTCTGAACAGTCTTGATTTCTTTCCAGAATTTCGAGTTAGTATTGCTTTTGCATACTGTAAATTTCTTCTAGCTGGATGCGTCCGTCCTTCTTGTTATGATCCCAGTAGCCCTCTGTACAATCTTAATCTTAACAAGAAATTATTTTTTGTTGCAATTCATGTCTCCCAACTCTTAATGTTCGCTTTAATAAAACCCTACAGAGAAATTAACATAAGTATGTTTTAATATAGACCTTATTATCATTCTTGTCTTATAAGAAAAGTTTGAAGATACCAAAAGGGTAATCAGAAGCAGTTATCGAAGAAGGAAAGACAAGAAGCATTTTCAACGAATGATTCAATTCACTAGATCATTAACTACATGTAGAACTGATTTCTCAGATTGAATTTGATCTTTTATTCTAAAATGTCTCTTTTCGAATTTGATTAATGGCACGTTTCATAATTGTAAGTTTATTGATAATTTGAGGAGGTAATTAAGGTTTTGACGTAAAAATCTTCATGTTTTTGTTCATATCCCCATAAATTATAACAACTGTGAAAGGAAACATGAGATATAATGACAAATATGAGACCATCCTTAGCTCGCGTACATTCATAAGTAGAAATTAAAACCTAAATATTTGTCATGAGATATATTACAATAAAGTGAATATGTCAGAATTAAGAATATTACACATATTATATCATTTCATGAAGTAGACACCAATATATATACAGAATAAGGCTTTCAAAAGATGTCTGAGCTCATCTCTCACAATTTGCGTTCTTTAGAATTCGCATAAGATCTATTTTTAAAGTAGATGACGTCATTTATATCAAAAGCACCTTCAACGAAAAGTTTCCCCATCTAACGAATTTACAAGCAAATGTTTCGCAGTTGACTATTCAGTCTGTGTGACTATTACGTTTGTCTGAAATTATTGATATTTTTATTTTAAAGATATAATGTCGAGAACACTGTGGTACCAAAATGATGCCATTGATGTTTATGTCAAAATAAATAAATTAATTAATATAATTTACTAAATAAGGGTAATAACAAAATTACCGAACTCCGAACAATCTTACATAGGGAAAGTCAAAACTCATAAGTATATAAACAGACAAAATCAGTCAACAACCGGAAAACTGTGAAAACTGTAATGACCCTGACTTGGTACAGGCATTTCTAAAGAAATGGTGGGTTGAATCAGATTTTAAAGCGCCAAACCTCCCGCTTTCATAACGGCTCAAAGGTTCCGGCTGTCACTATGACAGTATTTATAACAATACTGGAACAAAATAGGTAAAATAGTTGTCAAAGCAGTACCAAATCCAGTGAAGCAAATGTCAAAAACAATTCTACGTCACACATTGATAAAAAAATATTTTTGACATTGTTGTTGACTAAACCGACAACGGCATACTGAAATGAGAAACTTAACAGGTTCCCATTGATATTAATGCAGTTGTTTAGATATTCTTCATCTTTTTTTCTTTTCTTTTCTTTTTTTTTCTTGGTGTGTTTTTAAAGATAACAGACATATTCAATATTTGGCTAATGAAACGTTTAGCGAATTATAAACCAGAATGTATATGTAATCACTTACATCAAAATCAGGTCTTTAGACACACCAGCTTTGCAGAGAAGAACCGAGGTTGATAAGACTAATTTTAGTGTAGACAAGTATCAGGACTATCCATCGGGAACAACCAGCAGACTCACTTACATTTCCTCTCTGGGATACAAGTTCTCCGGAAGAACAGACATGTGAATGCATCAAACTTTCACGTTTACCAGTGCTAAGTGTACATAGCTTTAACTTATTTTTAAAATAAATTGACATAATATATCCTGCTCAAAATCCTACTTTCACCTCCCCGTGGTGAACAGGGGGAAACAGGTGAAAGACACATGGCGAACGGAAGAGGTACTTTTGTATTAAAACTTTATAATATATTTCTCCCGGAAATGATATATCCTACTTCAAATTTAACATGAAAAAAATCTCGAAGAGAGACAGACAACATAATAGTCAAATGAAAAAAGGACAAACAATGATCTACTTGACACTTAATTCAATATATTTACTTTTTACTTTCAAAACTAATTATATACAAGGGAATGAATTGAATTTTGTTGTTTAACACGAAAATAGGTACACGTATCCAACAACTATTAATAGATCTAGATGTAATGTGTATGAATAATGTATTTTGTCATATCCTGCATTTCTTAAAAGTACAAAATAGTAATATAGCATATTTTTGTTGTAATTTTAATGACGTGTAAAAGTGTTAGAGAAGTATATCTTATATTTTATTGAGTACGATAGAGCTTCATATAAAAAATGTACTTCTGTCAGCGCCTTTACAACCCTTTAAGAAGAGTTTGAAGATAACAAAGGGGCAATCATAATCCATCAATCGAAGAAGGACAGACAATACAATGGCAAAAAGAACAATTACAAAAGGACAAACAACGATCTACAAAACATACATATAAAACTAAAGATCGAGTAACACGAGATCCATTAAAAACCGGGGGTGAACTCAGGTGCTCCGGAGGGTTAAGCAGTTCCTGCTCCACTAGTGGCACCCGTCGTGTTAATCTAGTTACAAACCCGGTAATAAGTCGTGAATGAGGAAAGGACCGGGAAGTGTTTACGACAAGTGGAACATATCCGTGGTTATTTGTGACACAGATATTCCATTTTAAAAGTGCCATAAATATGCATTCAGTATATAAATATATTTTCTACCATTTCATCGGGTGTTATTGTTTCTTGATTAGTTTTGATGACGTTCGAAAATAGTTCCCGGAAGTGGGCGTGGTTGAATGGTTATACACTTCATTGACTGATGAAGATTTAATTCCGATATCAATATAAATCTTCTGACCAATCACATTGGGCATTTTGAATGAAATGAATGGACAATGTAATTCTATGTTATAAATTTCAATTATATCAATATTAATTTAGACCACTAGATGCACATTTTATGTATATAACGCCTGCAAGTGGCGTTATAGCCCAAACTTTTGTAAAAACCACATTTACATGTCACAAATGGCCAAACACATAACGCTATTATTATATGTCTAGATGGTAAGTCTTATTTTTAAAATTTCACGAATAGAAATACTGCCATGTGAAAGTTATAACACCCTACTTAGGTTTTGCTTTGGTAGACAATTGATATCAACCCTTCCGTTACTCAAATACTTAATACCGGTATTGAATTTGTATAACAAAAAGTGGTGTTTATACCAAATTCTTGGTATTTTTAATACATTTGTTGTAGATGTATAAAAATTTAATTGATTGGTGATCATTTGTTATCTTTTTTTATTGTATATTTTTTTATCTATATATATTTGTATATTTTTTATATAACAAACGTAACATTTTAGAATGAAAATATTGATTCATATGTAATTCACAACGACTGGTCTCAACTTCTCTTGTTAGACGCCTATGATGTTGAAACCTTAATCATATAAACATGAAAAATGATAAATTTAATTTACTTTACTATGCTTAAGAACATATAGTAGCATGCGTAAATAATGTCATGTAACTTTTTTACCAGATTGTTTTTAACGGATTTCCTACCACAATGACAAATTATAAAGATTTTATGACATTCCTCCTTTGTTTTCTTTGGCATTGATTGATTATTAATCAAATCTAATATGAAAAAGGTGTAATACCTAATAGATTGAACGGTATAAAATTAAAAATTCGGATACACAAATACATGTATGCCGCATATGAAAAGGTGCAATATAAAACAGACGGAACGAAGCCGCCAACCAATCTCTGATCTTACTCCTTAAGGTTATGTGTTTAGCGAAGAGGCAGCAACTACTAATTGTAAAGCTAACCATTGAGGTCAAATCCAGATAGACAAATATGTCAAATATGAGAAAGATACAATACCAATCAAACAACAGTATGATAGACAGAATAAACACGAGTTAAGCATAAAATAAAATTAGAACAACATATAATTAAGACAGAAAATCCAACACAAGACCAGGTTCTTTGAAAATGTGATGAATATTCTTCTCCTGAACCATATGTGAAATCCATCGCAAAAAATCTGAATAGTCCTCATAGATATAAAACAAATACTCAGATCAGAACTATTCTCACAGTTAATAGTTCACCATTGTCTAACACACACATTGCGTGGCTAAACTGGTTATTAAGAATTAAAAAAGTTAGCAGGTGTTTAGAAAAGGTCTGTATCTCATGTTATATACATGAATATACACGAAGAACCATAGCATCTTTCGTTGGCTATATATCAGGTAATATATGACTTTGGAAACATACCGGTTTAGTGATACTAGTATCATAAACCAATATCCACAGAGTGCTCGATCACGAATAATATAATGAGAAAAAATATAAAAGGAAGAAAACAATGCTATATATTAGACAATGTGCATTAATAAAACAATAATTTTATTCAGTGACAACGGTAAAGTAACCAGTTAGAAAAATGTTACGAAAATCAGAATCCACAAACACAAAGCAACACCAGTAAAATATTAAATACCAATTAGGGGTTAGGTTTATTGTCACTTTCAGCAACCTTTCAACTACATGTAACTACCAGAGCTATTGGGGTGGGGATCTCGGACCCGTGTCACAATCAGGACAGCCGAAACAGCACCAGTAAAAACATAATCATGCTTTGATCTGCACCTCTGCTGTTGTTTCACCTTCTTAATTATCAGTGAACGAGTGATGTAATGCATTGTGTTTGTATGGGGTTTCTATGTGCCATTTCCTAGAAACAATAATTAATGCTACCCTTTGGAAAGCTATACTACATTTAACTGATTATGAAATAAACCAATGTCATTTCCTTGCAATATTGCGTCGTGAGCACTAAATTGGACATCTATAGGACTATACTCTCTCCAATAAAACAAACGTTTACAAATGATCACCAAGGAAACGTTGACCAATCTATGATGTACAAATGTACTTTAATAGTGATGGCTGTTTTGATTTCGATTCCAGTTCCTTGAACTCTTGACGTGTGGTGTACCACATTCGTAGCAATCACTCGTACATTGTATATCTGTCACAACTAGAGAATGTTGTCTGGTTCATGGTATGTGTATTGCACTGTATGAAAGCACAGGAAAAGTTGGGGGGTTTTTTGGTTGTGGTTTATGGTGTTTAACACCACTTTCAACAATATTTCAGTTATATCGTGGCTGTCAGTTTATTGGTGGAGGAAACCGGAGTACCCGGAGAAAACCACCGACATGTCGCAAGTCACTGAGAGTTGCTTCTTCACCGAGATATGCCGTTTACTGTACCACAGTGTGAATGTTTACAAAACGACTGTCATGTCTTGACAAGGTATACTCGAATGAACATTGAAAGACAAGGCTTCTACAAAATATATATTGACAATTATCTCTGGGCAATATTCCACTTTCATCCACGGCAATATTCCACTTCCATCCACCTGCAAATATATTTACAGTGGTTACCAAGAAAAAGTAATAAAACAGGTTTAAAATATAAATAAATAAAATATCCATTACCCTTCCGTCATAGTTTTCTAAAGAAGATAAGAGATTGGCGATCACCCAGACACATCCAATTAATTGTGTTATCCTTGTAAATAAGATGTACTCTATTATTACTTGAGGCATTGAATCGTGAACTGTTATACGTGATATGTACGTTAATGCAAAAATAAAAGAAACGGACAAATTTAAAATTACATTTTTACATATGAATAAAAATAATCAAGTGATGGTCTCATATTAATTCAAATACATTGTGTTAGAAAACCTATTAATTATTGGAATGTGTTCAAATAAAAATAATGCAAATCAAATATTATTTTGCCTTTATGCGTTATCAGAAATCTGTTAAATGGTTTTGGGTTACATACAGTCTGTTATTTATAATGGCCTTAAAACAGTGGTGTGATTGGACGGAAGAGAGAATAAATCACATCTAATGGAACCATATAGAAATCTATTTCCAGGAAAAATATTGTCATGTGAATAAAAAAAAACTTTCGTTATTGTTGTCGGTCTCATTTCGTCATTGTTAAATAATATCTTCTTTTAATTAGAACTATTCGTTCGACAGGAAAGGAAAACGTCAAAATAATTTTCACTGAAATTTCGAATCAAGATAAACAGTACCCTGTTGGTGCTATGCATATGCCTGTGTAGAAAGGGATCGTGAAGCTCGATTGATGTTTTACGGACGTGGTTTTGTTCCATTTAACACCGCCACATGTTTGTGTCTGTCCCAAACCAGTATCTAGATTGCAATTGTATTCTTTCAACTGCATTTCTGTCATGTCTTCCACTAAAAAAGACCAAACGCTACAGCAAAAATGAACTACAAGATAAATATCGAAAGTACAATATCAGGGTCAGTGAACACTCGCAGTTATCTGACTAATATCCAAGAAGGTATGAAATGTTTGTTAAAGACCATTACTCTTTAGACAACAAAATTCATAACTGATACATGTACTTGTAAAACAGATTTATTATTAATTAATCAGAAATATCTAAAACATTAATGATCTTTCTGGGAGACTAGAGTAAATATAGCATCAATTTGTTGGAATTAAATATTGCATATGAAATAGTAAATTGATATCGAACGAATTATACAAAAGTACCGATTAAGACTTACTAGATCTACCAGCTGATTGCCTGTATATTTAGCAACGAAAACATGCATCAAAGAGTAAATTATAGTTACTAAATTACAACATTTACGAATATTTTTATTCTTATTTTTATTTTATAAGCTTATGTGCATCAGATTGTTTTGTTTTATAATGTTGTGATAATTCTGATTTACATCTTTCGAAAAGTTGTTGGTCGCCAGTTCTGAACAAGAACCATATGAAGGTAGCTTTCTTTTCAAATTTTCAGCTTGATTCTGAGTGAATTATGATAGTACATGAAGGATTGTTGGTTGCTTCTCAACTGAGATATGCGGTTTACCGTAGCGCAGTGTGAATGTTTACAAAACGACTGTCATGTCTTGACAAGGTGTACTCGAATGAACATTAAAAGACAAGACTTAATATAGTCTTCTACAAAATATATGTTGAGTGAGTGAGTGAGTGAGTGAGTGAGTGAGTGTTGTTTAACGACAATTCAGCAATTTTTCAGCTATATCGTGGCGAGAACAAGTTAATTGTCAATGAGATGATGATGAGGTCCGCTTTGTTCTAGACCAACACGCTGAGTTGGATTTGTATACTGCTATCTCGCTGAAACAACAGTACGCGGGTAGACATGTAGCTCTATTCGTATTTCCAATATCAACGCCTCTTTATATTAATAAAGCTGTATTGTTTGTTTTTATTTATCATCTCAAAATAAAGTACTTTTTTATCTTGTTTACCGTTATCGATTGCTTGGTGTCAAGTGCTCGTTTTGTGCTCTTTTTTTCCTAAATCTATTCGCTGTTCGTTACTGTTTGCCCATATGCTGGCGTCACACTGTCCTGAAATTGACACCAGATGGACACACGGTAAAGGAAATGTTCAAATTCGGCTCGGATCGGAAAACCATCGGGCCATTCGTGAGAGCATCTTAAGCCATCGTATGACCGCCGGTGGAGTTTCTCAGGCTCCGGCAGCAACTTCGTGAGCGGTGGCAAAATCTTTGGCATGCCAAAAAATTGCCGAAGGACCTTGCGAAGGTACATTTTCGTATGTCCATTTTGCCCTTCGTAAGGCCATCGTGAGGGCATCTTGTCAAATCGTGTCATCTTCGTCTTTACTTCGTGTGATCATCGGTGCAATCGGGCATTTTTCACCTCACGAAGACAATACGAAGGAAACAAGAAGATGCCCG